>OW029920.1:7213466-9670966 GCA_932305915.1 Agriopis marginaria | reverse complement strand
TGACGAGATTTACCGCTTATAATGCAAACAAGTTTTGCAATACGTCAAGCCAAGTCTCAGATGATAAGTGCTAACTTATCCCCAGTTTAAAATTTACCGTGCACGAGGCAGTTTTATTAGCTTTGCGTTCGGTTTAAAATGGCTTAAGTGCTTTAAGATTCTCCATTGGCGAGTTTAAAAGCTGAAGCAGTTTAGGAGGTAAATGGCGAGGGATTTTGTGGTTGAGAAAGAGTGGTGTACTCATTCACACCACTCTCGAGCTCAGCTCTGATTGAATACAAATACAAAATAAATTTATTTGTCATATTTAAGAATGTTGTATCAAAATAGGTAAATTTGAACCTAGTTTTCACTGTTTCAGAGCCAATAATGGTCTCTCCCGTAATCTGTCTATCAAATGTTGTGCTTGTAATTTTATTAGTATTGATGATATTGTACTATCAACTTTACTATAAACGCGAAAGTCTTTGTTTGAGCGTATTTGTCCTCATCCAGTACCGTAACGGCTGAACGGATTTGGATGAAATGTAGTATGGAAGTAGCTTTTTTATACCCTGTATTAAGACATAGTCTACTTTTTATTCCAAAAAAGTAACGGTGAATATGGGATAGCGAGTCCAACCGTGGGGCAATGCTAGGTATTAATATATTTAAAAGAAAATGGTAATTTATATACTGGTCCTAAAAGTAGAAACTATTTAGGGTTTTTTGTGTCTGGTTTATTACTATTATCCTTGAAAAAAAAACACATTTTTTTTTACGACAGGCATACACACATTGGCATAAGTTGTTGTTAGTTTTTGTTCATAACCATGGATGCAGAGTCCTTCGGTCGTAATATTAATTAAGTATACATAGTCTTAAATAGCGTCAAACAAGTCATAGTCACAGTCAGAGTCAAGCAAAGTAAGTCACGGTCAAGTCGTACTCATGCCCCAGTAAAGCGGTGGAGGCTTTATAAGAGGCTTCTATGGTTTTTTCTTAACTTTCGCGATTTGAACACATGTTTTAAATGTAATGTGTGTGATAAGTCCCGATAAATATTTAAAACATGTCTTCTATGGAGTTTGGGAAACATCACGAAAAGACATGTCTTTGTTTTAATCACTTTTTCACACTTGAGCACGTTCACGAGCACTTAATAAAGAATAATCTACCATCATTACACATTAGCACTCGAAATTACACAAGTTTAGGAAAATAATACGAGCCAATATTTTTTTTTCCACGTTCGCGCCAATACTCGCATTTGCAGGATAGATTTATCAGTGTTCCAACAACGTAGAGATTATAAAAATACCCTACATCGCGTAGGCTATGATTGATCTTCACACCAGCCGGTCAACGGTCATTGATCACCAGACACTCAATCCTTCACATGAACTTACCTATTCAAACAAATTTATAGGCGCGATATTTTATTGCTTATGGCATAAATGCGATAACGTGCGTGTTAATACAAAAATTAGTAAAAATTATGGGCTTTTCATCACTATGACAACAGCTGTATACATGACATGATTTTCCAAATACAAAACTTCATTTTAAAAAGGGGTATATGTAGGGTAGTGCTAGACGCCATCTGTAACAGGTTTCTATCGTCTCATTGAGTATAAATCAACTATTTATCTAGCTGCACCCCGCGGTTTCAACCGCGTAGTGATGAAAAATGATGATGATGATAATGATGATGAAAAGTAGCTTATGTCACTCTCTGGCCATTGAACTATACTAATGCAAAAAAATCAGTTTGATCCGTTGCTCTGTTGTTGCGTAAAAGAGAAACAAACAAACCAACAAACTAACAAACTTTTCGCATGTATAATATTATAAGTATGATTATCTTTATTAACTGACTTTGTAAAAGGAGGGAGAGGGGGGGGGGTGTCTCAATTCAGTAGTATCTTTATAATTAAATGTTTGCCCCGTCATTTATAAGCCGATTTGGTAAATTCTTTTTTATTTTAAGCGATAGGTATATACTTTCAGACTGGTCCCAAAGAAATATTATCGAAATCGGTTCGGTAGTAAATTGGCTATTAAATTAAAATAACTGAAAAATATGTCAACTATGTAATAGAAATAGGGTATTTACTAATTTTGAAGTCGGTTTTTAAATTGATAATTATTGTCTTTTTACTTACTCCATTTTTTTTTCTTAGCAAACAAAGTCGAAATTATTTTTTGTTTTAAAGTAAATAAAAAACAATCGATGCAAAGATCTTTGACAAATAGGATCCAAGGTCACTAAAAGAAATAAATAAGGGAACCTTTCCCCCAGATCCCGCGTAAATAGAAATTATTCACGACGAATAAGTCTTTAATCCCGTAATTTCACCTCACCCAGATATAACGAATCATGCAGGGAACGTACGAGAAGCGAATATCTCGTTCAGGGGAATGTTTAACATATAAATTGGTATCAATTTTTTAGATTTATATTTGCGCGGCTGCTCGGCGTAGATAAGACGTTGAAGCTCTCCAAACTCGTATTTCCGAATCGCGGGCAACCAATAATGATAAGAAAAAGATTATGAACGCATACCACAAATATCTTGAAACAAGTTTATCATGATTATGAATTAGCATCCACTCCCTTGCTTTCTCTCCATGGCTTTAATATCCCACTTGGTAATGGGGCAGCTTTCTTTGTCTTTCTCTCATTCTTAGTTATATTTTCAATATTTTCACTATAATTATTTCCATTCAATAGCACTAGCGATTTTACACGATGCGCATTGACAAGTGAATAGAAAAACTATTTTTTTGCTTAAATTATCGCTATCCTACAGGAGCCATACATTTTTCCGAAATAAAAAGTAGCCTGTGTTATTCCGTGGTATAAGCTATCTCCCTACCCACTTCATCTAAGTCCGTTCAGCCGTTGCGGTATTGAATGCGGACAGACAAATTTACACACAATCTTCCGTATTTATAATTATACTAGCGGTCCGCCTCAGCTTCGCACGGGTATAGATTGCCTATGTCGCCCGGGGATAGTGTAGCTTCCCGTCAGTGAAAGAATTTTCCAAATCGGTTCAGTAGTTTCGGAGCCTATTCAATGCAAACAAACAAACAAACAATCAAATCTTTCCTCTTTATAATATTAGTATAGATTCTAATGACGATGTAGTTGAAATGTCACACCTAGTACATAAATCAACCAAACTAGTCGCATCATACGACGTATTAGTTTTCATAGAGTTCATTAACCACGATCATCGATAATTCTCATTTGTGTATGTCAGATAAATATGATTCTCCTGACACAATCAACAGAAGTTTTATTTGTAGACAACGGCAAATGGACGGCAATAAAATCGGTGTGCAAATGTACTTCTGAATATTTTATTGGCTGTTTAATGTTGTGCCAAAACAAAGCTTTTGTTTTATTTGTATTTAGTTTGGCGAGTTCATGAAATTATTTTGTAGCTTTTATTGATAAAACATTGAGTTCATGTGTAACGATGTTCATATCTTGTTGGTATTTATTTTGTATCAAAACCGCACAAATATAGTGTACAAATGTAGTTTCAAGCTATTCATGTGCTTATAATAATTATAATGTCATATACGCAGACAAACAACGGTGGTATAATGTAAAGTCAAAGTTTCACGCATAGATTCCGTTGACTTAACGGTAAGTTAGTCATTCCCGTCCCGCTATATGTAACGGCCGCTTGAAGAGAATTGGCTCGTGACGTGACGCAGACTCGACAGAATTTCGTTAAGATAACGCCGATGATCGACACCGGCGCAAATTGCTTCGATAATTCAGCCTCGTTTCACGCCCGTAACGCTTTCGTGTTTCCAAACCGCGTTATTAACTTGGGAAATAGTTGAGGTACTCTCGAAACTCAACTTCTATTTATGTATAATTTAATTTTATAATCATCATCGGCAGCTCTATAAGTAACAGACAGACTGAAGATAAAGCAATGATATGAGAGAAAGAGTTACTTGCCTATTTATTAATAGTAGTTTAACCTCTCAAACACAACACAACCATGCACAAGTTCGGTCGTACATGCATGGAGTACTGTTCTCACCACAGACCTACATCCAAGTAGATGCCACAAGTCGACCTACCTTGCACGTCATATTTCCATTACAATTACATTGGCCCTTAGGGAACGGGAGCTCGCCGCATTTTCAAAAATCTTTCAGAGTGCCTGGTTGATGCGACGCGTGACCAAAATGTTGGCGTGTTACTGGCTCAACGCATAAGCATTGCCATTCAGCATGCCGCCAGCATGCTGTCTTTTCACTTTTAGGTGTAGCTTGGGCATTGTAGTCGATTGAGAAACGTGTCAAGAAGCTCATCAGCAACGAATCCCTAGTTCAGACTTAGCTTCTTAGTCTTGAACATTGGTGCAAAGTTGCTAGTCTATCAATTTTTTATCGGACACATTTCGTTAAGTGTGCATGGGATCTATATGATCTAATTCCTTCCTGCCCAGTTTTCAATCTGTCTGCACGAAAAATTGATACCGATTTATTGTTGTTATTCCGAAAATCTTTACGAAGCGCTTTGATTCCACTGCTATTGTCCGAACTGATATTCTGTGGAAAGCGTTCCTTGAATGGTGTTTCCCTATAGTTACAATCTGGGCGTCTACAAATCACGAGTGAAACGGTTTCTTCTAGGCAAGCGTGCTCCATCGTAGACAGCATCATCGCTTAACATCAGGTGAGTTGGAGGCTTAATACAAGCCTATTATTAAAAAAAGAACCAAACTCTTCGACATAAGAGTATTAGTAAGAGTGATAGTGGTCCAGTCATACCTGTCGCAGAACCGATGCCCGTTGGGGTATATTGACTTATTGTAGAGTGAAAATAACGAATCGGCAAACGTATTAGGTCTACATAATGCCCAGAGACTGATGGATGATGGATGGGTGGATAGCTGAAAGTGAAAAACCAAAAAACAAAACTGAACACTGAATAAGTGTTTCCAGATTGTAACAATCTTGTCTGCTAGTGACGAGTTTCGGGTAGGTTAGAGTAAAGACTCGTTTTTTTTATAGGCAAGCGTGCTCCATTGTAGACCACATAATCGATCAGGCATAACTCCAGGCGACGTGGCAGTCAAATGATGGAGATGGGACTGAGTGGCAAGCCCTGGGAAGAGGCCTATGGCCAGCAATAATAATAATCTGACTATATGATAATGATTACCTCTCAGGTATACTTCTAAAAATCGGGTATAAGATTTGGGTAGGACATCTTCCCTGGCGTAATCACAAGAAGCCACATGTTTGATCATCCAAATTGGTTTGTAGTTCCCGATACACAAACAATAAATCAATTTAATGAAGCTGTAATTCGTAATTAATCCGTCACCTAAATTTAAGCCCGTGTTCTGTATGCAAAACATGCGGTCGCTTGTGATTGTTTAATCCAGATTTTGATTCAAAACATTGGATTGCATGCCAAGAATAAAATTATTATTTTGAGAGGTTTATTTGATGTGAATAATTGACCAACAACAAAACCAATTGTTTTGTTAATTACACCATTAATCAATTGTTTCATATTAAAATAAATAAACACTTTTAACGGATTTAATGGCGTTTATTTTACATTATTTTAATTACTGTCGATTTCCGAGAAAATACAATAAATAAACTTGTATTGCTTTTCTGTTAAGGCCTTCTGTAAGAAGAGAAGAAAAGGCAAAACAATGTGTAATAAAAGCAAAAACCAAAAAAATCTATCGCTTAAAGTTGATAATAATAATATTATATTATTTGACTTTAATGGTTAAACTGGAATGTTTATTTTTAATAAAGAATAAATTTATGTTTGGCCGCCAACTCGCCAGATAGTAAGCAATGGTGTAGCCGAGGATGGAACACGTTGATCTAAAAGAAATCTATATTCACTCTAGCCTTGAATAATTGAAAATGCCTTGGATTGGCTTAACTCTGAGTTGCACTGATTGGTAAATTATACATACTTTTGCGTCATAATCATCATAATCATTGTCAGTCTATCATGTTTCCACTGCTGGGATACAGGCCTTCTCCTAGAGAGAAAGGATGGGCCGCAATCCACCATGCTGGCCCAGTGAATGTTGGTGAATGTCAAATGTCTTTGAATATTTGAGGTTCTTGGACATACTGGTTTCCTCACGATGTTTTCTTTCACCGTTTTATGAGCGATGACACATCGAAACTGCACATTATTTAGGTACTAAATAAGTCATTGGTGTAGGGCCAAGGATTGAACCGTGGCGTCAGATTGTAAAGCGCTCAAGCTACCGTTTGGCCACCGTCGCTCCATACTAAGAACACGGGGCGAGCGGTAAGTCTTATCAATCAGCTATATACTTTTTGATAAGTGTTAATGTAACTTCAGTTGGTATAATAGCATGCGTACTGAGACGAAATTCATCGACTCTTTTAAATAAGAAATTCTGACAGGCGTGTACATTAACGTAGCTTTGTCACGTTCACGCTCGACAAAAGTGATAACGTTTTGTGCGGATCGTATGCTAGGTCTACTGGTAGCACATAAGCTCATAAGGCCGCGCTCACCAGCGGTATGTCTTTCACACATTTTAAAAGATAAAAACTCGAAGAATAATTAAACAACTTGGCTTTTTTCTAGACTGACGTTGCAAACGTTTTTAAGTAATAATTATTTTGATGTATTTTATTTTGGCAAACTGACAGATCAAAACATGTTTTTATGCAAGTTTTTTCGATCTCAACCGCCATTCTAAAAAATCAACACGATTTTTTACATACACATACATACAAATACATACATTACATTACGTGTACATTATAAATTAGCTCAAACTATATAGGCATTGGACATTAGAAAGTTCTAGTATCTAACCTCTGGATCCACCATTAGATCATCTCATTGGTATTATTGTCATTAAAAATCAATTAATATATTTAAAAAAAAAACATGTATTTTAAATTGTAAAATCAGGGTATACAACATTTTGTGTCTGTGCTGTAAACCATTGAGGAGTCCCCTCCCTCGTTAGGAGCCAACCTTGAGTGTAGTAAACATGTCACTTCGAATGAATGAACATAATTGAATGCGTACACACATGTCTGCAAGCTGAATTAGCAAGATTTAACTTTATCAAACAAACATACAAAAAACATTGCAAATAAATAAAAGTTTGTAAAAAACACATTTTCAATAAGAATTTCTGCTCCATCGGAAATCTGAAAGCTGTCGAAAATATCAGTAAATATTTAACGGGAGGACATAAATAATTAAATGAACAATACAAGTACCACTAATATTTATTTTCATCAGAAAATTATACATATTTGGAATAATTCAGAACTAAAATGATAACCTAAAAATGCTAAAATTAATATAAAAAGAATCAGAATCAGAAATAATATATTATTGTCAAACTGTGCAGGTATTAGTAAAATCTTAAAATAGGATTATGTCCTAAACAAAAAAGAAAAAGGAAACAGAGGATGAAATAATTGCTTAAAACTTGTTAATAAGTTACAAAATTATCCAAATAATTTTAAGTAATCCACTGATTTTTGTGATCTCACTTTGTCAATGATACGAAAAATTCCACGCACGACTGTATGATGCAAAGCTGAAGCCCCAATCTCTTTATTAACTGTAAGCTCTCCACCCCACAATGCTCAGTATAGCAGCGACATCGAGTATTAAAATCTACCTACTTGCGCCATCAAAAGTGAAGCCTCCGTGATATTAAAATTATGCCTACGAATACGAAGTATTAATTACTTGTACGCATGTCGTTTTGCTTTGAGATACATGGCTTATAATGAAATGAAGATTAAAAAGTCATGGGAGCATGTGCAGAGAGTCATAAAACAGTGCTTTTTCTATTTATTACGTACGTTTACGCGTAGCATACGCATTTCTCTTGCTACGTATTTTCTCTACGTCGTAGCAAATCTACGCTCTGTGTAGATCTAGACCTATCTGAGTTTGTTCACAAATCTGTAATATTATAAAACATTCGGATTTTCAATGATTTTTTTGTAAAAATTAAGTGAACGCCTTACTAACGGTACCTGGTAACGGTACAGTAATAAAGCTAAGGTCAGAACCATGAGGTTAAATAAAATAAATATTGAACATGGAATGTATATTTTCTCAGCTTTTGGTCATTAATACAAAATAACCCGTTATAATTGTGAACAAACTTTGGAAGTGTAATAAAGCAAAGTAAACAAACGTTCTGTCAGAAATACCAGATTCTACGTAAATAAACTTTTCTACGTGTAACGACCAGAGGAACGCGACTCGCATTGATATTTTAGAATTGAAACACGATCATTAAAACGTTCTGATTTATGTTTGCACAACAACTTGATGTCTCGCAATTATTTATATTCTGCCTTCGAGTCGTACCTGTGTGTACAATTACTGTCACGTCCCGCCCATTAGTTCCCTCGGATTTATACCGACAAGTTCTATTTATTTCAAGAATTAAATAAATGGACTTAGAGGACTTTATTAAGTTAGTGGCTCTACGTTTCTCGAGTTACTTAATGTTGTCAACCGGTTTTCGGACTGCTTTTTTTCTCTTTTGCTCATGTTCAGGAATTTTGCTGAAGTGACTTAAATGTTTGTGAGACGATTTGGAAGGGAGAGTATGGGTATTTTTAGATAATATTTTTTTATCTGACTTATTTTTTTTTATACAGGGAGTAAGGGAAACACTCGTTAAGCCAAAAGAAGGTAATTGTACTCATCATTATGAACAACTTTTACTATGGGACCAACCCTAAAATCGCGAAAAAAAATCAGTTGTTCCATACATTTTGTCCAGTGTCAATGACCGTTTTCTATAGAACAGCTGATATTTTTGTCGCGATTCGCAGGGCTGGTCAAATAGTAAAAATTGTTCACAATGATGAGTACAATTACCTTCTTTTGGCTTAGAGAGTGTTCCCCTTACACCCCGTATACACAGAGTTGACGTTGTAAATGGATATTTTTTATGGAAATGGGTGGAATGGAATGGGTTGGAATTATCATTGTTCATTATGAAAATTTTTTGGGTCTAACCTCTATATAAATGTTTATTTTTCTTTAGCGAGAAAATATCTCACTCAAGAAAATGTATTTTAAGGTTGTTCACATGGTAAAGATTGTTTATAATGATTAATGAAATTACCTCCTTTCGGTTTCGACCACCGTTCCGTATAACCTCGTGTAAGTAGAAATATTGTTATCGTTTAGTAGATTAGAACCTACCTGTGAACTGAGTTATTAGCGCTGAAAAACGCTAGATTGCATCCGCGTCACCATGGCACGGGTTGTTACAGGCGTCGGCGCCAGCTGAAGTTTCGACAAGCCATTTATTTGTCGCCCAACAAAGTTATAGAACGTAATAGAGTGAAGCACGTACAACGCGACAAAATGTCGTCCGTACATTACAGACGCACTTGTACGCGTTCCACGCGAAATTGCGCCGCTATTATTATATTCTTGACTTTATTTCAATAGCACTAATGTTTCAAAGTTGTCAAAGTATGCACTTCAAAAAAAATACATTTTGATTCGGAAAACGTATACAGTTTTATTCTTATCTAGGTTATAAATATGATTAATATTACGTATTTCTAAACACCATTTATTTGTTTTCGCATTTAGAGTCCAGATTGAATTGTTTACAAAAAATATGTACATGTATATTTTTTTTGTATATTTAGTTTGTGATTTAAATTTTAATTTTTAGTTAGTTTGTTTAGATTTAAGTTTTAATTTTCTGAGTTAAGAAAAGTTAATTATACTGAATGTTTTTTTTAAGAGTTAGCAACATAGATATATAATAAATAAGGTGTAATATATATTATACTTTTCTTATTGTTAAAACTCTAGAGTTAAAACTAATACTAATAAATAATAATAGTTAAAACTAACTGAAAGACGAAACAATTAAACCTGTGGATGATACAGTATTTTTAGGCATCACAGTAGATTCCAAGCTCCAATGGGGTCCACATATTAATAAACTGGCGGGCAAACTTAGTTCGGCTGCTCATGCAGTTCGTCAAATAAGAAAATTAGCAGATGTGGCGACTGCTAGGCTTGTATACTTTGGATACTTCCATAGCGTGATGTCGTATGGAATATTATTATGGGGATTGGCCGCGGACGTAGATACAATTTTTGTATTGCAAAAAAGAGCAATTCGTGCTATTTATAATTTAAGACCTAGGATATCACTGAGACAGAAATTTTAAAACTATAAATATATTAACCATGCCGTCTCTTTACATCTACGAATGTATTATGTATGCCAGAAAGAATCTATGTAGCACTAATAAAAAGCCTGAAACCTCACACTATAAACACATACTCGTATTTCCTAGGTGTAGGCTTCAAAAAACAAACAAATCCTTTCTTAGAAATAGTGTGCGTTTTTACAATGTCATTCCAGAACAGCTATTAGGTCTCAGCGAAAGTAAATTTAAAAATACTATTAAAAATTATTTGATGAGCCAAGCATACTACACTGAAGATATGTTTATTAAAGTACAATGGAAAAAATCTGTATCAAAATCATTACAGAAGAATTTGCCTTTGGAATCAGAATAATAGCCTGACATAGTTTTCAATTTCAAGTATGACTTAATACTTAATGTAATGTACTTAATTATTACTTAATGTATTTTTTTTAATTTTTATTAATCTTACAAAGCCTCTTTACAGCTGCAAAATTATTGACAAGGCCATTTTACAGCCGATAATGTGTACTTATATTGTATAATTGTGTCATTTTAATTTTAAATTGTGATTTTTATCCTGTAAATGACGTCGTCAAGTGTATATTAGTTATAGTTATACCTAAGACCCGAAATAAATGAATTGAATTGAATAATTAAAAAGGCTATATTAAAATCACTCAATGCATGGAACGCATTAATCTGCGAACTAAGTGTAGGAAATGCATATACGATTCGGGAATAAAGAGGGGTGGCGACAGGCATACATTGCCGATCTTTGGCACCCTGATGTTGAAGTTTTGTGACTACTGGTAGCTCTAACTTTTGTTTAATTACGATTTAAAACTATCGGCTACCTGATTTAGTAGTATCTGCTGTGTTACATAGTACCAAACCTGCCGAGTGCGGCAGTATTGCTGACGGATATTATGGGAAACGAATTATTTAAAATATAATACAAACGGTAATTATTTTTCCTACTTGTCCTATTGGTAGAACAAGGAGTAGAACAGATGACAACGACCCCTTGTAGATCGTTTCTATGGTAGTTGAAAGCAAAATATTTATTGTTTTGTTTTTAACTGTTATTTTCCGTATACGACTAGACCGGCCGATCAGCCGGTCTTAAGATTGATGCATTGATGGGGCCAAAGCCAACACCAAGAAGCCCTGTTAATAAAATTGTTCTGTTTATTATTATTTCCATTATCATCAGAGGCAACTCAATTTGCATACTGCATAGTTGAACGATCCTCGTTTAACTGACTTCTAATAAACCGGCCAAGTGCGCGTTGGGCTCGCGCACTTAGGGTTCCGTACCACCACAAAATAAAATAAGGTAGTTCAAGTAACTAAATTACCAGTTAATGCCTTCCAAAATAGTCAAAGTAATTGCCACGCAGTCACATAGTTACCTATTTTAGTTACAGTGACGCTCGAGTATAACACAATTATAACAAAAAAATGTCACCTACTCGCACTTGGCCATTATTTTTTATTTGTTGTTATACTTTAGAGTATTTACTATAATCATACCAACTTTGACGCTTGTGCAAATTACCGTTGTTAGGGTTCCGTACTCAAAGGGTAAAAACGGGACCTTATTAATTTACTAAGCCTACGATGTCTGTCTGTTTGTCTGCCTGTATGTCTGTCCGTCTGTCCGCCTGTCCGTCTGCCCGTCTGTCCTACCTATTAACGGCTGTATCTTTCGAACCAGTTGTTTTGTTAATAGATAGCCAGTTGAAATTTTCACAGTATATTATGTAATGACTGTTACGGCGGATTAACTAATAAATAATAAAAAAAGTCAAAAAGTAAAAATGCAAGGGGAGTTTCCATACAACAAACATATTTTTTGACGTATTTTTGTATTATGGATGATCCGGGGATTGAACCAGGTGCCGTCAGATTTTTCGGCCACTAGCGCTCCCGTCAGCTTGCTAAGTGTCACATGAGCCGAGCCTAATTATTATTAGTCAATTTTAAATGCAACTACTGAATGGTTCATAGAAAGTTAATCAAAACCTAGCTATCAGACTAGGATAGGTTTGGATGGATATGGTAGGTTTGGTTTGGCTAGGTTTGGTTGGCAACAAGCGAGCAACGCAATCGACTGAACGAACAGTTGTTACGATCCGATATGGACGAATGAAGCGAGCAACAAGATTCAGTCACCTATAAATCCTGCAATCCTTTTGACTAGTTACAAATGACTAGCTTTAGCTAGTACGTTGACTTTGGATGTATCGTTGAGAGTGATGTGCGACGACATACGTAACAAAAATTTACACTCTGCTACTCTTCATGTGCACTTCACTGTCACTTATTACGGGACGTCATTCCACAGAGCAAAATGTGAGTTTTAACTTATTTTTCGGAACAAGCGAGTAGATATATCTGTAAGAAAAGCCTTCGTGTAAATATACATTATCTCACTTACATTATACTAGTTGTTTGCTTGAACTGTGATCAGTGATCATCATCATCAGCTAGAAGACGTTCCCTGCTGAACATAGGCCTCCCTCTTAGACCTTCACACTGAACGACACCATCCCATCTGTATCTACTGGATGCCCGCGACTCTCTCGATGTCGTTGGTCCATCTAGTATTCAAGTGGGCAGCCTACATTCTTCGCACCGCCTGTTGCAACCTTTTCCTGGCCAGGTACCTTGGCCAGGGATAGAGGAGCTGTTTCACAGATAGATAGGATCGCAGAGAGTGGTTCTGTTCGCAGTTTTAGGACATACCTGGGTCCACGGGAACTGTGACCTTACGACCCCTATTTTTTCGCAAACCAGTATGGCTCTTATTAAAACTAAATCGTATAGGAATGAACTACTTGCCTGCAACATTTCATGAAAATTGGATTAACGGTACGCAAGTTATCGTCAATCAAATATACAAACTCACAAACAAACATACAAATATTCTTGTAGATTCTGAGAGCTTCACTTTGCTCGGTCAAAAATGCGATAATTTGTGTTGGGGTGCGTGTGTTATATGTTTGAAGCCACGTAACTTTGCAAAGGCTGAATATTTAAATGACGTAAAGGTAGTTGCTTTTTATCGTGGAAAAAATAATGAATTATGTGAGATAGCGGGTGAAACCGTGGGGCACTGCAAGTTTTCCATGATAACATTTTAACGTGTATGTGTTTTATGTTTTGAAATTTGATTTGTTTATCAAGAGTCAAAATAGTGGTACATATTAATGTATTGGTTCACGTGTAGGTCACTTTTTTTAATTTAATCCGGCTTGCATGTGGCAAGCAGAGGCTGTAGGAGGAGCCATAGTCAGAGGAGTACAAATTGGTGGACAGGACCACCAATTTGTACACCAAATGATATAAAACTATGCCATTATATGCATTTTGTTTTCATTCGGCATTGTATACAAGAGGTTTAACTTTATATGGGAATAGGAGTCTGGCTTCTCGCCAGCGTAATCTTCGCTGAATAATATAGCAAATGCCTGTTTGTATTTGAAGCATTCGTACAAACGAAAATTAATGTCTTGTAAAGCGTTACTCTATGCCTACTAAAGTTAAACAACGTCTATATTTACTTGCTCCTATCATCTCCAATTCATCATTATTCTGTACTTATGCTTAGTACTTAACAAGTATTTTTGCGACGTAACGGTATAATACAATTTTCATAGCTAAAAAAAATTGCCATATGAAAATTGACAATTGTGATTACTTTTGCTAAGTTTTTATACGATTAGAACGATAGTTATCCAATAAATAAGTTTATAAAAAAAAATATAGGATAAACCATCGTATTTGGTCACAAAAAATGCGGTAGACAACACTAATGTAGTCAGTAATGGAATTTTGACACTTGGTTTGTCGGACATTAAGCATTTCTTTCATGGCTGTTGACATCGTCAAGTTTACAACAAACAAATAAGTAGTCAGGCGGCAATCGCAATTTTGTGAATTTGGCCAACTTTTTTTGTCATTTTTTGCCAAATTATGAACTACTTTTACTATGGGCCAACCCTGAATTAGGAAAGAATATCAACTGTCCCCAGCGACATAATTATTTCGCAGGATGTTCCATAGAAAGCGTTAATTTACACTCGACAAAATGTACGGAGAATATGGAGATGTTATTTTTTTTCGCGATTTCAGGTTTGGTCCCATTGTAAAAGTTGTTCATAATGATGAGTATAATAGACACTCTTTGGCTTAGTTCGCGTAACCTAGTATACTGGTTTGACTATGTCATCATCATCATCATAATCAGCCTTTTAACAGTCCACTGCTGGACTTTTAGCCAACCCCCGAAAGGGTGATTGGGCCATATCCACCACGTTGGCCCAGTGCGGGTTGGTGGATTCACATACGCCATTGAATTCCTTCTCCGTACGTATGCAGGTTTCCTAACGATGCTTTTCCTTCACCGAAAAGTCAGTGGTATGAAAGTCCGTACATAACTGACTTGACTATGTAATTATAATACAATGCACATTTGATTTACAACTCGGAATAACGGTCAATTTATCTACCACTTACTTCTAATTAATGCGAAATCGGTAATTTATACGATTAACATTGATCAAAGTGATGCATTCCGACTGCTCGTATCAAACGTATGTAAATTGACCTTAACGTTGTTCATTAGTATCCCAATTACAGTCGTTTAGTACTTAGTTATATAAATGTGTGCGATTACTAATTATTGAACTTGGTTACTGATTGAAGAGCTATGGTGGCCGAGCGGAACATGTTGAACATGAACAGGAAGGCTGAATGATGATGACGATGACTAATTGAACTAATGAGTAATTTTATCTTTGAAGTGTTCAACACTTACTCGTAGATGGGTTGCAAAGACAGTGTTCGCCAGGAAAGAGACTGTGGCTCGAGGCCTAGAGCAATAGCGTTTACCCGGAATGCGCAAGTACCAATCCTGCTTTTCGTAAAAAAAAAACTCTGTTACATTCAAATGGTGAATTATTGTGCGTTTGTTATCCTAATGAATCACACTACTTATCGTACTTAATGTTATAAATGCAAAAATGTCTTTGATTGTTGTTTTTTGACGCAACGGATTTTTTGCATGAGTCATTTGAAGTATGGGGTATAAATGCGACCACAGAAAAGATAATCTTTTTTTCTTCTTTTCTGTGAATGCGACAGTAGCTCTTTCTAGTCTATCTGTTTCTCTGTTACCTTTTCACATTGATGATGGAAATAAAATTTCAAGAAAAAATGTTCCAAGTTTATTAATGTAAAGTATTTTAGAAATACAGAAAAACTAGTATGGAAAAGGCACATACCTAATCATTAGTACCTCAGTCGAGGTACATGCGGTAGGATCCGCCCCATGATGTGGTTTGATCCTGTCGTTTTATAAAAAACTGTTTGTCGTTTGTTCGCCATTTATCTTCTTCATTTCAGCCATAGGATGTCCACTGCTGAATATAGGCCTCCCACATCGATCTCATAAAGGGCCGGTTGGAAGCGGCCTGCATTCAGCGTTTTTCTGCGGTCTAGGTCGTCTGTCTATCTTGCGGGTGGGTGGGTGCCTTGTATATATGTGTCTTTGGTCGTCTTATGCGTTTACAAACGCATAAGACGATTACAAACAACGAGCTTCAGTAAAGACGCAATCTCTTATCTTTTTTATTTACAAATAAAGTGTTAACTTTACCTCAAAAACTGTTTTATTACATAGAGGCAATCAGATTTTTTAAAATCAAAAACATGAACTAGTGATGTGGTAAAAGTTATCAAAGTTACAATACCAAGCGAGTTGTCAAAGTTTACAGAAAAGTAATAAAACGTTTTGTAACTATAGTTATTATCAATATATTCTTCAATTTAAAAGGATCTTTAAGTTGAATCGGGTTTTTATAAGTAAGTGTACTCCATTGTAAGCCACATCATGGCTTAACGACAGGCGAGAAGGTAGTCAAACTCAGTCTATTAAAGACAACTATTTAGTTATCTATGCATTTAGACTAAATACAATTATTATTGTTGTATGGTATGATTACCTACTAATACACTATTTTTATTTTATTTTATTTTATTAATGAACACCAACATGATGTACGCCCTTACTTTATATGACGGAGACAAGGTACAAGACTTAAACTAAACGCCACCACAATTATAGGTGCAGACTACATGGTTATAAAAAGCGAGAGTTTTTGGAATAGAAGTTTATATACACTATATAATCATACTAATATGATTACATAAAATTAAATTTGTTTGTCGGTATTTCTAAAATTATCTAAATGACTTAGGATTCAGGTCAATTTATTCATAAATTATGTACTGAACTCAACGTACGAGTTTGTAAATATACAATTGAAATAATTTTTTTACTCACTATGTTTTTGCACTTTTATTTACTTAAACTTCACTTTTCTGATTGTAACATTTCAGTCTGGAAAATATTTGTGGCGAAACCTTAACTTCAAGTCACGAACATAAAGTGAAAATGTGTTTTCTATAATGAATCGGGCCTTGTCCTTTCAAATCGTCAATTTCTGTCACTGACTGTAACTTAGCAAACCAAAGTATATCTCTAAGTTTTTCAACTTTCCGCGATTACTTTAACCATAAAAAGGCATCCATCAGCCGAAGTTTGACCGACTTTCAAAGTGATAAGGATGTTGCCCAAAAAAGTAAATTTTACGTATCATACCCATCCATACGTATAAGGGACAAGTTATCTCTGACAAGTTGGGGAATTCCCATGTGTATTTCCCAGAAAGTTGAGATCTTCATATAAATGGGAAACGTTACGTCTAGAATCCGCGGAGTCAATCAATCGCGGCAGCCGCCTGTGTAGCGGCAAATCGAAAAATCTCCAAAATGTCTCTGATTTTGTCAACGCGGATAAATAAAGTGATGTAAACACATACCTACATATGCTATCAAAATACTGTAACTGTATGAGAGTACTTTCTGTTAGCGATCTTATTTTATTTGTGATTTAATTTATGTGTTTTTGTTTACCGCACAAACATCTCATGGTTATGCACATTTTCGTAAACTGTGCTAAAGAAAGTGAGTAAAACCAGTGAGGTGTAATAATAGAGACGTTATAGGCGAACAACACGGCTTTAAAAACTGATAAAACGCAGCATATACCATAACATAGCATAGCTTGTCTACGCATGTATATGTGCATTTTGTGAATACAAATATTAATTTCGAATTCATAATTCGGAATTCGATTACATGTTTTTATTACAAATGTTATTTTTCTCACGTGAGTATGGTTACTTCACCCAGAGCATCTAATTAATACACACTAATACTATTATTAAATTACGAGAACATTATTACTTTTCGAGATGTTTTATTTTATTAATTAATTTCAACAAAATTCTAATGAACAGACTCAAATGAAAATATCTTACTTCTCCGAGTTTCCAACATCTCTACAACAAATCTGAGTGGCAACGAAAAGTTGCAAAAAACAAGCCTGTACTGGTAATTAAATTACTCTCAACAAAAGTCTACGGTGACACTGGGCATATAAATTTGCATATTTGAATTTATGAAACATGTTCAAAGCAAATGTGTTTAAGGGCTTGTTCTAATCATGACGTGTAACAAGCAACAAAAATGCGACAGTCACAAAAAACGACAATGGCAGCAGCAGCACATGTTTGACTTTCCCAAAATGGCTACTTTTCCAAAATGACTCCTTTCCCGGAGAGAATATTTTTTTTCTCCAAATTGCCTAATTCCCAAAATAACCAACAACAGGAAAAGTGGAAATTTTGGAAAATTAGACATTATGGGAAAGTAGACTACGTGCTACTCTAAAACGAGGTCCATATAATATAATATGTAATGTAACTACATACTTATATTTTATTGTCCCCCAGCGAAGATCGATCATTTCGATTTAAGTGGTTACTTTACCGTAAAAAGTTTTTTTACGATCGTTCAATTTTAAATCCACTTTTGCTTAAACTTGCCTTCCTAAACTGTCGGTCCTGCTAATTGTAAACACAACATGGTGAGCACTAGCTCTGTGAGTTAACATTTTTAATGCTTATCAGAAAGCATACATTTTCGGTTTATTTGGAATGCAAGTCGAGATGGCCATTACTGGCTCAGTGGATGTAGTAAGGAATTAAATTAATGGTGTAGGTAGTATGCAGAGCTAGATTACAACGTTTGCAGACTTTCTGGGATGCGATAATGTATTATTAAAAACTAGTGTAGCGCTGGAGATTTGCTAGTCAGGGCTGCAACACCTTTTGTATGTTACCTTTGCAGCCGACGCTACTGACAAGTTTCCGCGAGTCGTTCTACGGTTAGTTCACGACGAAAATAACCGATTGGGCATCTTAAAAATAACATTGCAAATAGTATACTGCAATTTTTGTGTTTGTGTGTTGCGGAAGAAATCGGAAAAAGTCGAAAAAATGTTTTTTTTGTCAATCTATAAATGAAGACGGTTTGCTTACACAGTTATTCTTACACAGCTATTGAGTCGATTCGTGTTAACAGATTTTTAACGTTTTAGACGATATATGAACCTAACCAGGAACCCAATAAAACATATCAATTTAAAAATACTTTAAAACGTTTGTAGGTATATAACAGTAATGTTATTCTAAAAAATGTCCAACTGTTTTTTTTAGTCATATGCCTAGCGAATTTTTATCTTTTAAAATGATGGTAATGTGTGAAAGAGGTACGTATCTCTAGCTAGTGAGCGCAGTCTTTTTGTTTCAAGCCCATTCTACCAGATTAAAATGAGAGTGCTCATTCATCATCATCATGCTCAACATTTTAGCCATGGGACGTCCACTGCTGGACATATGCCTCCTCGATCGATCTCAAATGGGGCCGGTTGAAAGCGGCCTACCTCCAGCGTTTTTCTGCGGTCTCTTTTAGGTCGTCTGTCCATCTCGTGGGTGGATATCCTACGCTGCGCTTACCGGTCCGTGGTCTCCATTCGAGAACCTTTCGGCCCCATCGGCCATTTGTTCTGCGTGCTATGTGCCCTGCCCACTGCCACTTCAACTTGCTAATCCGCTAATAAAACTGTGCTATGTCGGTAACTTTCGTTCGTCTACGGATCTCCTCATTTCTGATTCGATCTCATAGATAAACCCCGAGCATAGCCCTTTCCATAGTTCGTTGAACGACTTTGAGCTTGCTTGTAAGCCGTAGTCAGCTCACAAAGCTTATTATGTTGTTTTCATTCGCACACAGCAAAGAACTTTCATAACAGTTATATATAAAGTAAATAGAAGTTAGGTGGTTACTCACACACATACTAAACATGTTTATATTTATTGGGGAAAAATTCCATAAATCTTATTTTCGATGCCATTAATTCAAAACTTCCGAGATCGGCAGCCGACGACCTCAAAAAGTTGACAACCGCGTTGGTTACAAAATAATGTATTTAATAAACTTTTCTTTTAGCGAGAAGATAAGGAGAGGAGAGTTATTAATTTTCAGCTTCATGATACGGGATAAATTATGAAACTTTTGGCCTTGAAATTTGAAAGAGATAAAAGTTTTGTCCAAAATTTGATCCAACCTTTTTTTCATAATGAGGGTGAGAATGGACTAAAAGTTTTTTCTCTGCCATCGGCATGCAATTTGATTCGATTTCCAGATTTGTTTTTTAATTTTGCGAGAAAGGGTCCGGGTTCATTGTGCTAGTACTTCCGTGAGCAAAATTGTACGAAGATTCCAACATTTCATTCAATAAAAAAGGATTTCAACTGAATATACGTATACCTACGTAGATAGGTCATAAAGCTAACGTAAGAATTATCACAAAGAGCTGTTTCAATTAAAGGCCAACAAACCAAAATTAGACTACTTAATACACTTAAAATATAATTAGTTACTATACCTACATAATTAGTGCACTTATCGAGAGCTGGTTATGAACTAAGGTTATGAAGCGACGCAATTATGAAGAATAATAACTAAAAATAGTTATGCTAATTTTATTACGAGTGTTGATACATCTGATAACATAAACACTCAAAAAGCTATAATCCTAGAAAATTATTTGTCAACTTTTTACTCACAAGAAGCGCGTGACACGAGTGAAAGCGGGGCATTTTTTAAAGAGGCATTTGTTATAATTTCGATGTGTATTTTTTTATAAAACTGATTATCTTATTAGTATTTTATGCATAAACGAGCTAGTATGCTTACAAATGGAACTCTTTGCAATTATAATAATTATATTTATAATTAAATTAAATTAAAACTTAAATGAATTCTGGTAGCACGTTTCGTAAAACTTTGTTAGATTATTCAATAAATCATTTTATTGAAACACAAAATATGAACGCTTTGGTAGATAGCACAAATCTTATCATCCAACCTTAGAATGACAATTCAGAATAATCACAATTTATATCCCAAAACCTCCCTACGCCTGGAATTAAAAAAGAAATCGTTAAGAAGGGCCAAGTTCCTTATCCGAAAATACAATTTGGTGCGGGAGAAAAAAGGCGGACGTAGTACCGAATGCTAAAGGAGGTTAGGAAATTGAAAATTGTGCCGCGGAATATAACTCCATTACTAGGGAAATGAGCTACGTGAGTATGTTTTAGAATTCGCTTGCAACTCGCGGGTGAGAAGGAAGTTTCACCTGGACGGCCGCCTGATGCTTTATCACGCGGAAATAGAATTAGGTACGGCATTTACTAATGCGACTTTTGCTTCTTGTACATGTATAAAAAAATAAGTAACAAAAAGTTTATTTTATTGAAAAGGTTAAAACGGTACCGGTATTTCGGAGGATCATAAGTATTTTGAAAACGGTTTACTTGAACGAAAGTATATGTACAAACGTCACTTTTGTTTTGAAAGATCTATTCAATAATACCCTACAGCAGGGGGGTAGATTTAAATATTTTTCATCCCCACTTAACAAGTTGCTGTCTTATATTTGTGATGACGTCACCTAACCAGCGACCATTTTGGGGCCCTTATTCTGTATAAAACCACATAACACACCAATAAGACGCCTTAAACAAGTTATAAAACAGTTACCATGGTCACAAATAACACGGAACAAATGCGTCAAACGAATCAAACGTTCTCTTGACAAACACGCACGAAATTCGCAGCTTGCTCTACGTCATTTTGATCTTTCAAAACGAGTGTGTTACGCACTTCATCGTATTAGCAAAGTTGACGTTGCCTATTCCAGGTAGATAACGCAACGCGCCCGCGTTACGAGTTTATTTGTATGGCTCCTTTAATATATACTAAAATTCCTAAAATTATCAGAGAATTAAATATTGGAATGTTTAAAAATAAACTTAAAATTTTATTAGCACAAAAAAGCTACTATGAAATTTCAGAATTCCTTAATGATAAAAATGTTTTGATATGTAATGTAGACTAAATAATTGACATAAAATCGAGACTAGGTACTAGGAAAAGATAAAATGATAATAATAGCTTATATAGGTAGTAATAAACATCTAATTAAGGTATAAAATACAACCAAACCAAAATATAATTCTAACAATATTCTAACTTAGACATAATTTCGTTATTTTTTTAACTATAACAAAACTAATAATAATATATATAAAAAACTAACATTTGTACGCTGTAACAGGCAAGGACATGAGATACGTCTCCATTATTACGACCATGTATGCTACTTTATATGTATGTGTACCTACCATGTTCTGACAAATAAATATTTTGAATTTTGAATTTTTTTTTGGCCATGGAGATTAAGAGCACCGATTCAAAAAAAAAAAAACATATTTTCATGTTATGACGTCATGCGTTTAAGGGAAAGAATCTCATGTGAGATAGAGAATAAGGGCCATGCACATAAAGGATAATAATTATACTAGATGCTTGTGCCTTGTGTTTAAATCTAAAACAAAAAATGAAATACTACACTTATGTTTACCTACGTTGAAGCTATTATGTCTTCTGTGGTTTAAGCAAGAATTAGTGCTTTATAGATTTATGTTACAATAATTTTACCTAAATTAAAAGAGCATATTTTATTTATTATCATTTTATTAGTCATTTTAATTTACCTTTGTTATTAATTTGATTTCATCTTATTCACGGGTCTAGCCCGGACATTTGATAGGCATTAGTGGGGCTAAACCAACCCCAAGAAGCCCTGTTAAGTATAAAATACAATTACCTATGGGATGTATGTGAATAGGAATTATGAAACTATTGTACAGTATATAGGATTAAACTGGGCTATTGTGATGATTTTTTTAAGGTGTTCAGTTGGTCTATGATAGATAGATAGATAGATAGAAACTCTTTATTGTGTACACCAGAAATAAAAATTACAACACGATAGAAAACATGAGTATGAGATACGGTTTTATATATTTTATATTGTTATTTTACCTATGGGATGTGTGTAATGAAGGTTACCTGGAAGATACCTATAGCAATAAAGCCACCAGTTGTTTTAGGTAAGGCTTTTTGTTCTATGTTTGCCATTTTTGCTTGTGTAAAAAAAAAAAAAAAACCGTCTAGGTTAATATCTGAGCGCCTGAATATTGTTTAAAAAAGTTACCTATAGAATTGAGCGAATTCAAACTATTTCGTTAAACAGCTGATAATAATCTTGCGAGCTTAAGTGGTGGCATACAGTTTAATTAACTGGAATCAGGTTGTCAATTATACATTATAATTGTCTAAGATAATTAGAATACGGTTGTATTACTTATTTGATAATAACTCTTAATATGTAAATGCCGCAATGTGTTAAATGTTGTGCGTTCATTTTATTTAACGCAGATAAATAAACGAATCCCTAGGTAGGTCTAGGTATTACTTTAAATAGATAGGTGTGAGCATTAGACACAATGTATCAGAATAATTCTATTGATCGACATATCAACGCCTTATTTTCACAAAATTTTTGTGTGGTTTTAAACCTTGTTTGCTTTAGTCGCTGTTATTTATGAAATCGCAAAAAAAAGTATAGTTTTACTAGCTGCGTCCCACGGTTTTGCCCGAGTGTACAATCTCTCCGGAACTACGGACGCTACTATTAAATCTAAAAAAAAAATACTTCATTATTCGGTACAAAAAATATCCTATGTCACTACATTGAATACTTTTTGTGCCGAATAATGTAGTTTACACAGAATACTTTTTGTACCGGAATATGTTAACGTGAATTTTTGGTATGGTATTTTGCATGGTGATAGTGATACTACCCTTCAACTATCGCCATGCAAAATATCACGTTGAGTTGATCTGACGTTAACACAAAAGAGGGACAAAGGAACTAATAATTTTTTGAGAAAAAAAGGCCCGGTCGCCATTGAGACACTTCTTTGTTTTTTTGAATTTCTGTTCTAGGAACAGTTCCTCTATGTTTGCTGTTCAGTTGACAGCGTCGCTAGTGGAGAACAAAGTATGAAATTCACCAAGAAATAACTGTAGTTCCAATTTTGCCCACTTTAACAGCTAAGTTGGTGGCACTGTGCAATGTACATTGAATTCGTAGCTTAACGTCATGTTTTTGTAGATTTTTCAAAAAGCGCTGATCAATGTCGATATAAAAATTATGGGACCACCTTATGAGATAAGACCTACCAACCAAAAAAAGAACCATCAAAAACAATTCTAAATTGGCGGAGTAATCGCGTAACAAACATACATAAAAAAAAACATACAGTTAAATTAATAACCGCCTCTTTTTGGAAGTCGGTTAAAAACACACTTTCTCATTTATAATGTTAGTATAATTCATAGTTTACGGTAAGTCCTTGATCTGAGACTATAAATAAGAAAGTAAAAGAAACAAGCTATTAGTTGCAACTTTTAGTGAGACAAAATATACGTTAAGCCTTTTAAATCAAAATAAATAATAACCCTTCTTCAATCAACGGAGAAGGTAACGGCATTATAATTCCGCATATCCTCTCTAACTTAGCAGGGACGGACACACGTTAAATAAGTTACAATAACTATTAAAACTTTTTGCAAAGGCAGCAGCTGCAAAGCGTGGCTTACCATGAATAAATTTACGTAATGGAATTAGATTCTATTACCCGACTAGGTAAGGTATCAGCTACCGTACGGCAATTGCTATTTGATTATCATGATCGTATTCGATATTACCAGAGGCTTATTAACATATTTATTGTGTCAGCAACCCTGCCTGATGTGATTGTAATGAGTTAGGCTTTCGTGATAGGATGAGCTAGGTAATGACGTTGAATATTTTTGGTATAGTAATCATACTGTTTATGAAATAATTGCTTATGAAATAATACACGGAGATTAAATAAAAACAGCTCAAAAAGTTAAAATGAACAGGCCAAGTGCCAGTGGGGCTCGCGCATTGAGGGTTCCGTACGTCCCACTACAAAATACAAAAGTAGTGCAAAAAGACAACATCACGCCCAGGTTCGAAAGATACAGCCGTTTAAAGATAAGACAGACGGACGGACAGACATACAGTGTAGACTTAGTAATCGGGTCCCGTTGACACCATTTGGGTACGGATCCCTAAAAAAGAGAAATAAACGTTGTTTTTTGTTTGTTTTTGCTTTATTGGTAAAACAGTAAGTACCTAACTAATTTTATGTACAAAAATCGTACTTGGTTTGAGTACAGTGAAAACTCTCTCAAACAACAAATAACAATAACCAGCCAAGTGCAAGTCAAGTTCGCACAAGTTCCTGCGATCTAACGAAGGAAACCCTTTTTTGGGTAAATATCTCATCATCATCATCATTAGCCAGAAGACCTCCACACGGAACGACAGCTCGCCATTCGCATCCACTGGATGCTCGCGACTTTCACGATGTCGTCGGTCCATCTAGTGGGAGGCCTACCTGCGCTTCGTCTTCCGGCTTGTGGTCTCCACTGAAGAACCTTTCTTAAACATTGGTTATCGGTTCTTCGAGCGATGTGGCCTGCCCATTGCCACTTCAACTTGCAAATATTAATAGCGATGTCGGTTCTTCGGCGAATATCTACGTTTCCAATTCTTTATGCGGTATAACTGATCTTAATGCGATAGTAACTGAGACTCTCTGTCCCTGCCTGTCACGATTAAATTTGCGAACCAATTTTGACGAAATTCGGCAATAATACTTGTGGGATACTTATTTCTTATTGTAAAAAACAGCAAGAAAATTGGTAAATCGCGCCCACTTGGTGAAGCTAGTATATTTTGGTATAAATACCTACAAGGAAACTGTCTCAAATATCGTGAACGCGTGTCAACGATACAACTGATCGCTGTAATGAGAAAAGTTGGATCGACTTCCTTGGCACTTGGAACAAAGCCGCCGAAACCCCTCGAAGGACAATCAATAAACATTTTTACGATATCCAAAAGACAGTTTTGTCAATACGTACAACAACTCGTTTCACATACCAACACGGGTAACAAAACGTTAACTAGGAACAAACAACGTAAAACAAAGTTAGCCCCCCCATACATGATCTAGAAATTTATAAAAGCTGCCCAGAATACCGTTTAATAAAATATCAGTTAGCCTAAAGAGTACTGATGAAGATCACAATGCAAAACTTGATCCATACCATCAATGATCGATTAACGATAACTGGTAGTTATTATGACGTTATTAGGTATACAGGTTTTTTTTTAAATCTCTTGTACAATATTAGCATAGATACCAATTAATATTCCTCGAACTGTTAAATAAGATTTTTTTTATTACTGTTATTACTTAATTTTATCTATATAATGTTTTCTAATGGTTTTACGTAAATAATGTTTTCTTTCACTCCATTGCAGCGCCCTAACAGGGTCTATGTACTGAGTTATTCTAGTTATTAATAACTACATTGTGCAATAAATAAATAAATAAACTATAATCCGTTAAAAGTGTTTACAAATTCTGCACATTTTTTTATTGCGCAAGTCAATGAATACAGTTAAAAACTTGAAAGGTTCACGATAATTCTGACAATTCTTTGACAATTCTGCCAAAATAATACGTATAACATTTTGATTTAGTAATATTTGCTAAAACCCACGGAAAATAATAATGCACAGTAAAGATCTTGATAAAGAAATGTGTTCAAACTGTTGTTTCATAACGCTCGCGAGTTGACGCGATAACTATAATCGTTGTAATGACAAAACTTCGACCAAAGTACTTTGAGACAATATATAGGGTTACGCGGAAAAGGTACTAAGCCGAAAGGGGTCCGATATACTTATCATCATGAACAACTTTTACTAAGGGACCAACACAAAAATCCTGAAAAAAATATCTGCTGTTCCATACATTTTGTCGAGTATGATGACCGTTTTCTATGGAACTAGCTTATGTTTTTTTTGCTATTTCAGAGTTGTTCTCATAGTAAAAGTTGTTCATAATGATGGCTAATATGGAACCCTTTCGGCTTAGTACCCTTTCCGCGTAACCCAATATTATGGAATAGATAACAAATGGGTGTTAACAAAGATATTTGAAACCCTATCACTGAATAAGGTCTTTGAGAATGAAAGTATGGTTTAATACATAATTTTTTCTTAAGATGTACCGTTTGCGTGATAGGATTCGTCAAAAACATCGTTTTCGGCTTTTTAATTTAAGGCCACGCCCAAAAGCCATAGTTATCACTTACACATATTTTCAACATTTCTGAAGATAAAAAAAACTGAGTGGGAATCTTTAAAATACCTTGATATAAAGGTTATATAAACAACATAAAAATTACATTATTACGTTTGCCAAGTTATTCTAAAACAATACGCAATTGTTTTTATTCATTCCTGATATTTTGGTTTAGTTCCTGGGATATTTATTGTTTACGCGGGTGAAAGTGTGGGCCATTGCTTGTTAGTAAAATTTTATACAATTTTCACGAGTAAAACCGTGTATTTGTATCTACTCGTAGGTTTATAGTAATTATTTTACACAATATAGAACTAGTTTAGTTGAGAAACGATAGTCGATACTAATAAATATGTCTATAGTCGACTAGTCGTCTCCGATATTACCTATGTACGCCAATAGCCGAGGCCATCGCAATCTATACTACTATATAACTTGTAGAACATTATAATAATAGCAATTGCAGTGAATTCTCGTTTGATATCGCCGCCTCGTGATCGCGGCAGCGGCACAGCAAAACTGATGCCCCTAATGAGGAAAGTTCTCCCTCTCTGAAACAATGCCGACACACAACAATCTCGGACAATCAATTCAAAAGCTTTTTACTCAGATGGTGACTTTATAAAAACTCCAGCTGAAAATGATAACTTTACGACCTTTTCGGCGTTCGACACTAAAGAATTAAAAATGTATACGATAATAAATTACCTACCGTTTTTTTTAAGAAGTCTAAGTGCTCTTTTTGTGATGGTTATAATTGCAATTACGAGTCCTCTAAAAAGTTTAAAAACGAAAGAAAGGTTGAGGGGGTCAAACAGTTGCTTTGTTAACACATTTCAAAAAAAGAGGAAGGTTCTCATTTCCAAGTCAGGCGGGAACAAATACTAACAAAGTTTTGAAAACTTTCTATAAATCTATGTTTGATAAGTTCCCGTGATAGGTCACTACAAAATCCGGGTATAAAATATTATTATTGTTTTATGTAATTTTAGGTTTTTTAAAAGTCAGCTTTTTAAAAAGATAATTTGTCAAGCAATTGATCTTTTGACTTGGTGATTGGTTAGAAACACCTATTCAAGCTTTATGCTACGAGCACTACCCGTAAGACTACAACACTAGAATTGGACACTAGATCTGAAAATTATGTACAAAATGGCCGTGAAGAGTCAAGTTAAAACAATAATGTCGTAATTTCGTATCGCCGAGTATTTGACGGAGACAAGTGTGGTACGAAAACAACAATATAATTATCTCTTGTAAACAAGAAAAACTCCCACGTTCTTACACGTTCTAATAACAATATATTATACTCACGCTATTTACTTTCAGTTTGTTCAGTATTATTTTTTTGCTCAACTTTTCAGTTTATATGGCGGTCCACTCGTTGGTCATTCATTCATTGGGATGAACGAGTCCGTACCTATGTCCATTTTTACTTTTAGCGTACCGGTACACGTATTCAAAGCTCAACAAAAAAATCATAACATCTTCAAAAAATAAATTCCAAACATAAAGCAAACATAACTTTACTAAGGGAACTTTAGGTAGGTAGATACGTCATATCCAGACAGTAATAGTTTGTGATCACTTACATTTATGTTACTAATTGAAAACTTGTCTTGAGGTGCGTGTATGCGTATTTGTTTCCATTCAACTCTGTAATGGCTAAATGGATTTGGATAAAATTAGGTATAGAGGTACCTCACAAACTGGATTGTCACTTAGATTACTTTTTACCCCAAAAAAGAACGATTCCTGTAGAGTACAATGCAATAATTTTATTAAAAACCGTAAATACAAATTTAACATTAACTATATAGCATTACTCAAAACATCCTGCACTATAATGGGCGGCCTTATCGCCTAAAACAATTTCTTCCATTTTGATTTAGTGATAATATTTAGTATTTACTTCGCAAAATGACCGAAGCACATTTTTTTAAAGTAGTAATTTTATGCTAACAACATAATCAAATGTGCGATTGCGGCGCGCCATATTCTGGGCCATAGCACAGAAGACATAATAGTACTGCCATAGGGTAAACAAGTAGGCATATGATGCACCGTATGGTACCTTTGGTGCCTTAGAATGGCAGACTGAGTAAAGTTACTGTCCAAATATCAGGTGTCACCCACACATTGGACGTTTTAATCGCACCTCCGTTCCGTCTGAACACGTGACACATTTAATTTGACTGGATGTTACAGTTATACGTTTTACCTGGAAAAAGCCATTAAAATGCTCACATAAATGATAGATGTAATCGAATTTTGCCATATTTTTAAAGTATCTTGGTTGTAGGTAGTTTCATAGTATAATAATATACTCCGCCAGGTATATCAATCCGAGAAAAAAATGTCCACGTGGGCGTCCCACAATGATGTCATGATGTCAATTTACAACAGGTTCGAGAGAGATGACGATACACCACGTAACAGCTGATTGGATAAAGTGGCAACTGGACAGTGACGTAATTCTGGGACAACTGCCACAGTAGAAGACCTTGTTTTCTTTAATCATGATGGGTAGATGGAGGTACTCAACGAAGAGGTGGACTTGAAAAAAAATGATAATAATAAATATTAAAAAAAAGTTAAAAAAAATAGGACACTTCATAAGTTTAACTCGATCACACACACCATGTGGCTTTATTCACAATTTTTTAACCATGAAAGGAGGAGGTTATCAATTCGACTATGTTTTTTTTGTTATGATTGTTACGCGATTACTTCGCCAATTATGAATTGATATTGATGTTTTTTTTTTGTTTGGTAGGACAAAATTCATAGGTCCCGTATAAATTTGATCGAAATTGATTCAGCACTTTTTGGAATAATCAACAAAAGCCAAAAATATATACACAGATAACGTTTTGTTGTTCCCTTCAGCAAAAGTTTTGATGACGACTTTCAATCTCTGTTTTAACTATAATTTTCAAGTTTTTTAGTTTAAGTTTGTACTGTTAGGCATAGTCTTGAAGTCGTAAGTTGAAATTAAGTATTATGTTATAACATTTTGACAACTTTCTTATAGCAAAGCTGTCAACATTTAGATACTGTCAGTCGTTTCGAAAAATCTGAAAAGAGCACCTGATGAATGTGGTAAAAAGTACGTAGGTACGTATTCATCTACGAGTTCGTACGTTAATTTTATCCAGGCATACTAAAGTGATATTCATATTTACTTAGACCTTAAAAAGTTTGATGTAGCTTTTTGTTTGTTTTAGCACTGCACGAAAACTTTCCAGCGGTTTTTGTAGTTTGAAATCTGTTTGCGCATAGCCGGGAACTGAGTTAATATTTGTCAGACGGGTCATTAGCCAATCCAGACATGACGTAAACGCTTCTAAAATTCTAAATAAATACAGTCACCTACTTTTATGGCTATATTTTCCACTTTTAAGCAATGCAATTTATTATATTAAAGTCGCATTTAGTGGAGCAAAACCATGGCCCTTACACACAGTCGTGCGTTTCGCTACTTCTATTTTTGAGTTTTGTTATTTTACACTACTACTACTGTTATTATTTCTCATATTTTACGAAAGGTATAGCTGTAGGTAATGTAAAATGTATCTTAACAGTTTTCTCCATAAATATGAAATCTGTATACTAAGATATCTTTGACATCATTTACTAAATAGGCAATTGAATGATTCCAAAAGAACAGGCAGAATTGAGCTTTTCTGTCAGTGATACTTTCATATATTTTTTCTACCGATTTAAATATTCTTAGACTTATTTCATCCTTGACAGTTCACTAGATATAACATTCAATCTTGATATGAAACTATTTTTTTAATTTTATGCTAACCATGGAAGTAGACAAACTAAAACTACCAAAATTTCTAAATGTGGGAAAAACGGTCTTAAGTAAATCTTGGAACTCTCAATTTAAAATGTTTTTAAGACGCCCGAGCAAACTAATACTAAGTATCTGCTTAGCCTATTATATAAAAACAGTTGGACTGCCAACAGACCGTTCAAGTGTTAGAGACAATCAAAATGCTCATGCTTACTATACCCAGCATGCTGGCGCTGTTATATCGTTTAATGACTATGCTTAGAAGTATTATACTATAACTATATAGTAACAGTATATGCAAACCTATCATTTAATATGTAACATATATTGAAATTTCGTGCCTCATGGTAGGTACTTACCTAAGCGAGCGCTCACGAAGTAAACGTCAATGAAGCGTGCATTTTTCTCAAGTCCCATCACCTCGCTCACAACATTCACTGAAGTATTTTCATTTAACTTCTGGATCGATATTGTACTCCAACGTTCTTCAAAGAGCAGAAGAATACCCAAGTAGTTTGTGATAGTTTACATGAAATGAGTTTTGTGCGAGGTATTTATTAGCTTACAAATACTATATACCAATATCAAGCTGACAAGTGCTTCATTTTATTCACTAAGATAAAAGATTTAAATATTGAGCACCAACTAGTCAATAATAAAAGGCTGGTATACAGGATTAGTGCTAATCAGTTAGCATCCTCTTAAGTGCGGATTCAATACGCCAAAACAAACTTTTGTTCTACGACTTATAAAAATTCCCGAAAACAAAAACAGCTGTTTCATATAATTATTTTGCCGGGAGTATATTTTTTTTTGTATCGAATGGCTCAATTTTTTCGCGTATTTTGAATTTTCAAAATTCGTAGAACAAAAGTTGTTTGTTTCAATAAACTGAGACCGCCCTTAAGAAGATGATACCTGATTATCAGTAGCCCTGTATTAATCGAGGCTATTAAAATTATTTACTTAAATAAAAGTTACATATTAAATCCAGAATATGTTTACGTTGAACAGCTTTCATTTCAAATATTTTCTCGTTCAAAACATAGTTCACATAGTACAGATGCGTCTCCCGCACTCAAAAACAGTTTTTTATTGAGAGAAGAGGTAAATGGCGAAATATAAATTTGACTTGTCAGTCCTGTCCTGAGAGGCTATCCCGCGTCAAAGCTGGCCTGCCTTGTCCCCGTCCCTTATTTTTTCTGACTCAGTAGATCTCAAATACAAATATAAAACACGTTTATGATGTTCAAATACTTTGTTTCCATTACGCCACCTCGGAATTACTGCATTATTGGCAGGATTTTTTTATACATAATATAATTTGTAAATATAAATGCGACAGTTTGTGTGCGTGTGTGTGTTGTGTGTGTGTGTGTGTGTGTGTGCGTGTGTGTGTGTGTGAGTGAGTAAGTGTGTGAGTGTGTGTTTAGGAATCTTTGTTGCCGCTCGACACCGTAGCTGATTTTGGATGAAATTTATTATGTAGGTAGAGATTAAATTCTAGATAAACAAGACTACGTTTTATCCCGAAAATATGAATGACGTGTATTTGTTAGCAGGTAAAACTGCATACGCTCTTTTTAAGTACATAATTTTATTTTTATTTTTTAAGGGTATTTACTTCGTGCGTTCTATCTCGCTCGTGCATTTCAACAACTTTGAAGATATAAAATGATTGAATCTGCTTATGTAAAATCTAAGCTGTAAGAATGAACAAAACATCATGACAATTGTTAAGTAAAAGTTACATTTTGATTCAAACGAGTTCACATAATATTATTATTTTAAAACCTATTTTAATTAAATTATTTTTCTTTTAATGCTTAAACATTTGTTTGAAGCAAAATAAAATTGTTACTAATAATTTTGTGCTCTTTATTCATTTTTCTTAGATTTGCATTATCGTTATCATTCATTCATTTTTAGGGTTCTGTAGTACTTACTACAAGGAAGCCTTATAATTTCATTCTGTTCATCTGTCTGTCTGTTCGTCCGTCCGTACTAGTTTTTTAGAATCTTCTAACTTTTATTGTCTTTAACAAGTGCATGAAATTTAAACAACATTATAGATTTAAAAAAAAATGTTTTGGTGGCTCTGATACATGTAAAATGGGGATGAAAATATTTTTGTGTCAGCACTCTTTCGTGTGGAGTATCGTTGAATATGTCTTTTGAAATGAAGTTAAGGTTTCATTTATAATTATACATAACTAGCCATGCTGATAGATCATATTATTAAAAATCTTCATTCAATATAATTTCGAATATTTTCTGATCATAACTTTCTGAGTTATAGCGATAAAACTGTAATAAATTCAAGACGTTCTAGCAACGAAAATGTATTTTTTTGATAGAAGCGTTCTAGCTCAAAGATCATTGACATTTCGTAAAGTTATCTTAACTAATAATGTTTTCTTAGTAGTTTTATTTTTTACTAAACCATAAAAAGTATAATTATGTTATTTCGGTATGATACATCTCTGATATTTGGCTAAGTCCACTCGATTTTTGCTATAGCTAACCACTAATTCCTGAACTATAAATGCGACCACAAGTAAATGGCTTTGGACACGGAACCCTACCATATGCGTGTCTCAACATGCTCTTGGCCAGTTTTTTTTTAACTTGCATTATTATTATTTAGTTAGTAATTAGTTGAAGTTGTAGTAGTAGTAGTAATTAGTTATTTTATACGTTCAAAGAAGACGCACGAAGCATAAATAATCAACCTCGTGATATTATAAAGTGAGGTAACATTGTAAGAACGTGTAGAAACATTCATTAAAATTTCAATGTCTACTTAACAAAAAGTATGAGGTCAGCATTTTCGATAAGAGCATCGGATTACGACACTCCAGAGATGTGACGGAAATTTTAGAAGAGTAAGCTAGGGTTAACATTAAATTAAATAAATGACGACCTCTCTCGCCTCGAAACAACTAAGGCGCTATACAAAATTTAAAGCACTCCAGTGTGAAATTTCTGGTTAAAAGCGTAGAATGTTTAGCAATGTTTAGTGCTCTAGTCACTCATTTTTAGTTTTTTTATCCATGATAGGCGTTTGTTCACATTATGACTGCGATGTCAAGCAAAGACGCGAACTAGGACTTTTAAGTGGTACTAAATAATGGTAGTACATAAATGGATCTTGTAAAAAAAGTTAAAATATGAGAACCTAGGCACTTAATTGAAACAAATTAGAGATGACCTGAACATTTAAGTTCACCCTCACATCTTGCAAAGCTGGAAATCACACACCGTCCGATTCTTCCGCTCCTTCATTCCGCGGACCTGCAAGGAGTGGAATATCCTTCCCGCAATAGTATTTCCGCCGAGCTTCAACATGAAGGGTTTCAAAAAGATTATCTACAACGACCTCTCCGGGCTGGCAAAGCACCGTCAACACTGCTAGTGTTGCACGTGTCCATAGGCGGTGGTTTCTTCTTAACATCATGCGGGCCGCATGCTTGTTTGCTAAAAAAACTAAATAAATGATAGCAAGTTACAGTATTTTAATAGGTACAGTGGTTTACTAATCTTCTATGTAACATAAACATCAAATGTTTCAAACCGAAATTTAAATTTTACAGTAACGAAGCACGGTACCTAATTAAGAATTTCGATCTATCATCACAATGACAAAATATGCCTAAATAAATATTTTTCAAGAATGATTTCATTTGCATAGATAGGAAATTTCAAGGTAATTAATTAGTCGTCGGTTTGAGAAATGAGGGTTACGTCTGACCACTTCATTCTCGTTTGACAAGATTAATGGTGGAGAGCCACGCGAACACTATTGTGCCGCAATCATTATGGATAATATGTATTTGAAACGTAATTCAGCATAACTTCATGAAAACTTATAGTTTGTAACTCAGCATTACTGCAGACAATTTTATCAATTATGTTCAATGTATTTTTTCTTTAATATATGAAATAAATCTAATGTAGGTAATCTATGTAATTTCTATGTTCTTGTTATGAATTTCAACATATTAAAATGTAGAACAAATTATTTATAAACTAATTTAGATTCTTCATTTTTCAAATTAAGTTACCTGTAACAAATTGAGTCTCAGTATTGTACTTAAAATTCGATTCTACATAATGGGAAGCCTAATCAATCAAGTAACGGGTGAGTTTAATTAAACCCAGTTTGATGGTTAGTGCCGCAACTGTTTTTGGAAATAACTGATTCTATATAATATAAACAAAATGCAATCATACTTACAACATAATATAATATACATGTAGGTAAATAATAAAACAAAAATTTAGCAATTGTAAAGTGTGTTTCTAACATCCCTTCTGGTTTCCCATATTAAAATTGCATTAAATTTTATACTGCCCTACTCCCATATTACCAAACCTCAAGCATTGCAGCGTTAACACTAAGCTGGCAAAGTTAGCGTTTAACCAGAAGAATATACACCTTAAAATAATGTAGGCAGTAACATCAAGTACTGTTAACGTAGTGAAAAGCCTTTGTTTTGTTAATTACAGTGCCCGGGGCAGTCCGCACCTGCCTTCGCCGCAGCAGAATAAACTCGGCGACTAAATTTCCTCTGTTTAAATTAAAAGATAGTCCTGACCAATAGTTACTTCCGCCCGTACAGAATTCTATTTTGCGTTCCAAATTAACATGCATTTGTGGTCTTCGATTGAAAACTATTTGCAAAATGGATTAAACTTTTTATCAATACATGCAAATTGTCTGCTGGGGTGCTGTTTAACTGTTTTACTTTATAAATCACGACTTTTGAAAGACTTGGTATATGATAGACCTGTCAAAAACAGTCATGACAAAATTTGTGAATGAGGGTCTTGAGGCAGTACCATAATATTACTTTACTCTTTGGGCTGTACCGTCACATGTTAATAGGTAAACTTCTTTAATGTGCAATTTAACTCATAACATACCCTATTATTAACCGAATATAAAAAAAAAGGTTCTGTCTAATCAAATATGATTCTATGGCATAGCTTTTTTACAAATACTAACATTTTCGAGATCCCCTTTTTAAAGGAAAAAAAACAGCTTAAATCATTAGCAAATATTCTAAAATTCAAATTCTGCCAAGTATACATACCATAGGCTTCTATTCCACGTACCAGCATTATTTTTCCGTTACGGTAAAGTCACACAGTATACTTTTCGTAGCGTAGGTTTTCACAAAAGACATTGTTGATTAATAGAGATCCATGCACACTCATAAAATGCGCTCTAATGCTTTGGAGTTGAAGGTTACTGCTCATTGGACAATTTCTCTGGTGTAAAATTTTCATCTTTAAACTGTAGCGTAGATTATCACCAAACACAATGTTGTGGTCGAGATTCACATACATATAAGTGAATAAATAATACCAGGATTTCAAAAGGTTTATTTTATATAGTGCAATAATAATAATTAATTTAAATGTTTACTTGGATGACAATATTATGACATCCAATATTATTTTGATTTTAAAAATCAAACTACTGAACCGATTTTGATGAAGGAGTTCTGAGGTAACAAACACAAAAAAACTAATTGAGAACAACTCCTTTTTTGAAGTTGGTTAAAAATATTTAACCACCTACCATTGGAATTGAAGTCCACAATTCAAACAGATTCTGGCTGAAATAAAATGTATAAAAAAACCAATGTATTAAAACTGTTAATAATTATAGCCGCATGTTTTATTTTAATTACATACTTACTAACCCTACGTAAATTAGGTTTCAATGTAAGTTATAAGTGCTTTTAACAAATTTTTTGATGGAAACATCTATTGGTGCGCCTTGGCTATAAAACCGACTCGTATGTCGTAATGACAAACTTTTTTGAAATTCCTGAATTTCATTAATTTATTTTCTATGAAATAATTTTTTATATTGTGATTAATCGTATCTGCATCGTATAACCAGTATAACATTATAAATTTCTAAAGCCTGTTGCAGACGGTGCGCAGTAAACTCGCGCGACTGATGTTCATACGAGTGCTACGCGTCCCCTGGGCGTGCTGCAGCACTATTGCTTAGAGCGAGACTACTAAGCATCTTCCGTTACCACTGGCACTAAGCAGAAAGTATTGTGGCTCGTTGCAGGCAGTAAGTACGCGGTGCTCTTGCGAGTGATACTTGCACGAATACTGCGCATCGTTTGCAACGGGCATAAGATAATGTTTAAAATGCAAACAAAATATTGTACCTTTGCCTAAAATGGAAAACTGTAACACTAAACTACTATACCAACTTATACACCAATTTTTACAATAAAATCTATTCTGATTTTGATTCTAATTTGTGAGGATACAAAAGTTTCTTAAATTGATAAACACGCTACCATCCAGTCTCGAGATGGTAGACAACTTGCAATAGCAATCGCAACGTCATTCTTTTCCTCCGACTAACGAGAGCTCTCAGTCGGTTTAAAGCGTACTTTAACATAAAATAACCCTTGAAGGTGGAGGGAGCGGGCACACGTATCGCATTAGCCCTCGACGGGCGGCGACGCGTGCGCTATCATGGCCTTAGGGCAGGCTGAAGTGCCCTAGAATTCGTCCTCGGCAACCCCTCTGACACACCTCGTCCTTAGTCAAACTACACAGAATTTTGTACCAATCTTATTTCACTACTGCCTGGGACTGCGGGTTTACTTGCAATTTTTCAGTTTCTATAGCAATATTTGGGAATTATTATATAACTAATACATAATTAAAAAAAATAACAAGTGGCTATTTCGTAATCAGGGAACATCATGTTGTATACACCTAATGTTTTATACCACTCTCCCCGGTCTTACGCTAGTGGCACATTCACTCTTTTCCAACAGTTCTTTTGATGTCGTCAGTCCACCTCATCTTTGGTCACCCCAGGTTCTACCAACCTAGTCTCCAACCCTTAAAGGTGGAACACATCATCAGCCATTAAATGTCCACTGCTGAACAAGTCCTCCCTCTTAGAGAGGGGTGTTGCCATAATCCCCACGCTTGGCAGGCGGCTTGGAGATCGCAGCACGTTCACCGTGTACTAACAGGACGCTGCTGCCCATCCTCCGGTGGTTCTGGTCGCAGTTTTAGGATATACCCGGGTCCAAACAAGATGTCGAAAGACGAGATGTGAGAAGAAGAAAGGTGGAACATTGTCTTCTAATTTAGATGATCCTCTAACAAACAAAAAACAAAAAAACTTATCCTATTTAGTAAAAAGACATTAGAAGTCGGTCAACAATCGGCAACAATTACGCGATATCTTCACCGATTGTAAACCGAACTAAAAAAAAAAGTTGACTTGAAAATATTTTTCAAAGTTGATTTAAAAATATTCTGTATCCATCAAATTTCATTAAGATTGGATCAGCTTTAGTCTTGAAAAGGTGACAAAAACAGAGACAGAGTTACAATTTAAGTAGGCAGTAGTGAGTAGGCGGTCAAAAGCAAGCCTATTATTAATAATAAAATATATGGTGTAAATGTAGTAGGTGTAGCAATGCTACATTGAAACACTGCACTTAGAAGAATGACATTTATTGATGCTTTAGTTTGCTGCTGTGCACTTAGTAGTTAATTAAATGGTAACTAACTGGATTATGGAACCCCCGCCGATGGCGACGTCTTAGGTGCAAGAGAGAGAGAAAAATATGTAGTCTGAATAAAGATGAGTTGATTGAATGATTGAGCGGAATTCAAACTGACAGATCAACAGATACAATCAATATTTATGTTAGATTCGAACAGTAGGTATATATTATTATATAAAATTAACTCGTATTTTTGGCTTAAAAGTATGCACAATTTCATATAGTCGGTTGTTATTTTAGCTAAAGTTCTATTGTGAACTGAGGAACTTACACTCTTTGTCTTAACGGATTTTGACATCTTTTGCATAGGAAAACTGACAAAATTATTAACAAAAAAATTCTTAGATTTATAGTTTTTATTTAATATGAAAACGTTAATAAAATCATTACCTACCGGCAGCAATAGACTATCAATTTAAACGGGCAAATAAAACTATAACATTTTAATTTCAATAGAAAAGGTATCGCAAAAATTCTTTGATAATAATAGAACTTTAGCAGAACTAATAAAGTTGCTTGTGTAGGTACAAAAAAAATCCAACGTGTTTTCCAACGTTTTAAACGTATAACCTATATTTTTGTTCGAATCAAACATTTGTTTGTAATTTTTGTTAGTCGTAATAAACCGTGAGTGTTTGAGGAGTTTTATTACCAGGGCTGTTTGTTTGCCCGCGAAGCAATCAACAAACACCGCAAATGGTACGTATACGTATGTAGTTACAATAGTACGTAAGTATTGAGGTTACGGCGCACCGCTGTGCCAAAATACCCTGGCGCTTAGGGTTGATCATCATTCTCTTCTTACAGTATGAAGGCTGTTTTATCACGCCTAAATCTGACTTTTGACTTACAGTAAACGTTAGTGAGACTAAACCATCGAGATACAATTCCTATGGAGTCACAATCTCTCAGTGAAAACAGTCAAAAAACGTCCGAGCGTCATTGTACATGTACATACATTGTATCAATTATAGGACAGTTCATAATGCCACATTTACTCTAATTTAGGCGTTATGTCGCTTGCATAGTGCTCAACGTTAGTTGTCCGCTATGTCATCGTAGCTCTGGCATTGCGCGGCGTTGTAGTCTGATCGCGGTTACCTTGTAACTAACCAAAAAGTCGGCGCAATTCGTAGCGTGCACCAAGTTTAGGTTAGGTTTTTTTTGGCATGATTGTGACTATATAATATGTATTGTATCTCGATGGAATAAACCTATTAAATATTGGATTTGCGGATTGTTTTAAGATCAGACTAGTTGTGTTCACATTTAACTAAGGTGCACTATTGTTTCTTTTAAACCATAGGTTTCTCATCTAGAATTTTAAAATGCAATGGGTCGGAAAGAGCGGGTTTACATGTTTTTCTTTATCGCGGATAAGTCCGCTTTTAACCACCAACACGCCTGTTGGTAAGCGATGATGTGGTCGAAGATGAAGCACGCAGACTTAGAAGATACCTATTCACTCTGGCATTATACATTTTCAAGCAAGACAGAATATCCATTGCTCTGACCTTTTGATATAGGCATTGGTGAACACAAACGAATTTTTTGTGTAAACTGCAATCTATTCTACGACATTGACGATTACACGCTATTGCGCTATTAGATCGTATAAACATTGGCATTCACTACAATATTTAATTAAAACTATCAATTACTTTTAGTAATTAACCAAAGACTGTAGACGTGTGTGTTATCCATATGATAGGCGATAGTATAACTGCTTTCCAACAGGCGAACCGTCGCATCTGCTTGTTTACTATGTATGTATATTATGACACACAAAGTTTTTTTTACCCATACTGTCCTACTGCTGGGAAAATGTTCGTTCTCACATCAAATTGTTGAGTATTGTACATGTTGGCTACTGTTGTTTTTTTTTTTTAGTTATTTTATTTTATTTTATTTTAATATTCTTATGTAGTCAGTGTGTTTTATTTAATTTAACGCATATATTTTGTATGTCTCTTTCGATTACTATTTCTTATAATATATTATATTATTAAAGTAAACGTATTATAACAACACCTCACAAGGATATACTCACCATACTTCACAAGGAATATCTATCTAGTTATCTATAGGTTGCCTATTGTGCACATGTTCAATATATTCTTCTTATTGTGTAATGTCCTTTTTGTGGTGTCAATAATGTGCTATTGTATTGTAATTTTATTCCTCCACCACTTCCTGCCAACCTGTCCAGAATGAGTAAAGCTCGCACCTATGGCGCAGGCTTTCCTTGACTGCATCGTCCATCAGGCAAAAGTTTAAATGTTAAACTCCAAAATAATTGAGAAATAACCTACGATATGGCTTTGTGGCTTCTGAGATTTTTGACTCATCTTAAAAATAACGCTTGGCAGCCCTGCCTGTAGAAGCAAGCTCCAGCCCGCTCGTAACGCTCCAGACAATTATAATAGAGCACACTGGGAATTAGCTTCAAACTTAATTTAAATAAAAGTAGGTACTAAAAGAAAATTGCATATTGTACGGCTTTATCCGACTGCATGGAAGACCCGTATCTAACTCTAATAATTGTTTTCTTGGTGGTGACATAAATTTTACAACTTTAAACTTCCGCGATTTGAAAACATAATTCAATAGTTATAATAACAATTTAAATTGCCCTCGTAAAAAACGCTTGAGATTATTATGAAAATATGATAGTAGAAGTCAAAATTCGAAATCTTAAAAAAAACTGCAAAAAAATTCCGTCGTTTTCAATAAGTATTTTATTATAATACTGATAAAACCAAGATCGTAGCAATAGCAGTGTAATGAACACCTTAAAGGCACAAATAAAAACATCCTTGAAGATCTGTAGACGGTGGTTCTTTAGAAGCTGCTTGCGAAAAATATCACAGAAAAGTGTGCGAGAGATTTTAATAAAGACGCTGAAGTTTACGGTAGATGCGAAAGATGAAAACATTACTGCGACATTCATGATCTTGATTACCAAGTTAGAAACGGACTACCTTTTAAAAAACATACTAATATTATAAAAACGAAAGTGCGTTTGTTTGTTTCTCTTTCACGCAGCAAGAGAACAACGGTTCAACGTGATTTTTTGCATAGAGATGTATGAAGGGCCGCAGAAGACACTTTTATCTTGAAAAATTAGGGAATATCAACGCGGGTAAAACCGCCGGGTACAGCTAGTCTCATGAATAATTCTACTTCTGAGTGACGCGATGAACAAGACATTCCCCAGACGGCAAGGGCCCGCAACAAGAAGATGGTGATGAATAAGCAGTAAATATGCATAGCTTTTACGTTTAATAATTAAGTAAGTACCTACCGAATAATTTCATTTCATACTATCAGGAGAACGTATAAAAATACCTTCAGTCCGTCACACTGGGAGAAAATTATTGGCCACATAACGCATAGCATAACATAGAAAATCTGTCATCTATACTAATATTATAAAGAGGAAAGATTTGATTGTTTGTTTGTTTGCATTGAATAGGCTCCGAAACTACTGAACCGATTAGAAAAATTCTTTCACTGACGGGAAGCTACACTATCCCCGGGTGACATAGGCTATAATCTATACCCGTGCGAAGCTGGGGCGGACCGCTAGTCAGAGATAAAACAAATCATGTATTTAAAAAAAAGATGGGGTTTGATTATTATTTTATTTTATTTTATATTATTTTATCTTATTTTACAAAATATAGGTATGTGCTTTTAAGAATAAAGTTGACGCTCAAAGTCATGTGGCTTTCTTTCCTTACACAAAATCTGAGCTTACGGAGTATTAAATGGTACTAACACAATTTAACACAGAGACCAAGCTTTCCTTAATACGACTTGCGATTTTTTTCCCAAAGATGAAAGTTAGATGAATTTTACGAGATTGCTGGATTGAAAAACGTCATTAAGCAGACTTTAGCATAATTTAAATTCGGCTATAGTTTAAATGGTCAGTAATATATTCAAGTTTTGGTCAGCTCTAAAACTTTTGTGGTTAGTACGTAACTTGTGGTCAGTGAGAAAATAAAATTATTTAGAAACTAATATTATTTGGGTGACTCTAGAGTTAATAGTAACTAATGAACCATGCAATACAAAAACAAAACTTCTCTTTTGGAATGATGTGCTTTTTAATTGAACAAGCAAATCATTCAAAATTCATTCTGCTTTTATATAATTTAAAGTGTAGTTAGTGTCCAGGATGTCATAAGAATTAACTTAACACCTAATATTATCTGACTCAGTAAAAATTGTAGCTTACGAATTTAATTTTTGAAATAGAATGTCATATGTTGATATATGTGAAAATATATTTTTTTGTCTTGTGTTTTCTTAGTTAATTGTCTTTAAAACCTCTGGTAAACCACTATGAAATGTCGCACAATGAGTGCATATCCTTGAAAATCTAAATTGTAGAGGGAACAATAATTTTAATCACAAGAATGCATTAATTAAAAAACGTTATAGTAAAACGATGTGGAAGCTCAGCTACTGTATCCAGCCACTAAGTACTCTTCGAGTAGTTTTACTTCGGGCACTGACCGACTAGACTGTTTATCGACTTCTAATCCCGGGCGGGATATGCGATCCATCCTGATTCCATGCCACTAATTAGAGGTTTTTCCTTAATACACCACTAGCTCAGATTACGCGATTAATCATGTGGGTAGGTATATACTAGGCACTGGTAGAGTTGTTTTATGACTTAGGATCCTACGTATGCTTTTACGCGTATGTATTGTGTATACACCATAACTAATTTTGTTGGTCACCAAAACAAGTTGTGATCTCTGATACTAAAATGTGCCTCTTCATGGCAGGCATCAAAGATAAATGTGGTTATACCATCATTGTCAGGCATTAACGTCGAGTTTTAAGAGATTTGCCACTTCATCTTTCCGTCTGTACTTGGAACGGCTCTAAGTCCTCTGGCAGTCCGACAAATACTAGATTTTACTTATTTATTCTAATGATAGGCAAAACATGCAAATCTAATTAAGAGGGCCCTAAGATGGTAAACGGTTTCAAAGGGATGGGGCAACCCAAAAAAGTGTGGATGAACTGTGTGTGAAGTTGAGAAAGGAATCGTGCTAGCTGACCGTATCTAGGGATGCGAATCTTCAAATTTTAGGTAAAATAATTTTTTCTTACAAAACACTTAACATCTCGCTACGGCATCATATTTTTTTTATAAAAGTATCTGTTACTATAAACTGATTCAAAGCAGACTGAAGAGTTGAGGCGGCGTGGCGTACAAGCGGCCGTGAAAAATTAAGACGGATATTGGATTTAATGAAAAGGGCTGTTAATAGAGTCTTCTAATAAGGTTGGCAACGTATCTGTGATCCCTGGTGTTACAGGTATCTATATGCAACGGTATCGCTTACTATCGCACGGCCCGTTAGCTTTTTCGGCTTGGCACAAAAAAAAAGAGAATGATCGGAAATGAGAGTAGAGAGGATATATAATGGAAGCGGAACTTTACATTTATAGTGATAGTAGAATAAAAGGATGATTTAGCACGAGATTTTGCGTCTTATCTTTAGCTTCTATTTTCAACGGACTTCAAAAAAGAGATTTTCAATTCGAGTGATTTATTGTGTGTATATAAAGTTATATCTTCGCCAGTTATGAACCGATTTTAATGATATTTTTTTATAGAATAGCTATATTTCTAAAGTGGCCTTGAAATGTAAAGAAAATATTCAGTTATGGGTAGAAAAATAGAGGTTTTTGATCTTGTTTATTGAAGTTCCCATGTTTGATTGATATTATTACCTATATCAAAAACCCTTGCTACCAGAAGCTGGTAAAATTACATTTCTGTGGTTTCAAGTGAGTTGTAAAAGTTACAGGAGCTCCTATTGATTCCAAACTGACATTATTAAATTTCTCCTAGTGACTTTCACTGCCAAAAAGAAAAAACCCTTTCGTCCATCGAGTCTTCCCAATTCGTCCCCTAATGGGCTTACACTCAATTAACCGTAACGGCCGCCGCGCAGTTCAATTTAACGCCTAACACCGACCGCATTGGACGAGGTACCTATTTATTTTTATTGACAACAAACAACAACGCTTTTCAGTCAGTTTTATTCGGAAGCTAAATTTTATCTAGCGATATGTGTAGAGGTGCAGCTGTAGTATTCAGCTGTTAATGGAGATGACGAAGCTGAGTACAGCGACGCTGGGAATTATGTATATTTTCACATAATAATGAAAAAGTGTAAGCGCGCAATAAGTAGGTTGATCAGAAATAGTAATGTTGTTGCTACGACTTACCAACCTTACCTAGACACGCCTTACCTACGAGAAATAAGTTGACAGAACAATTAGCTTACATTTTTGGCGGTATTAATAGGTATATCATATACAAGTAACGCCCTTGTCTTCTGTATATTCCTAAACTGGGTGGAGACACAGATTTTTAAAGCTTTCAGTGCTTCGTATACCGTGGACTGCGCATTGAACCAACCAATCGGTTCTCAAAGAACTGAAACTCAATAAGAAGCCGAGGCTTTCCAACACGCGCCTTCAGAGGTTTTTTGAGTTCTTTGGCCTCGTATCCCGTAAAGCCTGGTGACAACCTCCAAAAACTGATAAGCGTGAAAATAGAAAGTGAGAAATCGAGAGGAAGGAGCTCAATGTGTTGGACAGATCGAATCCGCACCACCCTCAACACCCACGCTGCCGAATACCTGCTTCATGCTGCTGAAAGCCTGAACATTATAAGTGAGAAGTTGATGCCGTGAGGGTCACGACCCCCTAGCATTAGGGAATCGACGCGAGAACAAAGGGACACATTTACAGGAAAACTTTATAATCTACTCAATGAAACTGATGAAAGTATAATTATGAACGTTTAGGTTATAATCAAATCCAGTCAAATCATCGACCGGATAAGGCCATATCATTTAAAAATCTGAAACTAAAATAATTATAATTTACGAGTACTCCAAGACTACTGGCACGCAAGCATAAAACATGTTTCTACCCGATTCGGTCCATTTTTTAAATTTTCATATATTCAATAATAGGCTTGCGCTTGACCGTCAACTCGTCTGATGTTAAGCGATGATGCGGTCTACGGTGGAGCACGCTTGCCTAGAAGATACCGATTCACTCGTGATTTGAAGACACCCAGATTGTAACTATCGGGGAACACCCATTCAGGCAGCGCATTCTACAGACTAGCAGCTCGCATAATTAAAGTGGAATCAATAAATTGAAAGGAAAGTATAGACCATGCTAATAAAATAACCCTAATATTGAAATGTCGTAGTAAAAGGGATCCCTATCGGTCATTGGCGGTACACAACCTGAAATTAAAGGGTTGGAGTGTTCTGTGGTTAATTTTACCCTTCCAAATAAGGGCCCGGCTTTCACACAATTTTAGCGTTTCGGGCCGTTCGTTTTTTAATTGTATTTACGGAAATAGGCCACTCCAGCACAAGCTGAACACTTCACTTTTATTTTCCTTGAAGTGATTCATAAAATGGTTTATAGTTTTTTTTATGTATGTCAAAATCTCTTTTGTCATGCATTATGCCTGAGTTAAGTTAAATCAACAACTTAAATACATTTACGAAGTTTTCAATATTTTTCTAGTAGGTATATTTTTGTCTCTTACCTTAATTTTGAAATCTAGGTTTACTGTATGAAAGCTAATAAGCGTCAGACGTCCAGTAGCTGGGTAGATAATATTGCAAAAATTTTAGATGAAGGCTGAGAATAACGAGTGATGTTAGCATAAGAAGCAGATAGCCCGTTGGTCCAGTTGGTAGTGAACCTGCCTTCTTCGCTTGGGGGTGTGGGTTCGATTCCCACCTAGGGCAAACATTTATGTGATGAACATTTGTTTTGTTCTATATCTGGGTGTTAATATCTATTTAAGAATGTATTTAAAAATATATATGTATGTATATCAGTCTCTGGCGGCAGCCAGATCACAAGCTTTGCTTAGTTTGGGGTCAGATGACCGAGTGTGCAAAAATGTCCCGAATAAGAAAATAAATAAAAGGAAGTGTCCTAACATTGCGAGCTAATAACAGCGATGATGATGATGATGATACAAAGGCTATAAACCTAATATATGTAATGAAAATAACTTTGCTTTAGTTTTTATATAACCACTAGCTGTTGCTCACGACTTCGCACGCGTAGATATTCACCTAATATACTTTCAACATCCATCCTAAGGAATCTAACTGCTAAATTTCAGCTTTATAGTTATATACAAACTCTAAATAAATACTATTCAACCATTAAAAACTATTAAAACCCCAATTTCATCTCCATTCATCCCTTTCACAAAATTATTTATCAAATTTCTACACTGCATAAGGAATCTACTTTCGTAGGTCAAATGGTTCACGAGATTTCGTGATGAGTCAGCCAGTGAGTGAGTGGTTTTTAGCTATTATAATTAACAATAATAAGTACGTACTTTCCGGCTCATAAAAATTACGGTTCCTGTAGGACAGCGAGTAAAACCGCGGGGCAATGCAAGATTACATTATTTGGAAAACGTTTTAATAATTAATTGTCTCTAGTAAACTTGTATATAGTACGATAGCTGTAGCTGTAGTACACAGCTATCGTACTACGAGTTGCTTATACTACATGAATAGTTAACTAACTAACATAAGGTAGTCACCATGATATAATTTGGGGCATTAGCGGTAATAGCCTCAGGGAAAATTTAGTCCATGGTTAATGTTAGCTAAATAAACTGGTACAATCACATACTTGAATATAATTATATACACAATCATGTGAAAGTAATCATTGCTGGCCATATGGTTGTATGTATATTTATTTATTAGCATGTTATGACTAAACAGCTGAACGAATATTGATAAAGATTTACGAGTAGATTTTGTAGACATGCATTTAATAGGGAAAAATTGGGTGGTTGCGGCAAAAACGCTTAATTGTAACTTTAGCTTTCGAATAAAAAATCTTATTATTTTATGGTGCACTTTGGTATGAATAAAATAAGTAATTATTATGATTCACTAAAATAATCAAACAAGTAACGCCGTAATTACTTATTATTACAATGTTAAAGGGTCATTTTATAATTTACACGAATAAACGACTAGCGGTCCGCCCCAGCTTCGCACGAGTATACATTATAGCGTATGTCACCCGGGGATAGTGTAGCTTCCCAACAGTGAAAGAATTTTTCAAATCGGTTCAGTAGTTTCGGAGCCTATTCAATGCAAACAAACAAACAAACAATCAAATCTTTCCTCTTTATAATATTAGTATAGATTGTTAAAACTTTCCCAATCGATGTTGTTAGAAAAATAATTTCAACGGCGCTCAGTGGCAATATTAGGCATTAGGAACAAGTAAATTCTAAGAAAAAATTACCTAAAGAACTGCAAAATGTATTATATAACACTTTTCCTTCTAACAAGGGGCTTTTAGATTAGTATTTTTTGGTTGTTTTTTTATGATATTAATTTTAGTACCTAACTACATTAATATTCCAAATATGTTTATTTATTTATGAGTTATGTTATTACATAACTCATAAAAAACACTCATAACAATTTAAAAAAAAACAGTAATATCTTAGGTAATTTCTTGACTTTTACTCTTGAGATAAGTGTTTTATGAATATGAATATTTTATGATACATTACGTACTGTCCAAGAATGGAACTCCCTGTCGTCTTCCTTATTTCCTGAGAAATATAATCTAGGCATCTTCAAGGCAGGGAGTTAAAAGATTTCTTCTTGGTCAACGTGTTCCATTCACTGCCATACCGTCGCTTACCATCAGGTGAGTTGGTGGTCAAACGTAAATCTATTCTATATAAAAATTAAATGCAGGAGTTCAATTGTATAATTATTTTATTTAGAATCAACGCTTTTAAATATGTATATACGCTAATACTAAACACGTGCTAAACAATGTACGCTTGTACATAACAGTTGTAAAACAACACGTAAAATTTAATATTTTTTTTAGTTAATTCATTAAATACAAACTAATTTCAATGACAAGTACGAGTATAGTTAAAAATGATAATATAGTCTGCGCTTGTCTAAACCGATGTATATTAAACGTAAGTGAATTCAGTTTAATTATTTTATTATCAACAGCATAATTTAGAATAATTTTTCAAATGTCAATATCGATTCAATCGGTCAATTTTAAATCGATTCAAACCCTATCCCTAGCGAGTTACTGCCACATTTGCAATCGTTATAAACGATCGAGTACGGTTACTTAACAGGATTAGTTAGGATTTTACTACTTACCGTTGCCGGTTTCAGAATGTCGATACGAGATTTAACTTGCGAAGGGTTTGGAAGTACAAGCACTTCAGTACGTACTCTCTGAGAAAAAGGGTAACTAAGTTTGAAAGTTCGTAAGTGGTCCACCTCTCTCCACCGGAAGGGCGAGAGTATTATAAGATTGAAAAATAATGCTATTAAAGGTTGTGGTAAGCAACTCAGTTTAGTAAAACCTCATCGATTTACAAATTCAAGTCATCTCTCTGGTCCATTTTTGTAATCCATGCGGGCTTTCAGTGCTGCATCCAGTACAAACGGACTTCATCTTAGTCAGATACAATTTACTGCTAAACAAACCTTGGCTGGACGAACGTCTGGACTAAGGAACTAAATAAAGCAATTTAGGTGTATAGCACAAGGCTTTTGTATGGAATTCGACAAACGGATTTCAACGTCATAAAATTCACTCGAATGTCTACTAAAGATAGACCGAAAGTGCCAAACGTGTACTGTTGATCTAGAAATAGAAACGGTAACCAAAAAAATATCGTTTTGCCATTGACACGATCTTGTTGAAATTTCCATTAGTTAAGGAAGCCTACAGAATACTGTAGTTTAGGGGTCATCAAATGGCGGACCGCGGTCCATATCTGGACCACCGACTTATTTTGTGTGGACCTACAAATCTTCCATTAAGGGCTTTAAAAAAGAATTTGAAAAAAGATTCTAAGATTAAAGAAAATTGAGAATGACGACGAAATCTTCAGTAATTTTTTTTCTATGCATCCTGTTGTTGAATTATTCAGTGACATTCAATTTATCGAATTATAATAAAAATAATAAATAATAATAAATATTCGGGACATTTTTGCACACACGGTCATCTGACCCCAAACTAAGCAAAGCTTGTGATATGGCTGCCAGAGACTGATATACATACATATATAGGTTTAAATACATACTTAAATAGATATGCATCGAGTACTATAATTGAATACAAACTTGTAGATGTATACGCAAACTTGTAGCATCTCTACTTTAGATGAAACCTTGCTCTAGTAAGTTATTCAATTTATAAGATATTTTTTTTATAATTTCTTACACTATTAACACTAGAAATAAGCATTCGTGTAAACTGACGTGCCTCATAATTATGATGAACATGTTATATTGGTTAATAAAGAATCTGAATCTATAACTCCGGGTGCGACACTACCTTCTAAGTTTTTTAAATAAATTGGCTAAGTGCGAGTTGGGCCACGCACTGAGGGTTCCGTACCACCACAAAATACAATAACTATCAATTTTAAAATTAGTAAAATATGTAATTTTTAATTCGGTAAAAGAAATGATAAGGCCATCCAAGTAACCGAATATGTTGTTTAACTTGGTAATAAACAGAAATTTGTCATCAACTTGCACTTGGCCATTACTTATTATTTGTTGTTATACTTTAGAGTGTGTACCATAATCATGCAAAAAAGCGTGTATGTATTACCGTTTTAGAACTAGAGCAAAAAAAATACGTTAAAATAAATCCTCTCTCTCATCCAAAAATCCTCCTTTTTTCATGTTTATTTTTTTACTTTTTTATTATTAATTAAAATTAATCTGTCGTAACATTAGATATTTTGTGAAAATTTCAACTAGCTACATATTACGGTTCGAAAGGTACAGCCGTTAAAAGTAGGACAAACGGACAGACAGCGTATTAGGCTTTGTAATAGGGTCCTGTATTTACTCTTTGTGTACGGAACCCAAAAACAGAATGAAAAATGCAAACTAGGTACGTACAAAGAAAATAATTTGTAGCCTACCCTCGTTCAAGCTAAGGTGGCTATTTGCCGCAGACAGTTACCATGTGCACTCGCTTTGCTCTATAATATGTACAGTATGTCATAAGCAAAATGTCCCTAGTGTGGTTCAGCTCTAATTTCACGTTATGTTTGTTTTAGCTTGCTGTGTGCAACGTTTGTTGTGTTGTGACTTGCGACTACAATTTACTGATGCTATGGACGTAGCCACGCAGAGCCATTATGGGGTTTGTTTCTCCATATATTATGAGTCATAAATACACGCGCAATATGTTCATATTTCGAGCTGCAAAGAGTTTTATGTGAAGGGTAGTTTCCTCCAGCCTGTACGAAAAAAGACTTGCCCCTTTTCAAACAAGACTAGTTTCCTTTATCTTAAACGAAGGAAAAATTACTACGTCATATAGAAACAAGACTTAATTCCATTTAATACAAAGGAAAAACACTTGCTTCCGGTGATATAATGATCAGCTTTATCTTTAACAAAGAAAAACAGACTTGACCTTGTATAAACACAAGTTTTTCCACGTTACACGAAGGAAAAAGTACTTACTTAGCCCTTTACGGCGCAAGAGCATTAAAATTGTTGTTTTTTTTATATGTTATGCTAAATAGTGTATAGATAACAGGAAAAATAATAAAAAAAATATTTTTTGAAATAAATGATATATTTAAACTAATTTTATACATGTTGCAGAAATGCAACATTGTGCTTATTCTTCATAATTGTTCCAACAAATTTCATATATTAGTTAGGAGTTAAAAAAATATCTTAAAAAGTTGTTTGTTACATTATAACATAAAGCAGCTCTAAATTTTTTGCAGTATGTTTGCGTGTAGCCGCTGCAGCCGGGAAATTGACATCTGTCATTTTTTGACCCATCCTGGCCAGTGCTCTACCTGGTCCAGTTTCATCTCTTTGGGTGGAAGGTGCGGAGCTGGACCTTTCTTCTTTTTTATTGGAATCAGGCTTTCGATATCGCTTGTACTCTTTATTCGTCTAGTTTTATATTTGCATAAGGTCTCAGCTATATTTAATCCAAATTCAGCGGAGTTGAGAATCTTACTTAGGACCTCCATTTTCTCCAACACGTTTTTTCATCTACAGACAAAATAATGTGCTTTAAAAGGGATTCAATAAAACGTATTGTTCTATCAATGGTTGGACTTAATATAGTCTGTCAGGATCTTGATGTTCATATCGCGCTGTTATCATTGAAATGCAATAGTTGCCCGAGTTTGTTGTGGCTTCAATGGCGTATAGTCTCTTGTATTTTGGGAGAAGCCAATTTTTTCTTTCCAATTCATTTATACATTGGGCACGCGAACTATTGAAAAAAAGCCTATGTCTATAAATTGTTTGATCTCCTAACTGGTCACACTTGATGGCTTATCAGCATTTTTTGTACGCTATACAAGTTGGTCTGATCCCGTATGAGGACAATAATGTTATTAGTCAACAGGTAAGAAAATTTATTGTAAGGTGTTTTCTTTTGTTTATATTTCTGGAAGTAGTTCTGCCGATCCTTGGAACATCAGCTAGTCCTGATCCAGTTTTAAATTGTTTGTTTTCCATGTAACATTTGCCCGAGGATCATGTGTATTACCTGGAACCAAGGCGCTGGTACCGCCGAAGGCGTTGTAGATGAGATACGTAGTTTTTGGGATACTACTGATGTGCTTGTATTTGGCTCATCACTAGCAGTAATCTAGGGCAAGTAAGTGGCAGCCTGAGTTCTGTTTTCGAATTCATTTTGTTCATCATCTGAAATTTCTTTTCATCAAGTGCAAAGCGTACGTTGAATCAGCTATGTCATTGTCACTCGAGAAAGCTAAGCCATCGTCACTGTCCTTCCGCGCTTCCAATATGGCTTGCAAGTCTTTTTCAGTGAAATTGCGTAATTCACAACTCATTTTGACCCTAAAAAAGAATTATCAATTTCAAATAGGACAGTACTACCAACTTGAACACTAAAGCGCAATGTTGCAGATGTACAACAAAACAAAAATCAATCCTAAGTCTGGAATTAAAACATTATTCAATGAAATTATACTGGAACAGTACTGATAAAGCACTTACCTTTACACCATATCTATTTCAAAAAGCAATTGTAATTTTTTTCAATAAAAAACACATTTTGAAAAAACCTTCAAACGCCGCGAATTTTTTAATACCTACTTGCCGCTTTGAACGACCAAAACATACAACTGACGCCATCTAGTGATCCATTCAGTTATTACATCTCTAAAGCGGTCTGTAGCAGTATGACAACACGGTGTTAAACTCGTCTAGTCGCTTAGGGTATATTTTTATGTGGAAAAAATCGGTCTGTTGCAGAAGTGCAACCCAGCGCCGTAAAGGGTTAGTACATATCGATACATCGACCCAAAATGACTTCTGGCTGCCGATATTAATAGACGCCACTTTATTCTATCATGTACCACATCTCGCCATGAGACGGTCTGGAAACTACGCAGGTACTTCTCCACCAGATCTTTTCTGCGGTATCTGTGGTGCTCGACCACTCGTCGACCATTTGGTTCAGGTACACAGGTTTAGTTGCTTTAATTTGTTCCATTCCTTTCACGTGATCAAGCCAGCGAAGTCTGAGATTTCATCCCGCCGATGATATAAGGAATAGAAGACTTTCCATCATTAAAACAATACTTTCTCTAATTTAGTCTTGGAGGTTTGTCAGACTTATCCTCATTGAAACAAGACTGGCTTTACCCCTTATGAGGGGAAGAAAACTTGCCCCCGTTTGAACAAGACTAAGTCCACCTCCCCTGAGGTCTGTGGGCCATTGTAACGCGCTTGGCGCGTATTTCCGACGCCTGTATATGGATACAATAAGAATTGATATGTGAGATACACGCACGCACCAGCAATATGCGCTATTTCATTCCTCTCTAGGGCTGCAACGAAAACAACCTACTTACTTACAAATCGAGAATATCGATATTTTTTATCGATACTTTTAAGATGGACGTAGACTTCGATCAATGTACTTATTACGATAAATGTATGCATGATTGGATACTGTGCTTTTTTAAATTGACTCTATTTTTATTGTTAAAATCAATTAATAGTAAAAGAAATATAGCCCGTTGGTCCAGTAGGTAGTGAACCTACCTTCTGAGCTTGGGGGCGTGGGTTCGATTCCCACCTGGGACAAACATTTATGTGATGAACATTTGTGTTTGTTCTATATCTGGTTGTTAATATCAATTTAAGTGTGTATTTAAAACTATATATGTATGTATATTAGTCTCTGACAGCCAAATTTTATAATTTAAAGTGGCCAGAGGGCAAGAAGAAAAGAAACTGTACACTGCAATACAGGCTCTAACGAGACCTAGTGCAGGGTATAGTGATCCTATAGGTAAACCACTATACACCTAAGCAAATATTTATATAGTAATAATGTCACCAACACCAGTGTAAAAACGAAATAAAAAAAAATATTATTATAATATTATTATTAGTAAATATTCTTTATTTCATAAAATTCACGGGTTTGACCCGGTCATTTGTTAGGCATTGGTGGAGTCGAAACCAACACCAAGAGGCCCTGTTGAATAAAAAATACAATTTCTATGGAATGTGTATAAAATGGAATGTAAAACTATTGTACAGTATGGGATAAAAAATAAAAAACAGGGCTATTGAGGTGAACTATTTGTGGGTAGTTGAACTGATCTATGGGATGAGAAACGGCACCTGCCTTATCCTGTCTCATCTCAAAATATATTTAGGCAGGTGATGACTTGCCACCCACTAAATGGGCCCCCCATAGAGGCTGCCGCATCTTGGCATCGGAGGGGCAACATTGGCGTGGGTGGCTTAGGGTGTCGAGAGGTGTGCTGCACTTTCTTAGTAAATTATTAGTAAATTATTATTAATTTTCTTTATTAGTAAATATTATTATTAGTATATCACAAGCAATGCTTAGTTTGGGGTCAGATGACCGTGCGTGAAAAATGTCCCGAAATATTTATTAAGTGTGATGGAAATTTTACCATTTGTGCTACTTAAATGTTAGTTCTCACTGTGAATGTAACGTCATAAAAGTTTTTAAATATTTTGGGTGTTGTTTTCTTTAAGGCAAGCTTTAAATACGAGTTGTAAATAAGTACTAAAACTACTAGTATAATAGCGTCCGCCACTTGTGGCACTAGGTCGTATGTGTTTTCTTGTTTGTATTATTTTTTTCTGGTGTAGGTACACAATAAAGAATTTCTATCTATCTATAATCCCACATTGGCAACGGTATCGTGCTAATCATCTTTTATTGTGATATTATTGAGATATAATAATGCTAGAGATGTTCCTCTAACTCCTTTTGTGAATAACGCAATCAAATGCTATTGATAATTCTAAGAAAAGAGCAATTACTGTTTTTTTTATTTATTTCGTCGCAAACTGGTCTTATCCTTTAAAAAATTGCTAGAGTGGCAATCAAACGACGACGTCCTCCTTACAGTTTGCATTCAGTGTGCAGTGTGCATAACAAGAAACAGAGGTGCTCAGACTACAGACTGAGTCACTCACGCATACGACCATTGCCACGGTTCTCAATCTTCTACTGCTCCATTAGAACCTGTACTATTAGAGTAACCTCAAAATTAGGCCGGAATAAAAGAAATAGATGTTCTCTCTGGAAAGAGTGTCTAAGTGTAAGTGTCTAAGTGTATGCATTAAGTGTTTGCTGCATGATGTTGTACAATAGTGCTGTGCATGACACAGTGTAATTTTTTTTACTGTTACTGTTAAAAACAACACATTTTATGTTCTACAAAAAGTTTTGTTTGGATTTTTGACACGATTTAATTGTTTTTCTATTTTCTCATAACCCTGTTTTAGACTCGGTGATAAACGACTCATTTTGATACGGGCAAATGATTTATAGAAAAAATGTGTTACGATGGTATATTTAAATAAATAAATACCTTGTGTAAAGAATAATATGTAAAAATTAATTGAAAAGAAATTAAACGATGCATAGTAGTATTTTTTGAAATGCGAATTCACCACTATAATATTATGTGGATGCGTAACTGTTTTTCAGCGGGTTTTAACATAGACCTGGTCGATATTTTCATATTACTATTTATTTCGATAGTTTTTACAAATGCACTTCCCTATTTTCCCGTAGAAATTGAAATTTATTCTGCAGCAGCTCAAATTGCTACGAGCCTTCATAGAAAACGTTTTGACTGCGACTTTAGCGCGTATATCTTGGAAGAGCAAGGAGCATTCGCATGTCGATAGCACCTTTCATTTCAAGTTTCACTCTATTCAGAACTTTTATACAAAATATTATTTATTTATTACTCAATGTCGTAACCAGTGAATAAGGATTCTATTTTATAGAAGATGAGTACTATACTATTAATATTATAAATGCGAAAGTGTGTTTGTTTGTTAGTTTGTTGGTTTGTTTGTTCCTCTTTCATGCAGCAACACAGCAACGGATCGACCATATTTTTTGCATGGCCAAGCCCGGAGACAGCCAACTTTTCATCTTTATCATAATTTTTCATTACTACGCGAGTGTAGCCGCGGGGCGCAGCTAGTTGATAATAATTTGTGGGAATAATGGTAAGTTGCGATGTTTTTTGTCTCACACCTGCAATATAGGGTAGACGTCCACACACAAGATGGACAGACGACCTAAAAGAGACCACAGGGAAACGCAGGTTGTAGCTCGATGGGGGAGGCCTATGTCCAGCAGTGGACGTCCTATGGCTGAAATGATGATGATGACCTGATTTATGATCACATTTTTGTATTATGATGACATTACATAACTTTATTAAGCCTTTAATATTAACTTTATTAATTAAACCTTTATTATAAAATGTATTAACTTTATTAATAGGTGGCCATTAACATGACATTTACTGTTCAGAATTTTGCCTCAACAATTCCGCCTGCCCTGCATTTCGTTACCGCGCTCGCGTTACATCGAACATTGATTACCCGTATAATGAATTTCCCGTATTCGTGAAATAGCCAAGGAGCTGCGTCGCGCTGATCCAGGATTTGCTAAACGAAATTGAGTTGTAAGCTTCAACTTGTCCCGGATAGGAAGCGTTCGACGTAAGCCCAAGACGTAATATGACGCCGAGCTGCGATGCCTCTTGCCTCACATACACGTTAACTTTTATTGCGTCTCGTTCATATATCGACTGCTTTTTATAGCCAACGTGAGAGTATAAATACGACTTAAACGAGTAGACTACACTTATTACGAACACGGCTGAGAATTATTACAAGAGCTTAGTAGAACTTTGGAGCTTCTTTTTTGCACGACATCGGAAAAAAAATACCCCGGTCTTACAAAAATACAAATACAAATACAAAATAATTTATTGTTATAAAACATAGATACAGAAAAAATAAGTAACCCTGCCTGCTGCTTTAGCGTTAGCTGTGATGCAGCAGACAGTGTCTTCCCAAAAATAAGAACAGTTAGTTTTTGATTTTTGATTTAATAAATATAGGTCGGTCGGCTTACGCCAGTCTTAAACGCCTAGCCTAGACTAATTTTGATAAATTAGGATTCGATACATTCCACTATATTCAGGGATAGTTACAGAGTATGTGACGTAATCATAACTAAAAAAATGGCGTCACAAAAGAGATATAAGCACCACAGCTTTGAAGTAGGTGACGACAGGCCGTGGGCGACAGCACTAAGACAAACCCCTCCAAGCCTTAACGGTGTCAATAGACGAAAAAATAGGATGAAATTTTTTAAACGTTTGTTACTTTTTTGCCTGTGTCGGAATCGAAGTGAAAACGCGTATAGGGAAGCAGTATCGGGAAGAGTGAGCGAGATGGTAGTATGCATCTCAGTTACATACTTAGAGTTGGAAGCAAACTTCAAGTTAAACTTTAAAAAAATATCCCAACTTAACCTGTATCACGAAATAACCTCCCCTTACCCTACCTGTAAACCAAAATTATATCATCATTTTGTTTTTGTAATAAAAAAAATTATGTAAAGTGGTATGTGGTACATCATTATTTGTTGAAGAATACCATTTACGAAATATAACTCGCCATAATTAACGTTGTCGGGTTAATTTAATCTTAATATTATATAAACTTGTAACCTCGGAGATTTTCCGACAAATGCTGTATCTGCCCATACTACACATCTCAAAAGAAAAGTGGTATATACCGCAAGCACGTACAGGAAAACTAAAACTGTGTCTAAAGAAACATATCAACCAATTACGTTTGAGTTGACCCACTGCCCCACTTAACTAATTAGGCAAGTAATAAGTACTTAAAAGTAAAACCTAATTTAAAATGTAAATAAAAAATTACATAAAAATATTTGATGCCACTTGATGGTTGATTATTAACTTGACCAAAATAAAAAAGATAGGTAGTTAATAATTCGTTTTGGTAGCGGTTTATTATAATTTCATTTGAAGCGAATTCGTTAATAATCTGCTTTTAATAAGGTTAAATCGGGCTATTAATATCGGATTAAGACGGATTGATGTGTTGGAATCACGAATTAAATAATCTGTCTGATATTATAATGTTTTCGTATCGTACTCTAGAGTAGAGCAAAAGTATTTAAAAGAAAATGAAAACGGAAGGCTTGATTTTCCAAAGTGCTATTTACAAATTTTTGGTGTGTTTGCGGGCCAGACTCAAAATAACTAATAAAGCGATGCTTTATAAGCATATTAATAAAACATAATGATGCATATAAAGCATCACCTATTGTGTAAAAAACTTGAGATCTGAATTCTGGGCCGCGGGCCACATCGATATGGTCCAAGTGACGCATGCGGCTCACGGGCCGTATGATTGACATGACTGAAATAAAACTTGTATGTGTTGTTCGTTTTATAATTAATTTTTATTTCATTTATATTACACGGGAATTATTCACGTAAGATTAAGCCGGTCACTCTGACTATAGTTTCAACCGCATTAGGCAGTCTTTTTCAAGGTGAATGCGCGCGCGCGGTAGCGTCTCGCTTGGCACTGACTAACTATAGTCGGAGTGACCGGCTTAATCTTACGGGAGTAATTCCCGTGTAATATAAATAAAATGTGTGAAAACCACGTCAGTTTCTATAGTAAAATTAATTTTTATTGTTACATAACGATAATAAATAGACTCCATAATAAACAGAATGAGGTCCAGAGACAATCCAAATGTTCAAGCCGCCAGTAGTCAACATATCCGGCATGCTGGGGGCATTATTTTATTACTAAATATCAATGTTCAATTTAATTAAAAATAAAACAGGTACATGAGCTTATAATATTACGAATAAAATTACAAATAAAGGGATGAGCAGCCGAGGATCTAACGTACGGCTTGTATTAATTTGCGTTTCCCTTTAATTAAATTTTCACACGACACGTTATTCAGAAGCGGGATGATTATGTCACTCGTCGTTACCGAAATGGCGGTGGTCGTCATTAAGTCAGAGTGCCCTCGTTTAGGTCTGTGGCGCGTAAACAGCAGGAAGGAAGGCGGGCTAAAAGCTTGAGGCCCGGCTACACAGTAGAAGACAGCACGCCAACTATAATTGTACTTATATGTCTTCTGAACTATAGGGTCTGTTCTTCCTTCCACGTACGCGATCACAGTGTTATTAATACATAATATTATGTCAAAATCGCAACCTGACGATGAGTTGTTTTACCGAGTGACGAAACAAACTCCCAAAGAATGGTAGTATGCACTCGCTACCTCGGAGTTTCCTATTACCTTGGTTTTTTCAACGCAAGAGTGAGTATAGGCAAGCGTAGTCCATCTTAGACCACATCGTTACTTTTCATCAGGTGAATAGTGGTCAAATGATAACTCATATTATCAGAGAGAGAGGAAATTCAATTCAACAAAACGTGACGTGAAATTTAATGAACTACACCTACTGTACCATGCAGTTATCATCAAAGACGTGACAAAATTTTTGTAAAAATAAAAGCGCAAAATTTTATGTACTGGACTTAACTGTAATTAAAGCGCATCTAACTAATCTGTAGACTCAAATGGAAGAGTCACCATCGTACTTTTTGAGCAAAGCTGACGGTCTCCTGTGGGAAATGTTAGTTCTCTTATTTGACCACCTGTAGATAAGTTGGTCCAGTATGAAGGCAATATCTCATGTACTGCGAAGTATCAGTAGCACAGTTTTAAGCCGGGTGCAGGCTTCAAATTAGCCACGCTTGCTGGATATAACACGTGAGGACGGGCTAAGAGATTACTTTCTACGGAACTGCGATATTTGCATGGGAACACCAACGGCACTTTTTGTCATCTCTCAATACCTCGACGACCTCATTACCTAGATGCAGGCGTTCGTTAATTAATGAGGCACTTTATTGTCGTGATGTAGCAGGGATGGGGTACCAAATATTCAGGTGAAGGTGGCTTAAAGCGGGGTAGCGATTTATTCAAAAGTCTGATTAGTATTTTTACAAGCTTTTATTTAACTTGCCATTACAAACATTGTGGGTTTGCTTAGGTCAAAGCATGCAAATTGAATTAGAACCACTTCCTCTTATCCTACGGAATTGAAGTTTTATTCGTGATAAACTTGCGTTTGACCATTATCATGTCTGATGTTAAACAATGACGTGGACTATATAGGATGGAGCACATTTACTTAGAAGGAACCCATTTATTCTTGATTTGAAGATACTCTCTCTTGTACTAAGTAGTAATAAGTTTTGGTTTTCGAATAACATTGTTACAAGTGAATAATATGTACCCAAGAATGGTGCTAGATGATGCAAAATAAACGCAGTGTTGGTCGTTCAAGTAGATATGGTCGACGATATTATCAAAAACCTAGGCTAGCTAAATTACATTAAGCACTGGCATATGGTAGGTATGCCAAAAGAAGTCTACTTAACCAGTAGCCTTTATTTATCCAATGTAAAAATGTTGTTGTTGAGGTAAAAAAAATATACTTATTTTCTTTAGAACTTTTTCTTTGTGTAATCATAGCAATCAAACTTTTGGCTGCTTCTTAACTCCTTTATCTCCACAATTCCGTAGTGTGTCAGTAATTTGTACCATGCGAAGCGTACAACTATAACTGTGTTTGTCCTCAGAGCATATCTGTCTGAATTGAGAACAAGACGCGGGGGTCCAATGTAACCAAGTCTGGGCAAGATTTACCGCGGTCGAACTTTGACGGCGCTCCCGCGGGGACGCGAGCCCAACTGTCGACCTGCGGAAGTGTCTCACTAACTTACTAACATTTATGAGTATTTTGGGCATGATTTCATAATTTGGATCCCTTTAAACAGAATTGTGTGTCAGTCTTCCAGAAACATTTTGACAAGGTTCATCATCATAAACAAAGCCTTCTTTATCCCACTGTTTGGTTTATGCGTCTTTTTTTCTGTGACACCTGTCTCAGCCAAAATGATTGCAAAATTAAATAAGGGCAATCAATGTATCCTACCTGACAGTAAGTATTATCTATACTAATATTATAAAGAGGAAAGATTTGATTGTTTGTTTGTTTGTTTGCATTGAATAGGCTCCGAAACTAATGAACCGATTTGAAAAATTCTTTCACTGACGGGAAGCTACACTATCCCCGGGTGACATAGGCTATAATCTATACCCGTGCGAAGCTGGGGCGGACCGCTAGTATAGTTATAATAGGCATAATGTTACTCTGTTTATTGTATAGATTCCCCACACTTTTGTTCATCGCCATCGTATAGCACCTAGGTATAGGTAATTTAAAGCACGTTGCCCATTAATTCCTAAATAAACAGCATTTATAGCGTATTTTATAATTTCATTTTCTAAAATGCTTTTTTAACCATAAACTATTTCGAATGGTTGTGTAACAGTATACAATCTGAATCTAACCGAAAATAAGGCTCGTTGCCTTGGTTACTTTCCAAGTGCTTATTAAAGAAAATGGCGAATTTAGTGGAGCCACCGTTGTTTCTCGTTGTGTGCATAAAGGTAAGTAAAGCAAAGTCAATTCACGGCACCAGCAAGAATCTAGAACCTAGTGAACACTCGATTGCACGGACTAATGACTGCCTTTCAATTCAACGCTTGAAGAACGCGTTTGATTTGACTGCGATCCTAGAAACCCGACTTAAATCGGTATGAAACGAGAAATACCTAATCTCGACCGGATTGTGAGTTAATTATTACGTAAGTACAAAGAGTTGCGTTAAATAAAACAGCTTTTGCAGTTGTTAATAAAACATGCTTGCTTAAGTTGTTACTAGGTAAGCTAGGTTATTATTGGAACATTTCTTTGTTTCTTCAGACCACTAGGGAAAATTTGTTAGTAAATCCAAGGTCAAAACAATAAAGTCTGGAGAGTAAAGCGCAAGGTATCTACTGAAATCATGAATTATAACGTAGAGGTCAGCATTAATCAAACGGCACCGAAGAATCCTCATTCGTTTCACGGTGACTTTTGATTTCTCAAAGCTTTTGTGTTATTTTTACGGAATTTCGTAGAACAGGCAATTAGGCGGGACGCGGGTCTGAGTGGCGAATTAATCACACTTCGTCTTCCGTCCATCACAGTAATATTTAAAGCTTCCTGAGATCCGCTACCTGGGAATTTATTTTGAATTCGTGTTTTTATTCCTTCGCGTCTCGCCTTCCGAGGGAATGGCTGGAAAATGAGGAAAAATACATCGCTTCTACGTTAAATAATACTACGTTATTATTTTTTAAGTATTCTTTTTCCGCACAGTGTAGTAACGGAAACGTTATTAAATTGGAATGTCTTCTTCTGTTTTCAGGAACTTCGAATGAATAACAAAGGAATCGCTGCTGAAAAATTCAAATAAACTGCTAAGTTAATAATTACATTACCGAAGCGGTAATGCTTACTAATGGCTTAACTTCAGCTTTTTATACGATAACAAATATCCTGAATATTATCATCAGTTATTTGAAACCTTCATATATTTTCATGTGTCCCAATAACTGGTGATGGTGGTAATGAGAAATGGCGCAGCACTATGCATTTGGTTGCGGCTCTCCTTTATTTTTTCTTTATTTCCTTTTTATATCCAAAATCTTCGTCCAAAACATTTGTAGGGATGAGTATCATTAAACTGGAGCGGGCTTAAATCGCACATGTCTTTATGGCTTGTAGGTTCATTTAAATGGGACAATGTATGTGAGCTCGAACGAAGCCTTATTTGATTAAATCTCTAAAGTATGCAAGCCCGGGACCGACTCTCCACGAATTTGAATTTTATTTCAATCATGGAAGCATTTCATTGAAATCGACACGGTTTAGGAAAACATGGAGATGTGAGCAAACAGCAGTCAATACAATCGTGTATTCAATTTGTGTTGGGATTACTTTTGCTTTCCCCCAAATTTTATTTGATCCCAGTGGTGGTAATACAGTTTTTTTCGCGCAAATACGTAATTTTTTTTATACCATTTTTTTTAAATTATTATTGAGAAATAGATACGCTTGTGCTTTCCCTTACGTGCACATTCCCTTTCGTGGACTTGGTACTTTAAAATGCCTGTACCATAAGTAGACTAAAATCGTACTATCCGTATAACGATAATATGACAGTCCGTATTAAAAATAAAAGTTAACCTAAAATCTATTATATATAAATGGCGATGTTTGTAGGTATGTATCTTTCCTATGGACTCCAAAACGGCTGGACAGATTTTGACGGGGCTTTCTCTGACAGATAGCTGATGTTATCAGTATTAAAGATGAAACCACGGTGCAAAGTTAGTAATTTCAAAAATTGATTAATATATCAATTTAGTATAGATTCTAAAGATATATATAGAGATATAGAGTCCCATATATAGAGATTCATATTTATCGTTCCGTACTCCGTATATAGCCTTTTACAGTTTTGTACTGTCTAAACGGCCGTTCGCTACTTTATCCTAAACTAGCGACCCGCCCGCCCGGCTGCACATGAGTGTAATTTACGTGCGAAGCCAGGGCGGGTCGCTAGTTGTATATATAAACCTTCCGTGAAAATATATCTAGCTGATGGTGAAAACCGCATCAAAATCCGTTGCGTGGTTTAGGAGGAGTTAGCGGCCATACAGATATACAGACAGACGCGGAAAGCGACTTTAATTTATACTATGTAGAGATGAAGAGATAGAGAAGAGAAGAGATATGGAAGAGATACGCGTATAAATTAATGTCATCGGCATCAACTAGTATAATATAAGTATGATTTACGTGGGTAGGTACTTTTGCTCTAGCTATTAAAGATTCTCACAGTAGTAAAAAGACGTATTTAAAAATAATAATAATAATGTTTTTTTTTAATATTTTGTTTTTATATTTTATTGTAAAAAAAACTTAAATTTAAGAATGAAAATAAATATATGTGTATAATAATAATAGACTTGCGTTTGACCGCCACTTTGCCTGATGTTAAGCGATAATGCGGTCTACGATGGAGCACGCCTAGAAGAAACCGATTCACTCGCAATTTAAAGACTGACCTGATTGAAACTGGTCCGAGTTCTTTCTAGCTAAAATTTTACCCTAAGAACTAAGTAACACGAAGATGCAAAGTGTTCTTACCTATAATATACATCATCGTGTTGACCTATAAGAGTATGCTAACACCTTTGCGCAAAAGGGCCACTTAACTCCATTCCCCTCGACATAAATATAAAGTTTTTATGGTATTTCGCCCTCGATAGTAAAACCTTTTTTATTAAGTTACTATTGAACGCCACTGAAACTGCTGTATAAAGTTGCGCAGTTAAACTGTATACGTGGTAGGTAGTTTAAAGTTACGGTAACCGGTAATCCTTGCTTGAAATCACGTGGTTTCTGGGAAGCAGCTACGGCCTAATCTGTGTCGCAAGGACATTTCCACGACCCTTGTTTAATTCTGCAATCTACATACGACGTCTAACGAGACGCACGATTAAGGGGAACCATATACGCTACTACCTATTTCTCCCCACTTTTAAGGTATCTTCAACAGTATGAACTTTACCCTCTGTACGTACCAACATTGTATATCTTCTCGGTTTAGTCATCCACTTACTCCCAAAAATGTGCCGTGAAAAAATGGACGACCTACTTAACACTCAACTTTTTATTATGATGTGTCATTTTGATACAGAATGTTTACTTTGCAAGTATTACTTATTTTGTACACGTTGCATAACCCTATGCCATGATAGAGTACATAAAAAAATCTTATTGGTTGTTTAAAAACTAAAATATTATACAGAGTTGTTGTTAATTAGCTAACCTCTTACACGCATGATCTAATAAAACATCATTTCGGGTCTGACATTCCGGGAGTGACACGTGCCTGTCCAGTATCTATTTCATTACAACACAGATATTGGGAAACAAATCTGTTTATAATCTATGGAATAAATTACTTTAATAGTTATCCGCTCAAACGAAGTACAATTCAAGTTAAACACGAATTTAATATATTAAACACCGATGACGTAGGCTTGTGTCACCCACGTTACTTTTGCGCCTTGGAATGACATACCTAGCGGCTTATAGACAGCTTCCTACACAACATACTTTTCCATGACTTTTTACAAAACTTTATATACGGGGTGTATAATAATATACAAAAAAAAAATACAAAACGTTTATTGATATTCATTATAGGTACATAAAGATCTTAAGTAGGTAGTTATAATAATATATGTCTTTAGACGACGAACATATTCGACAATATCACTGTACTCATAATTACAAATAACTTTTACTATGGGACCAACACCAGCTGATTTTTAGCTATAAAAATCATCTATTCCATAGAACAATTTATTTCACACACAACGAAACGTATGGAACAGCAGATTTTTTCGCGATTTCAGGGTTGGTTAGTTATTATGTATTTTATAGGTGCAAGAGTCGGTTCCTCTCCCCCCCGTTTCTTCTCAATTGAAACTGCGTATAGATATTATTGCCATTTTGATTTGATTTAACTATTGTTTTATTTCTTTTTAATTTAACTATTGTTTTTAGCTTTTTAGCTAATTAGCCTACTGTATCGAGTTTTTATCATCGATCACTGAAAACAAAATTGAAATATTGAGGAATCTTTCTTAGTTTTAAACAGAATTTAACTTAGACAGAAAGTGGACTAAGTATACTCACAAATGACGTCACTGGTAAGTACGCCTTACAAACTCCAGATTGATTCCATAGTCACTTTGCGAGAAAGGGACAGAACATTATATTCTGACTAAAAACTTTAAACGCTTTTATTTCTGAACTTTATAAACCAATTTAAATAATTCTCTTTATTTCTTATATTTAATTATATTTTGCACTAAGCTTGTTACTTTTATTAATACAAACTGATAGCTTATTATCAACAAATAACCCTGTAGAGGCATAAGTTATAGATGTAAATAACATGTGCAGTTTGTACTGTTTCGTTTATAAAGCAAGAAGATTGTACAATGTACATCGTGTAAAGCAAGTTGACGACGCTTACAAAGTAGATTCGATCAACTTACGGTTTTCCTCTGAAGGAAGAGACCATTGTAGTTTATGCTAAACTAAAACGTGACGTCATAGAACGTTGTTGCCGATTCCGCATTTATTTCAAACTTGAGAGAATGATACAGTCAAGGAATAAGGATCATAAATATATTTTGAAGACAAAAAAAAAACTAAACACGATTTTCCTTAAACAAAATAGATACATAGGTGATGTGTTTGTGTTTATTATTTTTGGACACGCTTGGATATTCTTCAATTATTTTTCTTTTTTGAAATCAGTGGGCATTACGACAGGGAAATATACCAGCAGCTGAAAACGTTCCGAAGCTTTGGTGAAAATTAGGCTTTGATAACGTTATTTGTGTGCAAAGGTTTCGCTTCAGTCCATATAACTTGACGTCAGTCAATCAGTCATGATTTTCCAGCCCTTGAATAAAATAAGTACCTACTTCATTCAAAATTAGGTACGTACCAGATAACGTAAATTACAGTAAAACAAAACTTTATTTATTTCTAGCTGCGTGCCACGGTTTCACCCGCGTTATACGTATGCCTCCCAACCTTATTGCTAGCGACAGCAACCCCGTTTGACTTAGTTTTTTTTTCTATGATGTAATATGCCAATGTATACTTATAGACTGCAATTCTTGCCGTTCCTTATAAAATATATGGGAAAATGAATAAATTTATATTTCGTGGTTTTTCCGATATTTTAATACTTATTCTGCTAATTTGGGCGGAAAGGAATCCAACAAATCAAAAATCATGAAAATCGGTTCTGCCATTCTTGAGTTATAAATGGTGTAACATACACTACTTTGTTTTACATATAGGTATAGATATAGATGTGTAAAATTGGCAGCCAGTTCGAAACTTAAGTTTTGTTGCATTCTACCTATTATGTCTTCTGTGATTCTACTATGCAAACTAAAACGCCCGGCCTTACTCTCTTTACCCAAAAGAATTTCCAGTTCATTTTCTGCATCCTCGTCTAAGATTAAAATACTTTAAATTTATATTTCATGCTTTCAGTTCATAAAATACGAATACTAAGGAACGTTCTAAGTGCTCAAGAAACTTGCATTGAAATTGATTCCAACGCTAAACAGTTCTGCAAGCATATTTTATTGTACATAATTTCAATATAAACACGGGTCTAGCCCGGAAATTTGGTAGGCATTGGTGGAGCCGAAGCCAACACCAAGAGGCCCCGTTGAATATAAAAATACAATTATGTGATGTGTATAAAATGAAATAATTATTGTACATAATAATAATTATTGTACATAATTATTATTATGTACACGACGTCTGTATACAATGCTAACTGTTGCCAAACTATTCGTTTTTTTTGAGCAATTCTATTGATAGTAGGTACCTAGTTGTGGAATTTATTGACTTAGTGAAGCTAAGGTCTCAATGTACGGGAACTAATTAAAGTTTGTATGTAAGTATGTTTTTAAATTTGTATGTATATTTGTTTGACAATGATTTGAGTACCGTTGATACAAATTTCATAAAACGTTGTTGGCAAGTAAATCAAGTAAATATAATTTCAAGTTTAAATAGAGAAAAGTCGATATAGAGGAATTGTAAAATTATTGCGATTGCGAGGTCAAAGTTCTGGGCAAAAGAAGAGTTTACTATCTTTTAACCAATTTGTGCCAATTTTCAAGTTAGACATCGTTTCTAGGCATTTTACTTTGTAGGCAGTCTGATCTAAAGGCTATAAAAAAATTTAACATATTGTATTAAGTAGAAAGAGTTATTTAATTAAATAATAGGCGTGCTTTTGAAAGCCATCTTGCCTGATGTTAAGCGATGATGCGGTATACGCCGGAGCACGCTTGCTTAGAAGAAACCGATTAACTCACCTCTGGATTATAACTATAGGGGAATACCCATTTTGAAGAAAAAAATAAAATAAGAACAAAAGTTATTTGAGAATTTTGTACAAAATGTAATTTTAGAGATGTATTTGTTAAAAACTATTTAAAAAACGAAACATTTTGAGACTTTTCTTTACCGATTTAAATGATAATTTTTATACTCTACAATTCAATTTGCAACAAAAATATATTCTATCTTTTCTGATATAAACGTTAGCGTATTATGACAAATTTTATTTCAAGCGGTAGATTTGGCAAGTGCAGAAGATATTTCTTACCGCGTCCCGCCCACTCCGCATCGCTCCCTGCTTTTGTCGTCATACAGCACTAAATCTTGGAAGGTCTCTGGAATTTAGTTGCTTTCTTTCAAGAATATTTCTTAAAGTAGTTATACCAAGAACTTTAATATTTTTGCTGGTTTCTTGAATTTTTCAAGCACTTTGACCAAGTAAGTTAAAAAGGGGTTAATAAGTAACTAAACTTTGCTTTACCAAAGTAAAAAAAGTATTTAGATAAAAATGTGTAAACACAGCGGCACAAACGCCTGCATTTTTAATTTTTTCACCCGTATGCTGTAATTAGTACGCATTCAAACGCACGCAGCCTGCAAAAAAGCGCTGACCCATTTAGACTTTCCCAAAAATAAACATTGCCAAAGTTCCCTATATCACGGCGAGATCTGACGGGGGCTAATTACATTTCGCTGTAACCGCAGTGTAGTATATGAGCACGATATCTATAACGCTACATTCACCGTAATGTTGTTTATATAGCGGTGAAGGAAAGGGTTATTTTCTGGGATAATATTTTTCGCTAATGCGTCGTGCAAGTTCGCGGTGGGCCCTCGATTGTGTCGTGGCGCGGCCGAGTAGCGATAATTCTGCTAAAATGGCCGACTTGTCGACAGCAGAGCCTGTGCTACGAGCCCGGGTGAAATAATAACGGCATTATGATTTCAGACAAGCCACCGCCGCCGTTTAAAGTGGTTTAAGGTGACGCAAAGTAAGTACGGCTTTGTTTCCCACCGTGAAAAATGAAATCAGGATATCCTACCTTTCCTGTTGCCGTTAATATATTTTACTCACTGTCAAGTACATTAGTGGAATGTTTAATTAATTGTATTAATTTAATTTTGCTCGACTTGACAGTTAATATATGCTTTGTTCAATGGATGTGTCTATTGCAAAAACAATTGTAAATAATTAACCAGCCATTAATTGGTTTGGATCACTTTGCTACCCAAATTAGCTTATTTACAGTATTTGTAGTGAAATTTTTAGTAACAAGTCACAAAGACTATATCGCAGAACCATTTCGTCGTTTTGTCCAGATAGCAAAACGACCTTTTAGCAAAAATACCATACCTTAAAAATAAAACTGATTTAAATCAGTTGGGACTTTTTACTGACTGCTGAAAAATTATACAACATAGCAATTAGGTATAGTGAACCAAGTACCAACAAATAACCAACAAAACGGACTTAACTTAGCACTTATTTATTACAAAACATAATAATTATTACAATATAACAGAACTTTGACTCGCCAGAACTTAAAAAGTATACCTTATTTGATTTATTAAGGACATGCCAGAGCGGGCACTAAAAATAGACACCGCTTTATGGTTGATATTCCGAAAACCCGTACGAAGCACTTGATTCCACTTTTATTATGCGTACTGCTAGTCTGTGGAATGCGCTGCCTGAATGGGTGTTCCCCCATAGTTACAATCTGGGTGTCTTCAAATCACGAGTGAATCGGTGTCTTCTAGGCAAGCGTGCTCCATCGTAGACCGCATCGTCGCTTTAAATCAGGCGAGTTGGCGGCCAAACGCAAGCCCATTAATAGATTTAAAAAAAAATTGCTGCAAAAATAAAAATATACATTGCAAAAGTGGATGAGCTGCTACCTTAAGTGGCTATTAATACCTACATAACGATCTAAGTATAATAAATACAGCAGAAGCGCTTTATTTTCTGTTCATATAAAAAGGTATTTTAATAAGAAATTTAAATTGCATAGCTCGTAAGCAGGCAACGCCAGAGCAGCAGCTTGTTTTTAATTACAGTACGCTAAGTTAGACGACAAGTTATTATTAGGCCGTAACGTAATCTACATCCCAAAGTTAAGCGAGTACAAAGTAGATAGGCACCACATCGATGTTGTTAAAGTAACAAAGAAATTAATTTCCTCCGTCTCGGCTTTCAGAAGTAATTATTTGAAAACAGATTGCGCCTGTCACTAGAAAAGACGTTGTGCTCGTTCAGTGTTGGAGTACGTTGACTATTGTTTTTTTTTTTTGTAAATATTTTTTTGTGTTTTGTATTGATGTTATGTTGATAACATCGTGAAAGATGCAGGCATCCAGTGGATGCAGATGGCAGGCTGTCGTTCAATGTGGAGTTCGAAGGGGGAGCCCTATGGCCAGTGGCTGTCTACTGACTGCTGATGATGATTGATGTTATGTACAAAATTCACAAAAAAAGTATAGTGAGTTTATCTGTAAACATTTAGGTCGGTCCATTTTAGACACAAACTAATATAAACTAGGTTTTAGTCTACTTTGGGTTCGGTTTTTTAAGCATTGTCCCGATACAACTATATTAAATATTTTTACTGAGGTAGATGTTTCGTGTTGTAATTTTTATTTCTGGTGTACACAATAAAGAGTTTCTATCTATCTATTTTGATGGTGTATAATGTGTATATCTTCGGTGTTTGGATAAGAAAATGAATATTTGCTAGCTAATCACCGTGATGTTTGGTTAGATCTAATTGTCTGTGGTAGTTCTGATTAGCAGAAGAATTTGCTGTTAAAGTGTTATAAAGGTAATCCGTAACCTTTTTTTATTCTTACTCAGATATTTTTTACCTCAAGTATGAGGAAGATGATTAGTACTAGGCAGGAAACAGGCTTTTAGGGCTTGATTTCATCTTGAGGTGGTAGTGATTGCGTACATTGGTCGCGTCTACGCGCGAGAGAATGACCAACGTGACGTCATCGCCGGAGGAAATCAAGCCTTGCTGTTAAAATGTATACATTCCAAGCAACTCTAAACAATTTTATTGATATCCGGACGTTTTCACAAGTACATTGTTTTACCTACATCCTAAGTTGCAACTATAATTTTTCACCCCGAACCTCACGACCCCTATATCTTTGCAACCCTTTGGTCTCAAAATCTTTGGTTTTGCTCATAACTAAACATAAAATTTGTTAAAAAAGCTACTTGCCTACAAAGTTTTATAAATATTGGATTAGCAAAAGATTATTACTGTACGCCATAGTTACCGTCAAACAAATGTCGAAACATACATACAAACGCTGTTCTGTTTCCTTAGACTTGGAGACCTTTGCTTCGCTCGAGCAAAAGGTAGAGATAACTTTCATAAATGATGCGCAAGAAGGAAAGGACGGCCCATCAAACGTCGATCGAGAACGTGCAAGTTAAACATACGTACACTGAATTAATGAGATAGAAGTTTTTCAATTCAATTCAGATTTGTTTGTCCTTACACCCTTGAAGAACGGTTAAACGTGCCTAAACAAACAGGAAGAGGGAATAATTTTCGCACACGAGTAGGGGCGTAGTCAGAACTTGATTTAGGGGAAAGTTAGAATCCATCTAGAAAGCCGTGTAGCACCGTAAAACTTGTCCTTAGGAATCAATAATGAAAAGCATTTTAAACTGATTTTCAAAGAGGAAGGAATATAAAGGTGAAAATAATTACTATAATTTTAATGCACGTTTTGCGATATCTCTTACTGTTGTAAAGTATGCCTTGGTTCCGTGTATAGGTACATTCTTTATAAATTTAACGAAGTGTTATAAATATAATACATCGTTTATATCGTACAGACGCACACGCATTCTACGTGAAAACAGTTTGTTCCATTCTCGGCATTAACTCAATGGCACTAAAGTTTACATAAAAGCAAACACTAAGTTCTTGACAACTAAGTTATTCACAAAACTGTTTTTCTGACGAAAAGATAAGATGGACTTCGGCAAAGTGACGCCTGATTCAATATTCACAGTATTTTCACAAGTTGATTAATTTTTCGATAAATGGATTGATAATAATTTTTTAATGGCTGTACAGATTTTCTTGAATCATAACTAAGTACAATCTCGTTCATGTCACCTTTAAAAAAACTAAATCAAAATCGGTTAAGCCGTTTGAGGCTTACGATGCCACAGGGCACCTCGTAAGTGTGATTGAAACAAAGGTGAGAATAAAGTGAACTCAGCGAGTATAACACATCCACCTGCGTCGGTAATCTATACGGGGCCTTACCTTACCCGTATGATATACTCATAAACGTGACTCGTCGACATCTATCCAACTGTCGATTAGAATTAGTTTCACAATAATCTTTTGGCTAGGGATTTACCCCCATACTTCTGCCCTCCTTAAATACGTCCAAGCTCAGGGTTTACTCAGGGTAGAGCTAATCAAAATCAGTAGCCCGAACGGCTACCCATGAATAATTTGCCAATGCAATTTGTACCTTTGCTGATAAAAGAGATACGAAGCTTACGCATTAATTTGAGAAAAAGAAATGTTGATGAATTTATAAACATTTATTTTTCTCAAATTACTGCAAATAAGTAAGCAATCACAAAAAACAAAATTATACCGGCCGCAGACATGGGTCATTTTCACATGAACGGACTAATTAGACAATTATTGTAAATGTTGTGGTCATTTAAAAAAAAAAAACTACCTGATGTATTCAAACCTGCGCAACGAACCAATGTAACGTATAACGTCTATATCTCTTCATCAAAACTCGCGTGAGTATTCATTATAAATTATTGTAACACCGACTTGCACTCACGATTGTTTTATCTGTCGAGATGATCGACTGGTTTCGGAGCCATTAGAGCCCCTTCATCAGGCAATACGCACAATTTTGGAGACGGTCGCCCGAACCGATCAAACCAACCGATATAACATAATCGTGAGTGCAAACCGGTATTATAATAATTTATATCTATAACATCCTAAAGTTTGGAATAATTCAATTTTAAAGTCTGAAAAGTAAATAGTCTGTAGTTACATTTTAGGAAACTACTCGTATCACCGACTTTTTTTAAATCCCACATTAAAACTTTTTTTTTAGTTTTTCAGAAAAGTAATGGATAGTGATATATGTATATATTATATTACCAATTTCAATAATATCACCAAGTTTCATGAATATCAGACGAGTATATAATAATATAAATTTTGCAATTTATGAGATGACGAGAAAATTGCTTAGTATGTACAATCACATTCCCCCCCGACGACGTCTTTGTCAAGTTCAGAACTTTTCTTTCACTACACGAAATACGCAGGCGAAGTAAACTCGAGCGTTTGTTGTGCTGTAACAAAATTAATTACTTACACATTATGAGTATACAAGTCTTAGTACCTATGTATCTTTAAACGCGTTTGAAACAATCTGCTTGAACAACTTGTACTGCGTCAGATGGTGATAAAACTTAGAGAAAAGTACTCCGATATTTCATCGTAACTTAGCTGTAGTTGGTGAAAGCGTTTATTTAACTTGTTATATTTATTATCTGCTTCAAATGTTGCAAGTTTTTATAGGTATCTACCATCATTTGACCCTACCGCGGTTTGCAAACCGCGGCTCTGTCAAGAGACAATTCCGGCTCTTTAAATGTGACTTAAGAGGGCTCAATATAAACAGCAAATAACTAACAAGTAACTAAAATTATAAAAAAATATTACCCGAATGCATTGTATAAAATAAATAGTAGGTAAGTAACTAAAAAGTAACAACAGCACGCAGCGTAACTATAAATACCTTTATTCGTAGTAGATACATAGATAGCTCTTTCATATCGCATTTTTTATTTTTATTTATTTTACTTAATAGACTTGAGCTTGGCTGCCTGCCAAGTCGCCTGATGATCGTAAACTACTGAGTATTTCATTGTCATTGTCATCATCATCATCATAATTTCAGCCATAGGACGTCCACTGCTGGACATAGGCCTCCCCCCATCGATCTCCAGAAGGGCCGGTTGGAACCGGCCTGCATCCAGCGTTTCCCTGCGGTCTCATTTAGGTCGTCTGTCCATCTTGTGGGTGGACGTCCTACGCTGCGCTTACCAGTCCGTGGTCTCCATTCCAGAACCTTTCGGCCCCATCAGCCATCTGTTCTGCGTGATATGTGCCCTGCCCACTGCCATTTCAACTTGCTAATCCGGTGGGCTATGTCGGTGACTTTCGTTCGTCTACGGATCTCCTCATTTCTGATTCGATCTCGTAGAGAAGCCCCGAGCATAGCCCTCTTCATAGCTCGTTGTGCGACTTTGAGCTTGTTTATGAGGCCCATAGTGAGAGACCACGTTTCAGTGCCGTATGTAATCACTGGTAACACACACTGGTCGAAGACTTTCGTCTTAAGGCACTGAGGTATTTCATTGTAGTCTTATATAATTTTGAAATCTGCTGAGTAGAGTTATATGATTATTGACGGGATATTTACCGTGGTAAGGTTGTGGAATGAGCTCCCGATATTTCGGCGCAGTTACATGCACCATGTTCACGGGAATACTGAAGAATGTGGGTGGTTGGTCGAACAGTTAAAAAGTTAGGTGCAGACATAACAATCTACCCTCTTTCTTAGTCTTTCAATAACATATAACTTTAGTGAACTACCGTGATAGTTTAAAACAGTGTTCTGCTGAGTAGGCTCTACATAATATTGACCTATTATTTAGCAAAGTTCACTTACTGTTTTTCCATATTTTTTTCGCGGACGCCATTTTTGTTCTTGTGCCCTGTCTCTCCCAATATTAAAACGATTCAAATGACACCTCACATGTCGAAATCCATTAAGCTGTTTAGGCTGTAGGGCGTGCCAGAAAAAACATCATACATACATACACTCGAAAAACATAACCCTTTTTTTAGCGCAGTCGGGTAAAAGTGATTTTATATTTGAAGCATTGTTCCACACTAAACTTGACGGTTGGATTTATGTTTATGTGGATAGAGCGCTCGAGGCGTATGACCCAATGACGCATGTTCGAATCCAGCCGGTCGTCTTATTTTTGAATTGTTTATAACATTTAAAAAGCAAATAAATAAATTTGTAGCTCTTTGCAATTTATAAAACCGATATTTTTAGTGTGCCTATGTCATTTTTGTTAAGGTTACCTTTTAGGTACTAACAAAAAAATGCAAAAGTTAAATAAAATAAATATGAATTAATTTCATATTTATTATACAGGTTACATTTTTACAGTGTAGAAGACACAATGGCTAAATACACTAATTCATCATCATCATCATCATCATCAGCCAGAAGACGTCCACTGCTGAACATAGGCCTCCCCCTTTAACCTCCACACTGAACGACAGCCTGCCTTTTGCTTCCACTGGATGCCAGTGACTCTCACTATGTCGTCGGTCCATCTAGTGGGAGGCCTACCTACGCTGCGTCTTCCGGTTCGTGGTCTCCACTCAAGAACCTTTCTTCCCCATCGGTTATCGGTTCTTCGAGCGATGTGGCCTGCCCATTGCCACTTCAACTTGCAAATCGATAGTCGTTGGGAACGATACTCTAGAAGTTGTTGACCATTACACCCATCTTGGACAGATTGTTCAGTTAGGTAAGTCCAACTTAAGCAAAGAGGTCGCCCGAAGAATCCAACTCGGATGGGCAGCGTTCGGGAAATTGCGTGACATCTTCTCGTCCAAGATACCACAGTGCCTCAAGACGAGGGTTTTTGACCAGTGTGTGTTGCCAGTGATGACATATGGTACTGAGACGTGGTCCTTAACTGTTGGCCTTTTGAAAAAAATCAGAGCAATGGAGAGAGCTATGCTCGGAGTTTCTTTGCGCGATAAAATCCGAAACGTGGATATTCGCCAAAGAACCAGAGTCACCGACATAGCTGTTAAAATACACTAATTGTATCGAGCCGTCGTTGTAAAAAAACGTCAACCCAAAGTAAAGTAAAATAAGTTTTTGTTCCCATACCGGAAAAGGTATTTTCTTAAGATGCACCCTTAGGCACCCTTTTTCTACACAACAATATGGCTAAACATAAAATAGCCTTTTACCTGCAACTTCATAACCATAAATAACAAGAAAATCCCTTTCGCCAACTTTATTACTTCATATTTTATGAAAACAAAATATTTAATGAAATATTTCGCCATAAAAACTTGCTCTTCCTGAACTTGAACTTATCCGCCATGAGCACTTAAGAGGATTCTTACTGTATTTGCCCTTTCTAGCTTGTATAATTTTATAATTTGCTTGTATAACTCTTTGCTACCTGCTAGTATAGATGGCGTCACCAACGCTTATAATGTTTGCAAAGATAGCTCAAATTTTTAGGCCGAGAGTAAAGCGACTGTAGCTTAGCAAACAGAGCGCTCGGAGCGTTATACTGTATGGTGCAGGTTCAAATCCTGTCGTCCAAGTTTTAAATGTTCCGTTTGTGTTTAAACAAAAGTGTGAATCAAACCTTGAAATGTATAAAAAAATCCTATCAATTAAGATTTTTATATTATTTAATCATATAAAAATATACCTATAGATAGATAAACGATCTTCAATTAATTAGTAAACATTTTTAAAGTTTTGTTTTAGGTTTATAAGTAGGCGTTGACTGTTCTTTTCTTACTTTCACGACAACGAAGTACGTACTGATAGAAAAAAATCTATATTTTTTTGCTCAGATATTAAACTTGATTGTTTTCTTTTTTCATATTAATTTTTTATTTATCCTAATGCAAAATGTGTGTGGTTCTCTTTTACGAAGCAACAGAGCAATCGATCGGCGTGACCTTTTGCATGGATACAGTTGGATGGCCTTTAAGTGGTGGCATTGAATACGTTTTATCCCGGAAAAAATCCTGAGAACCTTGTTACTACAAGAATGCACGAAAACACTGTTAAAACACTCTTAATTTTTTTAGTGTTCCCGTAAAGTTCCTTGAGCAACTTGCCACTTAAAACGATGCTTGTTTCTATAGCGGTTCATGAATAACACAATAATACGTAGCTATGTTTCTGGCCTAAGTAAGGCGTAACTTACATTTAATAACAAGCAGTAGGGAAATCAATACGAGTGAGTATTCTCTGACCCAATGGGATTGATGGACACTGACTTATGAGGGTATCTACTTATTTGTTTACATGGAATCTGGGTCATTGAGGACAGTGGAAGTAAACTGTGCATCTAGAGGGCGGTAGAATTAAGAACGCTGTCAACGTTCAACGCACAGGGGTTGCTGGATTGATGAAGAACAGCCGAACAACTTAAGGCTGCGCACACTGGCCAGATGAAAATATGCGAAAGAGATAGGCTCTTTTGCACAATTTCAACTATTTCTTAAAATATACTTAAAATAATTCTATTCATATATCCCAGACAATGTCCATAAAAAATACAACATTTTAAACATATGGCATCCCTTGTTAAATAAAATTAAACAGAGCATGTTAATAAATAGGTGTATAATAAGTCTTTTTTTATCGGTTCATAATATGAAGCTGCATTGCAAACAAAAGGGCAGTCAACCCGATCTGCAACAACACGTAGAATGCTGTTGGTGCTGCACCGGACGCGAGGCGGCTCATTTGCGCATTATGACGTGGATAAAAAAAATGGCCGATGCCGTGTAGCGCCAGAGTAGCCCCAGCAACATCCTAAACGCGTTATTGTATTGCATTCGCAGGGCATATAAAAATCACTGAGTGAGAATAAAAAAAATTGGGCAGTCTTTAAAATACTATTGCATACGTAAACGTATACGTAATAGTCAATGATCTTTTACTTATACTAATAAGTAAAAGATCATTGACTATTGCAAATGGCATAAAGCACAAAATTGCCTTGTTTTCAACAACAACAGTTGTCGCTTTGATAAATTGTCTTTACGTATGCGAATAAAGGTGTTTCAAAATATGGTCACCTTACATTTTGTAAACTGAATGCATATAAGGAAGTAAATTCTAAAAAAAAAACGTGAGCATTAATAGTACAAATATTAAAAACGGTTTAATATTAAACTTGTAATGTCCTTACTGCATCTACTCATTATGTAACGATAAAGGCATGGTAAGGAGGGAAAATGGCCGTGTTACATTACCTTCGCATATTTTATGCATTGATTGATGTCGAGCCTTCAGTCTCTATCAATCATTTCAGGGCGACTTTAAAAGATTCGGGTTTGTATTTAGGAAATGCTGTTGGAATTTTAAGTCAGCGGAAAGGGCTTAGGTACTATGATCACTTACTGTTGCTCTGTCTTTGTAGTACTGAAGTAGCAATAATAAGGAGTATTTTGTGGGTAAGTGCATCTATTAACTAAAAAAAATACAAGCTAATGCTAAATATTTAAATTATTTAGCATTTATTATATAAAAACTGTTGGATTGTCTATAAACCGTTGAAACAAATGAAATGCTGCCTATTATCAATTAGCACTGTACCGAGGATACTGGCGGCATTACCGCGCTAAATGACAATGTCCACTTATCAACTCCGCATCAGACCAGCGCCGCCTCACCTCACAATTGTGTGAATAAAAAATTTAGTTATACTATGCGGCATAAGGTCCATTTTAGACATGAAAGCAATAATAGTTGACCGCGCGCGTTCCCCGCGCCTGTTTACTTGACATGGACTTTAATACAAATCTAAAATAGACTTTATGCCGCATAGTATAATATAACTTTTTCATGGTTCACTAGATTGCGCTGGTCGGGTGCTGTGGTGACAAATTTACGTACATTGACAATTTGACGTAGGACCAGAAAAGTGCCAGCATTTGGTCATGCGTCTCTAAAATATTTTAAAGGTTGATAGAATTTATCACACTTTACACCACACTCACACTCATAATAATTGTCACATTAAATGTAATCCATCTCTCTATCAGTCTGTTAGTTACCTCATTGCGATTAAATGGCTGGGCATATCTTGATGCATCTAGCTCTAGGCTATATGGCTATACTCAAATACATTACATACCTACACGTTAAATGCAAATAATATATCCTTTTTCGGCTTTGCATCGTCAGCTAAAAAAAACAATATACAGCGGACAAGTTTTACTGTACCTACCTTCCAACTATTTACTCGTACTAAGTATAATACCGCGTTATTTCATATTATTTCAACGTTATTGAATACCACGACCATGAGCATTTTTCCAATAAACACGTTGTGCGCAGATAGGTGAGTTTTATCCCTCGCAAACAAGCTGCTAAGCTGTAGATAAGCACCAGTTTCTGTTATCATTTGGAGTCAAGCCAATGCCTTGCCAGTAATATGAACATTAGAAACCCCTACAAATATTATTTCCGATTTTAGTGCAGCCTATTTTGGTATCGTTGGTTTCGTGCCCCAGATTGAAACTAAAACAGCCTTGGGCGTGCATTTTAGCAGTTTCATAGATCGCAATGTCGAAGTAGTTTGAAAAGAAATGGTTATTTACAAGGGTCGTTATAAGAAACCCGCTTTTTCTAGAATTTTCTTGGCACGGCATGTTCAATATAACTTATTCTAAGACTACAGACAGACTGCTGTAAATAATGCCCTCTCGTCTCGGCTTTATTATGTAAAGTAGGTTTTCCTTTTCTGTACTACTTGTTTGCTTATCGTGAACGCTGGTGTCAGAGTTTTAAGGCTATTCGAAAGCCTATGATATGGGCTTACGATTATAGGTCAATAGAACTTATCTAAGCCAAGATAACGCTCATTTGTAAATGTTACCAGTAAATGTTTTCATCTAAAGGCAAGATCGAAGGTAGAAAGTTCTTTACCTTTGGTGATCTTTTAGGACCAGTTTGTTGAAGAGCTACAGAATATAGAGCTTACATAATACCTCAGATGAGACAAACAAGGGAGATATGCCATAGTACAATTAATTATCTTTCGTGTTCAAATGTGTCAATTTTTCATAAATTTATTTTACTGTACCGCTGGCTTAACGCAAAAACTAAGTACAGCATTCTTTTTAATTTTTCATGCATACTCAGGAACTTGTAGCGACACCAATGAACTAAGTTATAGTCCACATGCAAAAATATTATGAACTTGGAGGCTCTCACGAGTTTTACCCAAACTTTTGGTGGTGTTGCCTATTTTGACCAAAAAACTAAGAATTGCTATTCAGCTGGTCAAATGGTCAATAATTTTGGTCCTCACCTCCAGTATTCCTTTCAAGGGGCTTGAAATAAAATTACAATTTATAATAATTATTTTGTTCATATTATCAAAATTTGTTTCGTACACAAATATCAAGGTTACCGCTAAAATGTAGGCTTTCACCTCGTTTCATTAATGTCTTAAACAAAAGTATTATGATTCATATTCTGTTGAATATGCAAGAAATCAGGAATATTCATAGCGGTCTCGTTAGCGGCCGGGTCGACCGTATTTATGGAAAGTATTGTATTTAATACGGGCCGTCTATTTCTGTACAGATTGTACGGATTTCAACGACATTTTTGGTAATATGAATGAGTGGGGACCATGCGAGGGGTTGTTTATTTGAGCAGACGTTTTACCGTATTTATACCCTTTCTGTCAGTGTTTGTCAATCTGATTCAATGGATTAGTTGGAGCCGTGTTTGAGTGTGGGTAAATTTTATTCAATAAATCGAGCACCATTTTAGTTTTATCTACGTATTTAGCTGTACCCACTTTTCTAATTTTAATATTTCCACGAGATTGGGCACAGGTTCAGGGACAAGGGCGGTGACTCCCACTCCGGCTCATTTCTGGTGCAAAGGATGGGCAGAGCCATCCAGCGCTACCAGCATTACCATGCTGCCAGCAATTTGGGCATCTTTGCACCTGAAACAGCGAAGGGCGGTTTATTTAATCTAATTTGACATTTGTTGTATGAAATTTTGTATGTTATTTTGTATGTTCTTACATAATTATTCTCAATGACATGTTAGAAAGGTCGTAAATGTATCTACAATTTTATTTTCTTAGACTGAATAAATAATTTTAGTTATTGTTATTGATTGATTAACTTTTTATTGTTCACACCATAAAATTTATACATAGGACAAAACAGGTACTAGTTATTTTTTATATCTTAAAAAAAAAGATTCTCTTAGGTGGAATTTTCTTTTAGTGTGATAGTTTGCCACAAAAAAGATAATCAGGTTTCAACCACAGAAAAGAAAAAAAATACCTTTTCTGTGGTTTCAACATTATACTTTAAGCTTAAATAAGTTATTTATTATATTTGACTGCCCCGGTGGCTCAGTTGGTAGTGAACCGATCTTCTGTGCTTGGGGGCGTGGGTTCGATTCCCATCTAGGACAAACATTTGTGTGATGAACATTTGTGTTTGTTCTATGTCTGGGTGTTAATATATATTTAAGTATGTATTTAAACCTATATATGTATATATATCAGTCTCTGGCAGCCATATCACAAGCTTTGCTTAGTTTGGGGTCAGATGACCGTGGGTGCAAAAATGTCCCGAGTATTTATTTATTTATTTATAAGATATTTGACATTAGACAAATGATAAACGCGGATTGTGGTAGGTAATCGAAAGTCTAAAATCACTTGATTAAGCTGTGTTTTGTGGTTTTAACAGACTATAAAAAAGGAGGAAGGTTCTCATTCTCAATATTATTTGACTGTTTGTAAACTTGAAATGATAACCTATCAGAAATTATTACAAACCTATAATAAGTTATTGTTATTACTGTGTCACCCGAACTATGATGAAGTGATTACCTATCATTGCAGAAGTTATTATTTTCTGTAGATTTTATGGTCAGGCGCCATTCCATCTTTAATTAGTTGGATATATCTATTGCTGGATTATCTTAGTTACGGGTGTACGCAAACGCCAAGTCCATCCTTCATCCTAGGTGTGACCAGACTGAAATTAATATAAATTGGCTTATTACAAACAGGCCAATTACACACATTTTACAGTCTGTTAGCGATTATAGGATAAGGAGCGAGGCGCTTCTGCGTGGATCCCTACTAGGAAAGTTCAGCATTAGTAATTTATCATGAAAAGCAAACTCATAGAAGTGACGGGCCCCGTTCGCTGCCAAAGCACTTACGTAGACGTCTTAGATAAGATCCACTTTACTCTGATTTGTGAGACAGCATAACCGTCCAAATATGTTTTCATCAGCGTTATTTATTCGAGCGAGTTACTTTTATAGGACGCTTACAAGCACAAAGTGCGATTTCTTACAAAAAACCTTTGAAAAATACTGCCATATGTTACTCTCCGTTTTTTCCTTGCATCTGTCGCATTTCGTTCAGATATAGCAGATTTAGTAGCTGGAATGTAACCTACATTACCCTTGATATGTGTGTCAGATATTTGCGTGGACGGGAAAGGTAGGGATTGAAAAAGAAAGGAATATCACCCGTTTTATTAAACAGGGTTTTGCTCGGGTTTTGGTAATTAATATAAGGAGTGTTTGCTCAGGATATTTGGTCTACGCTGTATACATAAAATGACATGTTTCATTATGTAAATACATTAAGGTAAAGTAACACATTTGTTTGTGTATATGTAATTTTTTTATACGGACAGCTCATCAAAATACTGCTAAAACTGTTTAAGAGATGCAACTAGCAGTGCCCAGTATTTTTACCCGCTATGCTGAAGAAACTGTATACTTTTCCGGGATAAAAAGAGGACCTAAGTGAATTGAAAAGGTATTCATTCAAATCTCATCAACAACGAAGCTCAAAATTGCATGAGATTCTATTCGGAGTATTCGTATTGTCGTCTACGTGTTCTCCATCAGCAAGCAAATATTGAAGTGATCAAATTTTGTCAGAAGATAGTTGGATGAAGAAATCAATTGAAATCGTTGAAATAAATCAATTCTGAGCAGGAGCAAAGTTCTCGCGCTCCGTTGTAAATCCGCCGGTGAACGAGCATTAATCGTCCGTAGAGAACAACTAGTTTCTCTAATTATTTCCTCGCCTTCGACCCTCCGGTTTTGTCTCCCCAATTGCAGCATTCAAGTAATGACACCATTAATCTTGAACTTCAATTGGACCTCTGGATTCTGGAGAGAAATCTTGGCGTAGAATAGTTTTTAAGCTATTGCAACTTTAGAACGTTTCTTATTTAGTCTTGTACACTGCAATTTATGATGTTAATACATCAGCAATCACAGACGGATTTCCTTTAACAAATATCACACTATAATATAAGAAACTGGAAAAGTTAGTGCGGAAATTGTAATGTAAAAAAATATAAAACTAAGTAACATATTTTATGTTCCCACTCAATCAGTAGGCTAAATGAATTTGAATGGACTCATAAACGATCTTTTACTTATACTTCGTATATCCAGATGGACTGTTCAATGAAAGCGCAGCGTTCATTTGTGAAGCTAATGTACGTCATCGATACGTTTCTGCGCATGCGCGATGTAAAGAGTGCATAGAGATTACCGCAAAAATTGGATGAAAGAAAAACCGGAGTAAATGAACTTGCAAAATACAGGTCTAAAATGTTAATACGGGAACAAATACCTCCTTAATTGTTTTTATAATAAATGATGGGAAAAATCAATAATCAATGGAGTTGGGTGTTACTTTGCTAAAATTCATGATAATAACTTTGTGGTGGCTATAAATAAGAGAATTTTAATGAACGGAAAAGTTGTGTCATACTAAAAAGTGGAAATTTTAAGGTGTTTTTTGTATCTGTATGAAGTTACCTACGTGTGAATAGTTTTAACATAAGGTTAGATGTAACCTCTTTGGTTATTTGATCTGTGGCTGAGGTTTGGCTGCCATTTTCAGTTGGTGGACATACTACTTATCACAATTATAATAATGCTTGATTAAAAAGACGATAATTAGTTAATGGTGATGAAACATAATAGTGTTAAAAACATGGGTATATAAATTTCATGCCCTTGGCAACACCAAACAGTTTTGAAATGGCGTTGTTATATTTTCGTTTTCTTATAATTTTGCGAAGAATTACAGCAAGTAAATTGAATACTGTTTTTTAAAGTGTGATGTTCGTAGACTTATCTTTTTTGTGGGTGTAATTGGGTGTAACATGAATACAAGACAGAAATGGTGTTTTAAAAAAAATCAATTTCACACGTTTTGACATCGGAGGCTCCTTGCCATGTGGCGGGACGATCGAGCGACCTAGAAATATTATCTAGCTTTTTTTGATATCTTTTTACGATGCACTACTAGGAATCTCGACATAATAATATCTATGGGACTCATGCTCCCAAGAAAACTGAAGGTTCCCGTAGAAAAACGAGTGTAAAGTCTGGGCATAGCTAGTCATATGGTATTTTGTGTATTTCTGGGACCTGTTAAAATCGAAAGCAATTAATTACGATAGAGATTCGTCAAAGAAAACAGTTTTGAAGATGAAATTCCGTAAAGTATCGCCTGATTCAATCAACTAGACAGTATTTTTTTATTGGATATCTTGATGGTAAGCGACGGTGTGGCCGAGGAAGGAGCTCGTTGATTAAGTAAAAATCTATTCACTCTTTTGTAGTGTTGATAAATTAATACTATATTTATACTAACTTGCAGTGTTGAGGAATCACGTTTTATTCTTGAATAGTACGTATATATGCATAAAAATGTTAAACCAAATCGAAGCATATGAATTTTTGAAATATCTCCTAGGAAATGGTAGTAGTGGCTAGTCCTATTTATTTTGTCGTAAAAATCGAGGAAATTACTTCGTATAAGTAACATACGAAATTGAAGTGAAAACACACTAGAGATGTGTCTAAAACAGTTCTGAAGATGAATTTCCTCAAAGTAACGCCTGTTTAAATTAATCTATAACCTTTTTTTACCGGGAAAGTGCCTTTATTACCTAAAAAGCAATAAAAATACAAGCTAATACTAACACTACAAATACAGTTAGACTGCCCATAGACCGTTGAAGGTCTAAAGACAATCCAAATGCTCAAGCCCACTATATCTATACAACATTATTTATTATGTTCTTTATTTAAACAACATTAGATTAGGATTAAGCTAACACTATGCATTTGTTAAGTCTGGAGTAAAACTTCTTGAGAGTAACGATGTCAAATGCAGAATTGGTCTCTTTGATCGTAGAATCAAAGAGACCGCTGCGCTGTGCTTAATTGAAAACTGGTAAAGTCCAGACTACCGGAGTAGACCAGCGTTTCTCCTTAGAAGTTTAGTGCCTACTTATGATATTTACGAAAATTTTGCAGATTGGAATACATACACTATTTGCTGAGATGATTTTACGAGAAGGTCAAATACTTTTGAGCTAGAACGTATTGAATTTTCAGTTTTATCACTAAAACTCAAAAGTTGTAAAAAAAAACTATATGTTCAAAATAATTTAAATGAAGGTTTTTAATATGACCTATTTGCATGTCTATGGACTGATTTTTGAATCGTTTGTATGATATTTCGCACCTAATTATCATGCGAAATGAAATATTTTCTATTGATAGAAAGCAAATTCGAATGGTTAAACCACTCGATGCGTTGGCGAGTCATATGATTGAAAATGTGACTTTTGTTTGGTATTTCATTCTAAAGTCAGTCGTTTCGCATGGTATTTTCATGCCAAATATGATACGAGCGATTCAAAAATCGAACGCTATATCTAATAGTTTAGTAATGCGGGGGGGCAACTTTTTGCCCCTATGGCGGGCCATATTTCACAAAGGATACACACTTGATAAAAAAGTGATTGTATGAAAACTTACCTTCTTTTCAAAAGACCAGTTCAACGATACTCCAACCGACGGGGTGCAGCACTTTTTTAAACCCTTTTTCATATGTCAGAGCTACCCCTAAAATACAAAATTATGTTTTTATATACTTTTAAAATTGAGACCTATATCGAAACTGTAGTCATGCAAAGTTTCATTTAGCTTAATAACTAAATAAGTTATAAGAATTAGGACGGATAGAACGTATTTATAAGGGTTTCTTGTAGTACTGCGAAACACTAAAAATAGAGCTACATTCCCAGCGCAAAATTAGTGATGTTATCATTTGGTCTTGGACGGCTCCCGTTCCTGTTGACACAGAGGGCATGTATCATCACGTATGTGTCGATTCAAACGCACTCTTAAAGGTGCGTGTATTTACGCTCCTTTAGAAATAGGTGATGCGACGCATTCGCGCCTTTCGAAGGGAAAAAAGCCTATTTTTTCACACATTTTTTCATTTCTTTCCTTTTTACTCAAACGGTTTTAGTAATGCTATAGGAAACACCATCTGAAGTTTGCTTGATAGTATTTCGGTATTACGCGAAATATTGCTCGCTTATTTTCAGTGTTTTAATAAATTTAGCATGAATACACATACTTATAGAAAACATTAGATATTTTCACATTTTTTTCTTGATATCCGTTCTGTTGTTTAAATTTTTGAATTTACCAGACTTTCGTGTTTATTGACGGTGCGTTCCGGCAGCAACACTTGAGAGCTAGATCCCATTCTAGGCTAGGTGTTTACCATCTTCGACTACACCATCATTTTCATCAAATGCCAAGCCAGTCAACCATAATAAAGTAACATTGTCTTGAAATATGTTGTAGTTGACACTTTCGAATTTTAACTTTTCAATTGTTAACATTTAGGTAGTTTGAGTTAAATTCAAACTGAATTTTATGTTAGTTAATTAACGCAAGAACCATTACTTTAGGTATATATACAGGCTAGAATATCTGTTTAGGACCATACCTAAAAAATACTTACTGGAAAACTTATTTTTACCTAAAATGTTACTTTCTTATTAATAAAAGTGGAAAGGCCATTGAAAAAAAAGTATAACTACCCCGTTTGTTGTCTTTTCCGAGCGAGGTCAAAACTTTAAATAGCAAAAAAAGAAAAATACCATAGTGATTACTCCAAGGTCACATTTATTAGTACGGGAAGTAGTAGCTCTCCAACATAGATCTCAAATATCTATTTCATCAAAAGACTTAACCAGCTTTTAAAAGCGAGCGCTATCTAAAAATATGATCTGAAAATATTTCCGTGTACGAAAGTTCAGCGAACATTCAACATTCAAGTGGCCACGTATCACCGAAATACCTAGTTTATTTACACAGCCAGCCTCAAAACTCTACCTTGCATGCACGAAAGCGATTCATAAGGCTTGCTTCGTTTGGCTCAACTCGTCTGCAATCTTGTATCTCCGGAGTTTAAGTGTTTGACCTCCCTTTGCCCAAATGAAGCTCACGAACATGTCTGCCAATATATTACACGATTTTATATGTGCCTTATTTCCTGCCCCCCACAGTGGATATTTCATCGCCCTAATGCTCCGTGTAATCTTGTCGGTTTGCGCCTTTTGTATTTCTTTTCCGTTTTTTGCCTTACTACCAGGAGAATTTACCAGCTCCAATCCAAGTCTGTATTACTGGCCGGGAGAGCCGAGTGAAAGCCGAATATGTACGCGGTTTAGTAATTTTTCGTGGCATGTTTTTGTGGGAGACGTTGGTTTTCCTTGAATAGGTCTTGATGGGCTACATTAAGAATATAATGTGCCGTCGTTTTCATAGTAAGGTAAATTGTCATCTATCTGGCTTATTAATTGTTTTGGGATACTATGACTGAAATTACACATGACGTTAGGAGAAAACAATTAAGTCTCTCGTTCTATTTGTCTGTTTATAAACTAACTGATCTTTTAAAATTTGTTTTAAATAATTAGAATTTTTAGAAAAAAAAGAACCGACTTCATGACTATACCTAAATTTACAAACTGACACTAAAAAGTAGAAAATATTGTTTAATATTACGACTGAAATACTTTGTATCCATGGTCATGAAAAATTTAACGAAAAACAACAGGGCCCAGTCGCCATGGAGACACTTCTTTGTTTTTTTGAAGTTCTGTTGTAGGAACAGTTCCTCTATGTTTGCTGTTCAGTTAACAGCGTCGCTAGTGATGAACAAAGTATGAAATTCACCAAGAAATAGCTGTAGTTCCAATTTTGCCCACCTTAACAGCTAAGTTGGTGGCACTGTACAATGTTTACATTGTACATTGAATTCGTTACTTATTGTCATGTTTTTGTAGATTTTTCAAAAAGCGCTGAATCAATGTCGGTAAAAAAATTATGGGACCACCTATGAGATAAGGCCTACCAACCAAAAAAAGAATCATCAAAAAAATTCTAAATTGGCGGAGTAATCGCGTAACAAACATACATAAAAAAAAACATACAGTTGAATTGATAACCGCCTCTTTTTGGAAGTCGGTTAAAAAAGCCTTATGAGGACATAATAATATTTTATTTTGGGAAAAAATTTGACGTAAGAGCTTTACATAAAAATAATAATTAGTAAGAATGTTTATAAGCTTGGTAAGTACGTACCATAAGGATATGTACCACGCAATCATTTTAGACACAAATAACAGAGCTCCTGTATTTCGAATCAGATTCGAGTCGGATACGGATGTAATAGTACAGTTACAATAACAGCTAGGTATCCGTGCAATCACGGGTCGTGTTTGCTCAAGGGCCGGAGAATTTATTTGCGAAACTCTCGAGGACTCAGGTTACACGGCACCATTGGCCTAATTCCCAAACTGAATAAGGCCTGATTGCGTATTTGATGAACATTTTGGCGAGTTCTCCTTTTAATTGCTGACTTTTACATGTTGAGCTACTTGCTTTAAATTATAATATAAACAAACAGTGCCTACCTTTTATGGATTTTTTTATTTAAAGCAGCATTTTTTACATCATTTAAGTGCCGTAGCCGGTAGAAGATATATCAAAATTTACTAAATGATTCATGAGCTACATAATTTATTGGCACTATATCTACTACTATTAAGTTGTCAAACTAGCAAGTTTCATTGTATGTAATATAATTCTTACACAAGTGTACAGGTTTTATTGTTTACATTATTGTACACAAATAAATAAGTTGCAATATGCACATAATTCTTATACAAGCGAAGGTATAAGCTTAATTGTATACATCATTCTTACACAAGTATAAAAGTTACATTATGTACGTCATTTTTACACAAGTGTACTAGTTTCATTGTCTACATCATTCTTTTACAATAACCCGAGTTTCATTGTGTTACGTAATTCTTACATTTGTACACAATTCGTTTTGTAGATCATTCTTACACATGTATACATGTTTCATTGTGTACATAATTCTTACACAATTACCCAAATTTCATTGTGTACGTAATTCTTAAACAAGTATGCAAGTTTATTTGTGTAAATCAATAATTTCAGTCATGTTTATCCAAAGATTACCTGAAAAAAATTGCTCTAGGCGAGAAGGCCATTCATTATACTGAGGAATACTTTATTGACGTTAGGTTACATTTAAAGTATTCGGTGAGCAAATTGACACTTGATTATTGTATAAATTGTACTGAGATCTGTGACTGAGATCATTTACTTTTTGAGTAATTGAGACAAAACTGCAAATTAAGAGGAAAAAGAGAGCCTAATAAAAAGTAAAAATACTATATACTTACTCTTTGGTAGGCTCTCTTTTTATCAAATTAAAAAATAAGATGAAAAAGGTAGCCTACCAAAAAGTATATTTACAAGGAATGTTCGCAGTACCACAGAAGATATAATCCAGTACCTGTTCTTTTCAATTACAGCGTAAATAGTAGGCATTATGTTGTGATGAAATACTCATCCAAAGAGCTTCATTTAATCTATGTAACTCCGACACCTATTAAATGCGTGTATTGCTTGACACGGTCTTGATAGTTTATTCTTTCGAAATTTAATAGCACAAAAGCAATAGTGAAAATTAAAGCAACAGAATTAGATCTACCATAAAATTATAATTCCAAGCAAATGCAATCACATCAGCCTTTCGACAGTCTGAAACTGATACTGAACTCAATAAGAGGGAATTTTCAATTAAAACCAGTCGATTGAAAGCCTTTTTGATAGCTCAGTAGCAAGATGCGGTGGCATCCGTAGCAAGATATGCAATTAAAAAATAGTGTCAAAGCCGTTAAATTCGATTCTAAAACTGTTTGTAATCAAACTTGGAGTCATTAGCGATTGATCTAATTTGGGGTCCGATTTGTTTGAACTCTACGTTCTGTCAGCGAGTGGGAAAAAGCTTTCCCGAAATATACGAGTAATCACACTATCATTCTTTACACTAATCACACTATCGTTTTAAAATCTCAGCTTGTGACACGGCCATTGTAACATGGTTGAAACGGTATCTATCTACCTACTTTAGTTTTAATTTAAGTATTTTAGTTGTATTTGTAACTCCTAAGCGCGCGCGTTAAGTTTAAATTGGCAAATCTTTTTCGGGTCACCAAGATACCGGCCTAGACGAGTTTGGGGTCCACTGCTAACTCAATATAACCTAGTTTAGATTATTTGTGGCTATGTATACAATTTAATTACGATAATGTTAAACCGCTTCAGAAATAAATATTTACTTTACTTTACTTTACGTCTAGCATAAGGTAGGTACTAATTTTGACCTTATCTTGTCTTACTTCTTATATGTAATGTTACGACGTATCTGTATATTATAGGTATATATTCTTATAAATGCGAAAGTTTGTGTGTAAGTGTGTATGTTTGGCTGGACTCAACGCAGAAACTACTCAAGAACTTAGTTATATAATTTTTGAGGTGAGTGCAAGAAACTTTGCGAATTTGCAGTTTTGGTATGTTTTTTTTTAAGTATATAAAAAAAATTGTTCAGTAATGTGATTATTTACGGGATATTTACCGTGGTAAGGTTATGGAATGAGAATATCGGGAGCTCATTCCACAACCTTACCACGGTAAATATCCCGTAAATAATCATATAACTTTAGTGAACAACAGTGATAGTTTAGAACAGAGTTTAGTAGTTCTGGTACAATGACAATATATTATCTTTGTTCTGGTACATGTAAATAGGGATGAAAAAACTTTTTTTAAGAGTATTTTTTGCGAAATATGGCTCGCCAAAGCGTCAAAAAGTTCATAGTCATAGTCATAGTCATAGTACTTTATTGGTAACAAATAACAGGTACACGTCACAGAAAATAATTGATAATAAAATAATTTAAAACTATTACAATAATCATAAAAGAAATCACATTTTCATACACAATAGAAAAACAATAATAATATAATAGTATAATAATAGTCAAAAATAAAATTAAATAATCAAAATTAAATTAATTTCATCTTTGTCACGTCATTGAAATTATAGAATGCCTGTTCGACAAGCCAGTTTTTTAATTTTTGTTTGAAGGACTCCCTCGATGGAGCACTTCTCACCTCTTGCGGTATCCTATTGTAAATGAGCGGTGCAGTCACATGCACCAATTTAGCAGTCCTAGCGAGACGGTGAGGCACCGAACGTATACGATGCGCGTACCGCAGCGCGTCGGACGCGCGCGTGTCTCCGAGGTACCTGTACTCCTCGGGGTGGTCCCTGACGTACAATGCTGCCTGAAAACACACGAGACTTGGGACAGTGAGTATTTCCATGGACCTGAAATACGGTAGCGCAGATGTATCTTCTGGCACGCTTGCAATTGCTCGTATGGCTCTTTTCTGCATTGTTCCCTCTTCATTTCTAAACTATTAGACACAAAAACTTTTAAGTTGCAATGCTGATAGATTATTTAGAACATTTTAGGATCACAAATTTTTGAGCACTTGGGCATAATTTATTATTTGTTGTTACACTTAAGAGTGTGTACTATAATCATACTAAACTGAACGCTTGTACGTTTTACGTTAGAGCTTATACAAAAATACCTACGTTAAAAAAATACGTTTGGTGTATGGGGACCCACCCACCTTTCGTTTTAAGCTTTTGACTTTTTTATAATTTGTGAGTTAATCCGCCGTAACATTACATATTCTATAAAAAATTCAACTAGCTCTCTATTACGGTTCGAAGATACAGCCGTTTAAAGGTAGGACAGTCGGGCGGACGGACAGACATATAGACAGACAGTAAAACATCGTAGGCTTAGTAATAGGGTCCCGTTGTTACCCTTTGGGTACGGAACCCTAAAAAGCAAAACAAAAATATTATTATTTCTACTGTAAGTAGCCCAGGACAGGGAAAAGTGGAGAGAGAGTAGGGGCCTTTGCTCTGCAATAGGAAAAAAATTGGCACTTAAATAATCATCATCATTTCAGCCATAGGACGTCCAATGCTGGACATAGGCCTCCCCCATCGATCTCCAAAAGGGCCGATTGGAAGCGGCCTGCATCCAGCCGGCCTGCACCCTGTGCTCTCTTTTAGATGCCAGATGGTAAGCGCAGCGTAGTTCGTCCACCCACAAGATGGACGGACGAACTACGCTGCGCTTACCGGTCCGTGGTCTCCATTCAAGAACCTTACAGCCCCATTGGCCATCTGCTCTGCGTGATGTGTGCCCAGTGCCACTTCAATATGCTAATCCGGTGGGCTATGTCGGTGACTTTCGTTCGTCTACATACTTAAATAATACTTTATGTCTATTGGTTTTACTATTTTAAACCAGTTCTTCTAGGTTCTTCTATTTATCTACACACACACATCAGCAGCCATTAAAAATCCACTGCTGGACAAAGGCCTCCCTCTTTAAGAAGGGTGTTGCCATAAACCTCACGCTTGGCAGGTGGCTTGGGGATCGCAGTACGTTCACCGTGTACTAATAGGACGCTGCTGCCCATCCTCCGGTGGTTCTGGTCGCAGTTTTAGGACATACCCACTACTATTACATACTATTTACTATTTATCTACATACTACACTAATTCTATTCTAAATAGTTGCTTAATGATACTATATCATAACTTATACTTATACTAACTATATACTTATCATAATTATAACTTATTTTTTATTCCAGTGAATACGTTAATATTGGAACAGTACCGGTTTCAGTAGCTCCATTTGAGATTCCCAAAACGACCATGGGGCCACGGTGGACCGGAAGGCCCTTCAGAAGCTTCAAAGTCAACGAACGGTACCTGTACTTCCTGCCACTGCTTGAGCTGAGCCTTACATCACAGGAATCAGCTTTAGATGTTAGGTATAAAGTCCGTATAACTATCGGCCAGAAATTATTTTGTTTAAAAAAATTAACTTCGATGAATATGATTAATTATACTATTGTTTTTTACATTCAGAGGAAAAACAAAATACAATACCTACTTTTATTTCATAAAACAGTCGCTTATAGACAAGTGTCTACCATCTGAGGGTAAGCGTTAATAGCCGTCTATGAACACCTTTTTTTAAATAAAATTATATGCAAGCCTATTTATTCACTTGACCGCCAGCTCACCTGATGTTAAGCGATGATGCGGTCTACGGTGGAGCACGCTTGCCTAGAAGAAACCGATTCACTCGTGATTTGGAGACACCCATTATTTATTATGTGTTGTTATATTTTAGAGTGTATTCTATAATCATGCCAAGTTTGACGCATGGACCTACGTATTACCGTTTTTACATTAGAGCTAATACAAAAATACGTTTGTTGTATGTTGTAGCCCCTTTTCGTTTAATTTTTCTGATTTTTTATTATTTCTTCGTTAATCCGCCATAACATTACATATTCTGTGAAAATTTCAACTGGCTATCTATTACGGTTCGAAAGATACAGCCGTTTGAAGGAAGGACAGACAGACAGACAGATGGACAGACAGACAATGTAGGTTTAATAATAGGATCTGGTTTTTACCCTTTAGCTACGGAACCTTAAAAACGGTATATTTATCACAATGTTTTTTTAAAACTATTAATATTCCAAATTTAACACTAGTTTAGTGATCGAAATCATGTCGGTGTAAAAATGCTCTTCCGAAATGTTATCGTGCAAAACAATATCCAAATAAACCGTGATATAGTACCTCAGCGCATCTGCATTACGGCGGGATTTGTTCAACTTGTGTAGGTATTTTGTAAATCCTCGCTACTCTGTAGCGGTATATCCTAAACTTTACCCAAAACCGCTTTGCAATATTAATGTACGGTACGTGGTAATCATACTGATGTCGAAACTGAACTAAACAACTAACATTATAATAACTGTCTTGCTCCTTATCTAGCTTTCTAACGATCTTATTGATAAACGATTTTAGTAGCTCAAGTTATCAGGATTGAATTTAGTGACACCCTTTGTATAAAACAGTTTTTTAACGGCCTCTTATACCAAATTTGACGGTTTTAAATCAATTTTATTCAGTTAAATTACAATATTTGAGCTGGAAAAAAATACATGTCACAGATACATCTGTGTTTGAGTTTATGATTTGGTTCAAAACACGATAGAATAAACTTTCCTCGATCAAAAAAAATCTGGAACAAAGTCGAGTTAGCTTATTTTTTCGTTTTATGCTCTAATGAAAGCTCGTAACAACCTGGAAATTGCATGTACTGAAAGGCAATTTTATTAATTTTTTTTTTATTTGGATAGATTTTTGGTAGTGAATAGTTTCGTTTTTTAGTGAAATTAAAGCGTAAAAAGGTCGCGCCGCGTTTAGTACCGCGCCAAGTGTCATCGAGGTCGGACCTATGTTCGTTTTTGTCGTTGCACTCCCGCCGCGGGCGTCCTGTCTCATACGCGGCAAAATACATCGTTGCTATAACTTGGCGGGAGCTGAGGGAGCGTTTTGTTGCCTACGCGACTCAGATAATAGGCCGTTAAAATGTTTTTTAGGTTTCGTAATTACACATTAAAATTAAACACTTTTAACGGATTTCATTACGTGTATTTTTTTTATTCTTTCCCCCTGTCTGAGAGGGTTTTGGCATCGCACTTATTGTGCTTTTTTTTGTATATTCGAGTAATTTTTGCATACACGGTTATCTGACCCCAAACTAAGCAAAGCTTGTCATATGGCTGCCAGAGTCTGATTTACAATTATACATACATTTATTTATTTTTAAATACACACTCTTAAATAGATAAAAACACCCAGATATAGAACAGACACAAAATGCTCATCACATGAATGTTTGCCCTAGGTGGGAATCGAACTCACGCCCCAAGCACAGAAAGAATGGTTACTACCAACTGGACCAATGGGGGGCTATTTGCCAGTGTCAAGTTTTTTTTTTGTAAGCAAATGTCGTCATGTAAGTCATAATCACACTCAAAGTAAAGCAAAGTAAGTCACGGTCATGGTGTCCGGAGTTCTTGCTGTTCTGCCTGCGCCAGGCTTGAGATTTTATTAATTCCTGACCTTGACCTTTACATTTTTTACAAAGTAACGGGCCCATCTCCACTTGAACGTCGTAACAAATCAAATAATTTTGTACAACAAAGATCTGATCACTGCATGACGTATGTACGTAGCTTGCCTGTAGCATTTGCTACACAGAACTTCCAGTTACAATGTCCTCTGATAGTATTCTCTTGTCTCAAACATCAATGGTTTTATGTCTCTCCCGCATTGCTTTGCTGCTTTTGACTATTCATGCAATCCGCGTCTGCTACAAACTTTATCAAACACCAAATGTAACACTTAAAGCCATGTACAGACGGAAAGAACAAACACGAACGAACATACTACCCCACGAATTGTTGTGCACGTTTCAGTGAAAGCGAACGAACGGGAACGAAAGATTCGCTTGTAAGCACGAGTGCTCGCTGAATATCGGTACTCTCAGATCAAAAAAACAAGGGAGATATGCCTTAATAAGTACAATTGTCGTTCGTGTTCAAATGTTTCCGTATTTCAACCACTTCTTTCTTTTCTTCTTTTATACCGCTAAACAGCTTACCGCAAAAGCTATAACTACGGTACATTTACACATTTTTCACGCATACTTAGAAACTTGCAGCGACACCAATGAACGAACTATTAGTCCACCATGCACAATAAAGGGCGGCAAGGTCGTCTACAGGATGACTTTGATTAAAGGAGTCAAGCCTGATTTAGGCCTCATGCGATCGTACGCGCCACGCTACCTTACAATATCTCCCTTGTTTGTCTGATTTAAGTCGGTACACTACAAGTGATAGGACGGTATTGGCTGTGTAGAGATAACAGCGATGGCGAACGAGTGTGCGGAGTCTAGCGATGCATTCGCCTACGTTCGTCTGCTAGGTGCCTATGTATACATATACACAGCTTTACGCTCTCGGACATTGAACGTGTTGTATATTTGGCAACAGCTTTTGATTTGTCCTACCTCTGTGCGAGTCCATTGAAATGCCTCACAAAGGTCTTTTTTAATACCAGGTGTCCAGGTATCGTGATTGAAATTTTTACTAATTATAAATTCAATATATATTATAGAATAAATAAAATAATATATTGCATTAAAAGAAAACATAACATACCTAAGACAGGCTACAATTTACGACAAGAAAATATAAGTTGAAACTGGTGTGTCGAGACCAGCAACTTTTACGAAACGTTATGAAACTTATAGTTTACGATTGCAGCAATGTTGCAGCTGCGTTTAATCCGGATACTACTAATTTGTTTTGGATAAAGTTGGTTTTTAATGTTTATCGGGACTTATCGCGCATTATTTTATTTTGATATAAATAGGTACGTTTAGCTTTTACTAATACAATCAGTGTGAGAGACCCTGCAATTTTTCAAGATCATTTGAGGGTAGAATTACAAAACACCCGCTCTTCTTGCCAGACTCACCCGCAGTTTTCAGTCAGCTCGTGACCACGGCCATTGTAACATAGTGGAAACGTTCAGCGAAAGGTGACAATTTTTACCAAAATAAAATAATGCACGATAGTAGTCCCGATAAACATTTAAAACATGTGTTCAAATAACAAAAAAGTTAAAATTTAAAATATACATTTGTATCTTTTTTGTAACATAATCTACTTTTAAAAATCGTTTTAAACCGTTTCGTACTATTTACTGAATCGAATTTTCACTTCCAAGCTCAATGACATTACTCACAGTTCACTTTATTCTATACCAAAACCATATCACGTCCGTGCGTTATTAAATTCTGATATCAATATCTTCTACATGCATTGCACTATCTAGGACTCTAGATATTTCTCGAATTCCTAGCTGCTCCGACCTCGCTGCGAGACATGGCACTTGGCTCGCTTACTTATTAAATTACAACTTAATTTTGCTAATGCACCACGACTAACTTTAACTTAGCGAGTAGACTGCATTAAATTTGATAGAGTGTAACACTATTAAGCGACAGGTTAGAAAATGCAATTCAAGAGGTGGAAGATAATCAATCCCACTAACTTATCTTGACTTTTTGTTACAGCAACTACGTCCCTATGTACCTACCTACGTAATATCTCTAGTATAGTATATTTCTCTATGGTAATATGCTTTGAATGTGTACCGTAACAACTCTTTGTCACCTACCTACCGTGTAAGTACAATTTTTTTGTTAGCAGATTTTAGTTTTGTAACTGCTAACAAAAAAAAATATTTCAACAGTTATTTAAATAAATGTTTATTTTTATTTTCAGCCTAAGTTTTTATTTGCTCTGACAGCTGCAACTAAATCGTGAAAAGCTGAGTACAAACATTCTCTCTTAATATTTCCTTAGGGAAAAGTCTTATATTTAAAAAAACTAGCGAAAGAATTCGTGGTTTTCATTCATTTTTTACAATATTATTGCGGCTTTCAAAGCAAATAAATACATAGACCGAGAATAAATGGTTACAGAATGCGTGCCTACTTAGAATTCATCAAAACAACAATTGTAAAAAACTATGGATTTTATACCGATAAATTACTTTTCACCGTGTCCGTAGCTAGTAGCTTTCACAATACATTGGAACAAGTGGAATGCGTGGTTAGGTTTTGCAAACAAAAAATAAGCTTTAAATAAATTATACGTATTTATTGAATTATTTCATGTTTACTAATTGTGAAGTAAATTAAACATGTGCCTGTTCTAAGCGCACACAAAACATCAAAAATTACGCGAGTGTTCGAAATAAAACGGTAAACGTGTGAATAATAACGTTCATTAACTTCGCCCCTCATTAGTGTCCCAATCCCGCCCGAGTTCAGGAAAAATCATGACAAAAAAGAAAAGGATCATGACCCTAGCCGGATTTTGGGACAATGCCTTATTTACTTACAGACCTTTGAGATGAACGTTCGTATAGATTGGACTCTAGTTATTTATTTTCCTCCAAATAGCGCAGGTAGGCACGGCATGGCTATATTGACAACGTAATTCTTTCCAAAGGCTTTATGGCGCCATTGCTTTTATCCTGTTCCCTATTTTTTGAAAACGTAAATAAATGTTCAAAATATTCTTGTATAATATAATACCGCAATTATAGAGTATTCTTAAAATATGAATTATTAATATGTATAATATATATAGCAGCCATTTGTAGACTTTATATTATCCCTCATCATCAATAATACCATCATACATTTCGTAGAACTCCGTTGAAAAAAATATTACCTTTTTTTATTCGCTGCGAAATAAAAAATATTCAAAATTGAAATATCTCTTTTGGTAAAATATTCTGAAAATCTATGCGACGCTTTATTTCAATCAATGCTGAAAATAATAGAATAGAGATAGCTGTATGTACGTTTTATTTGATTCCTATAACTTATACTAAGTTGATACTTGTTTTGATGGAGTTTTCCAACAAAAATTCAAAACGTTTTAGTTTCTTTCGTCAAATATTTAATTATGAACTATATTTATTGAAAATTGGAATACATAATCAACTAATTTTCGTCTTAGTAAGGATAATTATTAATGTTCAAGAACAGAATTTACTAGGTAGGTACTTATTTGATAAGTAGGTGGCCTTTTACGAACCATCTTTGCGACATAGTCAGTCCCTTAAAAGCCTCGTATCCTTGAATTCCCTGATTTACTGCCCAGTTATGTTTACATACCCACTTAAAAAGCCCGAAGGTGCGTTAATACAGGGGAAGGTAAACATTCGGCTCTGAGATGGAGACTTGAGACAACCCTCGCAAGGATCCGCTAGGAAGTGACCTAAATCCTTTACCGTCAACATTACTCGCCTAACATCCACTTACATTTACGTAAATGGGTTCGTCTAAATTAAACGCACTTAATTTAAAAGGAGAGTTTAGGTGATGACTTTATTATGTCTCATTTTTCGACGACGGCTTTTGTAACGGAGGCATTATTTTAAAAGCCAGCAAGATATTGTCGATACGACGTGTGACTATTTTTTATTGCAATCCGTATTTTTGGGTGTCTTCAAATTACGAGTAAATTGGCTTCTTCTAGGCAAGCGTGCTCCATCGTAAACCGCAAAAACTGCTTCAATGCATGTAAGAGTGCTAACGTTTTTATCATTCTGTAATTCCAAAGAGCTTTTCTTTGCTTACATAGAATTCGATTTGTTCACATAGAAGGCCGGTGATCAGATATTGGAATCCAAAGTAAGCGTATCTGAGTGCGAGAGGAGACGCTCTATAATTTCATCTGCGAACTACTAGTTAACATAACACCCATTCCGGGTGGCCGGTTTGCGTTCAATTGTTCAACCATAATTGCCGCAGCTCTGTTAATTAGCCGGTTGTACCAATGGCCTGTGTTTAACTAACCGTAACCCAATTATAATTCGTACCTCGCCTAAATACTCTAACCACGAGTGTGTTGGAAGCTAAGCAAGTGCCTTAGACTCTCTGCCAAGAAGTGTCATAGCCTAACGGGCAAGTGTTGATTTGTTAAATATGCAGACTTAGTGAAAAATATAATTATAATGTTGTAAATAGGCTTTTAAAGTGAAAGGATCTCTCTCTCTCTCTCTCTCTCTCTAGTCAATTACGGAATTAGTATTGTATACAAGTGACGTCATTTGTATGTATGGTGAGCGCTCTATCTACCAAGGCATAATATTTATTCGATATATTATACAATAGTCAAATACTTAATTGTCTTCCTTATTTTGAACACATTTTAATATTGGTTTCTATGATCGACTCTATTTATGGTCAGTTTTTATAAGACAATAAAAAAATCGATTCGGTAGCCCAGCACAAAGGGGAGGCCTATGTTCAGCAATGGACGTCTTCTGGCTGATAAAGATGATGAGTCCGGTAGCCCATTCACTCACTGTAAGCAGTGAGCGTAAACTTTAGACCCTTCAAGACAAAAGTGAATAGGCAGTAAGCATCTCATGCGCAAGTGTGTTTCATCTGTAAATGTATTATCACTTCCCATCAGGTGAGTTGTAGTTACATCGTAGGCTCTTTTAAACATAAAATAGTTGCGACTATGCACTAAACCTGATTTAGCAACACTCGGAAGTACTCGTTAAATAAAGCGAGTTAAAATCGCTTGCTTTCTTGACGCGGTAAAAAGAAGGTAAAGTTTTCACATTATTTCTGTGAGGGAGTGCTGGAGTGAGGCAAGAAGTGTGGAAGTTTGTGGGGGATGTTTAAATTGTCGCTTCGGTACACGAAACTGTTGGTAGCGCGTGGTGCCATCTGTGACCCGCACGGTGAGTAATGTCCGAATGAAAGGGGCTGTTCTAGTATGTATTAGCGCAACGTATGGAATATAAAGTTGCATGTTTACCGAAACGGGAAGTTTCTTGTTTAGGAAGATACCTGTAGATTTGGCTATACGAAGGTCATCATCATCATAATCAGCCTTTTAACAGTCCAGTTCTGGCCTTTTTAGCCTACCCCCGAAAGGGTGATACGAAGGTAAAATATGATCTTTCAAGTCTATAATTTTGTTTTAAAGGGTTGTTTTTAAGGACTCGCCAAAATTTACCGACGAGTTTGTATGAAAACACTCATGAAAGTAGATAAAGCGAAATATGTGTTTTAGGATCGTAGCAAGTGGAAAGATGTGGTTTCTGGATACCCCAATAGGAAAGAGGCGTGAATGTATGTACCTATCTATGCTTTTGTCCTTCTTCATTATGTAATTACGTAGGTATAAATTATGTACGCACACGTACCTTAATATACCAGAATATTTTTTACAATAATAACATTATTTTTAAAGAATTATCTACACGTCTGGTCGAAGGTTCTCGTGACCAAAATGCTGACCGATATCTTGCTCAACGCGTAAGTGTTGCAGTTCAAGCAGTTCAACGCGGCAATGCAGCTAACATTTTGGGTTCGCGGCCTATTGGCAGTGGTTTAGTCAGATTAGTTTAGTTTAGTTTTATATTTTATTGCCAGTTTGTTTATATATACATATATTTATGATATTAAATAGTTTTACACATTAATTAGTGTTTCTGTGTGTATAATATATATTATTATTGTTATCTTGCCAATAAATTAATATATTATACCATTGATAAATATATACGTACGTGCGAAACAACGCTAGTAAAAAAGGCCCAAAATAAAAACCCGCCCACCCACTCGATGCCGCTGTTTCTTACAGACCTAGAAGAAGTCAGTAATATTATTTCGTCACTGAAAACTAACAGCGCCCCCGGTTTGGACTGCATCTCAACAAAAATTATCCAGCAATTTAAAATGCTTTTACTAGAGCCTATTACTTACATTATTAACTTAAGTATTGAAACGGGTCAATTTCCGGAAACACTTAAAGATGCTGTTGTTGTCCCCATTCATAAATGCGGTGATAAGCATGTGCCATCAAACTATAGACCTATATCATTACTTAGTACATTGTCAAAAATATTAGAGAAAGTTGCAAATAAAAGATTAGTCAAGTACCTGGAATCTAATAGCTTTCTTGCTAATAATCAATTTGGATTTCGATCTCGTAAATCTACTAGTGATGCAGTCTTACACCTAACTTCTCTGATTACAAATCATCTTGATGGTGGAGACCAATGCCTGGGGGTGTTTTTGGACCTACAAAAGGCTTTTGACACAGTTTCAATACCCATATTGCTGAAACGTTTAGAAAATCTTGGTATACGAGGGCTAGTACTTCAGTGGTTTAAGGATTATCTGAGCGGAAGAGTACAACGCGTTAAAGTTGATCAATACGTTAGTGACGGAGCCATCTGCACATATGGTGTTCCGCAAGGAAGCACGCTAGGTCCGACTCTTTTTCTTGTCTATATTAATAGCTTGTGTTGCTTGAGCACCTCTAAAATGGAACTCCTTATGTTTGCGGACGACACGGTCCTCTTGTTTCACGATAAAACTTGGATAGGTTTGAATAGCGCTGCCGAAACGGGACTTGCCACTGTCACGGCATGGTTAGAAGATAGTCTCCTTTCTCTTAACACTGGCAAAACCAAATATATTTGTTTTAGTAAAACCAAAGCTTCAAAGCCAAAGGAAAACTTTATTCTTAAGATCCACTCGTTTCCATGTAACCGTAATCCAATTCTGCAGTCCCAATGCTCATGCAACATACTAGATAGAGTCAACAGTATCAAGTATCTTGGAGTACACATAGATAGACACTTAAGATGGGATTGCCAGATAACAGCTTTGATTTCTATAGTTCGTAAACTTATATATGTTTTTAAAAATCTAAGATCTATAGCAAACCATATGTTGTTGACACAAATCTATAAGGCTCTCTGCCAGTGTATCATTGAATACTGCATTAGCTCATGGGGAGGCGCAGCAAAAGTGCATATGATCAGGATAGAGCGTGCGCAACGTGCCGTCCTTAAAGTTATGCAGTATCTACCCTATCGATATCCCACTACTGAAGTGTATAAACTGGTTAATGTCCTATCTGTCCGTAAACTTTTCTTTTTCCATTCCATTCGAAAGTATCACCAATGTACAGTTCCACATATTCCATATCAAAATAAAAGAAGAAACAAGTGTCCAATCCCTGCTACAAAATCCACCTTTGCACAGAGACACTATCTCCATATAGCTCAACATCTGTATAACCTTTTTAAAGAGAAAATAGGAAATTGCAAGACCCTTAGTAACTACCAGATTAAAAAACCGATTGTTAAATGGCTGGAAGAAATAGACTACAAAGGTGCTGAAAAACTTATAGAATTTATTTAAAAACTAAAAACTTGTAACATACAGACATACATACTTGTAACATACATATATACATACCTGTAACATATTACATAAATATACACTAGGGCTTCTTTCATTATCACACACAAACACACACACCCACCCACCCACACACACACACACACACACACACACACTCACTCACTCACTCACTCACGTACACACAGACACCACACACACACAAATACTGCATGCATATATTACTAAATTTAGTTATTAGTTTTGTCAATATCTGTCACCATTACTTGGAAGGAACTGACTCCTATAACACAGGTAATCTACCTAGCATAGGAGTCAGAGATTCACATAGATTGTATATAAGTTATTATGAGACAAATAAATATTTTTGTATTTTGTATTGTATTTGTACCAGTCTAAACAGAAAAAAATATACATTATATTATTATATGTGTTTTAATAGCAATTACTCTGACTTACTAACTTCGGAAACTGTCATTTCTTAATCTTAATCTGGTCATTTCATGACCACCTCGACAAGCTTGGCTTAGTAAGTCTAGTTTAGTTTTTAAGCAGCTTCAACAGAAGTTATAAAACATTTTGTTCGAGAGCTACTCATTTTAAAGTCGGATTTTTGTATTGATAATAAATAATTCTGTAGGGGATTTTCTATTGACTGTAGAAAGTAAATATTATAATGTACTTATGTACATTTTAATATTTTAATAATAGCTCTAAATAATTCGAATAACAAATACACAATAATATTGAACCTAACCTATTGAAACTATAGTCGGAGTAACCGGCTTAATCTTACGTGAGTAATTCCCGTGTAACATAAATAAAATATTGAACCTTTAATCGAATAAGAGCAACTGTCCGGAACAACATGATTCCACCTAACTAGTTCAGAGCCGATAGCCGTGAAGGCTCTCGAAACTGCACCCAACCAAGTTGGCGACCAAATCTGGAGTGCAGCGAGTCAAGTTGCGACCGAATGGGAGAGTCCGAGTCAACTGGCGGATGTTGAATTTGAACAAAGTTAGTTTGTTGCGGATTCCCGACATGGCCGGCCACTCAATCGCCTTGCCTGCCGATTGTACGCCAACTCCCAACTAAACCCAATTCAAATATTGACGAGTTTCACGATTTCACAGTTTAGCTCCCCGTAACCACTTCGGCTCGAGATAATAATTTAATTAATTTTCTTAGTCAATGGAGAGCTCGAGTTTGAAAGTTTGAAAACTTTCAAAGATTATAGGTACTAACGTGAATAGGAAACGATGAAAGGGTAAGAGCAGATAAGACCTTTTGTTCTACGAGAAACATAATTATGCAGTATGCATTATCGCCAGATATTATCCAAATCACCATATACTAATATTATGTATGCAAAAGTGTATGTTTTGTTGGTTTATTTGTTCCTCTTTCACGTGGCTACAGAGCAACGGATCGATGTGATTTTCTGCATAAAAATAGTTGAAGGACCGGAGAGTGACTTTTGCCCCGATAAAATGTACGGTTCTTAACTGAATTTCCAAGCGGGTGAAACTGCGCGGTGCAGCTAGTAGCAAAACAAAGCAAAAAATATATTCATCTTGAAATAAAAAAATAAAAAGTCTATTTATCAGTAATTTTATTTGCCTTTTGCGCATTTATTATTTACGTACTTATTATTTTGTGTATTTCCGCTTTAATGTCGCATTAAGTACAATAATAAACTTAGGATCGAATGATAATAATTTTGATAATAAATGTGAAACAATGAGCTCCACAAATTTTACATAATTTTTTTATTTAATTTTTGCTTGTTTATTCGTGCACTATTATTATATCTTGCAATTTTTTTCGTTATTACTAAATTTACCAATGAAGGACTGGACCTATTAAACTGCATGAATTAAGAAAAATTTTAGTTGAAATTGAGTTAACTACTTAACGACTAAATACGTGTAAAATCTCTTTAGTTTCGCTGTGTCCGTCCGCATGTATCTGTAGATTATGTAGCCAATCTGTTTCGCACTTGCACGCTTTCAACGTGAAAACCGCACCGAGATTATTACTTCATTTTCTTAGCACTAAGGGTTTACAAAAGCAAATACAAAATGCTAAAATACCGTCAGGATACGCAACATGTGAGAAAGAAAATGTAAACGATCAAACAAAATTATTATTTCAAAAGCAATTGAAATACAGGCAAACTCCATCAATCAGGGTATGTACTCTGTAATGTGAACGACGCCTACATAATTATGTTATACGCCATGATCATTTTGATCAGAGAATAAGACCTATTATTATGAACTATTTTATTGCATTTTACATGTATAACAGACAATAATTATTATTCCCCTTACAAGGGAAAACACTGAAAAAATACATGATTCGAATGTGAAACTCCACAGTTATCATGATTTGAAATTTTATTTTTAATACAGTTACTCAAGTAACACTTTATTTTTGTTAAAAACCAGCACAACAACATATGTTATAATTTCTACGTAAGTACTTACTCGTTCGAAGTGTGGCTTTTTGGGTGCGGAAAATACAAATCCTGTGAAATGCGCAATGCACTAATCTGTACATGGCTCGTGCGGTGGATTATGGCTCTAATGGGCTCCCGGGCCGAACTCCATAATCCAGAGTCTGCTGGGTAAGTTTCACTAGTACTTATTTATACCTACTTACCTCGCCTTGTTTGGTTTAATTGCGAATTTGGATTTTTTACTGTTTCAAAATCAACAATACGGCATGTTTAGATGAATAGCGCTTGCAACATGACGTGACTGACTATAGATGACTCTCAGCAATGGTGTTATCTATACTTATATTATAAAGAGGAAAGATTTGATTGTTTGTTTGTTTGTTTGCATTGAATAGGCTCCGAAACTACTGAACCGATTTGAAAAATTCTTTCACTGTTGGGATGCTGCACTATCCCCGGTTGACATAGGCTATATATCCCGGCTTCGCCCGTGCGAAGCAGGGGCGGCCTACTAGTTCACAATAAAATAGTAAAACAATTCACGGTAGTTGTCACACGATTATATCACAAAATAAACAAATCTGGCAAAGTGGACCAACTCACCGATAGACAAAGAATTCAAATGAATAGAACTGAACTTCAGTACAAGACGAGCGGCGCTGTCATTCGCAGGGTGACCAGGTTATAAATTTTACGAAACTACCATAGTCAACTAGACACCTAAGAATAATACAAAATTATCATCAACAAAAATTACCTAAACACCAGTGCCCTTAGTCCCAGATTTGATAGTTTACGAAAACTTTTTCCGTTTTCGTCTTGCTCCATACATTGCAGGGCTAAAAGGTATTCGAAAACTTTTTTCGTATTAGAGTGAAGCAATCTATACCGCCGATAGAGGTGCTTTACTAAAAAGTATGGAACAATACGTAAACGAAAAAAGTTTTCGTAAACTATCAAATCTGGGACTAAGGGCACAGAACCTTTTAAACGACTTCAAAAATGGAAGCAATATAGCCGGATAAAGCTATGTCGCCAAATGGCCTAGCCGTGTTTGACATGTTTTCCGGTGACGGCGTTAGGGATAACGAGTCGGAATAGTTACTTCACTGCTGCAATACCATTCTGCCATGCACTGTTGGGCTGCATTGAGAAATATTGGAGGGTAGCGAAATTCGAGGCACGGCTTACCACTGGCCGACCGCAGTTAGTACGGCCTAAGTAGTGAACAACCCCACTCGTGAAAGGCTGCCACGCCAACTCGCGTAAAATCCCGGGATCGTGCTGGTCGGAGACCGGATGAAAGGGCCCGGTCGGAGACCGGATGGACATCCCTTTGGGGGAGGGGAGGGAAGAGCTTCGAAATAAGTTTGAGTAATTAAGTCTAAGTAATAATAGAAAATAATCGGTCAATTCACAGAAGATCGGTATTCGTGGGGATTGTCGCTAACGTTCTTACCATAAAAATGATATTTCACTCAAAATATACCAAACCTACCAACTTTCGTTAATAAACCTATAAAAATAATGATGTTTAAATTTGATGAGTGATGTCCAAAATGTCATAAAAATTTTACAAAAAATTATTAAAATATTATCACTGGTCACACTGGTTTGCCGCGAGCTCTTACATATTAGGAAATTAAGCAGAGATACTTCACTTCCTATGATACTACGAATTGTGCATATTATATAAGGAACATTATTTCGCATGGTACACTTATCTCTAACAAGACATCCCTACTGGTAGAGATAAGTGGAAAAAAAATCACTTGGGCAAGTTTGTCATTAAATATTTTAATTTCTTTTATTTAACAAACTTAACTGTGTAGTTGGGAAACAGCTGCTCCTATACATACCAACTACAAAATTTAAGTTGGTTATAGCAAAAATCATATTCTGGACTGAAATTTGTCAGTCAACAACTTCGCGATATATAATTTAACACATTAAATTTGGTATAAAATACTTTTCATCCACTAAACAGATGAGTGAAGGTCGGTCTTTACTCGGGTCTTAGACTAATACTCTGCATATTAATTATTCTGTGATAATTGATGTCATAGTTGATGTAAGTGTCAAGTTCGGTTTCAATCGGAAAAAAATATTTGTTATTCACTTATAATACAAAATTCTAATCTATTTATTAAATAAATCAACTAATAATATTGTGTTACTTACGACGTGGATGGTTAATTCATACTGAGGTACGTATTTTACCGGGTTTTTTCACTAAATATCTGCCGCTCTACACCTATGCACGCCAAAAAGACAACTGAAGACTGTCAGACTGGGGTGTGGAGTCTACGGCACAGCAACGTTTGCCGAAGTGAGGATTCAGTACACTCAATCTAGTACGTAGTACATTTAGATCGATGCCGATAGAGAACTTATAAATACTATTCTAAAGTGGCTCAAGGAGTATGACTACAAGGGCATTGAGGATATGCTGGAGGGTTTTTATTTCTGATTTTCATTTGGCACGTCCACACACACACACTCACACACTCACTCACTCACTCACCCACTCACTAACACACCCACACACACACACGCACGCAAACACATACACACGCGCGCGCACGCACACACACGCGCGCACGCACACACATACACACACACACACACAGCCACACACATAAATACACATGTTCACACAAACGGCGCATAGAATAGCGCAGACTATTGCATTTAATGGTTTAAAAAATATTTTATTTTATTATTATTTTTCTTTTGGCTACTTATCGAAATAGTAATCAACATTATAAATTACTTTAAAATATTTTTTACATAATTTTAAAATGCTTTATTACTGTTTTGGTATAATTAATTGATACATTAATAGGAGAAGCCATTGGCTCCCGACACACAGTCTCTGACTAGTTCGGGACCCTCTGGGATTATTACTATAGCTTATCTATGCTATAGCTTAACATAAATTATGTCCGAATACATGATTTGTATTTGTATTTTTATATTTATATAAACTGATATACGTTTTACCGAGGTCTGCGTGACGATACAAACACAAGTTAATTAGCTTGACTGAACTCAATCTGGCCTGTGTCGGGCCACGACGCAAACGTACTATGCATAATTTTGGAGTATGAAAAATAATCAAAAATCCATGTTGTGTATTTAGAAAATTAAATACTTATACTTGGACGGTTATAAGGCTGTAAAATTCTATGGGTCTTATGTACCTTGGTAGCTGCAGTTGAATATTGCCATGTTTTTAGTATATTTTTAATGAGTATGACGTCTCTATTGGAAAACCTCATTGGAATACGGATTTGATTTTTTATGGTTCAAATCAACAATACGGCATATTTAGATAGTACGTTCGTGGCATGGCATGATGGTTCTCAGATCAACGATCAACGATGTGCAACGAACGGTTCGGTCAGTTTTCCGATGATCGAGAGTGGCATTTACCGGAGCGCTAGTGTGTGTTTTGGACGGTACAGAGTAAACTGGGTATCCCATCTCAGGTGTCATCTCAGATAAGGCAAACAAAGGAAATATGGTAAAGTGGCATGGCGGGTGTGAACGCATCTGGCGTAAATCAGGGTTCATCACCATGGAGAGATGGAGACGACCTTGCCGCCCTTTTTTGCATGTTGACTATTAGTTAGTTCGTTGGTTTCGCTACAAGTTTCTTCGTGTGCGTAAAAAAATAGTAAGAGAACCTCACAGTGGTATAGTGAATAAATTATGAAACAGGGAGACATTTAGAATACCTACTTCTATACGAAGCAGGGGCGTAGCTACCGCCGTATTTGCCGTATCAATTATACGGGGCCCTCGGGCCACGGGGGCCCCCAAATTACTTCTCACAATATTTTTTTTCTTTTGTGAAAAATCTTTACCTCCATATAAGGGCCTCCAAAAAAATTTTTATACGGGGCCCCGACAAGGCACGCTACGCCACTGATACGAAGATTATTGTACTAAGGCATAGCTATATTTGACTGATCTGGGGGGGTCATGGAGTGGTCTTACAACCGGTTGTTGGTCCTTAATAGGCAAAGTAGTTTAGGTATTTAGTATTAATAAGCTTGTTTATGTAAACTTGTAATCTTGTTTAATAATGGCACTTGCCCGTTAAAATAGAAAAAAAGGTGATACTAATAAAATTTTAGAAAAAAAACAAAAACCGACTTTAAGACATGTACAAACTTAAACCAAAAACGTTGTAGATAACTTACATCACAGATGTTGATTTACATCAGACTAAGCTTACGTTTGACCGCAATCTTGCCTGATGGAGAGCTATGATGCGGTCGTAGATGGAGCACATTTGCCTAGTAATAATCTATTAACCCTAGACTTGAACACTCCAAGATTGCTGAAGTGTTGAATCAATTTCGATAAAATGTATATGGGACCACTTTGGGATTGATAATTTCCTTCTTTCGTCGGAAAAAATAACTTTCCAACGAAAGAACCGTCCTTTCGTTAAAAAGTGTCTACATTTCATCGTTTTCGCACAAAAAATCATACTATATTTCAAGCATATTTTATGTTATTTGAGATTAATTATTTCTTCACCTATATAGGACGAGTATGCAGAGTAGAATTGCGGTGTCGCACGGTCCCATTCTTCGCATAGCAGCGCGATCTCATGAACTGCCTGGAGTGCCTAGCTCCTAGTGTGAAACGTGACCATGAAAATTGCAAATTAAATTTTATACGAAATCCAGGCTGGCTGGCTTCATCATCATCATTATCAGCCTTTCATGTTCCAACTGCTGCGACACAGACTTGAACGTGGCTTTAGCCTGTTATGGTTTTAAAGTAAATTATATTAATTTTAGAATAAAATTACATTAAAATTAATACGTCTGAATAAAAGTATAAAGAGACTAGCTACATCTCGCAGTTTAACATGCGTGAAAATTGTCACAGGAACCGGGATCCCTGAATTTTCTGGGATAAAAAGTGCTAAGATCAACTTTTTATTTATAAGTAACGTCATTATAAATCCAATATGGCGGACTCCCAAAGATGGCGGAGCAGCTATTTTTATGCACCCCCGTAATATGGGTATCGAGTAAAAGGGTTTGCTGACAAAGAATATGAAAAATAAAGTGACGTCACACAAAATTTAATACAAAAGACGTCTGAAAGCTTGTTTTAAAAAAAGTTATGAATATTTTTATCCACCTTACTGCCCAAGATCCTCTGCTATCTAATGTTTTTTAAGTGAAATATTAGATATATTTTAAATTCATCCTGACTTAGGTATTTTGGAGTATCGTTAGATTTGTCTGTATTCTTCGGAATGACATAGAGCACTACATATTGCAGTCGGGGTGGATGCAGGCGAAACGAAAACAGTTTATATCAGTTAATAAAATTGGCACGTGTAGTTGAATTCAATTCTAACAAGAATTGCTCCGCTCCAAAACGGCAAAAGTAATTGACATCGTTTGCGCCCTCGCTAATTAAAGCCTAGTTGCGGCTCGCTGGCAAACAGTTAATGGATGCTTAATTTTATAGACTTAATTAGAATCGGTAATTAGTAATCCATACGATAAGTAACTCGATATTAATTGAATTGTAAGTATACGTGCGTAATAATTATTGCTGAAGCAAAAATGTGTGCAAAACCAAAGAAACATCGTTTTTTGTAGTTTTTCTATGTACCTACTCTATTGCATTTAAGTACATTCACCTTACTTCCATTGTACAGTGCAAAATTTTAGTAGAGAGCTAAGTATAGACAATATTATAATAATTGGCGTCGATTCTTCTACACAATTTCCTAAACCAACAAAATTTGACAAAAAATTGTTGCTGTCATTCATTATAGAGTTACCCTTACATGGTCGAAATACCATTCATTCGCACTAAGTATTTTGCCTACTCTTTCTGTTTCCGCAGCATTACAATCTTGGAGTCTATATAGGTTATTACTAGGCAAACGTGCTTCATCTTCGGCCGAATCATCGGTCAGTCAATCGTTAGCCTAGTCCGATGTAGATAATTAGGTGCATCTAATTAAATCGTATCCCTAGTACGCCATAAATATTTTCCCTCAAGAGGTGTTTTAATGGAATCTCTTCAATTTCACCAGACACTGGCGTACCAGTGACACGTTCCTCGAGGGCAGAAAATTAAAAGTACCCTCGAAATCTCGCCAAGTTCATTTCAGGGCATTATGTAACTTAGAGTGAATAAACAAGAAATATGCGGTCGGTCGTGTTTTGTTTTAGCGTTTATAAAGCGGGGAGCCTTTATGGTTTATAGCTCAATAATATAGGCCGTAAAAAGGCCCCGGTCCCTCGGCCGAGCTGCTCTGTTCCACAATTGAGTCGTCCTGCCGCGTCCCTTCGACTCCTTCAGGACTCCTTGAATAATTCCGCTTTGTAGGTACCTAACAAGATGGAAATGTTCTGTGTGTTCGTTCCTTTGTTATCTGTATTATACAGAAGGTCGCGATATCAGTTATTTACGACTGGTATTCGCTTTCTGCCGTAGACTCTCATACTTAGTTGCAAAAATAAAATGTGATGCGCTCCGGAAATAAAACCAAGGATATATGTGTGGAGTTAAAATAGTAAAGTTAAAAGCTCTTTTGCACTTGAGCGAAATTTCTGTCCAACTTTTATTTCCTACATTTATAAGTTTTAATTACCTGTTACTGGTCTTACGTCTGTTAGATGCGTGTTAGATAAGTTGAATTATTTGAAAAGTTTTACTTGAAGACAGCCGTAAATCATACCTATGCGAAATGTAAGTACCTACGATACTCATTTTTCACACAGTACAATTTAAGAGCCGCATTACATAATGCAATCGTTCATTTTAGGTCTGGATTTTCGGGCAAAGAACGAAAACGTAAAGTCAATTGTCAAGGCGAATATAAAACAAGTAATCCAGATTATTAATTTTTTTTTATTTTATATCAGTAATTTAACGAAATCCACTCTTAAAATTGTATTATTCTGCGCTTTTTTAAAAAATCAACAAAAATCAAAAATACAGATACAGATGACGTTTTGGTTTGTGGTTCCCTTCAGCAAAGATTTTGATGAGGAATTTCAATCTCTGTTGTAACTGCCATTTTCTACTTTTTTAGTTTACGTTTGTACATGAACCTACCCAGGTATAATAGTATTGAAATCGGTAATTGTTTTTCTCAAAAAAAATATTATCACAAGTTTCGGTACATCGCTACATAGGTACCCTCGGTTACAAACCGAACAGACTACCAAACAGATATTAGGAAAATATAAATAATATCATGTTAAAAAAACAAGTCATCATCGGAACTAAATATATTTGCAGTGTGGGTCAAGGGTGGCAATAGAAATGGGTGAAACAACAATGGCGAAATCTTACTTGACAAACTTGTGAGCGTATAGAAAAAATATTTGTACATGTATCATTTCTCTTATTTTGCTGGGTTTGTTTATTCAAATTATTTCTAAAACTAGTAAAAATCACATAATATAGGAAAATATTTGTTTTTAAGTTAAATTTACAAGACGTGCGACGCAAAAATCCTCTTGTGAGGAAAATAAATAACCAAGAACGTTTCGCGACACACATATAGTAGGGTTCAGCATTTATTCATAGTTCAGAAATTCATAGGTCAAAAATTTTATTTAACAAACGAATTCTCAACTATTTTTGTACGGAATTTCCATTGTTCTTTAGTTTCTAGCCTGGTGGGGTTCCTAATGTAATTCGAGGTGTATGATTTATCACACTAGTCTAAACATAGCAACACACATTTAACTAGTACTTATTATATTTATATGAGTAAACCGATAAGTAAGTATAAAGCGTCTAAAAAAAATAGAAACAAAATGTAAACAAGCATTGAAAAGCGCGTTCTATAAAAATATTTAACTACGAAGAACAAGACTTAAGTTTAATTTTTCTGATGGATTGCTTTTACTCGTAGATGGTTCAAGCTGATAAATAAGCGTCACAGCTAAATTTGTTAAGATTTTTTAAAGTTGAATATTACGCCATGAATCTTCTTAACATTTCTCCATCGCCGAGATATCGGTGGATTCTTGCGTTAAACTTTGTTTTAAACTTGGAAGAAATTGTTCTCGAATTGAATACTGTGCTTGTTTTGCTGAAAGATGCTTTCGAAGTTTATAATTATGAGTTCGATATCTCGTATAATTGTCTTGATCAATATTTTCATCGTTTTGCAGCTGTTAGAATGAGATTTGCGCATGTTATATAAAAATATACCAATATCTAAAGTAATTTTTACAGAAAAATAAAAACCTACTTTACAGGAAGTCCCATACCCCCATACCCCCGTACTCTCGTACCTTTGAAGCCCTCGCTACGCTCAGGATTCATTACAACTACTCGCGCCAAAAATAACTTTGCAGCCTTGAATAACAGTCATGACTATTTTTATTTTTATTTACTTGGCTTTTTAACAGAAATTCGGCTCGAAATCTTACCGTAATTAAAAATATCTGTTTTGAAATACCTGCCGTTGATTGCGCAAAGACAAAGACACGGAACCTAAAACTCGAACAATAAAACTCGACTGACAACCCTCTATCATCAAACCCCGTAAACAGGGTAAATACGACGTGAGATACAATTCGGGCTGTTTACCGGGGCGTAACAGCCGGATCGTCAGATAGATAAGTCTCGCAGAGTAGTTATCGGACCACAAGGGCAGTAAAAGCTAATTGGCGGGGCGGCGGTAACCGGCGAGTCGCCACTGCGATTGGGAAAATTAACCTCTTCCTCGCCGGCCCAATTGGCGGACTATGATTAGTTTGTAATTTGTGATGGGCTTTTGTGAGTTGTGTGCCGGCGCTGGGTAGGTTATATGGCCGTTTGTGTTTTCCTGATCGGTTATTGATTTTGATTTCGTCTAGATTATTTGTAACCAACTTCAAAAAATAAAGTTCTCCATTTGACTGTGCTTTTGTGTGATGTTAGGCGATGCCTTCGCCGATTGTGAACCGATTTAATGATAATTTTTCGGGTTCGGTAGCGAAAGGGTTTAAACGGGACCATATTACTAAGCCTACGCTGTTTTGTCTGTCCGTCTTACTTTTTAAAACGGCTGTATCTTTCGAACCGTCATAGATTGCCAGTAAAAAAACCACAGAATATGTAATGTTATGACGGAATAACTAAGAAATAATAAGGACAAAATTATTTATTTATATGACACGGGAATTATTCTCGTATTATTATTCGATTGTTTATTTGGAGTTACGTACTCACATACATGAGTAATTCCCGGGTCATATAAAAAAAAATGTGAAAACCAGGTCAGTATCCATAATAAAAAAGTTTAAATACTTAGATAGGTCACCGTCTGGGCGTGATGTTATCTTTTTGCACTACTTTTTAGGGTTCCGTACCCAAAGAGAGTAAACGAATATAAGTATAGTAGTAATTAACATTCTTCACTTCTGCGAACCCAGACTCGCAAAGATAATACTCACACACCCATAATTGATGTTTTATAGAGATTCAGACCGAACACGTTTTATGTTATAATTAGACTCTAGATTCAAAAAATTCTTATTTAATAACTTTTGTTTAATAATGTATTCATATCTTGTGACGACCAATTACTATATAAATTATGTTACATAGGATTTTTTTAAACGATCAACTTAATTATTTAATACTAGCGGTCTGCCCCAGGTTCTCACGGGTATAGATTATAGCCTATGTCATCCGGGGATAGTGTAGCTTCCCGTCAGTGAAAGAATTTTTCAAATCGGTTCAGTAGTTTCGGAGCCTATTCAATGCAAACAAACAAACAATCAAATCTTTCCTCTTTATAATATTAGTAAAGTATAGATATTCGTCAACGTAGCAGGGGGAGCACGGATCCCTGAAGCACAAGCTAAGCTTAGTTTAGGGATCCAAAGCTCATTAGTTGATTAAGGCAAATTCCGAGAAATATACTAACCCATCTATTGTGCATGCGTTTATAAATGTGTATATGAAATAATTGGGCGTACAAATACTTATGTTCAGAACTGAGATTCATGTAAGTTTTATAAAATAGGTACTGAAAATTTAGAACTATTCCGATTGCCAATATAATTTCAGTCTCCGTCATAAACTTACTTAAACTGCCAGTAAAAGCTGCAGCGCTACGAACAAGCAAGACAAAAAAAGAAGCAAAATAAAAGACTGCCTCAGCCTATTTCAAATGTAAATCTCTGTCGTTGTAACGGGTCGACTCTCCTGAAAAATAAGACGTAGGTCGGCGATATTGTCGCCGCTTGCTTTCGTTGACTTGGAAAATTTCTCAGACGCTCTCAGCCCTGTAGGATTTGCGAGTTTATGTCGCTGGGAGCGAGAAAGTTAAACAATACAAGGGATGTTTGTGTGCAAGGATTGACAGAGTTAGCAAGGCGCACTTGTAGAGATATGACTCGATTGCGTCGGGAAACTCCGGCCAGCGTTCTGTAAAATTTATATTGCACTCGTGACAATAGACCCCCAGTTCTAAGTATATCTGTATGATGACCCATTTTCTACAACAATGCTGGTACTATATTTCCCTATTTCTGTTATCTTCCAAACTTCATTATGGAGATGGTGTCGGATATAACATTTTTACCCGACTGTCCGCAAGGAAAATAATCGTATGTATGTATAATTGTATATTGGTCTGTCTTTATATACATCACCTCCTATAACCGATATAAGGTTGACAGATTTTGAAGTAAGAGGTGTTGTTAGATTTCAAGTCCGTAATGCCATTTCAGTCCCTGAGTCCGGTTTTAACGACAAAATACTATTTATTTCTAGGCTTTTAATCTCCACTGCAAAAATATAAAAAAATCTAATCATACAAATTTATTTTAAGATACCTAATCGGATGTGCGCTTTACAATCTGACAGCACCCGGTTCGATCGTCGCCCTGTACCAATGACTTATTTAGTAATTCAATACATTATGTGCAGTGTCGATGCCATCGCTCAATAACGTCGTGAGCGAACCGATAGGTAGGTCTAAGAACCTCAAAAAAAGTTTATATCATTTATATTATAACATTCACCAATATGCACTGGGTCAACATGGTATGGCAGTGGTGGAAGCCTATTCAATATCACGATTTTACTTCAGTAACTTCAAGTGTACAAGTAGACGGATGGATACCGATAGAGTTAATTTTCCAGTTAGCGATCTCAGCCTGAACGGCGGCTTATTTGATTAAACTGCTAATTTTTAATTATTCGTTAAGTTGCAATTTGCTATGTAAATGGAAGGAGTTTGCGTAATGCCGCCGCAGTGATGATGGTGATACAAAAACGCGAAAACAAATTGAGTCTAGCTTATAAGCTAGACTCTAGCGGTATTTCATCAAAATCAATATCAACCTATCATGTTCCCTGCTGAAACACGAGCCTTCTCTTAGAGAGAGATCATCATCATCATAGTCAGCCTTTTAACAGTCCACTGCTGGACTTTTAGCCTACCCCCGAAAGGGTGATTGGGCCATATCCACCACGCTGGCCCAGTGCGGATTGATGGATTCACATACGTCATCGAATTTCTTCTCTGTACGTATGCAGGTTTCCTCACGATGTTTTCCTTCACCGAAAAGTCAGTGGTATGAAAAACCGCACATAAGCTCCAAAGAGCTCATTGGTACGGGACCGGGGTTTGAATCCGCGACCTCACGCTTTCAAGTCTAGCAGTCTCCCAAATGGGCTACCACGGCTTCAGACGGATAGAGAGAGATGATGGGCCCTAATCCACCATGCTAGCCCACATGTTAGTAAATGTCATAACATGTCTTTGAAGTTCGAGGTTTTTGGAAATACCGGTTTCCTCACAATATTTTCCTTCACCGTTTTTGAGCTATCCGCACTGCACATAATTTATTTAAGTATTATGTAAGTGATTGGTGCAGGGCCGAGGTTCGAACCGGATGCCGTCACATTGTAAAGCGCAAATGCTACCGCTCGGCCATCATCACTCTTACTCGGCTCTACTTATTAGATTCGTTATCTATGCAGGTTTTATTCAATAAAACTGGATAATTTGTTTCAGCGGTACTTAAAATTTATACTTAATTTGTTTGTTAGGATTATGTGATTGGTTCGTCCTTTTTATCCAACGATACAAAGCTAAAGGAGGGTATTATAGTTGTACATGACTGTATGTATGTAGGTATGCTTATTATGTGCCCACCTCAGATCACAAACAAGGGAGGTATGTCTTAATACAATTATCGTTCGTGGTCAAATGTCTCCGTGTTTCACCGAATACGAGTCTGTCACAAATTTCTTTTTACCACCGGTTCTCGTGCGATCACCGAATTGAAGCAACATCGGACACGGCTGGTCCTTGGATGGGTGACCGCCTGGGCGTTGATGGGATGTTGTCTTTTGCACACTTTTTTGTACTTTAGTAGCTAACAAGTTATGTGGTGGTATGGAACCCTCAGTGCGCGAGCTTGACACGCACTTTATTCGTTTTGAGAAGTTTGATCCGTCATAAACACCGTTATCGAGTTGATAATCTTATAAAGATAGAAACTAGACTATTTACCTACACCTGAGAGTTATATTATTACTCATTTTTGAGATAGGTCTAAAGTTTTTACCTACAAGATGTAGGTTACGTTAAAATGTTATTCGGTAGAAGGACTAACGACGTCATTATGTCTGAAAGCAGGTGCTAGCACCTGTTTTCAGAGTCAGCCTTTTTATACCTCTACATACTAAAAAATATTAAACTTGACACAACTTTTTATAAAGTACATACCTAAGTTACGAGTATGTGACTAGTTTGAGAAAAGGGATTTGTGCAGATGACAGAAAAGCGAAGCTAAAAAAACTACATAAGTGCTTTTACTACTATCTACTTAATCCTTTTTTCACTTGCTTGCAGGTACCTAAATACCATTTCTATATATTTTGGCCCATAGTAATAGTTATTCACAACAATGAGTAGAGTGAGCGTCTTGCAGCGTATTTCAACCTTTCGGTGTACCCTGTGTAGTGTTTGGGACACCGATAAATGAAACAGCCGTGTAAGCAGTAAGAAGACAACTAACTTTATTTGGGGCTACCCACATAGTAGCATGATAATGTTTACGATCTACCTACAGTACCTACAACATCTCCATCCTTTTAAATAAAGCATATGTTAATACTATAAAGCTGTATACAAATTAATCTTACTATACTTTTAAGGTACACCTATGTTAACACAAGTAGTTAGCATGACATAAGTTTATTAGCAAATATAGTAAGTAAGTAAAGAAACAAACAATACCTTCATTATCTTCCTTATGAGAAACAATAAAATTTATTGACACACAAACTTTACTGGAGGTCTAACCTCTCTGCCACTACGCGTCGTTTTAGGACCAGTAGTTGCGGAACTTGCGGACGCAGCCGCCTCCGTGGGTGTGGAATCCCTAACCTCCACTCTTGTTGGACTAATAAGTTGTAACTGTGGTCTGGTATCTGACTCGCCTACCGGCGGGTTATATAGTGGATCTGTGTTATAATTTGGTATGTAGTCATAGCTACTTGATAAGGCGCGTTGATGCACATTCAGTTTAGTATTCGGTTTAAGAATATGAGACCTATTGCGACGATAAGTACCACCATTGTCCACTTTTACCCAGTAGGAGCGATCCCCATCAGCCTTCTTCACTACCTGACCTTTATTCCACACCTTACCATCCTTCACGCGGACTTCTTCTCCTGAAGATAATGTGGACAGAGGTCTTGTACCCCTATCGTAGCACCGCTTCATCTTATCTATTTTACTTTGCCGCACGTCACGGACCAGTTTCGGGTCTATGGATTTCGGTATTAGTGATTGCGGAGCGATCGGCAACCTAGTATTAAGCGACCTACCCATTAACAGTTGTGCTGGTGAATATTCTTCACCCGTGACTGCAGTATTCCTGAAGTTAAGCAATGCTAACTGCCATTCAGTTTTATCCTCAGTAGCTTTCTTTAGTAACCGTTTAACTGTCTGAACGTTCCGTTCGGCTAATCCGTTGGAACGTGGATACAGCGGGGAACTCGTCACGTGTTTGAATTCCCATTTTTTTGCAAATTCGGTGAACTCTGACGATACAAACTGTTTTGCGTTGTCTGTAACCAGTTTTTTCGGAATTCCAAAGCGAGAAAACATTCCTTTCATTTTAGCAATTACCGTGTCGCTCCTCATATTAGGTAAATAAACGACCTCCACGAACTTGGAGTAATAATCGACAACCAGTAAGTACTGGTGTTTTTTCAATTCAAAGATATCAGCTGCGAGCGTGTCCCACGGTAGCTGCGGCGGGGGGTGCGGTGCGAGGGGCTCGCGCGGCGGCGCGGCGCGGTGCCGTTGGCACGGTTCGCAGCGCTGCACGCACTCCTCGATCTGAGCTCCCATGCCAGGCCAAAAGATGGCCTCTCGGGCGCGATTTTTGCATTTTTCAATCCCTAGATGCCCTTCATGTATGCGATTTAACATTTCCTTACGCAAAGCGCTCGGAATCACTACCTGATTATTATCATTCGGCCATCCTTCATAATAGTAGTTTATAACTGCCGACAGTACATTATCCTTTTGTGTTTCTATCTTTATTCGCTCCAATTTTTCATTCGTCGCGTCCATACTTTCGTACGTCGCATTCACATGAATGGTGACGTCATCCTCACAGCCGTCTATGCGCGCGCCTGTCTCAACCGCCGCTCGCGATAACGTATCCGCTATGTGCATAAACCTTCCCGGCTTATACACTACATTTAACTGATACCCCTGCAACTTTAACAGCATACGTTGCAACCTCGGCGGCGTTTCATTTAGAGCTTTTCGAAAAATCGTCTCGAGTGGTTTATGGTCGCTTTCCACCGTAATTTCGTTATGACCGTAAATATATTGGTGGAATCTAACACACCCAAAATAGATAGCGAGCATTTCTTTTTCGATTTGCGCCCACCGCGTCTCCGTCGGCGTGAGAGTACGTGCTGCGTACGCGACAGGCCGCCCCCCTTGCAGGAGACAGGCCCCAAGCCCTTGACTACTTGCATCTACGGAGACTGTTACATGTTCCTGTGACGAGTAATAGCGCAACACGGGAGCTGAACTTATCGCCTTTTTTAATTGTTCAAAAGCTTCGTCATGCACACGCAACCATTCAAACTCGACGTCTTTCTGCAAAAGCTTCCTCAATGGAGCTGCCATCGTTGAATAATTTGGTATAAATCTTGCTAAATAATTTACCATTCCCATAAAACGCTCTAACTGTTTTTTATCGATCGGTTTCGCAATATTATTAATTGCACTCACGCGACTTGACATTGGGCTAATACCCGACCCGTTTAACGTATGGCCCAAAAAATTAACTTCCGGGGCCCGGAACACACACTTCTGCTTGTTGAACTTGACGCCATATTCAACCGCCCTCCTAATGACCTCCCGGAGTCTTTCGTCGTGTTGCTCCCTATTACACCCCCAAACTAAAATATCATCAGCGAATACTTCTACCCCGGGCATGGAAAATATTTTGTACATCTCGTTATGAAATATTTCTGGTGCACAATTTATCCCAAATGGCATTCTAAGCCACCGAAATCTCCCATAAGGAGTAGAGAATGCACAGAGCTTAGAACTTTCCTCGTCCAGTCTAAGCATCCAAAATCCATTTTTTGCGTCTAGTTTTGAAAATACTTTTGCCCCTGCTAAGTTACTCGTTATCTCTTCTAGCGTAGGTAGCTGAAAATGGCATCGGCGTACGGCCTTGTTTAAGTGATACGGATCTAAACAAATTCGAAGCTTGCCAGGTCGCTCGACTACTACAATATTGGAGACCCAATCGGTCGGCGAGTCTTCTTTTACAACGATACCCAAACGTTCCAACTTATTCAATTCCAGTTTCAAGCGAGGCCTAATTTTCATCGGAACTTTCCTAGATGAATTTACTACAGGACGCACAGTTTTATCCACTTCAATTTTATACATATTCGGCAAACACCCTATTCCTTCGAAAACAGATTCCTCGATTTTAAATTCTGAGATTTCACATACCTTCTTCTCGTTACGTACAATCAGTTTCAGTTCACAGTAACTTGCACAGTCGCCAAAAAATCTATGTTCTGAACTTAAATTGCAATAATTTACTAGGTATTAGGGCTTGCCGTGAACTGAAACAAGATGCCGTTAATCTCGTGCAATTCGTGCCTGAATGTCCAATAAGGACGAGCGATCGACACCACCTGATTCTTATCAGGAAATCCTGCCATTTTAAATGTGCGCAGAGACATGACGGAAGCCTCCGCTCCGCTATCTAACTTAAATTTTATTTTAACATCATCAACCATTACGTCTTCAAACCATGATTCAGCGTGTCCGCCGACCTCGTCGATTGATAAGCTACACAGTAAAGACTCACATAACTCGTCGCAGTCCTCTGGTTCGTCCTCGTCCTTCAACTCACCGACGAATTTAGCACGACACATTCGCGCGAAATGTCCCACCCGTGCGCATTTATAACACTTCACTTGTCGCGCCGAGCACTGACCATTGACGCCATGTTTCCGGCCACAATAACCACACGAAATATCGGAACTACCACTGTAATTATTCTGTTGACGGGTGCCACTGGCGCCTCTCCAGGGCCGCGGCGCAGCGCCCGCACGGACCGCCTCCAGCGCGAGCGTTGACTCGGCGGCGCCGGCACTGGTTGCCTTGCCCGCCTCGGCGCACGCTCCCGCCTGCCGGCCGGCAGTTTCCACTGCACGGCACCATGTCACTGCCTCCTCCAAATTCAGCTTAATTTTAGCTAGCATTCGCTCCCGCATGCTAATATCCTTGATGCCTCTTATGATCTGTGTAAGAGTGAGACTGCTACGTAACTGTCCGAACTCGCACGATTTACTGCGCAGTTTCAGCGTACTCAGGAACTTATCGAAACTGTCCTCGCGTTGAAATGTTTCGAAGAATACGTGCCGCTCATAATTTATGTTCCGTGTTGGATCGCAGTGAAGCTTAAACTTTGATACTAATTCTTCGTAATTAGTTTTTCCTTTTTCGTCTAGCTCCAACTCTTCTAAAATCTCACGACCGTATTTTCCAATGACGTGCAGAAATAACGCACACTTCTCCCTGGACACTGCATTTTCCTTGCCGGTCGCGATCAAATAATAATCAAATGCCGACTTCCATTCACGCCAGTTTGTAGCCATGTTGCCGTCCTCGCACATGGCGGCGGGCTGTTGCAGCGCGGTGTACGGCATATCCACGGACATCGCTCGAGTTGTCTCCGGCTTCACGGACATGAATTCTCCATTAATTCACCACTATTTAAACTGTTTTTTACTAAATCACACTGATTAAACACACCTGACACCATGTAGTGTTTGGGACACCGATAAATGAAACAGCCGTGTAAGCAGTAAGAAGACAACTAACTTTATTTGGGGCTACCCACATAGTAGCATGATAATGTTTACGATCTACCTACAGTACCTACAACACCCTGTACATAATATTTATTCAGTTTATTGGCTCTCAACACAAAAATATAGTCACAACAATTTTAAAATTATGGTGTTAAATAATGGATATTTTGGCTAATCGCCTTAAATATGCATCGTTTCTGCAGCAGAACATTGCATATTGTAGAAACATATCACCAGATTCACCAGCACAAATGTTATCGTGTATAGCACATTACAGAAGTTAACTAGAGGCCAAAATTCCGCATTGTATCCCGAGCATCATTATTATAAGTGAATATCGCCATTCCATAATAATTAATTTAATTATTAGCTCTCGCCAAGACGCTTAATGTCCCACTCAGACTGGACTGCATAATGAAGGCTATTCGTTATGCGAAGCCACGTACGCCCGATGGTATTCGCTATTTACGGCTTTTTGAACAAGTCGAATTCATAAAGCGATTTGATTTTAAACGAAGCTTTATCTTTTACACGCCCTTGTTAGTTGATTGCATCAGGCGTTACTTTATGAAAGTTCACCTTCAAAACTGAATTAAGTAAAAATAGGTATATGATTTTCGTGGGTATCATTTCATATAACCTTGTATTAGTAAGAGATATATACCTGCTTAAAAATGAATTCAATAATAATGTACAGAGGAATAAAATATTGTACAAGCGTAGGGTTCCATGATCCTCACTCTTGGCAGGTGGTTTGGGAATCGCAGAGCGTTTCACCCTGCAGTATAGGAGGATGCAGTCGCCCATCCTCTAGTGGTTCTCTGGTGGCAGGCTGTTGTTCAGTGTGGAGGTCGAAGGAGGAGGCCTATGTTAAGCAGTGAATGTCTTCTGGCTGATGATGATAATGACTATGTGCTACTCGTGTATAGAATTGCAAACACTTCGTGTCTCTCGTGTAGTGTTTTCGATGTAACGTCTCTGAATCAGAGAGCTTTATAGAGCCTTTTCCTAAAAAGTTTCACTAAATGGTGCTACAGGGTTACGCGGAAAGAGTTTACAAAGCCGTTTTCTATGGGTTTTTTTCGCGATTTTAGAGTTGCTACACCCTTTCCGCGTATTCATGTAAACCCCTACGAATTTACCGCTTTTTATCGATCGTCAAGTTTGACAGTTGAGATCGTCAAATTCGATAAAATGCCATTTGATCAGTATTGCTATGATCGATTCTATGGCATTTGATCGAATTTGACGATCGATAAAGAATTGTACTTGCACTGCAGCTGTCCTATATTTAAATCAGAGTGGTGACGCCACTTTATTTGCAATGGCAAATGTTAGTTTCTCGCTAGCGCCAACACCTAACCAATTCTGTCGGGTTATAATGACTGTGTTAGGTGCAAGGACGTTTCATAACCTAAAGGTTATGAAACATATCCTTGGTTAGGTGTTTGTTGGTTAGCTGGAACAGTTACTTTTTTAAATTATCTCTATGAAAACGTTTCATAGAGAACGTTTCATAGAGAAGCCTTTGAATTCAGAATGTTTTTGACAGTCCTTCTGATAGGCCACCAAATCAGTATCATACCCAAAAACTCATTTGAAAAACACTCTGAATACGGGTATAGAAATCAGGATAATCCATTCAACGGTGACTTTTCAACGGAGAATAATTCAAGACGAGTACTACCGTCTCCGTGAGGATCGCTGGAAAAAATAATTCTTTTGTATTTTACTTTGTAATTAATCATGTCGGCTGCTCTTCCTTTACTTTACCGCAATGTATTTTTAAAACAGCGCTTGAATTTTGCTTACCTTTGGACATTTAGTACCATGATGATGTTGAATTTGTTTCATAATCATCATTTCAGCCATAGGACGTCCACTGCTGGACATAGGCCTTCCCCATCGATCTCCAAAAGGGCCGGTTGGAAGCGGCCTGCATCCAGCGTTTCCCTGCGGTCTCTTTTAGGTCGTCTGTCCATTACTGTCCATCTTATGGGTGGCCGTCCTACACTGTACTTACCAGTTCGTGGTCTCTATTCTAGAATCTTTCGGCCCTAACGGCCATCTGTTCTACTTGATATGTGCCCTGCCCACTGCCACTTTAACTTGTTCATCCAGTGGGCTATGTCGGAAATTTGAAAATGTGGGAATTTGTTTGTTCCTAATTAACTCTGCGGTGATAAGTAGGTACTCTGAGTAAAGATTTGAGTAGGTACTAAGCTACTGAAAACGAGGTATATCCTCTTACGGCTCTTACCTAATAATATCGCACTTAGGCGCGCAATCTTGCTCTTAATAATGTAGTCGCTCAGTACTGTGTTATTTATTGCATACAATTAAAGCAATGATTGAACTTTAAAGTCAGTACTGACTAATATCTATGAATTTTAGAGCAAAGGCCACGGTGGTATTTTCTAAAAACTGATACTTTGCTTCTGGAGTAAAATTTTAAAGGTTTTAAGAGGTTTTACTACATATATAGATTATAGATACATTTATAGATTAATTAATTGTATCTTCTTTAAAATCACTTTAAGAGCCCGCTTCCGACCCAATCTATCTCGCTCGCACATAAAAAAATATTATAAAAAGCTAAATTAGAATTGGGTTTAACAATGATCTTAACGAATTGATTTAAGATAATTGGAAATTAAGGATTAAGGAATTGGAAGGTTCTGGAGTGGAGACCACGAACCGGAAGACGCAGCGTAGGGAGGCCTCCCACTAGATGGACCGACGACATTGTGAGAGTCGCGGGCATCCAGTGGATGCAAAAGGCAGGCTGTCGTTCAGTGTGGAGGTTAAAGGGGGAGGCCTATGTTCAGCAGTGGACGTCTTCTGGCTGATGATGATGATGAATTGGAAATTTTGAGAACAATTTTTAAGATGATGATATTATAGCAAAGGAGATCTAAAATAACAACTTTATCGAATTTTTATCGATTCTCTTCGCCATAATAGAAAATATCAAAATAAAAATTACTTAAAATTATTTGCAATGTTATTCTGAACTATAATGCCTAATTGTTTTGTTTTTTTATACGTGAGAAATCGATCGTTATTTTATCTTGTAAGTTTTTTATCTTAAAAAAGTTTGAAATGTGCTCTTAAACTTATTACTTAAAGTACCTTAAAGCTCACTTCTCATTTATCAGTATATTTAACTACCTTAAAGAATATCAAAGACAACATATCAAAAACAATTTTCCGCGTTAAGCATTTCAGGCATTTCTCACCAATGTCGTGACCTTAAGTACCGTCTAGATTATTTATGACACTGCGACTTAACTGAGTATATTTTCTCCGCGGAAGCAGCAGCTGAGCAATTTCATTTATTCCGCAGTACCTACCTATTCATTGTTACACTTGCTTAAAGTTTCTTGAACTAGATAAATTAGCTTAGAGTGGCACTTCCCCGACAGTGGCGTCTTTATTGTGCAAACCACGTGCTTCATCGTCAGAAAATATTGGTCCTTTTAATAACCACCTATTAACATACTTGCTCGTATTTTGAAAACTCGTGTTTATTTGATTATGTTGCTTTTACTTATTGATAATGCGTAAAATTGTGTGTTTTTCAAACGACTCTAATAAAGGAGGTTCTCTATTATTCGACTGTATTTTTAACTGACTTCGAAAAAGGAGGTACACACTCAAAAGTAAAACAACAAATAATAAATTATGGCCAAGTGCAAGTCAGTGACAAATTTATGTGCACCACCGGTTCTCGAACGATCACCGAAGTTAAGCAAGGCCGGGGCGGTCGGTACTTGGATGGGTAACCGCCTAGGTGTTGATGGATTGTTGTCTTTTGGCGCTACTTTTTTGTACTTTAGTAGCTAATAAGTTATGTGGTGGTACGGAACCCTTGAGTGCGCTAGCCCGACTGGCATTTGGCCGGCTCATCTATACTTCTATACTAATATTATAATGAGGAAAGATTTGATTGTTTGTTTGTTTGCATTGAATAGGCTCCGAAACTACTGAACCAATTTGAAAAATTATTTCACTGTTGGGATGCTGCACTATCCCCGGTTGACATAGGCTATATATCCCGGCTTCGCCCGTGCGAAGCAGGGGCGGCCTACTAGTTTTCAATAATAGGCTAAGTAGTTTAGGTTATTCGTATTAGTGCTCATCAAAAAAGTTTGCCGTCACAGAACACCCGGCTGATGTGAAATATGGCACCATAAGATAGCATCATTTCGTTTGCCGTCACGGCATACCAGCCGGTTTTACTACAATGGCGCACCAATAGATGATTCACATCAAAAAGTAAGTAATTCACCGTATTCACTACGTAAAAGTGCGTAAAGTAAGAATATAAATTCAATATCATAAAACACAATAGGTTAAAAATAAATGTAAAACATGACTTAATTCATGTAGTTACAAGGCAGATAAGAAACAAAACAACCCTTCTTCCTGATATTTATTTTTCCATTCGTACGCCGTACCTCCCCAACGCACACGACGAATTTTCCTCCTCTTTGGAAAATAAGTCGACTAAAATACTGGCCTTATACAATTCCGTATTGGGTAAGTAGTTTCATAGACATAATGTTTTACCATTTACTTATAAAGACAAATAGAAAGTCTTGCTTTAGAAAGCGCAAGTCTGACTTCGTTCGAGACGTTGGGTCTCTCTGTATCTTATATCACATTTACAACGGGGAATGTTCTGAAGAACTGTTTGATCATCAGATCAAACAGTTCTTCAGTTCTAAAACCACGACGCTGGCATCAGCCAGCGTCGTGGTTTTACCACCGCACTAGCCGCCGCCGCCTGAAGGCTCATCCACACATCATAGATCAGTGGAAATCACACACTGTGCGATTCACATGATCCTTCTTGCCTCATACCTGCAAAATGTGGAATGAGCTACTTGCCACGGTGTTTACGAGAAGCTACAACATAGGGTCCTTCAAAAGGCGAGTTAATCGAGTCCTAAATGGTCGGCAACGTATTTGTGCCGCCTCTGGTGTTACAAGTATCAATAGGCCATGGTAACTGCTTACCATCAGGCAACCAGTCTGCTTGTTTGCCAACTATGGCATTATGAAAAAATGTGTCTTACCTGTAAGTATTCTGCTATTATAGAATTCTAAGTAAATAGAAACACGTTAGTCATTAGGCCCGTCTTAGACTGATACAAGAAAAATGAAGCCACAAGAAAAACTAATTATTGCTTGAACCTGTTAAATACATCGTACTGAAGCCAATTTTTTGAGTGATAAATAATTAGCTTCAATATTATATATAATTTATAATAATCATCGAGATACAATTCCTATAAAGTCACAATCTCTCAGTAAAAACAGTCAAAAAAACGTCCGAACGTCATTGTAAATACATTGTATCAATTATATAGTTCACAATGCGTCATTTACAAAACTTAACGTTGTCATTTGCATAAGGTAAAAAAATCTATAAGCGTGGCAAATTTCTATAGTTCCCGTTTCTAATAATTTAGCAATATACAATCTATCTATATCAAGGACGTTGTATACCCTCCATTAGGGTATAAAACGTCTTAGATCTATATATAATATAAAAATAAATCCCTATTTACTTTGGTCACGCCATAACTTGAGAACGACTTTACCGATTTCGTTCATTTTTTTTTTAGTTTTATAATACTTTGTAGAAGGTTCTTACGGAATAAAAAAATAATAAATATGTGAAGAAAATTGGATAATAGCGGGTGAAGCCGCAGGGCGCCGCTAATACGTTATAAAAACGGACTGAGTTGAGAACATCCCTCCCTAAAAACCGATTAAAACCTATGAGTATTGATGCTCTGAAATTAATCTAATCTGCGCCAAAAATAGATTAAAACCATAATAATACCTTTTTTTATTAGGATAATTAATTTATCAAATAATTTTCTTATTATATGATAATCTGTGCGTGTGTGTTTCGTTGCTAGGTAAATAATAAATTATTATAACGACAGAATTTAAGTTAGTTTGTCGGTATTTTTTTATGTATCTAAATCCAAATAGGTAAAATCAGAATATTATTAACCGACTTCACAAAAGGGGGAGTTTCTCAATTAGACTGTATTTTTTATGTTTGTTACCTCAGAACTCCTTCATCTACATACCGATTTGAAAAAAAAAATGTCATTCAAGTTAACGAAACTGCGTATTTACTAATTATGAAGTAGCTTTTTTTATTGATAATTATTAACTACACCCAACATCTATTGTTTGTAAATCAATGATGTATACTGAGTTTTCTTTCAACCCATCCTTTATTTTGAGGTTTGATATCATATTTTTAAAATGAACACATTTACTCACCACATCGAGATATTATTGACATAATTAGGAATTGTATATCGATGACTCGCCAGTTGGTTATTTCGCTGTCTAAAAGCTACTTTATTGGGCGTTTTGTGTTTAGGTTACAAAGATATCAATTTCGAAGCTAGTACGCCGACGCTTGAGCTACAGCTAGAGCCACTGAAACCAATACTTGAGAACAAAGAACCTTAAATTTCCATTAGCCGACGACAGCTCAATGCGACTAATCCGGAGTGTAGCCACAATGGAGTTCGTAGAACTAGCTACTCTACACTAGTAAAGAAGTATATGGATAGTAAAGAAGTATATACACTAGTAAAGAAGTATATAGATGGACAGAACGAACTTATAAAGGTTCCTTGTACGAAACCCTAAAAACAAGCACTTGATCAACTTAACTTAGGGTAAGTTGATCAAGTGCTTGTTTTAGGGTCCCTTAAGTCCCTTGTGGACGGACAAAACGAACTTATAAGGCGGAACCCTTATAAGTTCGTTCTGTCTGTCCACATAATAATAAATAATAAAAAATAATAAAATATTTATTGACCAAAAGTTTTAAAATTAGACATTAACAATAATTGTATAGCTAGGTATAGAACATACAAAGAGATGATTGTTATTACTAACTGTGGAACTGGCTGGCACCCATACTAGTGATTAAACTGTGCTACAGGTGCCAGTGCCCTCCGCGTGAAGTACTCATTTTAAAGAATAATATAGTGCAGTTATACAATTAAAAGTTCTTATGAATTTATGAAAAATTTCCACGTCCACACGTCCACAAGGGACGGGTACTACAAAGAACCCTTATAAGTTCGTTCTGTCCGTCCATCTATCTGTCCGTCTTATTTCTTTAGAACCTACTCACTTCTATAGATATTAAGGTAAGTAGAAACTTTGCACAATTACAGTTTTACTACAGGTCTCAATTTCGAAAGTTTTACATTTATTTTAAGTTTTGATTGGAATTTCACTGTACTGTAAGCGTATCGTTGAATAGGTAGGTCTTTTACAAGTATAAATTGTTTTTTTTTAGACTCCTGATAAAATATTAGTTAATATTAAAAAGGCTGAAGAAATTGGTTCAGCCATTTGAGAGCTACGATGCCACAGACAGATAAACACGTAAAACTTAAAACACCCCTATTATTGCGTCGGGAGTTAAAATTTGTGGTAAAATACATCACTTTTCTATAAAGTAATGTCAATTACATTTTAATGGAGGTAATAAAATTTAGCAAACAAGGGCAATTAGCCTTACCGTAGAAGGTATGGTTGAAGGACAACTTACTATTTCATTAAACATTTTACATTTCATATAACTTACTATTATAGTAACAAAAGACACTAAGTATTGGGAGTAGCAGGGACAAAATAGGGGTTTTTTTATATTGAAAATTATAATAAATTAGCTGTGCCATGCGGTTTCACCTGCATGGATACCCTCGATAAAAGTAGCTTAAGTTACTCCTTATAGATGAATATAGATGAGGTGTCAATAGATTTATCTGAACTCAGGGATAGTAACTGTGTAGATAATGGTTGACATCAATACAAGATGGCGACATGAAAATTAAAGGATTATAATTATCAATTTAACAACCCGACTTCACAAAATTTGTAAAATACGAAATTTCAGTTACAGTTAATTGGATGATATAATATTTTTTATTATTGAAACTGACGTGGTTCTCACACATTTTATTTATATTACACGGGAATTACTCACGTAAGATTAAGCCAGTTACTCCGACTATAGTTTCAACCGCATTAGACGGCCTTTTTCAAGGTGAATGCGCGCGCGCGGCTGCGTCTCGCTGCACTACGGGCAGCCGCGCGGCGCGCACGTGATGACACCGGCTGCTTGTGTCATCATGTGTGCCTTTTAATAAAAAAATAATTTTAAATATTTTAACAATCGGTTCATAAATGACGGAATTTTGAGTTAAAAAACATAAAAAGAGACGCTTCCTTTTTTGAAGTAGGTTAAAAAATAAAATTATGCTTCATTTTGAATAGGTATTTTATAATGAAAGTGAAATTTGGTACATCATTTATTGTTTAGGTAACGAATTATGATCTGCCAAAAACATCGTTGTCAGGGTTTAAATTTTTAAAGAAATAAACTTGTTTCTATAGAAACTAGTGAACTTATTTAGGAATCCCCATCAGTCTAGCAAGAAGTTTAGACGCCAACGCAAAAGCATTGGGTTTTTCCTAGAATTAAATTAAGTAAGTAGAAAAATATCAGAGAGGGAATTTTGTAACTAGCATTTAATGTCTCTAGTGAATTCAAGGGCTTAAGTAAATTGTTTCGTTTTGCTTGCCTCCTGAATACAAAAGAAGGTGGGACTCAAGAAAGTGTTGTTTGCTTAACACACTACCGATTTTGTTAGAAAGAAAATCTATTAGTCTGATGTTTACGTTTTAGTTTGCGAATTTTATAAGTTACGGCACAAAATGTTTTACATTTTCAATCCAAAAGATCCTACTCATTTTCGTAAAATCCTTGCCCTTTTAAGCAACTTTTTATATATTTAAGTGCTTTGAGTAATCGCTTATAGACTCGAGGGACACACTGTGTCAGTAACCCATTAGATTAATTAGTAACGAATCACTTTATATGAGCTTTAAATTCACAAAAGCGACAGTGAGCCGTCTTATTCAAGCACATGTGACTAAGCGTACGTACTCCGCTTTATACTTGTTGTAGGGGAAGTGCACGGCACTTTATTTTAGCGTCATCAAGGCTGCCTCCCTCGTGACAGCTTACACATGAATTCGGGGATAGACAAAGAGTACGCGCGTTGAAAGAGCTTTTCATACATCTCGGCTGAGTTTCGAGAGGCTGCTTGTTGTGATAACAGTTAACGAGCCCTCATAGTAAATCAACTATTGTATGCTTTTATCGTCCTATTATATCGAAAATGGTGGCAGCAAAATGAGTTTATACACACAAACACCTGGATATATTTTTAAGAAATAATTTGGGAGCCGTCTTGTTAGTTTACTTTCAGAATATATAACGTGTAACAAGTTTATTTCATTAAAAAAGTAAATAATTATACATATTTGGAATCAAATTACATTTAATATAAATAATATTTAACTAAATTAAACTAAAGACACTAACCTCACTAAATAAAAATATATTACATGTTACGTTACTTGTAACAAAAAAGTGTAGTAATACTGAAGGGTTATGTATCGTATGTACTCATCATTCTGAAAAAAAATTATAAAAAAATTGCGGGAAAAAAACTGCTGTTCCATAGAAAACGGTTATTTTGTTACACATTATAAATATGTAGTTATACTATAGTCGGAGTAACTGTCTTAATCTTACGTAATCTTATTTCCGTATCATATTTAAAAAAGCATGTACATATTTTATAATCAAAGTTTAGGTAAATTAGAATAAAAGACATTTTGTAAAAAACATCTTAAAATCTCCTTCCGTAAATTAATTAAGAACAAGACTGTAGAAAATGTATTGGCTTGGGTTCCATGTTATTTGCCCCGGTTGGACTCTTCAGTCGTTTAACAAAATGACGGGGCCTTTTTATCTTAGTCGGGCTGCAATTTGTTTCTGGCTCTATTTTCTCCAGACCGCAAACCGACGGTGCTATTTTGAATATCCCTTTTCTCCGAAATTAAACAACATTCTTTTATCTCAAACGAAACTGACGAAAGGGAGAAGTTATTTGAAGTTACATGACTTTAGGACTTAGCAGTTTGAGTGTAGAAGAAATTTATTTCGATAAGTCTATACCTAAATAGTTCTGTTATGCGTGGCAAAGGAAGTGCCCCTCCAATGCCCTGGGTATTATCGGTGTCCATAGGACATTACGACGGTGACTACTTACCACCAGGTGGCGCGTCGCTCGTTTGTCTACTATTACATTAAAAATAAATTTAAAAAAGTGTATTTCGCGGATAGTTTAGCAGTATATATGAGGTAGTTAATAAATCTAAATTATGTTAGTGTCTGTGGGAACTGGGTGCTGGGTTATGAGTGCTGTATATTTATTTTTACTTTCTTGTAGCAACATCAACATTGTAAGCGATTGAGTTAACCGAATAAAAGTAGGATCCAATCATTAGTTAACTAACTTATTCGATTACAATCTTAACTTTGCTCTCTCATAACCTACCCCAAATCTTCATTAACGTTTTACCACTTGTTTGAGATACACAAAACATTTGATTACTTAATTTTCATTGCAAATTAAGTTATCAAAATGATGTGTCCTTTACTTTAATGAAATTCTCAATGTTGTGAAAAGAAACGGATCGAAAATAGATAAATACATTGTACTCAACTATTTATGTCACTTAACTGACCCCTCTATTTGAAACAGAATGACGAATTTAAATTTTAAATTTATCATAAGCTACTTTATCGAACAGAGATTCGCTCTCGTTTCACGGCGGGTTTGATTCATTCAATTATAGAAACAACGGAATCGGGTTCATGAATTGGTAATATCTATCTGTATTCAAATCCGTAAAAATACCGTTTTGTTCATGCCGAGTCTATTCTACACCCCAGCTTCCTTAGCTACGGTGCATTTTCTTTGTAACATCCCGATTTATTTTTTTCTATTTTTATGTTTCACTGCAAATGGAGCACCTAACTAATAGACCTTTTAGATTACCTCTCTCACTGCGCAGCGCAAAAACTATTGAATCAGCAAAACTCTGGATAGATATTTGAATTCAAAAATTGCTAGGGAAGTTATTTGAGTATTTAGTACGTGTTTTTACTCGAATGTTTAGTAGTGGACTTTAGTCCAAACGTAGATAATTGTTATAACTCTTCAGATCAGACAAACAAATGAGATATGGTATGGTAGCTTGTCGAGTACGAACGCAGGCCTAAATCAGGTTTGATGTTTTTAGTTGAACTCATCATGTGGACGACCTTGCTGTCCTTTTTACATTTGAACTATTATTTAGTTCATTGGTGACGCTGCAAGCTTCTTAGTGTGCGTAAAAATAAGTAAGTGTGTCATACTAACAATATTTGCACGGTACCTGCAACGCCACCTTTTCAATCTCCCTTGTTTATCTGATCTGAGTTTAGTCTAGTGCAATAAAAATAGATTTCTAGTGATGGTATCTATTCCCACATAATTGGTTCAGCTGTCGTGAGCAATCGACCTCCAAGCTTCGTATTGCAGCGAAACGACTTCAATATATCGCTCCAGAGCTATCATAACGCGATTTATAAAGTTTTAGTATCTTTTTCCTGTGAGGCTTTTCTTACATTATTCGATTTTTTGCGGACGATCGCCCGTTTTACGCTATAAGCTTAGGGTAATAGAATAAGCTTCTTAAATTGTCATCAATTTTATTAAATTTCCACTAGTGGTTTTCTTTCTCAGAAACTTATAAATCGATCGCTAGTCCAATGTGTGATCAGTGAGGATTTACTGTTCGCTCAACAAAGTTAACCTCAACTCAAATTGAAATACGCCGTAGCAGTACTTCGAAGACTTAGCTATGCGGCCACCAACGGTTCCCACCCGACCTGAGGCGAACCAAATGCCACCTTGGTCCAAGAGCGAAGAGAACAATTATATAAAAACAGCCATTAGAATATGGTTGTAGCTTTCATTCGCGGTTACTAACAATGATACACGGCGTTTTTTTTAAATGGTGACTCAGCAACGAAGCGGATAATCGCCCGGAACGCAGACTCGATCTTATGTCTCAAGCGGCAAAACACATGCGTCAGTGTGACTGTATACACATCTACCGGAATAAGTCTCGCTGTCTCGCGCATCTCTCTTCACAATTTTGTTGCCCCTTACGCGCATCAACCCAGAGCTTTATTCAAACGACGAGCATTTCTCAGTAACGATAAACCCGGCTCTGAGATATTGGCTTAGACAGCTCCTGGTAACAGACGTTCCAGATGTAGCGCTAGAGCATTTGCATTACCAATTAGCACATTTGCACAGGGTAACTGTGGGCCACCGAAGTCAGTCAGATTGGCAATTTCAACCGAACTCGTCTACCTATTATCAAACTACTCTCACGATAGATGTCTAGGTACTTGAGAAGTTAACTGAGCTTTTCTTAATTCAATTAACTGAAAGATACAAAACAATTTCAGTTAGAATTGTTGTTTGCCAAGTTGCTTTCATATTGAATTTGTGGCCAGCGCTCTAAGTTTCAGCTTACGTTAATACGTAATAGCGTGGAAACTTAAAGTTAGTATTTTTTCTAAAATATCTACATGCCAATGAACCAGTAGGTACATAAATAACTAATTTTTCAAATTTAAATTAATTTTTCTTTTATTTGTCTTTTTTTTTCATTTTACATTGGTTTTGCTTCTACTGTTAAATTTTGACAACCTATATATTTTCACAGTCATTTGTATGGATAAGCAGATAGTTCTAAATGTGCGTGTTAGTGTTTATATCATTACTGAGTAGGTAAGCGCTCCGTTTGCCCGTAATCAAGTTCCTTTAGCCATGTTAATATTATATATTTTTTATATAATGATATTTCGTAAAAAAAAAAGTCTGTTATTATTTTTTATGAATTGCGATGAAATGGATGTGCTGAAAATTATTGATCTGCGAAAAGAGTTCTTATGGATAGTGCATTATTATAGATAGAACCGATGTGGATTTGTGTTACTGGTGTTACTAACTTTTTTATTATTATACCTATGGATAGAATCGATACCCATGTGGATTTGTGTTACTGGTGTTTGTGATTAAACTTATTTTCTGTAATATGGTGCTCCTAAAAACTACAAATCAACACGTGGTTTTAACACGCGAACAGCTAAACTATTCCATACCAGTATCCCTGACGAAGCCTCGTTGCGGTTTTCAGCACGTTGAACTTTAGAAAGCAAACAAAATAACAGGCCGCTAAACCCAAACATTTGCAGCCAATTTATACATTCGCAAAGTTCGACGCCACATCCTTAGCCCCCCAGCTCGCATTCATACGAAGCTGTAGGTAGGTTGCAGGTTGTACAAGTAGCAGCAGGTTTTTTACTCGCTTCAATCTCGGGCGTACTCGGGCGGTACACTTCGTTTGTCGCGATATCGCTCATAAGCGCGTGCTATCTCGCCGCGCCGCCTTCCCATTCACCCGAAATAGTACCTCAAGGAGTTCGGTAATGAGTTCCCTTGAACACTGTTACTAGCTTCCCACTATTTTTAACGATGCCGTTTTGAAAATTTACTTTATGCCGTATACACTTTTCCTTCTGGGCGTCGAACAAAGACCGAGGAGAAATATTAGGTATTTTATGGAAAATTTTGCTATTTTGCCATGAACTTTCTTTTAAAATGATCTTTGATTAATATTCAAATACCAGTTTGCGCACATGAATAAACAAACCCATAAAAAGTTTTTTTTTTACCCCGATAAAGTGCTGATAAGCTTCAAACAGCTAAACAGATTTTCTTGAATCATAGCTAAGATCACTCTCGATCAAATCACCTTTCAAAAAAAAAACTAAATCAAAATTGGTTCAGCCGTTTGGGAGCTTCGATGCCACAGACACACACACGTTAAACTTATAACGCCCCTGTTTTTGCATCGGGGGTAGAAAAAACTTTATCTACGTATTTAGAGTACATTGTAGTATTTTTCGCATTAGGTAGGTACTCGGATCATACAAACAAAATCTTTGATTTCCTTCGGTCTAAAAGTTCGTTTTTTGTGTTGAAAAACCGTAATTTGCAACTTATCGACAGGAAATCCCAGAGAGGTTTCGGACTGTGCGGCGAAAGTAAAGGTTTACTTTTTTGCTGCTTCACTGATTTTATCTTTTAAATAGGTCAGTTACTACCGGTGAATTTCAAATGTAATTCGTCGTGAAATATTTTATACAGCTTCTCTGTCACTCTGTCTGTGTTATAGTTGATGGGCTTTATTTGAATTTATTTTACGATTTTATCCAATTGCTTTATGAAAATTTTGCGTACACTTTTTTACACTTTATTTCAATAGTTTCAAAATTTAACATTTAAAATTTCAGCGTACTAACGATATAAAAGGACTTCACTTGTTCTTTAGACTCGTCCATCAATCCCGAAGTTGTTTAGAATCTGTTTACATTATCAGCCTTTCATGTTTCCCACTGCTGGGACACATACCATATCTCAGAGAGAGAGGATCGACCCTAATTCATCATGCTGGCATAGTGCATGTTGGTAAATATCATGTTTTTGAACTTTTCAGGTTCTTGGACATACTAGTTTCTTCACGGTTTTGTCCTTCACCGTTTTTGAGCAATGGCATCAAAACTGAACATAATTTATTTAAGTACTAAATAAGTCATTGGTGCATTGGTGGCTGAGTCAGTAAATCTCCAATGCTATTAGCCATCATCACTCTAGAAGCTAAAACTATTACTTATTTTCCCCTACTTTTTAATTAGTAACATTGCAAGCCAAATTAGTTTTTGTTTTCTTTCCACAAATGTGAAAAGGCTTTCTAATTTTCCCAACCAGCTCAGATATTTGCCCCAGTAACAAGTCGTTGTAAATCCTCAATATGTTTGCTAAAAGTTAATAACAAGCCAATCTACGTCCGTCACGGGCAGCCGTACACTTCACTCGGCTTGGCGATGGCTTTAGCTAACTAAGGAAAGGTAAATTTACATTACAAACGAACGAAATACAAAATCTACGTACCTACAAAGTAGAGATGGAAATGATGGCCGGCTAATTTAGTGTATCCGGCTTTAATGGCCAATATTTGCTTAGGTCTATACGGACAAATCATCTTAAATGAATGATAAAAAGTGCGTTAGCTACTACACTCTAGTCAATAAACAACCAGAGTACGATCAGTAAGTAAATAAATAACAAATCTATGTACTTCATACCATTTAAAAAGTGCATTAGGCAGTAGACATCAAATAAGGAATTGATGGATGAAAGTGAAAATATGGGTCATATCAGGCTTATCTCACTGGGATTCCTAAGCCTAGAATCCGCTCTAAGAGGCGCTTCACTTTACATTTAACTTAACGAGTGTGAAAATGACAGTCATTATGTAAAGGTCAAAGCAAAAGAAGCTCATTGTGTGCACTTTTAGAGCATATAGGTATTTATGAAGTTCGTCATGCTTCGCTGTGTGTGCTAAAATTAACGTGCGACGTAGCGAGTCTCATTTATTAAAATGACTTGTTGGTGTGAGTCTTCTGTATTATATATGTGCTATTATTTATTCTGTGGCAATATTATGAATGTGTCTACGAACGTTTTCTAAAACTACCCAAGCATTAGTTTGTAAATATGCTATTTTCGTTAAATATGTGCTCTGCTATTGCCACGTGTGTTTCGATTTCCGGTAATCGTTGGTGTGATTTCCGGCATCCGCTAAACCCGTTGCTCGCTACATGTCTATCTCAAACACACATGGCAAATGTTCTCAGGTATTTTCATATTAAATTCAACTTCGGATCAAAAATTTATCTTATTCCAACCTTGTGAGTTAGCTTTTGTGGTTCAGAATAATGTTAATGGTGTGTTTTTACACTTCCGCGCTTTTGTGACTCAAACGTATCAGTGAGGTTAAAAGCGCAAAAAAATATGAGAGTGCTTTGTCAAAGGAACGTCGATTTTATTTCACTGTAAGAATCCAAGGAACAGATTACAATTAACTCTAGCAGTGTTTTACTTTGAACTTTAGAGGGAAATTATATGCCACGAACTTAGTGTGAATTACGATAAGTTCTTGCATTAGTATTTCTCTCTGTTCTCGTAGTACGTTAAGGATAGGTTAGGTAAGAATTACCTACTTGGACCATAGATTACATTGTAAATACTTTGTTTAGTTAATAAAGGTATCAATACAAAAGACCTGCAGCCCGTAGGTATCCTACATGAAATTTACACCATTACGGAGTCAAAAGTAGCCAGTGCATTAATCTAGGATAAAAGAGGTAGGGTGGAGGAGAGTGTAAGGTTCATCTTAGTAACCATATAAGGTTTGTTAGTGAATTTATTTTCTGTGTAAGTTCTAACCTCTACCTACAGGTAGAACCCTAACGGCCTTACTTATAAGCGTTACTTAAGTTAAGCAAAGCTTAAAATTGCTGTCTCGTTTTCACCTGTGACAATTTCCGTCAGCAAAAAGTTGACAGCAATTTTAAGCATTGCTTAACTTTTAAGTAACGTTTATAAGTAAGGCCGTAAGACTTTAATCGAGAAATATTATTACAAAGTTAGTGATTATATAAATGATAAATTTTAGTTATGACGGCCGTAGGTCAATTTGTTTATCATACTGTTATAGTAATGTATATCTGTTAACAGTACTATTTAAATTAATAACATTATATCTTAACTATTGAAATTTTTTCTACAGTTTTTTTAGTAAGCAAATAAAATGTATGTAACTTATTACATAAATAAATAAATAATAACAATAATTCAGATGCTACGAAGTTAAGTAAGTTAAGTGGCAACAACAATGACAATATAAACACTTGACTGCTCATCCTTTACCCCGCATAAGCCAAAGTTTCTAACATGTCAACCTAAACTATTTAGAACAGGCCAATCCTAGGCGCGAATTGAATGAATGACTTTTGACTCTCCAATCACAAGCGTCTAGTCGCGTCGAGTCTCCAATCAAAAGCTGCCCCCCGCGACCGACTTGGCATCATTTCGCAAAAGGAAATTTTGACTACATGTGTGATAAAGTGGTTATTATTATCTTTGGGCTACAGTTACCTGGTAGGTATAAACAAATAAACATTTACATATTAACTTTTCACCGAATTTAATCCTATTATATCTCTATAGTTACCGTTGGGATATATTTATTCTAGAGTGGAGACTACGAATTGACAAACGTAGCGTAGGACCCTCTTATAGATATTCAATAGAGTGACACTATAAGTAAGGGCAATAACAGAGGCAAAAACATCGAGATACAATACCTATAGAGTCACAATCACTGAGTGAAATCTGTCATAAATGTCCGAGCGTCGTAGTACGTCCTATACATCAATTATATAGTTCGCAATGCCAATTTAGACGTTATGTTGCTTACATAATGTTTAACGTCACTATCCGCTATGGCATCGTAGCACTGGCATCGCGCGGCGTTGTAGTCGGATCACGGTTGCCTTACAACTAACCAAAAAGTCTGGGCAATGCTAAGCTTGCGCTGATTTTTTTTTGCACGTTTGTGACTCTATAGTTATTGTATCTCGATGATAACGTGCTATAAAACTACGAAACATTTTTATGCAACTAGGTGTCAAGTCAAACAAGGCGATAGGCTGATTATGATGATAATTCCATAGCACCTATTTGTTTACTCTCTGCAGACTCTCACGTGTAATTAACGTAACCTTTAGCAAGTTAAGCTGAACTAGTTAACTCAATGTTTATTGGCGTTAAAACAGCGTAAGAAAACTGTTAAAGAAGTTTCCTTTCCGTTCGGAAACTTCAGAAGTTACTAGATTGCTTTAAAACAAATACAAAGGGATGCGTAGAAAGTAAATAAGTATATACCTATCTTATAAACGACCATATTTACTGAACAAATAACGACTCTTTATATTTTTGGTAAAACTTTTTGGCATTGAAAATATCATATCATTTCAAATAGGTACTTACTGTAAAAAAAAAGGTAATAATTTTAGAAGCGTCAAAAAATTCTTTGTTAAGTCCAAAGATTTAGGAACACTCCCGTTCGCGGGAAATAATACGAAACATGGCATGAATTGAAAAAGTTTAGCAAAACTCGGAACAACGCCGGCAAGCTCCGTTGTTGAAAGCGACATGGTACTTAAAAAAATCATCCTTCAGGCTTGTATACACAAAAGTTTGTATAATGGGATTTTGAAATTGATTCTTGTAGCGTTACACAAGTTATTTGCCTTTCACAGTGACTTATGAGATTGGTGCATATTACATTTATATATACATTTGATTAGGCAAGGCCTATGTCATCTTTTTGTTTACTATGTACAAAGAGTGAACTAGGTTGCTATCAGAGTGACTAATACACCACGCCACAGTCCCGCCCAAAAGTAATTAATTCCAGTGTAGGAACGTCTGTTGGACTGTGGCATGTTTCGCGAATATTATAATCCAAAAGCTTTAAACATCAGGAGCCAAAATATCCCTGAAATGGAGACGAAGTATTCCAAACAATATTTTGTACAGTGTTTATTCCGTTTAAAAGCTCGTAGCGAGAAAACTTAAAAATCTAAATGGTTCGTCATCAACTTTGAATTGCCTAAATATTTATAGGAAAGGAATTTTAAATGTGTTCGGGACGTTGGGTCTGTAGGCGAGTCCGTGTATCGCAAGCAGAAATCGCTGGCAACAAATTGCGGTTGGACGAGATAAAAAAGGTCCGTCCGTCATTTTGCTAAACGAGCAGTCGGAGTACGCCGCGGCCGACTGCGGCTGAAAAAACGACGAGACGACCCTCGCCCGAACTTACCGCCCAGTCTTGGGCAAAAATGATACCGATGTCAATTTCTATTTACGATAGGCCTGAACTGCTCTACGTCGCAGAGGGTGTACATCTACGTCGTAGAGGCTCTACACCGACTTCAGACGCGCGCGTTGCTACGTTTTGGTCACGAAAAATTGAAATAAACATTTCGCACACTCGTTCCTGCGTAGGAAAGAATGTGAATGCGACTATTATTCAAATAGCGTTAACATTGGTTTTTATTGCTTACCGCTTTCGGCATCAAGTTTTTCCGCTAAAAGTAAATATTTGACAAAAATGAACCCCGAAATAACTTTCTTCAAGATCAAGACATCGTTTTAATATTTCCAAACGAATGTTGGATGCAAGATAGGTAATTTATATGTAAATAGTAGTCACGAACAAAGATATCCGCGGGCCCATGATAGCAGTCATATTGCGTGCGTGTACCGGAGCCTATAAAACATGCTGAACTGCACAAATAGGTTTCTAGGCTACAACCAAAAGGAAACATATTGGATTTTCGTAGAGCTCTTTTGCATTTAGCATTCCAGACTCATGCACTCGACTCCATATGACTCAAAAATAAATGGAAAGCTTAAAATTAAGTAACGTGTAAATGGTAGGATTTTGTTGTATAATTGTCAAGATGCAATTTCCATCCTTCCACAGGAAATTTTTTGGGGACATCTGCAATGTAAAAACCAGACTACTGTGCTCTACAAATTTCACGGTTATGCTGACCCTTCTGAACCTGACGGCAGGAAAATAATAAATTGAATAGACAAAGTTACGCCGCGCTGTCATTAAAAAAGTTACAAAGGTAATTTTGCAACTTTATGGCGAATAAGTTGGCTGCCACTCTGCTACTTACAATTATAATTTGCAGTATTTTATGTCTCTACTCGACTTCTCTCATATTTCATATCAAAATCCATTTTGTCATTAATAATTTCAAACTGCACGAGCATTACTACCTCTAATAGCAGCATTGTTATGTAAATTATTTGAGCTTGTTTCTTTTTACCCGACAATACAAAACCAAAGCGGTGTTGTGGTTAGCTGTATGTGTATGTAGCGTATGTATGTTGTATGCATGTATGTATGTACATTGTACATGTAAAATATACAAATTATTATTATTATATCACCCGTTTAGCATAAAGCCACGCAATAATGTTACGCAGTTATTGTTGTTTTATTTGATATCCCGTTGGTCCAGTTGGTTAGTGAACCTACCTTCTGAGCTTGGGGGCGTGAGTTCGATTTCCACCTAGGACAAACATTTATGTGATGAACATTTGTGTTTGTTCTATATCTGGGTGTTAATATCTATTAAATAAGTATGTATTTATATATTTTTTATTATTTATCTTATTAAATAACATACATGTTATTATTACACAACTCTGCCAAACTGCATAGCAATTTGTATAGGCAGTATATTTGTATAGCTTCTCTTTTTAACAAAATTTTATCATGAACGAGTAGGAATACAACAAGAAAAAAATTATATCAATCTCTGGCAGCCATATTACTAGCTCTGCTTAGTTCGACCTATTTATTTAATATAATTAATTGTTTACGAAATAACAACTATCATTACAAGGGTTTCCTAATTCAATAATGTAAGTCAACATTATAATACAAACCTAGAATAAAGAATTTTTTAAACATACTTCATATCTTATAGGTTTTTTTTTTCAACTAATTAGACGAATAGATAAATTTTCTTGATAACGCAATTTAATACAAGCAACATATTATGCTTACCAAAAGTGACTTAGCCAATAAAATTGTCTACGCGCAGGACATCGGACACCGCGAACAGATGCGGCCGCCGTCGGCGCCGCGCCACATACCCGTCTGGCACACATAGCCTCATCATTAGTCATCATCACCAATAGGTATTTATGTCCGGATTCGAGATTCTGTCCAGGAAAATTCTTATCGTAAAATATGCGATTGCCTTTCTGGTTTCTAGTTTGTTATACCTAACCATGCCCAAAACTAACAGGGTTTCAAACATCAATCAGTTATCGCGCATAAAAACTTCCTTTCCACCAGTGTGCAGTTTGTCCAGAGACCAGGGGCCTTACGGCCAATTGCTTACGTGGTAGCAAACTAACGTTAAAACCGTGCAGTTCAGAAAATCACGCGAACGTGAACCTTAACGCGCCCAGATACGTACGGTTTGCGGTCGCGTAACATTTTTTCATCACCTAAACTGGATTGCTTTAAACAACTAGCCGTAAGGTGTCCAGTGGCCAGTCAGCTCGTAAACAACCCATTACAACATGTTCGATACGCCAAGCGAGAGGTATTTTACCTAAATAGATTTTATTCGCGATAAATTCTGAAAGACAATTAAAAACAAGTAAGTAGTTAACATTTCGACAGACGGCGTACTTTACAAATAATATACATATTAGGTTATGACGCAATTTTCGCTTGATATTTAGCTCTACGATGTAGGTGTTTGAAAAAGAACCTGACGTGAAGCTATTTCAATCAGTCGGTAACTACGTTTAATAGAGCTATAGCAATTTTTTGGGCATTAATCCGTTCCAGCAAAACTGTTGGATTTACTGGACAATAACATTAAATCAACATGAAGTTATGGCGAGAATACGCAACGAGAACGCGACGACATCGTCTCTCTCGACAACGGAAAGGCAATTTACAGCAACAATAAAAGTATCGCTTTTATTGTCGAACACACAATTCGTTCGGACAGCTGTAATTGCGAACTCTCGCACTGTCTATTGGTCCCGTAATTTAGACCCCACTGTTTTAGCATCACGCTCGCTAGCGCGGACCGATCGAATTAATATCTCGTAGTGAGCCCACAGGATAGTTCAACCGTGAAGTTGCATCTATTGCTGATGAATATAAATGAAAGTCACAGCTAACCAAGTAAGCTGAAATAGAAAATAAACAATCATGCACTTAAGTTATTAATAATTTTGATGTGTAATTTGGCGTATGACCTGCATGTAATTCAACTGATGAAAACCACAGTGTCTGTGGTTGAAAATAAAGTAATCGCACATAAAAGATTTCTTGAACTCCACCACAAACAAACGATAGCTTTGTTGTTTCATTTGAGAGTTTAGTTGTTTTTAAATGTGTGTGTACTGTGATACATACAAAAAATCTAGTTGGCTTCTATATGTGCTTTTGATGACCGTCTCTCTACTTAATAAAAGCTACAATCTGAGTTTTATCAGAATGTTAGTAAATACTTTTATATCGGTATCTTTTAGACCAGCTTTTCTATTTTTGCGTTCATTATTATTTGTACACGAGATACATTATTAATATCACCACATAACGCACCTACGATTTCAACATAAAGAAAATTATAATCGTTTTACATATTATATGTGGACATCTAAGAAGCAAACCACTAAAACAGTCACATCGTTTCTCCAGAGAAGTACTCTCACATTATGCTAAAAGCGTCGGCGGTTCCTAACAAGCCTGCGGGTACAATTTCTTATTCCAATGCACCTTATTTGTTGAATTGAAAGCTTCACACATTTGGAATGCACATTTGTATTGTGCACCTATAACGGTTTCTGAGAATTTTATTTGTTCCGTTTGTATTTCCAGCTGAATTTATATTCTCATAGACCTGTAACAATAGTTGTAAGTACTCGTACTATAAACATTTTATGTTGTTACATAGACTTAAAAAATCTACAGACTTTTTTAAGGCGCCTATAGTTTGATCAAGAATGTACTTGATCGAAGTTCCTATAAGACAAACTCGAATCAGCAGCAGCACAATTCGAACGCGGGCCCACATGTCTTGAAACACAAGAAACTTTATAAAAACAGCAGCATATGAGTAGCGCACAGAACACAGTTCGTGCGGTATGTAGTCATTCTGTAATGGAATAGAAGGAAGCAGCATTAGCACTGCAGCCTTTATATCTAAAATATTTTAAATTTCAATTTTATTTTTTTATTTCCTTAAAGAATATACAATGGATACTTACAAACATTGTTTATTATTTAGGCTAATTATTTTACAAATAAGACACATACTTACATATATTGAAAGCGCGACAGACAGACAGACAGAGTTACTTTCGCATTTATAATATTAGTAATGATTTAATACTTTATTGCACGCTTACAAATTGTGTAGACATGTACAAATGGAGGTATTTTTCTCTATGGAAGTCCAACCTATTCAGCGTTAGCGGTTATATTCTCTTTGGTTTTGGTCAACGCTGGTATTGTCTGCGCCGCGCGGGAACACGCGCACGCTTGTACGCTTTTCATTGCTGGTTGCCAACATTCAAAACAACACTAAAACAATAATAAGGTAAATATGGTTATTGGTATTTGATTGTGTTTAGATAGTATAATAATAACGTTTTGGCTTCGGGAACGTTTCCCGTACACCCAGTACACCTAATATTATTCACCTGCCTACAAAGATAATATAACCACTTGATCGCGCACGAGTCATAATTTGCTTATGCATGATGTCAGTCGCGTCGGTAGCGGGGGGATTCGGGGATAGTCATTCATTCAATTCGCGCCTAGGATTGGCCCGCTCGAAAAAGGTTAAACTGCAAAAGTGTAACTTTGGCTTATGGCAGCCTACATCAATTAATGTTACTGAAGTTAGAAAAATAAATTTTTTTCGTTCTTTCCTTTAAAATATATTTACTTTACTAAAATAAATGTGTACCACAAATTAAATCATGATTCATGAGGTAGCTTATCACATTGTTTAATCAATAACGTATAGATTTTTTATGTTTAATACCTCACCTTCTAGACAAGTCAGAGCGTAAAGAGGACACGTAATAAAGTCGACAACAAAACACAAAAAAGGAGAGGTGATCATTAAAATCCATTTGAAAACACGTACAAAGGTCGAAGTATGAAAATACGAGAGATTCTTATTTTTCAGCGATTCACGGTGGGATAACTTGTGAACCTCATTAAAAATGTTAAGCTTGCATCTGTCAACCTTTGATGCTGAAAATAGAGTAAATGAATGAATACCCAAAGTAAGACGTGTAACCATACTTATCATGTAATTGGGAGTTTTTTAAACAACTTTTTTTATGCCATAGATTGCAAACAAGCTAACGGGCCGCCTATTGGTAGGTAAGCCTGATAACCACCTGTAGTGTTACAGGCGGTCAAAGATCAAGGCGGTCAAGGACATCAAAGATAATATGTTGCCGACCTTTGAAAATGTTAAGCACAACTCATGCACCTGATGTTAATTGTCAGTGTGGTCAAAGATGGTAATCACACCCTGGGATTGAAACTGGCTCTCAAATGAGGTTACACATAAGGCTAGCGTAGGAAGACTGGGCTGCCCACCTCGTAAAAAAATGACTGGTTCCATTAATGTTGTGGCCAACAGAACCCGTTCTTGGCTTTAACTTACTGTAGCCACAGCTGTAGCTTGAGTAGGTGTTTCCAATCGATCACCGAAATTAAGATCAACTGATAACACGGTCGGTGAGATGGGTAGCCGCAAATTGCATTTACAACTGAGCATTACCGTAAGTCAGATGATATGATAAATAGTAGATTCCAGTTGTTTGTTCTACGACAACAACCGTAAGCGTATACGACCTTATAAAAATCGTCAACACCAGACTTACAAAAAGCACCTAAGTTACGTATAAAAACGAATAGAAATGGCATCAACAAAAACAAAAGAGCTGTGCCAATAGTATTAATAGTTGACTGCCCCGGTGGCTCAGTAGGTAGTGAACCTATCTTCTGTGCTTGGGGACGTGGGTTCGATTCCCATCTAGGACAAACATTTGTGTGATGAACATTTGTGTTTGTTCTATGTCTGGGTGTTAATATCTATTTAAGTATGTATTTAAAAATATATATGTACGTATATCAGTTTCTGGCAGCCATATAACAAGCTTTGCTTAGTTTGGGGTCAGATGACCGTGTGTGCAAAAATGTCCCAGATATTTATTTTTTTAATTTTTTATAGTATGTAAAAGTTCATGCCAATGCGATTGATACCGTTCAGTTCAGACACACTTGTTAAAATTCGATAGCAAAAGCAAACAATTAGCGCAAAGTAAACAGATCCGAGTAAACTAGTTAGTAAAGAATACTTATTAAACCCGACACTCACTGGTGTCTAAGCTGAGTCATAGTGTACAATCGTCCGTAGAAAAACCAACTTTCCTGGTTTACCGTAGAATCCAAATCATCCCGCTGCGCTTCTACCGCGTCTCCTTCGTGCCTCGACTGGCCCTTATTCTCTATCTCTTTCTTTGGAAACTCCTTGCAGTAAACGCGAGACGTCATAGCATGAAAATTTTAATTAAAAAATGGACCATACCCTTCCACTAATACGATTCGTTTATTTGCTCTGACCCCTGCAATAACATTGTAAAATCTGAATTAAAACCTTGAATTCTTATCACTTTCGCTAGGTTTTTGAACGTAGTCTGTAGCAGGTACCCAACATGCCTTAGTAATATATTTAAAGAAAATGTTTTTATTCAGCTTTCACAATTTTATTGCAGCTGTCAAAGCCAATAAAACGAATGGAAGTAGTCAAAGCAAATAAACGAATGGAAGTAGTGCTTCTATGACCACACAAACTCGTAACACGGCCGCGTTACGTTGTATGCGTGAAACTGGCAATGTCAAGTTTGCTAACGCGATAAGGTTTGAAAACCGCTCGTTTTGAATTGTCAAAATAGCGTGGAGCAAGCCAGCTCGTTACGTGTGCGTTTGTCAAAGAAAAAATACAATATGTTATTTTTTTTTTATCTTGTTTACCGTGTTTTAACACATTTACGGCGCTATTAGTGTGTTCTGTAGTTGTATACAGAATTAAGGCCCTGTCCTAAATTCTACAATACTATTTTGACTCTAGCGTAAACTGAAAAGAGTTCCACTACGCGACACCGCTTCAACTCTCCGACGGGCGTTGGGCCTTACGTACTCTGTTACGGTAAGTCGGATAAATTGTATCTGTTTCTAAGGCTTTCATAATGACGTCAATAAAACTTTTTTTAACAATTATTGTATTTCTCTTTGACATTACGATATCTCGAGGAAAATAAGCAGCCTCGATACATACCATACAACTTTTAAATGACGTCATTCTACGCAGACTTGCGGGCGCTATGTTGACACGCTGTTTTATGAAACCTAAGCGTAAGGGTACATTACATCATACCCTTTTACAGATATCTGCTCAACTCAAATTATAGACAAACCTTCATCAATCAACATCGAAATATAATACGGTCTGATCTGACTAAGCACAAAAACAATGTTATGATGTGTGTATATATATATATAACCTATATGTATTTAAGGTCAATTATACCTTTGGTATACCTTACCTTAAGGTCGTAAGGCCCCTGAAATATATCAATATAGGTATATATAATAAATAAATTATACCTAATCATTTTCAAGGTGTATACGAGTACGATCCTAATTGAAATTCAGATACAATAGGTACATTAATTTTCTGGCATTTATAAGAAAAAAGTACTTGTTGCAAATACAGGCAGAGTGATGAAAAAAAATCATTTAACTAGCGCCCGACGGTGAAACCGTTATTCGCCAGAATTTGTTTATTTTTTCGTGATAAAAAGTAGCCTATGTGTCAATCCAGAGAATAAGCTTTCTACATACCAATTTAAAACCTTTAGCTGTTACGGAATTGAGTGCGTACAAATACACACACACACACACACACACACTTACTTACAATATTAGTGTTTAAATAATAGTACATTACTGTCGCGGTCTGTAAGAAGAGCATTGCTGTGATGATGATGGCTGAAATCGGGTTCCTGCCATCATAGCGTGCTCAGCATTGCAGCCCTTGATGGACAAGGTGGAATAAAGGCCGAGACTGTAGGCCGAGGCTTTTTTAGCGCAGACAGCAAGGGCTGCAATGATGACCGAGCTTGACTCGAGAGCATAGTTAAGCTTAGCTCGAGGCTATCATAGCGTGGCCAGCAGTACAACCATTTTGAGCCAAGGCTTGTATATGTGTAGTGCTTTACTCAAACAATGCAAGTATTATTATTTTTTATTTGCCCATTGGGCAGGCTAAAGCCTTCAAGGGCATACCGCCTGTACAAGTAATTTAAATAACACCAGTATTTTTTTTAATGTATGTTATAGGCAATGATGCTTGTACCTAGTGCCTACACCTCTTACCTGTACAGCCATTTTCTGAATGAAATCTTAATTATAATACACATAATATGTGTACAATGTTTGGATTAGCAAATTTATAATGTTCTTTTCTATACCTATTCGTTTATAAGTTTATAAGCATAGTTTGCTGATTATTTTTGTAGCTAACTATATAAAAATAAAATAAAATATTAATTTTATACATGTTAATGTTCATTTTCATGTTCATATTCATTTATTGCAGACAAATCTTTTTGCACATTATTTTTAAAAATTAAACTTGTCAATAATGGATTTTTAAAGGAAATAGCTGGTGGCTACAGCTCACCAGCAATGAAATTCCATACTACTTTGCTGGCGTCTATTCGAGTAGTGCGGAAAGGATGCTCAAAGAAATTTGCAAGCATTTTTGAGTAAAAAAAATTGGTACCTACTTTAAGATACGAATACTTGAGACTTTCGCAAACTGCATCAACTCATAGCCGACTGTGTAAGCCATTTACTTAAATTGAAACGTCTGCAACATCATTTTTAATCAACAAATACAATCTTAATTGGCATTTTTCCTTTCCAGCGATGCGGCTCGGCGGGTGTGTTGTTTTCTTGTTTACAAAAGGGCATACAAGCTCGAGGCCCGCCTTTGTTCGCGTAATTACATTGTCGCTTTCGCACCGCACCTGTCGCCGTCAAACGCCACTCACAAATTTTGAGAACATAATTTAGTAAAGATACTTTCAGCTTATTAGATTGTCATCAACACTTGGCACGCGTATACTCGGCGTGGGTGATAATCTCATATAAATTCTTAGTGCCGGAGCTCGTGGTTTAATTTAGATGTAACTCTTCTTACTGAAAATTATTTAACTTTCCTATTATAATGGGAGTTTCTCAGAACACACGTATTGCGTACATACCTATAGCTTCGTAGAAAACCTAAGCTCAACTTGATATTCATCTTTGGCAGGGCGATGTGAATGTTATAAATGTCTTAGAAATTTTCCAAGTGTCCTATCTAAGAACCTAAGTGTACCTAAGAATTGAATAGTCGTAGAAATTGCATGTACATTGCTCTACACTCTTCTATAAACCACGTAGAATAACTTCATGGAGATATCAGCAATAAACTAAGATTTAATGAGAGTAGATAATTATATAGGTATATAATTATTTATTTTTAACTTTGTCACGTGCTTTGAACACGACCAGTGTTTTTACCCATCTATGTTAATAGGATTAGTCCTTTTATTCTCTGAAACTTAAGATAAGTTAGTTAAATGTAATTTCACATTTGTGCTGTTGGCATATTAATAAATAAAATCCCAAAAAAAAAATATAGCCTGATGGTCTAGTTGGTAGTGATTCTGTTTTCTGCGCTTGGGCGTGCGTTCGATTCCCACTTAGTACAAACATAGAAGTATTGCACATTTGTGTTTGTTCTATATCTAGGTGTTAATATTTATTTACGTATGTATTAAAAAAATGTATCTCCAGTTATGTTAATGTATCTGTATGTACATATATGTATATGTCTGGCAGCCATATTACAAGCTTTGCTTAGTTTGGGGTCAGGTGACCGTGTGTGCGTGAAAAAAATATCCCGTATATTTATTTATTTATAAAATAATATATAATGTCTAATACAATTCCGAATCTCGCAAATTCAAGAAATATGTATCGATTTCTACGGAAATCTCAAGACTGAGAACAGATTCAATATTTTCACCGCTAAAACTTTGTGAACCTACGCCAATACATTTTGCTACGAAAAATGTAGAGCCCCTACGCTTCGTAGCCGTCCCTGCATACAGCTGCTTAGATTCATTTAGTTCATTGAACTGCTGAAACTTCCATTCCAAAAGCTATTAAGAACTTCGGGAGCACCGTTTACCGTTCAAAAAACTCAGGTATACTTTCATACCTATACAAAGTACATACGTTTTTAAATCAAACTCGTACAACAGCCAATCCTAAAGCCCCACTGAAATCAAAGTAGAAAACTAAAATAGAAAGCTATTGAATGGAAGCATGGCAAGTTTGCAAGACGCTTGCAATCGCAAACTAGGTGGCTTGTCCTAACTGTATTATCAAAGCAGGGTCGTTATTTCTGCAGACTTCGCTACTTTATAGTAAAAGTAACAAGGTACTCATAATTTTAATTGGAGAAAACGACTTGCAATTCGATCGGATTTTTAACAGGTTTTGTTCGCAAGTGCTCGACTGCAGTGTTTGATGCAACTTTTTAGCTAATGTTTAACGACTAAGCTATAAAATAGTATTATATTAAAATTGTTTGAAACAGGGTTAAGGGTATAGTCACAACTCGCGTGCGATTGGATGAATAAATGAATAAAATAATAACAAGTAAAGCTTTATTAATTATGTCTATGTAGATATAATATTACTGCTTAGCAACATACTGCAAACACGCAAAATCTTTTTACCCATCGATAGATAAAAGAGTAACTAAATTCTCAAGTTAACTAGGTCACACACGTCTAATCACAGGTCACTGCAAACTAAACAATTTCCTGTACAAAATTGGAGCTACATATAGTCCTCTGTGCCGAGGCTGTCTACAGAAAAACGAAACCGTGGAGAATGTACTACTGCACTGCAAGGCCATAGACGAAATATGATTAAGGCCAAGACTTCTTGAAGGAACTTTACAACAAGTCACCATAACACCTGGCGAAATAAGATTAGACCAGCTTAGTCAGCGACCCAAAGCTGTGGTCTGTTATTTTAAGAAGCTCGGTTGGTTGGAGTAGGATAACAGGGGCAAATGCACATTGCATAATTACACCCTAAGCGGGAAGTCAGTGCAGGTCTTATCATCTCCTCTTTAAATAATAATTAGAGCTACTTATTTATGGGCTTGGATTTAACAAGACCATACACTACCTAGCCTGAGAACATAAATATATTATATCATCATCCATTACTTTCATTATCCTACTGGGCATAGGCCTCTGTCTTGCTATGCTATCTGTCTCGGTCCTGTGCTATTCAAGTCCTGCTCCGACTGCGGGTCGGAGCCTTCGACAAATATTTATAGGTATTTGTCGAAGGCTCCGACCCGCAATGGTGACAATATCGTCAACCCATCTTGCAACTAGATGACCAATGTTCTGCTTACTTTGCCTCGGCCACTACTCTGTCAGAACCTTATTCTACCTATCATTAGTACGCCTAGTAATGTGTCCTGCCCAGCTCCATTTTAGTTTCATTACCGCGATTCCGACGCGCGACTTCTCGAACCTTTGTTAGGAGAGGGGTTTAGCCTTTGTTTGTCTGATCTGCGGGCTTACACTTAAAACTCCATGCTGGTTTAGTGGCCAAAATATGAAAATGAGTTCCAAATATTTTTTTAAAAAATCATTAAGTTCATTTTGATTGTACCTGTCTGATTACCTACAAATACAATTATTCATATTTTTCACTCATCGATAAATATTTTCGCTCCAATTATACTTAATTCACGGAACAGGTTGTTTGTTCATTATAAACGTGAGCGATTCATCATTTTAATATTTAACATTGCCTTTTATCACAGTCCTAAAGTGTAAATACAGTAACATTATCCGCCGTGGGTTGCCGCTGTCTGCCTTGTTTGTATTAACCCTCGTCCTACAATATGGTAAAATTAATCACCTGTCCATAAAATAAACAAAATAAATTGAAATTCATTTATTTCAACATTAAAAGAATGCACGATTGCATTTCGCTTACAAACAATCTTATCAACGACGTCAGTTCAATTACAATTATTTACAATTCTTACATCTACGTTTCTAGGTAATCATCAAATGATACTTTACTTTTTGAATGTTTAAACATTTTAATATGACTCGTTTCGTAATAGGTTTAATGGGAATTGAAATTTGTCTACTAGTTTCGATATAATAAGGTCTTCAGCCACTCGGGTCTCGGTTGCTGGGGCTTGTACTCGGGCGGGCTGAGCGCGAGCGGTGACGCTGCATCTGCCATCGCTACCGAAGACGACATCTCCGTTACGGCGACGCTAGGCTTCCCTTTTAAAATCGATCGCATCTCGTCACTCTCGCCCGCTCTATTTCTTTGCAGATTCTCTCTCGTCTCTTTCATTCTCGAAAGCTGTTCCCGCAGCGTCCTGTATTCTTCTAAAAACTTTTCAAGCTGCGATGCTCGGAAATCGTAGTCCTCCATCGTCTGTCCCGTACGTGAGTAGTCCCGGAGTCCGGATAAATCAAGCAACGGAGTGGCGGACGGCACTGTAGGCTGCTCCCTTGAGGGTGACGCGGGGAGGCTTGGATTTCGACGAATACGATTCCCACCGGTGGAAAGATCTAAAAAACTATTTGATCGCCTGCTACTGGCCCTTTGGCGGAGCTTATCGTATGATCTATTATCGAGGAATGAGATTGAATCGCCGCCGGAACTGTTTCTCCGACTGTTGAGCAGCGGGCTGCGACTGTCACCGTCTTTTCTCCGGGGTATCGTGTAGAAATAGTAAGGATCATGTTTCTCGGTTCGGAGATAAGAGGAAGCTCCTAGGGCACTCATTTCTATGAGGTCGGGATAGTTTTTCTCGCTGTCGCTGCCGGAGAGGTCATTGTCAAGGCGGTCACGTGTGCGCGCGCGTGGGCATGAGCGTGGGTTATTGTTGTAGCGACTGCTCTCGGACATGATCTCGACGTGAGCGTTCATAACGCCCGAATTGGAACTCTGTACAGACTCTGATGTTGCATCGGATCTATAACAAAATAAAAAACTTCTAAATAATCACAATAATTGTAAATAAATATCAACATAAAAAACCAACTTCAAAATTTGTATATAGGTACGCAATTTCGTTTACTTGGATGACATATTTTAGGGTTCCGAATCCAAAGGGAATCTAAAAACAGGACCCTATTACTAATCCCATAATGTCTGTCTGTACTATTTTTAAATGGCTGTATTTTCACAGAATATGTAATGTTACGGCGGATTAATTAAGAAATAATAAAAAAGTCTGGCAAAATTAATGCCTACTAGCTATCTATTACGGTTCGAAAGATACAATCGTTAATAGGTAGGACAGACGGACAGACGGACAGACGGACAGACGGACAGACGGACAGACGGACAGACGGACAGACGGACAGACGGACAGACAGACATCGTAGGCTTAGTAATAGGGTCCCATTTTTACCGTTTGGGTACGGAACCCTAAAAATATGTGAATTGAGAACCCCTTATTTTTTTTAATTCGGTTAAAAAGAAGTTATTTCTACAAATATGACGTGTAGAATTCTTTATGAGAAGATAGAGATGATAAATTAAATTTGATGCCTGTCAAGTGATAAATTCATATTATATTCTCCACGAATGAAACATACACTAAACCGTTTCTATATTTTAGACAATAATTAATTTTAGCTTCATATAATGTTTCAGAGTCTAATATGTGTCATGAGATGTCTTACAATGATTTAGTAAAAAGTTACTTCTGCTATTTGTTCATGAAACAGGTAGAAACATAACAAGGCTTTAGATAAATGTATCTAAGGTAAACTTTTCTAGATCAGCCACCTGTTGTAAAACTATTTCGTGATAGTCGAACGATATCACGTAATTCTTATAAATTCTCAGCCTAACATCTTATACTATCGTGAAGGCCTAAGTAAAGTGGCTAGTTTAGAGTTACAATTTCTACCCGCAATTTATTACTGTACATCTTGCAGAAAGTTATACATTTTCATATTAGTCAACAAAATTTGCCGACATCAGCTTACCACGGTAATTCGCTTAGTGGGAAATGATTTACGGATGCCAAATTGTACAACACAAGTGTTATAAAAAAAAGTTAACAAAAACGAACCTCAAGACTCCACATTTCTTAACACTAAAAATTTACTGAAATGGCCTCCCAAATTGCTTTTTTATGATATCCATTAGAATCTTTATAGATAATTATCAAGCCTAATTTATCCACCACAGATAAAATATAAAGCCAAATCTGATAATTTATCATTACTTTTTAATGCAATCGATATTGCTACAGAGAGACATAATGCAGGCGTAAAGGCGTGGCGTTGAGGTAGCAAAAATATTTTCTTTTCGTAGCAGTTTTTTAAAGATCAGTCACGTACTCAGTATTTAAATAAGTAAATAAATAATCTGCAACAATAAACAGTAGTAATCAACAATGTACACCTTAGCTAGGTAGGATACATCCACCGTAATATAGTCAATTTAAAAATTGTACGAAAGGTTCTCGAATTGAGACCTTGGGCCGGTAAACGCAGCGTAGGACGTCCACCCACAAGGTGGACAGACGACCTAAAAGAGACCGCAGGAAAATGCTGGATGCAGGCCACTTCCAACCGGCCCTTTTGGAGATCGATGGGGAGGCCTATGGCCAGCAGTGGATGTCCTATGGCTGAAATGATGATGATGATAATGACTCTAGTTGTGAAATAGTTATTGCTTACCTTAAATTATAATCGCTAAACCGAGGGATGTGTAGATCTCGTTCCGGCGCAGTCCTACTGGCGCTAGGTTCGAACTCCGCTCGCCTCCAGCCTGCGTCCAGGGGCGGTGTCAGCGAGCGGTCGCCCTCGCCCCGCTCCCGCCTCTCCCCCCGTAAGTACCCCTCATATTCATCCTCCGGGTCGTGCAGTGGCACATTCCTATAATCACCTCGCTTACGACTACTATCCGAGGATATCACTCGCGGCACTTCGGCACTGCCCTTAAAATTAGCCTCAATTTTCTCGTAACTATCATCACGGTGATTGGCTGTCACTATCTGTTCGTTCCATCTATCTAATTGTCTTTTTTTACGAGTCTCGTACGCGCACAACCCTATTAGACACGAACTCAATACTATCACAGCAGAAACCGCCATTCCCGCCATTAGAGCTCGTCCACTAAAACTTTTACCTTCCGGCTTCTTTTCTACGGCTAAACTTAAAATCACTTCTGCTTTTCCAGCTCTGTTTTCAGCGTTACACGTATATGTCCCAGAGTCTTGGATGTCTGCAGATTTTATTGTTAAATTGCTAGTTTGTCCTTCGCTACGTAACATAAAAGCTCTACCAGAATTGACATTTGAGGATGTATGGTTCCCGAGTAGGCGGCCGGCACGCACCCAGCGCACGCGCGGTGCCGGCACGCCGCTCACACGACACACAAGGGTTACCTCCTCCCCCTCTAACCCTTGGAATTGACTCGTTGCAGCGCTCACCTCCGGTTGACACGCAAAATCTTCCAAATCGAGTCGGTCCCAAGACTGAGTCATCAATCGCGGAGGCAGAGCGCACTCTGGCACTACCGTCGCCGGCACATTCTTTCTTATCATCCAGTCTCGTAACGGCCTTAGTGCACACGTACATTCCCATGGATTACTCGACAGTTCTAACCCTTTCAACGTCCGTAATGGAGCTAAAACCGCCACATGCAACACCTGTAGTTTGTTTTTACTTAGCTCTAAATATTCAAGAGACGATTCCAGACCGGCGAACCCTCTCGGCTCCACTTCGGATATTTTGCATGCGCTTAGCGAAAGTCGCACCAGATGGTGTAAGGCGATAAACGATTCATCTCCAATCTTTGTGATGGGGTTTCCACTCAGTCTAAGTTCTCGAAGTTCAGGTATTGCATCAAAAGCGTGTGAAGGTATGTTATCGAGTCGGTTGCGGGAGAGATCAAGTTCGACAAGGTTGACAAGCGCTCGGAAGGCGTGCTGGCGGATGGTGCGAAGGTTGCAGGTGGGGATGTAGAGTCGCTGGAGGTTGAGGAGGCCGGCGTTGGAGAAGACGTCGTCGCGGAGTGAAGGTAGGCGGTTCTCGGAGAGGTCGAGCAGCTGCGTGGTGGGGTCGAGGCGCGGCGGCACGGCGGCGAGGCCGGCGCGTGCGCACAACGCCGACTCCTTGCCGCTGCGCCACTTGCACTCGCAGTGGCGTGGGCAGTCGGCGCCGGCGGCCGCTGCCAGCGCTAGCAGCGCCAGCACCCACATGCCACACTGCACCTCACCCAGCACCGCACCGTTCGTCTTCGGCGTCAAGCGACATCCCCTGAATCGCCTTCGACCTGTCCAACAAAACATTAAATTAATAACTTAAAAGTAATTCTGCCACGACTAGCACCCACGTGTGGATAGGAGGAAAAACTATCTCTTTTACACTTTTACGCTTAGCAGCATACTGATCAAAGCAGGAACTTCATTTGGATACCCAATGCACACAAAGACGAATAAAGAGGGTTAAATTTTATTGCATTAAAGAGGATATCCAATACATTTAAAGTTCAGGAAAGATTACTCAATAAGGTTGCGAAGTTTAGTCTCGAGCTTTATCAGCTGTGAAAATCCTTAAACGTTTGACTGAAAGATCATTTCATCGCATTTGAACTTAAACTTCGATTGCTTCTTGAGCTCTTTCGTTTATTTTTTCTTTTTACGTAATATTAAAGGCTTCCACAGACCATAAGCAGCAGCATTGACAGCACAACTTGAACGGGGCCACGGCCACGGGGCTTTTAGTAATACAAGGTTTTTATTTTATAATATGGCTAGCAACGCACCCCGGCCTCGTACGGGAGTATTTTTTTTTTTTTTACACAAAATAGGGATCCTTACCAAAACTCTAATAATTTACATTATTGGAGTTTTAAATTACATTAACGATCCCTATTTTTTTAAATATAATACAGCCTATGTCACCCGACGATAGTGTAGCTTCCCAACAGTGAAAGAATTTTTCAAATCAGTTCAGTAGTTTCAATGTAAACAAACAATCAAATATTTCCTCTTTATAATATTAGTATAGATAAAATGTTATATGACTAAGATATCTTAAGTTTTTGCGATTATTACACATAAAACGGGTACCTGTAACGGGTTTTATCGCGAGTATTTCACATTACTCACACCGTGCCCGCAGCAAGGCTTTTCAAGGCCAGAGTGAATAGGTATCTTCTAAGTCTGCATGCTTCATCTTCGACCACATCGTCGCTTACAGGCGAGTTGGTGGTCAAACGGGGACGTATCCGTGATAAAAAAAACACCTGAGCAACGCAGCTGCGAAGCAGCTCGTAACGATGAGTAGTAGTTATAGTTATTTACAGTTCTTTGTAATTCAAAAGCTGCTGCTGACACGCTTACAGTCTGTAGAAGGTTTTAATCATTAACTTTATACATACGTTATGTTTTTATTATTATTTTGCTCTAATCTTGAGCAAAAATATATAAGCATTATCTAAAACTAGCAGCGCCCCGCAGTTTGACCCGATATCCTTCAAGATTGATTTTTTTTTCAAGATAAAAAGTAGAATATTTGTTAATCCACGGCATAAACTTCCTTCATGCCGAATTTCCTGTTCAGACAAACATGCACACTTACACAAAAACTTTCGCATTTATAACACTTTGCTTTTCGCACTTTGGCATTTTTTATATTAGTATATGATTAATAGTGTGAAATGTGATTAAAGACGGCTCAAGCTTTTATTTGCTCTGACAGCTGCAATAACATTGTAAAAAGCTGACTGAAAACCACTGATATCGATCACTTTCGCTAGGTTTTTGAACTTACTTCATTATTCTTCATACTTTATACTTCAGTGAAATATAAAAAGTTTTTTTTATTTCGCTTTTTTATAATGTTTTTGCAACTGTCAGAGCAATCAAATGCTTGGACCATATTTAGTGTGACAATTTTTTTCCGCCCAGACTTTTCTAAAACTGACACGACAGTGCGAGTAAGCTACAATTAATTTAAAGATATTTCAGAACCGGCCTTCAGGTTTTTCTTTATACTTGACAAGTAAGCACGACAAAACATTTATCTTCGAAGTACATCATTGGAGGTGCTGCCCAAATTCGAGCCAAGCTCATTACGATTTTTGCTTCAACGCCAGGCGAACAAGTACTTAGCTATATCATAGAGAAATATACTAACTAGAGTAATACCCACACGATCAAACAAATTACCCGACCCCAAACATGTAACTGCAACCATGTTGCTTCAAACTTTAAACTGAAAATAAATGGAAGGGGCTTTCAAAATCGTATCCGACGTGTACCGCATGCAGAAAGAGCTCCAAACTTGCGAAAGGTTATTGTCAGTTTGATTAAAACGGTTGCACGTGTCGTCCCGGTTAAATAACAGGGAATGTTCAAGTTGGGGAGTTGGATCGGATACACCTTGCTACAATTTTGAACAGTTAAGCTTTCGTGCCAAGTATTAGTTTACAGCTTTGCGGCTGTTATGCAAATACGAGTAGGCGCCTGGAGTACGGCAGCCATTGTTTCACCTCGCCGCCTGACACGGGCGCTTTACAACCAGTCTAGTGACCGAAGGTTCACCGCAGACCATGTATCGACACACCGTCGCTTGGCTCTTACATCTGTGTGGTTAGGAGAACAATCGCTCTTACTTTGTAAATTTATTTTGAAAGTGTTTTACTACACGTGGATGCAATCGGCAAAAATACACACAGGTTCGATAATTCAAAGCCAAACGTAAGTAAGCAGGCCTATTGACGAAGAAACGAGGGTGCAGACTCAGATATTCAAATAATTAGATTCTAATACCTAAAACCTACATAGGTAAATTTGTTTTATATCTAAGTATTAACGCAAGATTTCCACCGTCGTCTTTAGTAGCTACAAATAAAAATATTTTTAAAATATAAACCGACCCCATTAGTTTTATTATTGCTTAAGTGAGAAAAGTGAGAAGATAACTGTTGTCACCGTTTATTGAAGCGAGAATAATAATTATAAATCCATAACGTTCTTTATATATTCATTAAAAGTAAAAAAAATATAACCCGCTAACAATGCTGATACTAGGTCATATTTTGAAAATGGTACTTACACCGAAAATAAAAAAGATATAATAAACTTCACTTTCATTGTAAAAGACCTACCCTCATAATAATTGCTGTGTTTTTATTCTGAGGACCTACCCAAAGATACGTCACGTGAGAGGGTGAAGTCAAATTTGGTGTAGAGTCGTCATCACGTAATAATATTGACGTCACCTACTTTTCAAATTTTTAGCTTTAGAGAATATGTCAACAAACACTTTAAACCTCCTCTTTGTTGCTTTGTATCGTCGAGTAAAAATAGAAACATAGACTTAGATTCCCTATGTAATAATTTACAGTGTAACTTGACATCTTATCTAGGGTTGTAACATCGCTTATCAGAATGTCTAGGCATAACATAACAGTTATGCATACGCCCTGCATATCTGGAATTGCATTTGTAATACGGAGAGATACTTGGTAGAAACCCGCTAGCCATTCATCACTCCATGAATACTGTATGAGTTTAGCCTTCATGATGAAAATAAATAGTGTCTAATTCACGTAATTTTGCAAATAGCGTGCTAAAACTTTCAAAGCAATACCACCCTTATCATTATAGAAAATACTTATAAAAAGACTAGACCAGCCACAGACATAGAAATAAATAGAACGGAAATGAGAAGTAAAATCTGTTACCAGGCATTATGAGTGAACATTGATGTGAGGTTATGTGATTACTAGTACTTCTTTTACGAGTGTGTTGTGGGTTGTTGAGTTTTAGTTTTTCTAATTTAGATCAACGCGTCGAACTCCGCATCACAGTTGCTAACTGATTTCGAATGACTGACGTTTCGTTTATATGGGTGCAACTGGCTACAACAAATTTCTTACAAAAATGCCTTGACAGCCGTTCTAACAAAGATAACGTAGTATAGTATGAAATATTTGCGTTCTAATTTAAACAAAAAAAACTGATTCCAGCCCTAAAGTTACCCCAATACCTACATACTGCCTGCAGTTTTAAAAACAGTATTAGCAAAGTAAGACTTTAGTTACATAAGGTTACATACATATTATTGTTTGTCACTTGAAGTCACGCAATGTTCGCGTGTTCAGTATTTTCACATGCGAGTTTCATTGTTTGTTTACACGATTTTTGCGTGGTAAGCCGACCGCACAGATTTATCTATTGCGCAACCCTAAATCATTGGAATTAAAAGCTATTTTCCAACAAAAAGTTTTGTTTGCGCAGTCGATAATGCCATGGAGTCCAACGGTATAATAGAGAAAGGTCATGATGTGTAGGCATTAGTTTTTAAGTAGGTAAATGTCAGTATTATACAATGACCTACATATTTTGTATCGCATAAATTGCCTTCAGATACAGAAGACAACCAGTTGAAGGGTTCATTTTCAAGAATTAAATTACTTAGCCATTCTGTGCAAATATCCAAAAATTTGCATATTGTTATTTAACGTCTCGACTGTAGGTCCATCCAATAGCCAAAGCGTCTGTCTTGAATTATGAATGCACTTATATTTTAAAGCACTCTCATAAAAAGTTTATGAAGATAAGAAGAAACTAAGTCTACGTCATTCTATTATGTCTTCTGTGACGTCGGCACTTATTTATACGACGTGATAGAACATCTCGATCCCTAAAATGTTTGAATAATTGAGCATCAATTGGATTGCTCCGATGGCTGGACCACTCGTGAAAAATTTAAGCTCATTCTTTAACAACTCGGTAAGTCATTTCCTGAGACGAAAGCATCGAGTGTACTTCGTTTATGGGGTGAATTTGCCATTGAATGTATCCCGAAAGTTAAATGTGCCGATTATTTACGACCGCGCTTTCGCACTCCGACCTTTCCAAGTCTCAGAGGGAAATATAAGCGCGTTTTTATTGCGCCTCCTTTACTGGAACGTTAAAATTAAGCTACGTTTATGTTGGTACCCGGGTAAATGAGACCGCTTGCGGGACATTGGGATTAGTTATGAGAATGATATTATGTTTTTAACTTCCTCGGTGGCTTTGCTTCAGTCACACGGAGATAAGATAAATGAGCCGGAATGGTGGGCGGATGCCGGGAAATCACAATGTATGCAATTTGTAAGAGTCGCTTAAATGGGTGTTATTTAAAACTTTTGGTGTATTTAGGATGTTTGTCGGGTTAAAGTATTTCAAGTTTTTTTATGTATACAAGGTACGCTGCCAACTGGTAAGCAAACTGGTAGTGGTAAGCATTTGGATTATTTTTACCTACATTTGTACTAATATGTATTCTGTGCCTTCATCTTCAACGATTTTTTGTATAATAAGGTTAAGTAGAATAGGAATAACCGTTAGTGTTGGTTTGCTTGTATTTTGTTCAGATTAAAATTAATTTTATTTAGTGAACACCAACACTCAGGATCTTATTTATGTACACAAAAGCATTATCGAGTTTGTGTTGTTGGGTAAGTTTTTTTTTAAGTGTTAAATGTAACAAAAATCATCAGCATCAGCCAGAAGACGTCCACTGCTGAACATAGGCCTCCCCCTCTAACCTCTAAACCGAACGACAGCCTGACTTTTGCATCCACTGGATGCCAGCCACTCTCACAATGTAGTTGGTCCATCTAGTGGGAGGCTTACCTACGCTGCGTCTTCCGGCGCGTGGTCTCCACTCAAGAACCTTTCTTCCCCATTGGTTATCGGTCCTTCGAGCGATGTGGCCTGCCCATTGCCACGTCAACTTGAAAATTTTACCTGCTATGTCGGTGACCCTGGTTCTTTGACGAATATCCACGTTCCGGATTCTATCCCGCAAAGAAACTCCGAGCATAGCTCTTTCCATTGCCCGCTGTGTGACTCTGAGATTTTACAAAAAACGCTTGCCTGTATCACAGATGACATAATAGCCTGTATGTAGGTAATGGTAAAAATAATCGATTTTGTAACTAAGATGTAAAAGTAGTGTGTTTGTAAAAGAAACTAGAAATCACAAGAAAAGAAAAAACCAAGCAAACATAAATAAAAGTTTTCTGTGTAGGTACTTATAAAATCGGAATGTTTCGGCGAAAAGCCGATCAATATGCTCTTAACAGACCTTGTATTGTGCAGTGATAGAGGTAAACGAAATGCCGCTGTGAGCCGATTCCATTATTTCAAAATATTTAACGTCACTATAGAGCTTTTAAATGTTGTTTGGCTTTGTCAATCTCGGTGCTGTTTTCAAGTAAATAATAAAATGTTCCGTCAATCATAGCATTCATGAGTTAGCATAAAAACATGTTCATCGTCAAAGGAAAACTGCTTATTTTCTCACCTAGGCATAACTTTTTGTGACATAATTTAGCACCAAAACATTTTTATCATTGATAATAACACTACTTATCTGTCAAATATCAGAAGGAAATTCAATTGAATAAAAGCTTGTAATAAATAAGTTATTACAAGTTTTTATTCAACTTGATAGTAAGTATAATATAATTATGACAGGTATGTATGTACATTCGTGGTATTATGTGTGGGACCACAGAAGAGAAAATTTTTTCATTACACACGACAAATCTCTGGTCTTTAATTCAGTTGCAAGTTAGTATAATTTAAATATAGGCATTGAGGCTTTTGTCGATTAGTTTTCGTCAATAGAAATTTATGTACCTACGCGTCCATATCTTGAGAATCAACAAACCTTTGTTGAAGTAAGGAATAATAAGCAGGAAACAATATTTAATAATAATAACTTTTTTGATAGCCGCGTTGGTCCAGTTGGTAGTGAACCTACATTCTGCGCTTGGTGGCGTGAGTTCGATTCCCACCTAGGACAATCATTCATGTGATGATGAATTTGTGTTTTTTCTATATCTGGATTTAAGTACGTATTGATGGCTTGATGGAGTTTCCTTAGATCGATATAATTTTTCTTATGTTGGTATCTATAGGTGACGGTGATCACTTACCATCAGGTGAACCGTTAGCTCGTTTAGTACGTATTAAAAAATATAATATAAAAAAAATATATATGTATGTATATAAGTCTCTGCTATTACAAGCTTTGCTTGTCTTTGGTGTCAGGTGACCGTGTGTGCAAAAACGGCCCGAATATTAACATTATTATTAAAGTATTATTATATACGGTCGTGTGCCTTGCTTTCGCACGCACGCCCTTATTCTAAGTTGCGCAGGTTACTTGAACCATGTACAAGACGCATAAGTACCTATACGATACGAGTACATACATTATACTCTAGTGCAGGGGTTCCCAAACTTATTTTGTCTACTGCGCACTTTGAGATTAAATTATTTTTTAGCGCCTCATTTTTTCAAAATGGGGGCGCTAAAAAGAGAGAAATAACAAAAAAAAACCCCCCCAAGCCTCTACATTCCAACGACCCCATTTTTTTTCTGGGTCTCTTACCGCCCCCCTTATCGCCCACTTTGGGAAAGGCTGCTCTAGTGTAACGCTATTGCTATTATCATACTTGTACTTATAGTGTGGCCGCAAAGCAGACCTAATGTTGCGTTCGTCGAACATCATTTATTCAGCCAACTTTAGTTCGCGCTTTCGCCGCGTCTCGTTCCTTTTAACGTCGCTCGCGTCGCAGTAAACGGATTCTGGATATCGGATGAAACATTGATGGTCGTTTACTAAGTTCACTTACTTATTCATAAGGTTCCTGTGTTCGCGTTAATCTTTACCCCAGGCACTAAACTTTACCATTATTACTTTGAATAATAAAACGTTTCGTAATGTATGTAATTAGAATTTACTCATATATCTAATTTAACCGTCTATCCTATATTTATTTATTTTTTTATATGTAAATTCTATCCATCATGTGGTTGCCTGGAAGAGATCGCTTTTAGCGATAAGACCACCTTTACTGCCATGTTGGTACACACAGTTTCTACCTATCTAATTTATAATGTTGAAAATTTAATGGATATTTATTTTATTAGCAAAATAATTAGTTATGGGCAGGTGTGACTCTAAACATCGGGTTGCTTGTTGCTCAGCTAGAAACTTAGTTGCATAAAAAAAAGCTTCATACTCATAATACCCCACTGGGATTTCCTGTTTTGGAGATGAGATGATGCAAAGCAGATATTTAAATTTATCATTCAAGCACCTATGGCCGGTAATCAAACCCGGGCGTCCTGCTTATAAGGCAGACGGGATACCATAATATTGGCTTATAGCAGCGTCCATAATATTATACTGAGAACTTTTGTTAAATAGAAGATAGAAATTAGTTTGGAAACACAAGAGTGGAACTTCTGTTTTTTCTCTAATTGAGTTTATTAAAACGATCAAATTATTCATAGTTGAAATCATATCTAACTTATCTAAATTAAAATCAATATAAATGTAATTTAAAACTATACTAATATAATAAACCGCTGCCCGCAGGCATCGTTCCCAAAATGCTTGCCGCATTGCCGCGCAGGATTGCAATACTGACGCGTTGGTCAGCATTTTAGACACAGGATGATTTGAACAGATGAGTAAATAAAAATAAAATTTATATATAATTTTTCTTTTTTTGGTGGCCGGGCGTTTTCGCCCGGCCACCAAAGGATATAAAATTTTGACCCCAAAAGGCTCAAATTTGTACCTATTGTCTAGGCTACTATATTTGCTCCTGTGGCGCAAATATCTGTGGCGTATATCTGTGCCCTTGGCTCCTAATCTTAATTAATTCTTATGACGAATCAATAATTATGAAATTGAAGCTTAGTAAGATTGCATTTTAAGTGTAATTTTACTAAGCCTAGGTTAGTCTAGGAAATTGAAACACAAGCTACAAGCACGCATGTATACAAACAAACTAAAATACCCTTCTTTTGGCTTTGCGTCGTCGAGCAAAAACCCTACTTTAAAAGCTTATTAATTCACTTAGCACGCCACCTAGCCGCCACCACTGCCCGCAAACTATTCCGAACTGTCAAGAACCTAGTTTGTAGTTTTACTACCACCCAAAATCACTAGACACGAAGGCGGTTAGTTACATAACTTTGAGACCTTTATGTGCCAACAAAATAATTGATATTATACTCTCAAGCTGTATTATTAGCGCGTCCGAACGCCCCGCTTCATGCAAAAAAGTAAGTTCGTACTTATAGACTGAGTTGCCAGCTCTAATGTTAGTTAGTCTGGAGTTTTTAGGCCGACCGACGGACGGCCAGTTGTTTGTCATTACAACAGCCTCTATTGTGTCCAATATGTTAATCGCTTTTTGACAGCTCATACAAAGTTGACGATATAAATTTGTTAAGCGTGTAGTAAATTACCTATATTCCATACAAATAAATACGTTTAATCTAGCATTACCTTTTTACAAGGTTACATCAATGAGCTGTCAAAAAGCGATTAATAAAATGGACAGACTATAAGCTGGTGTTATAATATGACTAACAACTGCGACCTACAATAAAATTTAAGGTATATAATCCAACATGGTACGATAGCACTCAGTTGTAAATGTCACGGTCAGCTCTGGGAAAGTGGTCTTGAAACATCACTGAAGTTTTAACTTCAGTGATGTTTCAAGACCACTTAGACGATGTCCCAATAATGCGATTCGCCTTTTGGTGAAAGAAAACATCGTCTTACTCTCCTAGCTATCACTAAAAGTCAGTCAAATATCTGTCAATAGACAATAGCAATAATAACCATCAATAGTCCAAATGCCTCAGTGCCTTAAGACGAAGGTCTTCGACCAGTGTGTGTTACCAGTGATGACATACGACACTGAAACGTGGGCTCTCACTATGGGCCTCATAAACAAGCTCAAAGTCGTACAACGAGCTATTGAGAGGGCTATGCTCTGGGTTTCTTTACGAGATAGAATCAGAAATGAGGAGATCCGTATAGATGAACGAAAGTTACCGACATAGCCCACCGGATTAGCAAGTTGAAGTGGCAGTGGGCAGAGCACATATCACGCAGAACATCTGGCCGATGACGCCGAAAGGTTCTCGAATGGAGACCACGGTCCGGTAAGGGCAGCGTAGGACGTCCACCCAGAAGATGGACAGACGACCTAAAAGAGACCGCGGGGAAACGCTGGATGCAGGGTGCTTCCAACCGGCCCTTTTGTAGATCGATGTAGGAGGCCTATGGAAGCAGTGGACGTCCTACGGCTGAAATGATGATTATGATGATGATAAAATATCTGCCGTTAAGCTAAAGGTGTGACAGCATTCGAAAGCTCATTCTTGTTCCAGGTTATAGGTATAAAAACGTTAATCACCTTCGACCATCACATAACAACAAATGAGCTGTGATCAAACATAAATGGAAAACGAAATTCTTTGTTTCTTTAAAGTTTGGCTTCCAGACATATTTTCAATTTAGCCAGTGTCAAATGTAACATATTTTCAAGTAGTCGATAGTTTCATGTGTTAGTGCCTTTGCTAAATTGTAATCTTTGACATATTTTGTTTCGTTGTTTCATCGCTTTACCGAAACATTATGAAAACACAACAATAATAAATTAAATATTGAAGGTGTAACTTGATTTTCAAAGTAAAGTCCAGACGTCTCTTTTCAATTTAGCTAGTGTAAAGTGTAACAAAATTTTCAAGTAGTCAATAGTTTCAAGTTTTAACGCCTTCGCCGAATTGTTATTATCTTAGTCATACCTCTTTCTACTTTCTTTTGCTGTTTCGTCACTTTACCAAAATATTATTAAAACACAATAAATACAAATTAAATATTGAAGGCGTAATTTGATTTTCAAAGTAAAGCGCAGAGTTCGCAATTACAAAATCATTAATTTCACGGCGACACTTCAGTCGAGCATGAAAGGGCAATATCTTCTGACGAGATACCTTTCCAACTTTAGATGTAACAGAATATTTATGAAAATATCATCATACTATGTCATAAAAGAACGAGAGCACAATATTAAAACAAATATTGCGTGACAAAGGAAAACTTCGAGTTATGAGAGCGATGGTGTAGTGTTCGCGTGGTAGCGTGTGCGCTTTACAATCTGACGGCACCCGGTTCGAACCTCGGCCCTGCACCAATGACTTATTTACTTTATTTAGTACCTACCTAAATAAATTATGTGCAGTTTTGACAACATTGCTCAAAAACGGTGAAGGAAACCATCGTGACGCATCCGGTTTGTCCAAAACCTAAAAAGTATGTCAAGCATGATGAGTCAGGGCCCATCCGCTCTCTTTCTGAGAGAAGGCCCAGCTGTGGGCACATGATAGGCTGAAATGAAGATGATGAAAGGAAAACTTCAGTCCCTTCTATGATTTACTTGCTTAACTAGTTTTATTATGTTTAATATGTATTATGTTTTATCTATATTTAGTACTGCCTACCACGAATAATTATTGCTATGGTTTATGAAACGGTGGTACCTACTAAGCCAAAAGATGTTCATTATAATAACCATCATTATACACAAGTTTTTATTAGGGATTGTAAAGAAAAACTGAAACAGTAAAAAAATATGACCTACCAACCAAAAAAAGAATCATTAAAAAGTAACTAAATTGGCGGAGTAATAGCGTAACAAACATTTTAAAAAAATACATATTTATGGGAACTGCTCATATTTTTATGTTTGAATTGTAGTAATTGACTAAAATAAAGGCCAAGAACTGGTTAAAATAAAAATTTATTTGTACAATAAATGAACAATTTATACCACTGGAATGAAAAGAAAAGTTCGTAGATGACATTTTGCATAAATATTCTGCTATGGCAAGTATTGCATGCCGTGTCCTACAACCGATACAAAGTTATATAACTTCGTCATGACCATTCAACCGTCATATTACGTCTATCCCGCTGCTCTTAACAAAGTTAACTCTAGTTTTGTCATTCCGGTCTTACCTATCAGTGTAAATTATGAGTGCAATACTTTTATCTGTATTTTTATGAATGTATTTTTTTAATGAATGACTATAGCTGTTGGTCTCAAAGCGCCTAGTGCGAGTTTTTCCATTTGCGTTTACCTATTCGATTGACGTTAACTACGGTTTATGTGAAACTAGCTGAATCCCGCGGTGCTACCCGTGAATTTCCAATTTTCACATGATGATGTACACTATCATCCTGCCAAAATTCGTTAAGATCGGCTTAGCGGTTTAGTCGTGAGAAGCGAACAAACATCCAGACAGAGAGACAGAGTTACATTCGCTTTTATAATATTAGTAAGGATATAAGCAATGCCATCTAGATGGCGCTGGTCTTATTTCATACAAAGTGGCTGATACAATGCTATACATATACATTAGCCATGTTCGTTCTTCACTTCATCAAAACTCGCGTGAAGATATGTGAGTTAAACCGTATTGTCATATTTTATGTCCGTTATTTTGCTGCTGGACTGCGTTAATTAACATTATCATAACAATGACACAGTAACAAATATGGCTAATGTGGTCATTTTATAATTAAAAAATACGGACAATATATAATGTTTGTATTATTATATGGCGGTAGGGCCGCAATTGAAAGATTGAGCTAAAATTAGCATGCAATTGCAACGGTGTAAAAATATATATTATCTAAATAATTATGACTTTGGAGCCTTCTTTTGACAACCTAGCGTTGGACCATCCACTAAGGCCTAAAATATGGTGCGACGCTAACTCACTCTCGCATTTAATGCTTGTTTAACTGACTTCAGAAAAGGAGGAAGGTTTTCAATTCGATCCGTATTTGTAAGATATAATCCATATTTGTATTTGTAATGTCAGTCTATTTTTATAAATGTACTTTGGTCATTTTGTTTCGGTGGTTATTTTTTTCGTATAATTATTTTGTTCTCTTCATCATCATCATCAGCCAGAAGACGTCCACTGCTGAACATAGGCCTCCTCCTTTAACCTCCACACTGAACGACAGCCTGCCTTTTGCATCCACTGGATGCCCGCGACTCTCACAATGTCGTCGGTCCATCTAGTGGGAGGCCTCCCCACGCTGCGTCTTCCGGTTCGCGGTCTCCACTCCAGAACCTTTCTTCCCCATCGGCCATCGGTTCCTCGAGCAATGTGGCCTGCCCATTGCCACTTCAACTTGCAAATTTTAACAGCTATGTCGGTGACTCTGGTTTTTTGGCGAATATCCACGTTTCGGATTTTATCGCGCAAAGAAACTCCGAGCATAGCTCTCTCCATTGCCCGCTGTGTGACTCTGAGTTTTTCCAAAAGGCCAACAGTTAAGGACCACGTCTCAGTACCATATGTCATCACTGGTAACACACACTGGTCAAAGACCTTCGTCTTGAGGCACTGTGGTATCTTGGACGAGAATTGCGGAATTGTGGAATTGCGTGACATCTTCTCGTCCAAGATTATTTTGTTTTTATTTTTTATTTTTATAATTACCATAAAAAATGGATAAACAGTATTTCTCTATTTTAAAAAAATTTAAATATTCTGGCCCTTAAAGCGATCAGATAAGAAAAACTTGCACTAGACACTCAGATACTGAACGGTTGGCAAACGCAGATGGCGTTGTGCTTTTTGCCTAACATGAGCCAAGAGCAGCTGTATAAATGTATAGATTGCTCTATCCTCGCAGCTCTATACATGATCAAGGACGGTAATATTCCGTGAGTAAGCGGTCTACAAAGTAGATCGCGTGTTCAAATTACTTAGGCTTGGCTAGACTAGGTCTACGAAATAATATCTAAGCTCTTGAAAAATAGATGAGTTCTTGTCAAATTCTCATGGAAAGACCGACATCAATATTATCTGTCTAATATAATATTATCAGACCTATATTGAGTACCTAAGAGTAAGAAAATTTTAAGTACTGTACTAGAAATTTTGCTGTACATATTGGAACACGATTAGATGTTCAAATCTGTGTTATGTTTCTATGTTATGTGTCTATTTATTTTTGGTGGTAAATTTTTGTCTGCATTGATTATCTTGTTCGTGCTTACCTACAATAATTCAACCTACAAAGGAGGCGAACGCACAGAGGTTATGTTAAAATTTACGGACATACAATAATTTACATACATTTCCCGATGGTGTCCTGTAATAGGCTCATAGTACAAGCCATTGCCAAAAGTTTTTTTTCCGATATTTGGTTGTTAGGCAACGTTTTAATTTATTGCAAAAATTACCCAAAAATATTTATGTATATTTTTACATGTATATTAAATGTTATGTTTAAGAAAATTACTATAATAGCTTTGGCGGCAATTAATCATTTAGACTCACATATATGTTGACCTCGGCTACGCCTCCGCCTACATCTTTACGTTCGTCCATATATGGTTCTGTTACTGGCCGTTGCATTAATTTACTATAACCACTAATCTAGATCTGTGATCTCTGACTATAACGTTGGATTACTGTTTCTTCAAATTTAAATCTTATTTAAAATAAAACTTGATTACAGTTGTTTGGGTGACCTAAAAATTCTGAACGCAATATACGCCAAATTTTACCGGACGACGCTCAACCAAAAGGAGGGTAGGTATATTGTGTTAAGCGTGTATGTGGTTGAACAATGGACATATTCTAGAATACCATTGTACTCTTCATTTTAAAAAACTTTTACTGCTGAACCAACCCTGATATCGCGTAAACAAAATCAGCTGTACCATACATATCGTTAAGTGACGATGACTTTTTTATATAAACACCTGATTTTGTTTTCACATTATCAGAGTTGGTCTTTGAGATCAAAAAGCAAGGGAGATCTGCCCCAGTACAATTATTATCGTTTGCCATGATAGCGATGAGTAAAATAATATCCTCGAATATGTTCACTGTCTAACCAGTCATCCACTATATTTGCGCATAATTGTACATAACGTATAATATACACAGCCTAAACGACTAAATAGATTTTGATAATTCCTGTGCATATAGAGGTGACTTCCTAAAAACAAAATGACAAACGGTTCCCATATATGTAAAGAAAGAAATAATAAAAGTTTTGACCACATTTCCATTGAATAAGTAGGTCTTTTATAATGAAAGTGAAGTTTGATCCATTAAGTTTTGATCAGATGTAGGTATCGTATATATATCGTTTGCGAAGTAATCCGCTAAAAAAATATATAAATTTATAATAAAGCAACTTGTTGAGCATCATCCTATACTCAACTGTTTGCTCAATATGTTGATGTGTTTGTGTGAACCTGTAGTAACCGTTTCAACGCTGGCCAGCGTTGAATTCCTGTGGCATAACGCAACTCGGTTGTGGCTTTCTGCCCCTTGGCAATACTAATTACAAGTTGTAGCAGCGTGTAGCTAGCACAGATCGGAATGTAGGCACTGTTAGCATAGAAGCGACTCTAGGGAACTGTGCAAAGAAATTCTGCTTTCTTAACGCGCAGTTTCGCACTGAATTCTTAAGCTGGATTTCTTACTTTACGGAGTATATTGATAAGATTGTGAGAAAAGATTTATTGCAAAGAGTTTTTCAATGTGGAATGGAAATTTCACGTGAACTGAGTAAGTACACGTTTTTTTATGTTTTAGGTATAATTATTATAATTATAGTTTAGGTAAATATGAGTTTTACTTTTCAACCGACTTCAAAAAAAAAATCTGAATTCCACTTTCTTTTTTGTTTGTTTTTTGTATTGATCTAGACAACTATAAAATTTCGTTTCTAACGTTTCGTTTGTCGTTTTACGTGTATTTGTTTAAAATTTCGTTGGTTTTTTATATTTGTTTCGCGATATCTTCGCCGATTGTGGACCGAAGTTTTAAGGATATTTTTTTATTAAGTAGGCTAGCTATATTTTGGTCTTATTTAAATTTAAAGAAATTATTGCACCTATAAGGGTGGCAAGCTAGGGGATGAATCCTGTTTTTAACATTCCGTGAAGTGTTTTTTACAAAAATATATTAGGTACAGTTAAGTTGGTTGGTTTGATCTGTTTGCTGTCTATAAATATGTAGCTAAGAGTATTTAGGTACTCAGTAGTCATATGCATTCATCATATTATATATTGTTTATTTTGATTCTCCACGGACTCCTGGGTCCTTGCCCTTTGTATTTTTTTTTACTTTATCATTTATATTTAACTATCCTATCTATGCATTCATCATATTATATATTAAACTACTATCATCAGACCAGACGAAGTGGCGGGCAAACGCAACTCTTTTTTTAACAGTGAGTCTGCGTCTTTAAGAAGTGTCCAAGGCCTTTTCCTTGCATTGGGACACTTCACGAAGAAAATAAACAATATAAAAATAGTTGTAATTATGGTTAAATATTTTCATTTTTAATCATAGTTTTTTTTTACGATTTCGCTTACGTGATAGATATATAAATTTAGTGACAAATTATGCTTCGACATTTTGATGAACTTAAATATTTTCGTAATTGAAAATCTTTAATTTTCAATAAATTATGCAGCAGCGTGAAGCTTTAAGTAGGTGAAAAATCGACCTACATAGGCTTTTCCTAGCAAAGCTTGTTTTCGTGCAAACTGAGCTCGATCCCTCAGGTAAAACAAATAAATGAAACGTATCTATTCTTCGTCTTCTTCGAATCGAAAACAATCTCTAAAGTAATGTCCATGGCACAGGGCATTTATTCCATTCGTCACCGAGGACGTCGATTGATGTTCGCATGGTACATGCTCCAGCATTAAACTTTACAAATACGATCGCCATCTACCGCCATAAAAGGTTTTCTAAAATTTTCCTTGAATTTTGTTTAACCGCTAATGAGACCTCCGTACCGTTGGCCGAAATGTAACAATAAAAGAAACTCGTTAAAAAGTTGTTAAATTAACTTTGAAGTAGGGTTTTGATTTTGAGATCTACACAAAATAATTTAAGCAAACGAAAAAAGAGGCTGCATTGTAGGCTTTAGGATAGTCGATTTTAGGATGAATATGTAGTCTATAGACTGAAGTGAAAGTGAAGTTGAATAGTGGCTCAAGTCCTAATCAAACTAAACTAATGCATAAGGATAATGACTATCAAGATATCTCACGAATAGGCGATTTTTGCACAGAAGTCTTGGAGTAATTACATGAAATTTCATGTCCAGATGAAAGTTTTCTAGATATGTAAGTACATACTAAAAGAAGCATTTTAATCATCGGCGAGCAATAAAATCTAAAAATGACCCACACCGAGCCCGGGGCCTTGCGGTGGAACTATAAAACCGTTAATAAAATTCATAATAAAACCCACAAAATGTACTTAACCGAGGCGTAAAAGCTCAGCGTGAATTCCTTATATAAGGATTAACTTTCGCCATGTATTTTGGTGTTTCTTTACTTATCAGTTACTACATTAAGGGCTCATGACATTATATTGAGGGCTTCATTCTCCGCCAAATTCTGACTCAACTTCGACTCTTCTTAAATTGAAAATAAACTTGAAGCGTGTCCTTATTTATTTTAATTGATAATCCTTATAATATTTTTATAGAAGTAATAGACTATATTCAACAGGAGTTAGATGTGTTAAAATTACCAAAAAATATAGTAAAAAATATAATTAAATTTACAACGAATACTGAAGAAATTGTTTCGTTTTAGAAATCGGTTTAAGAAGTTCTGAGTAGTTTTTGGTCAGATTATGAAGAAATACTCTGTCCCTTTCCCTCAAAGTGAGTGTTTGTATGGCATGTCAGTATGAAGTTTATATCGCGTGCTTACAAGTGACGTAATAATGCCTAGTAGTGTTGTTTTTTTTTTTTAATTTTTAATTAGTAATTTTTGTTTGGGATCCGAGCTTAATAAGCTAAACGGTGATCGTTTTTTTTTTATTTTTTGAATAATTTTTCGCAACTTTTTTACCATACTTTACAATCCCTCGTTCATTCTAATATCTTACACATTAGTGCATTAGTTATTAATATAGAATATCCTTGGTCCCATAGAGTATGCTCTACCATTTATTATCTATCAGTTCCGGGCCTATCGTTAATCTTCCGATAATTATGTCAAGAGAGGGATCTCAGTAAACCCTTGAGATGTCGTCTTGAATAGAAATTCGTGAGCGCCTATGTCCTGTGTTTACTTAGCAGGTAGAGTGGCCTGTTTGCCTGGACTGGGACTGTATTACCAATGCCATTTAATACATCTACATAATATACTTAGGGACTTTTTTATTAAAGCGGAAATAAAGGTTTTGTTTTTATTAAATCAACAGATTAAAAAAGTTATTTTTCATATAACTTTAGTGAACATCCGTGATAGTTTAAAACAGTATTCAACACATTGTTCAAATATGATTTTTTTTTTCAATAACGTATGCACGGTAGGTTTGTCTTGGTACACAGATTCACCCCACGCTGACAAATAATACCTACGCTGACAATAAGAATAAAATAAAAATAAGATGATACAGAACTGGTACCAAAGTAAATCTATAAATTCTACCCACATAAATTTTTTGAAGTGCAAACAATTCATCAAAGGTAAACCCATTATACGCCTATTCTTGATATAAACGTATACACAGGTCTGGTAGTTAGTGTAGAAACCAATAGTGTTTTTTTTTACATCGGACTAGGCTAACTTTTGACCGCGATCTCGCCCTTGCATAGCTGTTTTATAAATTGACAGTTTTCGAAGTTTTTTTGCAGCTTAATATCGCGACTAGCTGGCCGCTCAGCATCTTGCTTGCCTATATTAGGTCAGTGCCACCCAGAATTAAAACACCAATATTTTAAAACTCTGCGTGGCAATGAATTGCACTCGTCACCCTGAGATATTATGTAGCTTCGTACGCCAGTAATTTCACTGGAAACACTGCCCTTTAATCCAAAACGCAGGTAAATAACTGGTAAAGTTATGGTAGGTACTTGCGTAGGCGGATTCTTCAAACTAGCCCAAACACTTTCAAAAATCTTCTGTTGTATAAAAAAATCCATGAATTGATCTATCCCCCATACAATAGAACATTTAAAATTTGCAATGTATTACTACTACTTTTGACCTAGGCTTCTTCTCTGTATGTCGTTTTGTTTAAAAGGTCACTTGGTAGTATACGTTTTAAGTGGTGAGCGTTCCTGTGGAAGTAAATACAGAGTTTTTTTTTTAGAGCTGAAATTTTCTTCTGATCATCCTAAATGTTTAGACAAAATAACTTTCCATTCTTACAAAATGATTCAACGCTGTTAACGATTACTTTCGTTTTCGCGTCAGCCCAACAAAACGTAACAGGATATTGGATTTTCTACGAAAAATTACCACGGACAATAAACGTTATTTGGTATTTTAGCCTTTAGCATAAAATTGTTTGTTTTCAGTTTTGGGCCGGCCGCGTTGTTTACTCTCATAAATGCCTTCGGAGGGTAAAACTAGGAGTTTCTAAACGGCCTGTGTGTTCAGTTTTAGATGCTTTACTTTGCTTTGAGATTACGGACACATGGCAGCTAATTGAAGTTCAGATATGAAATCATATTTTTATATTGTAGTTTAAAAACATGCTTATGTCAATTGTTAAATAGCGAAACCGATGACAGAGCCATCTAAAGGGAAAGACACCAAACATATTATGCGTCGCGCAAGATGACTTTGTCAATATGGTTAAGAGTAAGAGTTAAGATTAAGAGAGAGAGATATAAAAGAAAAGAGTAAGCCAAGAAAAGAGTAAGAGTGCCATTTAAGAATTCCACTTTTCACCTCCTGATCCTCATTAGATCATTTCGATGGTACTAAATTATTTTAGTCATCCGACTTGCATCTTGCAAAGTTTCTAATAGATACGACATCTATTAGTAGATTACTATTGAATTAATTACATTGTTATTTAGTTGTTGTAACATTGTTAATTACATTGGTAATTTTTAAGCGGTAATGCCGCCTGTTAAAAAAACTAGACAATAATTTCATTGTACTTTTAGTAGTACTATTGTAGTTTGTTATACTTATTTTTGGGGTATTTAAAAAATAGCTAAATAAAATGTTGAAACGTTCTTATTTTATTATTATGCACATATATTTATTTTCGTTCTTAAATTTAAGTTTTTTTACAATAAAATATAAAAACAAAATATTATAAAAAAAAAACATTATTATTATTATTACTTTTTATTTCATAAAATTCACGGGTTTGACCCGGTCATTTGTTAGGCATTGGTGGAGTCGAAACCAACACCAAGAGGCCCTGTTGAATAAAAAATACAATTTCTATGGAATGTGTATAAAATGGAATGTAAAACTATTGTACAGTATGGGATAAAAAATAAAAAACAGGGCTATTGAGGTGAACTATTTGTGGGTAGTTGAACTGATCTATGGGATGAGAAACGGCACCTGCCTTATCCTGTCTCATCTTATTATTATTATTATTATTTATATATTTCAAGTAACACTGACTCATATGCACAATAATTAAATTTAGGGTAGTCACATTACAAATCATACATGTCAATCACTACAACACAATATAAAAATTCCATTACAACAAATCAGATTAAAAATAAATTAAAATTAAAATATATTCCTAATCTACTAATAAAATTAAATAATATTTGAATACTACAATGTCAACATCATAATATTAACCTAACACAACTATACCGGCACCTTATAGCCCCTGTGTGTAATGTGCATTTCGCAGCAATGAACAATGTAGATACAGTCCAATCTATCAGCGAGTGCGGCCAGCATACCGTTAGTACTCCCCCGCACCCGTCTCACCAGGGAGCCACATCTCTTGCGAAAAATTGCGTGGAATTATGGCGTGAAGAGGAAAAATCAAATTAATACACGTTCACATTTACTTAAACATTTTAGCTGTAGTGAGCAACGAATTTGACGATCTCAACTGTCAAATTTGACGATCGATAAAGAACGGTATTTTCACTGCTGATTCGAGCCCATAAAGATTGTCTTAAGACGTTTAGAGCATTGATTATTCTACGCCATTGTGGTTCTGTTTTTTTCTACCGAATAAAATGCTGATGCTGCGCATACTATCACGAATACCTTTCAATGTAGCAATTTTGCAAGTATACTGGCCACTTTCACACTAAGGGGCTTTTAGATTAGTTTTTTTTAATGTTTAATTTAGGCTATATTTATTTTTAAGTATTTTACACAAGTATTTTAGATTTAGTTCATCTGAAATTGTATTATAATTATGTTTTGTATGACTTTCTTCTGTAAATAAACGAGCCACATCATTAGGAATAGTACCTACTAGTGTGATTGCGAATCAAAAGATAAAAATTTAGAGTCTGTAGATATAACTAGCGAATCTGATGCCCCAAATGGCGAGCGCAGTACAGTACCACTTAAAACTTTGCCATTCAAAGCTCTAGGTGCCGCTTTAATTGCCAAAGGTGAGCGCGGCACTTATTTTCAGTCGTCAGGTTTGCTCTCTTCGTCACTTTATTGCATTAGAGTCTGCGCTGAAAGAGAAGAGTCGTAGGATTAATGCCGCAGTGTTTAATTGTTTTGCATATTCCAACAACACTATAGCGTACGAAACAACATACAAAACATGTGACGTGATAAACATAAAACGTGAGTGCTTACCGTCTGTTTGGAGTTTGTAATTAACAATGATAAACCTTAGAGCTAAAAAAGGCTGTTAATGTATATACCTAGTTATCTACCCTCAGGTACTATAATATTGTACTATACGGTAAACTAAAACGCGCATTCTATGGCGATCTAAGCTAGAAGTGGAAACTATTCTACAGTCCAATTTTATTTGTTTAAATAATTTTAACAAAAAAAAATTGTACTGTAGAATAGTTTCCTCATGATAACGACCATAGTTTGTCATCACTTTTCTCCTACCAATGTTAGGAGGCTAAAGTCGTCTTACCTCAAATTCTCACTGCATGTGATCTGCAAGCAGTCCGAGTTATCTGTAAACAAAATAAAAATACATTTAAAATTGGTTGTCCGCGTTTGACCGCCATCTCGTCTGTTGGTAAGCGACGGTGTGGTCGAAGATGAAACACGCAGACTTAGAAGATATCGGTTATTTTTTGGCCTTGGAAAGGCCCAGATTATATCTCTCAGGTAACAAGGAAGCCGGTTAGTTGTTCCAATCGTTGGCCGTTAAATTGTTTTATACTTTTACGTTTGTGCACCACATTTAAAAAAGTCTATATCTAAATCTAAGACTTTCTTCATATCAAATTTGAGAATTTTCAACGCAAGAAAAATCAAAAATTTGTATATCAGCAGGATTTGAACCTGCAACGATATAGGTAAATAAGCATTTACCTAATTATTTATCTCATCAATTGGATGGAATTCAAGTTTCAAGAGTAGTAGCAGCAATTGTTCTACTACCTACTCTTAATATTAATGTTTTGAATAAATATCTCTTCTCTATCTCTATCTCTTCTCTTCTCTATCTTCTATATCTCTATCTCTACATAGTATAAATTAAAGTCGCTTTCCGCGTCTGTCTGTCTGTATGGCCGCTAACTCCTCCTAAACCACGCAATGAATTTTGATGCGGTTTTGACTATCAGTTAGATACATTTTCACGGAAGGTTTATATATATAACTAGCGACCCACCCCGGCTTCGCACATAAATTACACTCGTGCGAAGCCGGGCAGGCGGGTCGCTAGTATTATATAAAAACTATTTAAACTAATAAACGGCTAGCACTCACTCACTTAGTTTCTATAGTTATATAAAAATTTGTATGTGTATGTTCCCTATGGACTCCAAAACGGCTGGGCCGATTTTGACGGAACTTTCACGTACAGAAAGATGATGCTTAAGTAACTTAAGTAGTAAGGAGTAACTTAAGCTACTATCCCGTTGGTGAAACCGCGGGGCGCAGCTAGCTTTAAACAAATCCCAAGTATGGAAACTCATCAATAAAAATATATGTCTAAAGTTCACTTTTCAATAAACAAAGGAATCTCTTGCACGTTCACGCTTTACTCTATACCCTTGTTAATCAATATCCCGTGGAACATATTCCTAGCATCCGGCATATTCCGGCTTGCCCATCAAATAACAATAGATAACCCTGGAAGCGTGTTAGGTACGTATAGGTACACAGGGTTACGCATATAGATTGTACTAAGCCGAAAGGAGGTCATTGTATTCATCATTATGAACAACTTTTACTATCGGACCAACATAGAAATCACGCAAAAAAAAAACTGCTGTTCCATAGAAAAGGTCAGTGTCACTTGACAAAATGTATAGAACAGCTGCTTTTTTTCGCGATTTCACGGTTGGTTTCATTGTAAAAGTTGTTTATAATGATGAGTACGATGGCCTCCTGTCGGTTTAGTACTATATGCGTAACCCTATATGTACTTTGAACTATTGCCTCATATATACGTTAGGCGCATGCCCTAGAGAAAGCGGTCCTAGAGTTTAGAATTTATACGCAATGGCTTGGATTTTTACGGAAAGAATAGCGGTCAGACCGCGACGGTCTCTGAATATACGCGTGACAGAACTCTGGGCTTGGAACTCTTGACCGCTCACTCCTTATAGGTAGGTAGGTACAATGCCTGTGATTTCACAGTTTCATATTATGTAGAGAAATCTCTACATAATACGAAAAAAATTTATTAATTAACAAAAGTTTAATTAGCTTTGACTCAGTAGTTTTTGATCCAGTTCTAAAAATACAAACAATATTGTTCGAGCGCCTATTGATTTGGCAATAATTTTCTTCTTGGTCTTACTGATTTTGAACTTGGTTTTTGATTATTTGAAATTGAATGTTCTATGGATCTTTCTATTTGGTAGAATCATAACGCCTTACCATCAATGTATTTTTGTTAGTTTTTTCGTCAAAAATTGTGAGAGGGCTCTTAAATAGCTATGTACAGAAATATACTGGTAGGTATACTGGTATATTTTTATAGTTACCTAGGCACGTAAACACGGTAAAAGAACACGTTACAAAAACGACAACATAATCATATCTTTAACGGATAGGTGCTTGAAGCTTTTACCTCGGCCTCTTCATAACGGATTTCCGATATTTACTGTGACATTTGCGTTATTTGGTAAGGACACGCCCATTCATGTAGCTTTTCCTTGTACACTCAAATATTTGTTACGATATTTTGTTACTGTTTTCTTCCTTTGACGAACTAAACGAATCTGAAAATATCCGTGGCCGAATAATGTTGCTTCTATTTCAGAGTTGCATCCATTACAAATATTTTGTAAAAAAAAATGCATATGAATTAAAATATATAGAAAAGGAAGTAAGTTTCATAAAAACTTTAAACTATCTTAGAATCCAAATGTTATTACAACCTCAAGAATTTTTTAATAATAATTTTGGCGAAATTGAAATAAATATTTCCATGCTGGCAACTGCCACACCCTAGTTTCATATGTATCATTTCATTAAACATGTAATTCAAGTACTTCGTGTACCAATAATAAAATAAAATAAAAATATATTGTAATAAAAATATTGAGCATCGAGTATTCTTTACAGTTACAATATTCCCAAATGGTAATTACAAATAAAAAACCTACCATCATCATCTTCAAATAAAAAATCTGTCACTAAGCACCATAATTGAATCAGGGGCGGATCCAGGATTTCATTTGGGCGGGGGCCATTGTGACAAGTTTCGAAGGAATTAAATCGAAAAATTGAGTCTGAGTGAGAGAATGTATGGAATTGCTAGGTGTTTTGGGGTGGGCCATGGCCCCCATGCCCCCCCCCCCCCTGCATCCGCCAATGAATTGAATGTTCTGGTAACATCACTTGAGAGCCAGTTCCTATTCCAGTTCCAGTTTTTTTATCAGTCTCTGGCAGCCATATCACAAGCTTTGCTTAGTTTGGGGTCAGATGACCGTGTGTGCAAAAATGTCCCGAATATATATTCCGTATTCCGTTATTACGTAAGAGCAATGGTGGTCGAGCAAAAACATGCGCGCTTTACAATCTGTCGGCACCTGGTTTGATTCTCGGCCCTGCACCAATGACTTATTTAGCACTTAAATAAATTATGTGCAGTTTCGATGCACAAAACGGAGAAGGAAAACATCGTGAGAAAATCGGTACTTCCAAGAACCTCAAAACTTCAAAGGCGTATGACATTCACTAAAATCTATTGGGCATGGTGAAGGTTCAATACTCTCTCTTTGAGAGAAGGCTGTATTCCAGCAGTGGGAACATGATAGGCTGACAATGATGATGATGATTTCGTTATTACTGTATTCGACCACACCGTCACTAATATTATCAGGTTAGCTGTGCGGTCATAACACATTCCATAGCTTTTTTTTATTCCACATTTAGTTACGCATCTTTTGCTGCCTTCCGCTTTGATCATGTACTTTCGATTTATGATGGTGAATCTTTCATCACCATCATCAGCCTCTAACTGACCACTGCTGGACATAAGCCTCTCCCAATGCACGCCACTGAGCTCGGTCGGCAGTTCCTTGCATCCAGTTTTTACCCGCCGATTTACGCAGGTCATCGCTCCTCCTGGCCACAGGGTGTCCTACACTACGTTTGCCTAACCGTGGTCTCCACTCCAGAACTCGTCTACCCCATCAGTTATCGGTTCTTCGGGAAATGTGGCCGGCCCACTGCCACTTCAGCTTGCTAATCCTTTGAGCTATGTCGGTAACTTTGGTTCTATGTCGAATCACTTCGTTCCGAATTTTGTCCCGTACAGAAACTCCAATCATAGCTCTATCCATAGCTCGCTGAGCGACTTTAAACTTGTAGACCTTAACCGTGAGTGTCCACGTCTCGGCACCGTAGGTCATAACGGGTAGGACACACTGATTAAAGACCTTTGTCTTGAGACACTGTGGTATGGACGTGAAGACTTGACGAAGCTTACCGAATGCTGCCCATCCCAGCTGAATTCTTCTATTGGCTTCTTTCTCGAAGTAGTTCTTACCTAACTGCAGAGTTTGTCCTAGGTATACGTACTCTTGAACAATTTCGAGGTGAACGCCATTAACTACTATCGGCCCCGGGTCTATTATCTTTAAAACTTCTCTTCTGACCATCCAATCTCTGACGATGACGTTTCTAATTTAACTAGCTCTCATCTATTAGATACCTACTAATTAGCCAACATACCGAAACAGCCATTCTAGCCGGTTCTGATTCACTTCATTTATCAGCACCTAATTAAAAGGTTGCATCGATTATAAGCCACCTTAATTACGAATCCGCCTTTTATACTCCACTTCCCGCAGTTTATAGGAGAGTACCGACATTATAATTGCAGGGAAGCTGGAATACTTATATATTTTTAGGGAAATAAATTCAGAATTAATTGTTCTGTTTCACTTTGTTCAACAGAATAATGGTAGAGAGACGATTTAATGCGTTTCAATTCCTCCCCAAATCTTAATCTCCTCTTCTGTTTTGTTTCAAAATTATGTCGTTAAATTAATGTACTTCCTTAATAGAAACATAACAACGGTGTTTTTTACATAAAGTATTATTTTAGCTGAACAAAATTAATACGCTGTGGTGTACAAAAAGTAGATACCTACGTACCCTCACTATATGAAATATTTTTAAAAACAATAATGATAACGTTATTTTAGTCAACTCAAATCGCATTTTTGTATATATACGGCTTACATCTATATTGGCAGCTGGGATATTTCCTGGCGTACAACTGCGGCAGTAAAAAAACATCGAGCGTGTTAAATGTTAATGTTTGACAAGGAAATCGTGGGGAAATGAAAAATGAAATTGCCTGATAAAAAAATCAATCTTTTTAGGGAAAACAATGCATAGTTGAGCCGGACATTGGTCATTTCATTTTTATACGGCTGTTTCAGAGTTTCAGATCTTTTATTAGTATCATTCGCGTGCAGAATGAGCGAGGGTCGTTTGCCGCTTTGGTGGTGTAATTGTAGAGCGCCCTTTTGTAGTCACGCAATCGCGTGTCGGAATCGTCCGACCTGCCTCTCTATTCGGAACCGCTCGATTCGATTCCAACGGCTTTATTGCTTCCACCCGCCGCCTGGCGCCCGTACTGCATCGGCAGACCAAGATGCCGATACGATTTTTCCGGAATAACTAACGTAGAGCCTTTCGGAGCGACCCGTCCGTCAGACCGACCTTTTTTAACCCGAATCGATGGATTGTGTGTAACGATCCAATTGGTCGAAGCACGTTTCGTTTTCATGTTGGCCAATTAAAAGCCTTTTAATATAAAACTCTGTAGGAGTTAATGAGAACGGTAAAATAAAAAGCTATAAGCTTAGATTGCGCGCTGGGAAATAAATACCGTAGACGCGACGCTTGCCTCTTATTAGTTTAGGCGTTGTTAGCTGCATGCAATACAATATAGAATATAGTTTTTTTTTTGTATTGTATGAAATCTTTGAGAACAAAGTATTATTTTATTTGATCTAGTGTATTTTGACATTGTATGTTATGTTAATTTTTATTTTGACTTTCCAGTGACACTATTACACCTATTATACCTAATTCTATGTCCGAATATGAGACCATGGTTACTTGAAATAAACAATTTGAATTGAATTATTATAGTAGGACGCATTTTTTTATTAAACACAAATGTTTTCATTGACGGTTTGTCTGAGTGCGTTTGCCTCATTAGCAGGAAGGAGGCCCCGGGTTCTATACCGGGTTTTGGACAGATGCGTTTGAATGATGAATTTTAAATATTTGCTCTGGGTATAGATGTGGACACGGGCTACTTGTCTTTGTGCGTGTTCCATGGTGAATCTGTGGATATATGAGTGTAAAGCGTTACTTATTTATTTCAAGACCTCCTTTAGACTTAGTACCACCGTTCTGCGTGACCCTGTTTATTTTCCTGTAGCGAGTCTCGTCTTGTAATATTCGAGATTAATTACTCGTGTTGTCTACACGCTAATGTTGTCGGCGGATAATGCGGCGCCGTGACGAGGGTCACCCGACTGCTCTATTTGTGACAACTTTTCAAACTATTATGCTAATGTTTTCAGACTATTTATACATATACATTACTAGCAATCCACACGCCCGGCTTCGCACGGGTATAATTCACGTGCGAAGCCGGAGCAGGTCGCTAGTTATATCTGTATAAACCTTACGTAAAAAATTATCTAACTGATGTTGAAAACCGCATCAAAATCAGTTGCGTGGCTTAGGAGGAGTTAGCGGCCATACAGACAGACAGACGCGGAAAGCGACTTTAATTTAAACTATGTAGAGATAGAGAAGAATAGATTAGTAGCGCCCGCAGTTTTAGGACCCGTGTATGTCCTATAACTGCAACCAGAACCACCGGAGGCGGCAGCGTCCTACTAGTACACGGTGAACTTACTGCGATCCCCAAGTCGCCTGCTAAGCGTGGAGATTTTGGCAACAACCCAAAGAAAGAAAGAAAGGGAAAGAAAGGGAGGCCTTTGCTGAACAAAGGCCTCCCTCTCTTAGAGAAGGGTGTTTCAGTGGACATTTACTAGCTGCGCTCCGCAGTTTCACCCACATAGTGATTAAAAATGATGATGATGAAAAGTAGCCTATGTCACTCTCCAGCCCTTGAACTATAACCATGCAATTATTTGTTCATATTTGTTTCTCTTTCACGCAGCAACAGAGCAACGGATCGACCTGATTTTTGCATGGGTATAGTTCAAAGGCTGGAAAGTGATATAGGCTACTTTTCATCACTACGCGGGTGAAACCGCGGGGCGCAGCTAGTAAAATTATAAATGTGAAAAGTTTTTTGTTTTGTTTGCTCCTCTTTCACGCAGCTACAGAGAAACGGATCGACCTGATTTTTTGCATAGAGATAGTTGGAGGCCCGAAGAATGAAATTTTATCCCGGAAAATAAACGGTTCTTGAGGGAGTGTTCCAAGAGAGGGTGCAGCGTGTTTGTATACTGGGTGACTGTTTAGATAGTGGATGTATTCGGGTTAATCATAATATTCACCTTTATGAACAACTTCTCTATCTCTTTCTCTACATAGTATAAAAGTCGCTTTCCGCGTCTGTCTGTCTGTATGTCGGTATGGCCGCTAACTCCTCCTAAGCCACGCAACGGATTTTGATGCGGTTTTCACCATCAGCTAGATATATTTTCACGGAAGGTTTATATATATAACTAGAGACCCGCCCCGGCTTCGCCCGTGCGAAGCCGGGTGGGCGGGTCGCTAGTTTACAATAAAACCAAGCCTGAAATCGCGACAAAAATCAGCTGTTCATGAATTTGTCGAGAGTGAATGTTTTTTTTTTAACCCACGACGCAAAAAGAGGGGTGTTATAAGTTTAACGTGTCTATCTGTGTGTCTGTCTATGGCATCGTTGATCCCAAACAGGTGAACCGAATATTATTATTTTTGTTAATAAGGTGACTGGGTCGAGAGTGTTCTAAGCTATGATTCAAGAAAATCTGTTAGGCGTTTGAAGATTATCAGCTCTTTTATAAGGATTTTTTAAATTACATTTTATATTTTTGTCACTTCATTTCATAAACAATATTTTATAGCATTCCCCTTCGAAAAAGCTTATTTTATTCACTGAAAACAGTGAATAAAAAGCACTTATCACTATTTTGGTGTTTAAATTTAGAACACACACTTTTTATTTAAATACTGTAACTTTTATACAGTAAATCAATATGTAGAACACTTCTATACAAAATTTCTTTCGAGAAAAATTATTTTGTTATGAAATAGGTTAAAATGCTGTAATAAAATGCAAAACCTTCCCCAGTAAAGTAAAAGGCTCATTCCTTTTTCAATGAAGTGAATCATTCTATTTCCGTACTGTTAGCCCAGTCCTATAAAAAGGTCAAATACCTTATCCGTGACGAGAATAATTATGATGGCTATTATTTCCCCTCGCTTTATTCGCTACCATGAATTGTACCCGAAGAGATAGGTAAACGCAGGTACTAAGGAGAAACATCCAAATACCTCACAAAACTTTGCGGGATGCATAACAATAGCCTCGAATATCGTATTATCTTCCTTCCTGAGTCTTAAACGGTTTGATTTATTACGCCTAAAACCCATCTATTTCTCCAGTTTAGAAGGATCAATTCAGATTAAAATCAATTGGCAGATTCGCAGAATTCATTAAGGTAGATGAAAATCTTAACTAAAATTGCCTTGATCCAGCTGATAAATTTCAGCTTGTTTGTCGAAATTAATTGATCCCTTAATTTATTTTTACAATAGGATTATGCTACATCTGGCCCGTTGTACTGTATGGATGTGAAGCGTGGACCATGAAAGCAGGAGCTCCGAAAAAAGGTTGAAGCATTTGAGATGTGGTCTTACCGCCGCATGCTACGCATCAGTTGGACGGATAAAGTTACCAACGTAGAGGTTTTACACTGTATGGTAAAAAAATTGAACTTATCCGGACCATTAAACAGCAAAAGGTTGCCTACCTCGGACATGTACTGCGGCATGGCCGGTATTTTCTCCTGCAGACCATCATGATGGGCAAAATACCAGGGAAGCGTAAGGTCGGAAGACGCAAGATGTCGTGGCTTCGTAATATCAGGGAGCGGACGGGAATAAAGACGGATGAACAACTGTTCAGACTTGTGCTAGGCAAGGAAAAAATTTAAGAAGCTGACTGCCGACTTTTATTAATGGAGAGGCACTGAGAGAAGAAGAATAGGATTTTGTCATTAATACGTTTTTAACCGACTTCCAAAAGGAGGAGGTTATCAATTCGACTGTATGTTTTTTTTTATGTATGTTACGCGATTACTCCGCCAATTTAGAATGGTTTTTGATGATTCTTTTTTTGGTTGGTAGGTCATATCTCATATCATATGTGGTCCCATAAAAAAAAATCGACATTGATTCATGATTCATTTCTTGGTGAATTTCATACTTTGTTCACCACTAGCGACGCTGTCAACTGAACAGCAAACATAGAGGAACTGTTCCTAGAACAGAACTTCAAAAAAACCAAGAAATGTCTCGATGGCGTAGTATACTGAGTCTATGCTCGATGGCGACCGGGCCCTGTTGTTTTTCGTTAAATTTTTCATGACCATGGATACAAAGTATTTCAGTCTTAATATTAAACAATATTTTCTACTTTTTAGTTTCAGTTTGTAAATGTAAGTATAGTTATGAAGTCGGTTCTTTTTTTTTTTTGTTTTTAAATCAAATTAACTGAAAACAATATGTCATACAAGTAAACGAAATTGCATATTTTGCTTTCCTGTGTTTTGTGAAGTCGGTTTTTTTACATTGAGAATTTTGGTAATAAATAATAGGCTAACAAAATAGTAATGTTTTTCAAGTATCGCTAAGTCAAAAAAATAATTGTCGCAGTGTTGATGTTTAATTGAATACGGTATCTATTACTAAATTATTATAAATGCGAAAGTTTGCGAGTGTACGTGTGTAAGTCAGTGTGTTTTTTCCCACTCAAGTCCGTAACTGCTTGATATATTTGGACATGGAAGTAGCTTATGCCCTGAATGAATATACATACTTAAGATTTATTAGCTCGGAGAAGCAAACGGTTCTTGTAGGATAGCAAGTTAAACTCGCAGAACACTGCTAGTGAATTTAGTAATCAATCTTAGCCTGACGTGAAATTGCTTTATAGTTTTCGACGTATCGTATACGAATAAGAATATAGTCAAGGTCGTATCGTCAAATGAAATCACTAAGGAATTTCATGGAAAGGAGTAGCTATCCACACTTCCACTTCTTGTTTTTTTAACTTTCTTAGCCTACCTATACGGGGTGTAAGGGAAACACTCTCGAAGCCAAAAGAAGGTAATTTTACTCATCATTATAAAGAACTTTTACTATGGAACCAGCCCTGAAATCGCTAAAAATATATCAGCTGTTCTATAGAAAACGGTCATTGACACTGGACAAAATGTATCAATGTAATGTATGGTGTAAATGTAGGTATAGTATTGAAAACGGTTCTTGTTTTATCCCTTAAAATTTACTTTATTGCATTTATTATTGTATTGTCTTTGGAATCACATCCAGCTAAATTAAATTTAGAGCTAGTAGAATTGGATTTTCAAAAGTAGTTTTCTTAGTGGCCTATGTAACTAAGCGATTATAAATTATCTTCTTTATTCGAGAAAAGTTTGTAACAAGGGTCTTCAAAAGGGTTCTATTGAAGTTTTTGATGAAAATATTTTCTACTTTCGGTCACTTTAAGGATTACGCTTTAATCTTAAGACAATTATTTCTCTAAGAACACCTTTTTTGACCTCGTTCACAAAGTCAAAGTAGAATGATAAATTTAAACTAATTTAATACATTAAAACTTAGGTACAACTTAATTGAAATAGAATACTGCAAACTGTTCCAACTTATCTATTTAATTTGCAACGGTTTTAATAGTTTTACATAATTTCAATGAATAGTAATGTTTTGCCTTTTAGAGTAGAGTTTTTATCATCATCATCATCGGCCAGAAGACGTCCACTGCTGAACATAGGCCTCCCCCTTTAACCTCCACACTGAACGACAGCCTGTATTTTGCATCCACTGGATGCAGTGACTCTCACAATGATGTCGGTCCTTCTATTGGGAGGCCTACCTACGTTGCATCTTCCAGTTTATTATATGAGTATGTGGGTAGAGTTTTTATATGAGTTAGATTTACCTTCCGAACTGTCTTCTAGATAACATTTTGCAGTCGGTTTTTTACAATTAATATACCTACCGGTAAAACAGGATTAAGAAAAATACGAAATGAATAGAGACGAAACTTTATTAATAGACTTATATAGATAGACCTTTATCATACAATTATCAGAATTTCAAAAAAATAATTATTAGTTTATTAGGTATTTTAGGTAACAAGAATTTGGTGGATACGTTGAACGATGTGTAACAGCAGATTTGTCGCGATATCAGGGTTCGTCCCAAATTAAAAGTTGTATACAATTATGAGTTACAATGATATCCTCAAATATTTCCGTTGTCTAAAAGAACACCCCGTATATTATGTTTTTATAACTGATTATTATTATTATTTTAAGTTGGTTTTAATTTACTTAGGTAAGTTCGTTATGATTCTAAATATGTCATCATGATTATCAGCCTATCTTGTTTCCACTACTGGGATACAGGCGTTCTCTTAGAGAGAGAGAATGGGTCCTAATCCACATGCTTGGCCAGTGCATGTTGGTGAATGTCATGTCTTTTAACTTTTTTAGGTTCTTGGAGATATCGGTTTCCCCACGATGTTTTCAATCAGCTTTGAGTCTGATATATAAATAACTACCTTTAGAAACATATATTCATGCAGGAAATAATGAATGCAGGGCACAAATTCTCCACAAATGCCCTGTCGTAACGAACCGAAACAAATTGTTTATCAAACTATTAACCTCCAACTCCCTGTTTGTTGTTGTACTTCAGTAGCGTCCACAAAACTCGGTAACTAGATGTTTTTGGATCCTAAGCTAATAAATCAACCAAACATCGTCAACAAATGAGGCTCCTAGCAACAACACAAATAATACTTAGTGAATACTATCTAACTTTTATTTATTTATCTATTTACATTGCCATCACAATGCGTCAAGTAGGTAAGCATTTTCAAAATGCACCTACACATTTATTTCTAAGTTTGACTTCTTCACTTATTCTTTTTTAACATATAGAGTGGCAGCTTGGTAAATAAAAATAAAAAAACTATAAAAAAATAAAATCTATATATCTATCTATGTGCAAAGCGAGACGCAGCCGCGCGCGCGCATTCGCTTTAAAAAGACCGTCTAATGCGGTTGAAACTATAGTCGGAGTAACCGGCTTAATCTTACGTGAGTAATTCCCGTGTAATATAAATAAAATATCTATATATATAAACATATTCGAGGATATCATTGTACCTACTCATCATTGTAACAAACAATTTTTAATTTGGGATGAACCCTGATATTGCGACAAATCTGCTGTTCCATACACATCGTTCTATGTATCCACCAAATTTTTGTTACCTAAAATAACTAATAATTTCTTTTTTGAAATACTGGTAATCTACAAAGTTTCTCTCTATTCACTTCGTAATTTTTTTACCCTGTTTTACCGCTGGTTATATCAATTGTGAAAAACCAATCGCAAAATGTTATCTAGAAGACAGTCCGGACTAATAAAAATTCATAATAATTAAAAATAAACTTTTTAATTACAAGTTTTTTCGTATTCTACCCAGCAAACAGTTTCATTTGATTTCGATTTATGATGATAAGAACATTTTGTCCGTCATCTTATGGCGTCTGCCATATTGAATTTGGTGTGACGTCATTTTATTTTCCGTATTTTTCTAAGCAAACCCTTTCATTTGATACCCACATCATGAGGGTGTATAAAAAACAACTGATCCGCTATATATGGGACTCCGCCATATTGGATTCAGAATGACGTCACTTAGCTAACCATGCATTGTCATCCAAACTGAACGTGTATACAAGTTTCAGCTCATTTAGACTCAGGCTTGGCTATTATGTATATTTTTACGTGAATATGGACAAAATGTTGTGCAAAAATTTTTTTTTGAAGTCATGCTGGCAACTAGGCATTTTTGGTCTCACGTATGCTGGCCTGGGCTACACTTGGCCCGCATTTTCACGCTCGTCCGTAAATGTCTCTATGAACAGCTGCAATTATTTACCGTTAATACCGTTGTGAGTTTTTTCACTTGTTATTCGTAGTTTTATACAAAAATGAAGTAGGTAATTTCGTCCCATTAAAATATTTCAAAGCAGTGACTCGGTAAAACATTGTTTATAGAATAAAATTACCATTTCACAGATTCTCATTACCCCACAAACAAAAGTAAGAAAAGGTAACCGCTAAAAATTAATAAATCATCCAAAATGCCTGGCCGTTTCACGTAATAACAGACAGTATTTTTTGCCCATTCTCTCTGAAGGAAAATTGTGATTTATATCTACTGGAACTGGTAAATAAAATATATCGTATTTAATAAAAACAATATTCCCTCACACACACCATCTTTAACAAAAGCGTGTATTATTTATATTACCTATTTTATATTAGTACCTATATATATTCTTTATAAGCAAAATACCACTGACTGGCTGACAAAATCAGGCGAGTTGGCGGTCAAACGCAATCCTATTATTAAATTTAAAAAAATATATATTATTGTTTTGTTTTAATTACATTTCATAAAATAAGTACCATTATATCAATTCCGAAAGAAACTATTCTCTGGTCTGATAGTTCTTTTTTATCTTTAGGCATGATTATCAAATAAAAAAATCTACTTCACAAATTTTTAATAATATTGTAATTTTTAATTTGGGTATTATTGGATAACATACGTTATTGCCATCCAAGTAAACGAGTTTTCCACTTATTTTGATTTAAAAGCCAAACTACTGAATCTATTTTAATAATTTTTTTATAGAACCAATCTGAAAGTATATTGTTCAATTAAAAAATAATTAACTAATAATTAAATTAAAGAATTTTCCAAATCGAGTCATAAATGACGGAGTTCTGAGGTAACAAACATTTTTATATTTTTTTAAATAAAATTGAGTCAAGAACCCCATCCTTTCTTGAAGTCGGTTAAAAAAGAAATACAAGCCTAGAACATTTGTTAAAACTATAGAAAATCACCGGTAAGGTCAAGATACTGCTATTACTACATATTTACATCTTCTTATATATTTAAAGCGTTCGTATGGACTCTAAAACGGCTGGACTGATATTGACTGGACTTTCACTGGCAGATACCTAATAGCTAGTAGATAGCTGATGATATAAAGAGTAATCCACGTGGGTGAAACCGCGGGGCGCAGCTAGTATAATATAAAATGAAACTTTTACCAGGTCTATAATCAAATTATTACAAATATTCATTCAGTTGATTCCCGAAAAGATCGTAACCTGTAATTTTGAGCCACAAAGAGATCTGCTGAAACCTTAAAAATTCGCCCAAAGCGTAATCTAATTTTCACCCAATCTTTTACTGGGACTTTCTTAAATTCCTTTTATATGACACCGAATTACCGTAACTTGACTAAAAATCGGTTGATACGATTTCCATCACGGAAATCATTATTTGAAGGAATGAATTAGTAAAAATCCTTAATCGTGTAATACATTGGATGTCGCAGCGTAGGGAGGCCTCCCACTAGATGGACTGACGACATTGTGAGAGTCGCAGGCATCCAGTGGATACAAAAGGCAGGCTGTCGTTCAGTGTGGAGGTTAAAGGGGGAGGCCTATGTTCAGGAGTGGACGTCTTCTGGCTGATGATGATGACTAAAAATCGGTTGATACGATTTCTATCACGGAAATCTTTATTTGAAGGAATGAATGAGTAAAAATCCTTAATCATGTAATACATTGTATGCTTCACAAATTCTAAGTATAGTTAATTCATCAATTTAAACAACCTATAATATCGAATTTGATCGACTGAAGGTTTACTCAACTAACTTAGTACCTTTCTAAATTTAAATGAAAGGTAAACACAAACTGTTTAATACTACTTAAAAGTTCTCTCGAATCAATAACTGAGAGATCGCGAAAGTTCACAAAGGAAATCGCTGAACTCTCTCTTCAATTCGCGGAAGTAAAATTTTGTTTTTCTGTGTCTAGAGTTTCGAACAATACCTACGTATAATTTGTTGAAAATGTTGTCATGATTAATAGAAAGTGTTTTTTGATAAATAAGTATCACAAAAAAATAAAGATAGGAAAGTTGGTTATTACTTACTGTTGCATAGCTGAAAATATTATTAATTCCTATGTACAGAGCGTTCGATTAGACGACGTACATATTCTAGGATATCATAGGAGTTGTTTATAATTAATAATAATAATAATATATCACTTTATTATACACCGAAATAAAAATACAAAAGTCACTTAAAAAATAATACAAGACCGGCAGTATAATAGGCATATATTCGGAACATATTCGGGTAATTTTTTGCACATACGGTTATCTGACCCTAAACTAAGCCATATGATATAGCTGCCAGAGACTGCTATACATACATAAATATAGCTTTAAATACATACTTTAATAAATACGAGTACAATTATTTACTTATCATTATAAACAGCTTTTACTTTGAGACAAACCCAGAAATCGCAAAAAAAAGGCTGTTCTGTCTAGTGTAAAGTGAACTACGTGTGAATGTAATTTTTCTAGGGAACAGCTGGGTTTTTTCTCGATTTCATTGTTGGTCTCAAATTAACGTAATTTGTCGTGATCAAATACAATGATATCGTCAAATGTCTCCGCCATCTTACCGAACACCCTCATTTCTGGGGGAAATGTCATGATAGATATAGTTTAATTCATGAAGATCCACTTCATTCTTTTGCATGCATTATATTCATCCAAATGTATGTAAGTTTGCAAAATATATGTAGTTTCAATTACAATACAATAATAAATATAGTACCTACAAACTGCGAGTTGATCAGCCTTGGCAGTCAGAAACGTGCTCCATCTTCGACCGCATCATCGCTTTCCATCAGGCGAGATCGCGGTCAAACGTTAGCCTAGCCCGAGGTAAAAAATAAATAAAAAAACAACACTCATTGGCAATTTAGAATACATGCTAAAAACCCATTGAATCAAAATCAATCAATCATTAAAAAAAAAACTCATCAGATTCGTCTTAATTTCGTCAAACTTTCATTGAAATGAAAAATTAAAAAATATGTATAAAAATGTGTTAACCGTGTTTTATGTGTTAAATGTGTGTTGTAGCAAACGTGGTCCATATAATTCTGATTTACAAACTAAAGCCATCACGTTCGGACGGTTTAACTTGCCTTGTTAGTGTTTGGCTCAAATCTTGAACTGAATTTTAAATCAGTTATCCCCATCCTAAGGTTGCCTGGAAGAGATCGCTCTTAGCAATAAAGCCGCCGATTGTTGCACTATTTTTTAAGCTGTTTAATCGTGTGTATTTAATTTGTGGTGTGAACAATAAAGAGTTTATCTATCTATCTACTCGTATCTACCCCCAACCGGTTTAGCTAAATTTTTGCATACACGTCTTGTTTGAAAGACAATGTATGGTTAGCTAAATAATGTCATACTAAATCTAGTATAGCGTTCTCGGTTTGCTGCGAAGAATACGTAAAGCTTGTTTTTAAATACTAAATAATTTAATTTGTTTTATTACATGAATAAAATATTTCTTATCCTTATCAACTTTGCAAGTGTGCAATTTTCTGCTTCTAGTTTAGTATGCGTAAGCTTACGTAGAATATTTAGTGTGTAATACATTACATACTTGCACTATAAGCATTATTAGTATTAAACCCAAATAAATGTTTATAGAGATGACTGTAAACAATTCAGAAAAAGAGTAGGTCGAATGAACGTAGGTAAGTATCTTAGGTATCAAGGAACCTGTAAAATATCAGTTAGGTACGGAGTAGGTATAGTTGATTGAATCAGGCGTCACTTTGCGGAGGTCCATGTCTTATTTGTAATAAGACGAATCTCCATTGAATCTCCAGTGTAATTCCGCTTCTACGTCACTTCAAGTACAATAAAGATTTTGGGATAAATTATTTTTCTTTATAGATTTTTGTGACGCAAATTTTAGCCTAACCCGCAGTGCAAGTTTAGCGTTCTTTATCGATCGTCAAATTTGACAGTTGAGATCATCAAATTCGATAAAATGCCAATTGGTCAGTACTCGCTATGATCGACTCTATGTCATTTTATCGAATTTGACGATCGATAAAGAACGGTACTTGCACTGCTGTTTCCTCAGTGCACCTTGTTGACATGTGAGTGTGTGTGTACGTAGGTGTAGGTGTTTATACTTTTTTGATTAAAGCTACACCGATCCAAATCAATACAAAAGTAGGTAACACATTACTTACCTATTCAGTATTTCCGTATAAAACAAAAATATTGAAAGCGGCTGTATTAGCATTCGGCACACGCCGCACTTGGACGTGCCTCGTTTGCCGATATTTGAAACAATGCCAGCCCTTGACAAGAAAGCACAAATCAAACTATATAGCATCCATTTAACTATTTTAACTGTCGTTAATATAATTTATCGGAGTTATAGCTATTTCACTGCGGTATTTTATTATTGGTTCCAAGAACTGCCGTTCCAACTTAATGGACGGTGACCACGAAGTTTTCGATAACCATTCAATTGTGGAAACTGAAAAGGTTTCCAAAACAATTTTTCCGAATCTGCTGTTGACAACCGTTGTATTAAAACGTTGCAAGTTTTAAAAGCTCTTCACGTTTTAATGGTTTCAAAAAGTTGCTGCGGACTTTTTTTGCTTGTATTTGAAATTATCAAAGTATTATTTAACAAAATGTGGGGATGTATACGCAAGAACATTATGTAACATGATCTGAATTTTAAAGTAATTTCTTTATGTTACAAGGTTACACACATTCGTGCTCGAAATTATTTGTAGGACATCGCGACCTACTAACAACAGTAATTACTATGTAACAGCTCTCTATGTGAAATTGTTTGGAAATTACAAGGCAACGCCTAATTTTTTGTATACGAATACATCATGTAAGTTTGACTTTTTTTTATCATATCTAACGTTACGCCTAATTAAAATATTCTTACTCACTTAGAATGTACGCCTACTTGATTGTTTTTGAAGTAGTTAAAACACTACAAACCAGAAAATCGTGACTAGAAAAATATTAAATATAGGTACTTAAATGAAGGTGTAATATGGCTTACCGGCTTTAAGCATTAAACTTTATATTTAAACCACATGCCGCATGCATGGACCCATACGGTCTATTTTAGGAAGCCGCAAAACTCAAATCCCTGCTTGAAATGCGAGATCACGTCGTCTCGAGATAAAAGAAAACTTACGCATAAAGATTATGAAACGAGAACGTTCTCGAACCTTACGAAGTTTCCAGACATTCGTTGCTTTAGGGCTCTATCAGACGAACCGCGTAGATTAAAATACGTACACGATTGTTTCGCACACAGCATACATAGACCCAAACTGTAGAGACCGCATGAAAAGAAATAAATCCATGGAGTCTACAGGTAGGCGATGCATGGTTAGCGGAACGTTGGGCTACCAGCAGCAAGATATTATTGATCTACTTTTTCTCAAATTAACCATGAGCCCAAGAATAAAGTAAGAGCGTATAGAAATGTTATCTGTGAACCGTCATTGTAATTTAAACGACGTACTTCTTATATTAATAACACTCGTGTAAACTGACTTACTTTATAATCATGTTTTTTTTAAGTTTATCTATACTAATATTATAAAGAGGAAAAATTTGTTTGTTTGTTTGCATTGAATAGGCTCCGAAACTACTAAACCGATTTGAAAAATTCTTTCACTGACGGGAAGCTACACTATCCCAGGTGACATAGGTTATAATCTATACCCGTGCGAAGCTGGGGCGGACCGCTAGTTAATTATAAATCTGAATCTGACAATTTAACAATCAACTTCTAATCTTGCCATGCCGAAGAAGGGCCGACATATATATAAACGAATGTTTATGGATACTCGTAACATGGTGCGGTGTTGCCAATTTTGGCGAACACGTTTGTTTGTCAGCCCGAAGGTGGTAGAAGGATCTACAGCGCAAGTACCGTTCTTTATCGAACGTCAAATTCGATAAAATGCCACAGAATCGATCATAGCAAGTACTGATCAAATGGAATTTTATCGAATTGGCGATCTCAACTGTCAAATTTGATGATCGATAAAGAACGGTACTTGCACTGCAGCTATGCGATGCAAGTCAACATAAAATATATTTTTGATGGTCAACAGGCTAGGTGTTTGACCACAGCTCACCTAATGTGGTCGACGTTATAATTAACGGTGTGGTCGAAGATGGTAACCAAGCCTAGCCTGGAATTGAAACTAACTCTCATGAGACGCTGCCGGAAAATACCATCAGGTGGTGCTTAGCGACAGTTTTTTAAATTGGTCTGTTCCACTTTGATCACCTGGAAAATCATTATGATCTTACTGCTAACCCGATAGTGCGTAGGTAGGTCCATAGATGACCCAACTAACTAAGATGATAAGAATTGACTGCAATCGTCATGACACAGTCAAATTGTGTCGTTCGTAAGTGCAACCCAACTGTTTATCATACAGTTGGCTTACTTCGTATGCCTACTAAGCGTTTCCTACTGTAAACAAGACTTGTATGTGACGTAGTAAGTGGCCCAGTTACAGCTTTTGTCGTATCTAAACAGTTGTTTCTGTTGCGAGCTTGTGTGACAGTTTAGTGTGACATCAGCAAAGCACAGCTACGTCGGATCTGAAGTAAATTCTAAGATTGTAAGTGGTGAGTATTTAACTATACGTAGGTACAAGTAGTAAATAAATAACGTTTCTCTCATTAAAAATGAAAAAAAATATGTTTTCGGTCTTTTTGACATATTATATTTCATTTCTTATTATCTAAATTTAATTAAACTTATATAATATATTATCTTTAATTATGACCATTGAAGAGCACTAGTTATCGCGACACAGGACATCCTGAAATTTTTAGTTCATCAAATTTTAATTAGTGTTAAAACTAAATATTGTACTGAATATTAATAGTACCAAAAAAAAATTGCATACGGTACCAATGATCCACCAAACCTTGCTGTCGTTTAAAGACCTGTTCAATATAATACCACATACGTCACATGAAAGCAGTCGAATTCATTTTTGCACGCTTAGCATTATTAGCTTTACTAAGTATTAACTAAATAGGTATATAAACAAATCTTAGAAGTCGATTTTAACCTACGAGTAATTCTTATCGTCGTATTAACTTGAAACTTTGCAAGTATATGTAATTCAATTGACAATGCAATAATTTGGTACTGATCTGATGATGGAGCTAAGAGGTGGATAGTGTTTTTTTTAATAACTACTAGTAAACCCCTCGCGTATGGGTACATTTTTTTTTAACAAGTCACATACCAAGAATTCCACTGTCCACATCCCGACTCTACGAGTTTTTTTTTTTTTAATGAAGTACAATTTTACACACCGGGGTATGTAAGCTTGCGCAATTCCCGACCCCAGATTTTTTGTTAATTATATTAAAAGTGATTTTGCTTGTCTAATAATTTGTTCCTATTAAAGTGCGTATAAGGTTATAAAATATAATGAACTTTCGGTTTGTTTTATAGTTATATCCGACTGATTTGAAACTGCGCCAACTTACACCACCCTACCCTGTACTAAGTTGAAATGGATCCGTTGGATCATTCCGACTTAGTTAGTAATAGTCATCATTACGACTAATTCAAAATGAAATTGCAAAAAAATATCAGCTGCTCCATACCTACCATTTGTAGACTGAATGGTAGTTGATATTTTTTGTCGTTCTTAGGGTTATAGTCCCATAGTAAAAGTAGTTCATAATTAGTATATTATGGACCCTTTTCGGCTTAGTATACGCTTTCCGCGTAACAATGTAAAGTGACACCTACGTGTACATACTTTTCTGGTCGCGCAGATTAATCGCGGCGTGTGGAAGACACATTATTGTTTGTTGAATATTACCGTCCTCTCTTACACATTGTCTTACCAACGATTTAAGTACTCGCATCAAACATTCACAAACTTTTCCCTGTATCGTATAAAATACCGCCTGAACTTGAAAAACATGCGAATGAAACTTGGTGTCCTGGCCCCAAGAGACATCATCCGTGCGTAAGATTTTTACTCGGTATATTTTTATTACATACATACTTAGATGTAAGCCTCATCTTTTATGAATTATCTGGGTGCTTACAGACTGTTCGCAGCTATTTTATCTATGACAAATTAATGTTGTTGTCTTTGTCTGTCGGTTAACAGGTCTAGGAACAGGTCTAGGTAGGACAGAGCAAGAAGATTGTTGCCAATTGCCTGTTGTGTGACTCTGAGTTTTTCCAAAAGGCCAATAGTTAAGGACCACGTCTCAGTACCATTAGCATAATACTGTTAGAAAAATAAAATACAGATCAAACAGGTACACGTGATGCGCAGTTTTACCACCTGGAGATATAAATATTCACGAATACCGTGTTTTTTTTTACAAAATTGACGAAGTAACTTAGCTTAATTAGAAATAAGATATTACGAGCACTCAATTAATTGCAAAATTAAATTATATTCTAAGTTCGATAATGCTGAGGGCAAGCCAAAATTAATTTCATTTGGAGTGCTGCTGAGAACGTTGAGGGTAATATAATAGTACCTTAATTTTAAAGTTGTTACGGGTTTTATAAGATTAGAATTAGAAGACGTCTACGATGATACTTAACAGTTTTTTTTTAAATCAAATTTCACTGTCATATTCAAAATAAATATAAGTATAACACTATTTTAAAAGAATAAAAGTATTATCCTGTACAAGTAGCCATATATTTTAGGTTTTTTTTTTTATCGCTGTTAAGTCCGTGTTTGACCACCAACTCGCCTGTTGGTAAGCGACGATGTGGTTAAAGATGAAGCATGCAGACTTAGAAGATACCTATTCACTCTGGCCTTGAAAAGGCCCAGGTTATATCTCTCAGGGAACAGGGAAGCTGGCAGGTTGTTCCAAACTTTGGCCGTACGGATTAGAAACGTAGAATCGAAACGTTTGGTACGTATCCAAGGAAAATCCACAATGTATGGATGGTAGTGGGCCGTTTTCCTATTTGTCCTAAGTGGTTAAGACGTATTTATCACTTTTAAGCATAACATCACTTTAGTGATCTATCATCAACCGTTAAAAATATATTTACACAGTAGGAATAAAAAAATTGGCATTTAACCGCGGAAATAACTAATAAAATAAAATTATTAATTTAAAAAAATACTTTTTTAAAACAAGCTTTTTTCGTATTCTTCTCAGCAAACCCTTTTATTTGATGGCCATATAATTATGATGGTGGATAAAAAAATCAATAAATATTGGGGCGTCCGCCATATTGAATTTGACCATGAACCATTATCGCATTGTCATCCAAATTAAACGTGTATACAAAATTTCAGCTCAATCAGTTTGGGATAACTGTTTTAAAATTCAGTTGTAACATTTGTCCAAAACCTTGTACTATTATTCTTCTGTGCCCAAACTGGCAAGACAAGTCATATCAAAAGCTTTTAATAAATGTATTTGTGAATTGAACATTCTCAAACTGTTTAATAAAAGTTGAAGAACGAAATTCTTTAAATGCGCACAACACTAGGTATTTCTTATCTCCTATTCTCCTCGAAGAACTCCAAGTGGAAGAGTCCATTCAACACAAAAAGGTTATCATTTCCCCCATCCAATATAATAGTTTCCTATCCGTTGAAAATCTTGAAACGTTCGTACCATTTCTAACAAAGTGTACCACATTCGCTCGGACCATCGGACACCGCCATATATGTACCAGTAGATGTTAACATGGTCACGCGGGCAGTGCGACCGGCAGACACGTCGGTAATCCCCTTAGTGAGTAACGAAGTAGCCAAGTGCCGGCAGATAACTAGCTATTGCACTTTAGGCTATTTTCAACAGCAAAAAAGCACTTTGAGAACGCTTTTATAGGAGTTTTACACGAACGTTAACTGTCATCAATGGAAGAAAAATGTAAATGCACTTTCGGAGTGAATTTTAATGGACATAGGCATTAAGCGTGCTCGTTTATCTAGTCACTTAATTTATGAGAACTCGTACGAAATGGCTTGGTTTGTTTTGGTTACAGAAGAAGAATAAGATATAGCTAGTCTTGTGTAACCGTTTTTGTTTTTAACAAAAACGTTTGTTTGTTTTGACGCCAACAGTGGGGCATAAGTTTAACGTGTGTATCTGCGTATGTTTGTGTCTGTCTGTGCATCGTAGCTCCCAAACGGCTGAACCGATTATGATTTCGTTTTTTATTTATTTGAAAGGTGACTCGATCTAGAGTCTTCTAAGCTATATTCAGGAAAATTTGTTAAGCCGTTTGAAGATTATCAGCTCTTTTATTGGTACCTATATATGTTTTAATTTTATATTTTTTGTTACTTCATTCATAAATAATATTTACAACGCGGAATTTAGTCCTTTTTTTAAGATTTACACGCTTTCCCTTGTCATACGTTGTATTAAATATCCAATCTACTACTTTCATTAGAAAAATGTTCTGCTTTGAGGTTGAGTTTTTAGGTAACCTTATCCTTGTACGGTAAAGGTCGGAGCAATACATAAAGTGTCATGACAAAACTAAAGCATAGAGGCGGTAAAAGGTGACATAGATTTCGAACATATATCATCCCCCTTGCGGTGAGCACCGTGGTTACTGAACAAATAAAAAAAGGAAACAGCCAATAAAATTATGGCAAAGATGACGTGAATTTCAACTATTTTTCGTTCCGTAAACTTCTATTCGATTTACTTGTAGAGACAGAAATACACCAATTCTTAATTTTTGTGTCATCAAACTATGAACTTTATACAATGCATTAGTTTAAAGGGTTCCGTACCCAAAGAGTTAAAACAGGACCCTATTACTTAGTCTACGCTATCTGTATGTCTGTTTGTCCGACCGTCCGTTTGTCTTCTACCTTTAAATGACTGTATCTTTCGAACCGTAAAAGCTATCTTTTACGGTTCGAAAGATACAGCCATACGGGCTATCCCGTTGAAAATTCCACAATATAATTATATAACTTCCTTCACCGAGTCAACATTGCATATTTTGCTAATTTATAAAATGAAAATGAAAATCTAAAATATATTCATTCACTTATTGACTGACAGATAATGCTCAGTCTTAAACGAAGGGTCTAGCTAGAAGCATTACATTTTGTACAACCGTTCTTTAATAACGTAGGTCAGCACTTAGTAAGTATTTTTGAAACATATATCTATTGGTGAGGCTGAAGGCCGAGCAATGCGTGAACAAAGTCGCAGGCATTTTACTACTTATTTAATAAAGTCCAATTTTGTATTGTTAAGTAAAGGTATACCTAGTTCATCGGCATTAACCTACATGAGTGCTGAACATAAACCACTTAGAGCGATACTCTACTTTTCTTTTCCGATCACTTGCCTTCCGGATATTGTCTTCAACAAGTCGCAGAAGTCAGTCTAAGTCTATAGTTTTCAAAAATGTTATTTGTATAAGCACACGAGCCTTTATTAAACCTTGTACATACAAACATAAATCACAACCGCAATACACCCTCACGCCGATAAGTAATTATCTTGACCTAGGGATCCTCGGACGGAAGGGCTCCTTTTATTCCATGTTCTACTAATTAAGCATCCATTGTTCCTCATTAATTAATTCACATAATGTGAATAATGGAATATATTTCAACACATTTGTCTTCGCCCAAAATGGAGAAACATGCAAAGGAAAATTCCGTATAATTATTTTAACTAAATTTATATGGTTTTGCTTACGACAGTTTTATTTAATTACCACTGAAGTCCGGCCAAATTAAAGAGCTATGTAAATCTTAATACCTATGGAATCTACCTACCTGTGATCTATCAACGCTCCTAAAATTAGTTATGTTGGCTAGTGAAGACAAATGTCATAACAAAACAAAAGGAATCCGTGAAAAAATGTCACGATTCCAACTTATAATTATTCTGACATGTTCGATTTCAAAGTCATTGAATTCTAATGCAAGTAATATGTATGATCAAAGATTTTATATCGTAGTATGAAATCTTTGGGTATAATCAATATGGAAAGAAAATGTATATAAGCTTGTAAAAAATTATAGAATCGGACTGCAATTCAATTTAGATTCGTACTACAATGCAAACTTTGTACCGATTCCGGTACAAAGTTAGCTTTGATTCAGATTCCGAACGTAGTTCTTCTAGTACAGAAGGTATACAATCAAAATAGGTTGTGTGACAGCCAGGATTTAAACCATAGTCGTACACATAACTATTGATCATGTCAAACATTGTGGTCTTAGTGGCAACTCTGCAATAACTAGCTCTACAATACTGTACTGGGAAATGGGAAAATTTACAATACCATTATTGCATTGTCAATTTTCCTATTGTAGTAGTTTCTATCATAGTTAATAATATTCTGCCCGTAACCTAAATATTCAAAATCACCGACCTGTCTATAGTTAAAATATTATATAAATAATATTTGGGACATTTTTGCACACACAGTCATCTGACCCCATACTAAGCAAAGCTTGTGATATGGCTGCTAGAGACTGATATACATACATACATATATCGTTTTTAAATACATACTTAAATAGATATTAACAAACAGATATTTAACAAATACAAATATTCATCACATACATGTTTGTCCTAGGTGGGAATCGAACCCACGCCCCCAAGCTCAGAAGTTAAGTTCACTACCAACTGGACCAACGGGCTATCTCTATCAAGTTAAAAAGAGTAACGTTGAATGTTTGATAGTTTTTCAACATTAGTGTCAATTCACTACTAGCGTTTGTCTGGGTCATCGTCAGCGTTAACATTCAGCACCCTGGCATTACCACTGTAATGCCGCCAGCATACTGGGTACACTGCCAAATGGTAAAAAGTTTGAGCTTTTGGATTTTCTTTAGACCTTCAACGGTCTATGAGTAATCCGAATAGGTTTAGTAGTTAAGAAAGCTGTTTTAAACTATCACGGTTTAGCACTACAGTTATAATTATGATTATTAACGGGATATATGGTGCATGTAACTGCGCCAAAACATCGGGAGCTCCATCCATAACGTTATCACGATAATTACCCCGTTAATAATCATATAACTAAGTAGTATTATAGTATTTAATGATTATTAATAAATTGGCTTATATTTTGTTTGGACAATAAAGCCTCTTTATTAAACGTTTTAGAATAAATCTATTTGCGTCTCTATTTATTTTTATATTTGACAAATTGATAGCAACAATTGAGAGCTATACAATTTTGTCTAGAAAATCGTATAACAGAATTGACAGCATATAATTATTATCGTAAAGGAAATCACATTATGTCAGATATAACAAATTATAGGAAACTAACAGCGCCTCGCGATTTTGCCCATCATTCTATAGGAACTGCTATTTTTCCGGGATATAAAGTAGCATATGTGTTAATCCAGGGTAGGGAAAAGCTGGGAAATGCCACGTCTACACCAAATTTTATCCAAATCCGTGCAGTTGTTATGTATTGTAAGGAGAACCATAAACTTACGCATTAATTAGTGTGATGTGATTTTTGTTGAACCTAGATATAAGCTCATGAAATATGTAGCTACCGTGTAGTTATCTATGTGATAGGTACCTACATCAGCAACATAGGTGAACGACTTATAAATGATCCGTAAAAAATTGAAACTACCTATAAGGTTTCCGCTTATTCACCCCTCGCAACAACGGGCTTGCTCTTTTATGAAACAGCCACAAACTTCAGCAAACATAGACTTTGTAATACCTCACACTAAGTAACTTTATACACTTATACGTAACTTTACTTTAAATCCGTCTTACCTGAACAAACGTCATAATTTCAGCGGGACATTTTAACATAGTTCCCGCTACTTCAGTTAGTATTTTGTTCACCATTCAATTCCACTTTTCAAACTGTTTACACTGACCACAAAAACTAGTTTTTTTTCTTTATTAATTTCAATACACTTTTTTGTGGCAAAGATATTTGTTTACAACAAATAATTTAACGATGTTGCTTACAATTTGTGTGATAAAAACGCGAAGCGCGCGACGATCCCGTTCTGTGGCGGTCTGAGACTGAATTCCCGCCCGCCCAAAAGGCCGAGGCTCCCCGATCCCCCCCGATCTCACCCGAATGAAACCCGATTCATGAAACCCACTCGATGAAGTGGTAAGTTTTTACGACTACCCGTTGGCGAGCGTGGTCGGGACCAATATAAAAGGATTGTTTGACACCTGTTCCTGATTCTCTTTCTTTATTTTAGCCTTTGCTCTTAAAGAAGTTAATTTTCATAAACAGATTCCAGGTGACTCAAATGAAGATCAAAACTTTTCTGGTAGTTTATCTTGTTGATTTGTATTGTATAGACATGCAAGAGTAATCAATAAAAGAAAGATGAAATTATAATGCCCTATTATTATTTTTTCTTAAAGGCTATACAGATTCAGATACAGAGAGAGATTTTCAGATTTTTCTTATTTTGACAGCTTTATATACTGTCAAAATCCAGTTTAAACAAAAAAAAAAATTATAAGTCTCGAGGTAAAATGCAAGATGTAACTTGTGATGAATTGCTAGTCTTGGTAGATTTTAGATTTTAACGAAGCTGCGCTACATTACTACCCACTAGATGGATGGATGACATTGTAAGATTCGCGGGCATCCAGTGGATGCAAAAGGCAGGCTGTCGTTCAGTGTGGAGGTTAAAGGGGAGGCCTATGTTCAGCAGTGGACGTCTTCTCGCTGATGATGATGATGATGCGCTACATTAATAATTGCTAACATCCAAAGTTACAACACGTTTATAAACTAACCTGATAAATTCCTGGAGTACGAAAAACAACTGCTCCACATAAAGTAGGTATGCGGTATTACCCCTACTTTCCAGGCAGGTGGCCGAGTATTACACAGTTGAATATTGCACTCTGAACTGCAATAAAATCGGGATCAACTGTTATGACTCCTCTTACAAAGTACAACAATGGCATTAAGGCCCCGCTTACCGGCGAAAGCTATCTCTTTTGCACATTTTCAACACTTTTCTAAAACTAAAATCACTTTAAGAAAATCACTTGAGATATTTTTAATTAGTTTTAGAATAAAATTGCAAATGGTATAAAGCAATTTTCATGTTTATATTTTAAAGTATGGCGGAAGAAATAGAAAAAAACGGACGCGGAAAAAAGGATTTTTCGAGCTCTACCGTCAAAATAAAACATACTAACAAAAAGTTACTTTAAAACGTTTGCAATATTGTTGTAAAAAGAATGCCCAATCGTGGTTTTTTTCCCTACTTGGCATTTTTTTTAGTTTATAATGTTGAAAATGCATGTGTATTTATATGTGTACGAGCGCGGCCTTAAACTAGTCCGCACTTTATATCTGCTACGATAAAAATGCAAAATCTGTTAGTAGTGCGCATTTTGTGTTAAAGTGTAGCTATAGATAGGTAATAGTTATACCTCGTGCTCTTGCTGATTTTGAAGTAAAACGGGTTATACTATTAGGAGAAGGACATGACACACAGCTGTATTTTGAAGCTGATCATCGTACTGCATGGAGATATTTTACATCAGCTCGATCTTGGGGGGTTAGGCAAGACCCATTTGCTGTTAGGTTTAACGCCTGCCGAAAGATGAAATTGTATGAAAATGACATTGACTATCTCTCAACAATTGAGACAATTGAGATAACATCTCTCAAGCTAATGTCATTTTCATACAATTTCATCTTTCCGCAGGCGTTAACGCTAACAGAAAGTGGCTCTTATCTAGACCCCTTGGGCATGTTCATCCTGAGGTCAACGTTCAATGATGCGAAATGCAGGTCTTGACTATGTCAGCGGAACCTGGGCTGACCGAGGATGAGAAGAACTGTTGGAAACGAGTCGAATCTACTCGTCGGTGATCCCCACTGGCGAGAGACTGGGGAGAGTGGCATAAATAATGGGATGCCTATGCCCAGCAGCGGGTAATTAATGTTATAAATGCAAAAGTGTTTTTGTTTGATGGTCAAAAAGTAAAAATTAAACAAACAAGGAGGGGAGGAGGAGCAGGAGTGTTGCCGTGAATATATATTCAACAAGAGACCCAAGAGCTTCAAGACCTCGTTTGCTAATAGTCGGCTCACAAATAAATGTATCGGTTGGAAATTGATATACATTAATTGTTTATTATTATTGGAAGCAGATAATAATTATATCTCCTTATTATTAAATTGATTCAGATTCTCAATAATGGGTAATTGAATTCTTGTGGGGATTAACCACCAATCAGAAATATAGTTGGGGGAGGACATGTAGCCAGACAAACTGGTGGCTGCTGGACTAAAACCATAACAGATTGGTAGCTACATAATGTAATATTATTACCTCTTTTACATTATGTAAATAATTTTTTAATTCTTGTTCGGCAGCATAAAATTTTTCGAATTTTTTTCGTGGAACTCAAAATAACTGACAAAAGCTAGTAAAGGTAAAAAAAACGTCATTCACGGTCCGATTTTGAAGAGAGTCGGATCATTAAAGATTTTATACGTAGTCTTAATCGTCAAATACGTAGTCAAAGATTTGATACTATACTAATCGTTGTACGAAGTATACTCATTGCGTAGTATAGTATGAAATCTATTTGCGGTTAATATTTGCTACAGCTGCATTGATACTTTGATTATGTATGTACATAATCAAAGCATTGATATATTATATGGGTAGGTATATTGAATTCGTTGTACCTACAGTAGTGATATTTTAGGGCTTTAAGCTAAAGAATATCTCAGCTGTTAATGAAATACTACCAAACATGAATCAAAAAAGTATTTTCGCGAGGATAATGTTTTTTGTGGCTTTCATACAGTTGAAGCTAGCGCCAACTCGTTGGGTCGACGATATTGGATACGAATTTGGATAAGATTTGGTCAGTTCCAAGACGAGTGGCGTAGGTACAAGAAAAGATAAGCCTATGCTTAACAGTTGTATGATAATAAACAGTGCCTTTTATCTTCAAGCAGATTGAATTCAAAAATACCAAGGGCATAATACTTTTTGAGACATCATATTTTTGGTCTAAAAAACGAACAAACACAAACAACAGAAGAGATTCTCAATCCGATGCGTAGTATATTTTATAATAGTTTTTAGGTTTCAGTGCTCAAATAGTGTCAACTTGACCCTATTACTAATCTAACGCTGTCTATCTGTCCTACCGTGGGATAACTAAGAAATAATAATAAAAAGTCCCCATACGTATTTGTCTTTCGTATTTTTTACGTAGGTATTTCTGTCTTTGTTCTCGTTGTAAAAACCAAACGTAATCATGGTTGTGCACACCCTAAAAAAAACACCGACCAAGTGAGAGTCAGGCGGTAAGATTAACGTTAGTATAATAACATCAATACCTCGATTTATGAATGTGTTTTACAATTTATAATTTATTGAAACCAGCTACATACGTCAAAGGCTGGTTTTAATTATCCTATTTCGGCCTTGAACACTGCGGCATAACTTCGTAATCAAGTAAGAAAGGGGTCAGATATTCCGGCAGCACTCCAGCTGAATCAGAATAGAGGACAGACTCGGGCTAACGAACCGGACCGGGCCATTACTGCGGACACAGAACATCGTTTACGGCTGTACGGTGCTATGGAAAAATTCCAGACGGTGAACATACCCTTTGCTATAGATTAGGTTCGTATTGACCTTTATAATAATTGGTGTTTTGTTTTGCCTTTTAGACCGAGTGAAACGAAGGCTTTATTTTTTACGGCAATTGGTCTCAAATTCCTCAATGAGTAACTTAAATAATAAATAAATAATATTTAATTATATTTATATTACACGGGAATTATTCACGTAAGATTAAACCGGTCACTCTGACTATAGTTTCAACCGCATAGTCCGCTATAGTCGGAGTGACTGGTTTAATCTTAAGTGAGTAATTCCCGTGTAATATAAATAAAATTTGTGAAAACCACGTCAGTTTCTATAATAAATAATATTTCCATTCTTTTATAATTTTTTTCTGTCAGATACAATAACATAATAAAATGCTAAATAAAACATTTCCTTTGAATATTTGACTGAAGTATATAGAGGACCGAGTTGGCGTTCTAAGGGGCCTAGGTTTGGCAGTGAAGGTTTTATGGCTGATGATGATAATTATCAGGTACCTGCTACAGTTATACTTTCAAGAACCAGGGGACAACAGGTAATTGCGGCACCTAATCCCCTCAGTTGGAAAATCACGCGAACGTGAACCGTACCGCGTACAGATACGGTTTGCGGCTGTGCGAAAGTTGTCTGAATTCTTAGTATTATTATATTTTTTACAGTGTTATTGCAACTGTGACAGTAAATAAATACTTGAACCAAGTTCAAATACGAGTACTTCTTAAATATCTCTCAGCAATGGTGCCATTTCTACGGCATTTTCTGTGTTATACGGCATTTGGGAAAATATTACTAAAAGTCTACCAGAATCGACGGCAATTTCCTTACGTTTTTTAAATTTAATTAATTATTTATCTATAGGTAATTAATTATATACGTTTGGCAAAATTTGCATTTACGTCTGTGCGACACTCTAATGGTGATTGTGAAAGATTTTTTGAGGTAATCAACATAATAACAACAAAAAAACCTACGAAAATCCACATTTTTATCAAAATAAAGCATTAGATATCAAGTCTCTAAAAAAAGTTTAAAAAACGAACACGATATTGTTTATTATTGATTTATTATTAGATATATTTAAGTTTTATTTATTTATTAAATCGTTTTTTTTTTGTTTTTGTTGTCTCTTGTACTTTTCTTTTTATGCTACGGCAATGGATAGGCTGATATGCTCCATACACACACTCCATACACCATAAATTCTGCTTACTAAACAAGGTAATTTAAGATTTAGCTCTTGCAACACTGTCTCTGAGTGTACGGGGGCAGAAAAGCGTTTGTATGTACTGTTTTTAATTACCGTTAATCTGATCGTTATGAAAATATGTAGGTAACTAGTTCATCCAAAGACAAAGGGTTAAATACACAAAATAGGGTTAAAAATGTATAAATGAATGTAAAATTATATGGATTCTGAGGTCACAATTTGGGGTGAACAATTTGTTCTATCTAATTTATTACAAAAACGAGACATTATTGAGTAAATGTGATAAGGGTCGTAGCACAGTGCTACGGTTGTAGCACAGTGCTACGGTTGTAGCACTCGTACTACGCATTACGTAAATGACACCAAAACCAAACGACTTTTTTATAATGTGATGAACCTCGTAGCTCAGTGCCATACTGAGCTTGTATGTATTTGTATGCCATATATTTGGTAAAGGGTTGTAGCACAGTGCTACGGTTGTAGCACTCGTACTACGCATTACGTAAATGACACCAAAACCAAACGACTTTTTTTATAATGTGATGAACCTCGTAGCTCAGTGCCATACTGAGCTTGTATGTATTTGTATGCCATATATTTGGTAAAGGGTTGTAGCACAGTGCTACAGTTGTAGCACTCGTACTACGCAAACGTAAATGACACCGTTCAAAAACCGAACGACTTTTTTTATAATGTGATGAGCCTCGTAGCTCTGTGCCATATATTTGGTAAAGGGTTGTAGCACAGTGCTACGGTTGTAGCACTCGTACTACGCAAACGTAAATGACACCGTTCAAAAACCGAACGACTTTTTTTATAATGTGATGAGCCTCGTAGCTCTGTGCCATGTATTTTTAAAGGGTCGTAGCACAGTGCTACAGTTGTAGCACTCGTACTACGCAAATGTAAATGACACCGTTTAACGACTTTTTTATTTTGTGACGAACCACGTAGCACAGTTCCATGCTCAATATGCTCATTGCTACGTTTGTTCACTTTCATTCTGACTTAGCATTGTCTAACGCACGTGCAGTGTACACCTTAGTTCGGGTGTTGATGCGTTCCTGGCATTGAGTGATTTTATTTTAGCCTATAGTTCTATCGCTTGTATGATCTCATTTTATTAATCGTGTTACCATTGTTCCTCTCACAATTTGCGTTTTTGTCAATGCTGTGAATACTTGGAATAAAAAGGCAATATCATGTTTATTTTTTCCAAATCATTAGTGCTGTTAAAATAAGGTCGAGAATAATATAAACTCAACGCTGTTTTCACGTAAAACGTGTCAGACGGCATAAATCCTACAAACAGCAGGTTCAGAACAAAACTTAATTGTTTTGTTCTGATATTATCTGTCTGCATTAAGTGGAATATATTTTGTATGAAATAATAATTTATGACAAAACTTGTAGCATCGTACGTAGCACATCTACGAAATGCTACGCAATTCGATTTTTGTCTATCAATCGTTTTAGGGGCTTTTTCTATACTAATATTATAAAGAGGAAAGATTTGATTGTTTTTTTGTTTGTTTGTTTGCATTGAATAGGCTCCGAAACTACTGAACCGATTTGAAAAATTCTTTCACTGTTGGGATGCTGCACTATCCCCGGTTGACATAGGCTATATATCCCGGCTTCGCCCGTGCAAAGCTGGGGCGGTCTACTAGTCTATAATATAATAGCTGCGTCACGCGCTTTCACTCGCGTTATTTCCGGTATAAAAATAGCCCTAAGCTATATTATCACATCAGCAACCTCCTTAAAGCAACCTCTTTTAAATTATTTTACTTATTTTTTCTATGATGTAATTATGTCAATGTAAAGACTACAATTCTTGTTCCTTTTTTTTTGTAAGCAAATATTAAAACCAATGATCTTACATGTATTAAAACCATATTAAAACAACAAATGAAAATGAAAAAGAAAAAATATTTATTGTAGCTAATGAAGTTTCTATATTGTAACAAACATGGTACATTATGACGTTACAAACTAAAGCCCCTCACGTTCAGACGTTGCAAGTAGGTCAAACAATATTTTTAAAAAAACATCCGTCTGCTACCAAAATTCACAGGATCACTCGCTGGGCTCTACAGAAGATTGCCTGAAAATGTTATCAAAATGGGTCCAGCCGTTTCGAAGTCCATAGGGAAGATACATACATAAACACGCATCGTCTTTTATATATTATATAGATATCGTAGTTGTTAACGTTACTGCTTTGTTAGTAGGTACATAGAAATAGAAATAATTAAGCACAAAAACAGAAGGCTAGTGTAAAACCTACTTTTAAAACAACAAGTTTAATAACCAAATTATTACCCTTATATCTACTTAAATTACAAATTTTGTTATAATTAAATTAACTAAATAGATATACACCACCCATAGCTTTGCAACACAAATCACTAAAGTTCCTCAACAAATTACTAAATATTTCGTTAATATTTAAATTACTTTGTATCTGTATACATAATTACCACTCAATTTGGTGGGCCAAAGTATTTGAGTGTAGTTGAAATTCCCCGTAGGCCAGAGGAAATTCGAGGGCGTCTCTAAAGCCCGGATTTACATCGGAAAATTATACCTAAGTCTGTCGGAATCCGTCCACATGCGAAATGCCATTTTAATTGTGTTTACCGAGACTTAGTTAGCAAACACTGAGCTTCTTAATTCAAGGGATATAAGTATTTTATTAATACTTTAAGAAAGATTCGTAGCAATTTTGCTATGAAAGATTAGCTGTTTATACCTACAAGTGTAGATTTGTTTTACTTTGTAGTATCTAAACAATACTTTTGAAAGCCTACAGTTAACCGTGGGCTTAAATTTTTTTTATACAATTGTAGAAATAACGACACTTATGTTAATATAATAAAGCCATGCCCGCTGATTGCTGACAGATTAAATAATTGTTTCTGTGAATTCTAGTTAATCTGTTTATTGATTTTTGAACACCTTGACGTCGCTGCCCTAGTTACTTTTATTGATTCTGTAGGAGCATTGCTGTCGCAAACCAGTACCCAAGAGGGATGTACCGCGTGCAGTTTTTAAACAAAAATCTTTATTTTTATCAATAGTACAAATCAATCGATTATTTTTATTGATTTGGGTTCGGTATCAGTAGAATAGTACCATTGAGTTTAATCTAAGAAGGTTCTTAATGGTCTAAAATTGATTTTTTATTGTCAGAAATACAGACAAAATGTATGGTATTTCTATTGTGGTTTCGTATTTGGTTAAAATACAGCCAGTCATTAATTGCATGCCAATACGTGAAAAATTATTATTATATTTTTTGTCAAGACGAATGTATCAACTGCGTAGATTTGTTTTTACGCCCATCGCTGAGCAGGCAGCTAACCCTAAAAGCGCGCGATTATCTAGTTTGAGCATTATTATTTTTTTGAAGAAATAAAACCACTGAGGTGGAAAAAAAACGAAAGACTGTTCATTTAGCCATTATACAAATATTGTTAAGAAAATACCACGGCAAGTTTTTTTTTTTACATTTGCGCCAAATCTCCTAGCCAAAAACGAGGTAGAAACTCCATCGTGCCAACCTTTTTAGAAAGTTTTATGTAAGGAGGTTCCTATTTTAATCGTTTATGTTGTTTCATGATTTGTAACAGTCCTCTATGGATGGGAGAAGATGCTGCTTCCCGAAATACTGTGCAAACTAGTTCGGGATCCATGGGATCCATAAGATTCATTAGGTATCTAAACTAAACTGTACTGCAATGCAAAAATTAGTGTCACTATAAACGATTGATTGTGTTCTAAATGATGTAAACAATTTGGAGAAAATTCATGAAAAATTCTGCAACTACAGATTACTTAATTCTGCAGATTACTACGACCCTCAATACGCTCGTGCCGCAAATGACACCCACACGTTAAAAATCTATTCGTTTACCCCAGCATAAATTAACGTAAGAGATAAATTCATTCATTAATTAGATAATTATGTATTTTTGGTAAAAGTGAGAAAAACTGCAAGTTATAGCTCAGCCCATCAACATATACTTACGTTTAAGAAATACGCTAAGAGGGTTTCTGAAAGCACTACGTGCTCTGGAAGTTATTACCACTCTCACTGGAATACCAATATATTCCACGACACTTATTCCTCTATGAAGCAAGTTTTCTAATCCAATAAATTTACCAGTCAACATTATATATACAGCAAGACATGTATAAACCATGGACATAATAACTTCATACGACTAGACATGCAAATAATAAATATTATGGTCATAGTTAAATTTATGACTCTTTATCATCAACCTAATTCAGGACTAGGGTTAGGGTACTTAACCCTAGTCCTGAATGAGGTAGGGTTTTTTAAGTCCATGGATTACAAAAAAAAAATTGCCCTGGTAATTCTTGTACCTACATTTGTCTATGGCAAGTATCTCTGTATGGCCGCTAACTCCTCCTAAACCACGGTTTTCACCATCAGTTAGATACATTTTCAAGGAAGGTTTATATATATAACTAGCGACCCGCACGTAAATTACACCCGTGCGAAGCCGGGCGGGCGGGTCGCTAGTTTATTGTATTTTCAAGTTTTTGTACAATATATATTATTGTCAAAACAGTCACAGTCACAATGAAAGTCAAGCAAAGTAAGTCACGGTCAAGTTCATGCTCCAGTAAAATGGTGGAGATTTTACTAGAGGCATCGAATTTTTAGAAGAAACAGGAAATACACGTTTTACTGACATAACTTGTAAATAATCACTGGCCTCACTCGATTACGTTCATGAATACTTACTAAATAATAATCCACCATTATACACATACAAACACTCAAGTTTTAATTTTTAATGAAGCTACTTTATGTTTTTTCACTTTGGCGCCAAAACTCCAAAAAGGAGATCCTTTTGAGCCACCATTAATAATTAATTTAGGCTATTAATTTAGATAAATATTAGTATAGTATGGTATTGTGAGCGAAAATATCTTCTTTATTATTTGCTCTTGAAAAAAAAATGGTAGGATTCAGTATCCTACCATTACGTTTTGCATTATTAGAATGAGATAGAACCACTCTTGTCATTTTTTGTAAACCTATTTTCATCATGATGAAATAATAAGCGTCCAAATAATGTCTTTAGAGATCTCGATCCAGTTGTATTATGTCTATGGTACAAGCGCACTGAGACGTCGAGATTCATTCAAGAGTACTTTTACACAATTTGGTCCTGGCGTACCCTTTTCGGCACTCCACCTTTTTGCTCTCGAAGCCGTACCGCTCTCTTCACCTTTCATAATCAAAGGAGGCCAAGTATCCTGCATTTATTGAACGTCTTCACTCAAATCCAATTCTCAGTTATTATATTTTCAGCTTTTATTTTAAGCTCCTTTGTTTCCGTTCGTCGAATTACTTTTGTATCTCTGAAGTCTGAATAGGATGTCCGGTTGCGAATTCTCGGTCGAGTAATTCTTTAAAAAAGCTTCGCCTCACGGCTTTTCTTGTCCTTAACAGTTTATACAGCATGTTTTTAGACATAAATTCACCTTCGATGAAATGTTCACAACAAACAAAGAAGTTATCTCCAAAGAACAATTATAATCACTACGTTGCTATCACTTCTACGAATTGGTAGTATATATGTTATAGGTATTTCTCGTTAGTAAATACTTACCTCTAATGCCTCTCCCACGACTTCGTCTATCGCCACAAAGCTTCGTCTATCGTAGCGTTGAACTCAGGCGTAGGAAGGCATTATCGTGATGACTGTGTTACGAATTATCGGGCTGCGTGACGATAGCACGAGCGGTGGTTTTTAAACACATCAAAGAAATTTAGCGGACGAAGCTAGTAGTGGAAGCTTCGTCGTGTAGGTGTGAGATCGTTTAACCGCATCTTTAACGAGATAACTTTGGCCGTTAATTTATGGCAATGGATGCTTCGACACGCAGATGACAGAGGCCTAACACTAATATTAACAAACAAATTTAATTTATATTTAATTTTGAATAATTTTGTTAATCCAGAAACTATCCACCAAGATACGGGCTAAACGCTCAGTTTGGTGGCTAGAATCGACAATCTTTATTGATGTACCATTTTAGGTTTTTTTTTAATACAAATAATAGGCTTGCGCTTGACAGCCAACTCGCCTGATGAAATTAACAAACGCATTACTTTGTTCATTAGCATGTTTTAAGCCTTTTATAATGAAAATTGGTTTACCTCAGATCAGACAACCAAGGGAGCGGTAAGGTGGCGTGGCGGGTGCGAACGCATCAGGTCTAAATCGGGCTTGATGCGAACTCACCCTGCAGAGGACCTTGGTGCCGTTTTTTACTTGTGGACTATATTTGAGTTCATTAGTTTCGCTACAAGTTTCTTAGTGTGCTTGAAAAATTAATAACTACAGTACTTTACAGCTTTGCGATAATAAAAAATGAGATGAACATTCGAACACTAACCATAATAGTACTAAGGCACATCTCTCTTGTTTGTCTGATCTAAAGTCTATATCAATGCTAAAACGTATACCTACTAAAATTGTAGCTATCTAAGAAGGTACATAGGTGGATTATCTTATAGGTACCCTGAATAACACACGATACTTTTACCACGAAAAAGCGTGTAGGGTTCCTTCGATATAGGTATATACTATAGGTACATAAAACCGCGGGACGCCTTTGGTACTTCGATAAGTACTAAGTAAAGCCTATCATGTCCCATTTTCTCGTGATTTACACTTTTTATAGCTCGATAGAGTAATATATAATATCTATTCAAGTTCGATAAACCAAAATTTATGTGTTTTCGATGTTTGTCGAAACCGAAAAATATTCTCTGCCGCTCATAAAAATTGGAGATAGGATAGAAAATGCTGTAATAAACTATCTATATCCAGATTTAGATATTTTGTTACAAATATTGCCACCTTCTCAGGTTCTAAAATTAAACCAATAAAGCATAGGTCTAAAGCATAGTGTATGTTATACAGGCTGATCCAAAAGTTGACATGTAAAAACATAATTAATATTTAAACCTCTCAATAAATAAATATTCGTGACATTTTTATACACACGATCATCTGACCGCAAACTAAGCAAAGCTTGTAATAAGGCTGCCAGAGACTGATACCTACGTACCTAAGTACATAATATAATATTTCTAAATACATACTTAAATAGATATTAACACCCAGATATAAAACAAACACAAATGTTCATCACATTAATGTTTGTCCTAGGTGGGAATCGAACCCGCGCCCCCAAACGCAGAAGGCAGGTTCACTACTAACAGTACCAACGGGGCTATCATAATTACCTAAAATGTTCATCACATGAATGTTTGTCCTAGGTAGGAATCGAATCAACAAACACATCACACAAACAACACACACACATACATACAACACACAAAAACACACAAAACATACACAAACATTACATTACATTACATTATCGCAAAATAAACTTTTCTGTATTTCTGTTTCTAAATATCGATCTGGTGATCGATCGAGTGGAAGACCTATTCCTACTCAACCATTGTTTAAACATTGGGTCTCGGTTCACATGGATGGCAACAAAAAATTACCCAGCACTATTGTGCTTCTTAGACTTTAGATTTACACTTAGGTTTAAGTAGATGATCGCCTCTTTACAGCGTGATAGCATTTTATTTTATTGTAGTGTTAGTTTGTATTTTATTTTATGGGTCATTGGAGTGCCTGAAATAAATGATTTTATTATTATTGGTTCCTATTCTAACCATCTATCTTTTGCACGCGGCTTTGCCAGCGTGGTAAACAAAACAACCAATGTCAGTGTAACTCAGTGATAGCGTAGCTTTCTATTTTGTGTTTTCAGAATCGGTTCAGTAGTTCCAGAGATCCTACAAACATACAAAGCACATTTGTGTACCTATATACCTACCTAGTCACAAACTTGGAAACTTTACTAAAATATTTCTTCATCAAAACTCAATATACCAATTTTTCAATTTAGTGTAGGTCTCGACTTCTCAAGCCATCTCAACCACATGTTTTCCGAGATGGATTTGGCGGGTGCCCCGTATCGCGTGGGTTAGATAGATAAATAGATAGATAAACTCTTTATTGTGAACAATAAAGAGACATATTCATCCACAGCCTTCCTTGTCTCTTCGGACAAATCCCTCGTATAATTATGATAGAACTTCACGTACAGGTAAGTTCGTTTAATCATTAAATGTATCGAAATCATACCTGTTTACACCTGGCTGCGAAGAGGTGCGGCCAGGTGCGCAAAGGCAACCGTGATTTTTTAGAATCTTCATATAAATTTCCGTGGTGTAGACGTTATTTTATTTAAAAAACAAATGAACGAATTTTTTTCCCAAAAATCAATTAAAAATAATTTAATTAAAAATACTGGCGGCCAAATTTTGATAGGCAACCTGATAAATATATATTCTATTTAGGTCGTCTGTCCATCTTGTAGGTGGACGTCCTACGCTGCGTTTACCGGCACGTGGTCTCCATTTAAGCCTTTCGGCCCCATCGACCATCTGTATTGCGTGCTATGTGCCCTGCCCACTGCCACTTCAACTTGCTAATCCGGTGGACTATGTCGGTAACTTTCGTTCGTCTACGGATCTCTTCATTTCTGATTCGATCTCGTAGAGAAACCCCGAGCATAGCCCTCCCCATAAACGACGCTCAAATCAAGGTTAATCCAAAGAAAATGATCCAAAACAATCACCGCACCCGCAGTGGTCCGTTATCAACCGAAACTTGGCTCATTACAATAGCAACGAAGTAATTTCACCTGAACAAGTCACATGTAACCGATAAGCTTAACGACAGTTCCGATTTAGTGTCTAGGGATGCCAAATCGCCAAAAAAGGTTAAAATATCGAACAAGAAATCGATGCCCAAAAATATCAAACAAGATGGCCAGTGACAAGACAAGTAACAAAGTACCTACCGAGATATTTGAAGTATTAGTAGGTATGGTAAGTAGGTACCTATCAAGAATAGGCTCAATTAATATAGAGTCCCAGTGACAGTCATACTCGATTTTAATACTTCTCTTAGTCACGGTCAAGTCCAAATCATGCCCAGTAAAGTGATGAAAAGATACAACATTATGTACACATTATAGGCACCTACTAAGCCTTCCGAATCCACGCTAAAGACGCTAATGAGAACCAACACGGTACGTAGCGTAGGCAGGTACTAAGAAAATATATTTTCACACCACCTGCTCGACAATGTCCAATTACATATCATGCAATCTCAACATAAAGTAAAGCATTATCTCTTAAGGGATATAATAAAGTGGTATGAAACTCCCTAGGGAATAAAGTGATTTGAATTTGGAACGTCAAATTCGTGTGGAAACTCATGAAAGCTCTAAGTAAAAAAATGTCCATATGGCATTGTAAAAAGGTTTGTTCGAAAATCGAACTGGCCACCATAAGCAGAACTCAAAAAAAGTGCGTTTTCAAAGAATGTGAAACAAAAGACGGTGTTTGGTGCTGTGATTTCGGTGAAACTAGTTCACTGTTACGTTATTTTCCGCGGTCTCCTAAATTTTATCGCGTTCAAGTTATGGTAGGTAGGTAGGTACGGCCCCACTTTTCTTGATTGTGACTTAATTTTTTCACATTCGCGCCAAAAAACTCGATAATATAATTATGTCACCTACCTACGTCAAACCAACAATCGATAAAATTATCTAATTTAGGTATTGAATCGATAGTAGGTGTACATATTGAACTCCTTTTCAATCGCTCACCCCAGCCCTATTAGTGCCTTGAGTGGATTCGACAATCGGGCCGGAACGTGCAATCGTTACCAAATAGAAGCCTTTGTCAGAAACACATTATTTTAACGTTGTAGGTATTAAACATTTTTAGGACTCATTGTCTTTGCCATGAATTTGTAATTTTATTATGCGGATAACGTTTACGATGACTGAAACGTAATCTACGTTTTCGCTGCGTGCGGCATTCTTCAGCTTCATGAACGAAATAAAAATAAGTGGCTTATGTTTATGAGGCAATGGGGCATTGTGGCCAATAACCAACTCGCGGCTTTGGTGTAACTTGGTTATAGCGAGTACTTTCACTTCACACGACCAAAGCAAGCACCCAAAAGTACTTTTATCCAGGAAAGAGTTTTGACTGTAATATAAAACACGTAGGTAAACGTATATATAAGACATGATTATATACCTACATAATTATAACAATTGCTATAGTAGGTACCTACTAAAGTTTGAGTATCGTAGACTTAGAATAACTACATAGTTACCTACGTAGAGTAGTTATTCTAAGATCGTAGACTACTTACCTACTTGTCAGGTAATTCCGAAAAATAAGTAAGCTACTCAATTATTGAATACTATTAGACCGCCCCTGCTTCGCACGGGCGAAGCCGGGATATATAGCCTATGTCAACCGGGGATAGTGCAGCATCCCAACAGTGAAAGAATTTTTCAAATCGGTTCAGTAGTTTCGGAGCCTATTCAATGCAAACAAACAAACAATCAAATCTTTCCTCTTTATAATATTAGTATAGATATTATGTTTAGACTATTCAAAGGCCAAACTCGAAAAACATTTCTTTGCAAGGGTAAACTGTAAGGAAAAGGAATACCTAGGTACGTTATGCCAGAACTAAAAAAAAACTACTTTTATATGTAATTCAGAAATACCCGAATATCTCCGGAATGGCACTTAAACAATGAAAAAACAATTAGATTTTGATCACTTTTATTTCCAATTTCCAAGGATATTTAATAATTTATGAATGACTTTGAAATATAGCTTTAGGCTGTTTAATAATAATAGTTAAGTACCTATGTAGGTATCTAAGCAAATAGGCGAATTAGCGTAATTTTGTGGCATTAACAACTTTATTGCTTTACATATTCTGTCTGACTAATGAAAATACAGGGGATGTCCTGGTCAAAATCATACAAAACTCGTCAAAAATCCATTATGAATGCACCTTAGCCAATTATAATGAATTGTGGTCACATTATGATTTCAGAATTTGGCGGTTATAGAAAAAATTTAACGAGCGAAGCCCGGCGGACTAAGCCAAATATAGATTTATCATTCCCACATCATACGGTGAAAAATATCAATGACATTCGAGCTAGAACGTCTTGAATATATTACCTACTTTAATATCGTAATGACTCAAACAGATGTGATTACAAAATGTTCGAAAAAATTAAGAATAAAGATTTTTAAAATAACATAATTATTATTAGCATGGCAAATTCCATGATTAATAGTTCAGAAATGCATGGGGCCTCCCGGCAACTTTTTCCACTTTGCATGGCGGGTAATATTTCGCAAATTACACATACCTCAACATACCTACACTTGTGAAAAAAGTGATTTATGAAACCATGGGCCTGACGCCCAACTCCTTGCGTGGTAACTTGGTAAGCGATGGTGTGGCCGAAGATGTAACACGTCCGTCGATCTAGAAGAAATCTATAATCGATTAAAATTTGAATTTTCCGCCATAGTGAAACGTTCCACAGACGCGAGTCAGTTTGGTATGCACACTTCACACGTGTGAGATATCTCAGACGTGTGCGTGGTTATATTATTTTCCTAAACTTGTGTATTTTCGAGTGTTAGCGTGTTTTAATGGTGGATTATTATTTATTAAGTGTTAACGTGCTCGAGAGTAGGCAAGTGATATAGAAAGGCGAAATATGTCTTTACGTGTTGTTTCCTAAACTCCTTAGAAACCTCTCGTAAAGCCTCCACCACTTTCCTGGGGCATGACCGTGACTTACTTTGCTTGATTCTGAGTCAAGGATTTTATATATACCCTAACTGTGAGTGTAACTATGACTTGTTTGACTCTATTTATTGCCGTAATTTAAAATAAAGTCATGGTCAAAAGGCCAGAACAAAAACCCAAATAAAAATATATAATGACCTTGACTGCTGTCAAATGCATATTAATCACAGAAAAAAAAAAAGTCGTTCCCCATTTTCTGCGAGCATACATGGAGCATACGCATATTGTACATAAACTCAGTATAATTATCTCCCTCTACGATATTGTAAGATGGCAATAGCCGCTCCATAGGAGTATATTTGCTACCTACCATGTCAAAAGATGACAAGATTTTTTGTTTCAATTTGAGAATTGACAATGACAACTTGGTGATTTGACATAAATTTAATACTTCGTCTCATCGTCGGTCGGTCGTTTCGAATTGTGATTTCTGTGAATTTCTAGAAAAGTAAGAATAAATTAATAGACTTGAGCAGTTTTTTGTCCTACGATTACCAAAATTTTCATAATATTTTAATAATTCTGCGAACATTTATCTGAATTTGGTTATCTTTTTTCAGACTGCAATACTCGTGGTTGTTGCTCGTAGCATTATTTCGCCGGTCAGACCTACACATCAAGAACAATGAGTTGCCCTTTTAACGAAGATCAACTCGCCGAGTTGAAGGCATTCGTGACTCTTTGCAAGACTCAGCCGCTGTTGCTCCATCATCCGAAGCTTGAATTCTTTAAGGAATATCTTTCGTCATTAGGCGTTACAATCCCGGCTTCAACGTTTGGATCTACGCCATCGGCGCCTTCTGGAGACGCGTAAGTGCTAATTAATTAAACATTCGCTCGATGCAAGATTGCTTGTGAAAATTGAGGCATTCATTGTATCTATCATAGACATATGTAGGTACCTAACTTGATATTGCAACAAAGTAGGTAGTTGTCTATGCATGTCAAATACCATTTTCAATTGTTGTTTTTACAGACTAATTTCTGCATTTTCTACCGCTTGTGTTTCAAGGAATGCTCTGAAGAGCTTTTAGACCTTATTTCTCGGAATTCCACTACCATACATCCTGACACGAACAAATTCTGGGGGTAAATCTTGCAAATTTTGAAATCCAACATCGTCTAGTTCTTTCACTCCTTTGTGACCTGCAAGCTGTGAAATGTCCTTCCTCCAGTTGCTCCTGCTGTTTCACCCACATGGACAACGATGAAAATTTATGATGATGGTGATTAAAAGTACCATGTGTTAATCCAGCTTATAAGCTATATCCATGAGGGTGTGTCTTTGTTACTTCTTCATGCTGAATGGATTTTGATGAAATTCAATATATACCTATATACTTTAGGTCCTGGAATAAAACTTAAGAAATTTTTCATCATTGTTCACGCGGAAACAGCGGGTGCAGCTAGTTGAGCAATACAGTTCAAAACTAAAATGTATCGATAGCTCGAACACTCGATAAAAAACAATGACCTATCTCTCACTTCAATTGTTTTGCACTAGATTCCGCTCCCTGCTTATCACAGTGAGAGTCTGAGAGTATGATGATAAAGCTTGAAAGTGACTACTGGAAATTTTCCAATAACAACACATTGACCTGTCGAGACTAGGCTCTTTTGTTTAATACCATGAGCTTTTTACTTCATAATTACGATGTGTTCGTCATCATCAATATGTAGTAAAAAAGCGTGTTATTATAAATTTCCTATTGCAATATTTGTTTTATTACAGTTTCGGCAACAACAATGAGGATGTCAAAAATTCATCATCATCTGATGAGGAAGATGATCCAGAATCAGATATTGAACTTGACATGGAAGGCAAGTATCTATCTAATCAAATCCAAATATCAAACTATCTAAATATGGAATGCGCTGCCTAAATGGGTGTTCCCCGATAGTTACAATCTGGGTGTCTTCAAATCACGAGTGAATCGGCTTCTTCTGGGCAAGCATGCTCCACCGTAGACTGCATCATCGCTTAACATCAGGCGAGTGGCGGTCAAGCGCTAGCCTATTATTTATTTTAAAAAAAAACTTGATAGCAAAACTGTCTCTTCTATTAGTGCTTATTAGGGATGTTACGGAGGTGGTTTTATCAGAACCACCAAAAATGTTTAAAAGGAAAAAACATTGAATATAAACATGCATATCTATTGTCATTATCTATTGTTTGTCGACTGGCATGTGTGCGCGGAAAGGGTGTAAGGGTGGTGTGAATTCCATAATACCCTTAATTATTATAAACATCTTTTACTATGGAACTAACCCTAAAATCCCAAAAAAAATATCTGCTATTCCATATAATTATTTTGTTGAATGTGAATTACCATTTTTTATGAAACAGCTGATATTTTTTTGCGATTTAAGGGTTGCTCCCATAATAAAAGGTATTCATAATTTCGATACTATGCGCCCTCTTTCGGCTTAGTACACCCTTTCCGCGTAACTGCTGTACACATAGGATGTTGTACAGTATACACAATCAATAAAATATTATCATTGCAGGTGTCATAGAGTCAGTACCAGTGGATGAATCTCAAGAGATGGGTGATACAGAGAAAGAGCCTACTGATGAAGAGCGTGACCAGTGTGATGAGAAACGCTCGGAAGCGATGCAAGCATTCTCAGAACAACGGTTTGATGAAGCACTCAAACACTACACGGAGGCCATTATACTGAACCCGCAGAGTGCTTTGTTGTTTTCTAAGAGAGGCCAGGTGAGATATATTCCCCAAGAAACAAAAAGGCACAAAATGTGTGCGACCAAATGAGGAAGCTGTGAGTAAGTGAGGTACTGATGTATGTGGTGCTGCCATATGTTGGGTGTCTCCGGATTTGTCCTAGTTTGGGAAACCGCCATAGGGGCATCTGCAAGGTCCAATTCGGGGATCAACTCTCAAGGAATGTACAGGTGAAACCTGGAAAGAATCCAAAATTTTATTTAAAAAATATATATGTTAAAAACACTAGTACACCATACACATTTTTTTTAACACAAGCACAACACAATACGTATTAATATATTAGTCACTTTGTATCATGTTTTGCCTATTAGGCAAATCAGAGATGGCATAATATTAGTACTGTAAATATTGTATTTAGAAAATTTTACTTGCTACATAATCAAAACAAAGTCAATTGGAAAAAATATCATGTTATTAATCAAATTAATTAACAGGAAGACATTTCCATAACCGCAAAATAAATAATACTACTGCAATCATAACTAAATTTATCATATAAAAAATCGCTCACTAAACGAAAAATCACACAAAAACTGGCTTTTCGGTGAAGGAAAACATTGTGAGGAAACCTGCATACGTACGGAGAAGGAATTCAATGGCATATGTGAATCCACCAACCCGCAACTGGGCCAGCGTGGTGGATATAGCCCAATCATCCTTTGGGGGGTAGGCTTAAAGTCCAGCAGTGGACTGTTAAAAGGCTGATTATGATAATGATGAAGGCAAACTAGCTCTACCTGCAGTGCAAGTACCATTCTTTATCGATCATCAAATTTGACAGTTGAGATTGTCAAATTCGATAAAATGCCATTTGATCATTACTGTCTATGTACGATTCTATGGCATTTTATCGAATTTGACGTACGATAAAGAACGGTACTTGAACTGCTGGTTAGTCATTCATTTGATTTTGGTGACATTGGGATTGCATTTACAGATTTTGGAAGACACAGTAAGAAAAATATTAAGTACATATTCTATGTATTGTATGTTTGTGTTACTACCACTCTTGTGTTGTGTTTACTCTTGTAGCTTAAACGAGTTGACAGATTTTAAAATGCAAGGTGTTGTTAAATGTACAGATTGTAATTTATGCTACACATAGCAGTTTTTTTATTTTTATGATTACACTTGTTTGACAAATCGGGTGAAATGTTTCAGGTGTATCTGAAGCTAAACAAGCTGCTGTCGTGTATTAAGGACTGCACTCGCGCTCTCGAGCTCAACTGTGACAGTGCAACCGCTTACAAGTTCCGTGGACGTGCCTACAGGTAAACGACACACTTGTTCCTCGTTTTTCATTAAGATGAGTTCAGTCCATCAGCCAGAGTTAGCCATGGCCAACTCGCTGAAACTAACAATGTAAACTAATCTTAGAAGTTGATTTTAACTTCAAATTTTTGTATTGATTTGAAACTTTGTTTACTTCATCATCACCATTTCAGCCTATCATGTTCCCACTGCTGGGACTCAGGCCTTCTCTCAGAGAGAGATTGGGCCCTAATCCACCATGCTGGCCCAGTGCACGTTGGTGAATGTCGTATGTCTTTGAACTTTAGAGGATTTGGTCATACCGGTTTCCTCACAATGTTTTCCATCACCGTGTTTGACTGAAACTTGAAATGTTGAAAACATGTGTCATTCGGATGACAATAATTTGGTGCCGTTGAACAGATTTAATGATGTGCTAGGTGAGTTAGTCTAACTCTAAGGGCTACTGGTAATTAGATATGTGCCGGAAAACGCGCCATAGTTGCCCGCATAGTTGTTTCAAATTATAAAATGCCAAAACATAGATTTATTCAAGTATAAAGCTTTTTATCTGAGGCATATAAGGATAAAATTTTACATAGGCTTAGTCTAGATTCTGAATTAGTTCATACAGGGTTATGCAGAAAGGGTTTACTAACACAAAAGAAGGTCATTATACTCATCATGATATGTACTATCATAGGGTACTATGAACATCTGAAATCGCAAAAAATATCAGTCAGTCTGTTATGTAATAATAAAGTTATGGTTATAGGGCTAGCGCCTTTATTAACTAAACAAAATACAAACTAAAACTACAAATACAGTTAGACTGCCCATAGACCGTTGAAGGTCTAAAGACAATCCAAATGCTCAAACCCACTACCAGTTGGCAGCGTACCCAGCATGCTGGCGGCATTACCACGTTGAATGTTATGTCTTGTAAAGATGAGGTAATGACAGTGAATCATCCATTGTTTTTGGTGGTATTGATACTTTGAATATAATTTTGAAAAACTGTATTTTCAATAGTTTGGAACGTCACTATTCTTTAAATGAAAAAAAAGCATGTAATGGTCGTTGATATGTCAAATAGGAAGTTTTTTGTGGATGATGTGTAGTGAGATTGCTGGGATATTTTTTGTCAGGCTGCTGGGCAAGTTCGAGGAAGCATCGCACGACCTCTGCGAGTCTCTGAAAATCGACTACGATGATCAGACCAACGAGTGGCTGAACGAAGTTAAACCTAACGCTGAGAAGCTACGCCAACACAGGCTGGGTGCACAGCGTAAAAAGGAAGAAAATGAGGTAGAAATAATTATTATAGCTAATATTGAAAACACACGTTATATTTTTTGTCTTTGTAGTCTAAACAAGACCCTGTCTGGTTTCGAAGCTACTACCTTGTAGCTGTGCCTTATGCGTGATTTTCCAGTTTTCTCTAATATTTTAGGGATAAGAAGTGGCCTATGTCCGTTTTTATGATGCTCATAATCTACTACTTCCTTGCCAAATAAATGTCTTCAAGGTAAGTTCAGAGGGTGAGTCCAGAAAAGGACAGAGAACAGATCAGAGCTTTTTTTGTCATTAATGTGATTTAATTTGTAATATAATAGCATATTATATAAATAGCAATATTGATATAATAGTAATTTTTAAACTTTCGCGATTTGAACACATGTTTTAAATGTTTATCGGGACTTATCGGGTTTTAAATGTTTACCACGGCCATTGTAACATGGTCGAAACGTCGAGCGAAAGGTACATATTGATATAATGTTCTATATTTGGTTGTTATTATCTATTTAAATATGTATTTAAAACTATATTATGTATGTATATCAGTCTCTGGCAGCCATATCACAAGCTTTGCGTAGTCAGGGTCAGATGACCGTGTGTGCAAAAATGTCCCGAATATTTATTATTTTATTATTAATGTTAATTGGCTAAATATGATTTTAGTTGTAGGGTTTTTTTTCTTCTTGTCAAGTTTACTTTGTTTGTATTTACATTGTTCTCACCTTCCTTTTTTTTATGTCGATGATGTTTCCGTTTTCATAGCACCGCGAGAAGTTGCGTCGCGCCCGCAAGGCTCAAGAGGCACGTGCTCGCGCAGCAAAGGCCCAGGCTGAGGCCGCCGGTGCTGGCATGGGAGGTGGCTTCCCTGGTGGATTCCCTGGTGGGATGCCCGGTGGAATGCCCGGCGGCTTTCCGGGTGGGTTCCCCGGTGGAAGGCCAGGTGCTGCACCTGGCGCTGGGGGCGCTAGCTTCAACCCGCAAGACTTCGCCTCTCTGCTCATGGACCCAGAAATCATGTCTGCATTCCAGGTACCTACATATTCCAAAGGGGCCATTAATGACGTGATGTTTTTTTTTTTTTCCATTTTAACCCCCCATATTAATATTAATGAATGACATGTCATATTGTCTTTGAACTATTGAGGTTCTTTGACATGCCGGTTTCCTCACGATGTTTTCATTCACCGCTTTTGAGCGATGGCATACTACATAATAATTTATTTAAGTACTAAATAAGTCATTAGAGCGGGGCCGAGGTTCGAACTGGGTGCTGTCAGATTGTAAAGCGCACATGCTACTGCTTGGCAACCATCGCTCTGTGATTAAATTGAAATAGATAGATAGATAGAAACTCTTTATTGTGTAAACCAGAAATAAAAATTACAACACGATAGAAAACACTTACGAGCTAGTGCCACAAGTGGCGGCTTTATCACTAAAAGCGATCTCTTCCAGGCAACCATTGGATGGAAATAATTAACGTGACAGAATCGACGGGGGATGCTAAAACACTTTGAAAAAAAAATCGTTAAATAAATACTACATACTATACCCTAAGTCTCTGGAGTACCTTCGCACTATGAGCACACAATGCAAGGGCAGCAAGGAACATGCACAATGACAGCTAAAGCAAAGAAAATAATCATGTATGTGGGTGCGCATCCACTCAGGCCAACGTGGCACATGGTTGCATCTAATCAGATACTACCTATCTGACAAGTCCTTACAACCTGAATGGTGATGAAAATTTTAACTCTAATCTTTCAGGACCCAGAAGTGGCCGCTGCTTTCCAGGATGTGTCTTCGAACCCGGCCAATTTCGTAAAGTACCAGAACAATCCTAAGATCTCTGGGGTCATCGAGAAGCTTCAGGCTAAACTCGGGAAAGGTGGCGCTGGAGGGTTCCCTGGTGGATTCCCTGGTAAGAAGGAATAGACAATCTTATCTTTTAATAACCCAGTGACGTCGATTTTGATGTACCATTCTCTAAACTAAACAGCTCTAAAATGGTTGCCATCCTTTTCCGACATACTGAAATGAAAAGAGACGCTGATATTTTTAGTCCTGCCAGCAGTGCAAGTACCGTTGTTTATCGATCGTCAAATTCGATAAAATGCCATATAATCGATCATAGCGAGTACTGATCAAATGGCATTTTAACGAATTTGACGATCTCAACTGTAAAAATTGACGATCGATAAAGACTAGGTACTTGCACCCCAGATTAGTTTAGTTTAGAGAATGGTACAAGAAAACTGACGCTAATGTCAATTTTGTAGTGTTCTTACCTGTTCTTTTACCAGAAATGTTCACCTTACTTGTTTTAGGTGGGACAAGTTCTAACTTGGTTGAGACGTGATAAGTTATAACTTTTTGGAGAAGTGACAAATTATAACTAATTTATAAAAAAAATGGCACATGACCATTTACAATAATTTTTCTGCGTGACTAATATGTAGCCAATTTTTATTTATTTATTTATTAATAGGCTTGCGTTTGACCGCCAACTCGCCTGATGTTAAGCGATGATGCGATCTACGGTGGAGCACGCTTGCAAAGAAGAAACTGGTTCACTCGTGAATTGAAGACATCCAGATTGTAACTATCGGAGAACACCCAATCAGGCAGCGCATTCCACAGACTAGCAGTTCACATAATAAAAGTAGAATCAAAGCGCTTCGTTCGGGTTTTCGGAATACGGACCATAAAACGGAGTCGATTTTTTGTGTCCGCTCTGGCAGTCCGATAGAAAAATGGATGATTTTGCTATCCTATTGCGTAATATCAAATACTAGCTGCGCCCCACGTGGATTACTCCTTATATCTGCCAGTGGACGTCCCGACAAAATCGGTCCAGCTGTTTTGGAGACCACAGAGACATACACACATTGCCTTTTATATATAAGAGATACACTTTTAAGAATCTCTTATTCACTTTTTTTTTATTCGAGTCCTGTGTTTGACCACCACCTCGCCCTAGGAAAAACCGATTACCAGATTGTAACTATCAGACTATCAGGGAATATCCATTCAGGCAGCGCATTCCATACACTAGAGGTTTGCACAATAAAAGTAGAATCGAAAGTGCTTCGTACATTTTCGGAATATTCCGGAATATTGATTTTTTGTGCCCACTCTAACAGTCTGATAGAAAATTGCAGGAGGTTATTAGATCATGCAGAGATGACGCACACTCTCCGATAAAAACTGATAGACTAGGCGCCGACGACTTTGTTTTAAATAACTATCAATTAATAAAACCGACTTCACAAAATTAGTAAATTTATCATTTTCGGTGATGCTTGGTTGATTTTGATGGCATAATATTGTCATCCAAGTAACTGAAATGCCGAATGCTGGGTACGCTGCCAACTGATAGTGGGCTTGAGCATTTGGATTGTCTTTAGACCTTCAACGGTCTATGGACAGTCTAACTGTATCTGTAGTTTTAGCTTGTATTTTGTTTAGTTAATAAAGGCACCAGCCCAGTAAAAAAAAAAAAAAATACCGAATATTGGAGTAATTGTGGCATTGTGAATTATATAATTGATGTCTCGAAACTCGTTTTTTTTTACTGTTTTCACTTAAAGATTTTTTTAAGTCCGTTAAAAAGTTGTTTTCAATTCGCAGGTGGTTTCGGCGGCCCTGGCGCTCCCAACCCCGGCTCGAAACCGTCCGACGACGACGTCGGCCTCGATTAAACTCCTCCACCAGCACCATGATTCTAATCTATGTGTAATGAGTTTGATGAATTTCATAGCAGTTTAGGTATATACGTAAAAACTACATTCTTATTTTGCACATTACTGTAATGTAATAGCTACCTGTTACACATGATGCGCGGTAGCTAGCACTTAATAATCATTAGTACACGTTCTGAGATGACGGTTAAATAGACTCTAGCTACATCGCATTATGGTTCATATCTTCGACCAAAATAAGATGAATGGACGGGCCCAGAAGAGGGGCATTTTTGAAGATAACAAAATGAGAGCCGGCGCTCACTTCGTTTCAGTCTGTCTCTAGCCGTAGGAAGTGCGACACATGACTTCTGTTACATGAAACGAAACATCTGACAAAATTATGTCTTTGTGTGCCGAAGTGTAATACCACAACAAAAAACCGCTATAAATTTATTGTAACAAATGTACTCTGTACATGGTTACAATTAGGTGTTGAGGATGTACCTCGATATACCTCAACTCCTAATTACGGTCCGACGGTTTGACTTGTTTTGACTAAGTTCAGTGGTTATGGCTCGTCCATTCATTTTATTTTGGTCGAAGGTTCATATTAGTATTCACAGGAAACCGTTTTGTGATGTCCTTTGTAGTGTATTTAAGGCATCAAAAAGATTCTACCGATCATCTGCCCAAAGTTAATATTGCATTGACCTTTCATCGGTCAACCTTCAGTATACTAGGTTACGCGGAAAGCGCGTAGTAAGCCGAAAGGCGTCCATATTATCCAACATTATGAACAACTTTTACTATGAAACCAACCCTGAAATCGCAAAATAATCAGCTGTTCCATAGGAAACTGTAAAAAACAGCTGGTTTTTTCTTGTTAATCTATAGTTTGTCACATATTAAAAGTTGTTCATAATTATGAGTATTGCGGACCCCTTCCGGCTAATATAACCTTTATGCGTAACCCTGGACATGGTCTTCTTGGCCCATTCGCAGTTTTTGTTAATCATGTGACAGGTTGGCAAAATTGGGGAAAATAAAGCCTAAGCCACAAAAAAAAACTGAAGTGAAAAATGCTTACAAGTGCTCGAAGCTCTCGCAAGTAGCTTTTATATATCGTAATTACCGCGCGAGTGCTTTTACCTTGGCCGTTACAGAATCTCCTCCACTTTCCCACTTGTTAGGTTAGATGTAAAAGTGGCTTTTAACAAAAGGCTTGAGCCATATTTGCTTTCGAAGTGAGAGGTCTGCTCATCCAAGCTACCGTGCGTTCTGTGTTGCATTGGTTTAAACTTAGAACTTATCACTACTATAGTATGTGCGTGGATCATGGTCGAAAGCTTTGGGGTGAAGGTATAGAGTCAACATAGCTGTTTTCTCTACTTTAAGACTGTATACATAAGCTAGTTTCTAATTGGTCCAAAATTATGACCAAAGAAAAACATCATAATTTTATTAATGCTATACAAATTAATTGCGTTTTTTTTTTCTATAATGATTTGTTTTATTGGTGCTGATTATTTAACAGAACATTCTATGTGATTTGCATTTATGTGTCATGGTAAGTATACTTTGTAATGTCGTGTACATACAGACGAACGTAGCCGTATGTGCCCCTGGAATCTGCATGTAGTATATTTTATAGAAGCTGGTCCCTAATTCTCTAAATTACCTAAGATTCCTTGCCATAAACTTGACTCTGTGTCTTTAGTTTCTATGATCACATAAACTCTTAACGCGGCCACGTCGCGTTATCTGCGTGAAATTGGCAATATCAAGTTTGCTAACGCTATGAAGTTCGTAACGCTCTCGTTTTGAACAGTCAAAATTACGTGGGTCGAGCTAGGGTTTGTCAAGAGAATGTGGTATCCAATCAGAAGCGTTTATGTAACCATGGTTACCGTGTTAGTGACCATGGCTACTGACACGATCGTAGTTATTGGCGTGCTTCGTGTTTTTTAAGGAATCGGGGCCCTTGAAAACGCGAGCATACTTTCGCTGATACGGCCACACTAACTTGTTCGCGTACTTTCGTTATGTCTATACACGGCATAAGAATGTTGACTCTTCTCAACTCCACAGAAAGTCAGCCAAACTAATTTATAATCAGAAACATCGATAATTTTAATCTTTAGGCTAATATTATATCATATATATTTATTTTAAAATTGTGATTTTGCATCTTGATCCATTTTATATTTCATGGAATACATACAATAAAGGGAAATATTTTTTCAGTGCCTTTAGAACAGATTCAAGCCATGTTTATTAGTTAGTTCATTTTATTATTCTAATGTGGTTATTAATAAAAAAATAAGAAAACATCGTTTGTTTTATTTATTATGTACGTTGGGAGTCATTGCACGATCCTACCTTGACCCACGGTGGTGAGGATTTCGAGGGAAACCAAAAAACAATCTTGTCTCTCATCTTTGCTCAGTGCTATAGTGTTTGGCAACCAGAAACGTGTGTATGCAGTAAATCATGATCCTTGAGTAAATATAGAATTGATTTTATTGACAAAAAAATTACTGTTTACTTAGACTTACACATACAAGTACTAATCACGAATTTCAAAGGAGTAAAATAACGTTTTTACAGAAACATACTTCAACTGTACCCTTAGTACAAGTTTTGGCTCATTCCCACTAGTACAACCAATTAGTTCAACCGTTGAACTAGTGGGAGTTTCTTTTCCCAGTAGTTCAACTGAGTATATATATATATATATATATATATTTAAATGTGTAGAACTACTGGGACAAACCAGAAACAATTTTCGTTTTCGTATTGTACTGGACTGAAAGCTATTCGAAAATCTTTTCCGTATTTGAGTGAAGCAATCTATACTGACGATTACTACCGATTTTAGTTCATCCGCTTTCCGCTGGAGGCGCTTTACTAAAATGTATGGAACAATACGTAAACGAAAAAAAGTTTCAAATCTTGTACTAGGGCTCTGAGGATTTTTTTTTATTTTATTTTTTTGCTACGGCCCCATTGGTTAAAAATAGTTCTAATCTATTCAAAAAACGATGACTGCTTCGTCCTCTCGTCATGATCCTTATGTCAAACAATGAAGGGTTGTGACCCGTGGGGATTCCTTCCTCAGTGGTTCCTCAATAAGTGCACCTAAAGTAGGTCTGAAACAAGTAGTGTTCTGCAACGTAGATGGAGCATCACTCCGTTTAACGGTTATTCGCGGTTCGATTCGTCGTAGACCCTAAATAACAAAACTATTGTATGAAAAAAGCATTGAACAAAGAGCGCCTATCTATATTATGTTCTCTAAGTATATCCTCTTTGAGCCACTAAAATGCAATAGTAGATTATAAAGGGAGCAAAATAATATTTTTACGACGAGGGCGCTTTTTTGAATCCTGAGCGAAGTGAGGGATTGTAGAGTAGAATCCCGGGCGTAGCGAGGGATTCAAAGTATGTCGCCCAAGGCAAAAAAATATTTTACGCCCGAGTGATAATCTACTTTCATGATATCTACTTTTCATCACCATTCATTCATTGCATTGTATTGTAATATTATTATTTAATAAAACATAGAGTAACAACTAAATTGAAATAAAATAGTATCTAATAATAAAACAACTAAAAACTTATATTTACATTTGAGACAGTTTCGCAATTATGAAAATTTATTGTAACACCAAAACATGAATTTCTAACAATCCGTGAAAATTGTCGAATACGCGGGCTGTAGTTCGCGCGTCTTTAATTTGATTTCTTTTTTTTTATTCAGCTGGCGGCGTATATATCCAAATCTTCGTCTTTATCCAAACAATATTTGCGTTCGATTTCTTTGGCGCTGAACACTAAGATGTTCCAAATTCAAAAAGTGTGCCGCAAAGATAATTGCGGCGCTAAAAGCCTAAGTGCTATAATTTTTTATTTATTTTTATATCGGGCCGCGCTATACATAAATTGCCATACCCTAATTGTATCATTACTCACTTATTTAGCATAATGAGAAATAAATAATTTGACTTTGAATAAAATATACCGGCAAACCAGCAAGTTATTTTTCAGTGGGTTCAAAATGAAACACATATTCCATCTACAATTACTTATAATGAAATAACAGTTTAAACATCATTCACTCTGCCCCAACCAAGCCTGATCTTTTTCTCATGAAGTTTCAACCAAGAAGGCATTTTGTGAGGCAGGGGCTGTGCATTGGGGAATTTCAATGGTGGTGGAGGCATCTTGAAGGGATCCTCAGTTTTAAGCTTGTTCAGTAAATATTCCTTATTAATCTCCTTTGGGTCTCTATACTTATCCATGTATAGATTGAACGGTCTTCGTCTCGGAAACCACTCTTGTGGCCGTATGTTTGGGGCTGGGAAGTCATACTCGTATACTGAAAAAAAAAAAGTCAAGGTTAGCAACGCAACATTCGTCGCCTAGAGAACCTCCTTTTTTTCATCGGTTGAAATAAGAAATAACCCCAAAATTAATGCCCTGGCTGGGTTTTCTCAGGGAAGCAGCCCTTTGGTCAAATGACTGTATATTTTGTATATAGATTATTGTGCCTTAAGATGGACAGACGACCTAAAAGAGACCGCAGGGAAACGCTGGATCCAGGCCGCTTCCAACCGGCCCTTTTGGAGATCGATGGGGGAGGCCTATGTCCAGTAGTGGACCTCCCATGGCTGAAATGATGATGATGAATGCCTTAAAAGGTGCAAGTTGTTTATACAAAAAAAAGCCACCTAAATGCCAATGCTCTTTATGCCCAATAATTTTAATTGAAATTTTGCCCTTCATTCGATTCATAGTAATGTCGAAACTACTGTTTGGCAGATTAAAAATGAAGTCCAGGATAAACTTAGAGCAGTTCTCGTTTAGAATGTGTGCATGTTGCTAATGTACCTTTGGATGGCATAAAACTAATCAGAAACAAATACTAACTAGGCTCTTTAATTTGCAGAGTTTTATGGAAGAAGTCCTTGACTGAGTTGTCCCAATTGCACTGATAGAATGCAAGCCCTGCAGGTGTGATGTTATCCTGGTACTTTTGGTACCAATCTCTGGTAACAAAGGTCCTGTTGTCTAATGATGGTGAAGTCACTGAAAAGTAGATATATAGTTAGAAAAGACTTATCGCTATCACTACATAGTATAAAAATAAAATTCGCTTCCTGCGTCTGTCGGTCTGTATAACCCCTAACTCAATTTTGAAAAAGTGATATCCAATTACTTATTTCACAATAAAATTTTGCACTATACAGGGGAATAAAGACTAATGGTTCAAAGTCACAGAACTAAAGTTTATGGCCGATGGTGGCCAAACAATAGCGTGTGTTTTATAATTTGATGGCATCCAGTTTAATCATCAGCCATGCACCAATGACTTACGAATGAAGTACTTACATAAATTATGTGCAGTTTTGATGCCATCGCTCAACAACAGTGTAGGAAAACATCGTGATGAAACCAGTATGTCTAATAACCTCAAATAATGTCAAAGACATGACATTCACCAACATGCAATGGGCTAGCATGGTGGATTATAGCCCATCCTCTCTCTCCGAAGGAAGGCCTGTGTCCCAGCAGTGGGAACATGATAGGAAGATATTGATGAACAAAAGTTGTTAGGTATAATATAGGAAAGCTCCCTGCGTGAGAGGTTATTAGCTAATTATCAAAAATGCTGTTTTTTTTTTGTTAAAATTCTCATGAGCGTGGATTCAATGTCCTTTACTCGTAATATTAATCAGTTTACATAGTCTTAATAGGGTCGAACCAGTCATAGTCACAGTCAGAGTCAAGCTAAGTAAGTCACGGTCAAGTCAAACTCATGCCCTTGTAAAGTGGTGGAGACTTTACAAGAGGCTCCCATGAAGTTTTGGAAACATCACGAAAAGACACGTTTCACCTTGTTTTATAACTTTCCACACTTGAGCACGTTTACGAGCACTTAATGAATAATAATTCACCATTTATAGTACACATTAACAATCGAAAATACACAAGTTTAGGAAAATAATCTAACGAGCTGACATGTTTTTTTCCACGTTGGTGCAAAAACTCTCATAAACCCTTTTTTTTAAAGAATTGCTAGTGGGCCCCAAGGACTGCCTGTTTCTAGGGGTAAAGTGTTCATTGTTATGTACCTTTTGGCAATTCATAAGATACCCTTCCATCTTGTTTGTATAGAACAAATACATATCTGTGATATCCAGTGCCCTTTAACGGGAATGGTTGCAAATATTCCATTATCGTGTCGCCCTTTTCAACAGCATTCCCAGGAATATTGGCTACAAGCCAATGTACATACTCCTTCTCATTCTCTGATAAGTGGCCATCAAGACTTGTCAAAGCAAGTGTCCAGAGACTGTCTTGATTTGCTTCAAAGCTGACTATAGGTGCCTCGAGTGCCTCTGCAGGCTTAATGACATTTCCTGAATAGACAGGTAAGTAAGAGCCGTTTTTCAAGTCATATAGTACATCTACATTGAGATATGGGACGAAAAATCCTTCTCCATACAAATGATCAAAGACTGCATAGTGATCTGCAATTCGCTTTTTATGTTGTGGGCCATTGGTTTCGAGCCAAATTTTCCTTGCCTCCTCTAAATTGATTTCCAATTGAACATTTCTGGCTAATTGCTCTAGGGCTCTATCATTTTTTACATTCTTGAGATGCTCGAGGCGAGCTTTGCGAGTCTCTTCTGATGAGGATCTGTAAAAAAAATACAAGATTAATTTTGACATAACTTTAGTTACTGTATGCCAGAATGCATGTCATCAATTTAAGAGCCTTTTATACCAAATTTGACGGTTTTAAATCAATTTTATTCAGTTAAATTACAATATTTGAGCTGGAAAAAAATACATATCACAGTGTTAGAGTTTATGATTTGGTTCAAAATACGATAGAATAAACTTTTCTGGTTCAAAAAAAAAATCTGATACTAAGTCGACTTAGTTTATTTTTTTCATTTTATGCTCTAATGAAAGCTCGTAACAACCTGGAAATTGCATGTACTGAAAGGCGTTCAGTGCCGCGCCAGGCGTTGTCGAGGTCGGACCTATGCTCGTTTTTGTCGTTGCACTCCCCCCGCGGGCGCCCTGACTCTAGTCCTGACTCGCTATAACTTGGCGGGGGCTAAGGGAGCGTTTTGTTGCCTACGCAACTCGGATAACCGCCCGTTAAGGTTTTCCTACAATATCCTATACTCAGTCCAAATTTTAAATAAATATTAGGGTAATTTTTGCACACATGGTCACCTGACCCCAAACTAAGCAAAGCTTGGCTGCCAGAGACTGATATACAATTATACATACACTAGCAATCTGAATCGCTAGTTATGCATATAAACCTTCCTTGAAAATTTATCTAACTGATGGTGAAACCGCATCAAAATTCGTTGCGTGGTTTAGGAGTTAGCGGCCATACAGACAGACAGACAGACGCGGAAAGATAATAACACCCAGATATAGAACAAACACAAATTTTCATCCCATGAATGTTTGTCCTAGGTGGCAATCGAACCCACAACCCTAAACAGAAGGGCAGAAGACAGGTTCACTACTAACTGGGCCAACTGGGCAATCAAGTTTCTTTATCTTTGACAACTTTATCTGACAATCAAGGAATCAATGATTTCTTCTGCTATCTTAGGTTAACAGTGAAACATCCAACCGCTGCTAACTTGCTTGAGTGGGGAAGGCATTTTCCGCAAATAGGCCATTCATAGGTCTTTTAATTTGTGTCACCCCGACTGCTGCTTTTTAGTGCTTTTGAGAGCCACCTTGCTGGATATTAAGCGATTATTTGGTGTACAATAGAGTATGGTTGCCAAGTAAGACACCCAGATTGTAACAATCGGGGGAAACATTCAGGCAGCACATACCATAGTTTGGCAGTTAGCACATTAAAAGTGGGATCAAAGCTTTGTTCGGGGTTTTGAAATAACAACAATTAAATGAAGTTACTTTTTGAGCTCACCCTGAGCGTCTTGGTAGTAAAAAAGGTGGGAGAGAATAAAATCATATCGTATAATGTAGATATGATGCATGATATAAAATGTATATGATAAAAATACAGATAAAATTGTCATTGTCAATGTTCCAAGACTTTGAAGCTTAGCTTGAACTAGGGAGCTGTTGATGAAAAGCTTATTGGCTTTATTCTCAATGAACTTCTATCACCTTTCAAGCTTCAAGTTGGCTAATTCATCCCAAAGGTGAGAGCAAATACTTCACGCATGAACAAAGTCGTGTTTGGTACAATAAAAACAAGTGTTCTGCAGGTAAGTACCGTCGCACCATCTGGGTTTTCCCAGCTAGCACCCTCTCATCACCGCAGATCATCAGGAAGGTGTAATTAAATGTTTTCATTCTCACAACTTACTGGGGTTTTGGGAGCCCTATGTTGATCTTCGTAGTATACAATTCATCTTTGTAGTTCAATTCTTCTAAGCGCTCTTTTATGGTCCTGCAATATATTGGAGCCTTTCCTCTAATTCTGTGCCCATGTCTAAGTTGTTGAAACTGTACATTAAACAACCAAGCGCCACGTAAAGTGTTTAGCATTGTTTTAGAGGTTACTTTAAGGTATTAATAATCTAGAAAAATACTTTTTGCGATATTTGCTTAGCTAACAGAACACATAGTAAACAGCTTAATAAAGAGTTTTAATCCAGAGTGTGTAACAAAAATACAGCCTTGCCTTTTTAGGCCAAAATATCTAAAATCCTAATTATCGAAAGCGAAACATAACCAATTTTTTTTTTTTTTTTTGTTATAATTCGCCCATCGGGCAGGCTAAAGCCTTTAAGGCCATACCGCCTATTCTTCTGTTTTTTATAGTCTTAATAACGTTAAACAAGTCATAGTCACAGTCAGAGTCAAGCTAAGTAAGTCACGGTCTAGTCAAACTCATGCCTCTGTAAAGTGGTGGAGACTTTACAAGAGGCTCCAATGGAGTTTTGGAAACAACACGAAAAGACACGTTTCACCTCGTTATATCATTTCCCCACACTCGAGCACGTTTACGAGCAGTTAATGAATAATAATTCACCACCTAGAACACATTAACACTCGAAAATACACTAGTTTAGGAAAATAATCCAACGAGCCGACATGTTCTTTTCCATGTTGGCGCCAAAAACCGAAACATAACCAAGCCACAAGCACCGCTTGCCTTTTTTTTTGTTAAAATGTTCATGACCGTGGATTCAATGTCCTTTAGTCGTAATATTAATCATGTTCACATAGTATTAAAATCGTCAAACAAGTCATAGTCACAGTTAAGCAAAGTAAGTCACGGTCAAGTCAAACTCATGCCCCTGTACAGTGGTGGAGATTTACAAGAGGCTCCTATGGACTTTTGGAAACCGCAAGTACCATTTGTTTGGTAAAGGTGGTAAACACGTGGTAAAGCACAGATATACACAACCAGATCGGCAATATATTTCAGTGAAAGAGACAAATTGATATGGCTCAGCACATGTACAAAAAGGACATAGATAGACTTTTTTGTCCTTATCGGCGTGGCCTCTTTTTTGCACCAGAAATGTCAAAATCTGACGTTTTAGTTCCAAACAAAACGGGTCTGAATATTATTTATTGCCTTTTTTGGTGATTTAATGTGTTATGTGCGTCTTTTCTCTGAGTAATAACTGTAAAAATGGTTCTACAATGCTTGGGTGTAGCATTTTGGGCTGCAAGAAGCGCAGTGAAAGACAAAACGATGAAATATTATTTCACAAGTAAGTAAACATAATAACGCTTGTAACGATCACCTAAAGACATTCAGGATATCATTTCGTAAACGTATTTTCATAATTAGTCCGTTTTTGGGTCGATTTGTGGTCTAATTCTATGAATTTTATCAAATTATTCACTTAGAAGATAAATGATAAATGTTGCCAGTTTATGAAAAAAAATACCCACCGCATCTAACATAAATTATTCGTTCTGCAGGTTTCCAACTGATCCTGTCTTACGAATGAAATGAATGTGCTACGCGGTCGTGAAAGTTGTGTGCCAGCAAGACATGGTAGATTTTTTCGAAACATTTCAATGCCGGATCCATTGTCAGAAGAGATATTAATTATTTAATTAAAGAGTTTTATCTATTTATCTAATTATTTGGAATGTTATACATAATACCATTCATGAAAAAAATTTACTGTCCAAGCGCGAGTCAGGCTCGCGCGCTTAGGGTTCTTTACAATCACAAAATACAAAAAGTTGTGCAAAAAGACAACATCACGCCCATCCAAGTAACGAACGCGCCCGACGTTGCTTAGCTTGGTGCTAAACAGAAATTTGTCACTGACTCGCACTTGGCCAGTGTTTATTATTTGTTGTTTTACTTATGTTCACTATAATCCGCAAAATTTGACGCTTGTACGGATTACCGTTTTTACACTAGAACAAATCCAAAAATAACCAAAAATAAAAGTTAAAACGGAAGGGCCGTTTTAACTTTTTGAGTTTTTTTATTATTTTTAATTAATCCACCGTAATATTACATATTCATAAAAATTCTAACTGATTATCTATTACGGTTCGAAAGATACAGCCGTTTAAATTTAGGATGGACAGACAGACAAATAGACGGACAGACAGACAGACAATTTAGGCTTAGTAATAGGATCCCCGTTAGATTTTAATTTATTTTTATTTCTTAGTTAATCCGCCGTAACTTTACATATTCTGTAAAAATTTCAACTGGCTATCTATTACGGTTCGAAAGATACAGCCGTTTAAAGGTGTCCTATCTTTAGGCGGAGAGATTTTAATCATAATTTATTAATTTGTTTTGTTGCTTAGTATTTTTTAGATTATCCTTCCATCCCTTTTACCTAGGTAAAAAAATAAATAACTACATGCAGACGAAGTCGCGGACACCAGCTAGTTATTATTATAACACACTGTAATGTACTTCCTACTTACGAGTTCATCTTGAAGGTTGTAGTTAGGCAAGCCAAGCACTACAAAGTGCCCTGCCATCATGCTATGGTTACTTCACAACCTTTTTTCTAGTATTATATTCTAATCCTAACAAATAATTATAATAAAAACTAACGTAACTTTCTGTCTGTTTTTTACGAGGAAATTGCTAGGTCAACCTTAAGAGGGGGCCTCCGAAATTTTATGCTAATTTGCCATGATATTCTAACTAAACCAAATATCCTATCAACGTAATAATTGATATATGTGATTTTTCAATTCATTTTCTTTCCGGCACTAAGACAGAAACATAATAGCAAGATATTTACTCGATACTTTATTGTTTTCAAAATGGTGCCTTTTTGCTGATTTTTTTGATTTTTTCTTGGATAGAACTTCAGTCACATATCTAAAATAAATACTCATCGAAGGAAAATATAGTTTGTTTTCCAGTGCTAAGACAAAATTTACCTAGATTAATTAGTACTCTCATAATAAATTATATTCGAATTGAGACTTACGTCCTTTAGTTCTAAGCAACTATTCGGTCAAACGGCAAGTCCGATATTCAACCTTATTCTGTTGCGCTTTGCATCTAAATGGCGAAACATGCTCCGTTCAACCTCAGTACCGCACTATGCTCCAACGGGGAAGGACGCACGCGCTTGCTATTCGCCTAGATTTATCTTCCGAGTGCGATTATATCAACACCTACTGTATTTTCAAACAATGGATAACATAAAAAATCTATGGCTTGAACGCGACCATTTGATGCGGCAACCAAGTGTTGCCAATGACCTAGAGCACAGACTAGGTAAAGCTACTATGAAAAAATTACAGGTATTAATAATTATGGATACGACTAGGCCATCTATCATTAGGGCATCTATTATTATGTACGCTCGGTAATATAGTTACAAGAGTCTAAGTGTTTCGTGTGGAGAGAGAAAGAGAGAGAGAGAGACAGTCAGAAAGACTACTAAAAATCAAAATTATTAAGTAAAATATAATTTTCGTTGAATAAAAAATAATAATAATAATTAACTTTTTTTTTTTTTTAATTAATAATTTCATAAATTAAATGAAATTTAATTAAATAATTCATATATACTTAAATAGATTATAGTTATTAACAACCAGGTATAGAACAAACACAAACGTTCATCACATAACTGTTTGTCCTAGGTGGGAATCGAACCCACGCCTCCAAGCTCAGAAGGTAGGTTCACTACCAACTGGACCAACGGGCTTTCGCGTGTTTCGTTTATTTTAGTATAGTATAGTATAGTATAGCATAGCATAGCATAGCATAGCATAGCATAGCATAGCATAGCATAGCATAGCATAGCATAGCATAGCATAGCATAGCATAGCAAAGCAAAGCATAGCATAGCATAGCATAGCATAGCATAGCATAGCATAGCATAGCATAGCATAGCATAGCATAGCATAGCATAGCATAGCATAGCATAGCATAGCATAGCATAGCATAGCATAGCATAGCATAGCATAGCATAGCATAGCATAGCATAGCAAAGCAAAGCATAGCATAGCATAGCATAGCATAGCATAGCATAGCATAGCATAGCATAGCATAGCATAGCATAGCATAGCATAGCATAGCATAGCATAGCATAGCATAGCATAGCATAGCCATAGCATAGCATAGCATAGCATAGCATAGCATAGCATAGCATAGCATAGCATAGCATAGCATAGCATAGCAAAGCAAAGCAAAGCAAAGCATAGCATAGCATAGCATAGCATAGCATAGCATAGCATAGCATAGCATAGCATAGCATAGCATAGCATAGCATAGCATAGCATAGCATAGCATAGCATAGCATAGCATAGCATAGCATAGCATAGCATAGCATAGCATAGCATAGCATAGCATAGCATAGCATAGCATAGCAAAGCACAGCACAGCACAGCACAGCACAGCACAGCACAGCACAGCACAGCACAGCACAGCACAGCACAGCACAGCACAGCACAGCATAGCATAGCATAGTTTAGCATAGCATAGCATAGCATAGATATATTATATAGATACATAGCATTTTTACAAAAATGACCTTATACGTACTGTTTCTGAGATAATCGATGGTTTTTGAAAAAAATTACGAAAATTTTCCGGATTTTTGCGCTTTAATATTTTGAAAGGCATTCTTTGCACAAAAATAGCCGAATTTGGGCTTATCAGACGCGTCTTTTTATTTTCTACACACGTGTGTTTACTGTGTTTCTATTTTATTATTATTTATACCTACCAACTAAATAAACACATTTTTTTTTTTTAATATTATTTATTTCCTGAAATTGTGAGAGTAGAAAGCCAAAAAAATAAATATAGTCTATTTATTACACCACTGAATTTTTTGTGTTGAATTTTTTTGTTATTTTTAACATGAAATTCCGGTTACGTAATTTCAAACCCAATTTGGGGTTTTTAGGGTTAGGTCCTAAAGCCGAGTTTTTGAGTTTAACGTCTTCGTCTGCCAGAAAAAATGATGCCTATGACGTCAGATTTTTGATTGGACCTTTGTGTCCAAAGTTATGGACCTTCAAAAAATCGGGTATTTAGGGTCCGCCTCGCTACTTAGTAACTCAAGTTACTATGTACCTACGAGTCTTAAAATACTAAATGACCTATCGTTGGATAGCCAGTGAAGCTAACTATTCTTGCCTGGATTGACCTGGGACAAAATGTTTGAGGAGCCGGGTATTTCAGGTCGTCAAAATCTTAAGACCTAACTTAGACTATAATATAAACTAAAAACTAGAACTAGTTATATTTCCTAAACCAAAGCCTTAAAAAATCTGAAAAAAAATTACTAAAATTTAAAATGAGCTTTACTACCTCGAGCCAAAATTTGGGCGTGGTAGGGGGTAGTTTTCACCCTTCTTTATTTCTATTTAAATGTATTTCTCACTGATTTCAAAAGTAAAAATCTAAATATTTTTTTGTAATTTTTTTTGGGTTAAAGGTCTGGTTTAGGAGATATGACCCGGGATCGGGTACCCCGTGCCACGAGGTTTTTGGGTTTTTTGGTCTTATCCCGGCAAGTTCAACCTAGCAAAGCATAGCATAGCATAGTTAAGTTTATATAGTTTTATTTAGGTTATTTCAATTTAATTTATATACTTTATTATTTTTATATTGTAGAAAACCTAAAAATAAATTACAATTACAATTTTGAAAAGTGAAATAAACAATTTACGGTTCTGCGCGCCGCGACCGAACTCAGCTAATCGCCAAAACACCAAGTACACCAACACTATGCTTATCCTGTGTGTTATTGCTCCTTGCCGCTTTACAAGGTCGAGTGCGCGAGTTGTGTACACTTTAGCTGCGCGCGACTGCCGCGCTGCCGTGGTTGTGTTTCACACTAATGCGGGTGATGCGAGACGCGCGGGTGAAATCAGAAATTTTTCTGGCCTTATACCCAGCCTTAAGTAAATTTGTCAGGACAATAGGGTGTGTCATGAGGACAGACAACGTGCTTTTCTTCCCAGAAAATTGCAGGTAGTACCGCGGGTTGCAGCAGATAGTGTATAAACAATAAATATTTAAAAGGTAGTATTGTTTCCAAAATTACTCATTGAAGATTCACTACCCATCATAGTAGGTAAATTACCCTAACTTATAGCAAATAATTTTAATGTGGCAACACACCTTGTTGAAGCGAGAGGCACTGAGCTAGCCACGCTCATTGAAAATCTATAGGTAGTAGATCTGTGTGGTAAAGGCATAGATAAACATATATACTAGATTGCGTTCTGTCAAAATATTCCCATACAAAACTAAACCTTAACGTGTAACGATAAGGTTCATAATAATGTGGCTAGGAACATGGAGGTAAAACGAGCTCACTGAAATAGCTACCACGGAGGAAGTGTATCCCTTTCTAAAGATTGCCATTACATAAAACATATATTTTAGTAAAACTCTGTTTTAAACTATCTCAGCTGTTCACTAAAGTTATATAATGTTGTGGAATCTCATTCCACAACCACCACGGTAATTATCCCGTAATCATATTTTAGTAGTTTTACTTATTCAATCGGACATACCAGGCAGGCCCTATTTTGGGGTGTAAACATAAAATTACTACCAATGAAATAAAGATAAATTTTTATTTCCATTTTCTAACGGATATTAATGTAGATAATATATCTAATGTATCATGTACCTATTTAAATTTTATTTTTAAGTAACCATGTAGGTTCCTAGTATAATTACTAGGAACCTTCATGGTTCTGCTGAACCATGAAGCTACTGGCAGCATTAACGACATGGCGTTTTTGATTGTTTGCTTACTATATTTTGTTTTTTCAAGCATGATTTTTGAATATTTATTTTAAAATGGTGAAAAATTTCTGTATAAGAAACTGTGCTAGTGAATCATTCGGTGGCTGCGGCATATCTTTTCACAGGTAGGTACACAAAGCTTGAAATACAAGAAAATGTTTACTAGGGTGTCCATACACGTGTGAACATGAACAATATTTTGAACAATGAACAATTATTTTTATACATTATGTTTTAGCATGACCTAGGGATATTTTAAAGTAATTCGCATTTCGGCGAGTGTGCGCAAAAGCTTCGAGCCCTTGTTCCACCCTCCCCCTTTTACTTAGGAAAAGTAGAATGACTGCACATGCACACTACCCTCCCTTCCTAGTGAAAATTCCAAAGATTTGAACTCAACGATTTGGGTCTTCATTTATGATACGTACTGCCCAAGAATGGAACTACCTGCCGTCCTCCTTGTTTCCTGAGAACAACAAACTAGATATCTTCATGGCTAGTGATAGATAGTGACAGTGATAGTGATAGTGTGATAGTGACTGCTAGTCTGTGGAATGCGCTGCCTGAATGGGTGTTCCCCGATAGATACAATCTGGGTGTCTTCAAATCACGAGTGAATTGGTTTCTTCTAGGCAAGCGTGCTCCACCGTAGACCGCATCATCGCTTAACATCAGGCGAGTTGGCGGTCAAGCGCAAGCCTATTATTTATATATAAAAAAAGATATGTATGAATAGATATGAATAGATTTCTAGATCAACGTGTTCCATCCTCCGCCACACCGTCACGTACCATCAGGTGAGTAAGTGGCGAAACGTCGATCTAGTACCACCATCCAACGGAGAACCGAGCTTTCTGTGTACAGTTGTATCGTTCAAGGGTGTTTCGACGAATCATACGGGAATCATTCTAAATATTACATAAAAAATGAAAGTACCTAAATTCATCGCTGAATATATTTCATGTTACAGTATACCAACAAAAGAGGATGTAAGAAAAATGTGGTTGGAAGTAATTCTTAGTCGAACAGCAAGAATAACAAAAAACTCCAGGGTGTGCAGTTTGCACTTCAACACAGAAGATTTTATAAAGACACTAGCGACCCGCCCCGGCATCGCAGGTGCAATGCTAATACTAAAATAATATACTACGGAATGTCTTTATATACCTACAACGTTCACAGCTTTTTGTCATTAGGCAAAACAAACATGTTTTCTTTAGAGGTTACTCTTTAAAGAGCGACATTATGATTGGCCATGTGAAAAACACGCCGCCGGTACCGGCCTGTTGCGGTACTGGCCGGGGGGCCGGTACCGCCGCAACCGCTATGTCCCTGCATTTTAAATCTTTAATATCTTCGAAAATGTTCATATAAATTACATGCTGTAAACGGCCATATTGGTCTATATTAATTAATTATTAATAAATGCACAATGTATTTAAGGTACTTAATTGGATAAAGATTAATGCTGTATTGCTTAAAATCCCTTCGTTATCACGTAGGGTTCAGCCAGCGTTTGCAATGTAAGCGCAAAAAAAATATGTTTATTTACGACATTACATTAGAAACCTCTACAATTATCAGTGTTTCTCTAGTATATTATGCATGTATTATATATATAAACCTTTCTCTTGAATCACTCTATCTATTTAAAAAAAACGCATTAAAATCTGTTGCGTAGTTTTAAAGATTTAAGCATACATAGGGACGGACAGACAGCGACAGCGACTTTGTTTTATCCTATGTAGTGATAGTGATAGTGATGTAGTGATGCTTTCGACAAACTTTGAAAATGAATGTAGTTCGATGTCATTTTCCCGCAGTAAGTAAAGTATGCCAAATAGTAGTCATGCCAATCTTCTATATTTATAAAAGCTAAATTCACTCACTCACTCACTGACTTGTCACGAAATCTCAAAAACTATTTGACTTACGAAGCTAAAATTTGGCACGTAGATTCCTTATGGGGTATAGAGGTCCGCTAAGAAGGATTTAGCGAAAAAGCCGAATTAAAGGGGGCAAATGGATGTTGAAAGATTATATTAAAGTCCTTTGTTTTTGATGATACTCAGGGATAAAATTTGGTATTCAGGCTAATAGTTTAAATTAAATAAATACTGTTATAATATTTTTACAAAAAAGAAAGTTTAAGGAGGTGGAATTGTAGTTTGTATGTTGTGTTGAAAGTTATGCAACTACGAAATTGTAATTTGACAAGTGGATGTAAAACTTCATTAAAAAATATTTTACGAAAGGGCCGAATTAAAGGGTCCAAAAAAGGTTGAAAGTTTAGGTGAAAGTGTACGCGTACGAAGTCACACGGGTAACGGCTAGTTTATTATAAATACAAAAGTTTGTCTGTTGTATGTGAAAGAGGAACAAACATCCATACATAAAAACTTTGGCGTTTATAATATTAGTAGGAAGTAGGATAGGATGCGAAAGTGTGTTTGTTACTCATTTACGCAGCAACAGAGCAACAAATCAACCAGATTTTTTGCATGGGTATAGTTCAAGGGATGGAAAGTTATAGGCTACTTTCATCATCATCGTCATCTACTAGATGTTGTTAACTGATCACCGAATTTAAGCAACGGACTACACGGTCAATCTTAGGTAGGGTGATTGCAAGTGGCATTTAGAAACCGAATGATCGAATAAAAAGTTAACAATCTGGGTGCCTTCAAGTCGAGAGTGAATAGGTTTCTTCTAGGCAAGCGTGCTCCATCGTAGGCCGCATCATCGCTTAACATCAGGCGAGATGGCGGCCAAGCGCAAGCCAATTTATAATTTAAAAAAAATATATGTCACGTGACCCGTATGTCCCGGTTGAGTCTTATAACAATAGCCGCTAAGCCATCTCAGAGGCCTTCAGGCGTCCTGGCGGCCTAAAATTCTGACATTAGCGCTCGTCACTGGGCCTATATGAACTTCCTGTATTTACTGAGAGTACCAATACGATGATTTTAGGAATTACCTACAATGTCTTCGTTTCCTCAAAATCATGAACACCCTACAAGAAAAGGACAAATTACTCCGTGCTCGCTTTTCCCTCGGACCGTTTTTTTAGCATGAGTACTCAATCCAGGTCCCTTTAGGGTATATATAAAATCCTTGGGTAAAGGCAAGGATTTTATATATACCCTAAAGGGACCTGGATTGAGTACTCATGCTAAAAAAACGGTCCGAGGGAAAAGCGAGCACGGAGTAATTTGTCCTTTTCTTGTAGGGTGTTCATGATTTTGAGGAAACGAAGACATGCAGACACGCACGGGCGATGCCGGGATATATAGCCTATGCCAACCGGGGATAGTGCAGCATCCCAACAGTGAAAGAATTTTTCAAATCGGTTCAGTAGTTTCGGAGCCTATTCAATGCAAACAAACAAACAAACAATCAAATCTTTCCTCTTTATAATATTAGTATAGATGAACTTTTACACCCACATGTCAAATTACAAATTCGTAGTTACATAACTTTCAACACAACATACAAACTCCAATTCCACCTCCTTAATCCTTCTTTTTTGTAAAAATATTATAACAGTATTTATTTATTTTAAACTATTAGCCTGAATACCAAATTTTATTCCTAAGTATCATCAAAAACAAAGGACTTTAATATAATCTTTCAACCTCCATTTGACCAGGATTTAGCGGACCTCTAGGTATACCCCATAAGGAATCTACGTGCCAAATTTCAGCTTCGAAAGTCAAATAGTTTTTGATATTTCGTGACAAGTCAGTGAGTGGGTGAGTAAATTTAGCTTTTATAAATATAGAAGATTGGCGTGACAACTATTTGGCATATTTTACTTACTGCGGGAAAATGACATGGAACTACATTCGTTTTCAAAGTTTGTCGAGAGCATCACTACATCACTATCACTATCATCACTACATAGTATAAAACAAAGTCGCTGTCGCTGTCTGTCCGTCCCTATGTATGCTTAAATCTTTAAAACTACACAACAGATTTTGATGCGGTTTTTTTTAATAGATAGAGTGATTCAAGAAAAAGGTTTATATATATAATAAATGCATAATATAGTATAGAAACACTGATAATTGTAGAGGTTTCTAATGTGATGTCGTCAATAAACACATTTTTTTTGCGCTTTACATTGCAAACGCTGGCTGAACCCTACGAGATAGATCAAAATAATGTACGACAATATTGTATACCTTAAAAAGGTCTACAAAAAAGTCCACGATGGTATATGTCTATTTCTTAGGGATAACCCACAATAACCATTTTATATTATTTATTTTTTACGAGAAATAATGGCTTATTTACGTGGGGATTTTAAGCAATACAGCATTAATCTTTATCCAATTAAGTACCTTAAATACATTGTGCATTTAATATAGACCAATATTATATGACCGTTTACAGCTTGTAATTTAAATGAATATTTTCTAAGATATTAGATTTAAAATGCAGGGACATAGCGGTTGCGGCGGTACCGGCCCCTCAGCCAGTGCCCAGTACCACTACAGGCCCGTACCGGCGGCGTGTTTTTCACATGGCCAATTATGAAAACAACATGTTTAGTTTGTTTTGCCTAATGACAATAAAGCTGTGAACGTAGGATATAAAGAAAATCTGTAGTATATTATTCTAGTATTAGCATTGCACCCGTGCGAAGCTGGGGCGGGTCGCTAGTGTCTTTATAAAATCTTCTGTGTTGAAGTGCAAACTGCACACCCTGGAGTTTTTTGTTATACTTGCTGTTCGACTAAGAATTACGTCCAACCACATTTTTCTTACATCCTCTTTTGTTGGTATACTGTAACATGAAATATATTCAGCGAAGAATTTAGGTACTTTCATTTTTTATGTAATATTTAGAATGATTCCCGTACGATTCGTCGAAACACCCTTGAACGATACAACTGTACACAAAAAGCTCGGTTCACCGTTGGATGGTGGTACTAGATCTACGTTTCGCCACTTACTCACCTGATGGTACGTGACGGTGTGGCGGAGGATGGAACACGTTGATCTAGAAATCTATCACTATAGCCATGAAGATATCTAGTTTGTTGTTCTCAGGAAATAAGGAGGACGGCAGGGAGTTCCATTCTTGGGCAGTACGTATCATAAATGAAGACCCAAATCGTTGAGTTCAAATCTTTGGAATTTTCACTAGGTAGTGTGCAGTCGTTCTACTTTTCCTAAGTAAAAGGGGGAGGGTGGAACAAGGGCTCGAAGCTTTTGCGCACACTCGCCGAAATGCGAATTACTTTAAAATATCCCTAGGTCATGCTAAAACATAATGTATAAAAATAATTGTTCATGTTCACACGAGTATGGACACCCTAATAAACATTTTCTTGTATTACAAGCTTTGTGTACCTACCTGTGAAAAGATATGCCGCAGCCACCGAATGATTCACTAGCACAGTTTCTTATACAGCAATTTTTCACCATTTTAAAATAATTATTCAAAAATCATGCATGAAAAAACAAAATAAGCAAACAATCAAAAACGCCATGTCGTTAATGCTGCCAGTAGCTTCATGGTTCAGTAGAACCATGAAGGTTCCTAGTAATTATACTTGGAACCTACATGGTTACTTAAAAATAAAATTGAAATAGGTACATGATACATTACATATCTACATTAATATCCGTTAGAAAATGGAAATAAAAATTAATCTTTATTTTATTGATAGTAATTTTATGTTTACACCCCAAAATAGGGCCTGCCTGGTATGTCCTATTGAATAAGTAAAACTACTAAAATATAATTGTGATTATTTACGGGATAATTACCGTGGAGGTTGTGGAATGAGATTCCACAACATCTTATAACTTTAGTGAACAGCCGAGATAGTTTAAAACAGAGTTTTACTAAAATATATGTTTTATGTAATGGCAATCTTTAGAAAGGGATACACTTCCTCCGTGGTAGCTATCTCAGTGAGCTCGTTTTACCTCCATGTTCCTAGCCACATTATTATGAACCCTTACGTTTAGACGTTAAGGTTTAGTTTTGTATGGGAATATTTTGACAGAACGCAATCTAGTATATATGTTTATCTATGGGTAAAGGTAATTATTGGTAATGATAATGACGTTTGACGTTTGATTCAAACGTTAAAAGATTTTTGACATTTTGAAGTTAGGCAGTGACACAGATCTACTAATCTGTGGGCAGTGTTTTTTTTTCTTCTTTCCTCTGTAAGGTATTTGGCGTCGCACTCATGTGCGTTTGCCAGTGTCAAGTATTATATTAATCACAAGTTGATGAATGTAGTCAAACAACTCAAGCAAAACTAGTCACGGTCAAGTCAAACTCATGCCCTAGTAAGATGGTGGATACTTAACAAGAGGCTTATATGAAGCTTTGGAAACAACACGAAAATACACGTTTTACCGCGTTATAATTTTATCACTTCTCCACACTCTAAAACATTCACGAACACCTAATAATAATCCACCATTATCACTCGAAAATACACAAATATATTAATACGAAACGACATGTTTTTTCATGTTGGCGCCAAAACCAATGACTTTGATTGATGTATACCTTTATCATAAACGTGTAAATATTTTAAAAGTGCTAACACCTAACAGACAGACAGGTGGATTTGGTCCGCAGGACCACGCGCCGTCGCTGTCTGACCATCGGAAGAGAAGATAAATTTTTCTCTTACTCTCCCGTTGGTCAGACAGCGACGGCGCGTGGTCCTGCGGACCAAATCCACCTGTCTGTCTGTTAGGTGTTAGCACTTTTAAAATATTTACACGTTTATGATAAAGGTATACATCAATCAAAGTCATTGGTTTTGGCGCCAACATGAAAAACAAAAACAAGAAGAGAATTTTTCAAACGACAAGAAGAGAATTTTTTCTCTTACTCTCCCGTTGGTCAGACAGCGACGGCGCGTGTGGTCCGGTCATCCCTGTCAACCAAATCCGTGTGGATTTGGTTGACAGGGATGACCGTTATTACTTTAAAGATGTGCAAATGTGATGTCTGTTATTACTTTAAAGATGTGCAAAGCCAAAAAAATATGGTTCTATGCTAGTGCTGCCAAATTATGCAATATTTTGCTATTTGGGATATCACGGATAAGCAAAATACAATACAATACGGATACGGATACGGAAAATACGGATACAATAAATCTGACTACACAATCCCTCGGAAAAATAAATTGAAGACATTGAAGGGTGATCTGTTACGTTTGGGCATGTGGTAGAACTAGTAAGAATATGACTGTCAGCGTGTGCAATACAATAACGCCCTTACATAAAAACGTTACCTATGTTCCAATCCTTAAAATTGCTCGGTCTCGTTTTAGCGTGTGACAATTTCCGTCAACGAGAAGTTGAGAGAGCAATTTTTAGCATTGCATAACATAAGCCAAGTTTTATATTTACCTCGCCCGCTCGAACTCGTACCACTTACCACTTCCGGGCACTTCCCACTTCCATATTTTTTTTCTGGCCATTAATAAGGAATATTATTTTACGTCTTGTACTTTACACAATAAAATTAGCAGACTTATATCCTTATATAAAATAGCAGTGGCAGCACTATTTCCGAGTTTTCGTCGAGTTTCCGTTTCGTTTCAATAGACTAGTTCCATATTCTGGCATGGCTTGATTTAAAATAAATTTAGTCGAGAGTTGAGTGTATCGATTATATTTGTGCTCATTAAAATACCATTATAAAATGAAATTTTACTGTGTCTAAGTATATCAGTGATAAATGTGAACATTGAACGTTGAACGTACACAAAAATAATCCAAAATCAAACATAAATAAAGTGGATGGGTTGTGTTATCATGGTGCCATTTATTGATGGCCAGTAGTCACGTACACTGAAACCGATATACAAAATGATCAAGATTCAAAAGATCTGCGACAGATGATCAGGTGTTTGTTTTAATATTGCAGTATTTAATTAACAGCGTGATAATGGATACCAAAAACATTCAGAAAAATGCCATGCACAAAAGTGCAGAGTTTACATTCACTGCGCCTCCTGAAGCGCCCGTGTTCGAGCCTACATACGAAGAATTTTTGGATCCTTTGGGATACATAGCTAAAATCCGGCCAGTGGCAGAAAAAACGGGAATCTGTAAAATTAAACCACCAGCACGCTGGCAGCCACCATTTTCGTTAGATGTGGACAAATTAAAATTCGTGCCCAGAATACAGAAAGTTAATGAGTTGGAAGCCATTACAAGATTAAAGCTATTGTTTCTTGAAAAAATACTAAAATTTTGGGATCTACAGGGTTCACCAGTAAAGATACCTATGATCGAAAATAAAACACTGGACTTATACTGCCTTAAATTCTGGGTAAATGAAGAAGGGGGATTTGAAAACTGTAACACTCCGAAAAAATGGCGTAAAATTGCGCAAGCAATGGGATACAGCCAAAACGCTAATACCATGAATTTCCTGAGAAATAACTATGAAAAGATTTTGCTGCCATTTGAGACTTTGGAAAAAAGCAAGACTGTAAAAAAAGAAACCAAATTGGAAACAACTACTCAAGATGATGATGATGTTGAACAAATATTCAGAGAAGTACCTATAGAGTCTATAACTAAAGCAGAAATAAAAGAAGAGAAACCCTATTGTAATATAAAGAAAACAAAAACCGGTTCTGACATAAAAGTAGACCCTGACCATAGTAATAACCCTAAGCCAAAAAATGAAGTTGAGACTGTAGAAACAAAACGAAACAGAGAACTAAAAAGACTGGCGTGTTATGGACCAGGCCCTAAAATGCCTGGCTTAAATGATGAAGAGTTTGATATCACAAAATCTAGAAAGAGACCACGGTATGAAAGGGACCCACTGGCTAACTACACATGTTCTATATGCCAGAAATATCACAGAGAAGATATGATGTTAATTTGCAATGGCTGTAGTGACACTTACCACACATTCTGTCTAAAACCTCCATTAAGTGCAGTACCTGATGGAGATTGGAGATGTCCTTGTTGTATTGCAGAAGAGGTGCACAAACCAGCTGAAGCTTTTGGTTTTGCTCAAGCAGAAAGAACATATACTCTTCAGCAGTTCGGAGAGATGGCAGATAATTTTAAATCTGACTATTTTGGCAAGTCTGGTCATTTGGTTCCTACTGAAGTTGTTGAGAAAGAGTTCTGGAGAATTATTTCATCCGTTGAAGAAGATGTAACTGTAGAATACGGAGCTGATCTACATTCCATGGACCATGGCTCTGGATTTCCAACAAAGTCATCTCTTAACCTTTACCCTGGAGATCAAGAATATGTTGATTCTGGCTGGAATCTCAATAATCTGCCAGTTCTAGAAGGTTCTGTTCTGAGATTCATCAATGCTGATATATCTGGCATGACTGTGCCTTGGATGTATGTCGGGATGTGTTTTTCGGCATTTTGCTGGCACAATGAGGACCACTGGAGTTACTCTATCAACTATTTACATTGGGGAGAAGCTAAAACCTGGTATGGAGTACCAGGGGGTGGTGCTGAATTATTAGAAAATGCAATGAAAGCTGCAGCACCTGATCTTTTCAAAACTCAACCGGACTTGTTACATCAGTTGGTCACCATAATGAATCCCAACATACTGATGGCAGCTGGAGTGCCCATTTATAGAACTGACCAACAAGCTGGAGAATTCGTCGTCACATTTCCCCGGGCATATCATGCTGGATTCAATCAGGGATACAACTTTGCTGAGGCAGTTAATTTTGCACCTCCTGATTGGCTAAAAGTTGGTCGAGAATGCATAATGCATTACAAAAATTTGAAAAGATTTTGTGTTTTTTCACACGATGAGTTGATTTGCAAGATGGCGTTAGAAGGGGATCGGCTAGATTTAGAGACTGCTTTAGAAACCCAGAAAGAACTTATGCGAGCTGCCAAAGAGGAAGGCACTTTGAGAGGCACATTAGCCAAAGATGGTTTGAAGAGTGCAAGGAGAACTGCTTTTGAGTTGTTGGGTGATGATGAGCGCTTATGTGAAGTATGTAAAACCACATGCTTCCTGTCCTCTCTGTCTTGCAGTCAATGCAAACACATGGCGTGTTTGAAGCATGCCAAAGACCTTTGTCAGTGTCCACTGGAGGAAAAAACGATCTTCTATCGCTATGATATGGACGAACTACACATAATGCTACAAACAATTGAATTCAGGGTCAACAGCTTTGACAAATGGAAGAGGGAAACTGAGAGCATATTACTCCCAACCTCACCTGTAATAGGAAGGATACAAAAGTTAAAAGCTCTAATAGATGAAGCAGATGAATTGAAAATACCAAAGTGTGCATTGTTGACAAAGCTAAAAGAGGAGTATACAGAGGCAACAGAATGCGTTGTTCCTATCGTAATTGAACTAGATGATGACTAGACATAATATATATGATAGTACTGTGCTGTGTTGCTTAGTACAAAATAAATTATTGTGTTCCTACCTAGTAAAGCTGCTTATTGGCTGAAAATGGCAGTATGTCAGGTAGGCATATAATATACCTAAAAAGTTCAAGATAATTGGGCAACCTTACGTTGTTTAATAATTGAGTGTTATGTTTATGCTGATTGAAATCTTATTTGATACATATTTGGTATAATTTGAAGTCTGAAATGTAATGTATTTTTGAGTTCTCGTAAATAACTAAGTATGATTTATTTGACGTATTACTTGAGTAATTATTCTATTTAGTTTTAAGAAGATATTAAGACCAGTGTGGAGTGAAATGCATTGTTTAGGTATTATTGGTAAGCTGTAGTTATTAAAAACAATGTGTATTGTATATTAGTTTGCAACTTACATAGAGAACAAGGTTGACTGTCAATAATATACAGGATTAGGCATATAGACTACTAAGCCAAAAAGAGGTCATTGTACTCATAATTGTGAACAACTTATACTATGGGACCTTGAAATAGCGAGAAAAAAAATCTGCTGTTCCATACATTTTGTCAAGAGTCAATGACGGTTTTCTATGGAACAGCTGATATTTTTTTCCTGATTTCAGGGTTGCACCCATAGTAAAAGTTGTACAATGACCTTCTTTCGGCTTAGTACATTCTATATGCATAACCCCATATAAATTAGGTAAGAATGTTATAGGCACATAATTATTTAGGTACAGTATATTATTATTAGATTATTTTAATGTTTGCATAAATTAACATCCCACCGTTTCTTAAATGTTTAAGGGATAGGGATTTTTTAGATTATGCATTTTGTCATCTCTAGATTTTTATTATGTCTTATAAGTATTTACTGTTCCAGCCAGGTCTCTCAGCCGTCCCAGGGGGGTTAGGGAGCAACATTATTTTTGTTAGAATATGTCCCCAACGCATTTTTGTGACAAATTGAGGGTGTCTCAAAAAAAAAAAAACAAGCTGACATGTTATCCGACTGGTGTGGATTATTCGCAGGGTACAGCGAAGGGAGCAGCATAGGACGTCTACCCACAAGATGGACAGACAACCTAACAGAGACCGCAGGGAAACGCTGGATGCAGGTCGCTTCCAACCGGCCCTTTTGGAGATTGATGGGGGAGGCCTATGTCCAGCAGTGGACGCCTATGGCTGAAATGATGATCAAGAGGGAAGGGTATTTTTAGTTAACTGTCGCCCTCGTCGGTTTCTCTCGCGAATTCATTTTAGCAGAATGCAAAATGATCTCTTTATGGAATGAGCTCATCTTGCGGCATTTCCGAGTAACTATAACATCTTTAAAAGGGCTGTCAATAGTCTAAGGGTCGCCCCTAGTGTTGCAGGTATAGGCGACGGTGATCACTTACCATCAGGCGGCCCGTCAGCTTGTTTGTCACCTATGGCATAAAAAAAAAGATCTAACATAAACATGCTGAAGTTTTTGTTTAAGGAGAACACAATCTTTTGTTAGACTTTTGGCGCAGGAGACCCGGTTTTACTTATAAGGGTATAAGATAGTCATGATTTATACCTGTAATTTAATTTATTGGGCAGATCTAAAGTTTAAGGTACATTTACATCAATATTATTTTGCTGTTTTAGTGTGGCACCAGTTATGAATGTTGTATCCAGACTGGTGATTGCTCACAGAAACACCTAGCCAGAATAAGCTGTGTTGGCTATCCCCCCAACCTATTGGGTATTCGTGTTTAATATAGCTTTTATCTTTTTGTTGATAGCAATCTTGTCCATTGTGTATAATAAGGAATTTTTAAGTTAGTAAGTAACCGTTTGGAAATAAATATCTGCTTCAATATTTAAACAAAAGTTATTGAATGTTCAATATGCTTATCATTGCATTCACTAAAATGGGACTGTCATGCATAAAGTAGCAGCTGACTAAGTTATAAAATTGGTAATTGATCTCATGATATAATTATTCTTAAAAGTAAGATAATTTTGTCGAATTTTTATGATTGGCTTTGGTCGTATCTCAGCTAGAGATGTTTCATCACAAAATGTTAATTAAAGTAGTTTATAGTTATATGTATTTAGATATCGTATCATAATATAAGAAAATGTTTGTAGATGTTGGATTTAAAAATTAATTGATTTGTTGCACAAATGTATTGCCATATCTAAATTATAACAATGATATGGTGACATTTTAGTACATAGTTTAGTAATTTGCGGATATACATAATATTTTATGTGTATTAAATATGAAGCGATTTATAGGATTATGAAGTTTTTGGCCTTCATTACCCTACCTACACTATGCACTCTGATATATATTGATAAATGTGTTTATTAGGCTTAATTTCACTCATTGATAACATTTATATAACATGTGGATTCTGTATGACACTAAAGAGTGAAAGACTTTAAGCTGGCTAACCGTGCCCCTGCTGACACCTCACGCTGGTTTGTATGAGAATGTTAGTAGGGACTGGTAAAAATTTAACACCTTAACTAATTAGGTATTTTGAAGTTTTTCCTACCAAAATCTGGATAATTTTAAAGTCACTCTTGGACAAAGAAACCTGACCAAATTTTGATCAGTTAATTTTTTTTCTTTAATTGATTGAAACTGTACCTAGTATAATTAGAAATTACCATGAGAAATAGTTATCTCAGGTACATAATTGGTATCTTAATTTAAGTATTTAAATAGAAATTTACGTTTCTTTTTGTGCAAATGACTGATATTAATTTAGTATTGTAATCAATTACTTTAACTGCCTGACATAAGTGCGATTCGATGTAAAAACTTGAATAGGGAAACACCAGCTCAATCAACATTGTTTTGGAAGAGTCTTGCGCTGCGAATGAGCATCAATGTTTGTCATTTATATGGCTAATATTTTCAAACAAATGTCCATTGTGTTGGCTGACATTTTCTTGCCTGTATGCTTTAAAAATATAACTTTTCTCGATTTTGTGCTTATCCATCGCATTGTATATATTGCATCGCATTTGTGACTCGCTCGCTTCAGATCAAATAAGTAAACACTGTTGCCAGTTTATTTTATATATTTAAAAAGGCTAACGAAAAATATTTGTAGGTTTACACCTACTGATGGAATTATAGGTGATGAGAAATTTTAGTAATTAGATTCCAGGCCATCTGCAATATTCTGAACCCAATCGGAAAGTTTTATTTTGAGATCTAAATTTTCCATCAGGAGAAAGAAAAGAATAAAGATATTGCATTGAAACTTTTCGATCGTGTTCAGAATACGCTAACAGATCTGTCAGATTCTTAAATAATATTATAATTATAATGTTCATACTGTTACTGTACTGACGCATGAATATTTCATTCATTCGCGAGGCATGTGGGTAATTAAAACGGCCATTTATGAGAGCGTCCAGCTCTGGATAAGGGAAAGGAGTTGACTCAACTCCTTAGCAAACTTCTTAAATAGAGAGGCATAGAGAAGATAGTTCAGACGGCGTTTAGCGTTGGTGGCTATGCGCTACAGCTCGAAGCTACGCCCTGTGTTTCCATAAATTAGGTTTTAGGATTATGTGGCACGCAAGTGAATATAAATATAATAACAAACCCAAGTGGCTAACTTTTCAAACATAATGTAAGGTAAATTAGCACTAATCTATCAGCTTTCTTTCTCGTTACCAATTCCTTTCTACATAATGTGATTCAGTTTTGTTTTCCTGCCGAAAGTGTAGTTAAATGTGTAAGTATTATTATTTAGAAATAGTAATTAGGAAAATAGTTCTAACAATAAATTCTTCTATGGTATTGTGTTGGTTTTATTTCTGTAGATAATAACCGAATTAGGGTTCTAGCCTACTATGCTAACTAAAGTGGGAAAATCAGAAGGGAAAGTTAGAAAATCTATATAAATCATAAATCTTAGATTATTGAAAATATGTTGTACTTGTTGACCAATAAATAAAATGGGACAAAATGTTATGACAATTTCTGTAATTATTCGGTCTACATCTCGCCACTGTGGTAAAAATAGGACTTAGGACTACTTTGACTGGAGGTAGTAGGACGGCATCTGTTATTGAAATTGTATGGATTGTTAAATCCATGATCAAAGAAAACAAGGTCTTCTACTCTGGCAGTTGTCCCAGAATGACGTCAGTGTCCAGTTGCCACTTTATCCAATCAGCTGTTACGTGGTGTATCGTCATCTCTCTCGAACCTGTTGTAAATTGACATCATGACATCATTGCGGGACGCCCACGTGGTAATTTTTTCTCGGATTGCTATACCTGGCGGAGTATATTATTATACCATGGTTAAATCCATATGAAAAGCTGTCAAGGGTGGTAACTGTAATAAAAATATTCTAATTGTTTTAATTATTAATATAAAATTATTCAAAAATCAAGGACTCGCAGCCATGTTAAGTGCAGAACATTTACATCAATTACATAGGGAGTAGCTTTGGTTTAATTTTGGAACATTTTGTTCAATTGATTGTCACAAGCTATGGTTTTCAAAGTAACCAGGGGCCTTACGGACAACTGATATTGCGGCACCAAACTAACGTTAAATCCACTCAGTTGGAAAATCACGCGAACGTGAACCTTAACGCGCCCAGATACGGTTTGCGGTCGCGTGATTTTCCAGCTGAGCGGATTTAACGTTAGTTTGATACCGAGTTAGACGTTGGCCGTAAGGCCCCAGGAACTGTCAAACCTCCCCTCACCTTTCTACTAAGTGGTCATCAGGGGAGAAGTTTCAACAACTATTTGAAAAATATTATGGTTTCACAGAGAAATTAAAAATATGTTGGTACATAAAGTGCATTTTTATTCAATTAGGCAGTGTCAACTTAATAAGCAAAATAATACAAATTATTTGGTGAGCACGTGATTAAATCACGATGAGATTCTTACGCTATGAATACAATACAAATATAGTGCTGACAGCCACTGTAAACAAAATACTTTGCCGACAGGCTCTCCCGCTCGACTCGGGCAGAATATTACACCTGGGGCCTTACGGACAACTGCTATTGAGGCACCTAATCCGCTCAGTTGGAAAATAGTTGGCGCCCAGATACGGTTTGCGACCGCAAACCGTATCTGGGCGCGATAAGGTTCACGTTCGCGTGATTTTCCAACTGAGCGGATTAGGTGCTGCAATAGCAGTTGTCCGTAAGGCCCCTGTTTCTAACTCACAATTTGTATGCGCCCGCTGACTAGCATCGTCTGCAGTGGCCGTTAGTTTACATAAAATTACGTCCAAAATTCTTAGCAGACAATATTTTAGTTCAATACTGAGCATTTCTCTATTACGCACATTTTGCTGCAATAATTTTGTGCTTAAAAATATGCTAACGTAAATAAAAAACGGAATTCCTTCAAGGGCTTATAGGTTGTCTGCTACCCTATCTACCTACTTTCTATTACTCTCTCTACTGTTACCTTCTATTTTTACTATTCTAAGTTTAGATGATAGACATCTGTTCGCGCGTCTGAACTTTTACACATTTTAAATACAATAATAGTACGGCACTGCAGCGTTCAGATTTTGTTACCAATAACAGGCTTAGCGAAGGATATAACTAAATACATTACATAATACTGAAAAAATAAATTAAATTGACTGAGAAATCTCTGCTGAGCGATGCTCTGTCCCTTTCTCGCAAAGCGTGTGTTAGTAGTACATTGTATGGCAGGCGCACGGCTTGACGTCATCGCGTAGTATAGTGCGCTCTGTGTCTAGCATCATGATGATGATGATGATTTATTTTTGAACAAATATTGCTCTCGTTAATGGGCTCAGTTTTTTAAAAATAAGATCATCATCATCGTCATTTCAGCCGTAGGACGTCCAATGCTGGACATAGGCCTTCCCCATCGATCTCCAAAAGCGCCGGTTGGAAGCGGCCTGCATCAAGCGTTTCCCTGCGGTCTCTTTTGCGTTTTTTTTTGTTGTGGTCATTTGGTCGTTTTTTATCTTCTTTTTTTTTAAAATAAGATATTAAATAAAAATTAGGACAAGCCGAGCACTGTGCGTTATCGCTCGTCAACGGAACGCTCCATCGACGCGCGACCATCTAAACTTAGCCTTAAGTTACAATACAAAAAGTAATGTTATAAAAATGATTCAGTAAGTACATAATAATATTTTTTTAAATATATCATTGTTCTAGCTCAGGGGTGTCCAACAAAATTTTGTGGCGGGCCGGATTTATTAACTTTGTAACTAAGGCGGGCCAAGAGATGCTTCGTAACTGAGCAAATCAAGACCAATATAAGTAAAATGGTAGAAAGGGTATAATTATTATAACTTTTTGGCGGAACTCACAGCAGGTTTCACTTGTAACTGCAATGCACAGGCACACCTGACACCACTGACTGGCTGGCCGTACGTTGCATGCGCGGAGGGTGGGTGAGAAGGGCGGTAATGTTAACGTTTTCGCGCGCAGCTGTTGTTCCAAGAATTAAAATGTCATATAGTGATCGATCGATGTTATTTTTTAAAAAACGGCGTTTAATATTTACGAACATATGAATCGCCTCATTGTGGCCCGCGGGCCGTATGTTGGACATCTGTTCTAGCTTGTGACTGTAAGAATTGAATTGTATCACGTGAAGCATTTACTTGTATAAATAATATCACAACCTTTTTATGTTGTTTAGGTACATTACGTAATTACTTTAATACTGACGAAGAATATTTGGAAGACATACATAGAAATGACAGAGATTTAATATCAGTCATTACTCTGTTATATTTCATATAAAATATATTATATTCATATTACTCATTAGAAATATCAAGGTAAACATGATTCTTAATATAGTATCAACTTTAGAGATTCACTTCTAAAATAGAATATTGCATTTATGCATAAATTACTATACTTTACGATGAAGCCAAAATACACACGGTGAACATTTGTGGTTTTTTACTAAACTTAAATTTTTATTTCACACTGATATACTTGAGTCTGGCTAGTGAAAGTAGCGACTGAAAAAGCGCAACAAATTTAAAAATATCAGAATTGGAACCCCAAAAATTAGTATAAAATGCCTGGAATAATCTCACTTGATACTTGTAAATTATTAATTATTATTGTGACAAAGTCAGAACACAGTAATGTTTGCATTTCATAATTATTCATTTTGGGGTTGCAATGCGGATTTTTTAAAGTTGGCGCGCGTTTTCAGTCTCTACTTTCATTAGCCAGACTCAAGTCAAACATATTAAAGAAATGTGGGCTACAATCTATGAGCAAGGTATGACAAAATAACTCTCATAGATTGCCGGTTGCAAAGTGACCCACATGGTTTCGTCGTTCTCTCTCTTACTCTTTGTTCCGACAACTGCAATAAAGTTGCAAAAATCTGAATGGAAACTTTTTCTTTGCATCTTTTACTGTAGTATATTGGCTACTAGCTACAATCAATAACATTATTAAATAATTGATATTTTATTCGCGATTTCAGAGTTGCTCTCATAATAAAAGTGTTTTTATGATGGACACTTTGGACACCTTCCGGCTTAGCCTTTCCGCGTAACCCAATAAGTATTATTATATACCTTGTTTGTGGGTAGTTAAATTAATACACTATTATAAATAATTATGTATTCATATTTAGAGAGAAAAATATCATATCAAAAAGTAATTATTCAGTCTTAGACATATTTCGAGTAACTTTAAGTAACTAAGCACAACATAGTAAAAATAAATGAATGAATTAACCATAAATTTTTAGTCCTTACATCTATTTGCATTAATCGTAAGTAATTTTATAATAGTCAGTATTCATAAGTACAAATTAGCACCATTACAATGATCAGATAATATAATAGATTCAGATCATATTTACAAAGAAACACTTCAATACCAACTGCCTCAAATGGCTAGAAGGTACGCACGCTGCGATAAAATTTCCACCCATTTTAAACGTAAACGTGTCAAAGCTAGAATATGGATACGTCTGTCTTTTTCTCGCGGGACAAGAGTGGATCAAATTATATTGCGGCTCGCGTACTAGGCCTGCAGGTAATGACGATATAACCACTTGACTGCTCATCCTTTACCCCGCCGTAAGTCAAAGTTACACTGTTTCAGCATAACCTTTTTCGAGCGGGCCAATCCTAGGCGCGAATTGAATGAATGACTTTTGAGTCTCCAATCATAAGCACCATACGATTACACCCCAATAATTCTAAACAAGTGCTTATGGCTACCCTTATTCTGTATATTTTGTTTTATAACTGTTCAATAGATTTTGTTCATAAATAATTTATAAATAATTGGAATTACAAAAATTCACATTACAAACAGACAGATCACAAATATTTAGTATGTTTTTTAAGCTATTTAAACACACAACTCTAAAGTTCTATTCGGTATCAGTGCAAAACACTGATGAGTTCTTGATAATCCGGCGTTTACGCAGGCAGAGGTGAGATTAGGCTAATGCGTTAGGATTAATGCCATTCAAGTAATACGAAGCAGAATAGGTATAGCGTATTTTAGGTGATTTTAACCTCAAAAAGTTATGATATATGACATTCACTAACATGCACTGGGCCAGCATGGTGGATTAGGGCCAATTCTCTCTCTGAGAGAAGGCCTGTTTCCCAGCAGTGGGAACATTATAGGCTGATTGAATAGAAGTAACGGTACGAGCCCTGGTTTACCATAGGTATAAAATTGTACAGCGGCGTTTCCACGTCGCGTCTCGTCTGTTCTAAACTTTAGAAAATGAGGTACAATTTTGAACCTAACACAAAAACGAAAAGAGTTGAGCCGCTTGAAGCCGCGACGCCGATTCGACTCAGCAGTCAGCGTTGTCTAAAATATTTAAAAACTGTTATGTTATCAAGTATTTAATTGTTTTGCATGACACTTCATATGAAGGGTCCACTGCAATAATGATGAATGTCCAATTTTTTTAAAAATCTTAACTAGTTCCTAATTCCATTCGGTCACATGACATTATATTTAGAAATCTTGTTAGCAAACTTAGCAATATCGCTTGCAGTGCCGTGATAAATAATTATGTTTTAAATATTTTAGCTACACGGCTAGAACGCTCAACGTCACTGGTGTTAACGACAATAATGATAATTTTTTACACCGTTTATAAATTTAAAACCCAATTAACTTAAAACAACAGATAAAGGATATTCATCATTATTGCAGTGGACCCTTCATATGCATTCAATAATCCGGCACTCAGGTTGATTACTAAGCCGGTCTAGTGAAACTACTGTTTTGATAAAAAAAACTGTTGTGTGTGTAAATAGACTAACAATGGAAGAGCTTCTTAACTAAGTTGTTACCGTCACAGTATCTCTCATTTCTCTGCCCTTCGTCTCGATGGGAAGCGCTAGGCAGGCGATAGCCGCGAGTAACGCGGCTAAGGAATACACTCCAGTGGCGATCGCTATGGAGTTCTTTAGGAGGACCTGGAAAATATAATAATGCATTGTAATTCACTTCTTCACTCACCCACACTTCTTCACTGACATACACTCACCCTCACTTCTTCACTCACAAATTAATTCAAATTAATTCAAATTCAAATTATTTATTGAGAATAAAAACGGACAAATTCCACTAACATTTATCTCACATACTGTTAAACTAAAATAGATTTCCTAGTAAAAATAGGAATAATAATATAAAATTACTAATATAATAAATACAACAAATTGCTGTAAAAATATGTCAACATAAAATTAGTATGTCATACAAATTGTCATTATAGTCATCGGCTTTTTTGCCCCTGTCCCATTGATCAGTTAAATTTTCACAATAAGTCAAAAAAGCTTTCGTTACATTTTTCCAACTGTCACAAATAATATCACAATCAGTGTTGGTAGCAAGGAGTGCATTGAAGTGGCGGCGGGCGCGAATCAGCGGAGACATGGAGCGCGCCACGGTGCGGCTGTGAGCCACGTGGAAAAACTTGGACAATTTTCCACGCCTATTAGCCGGAACCCCGGGTTTATCTGGCACAAACAAAGTGCACAATAAATTGTGCAGATGCAAGGAGTCAACCGATCCTCTGAGCACCTTGCAGCAAGTAGCAAGCTGATCCAACATCCTTCTCACTTCTAGTGAGTTGTAGCCGAGCTGGCCGAGCAAGAATTTAGTTGGGTACATGAACGGGTAATAACCGTGAAGCTTCTTATACAGCGATCTTAAGACTGGGTATAAGGCAAGAAAAATTTCTGATTTCACCCGCGCGTCTCTCATCACCCGCATTAGTGTGAAACACAACCACGGGAGCGCGGCAGTCGCGCGCAGCTAAAGTGTACACAACTCGCGCACTCGACCTTGTAAAGCGGCAAGGAGCAATAACACACAGGATAAGCATAGTGTTGGTGTACTTGGTGTTTTGGCGATTAGCTGAGTTCGGTCGCGGCGCGCAAAACCGTAAATTGTTTATTTCACTTTTCAATATTGTATTTGTTATTTATTTTTAGGTTTTCTACAATATAAAAATAATAAAGTATATAAATTAAATTGATATAACCTAAATAAATTCTCTAATTAAAATATTACGCTGGAGACAGTTTCAGAAAGCTAAACATTAAACTAAACATTAAACTAAACTAAACTAAACTGAACTATGCTATGCTTTGCTAGGTTGAACTTGCCGGGATAAGACCAAAAAACCCAAAAACCTCGTGGCACGGGGTACCCGATCCCGGGTCATATCTCCTAAACCAGACCTTTAACCCAAAAAAATTACAAAAAAAACAGTTTATATTTATCTCTAGCTTTATACAATATTTAGATTTTTACTTTTGAAATCAGTGAGAAATACATTTAAATATAAATAAAGAAGGGTGAAAACCACCCCCTACCACGCCCAAATTTTGGCTCGAGGTAGTAAAGCTCATTTTAAATTTGAGTAATTTTTTTGCAGATTTTTTAAGGCTGTGGTTTAGGAAATATAACTAGTTCTAGTTTTTAGTTTATATTATAGTCTAAGTTAGGTCTTAAGATTTTGACGACCTGAAATACCCGGCTCCTCAAACATTTTGTCCCAGGTCAATCCAGGCAAGAATAGTTAGCTTCACTGGCTATCCAACGATAGGTCATTTAGTATTTTAAGACTCGTATGTACATAGTAACTTGAGTTACTAAGTAGCGAGGCGGACCCTAAATACCCGATTTTTTTAAGGTCCATAACTTTGGACACAAAGGTCCAATCAAAAATCTGACGTCATAGGCATCATTTTTTCTGGCAGACGAAGACGTTAAACTCAAAAACTCGGCTTTAGGACCTAACCCTAAAGACCCCAAATTGGGTTTGAAATTACGTAACCGGAATTTCATGTTAAAAATAACAAAAATTTTCAACATAAAAAATTCAGTGGTGTAATAAATAGACTATACATTTTTTTTTGGCTTTCTACTCTCACAATTTCAGGAAATAAATAATATAAAAAAAAAAAAATTGTGTTTATTTAGTTGGTAGGCATAAATAATAATAAAATAGAAACACAGTAAACACACGTGTGTAGAAAATAAAAAGACGCGTCTGATAAGCCCAAATTCGGCTATTTTTGTGCAAAGGATGCCTTTCAAAATATTATAGCGCAAAAATCCGGAAAATTTTCGTAATTTTTTTCAAAAAACGTACCTCCGCCCGCCTTCAAACAACTTCCGTAAATGCATGCTATGCTATTCTATGCTATGCTATGCTATGCTAAGCCATGCTGTGCCATTTTATGCCATGTTATGTCATGCTATGCCATGCTAAGCCATGCTGTGCCATGCTGTGCCATGCTGTGCCATGCTGTGCCATGCTGTGCCATGCTGTGCCATGCTGTGCCATACCGTACCATACTATACCATACCATACCATGCCATGCCATGCCATGCCCTGCTCTGCTATGCTATGCTTTGCTATGCTATGCTATACTTTGCTATGCTAGCTATGCTATGCTATGCTATGCTATGCTTTGCTATGCTATGCTATGCTTTGCTATGCTATGCTATGCTATGCTATGCTATGCTATGCTATGCTATGCTATGTTAAGCTATGCTATGCTATGCTATGCTATACTATACTATACTATACTTTGCTATACTATACTACTAGCTTCCGCCCGCGGCTTTGCCCGCGTTGTTCTAGGGAAAAATTATGCAATTGCAATATGCAAAAAATTAATTTCTCAGCAAAAAGCTTTATTTTAGGACGCTACTAAATACGTTTTATGTATTTCATCCTGGATATTGATGGTCGGTAGGTACACGGTGCTTTATGAGCAGGAGATCTAAAGTTAAATTCCTGGCCTGACTGGGCCGCTTGCGGCCCAGCGAACCACGTGACTTAGAAAGTTTTTTATTTCTTTTTTGTACGTCACTTGTGCTTGACACTCGCCCTCGCGGGCCGCTTGCGGCCCAGCGAACCACGCAACCTAGAAAGTTTTTTTTTTCTTTTTTGTACGTCACTTGTGCTTGACACTCGCCCACGCGGGCCGCTTGTGGCCCAGCGAACCGCGCGACCTAAAAAAGTTTATTTTTTTATTTTTGTTTAGTCACTTGTACTTGACAATCGCCCTCGCGGGCCGCTTGCGGCCCAGCGAACCGCACAACCTAGAAACCTTTTTTGTTCTATTTGGTAAGTCACTTGTTCTTGACACTCGCCCTCGCGGGCCGCTTGCGGCCCAGCGAACCGCGCAACCTAGAAAGTTTTTTTTTCTTTTTTGTACGTCACTTCTGCTTGATACTCGCCCTAACCACGCAACCTAAAAAGTTTTTTTTTCTTTTTTGTACGTCACTTGTGCTTGACACTCGCCCTCGTGGATCGCTTGCGGCCCAGCGAACCACGCGACCTAGAAAGTTTTTTTTCTTCTTTTTTATACGTCACTTGTGCTTGACACTTGCCCTCGCGGGCCGCTTGCGGCCCAGCGAACCGAGCAACCTAGAATTTTTTTTTTCTTTCTTTTTTTACGTCACTTGAGCTTGACACTCGCCCTCGCGGGCCCGCTTGCGGCCCAGCGAACTGGGCGACCTAGAAAGTATTTTTTTCTTATTTGTACGTCACTTGTGCTTGACACTCGCCCTCGCGGGCCGCTTGTGGCCCAGCGAACCACGCAACCTAGAAAGTTTTTTTTTAATTTTTTGTACGTTACTTGTGCTTGACACTCGCCCTCGCGGGCCGCTTGCGGCCCAGCGAACCGCGCGACCTAGAATGTTTTTTTTTCTTTTTGGTAAGTCACTTGTGCTTGACACTTGCCCTCGCGGGCCGCTTGCGGCCCAGCGAACCGAGCAACCTAGATTTTTTTTTCTCTTTTTTTCTTACGTCACTTGAGCTTGACACTCGCCCTCGCGGGCCGCTTGCGGCCCAGCGAACCGTGCGACCTAGAAAGTTTTTTTTACTATTTGGTAAGTCACTTGTGCTTGACTCTCGCCCTCGCGGGCCGCTTGCGGCCCAGCGAACCACGCGACCTAGAAAGTTTTTTTTTTCTTTTTTGTTCGTCACTTGTGCTTGACACTCGCCCTCGCGGGCCGCTTGCGGCCCTGCGAACCACGCAACCTAGAAAGTTTTTTTTTTGTACGTCACTTGTGCTTGACACTCACCCACGCGGGCCGCTTGCGGCCCAGTGAATCGCGCGACCAAGAAAGTTTTTTTTTTTTGGTTAGTCACTTGTGCTTGACACTCGCCTTCTAGAATACCACGCAATCTAGAATTTTTTTTTTTTGTACATCACTTGTGCTTGACACTCGCCCTCGCGGGCCGCTTGCGGCCCAGCGAACCACGCAACCTAGAAAGTTTTTTTTTTCTTTTTGTACGTCACTTGTGCTTAACTAACACTCACGGGCCGCTTGCGGCTTGCTAAATCTGTTAAACAGTCATCGAGTTGAGTGATTGAAATTATCCTACAGGAACTTACATATTGTCGGTATAAAATAGCCTTAGTTTTAATCCAGGGAATATTCTACCTCCATACCAAATTTCATCGAAATCCGTTAAACAGTCTCAGAGTTGAGTGATTGATGTTATACTACAGGAACCATAGATTTTTTCCGGGTAAAAATAACTCATGTGATAGTCCAAGGAATATTGTACCTTCATACCAAATTTCATCAAAATCCGTTAATTTAGGGAATATGCTACCTCCATACCAAATTTCATCGAAATCCGGAGTTAAGTGATCAAAGTTATCCTACAGGAACCACTCATTTTCCCAGGATCAGAATTAGGTTGTTATAATATTATTCAGTGTATAATCCACCTCCATACCAATTTCATCAAAATCTGTTTAACAGTTACAAATTTGTGTGATTGAAGTTATCCTACAGGATCTTTAAAATTTTCCGGGATACAAAGTATTGTGTGTTTTAATATGGCTCCTTGTCTATTTCTTTACCAAATTTCATATTTATTTGTTGAGCCGTTGTGAAAAAGAATGATTATACCATCCCACGGGAACTGTCAAATTTTCCGGGATAAAAAGTGGCTTGTGTTGCAATGTGGCGGCTTGCCTGTTTCTATACCGAATTTCATACTTATTTGTTGAGCCGTTGTGGAGATTTGTGTAATTGAAATTATCCTACAGGAACCGTGCATTTTTTCGGAACAAAAAGTAGCCTATGTGTTAATCCAGGGTATAAGATATATACATTCTAAATTTCATCTAAATCGGACCAGTAGTTTCGGCGGTGACTTCAGCCAAACATACACACTTACACACTTACCCACTTACACACTTACACACAAACTTTCGCATTTATAATATTAGTAAGATACTTTGCTATACTAAGCTATGCTATGCTATGCTATGCTATGCTATGCTATGCTATGCTTTGCTATGCTATGCTATGCTATGCTATGCTATGCTATACTTTACTAAGCTATGCTATGTTATGCTATGCTATGCTATGCTATTCTATGCTATGCTATGCTAAGCCATGCTATGCCATGTTATGCCATGTTATGCCATGCTATGCCATGCTAAGCCATGCTGTGCCATGCTGTGCCATACCGTACCATACTATACCATACCATACCATACCATGCCATGCCATGCCCTGCTCTGCTATGCTATGCTTTGCTATGCTATGCTATGCTATGCTATGCTATGCTATGCTAAGCTATGCTATGCTATGCTATGCTATGCTATGCTATGCTATGCTATGCTATGCTATACTTTACTAAGCTATGCTATGCTATGCTATGCTATGCTTTGCTATGCTATGCTATGCTATGCTATTCTATGCTATGCTATGCTAAGCCATGCTATGCCATGTTATGCCATGTTATGCCATGCTAAGCCATGCTGTGCCATGCTGTGCCATACCGTACCATACTATACCATACCATACCATGCCATGCCATGCCCTGCTCTGCTAAGCTATGCTTTGCTATGCTATGCTATGCTTTGCTATACTATACTTTGCTATACTAAGCTATGCTATGCTTTGCTATGCTATGCTATGCTTTGCTTTGCTATGCTATGCTATGCTTTGCTATGCTATGCTATGCTATGCTATGCTATGCTATGCTATGCTATGCTAAGCTAAGCTATGCTATGCTATGCTATGCTATGCTATGCTATGCTATGCTATGCTATGCTATGCTATGCTATGCTATGCTATGCTATGCTATGCTATGCTATGCTATGCTATGCTATGCTATGCTAAGCTATGCTATGCTATGCTTTGCTATGCTATGCTATGCTATACTATACTATACTATACTATACTATACTATACTATACTATACTATACTTTGCTATACTAAGCTATGCTATGCTATGCTATGCTTTGCTATGCTATGCTATACTATACTATACTATACTATACTATACTATACTATACTATACTATACTATACTATACTATACTATACTATACTATACTTTGCTATACTATACTAAGCTATGCTATGCTATGCTATGCTTTGCTATGCTATGCTATGCTATGCTTTGCTATGCTATGCTATGCTATGCTATGCTATGCTATGCTATACTATACTATACTTTGCTATACTATACTATACTATACTTTGCTATACTATACTAAGCTATGCTATGCTATGCTATGCTTTGCTATGCTATGCTATGCTATGCTATGCTATAATATACTATACTTTGCTATACTATACTATACTATACTTTGCTATGCCATGCCATGCCATACCATGCCTTGCCTTGCCATGCCATGCCATGCCATGCCATGCCATGCTATGCTATGCTATACTATACTATACTATACTTTGCTATACTAAGCTATGCTATGCTATGCTATGCTATGCTATGCTATGCTATGCTATACTATACTAAAATAAACGAAACACGCGAAAACCCGTTGGTCCAGTTGGTAGTGAACCTACCTTCTGAGCTTGGAGGCGTGGGTTCTATTCCCACCTAGGACAAACAGTTATGTGATGAACGTTTGTGTTTGTTCTATACCTGGTTGTTAATAACTATAATCTATTTAAGTATATTTGAATTATTTAATTTAATTTAATTTAATTTAATTTATGAAATTATAAATAAAAAATAAAAATTTTTTAATTATTATTATATTTAATTATTCAACAAAAATTATATTTTACTTAATAATTTTGATTTTTAGTAGTCTTTCTGACTGTCTCTCTCTCTCTTTCTCTCTCCACACGAAACACTTAGACTCTTGTAACTATATTACCGAGCGTACATAATAATAGATGCCCTAATGAGAGATGGCCTAGTCGTATCCATAATTATTAATACCTGTAATTTTTTCATAGTAGCTTTACCTAGTCTGTGCTCTAGGTCATTGGCAACACTTGGTTGCCGCATCAAATGGTCGCGTTCGAGCCATAGATTTTTTATGTTATCCATTGTTTGAAAATACAGTAGGTGTTGATATAATCGCACTCGGAAGATAAATCTAGGCGAATAGCAAGCGCGTGCGTCCTTCCCCGTTGGAGCATAGTGCGGTACTGAGGTTGAACGGAGCGTGTTTCGCCATTTAGATACAAAGCGCAACAGAATAAGGTTGAATATCGGACTTGCCGTTTGACCGAATAGTTGCTTAGAAGTAAAGGACGTAAGTCTCAAATCGAATATAATTTATTATGAGAGTACTAATTAATCTAGATAAATTTTGTCTTAGCACTGGAAAACAAACTATATTTTCCTTCGATGAGTATTTATTTTAGATATGTGACTGAAGTTCTATCCAACAAAAAATCAAAAAAATCAGCAAAACGGCACCATTTTGAAAACAATAAAGTATCGAGTAAATATCTTGCTATTATGTTTCTGTCTTAGTGCCGGAAAGAAAATGAATTGAAAAATCACATATATCCATTATTACGTTGATAGGATATTTGGTTTAGTTAGAATATCATGGCAAATTAGCATAAAATTTCGGAGGCCCCCTCTTAAGAAAGCTTTTTGAACCTTTTCAAGCATCCGCACATAGGTGACGTGGTGCGGGTTCCAGACACATGCGCTCGACTCCAGCTTGCTTGACTAACGAGTTGTACAATGTTCTAATAACTAACGGATTTTTAAAATCTTTGGCATTTCGTAATACGAAGCCCAGACGACGATAGGCCTCTTTAGCGAGATCACAGATGTGATCATGGAAATTCAGGGTACGATCAAATGTCACTCCCAGATCCTTAATGCTATTTACCCGATTTATACATAGATTGTCAAGATGATAATTATAATTGATGGGATTTCTTTTGCGGTCAAACGTCATTACATTACACTTGGTCACATTAAATGTCATTTTGTTTTTCGAGCCCCATGCACAGATTCTATCTATGTCCTCTTGTAAGGTAAGACAGTCACGGGGAGATTTTATTTCGAGAAAAAGCTTAAGGTCGTCGGCATACAAGAGACATTTGGCAGAAGTCAGCACTTTAGGTAGGTCGTGCACCATCATTTTAAATAATAACGGACCAGTGATGGAACCCTGGCTTACACCAGATCTGGTGTGATAGGGTCCCGAAACGTGGATACCATGCTTAACATACTGCCGCCGGTCTCTCATAAAGTCCGCAAAGAAATTTAGGAGGCTGGGAGAAAAGCCGAGGTCACATAGCTTTTTTAACAATATATCGTTATCAATTTTATCAAAAGCTTTTTGAAAATCAAAATATATGACGTCGACCTGAGAACCACGATCCATGGCATCGGATATATAATCAACTAAGCCTAACAAGTCACATACACTCACCCTCATACCAACCACCTTACTCACATAATAACACTCTTCCTCTTTCATCCACACCTACATAATATAGCCGCCACATAAATATACATTTTTACCCCATATATATTTTTATTAATTTAATGAGTACCTTAAACTTAACTTTAAGTATCTTTTTTAGTTAGTACCTACCCCACATAATTATTGTATATCTATATCTATACTAATCTATACTATATATAATATTATAAAGAGGAAAGATTTGTATGTAAGTATGTTTGTAACGAATTGGTTCAAAAAGTACTGGACCGATTTTAAAAATTCTTTCACAATTTGAATGCTGCATTATCACTGATTAATATAGGCTATTTCAATAGACTATACCCGTGCGGAGCCGGGGCGGACCGCTAGTATTTATATATTCTCTAACAGTTTGTCAACAACTTGTTTTGTATAACTCGAGCCTCAAGATACAGGCCTCTTGTATAGTTTGAGGCTCGCCGACAATTCTATTTAGACAATATCTAGTGTTTGCTATTTCTAAGTATAATTAAGTTTATGGTATATTACTTCTGGCAATAAATATCCTATTATATTAATATAATATTCTTCAGGCGTGATGGTGGTCAATTGCAAGCAATAAATAAAAAAAAGAATTCGGATCACTGTTTTAAACTATCACGGTTGGTACCACGGTAAATATCCCGTAAATAATCATATAATGAATTCGGATGTTTTAAAGGGTGGCCGTTTTGCTAGATTTAGATTGTCCTTCTGATACAGAGCGATTGATCACTACATACACACACACTACATAGTACACAACAAAGTCGCTGTCGCTGTCTGTCCGTCCCTATGTATGCTTAAATCTTTAAAACTACGCAACGGATTTTGAAGCAGTTTTTTAATAGATAGAGTGATTCAAGAGGAAGGTTTATATGTATAACTAGCGACCCGCCCCGGCTTCGCACCTAAATTACACCCGTGCGAAGCCGGGCGGGCGGGTCGCTAGTTTAATATATTTTGATGATACCTGGGCTACGTAAGGTGTGACCATAGCGCCTAGCCTGGCAACACCGCTGCAAGCACCGACGGCTGTTGACCGCAATGATGTTGGGTACACCTGAAATATATATTATTCAGGTTAAGATTCTGGGCTTAATAAAATGTTTAATGCACTAATAATGCACAGCGGTTTCACCCGCTATCTCTTTATCAGGATAAAAAGTAGCCTATGTGTTAATCAGGGGTATAATCTACCTCCATACCAAATTTAATTAAAAATTAATTCTAAATTTCGAAATAATTAATTTCTAATTTAATTTTAAATTTTCGAGATTCGAATAAATTCTAAATTTATTCGAATCTGTTCAGCTGTTAGGAGTGAGGACAAATTTTATTATGAAAACTGACCTGGAACCTGAAAATTAAATTTTGTCTCGCTCTCTCGGCTAATGAGAGAGCAAGACAAAATGTAAGTAAGGTATTATAAGAATGTTTTTGATATTATGGCAACCCATCAGCTACTGTCAAAGTATGACTCAAGTCTTTTTATTATTTCTTAGTTAATCCGTCGTAACATTACATATACTGTGAAAATTTCAACTGGCTATTTATTACGGTTCGAAAGATAAAGCCGTTTAAAGGTAGGACGAACACACAGACAGACGGATAGACAATGTAGGCTAAGTAATAGGGTCCCGTTTTTACCGTTTGGGTACGGAACCCTAAACACGTAAGGACAATACAACAAACGTATTTTTGTATTAGCCTAATGTAAAAACGGTAATACGCCAAGCGTCAAACTTGGCATGATTATAGTACACACTCTAAAGTATAACAACAAATGTAATAATAAATAATGGCCAAGTGCTAGTCGGTGTCAAATTTCTATTCACCACCAGTTCTCGTACGATCACCGAAGTGAAGCAACGTCGGGCGCAGCCGGTACTTGGATGGGTGACCGCCTGGGCGTTGCTGGGATGTTGTCTTTTTGCACTATTCATTACCAAGTTAAGCAATGTATTTTGCAAATATGATACAAGTTTTGAAATCGGTTTTTTACATGGATAATTATTGTATTTAGTGGTGGTACGGAACTCTCAGTGATCGAGCCCGACTCGCACTTGGCCGGTTTTATTACCTCAGGTGTGTACACGTACGCAGCTTGAAACAGACCGGCGATGATGCCTCGCGCCAGAAACAAAACGCAAGTCAGGAATGTACGACTGAAAAAAATTATTGGAGAGGCTTTAGATTCGAATGATTCTGTTTTTTTTTTGTATTGTATGAAAGAACGATAGATATTATCTATACTAATATTACTAGCGGTCCGCCCCTGCTCCGCACGGCTATAGTTATATAGCCTATTAAAATAGCCTATATTAATCAGTGATAATGTAGCATTCAAATGGTGAAAGAATTTTTAAAATCGGTCCAGTACCTTTTGAGACAATTCGTTACAAACATCATCATCATCATCAGCCAGAAGACGTCCACTGCTGAACATAGGCCTCCCCCTTCAACCTTCACACTGAACGACAGCCTGCCTTTTGCATCCACTGAATGCCAGCGACTCTCACTATGTCGTCGGTCCATCTAGTGGGAGGCCTACCTACGCTGTGTCTTCCGGTTCGTGGTCTCCACTCAAGAACCTTTCAGACGAGTTACAAACATACTTACATACAAATCTTTCCTCTTTATAATATTAGTAAAGTATAGATAAAGAGGAAAGATTTGCTTGTTTGTTTGTTTGCATTGAATAGGCTCGAAACTACAGAACCGATTTGAAAAATTCCTTCACTGTTGGGAAGCTACACTATCCCCGGGTAACATAGGTTATATAATTATCTATACCCGTGCGAAGCCGGGGCGGGCCCCTAGTGTGAAATAAACTTACTTTCCATTGTATATTAGAACGCAAATGCAGACGGCAAAGATCACAAACTGAACTGCCATTGTCTTCTTCCGTCCGTACTTCTCAATGACGAATATCGTAGCGAAAATACCTGGAGACAGAAAACGTCAGATTTGGGTTGAAAGTTTATGAGATCATGTGTCACTTCGGTTAGTATCATAAGGAAGATAGACTAAGAGGAAAGACAATAGCGGAACATTAGAGCGTAGCTCGGAAATTTGCCTAAAACGGTATAAGCTTCGATGGCACCGTAATTTGAGCGTGCTATATAGATTGTCTCGAACTTCCGTAAGCGCTGCAGTCAGATAACGTACAAAAGGACCATGACGTAAAGGACTTACCATGGTATAATAATATACTCCGCCAGGTATAGCACTCCGAGAAATAATGTGACGTGGGCGTCCCACAATGATGTCATCAATGTCATGGATACACGTACACGTGCATAAGCAAGAGCAGAATAAGTAATTTACAACAAGTTCAAGTGACGATACATGAAACAATGGCGGACTCTCTATAATTTACTGTGTTAACAGTAACGTGAAATTATAACTCCCCAATATTCGTATATTACCTGTGGGAATCCAATAAATCAATGTGGTTTTGATAAAATTGTGTTTAATATATTCAATTCGTGCTTAACTTGCTTGAGCGGACAAACCAAATGACAATTGAAATGCTTTTTGTATTTAATTTAATAGAAGCGTTTTACCTGAAATAAAACGATTATTATATACTTACCTTAGTAGAAGCTTATGTATATTGAGATAGGCGACTCCATTTCCCGCTGAAGCAGTCATCTCTTTCTACCCTCGTAGCTCTGTCTCTTTCGCACACCCCCTTCCAACTCACTAGGCGCGCGAGGTAGCTGAGGCTCCGAGCCTGCTCGTCATTGTGTCGAAATATCACCAGGCAGAGGTAAAAAGTAAGCTTCTACTAAGGTAAGTATATAATAATCGTTTTATTTCAGGTAAAACGCTTCTATTATTTACTTGACCGTTAGTAGAAGCTTATGTATATTGAGACCTGTTTGTTATCGCCTGGTGAGTTAAGAAAAACGCCAATGTGACTAAATTCCTATCAATAAACTACTACGTGGCTAGTAGGTTGATAGTTGGTAGGATACAGTAAATGGGTACTTAGGTAGTACCTACGATAGAATAAAATAAAAAACATAGGTACACATATGTGCGAAAGGAAGATACCTAATATTTTGATATAGGTAATAAATTATCTCATGGTATAACATTAGACCTTAGAATGAAAAATCACAGTATTTTAACACCGATGAGTACAATCAACTGAATATAGGTAATTGACTTGTATACAAACTGCAGTAGTCAATGAGCCGTAATGATACTCGATATCTACTGTCAAAATCAAAGAACTGGCATAATATTATATTATTAGGTGAGGACCAAGTGAGGAATTCATTAATTCTTGACGGTATAATTTTTGAGAAGTTTTTACTGACTTCCCTTTCTCTAAAATATCACCCGGAGAGAAATTGTCGATCCAGCTCCTGGAAGACACATCAGACCTCACCCTTCCAGGGATAGTAAAAGTTTTACTGACCCAATACACAGGAATAAAATCTTTGATTTTGTGTTTTAGCTTCCACCCAGATTGTCTATAAACTCTGCAGTCTTTTTTGGACCCAACTTGGGGTCACAAAATAATAAGGTCGTCTTCGATAATGGTTGATCTTCGTCATCGCCTAAAAGTGTTAAGCCGTGATTTCTGCGACCCGAATAAAGATACCCCAGTGCTGCAGTACGTATGTCGAACAGTTTGAAAAATGTTTGTACTGTCTACGGAGTAGTTACTCAGTTGGTCAGAATGTTATGGTTCTGACTAGAATCTCGTACTTTTATTTTGTCCTCCCACCCCTACATTTCCAGATCTCTAGTATCATATCCTGGACCTTCGGGGGTGGCAATAAAAAACCTTCTCCCAACGCGGAGCTAAAATGAGATACACGCCTGTGGCATGATTGAGATGCATCAATACTCTGGGGAATACATAAGAAATGGCGGTGGGAATATCCATGCCAGGGGAAAATTCCATGTTACACTGAAAGCGTCGTGTAACAACGCTTCGTGATCGTTCAAATCTAAGGTTGCATAATTTGCTACTACATGTGCGGTCTTTGATGCAAACAGATCGATCACTGGTGTTCCCATTTTTGCAAAGATCATTTCTGTACAACTCTGTGTTAAATGCCACTCTGGGGTCCGCCGGTGTCTGGATAAACAATCCGCGTGATCGTTGAATCTCCCGGGGATGTGATAAATTTTGAACTAGATTTGATGAGCGTCCCGAATCCGTAGAATTTCGTATGTTACTTACCTTCATGGGTGATTGGAACTTGGTTCCGCCTTCGTTGCGAAGATAGGCTACCGCCGATCGGTTGTCCGATTGAATGAGAACTGATTCTCCCGACATGCTGGCTGCTTGTAACTCTAATAGGTACTCGTAGAATGGCTAGCATCTCCTTTACGTTGCAGTGTAGATTCCGTTCCTCTATGTTCCAAACACCAGACAGTTTGATTGTTGAGTTGTCCTCCCCAAGCTATATCGGAGGCGTCCGTAGTTAGGTAATGTGTCTGAGGTGGAATATGAATCGGAGATGAGCGATGACAATTTTGAAGCCACCAATACATCTCCATTAACACCGAGTGGGGCAGAATGTATCGTATTGGAGCTGCATACTCGGGCAGGGTGCTTAAGAACTTCAGAGTTGCTCGATGATTTAATCTGCCTCGGGGGACAGCTTGCAAAATTCAGCAATCCTACTAAGCTTTTCTTGCCTGTTTTCTGAGCTTGGGTCACTTTTTGACTATGGCAGACGCAATTCCGAGATAAGTCATATATTTTTGTGGAACCAGGACAGATTTTCCGTAATTTAATCGGAATTCGAGAGTTTCCAGCGTCTCTAATAACAAATCCGCCTGCTGAGCCAATATAACTGGATCTTGATGAGCCAGCAAAAAAAATCGTCTAATATAGACTATTATTCTCAGGCCCTTCTCTCGTAGGATTTGCGCTATCCAATTAGTAAGGCACGCGAATACCTTCGGGGCTGTACTTAGGCCGAACGGAAGGCAAGTCATTTCGAGTATTTTGTCCTTGTAGACTAGACGTAAAAATTGCCTGTGTGACTGGGCTATTAGTAAATTGAAATAGGCTTGCGAAATGTCGGCCTTGCACATCCAATCCTGACTTTGGAGAAAGTCTGGGACACGAAACATGTTATTAACCGAAACCTCTCTGTTAGCACATAGTGATTGAGAGACCGTAGGTTGAGTATCGGTCGGTATGATGTACTAAGAACATGGAGGACACAAAACTTGCGGTGAGAGGTGCTACCCTCAACACGCCTTGTTTTTTAATTTGAATAATGAGTGCAGACATTTCTTCCGATACTAACGTGCGATGGCGATCGCTTTTTAGATTCGGTGTTACCAGGGGAGGTCTCTGGCGAAAAGGTATGCGATCATCATCATCATCATAGTCAGCCTTTTTAACAGTCCACGGCTGGACCTTTAGCCTACCCCCGAAAGGGTGATTGGGCCATATCCACCACGCTGGCCCAGTGCGGATTGGTGGATTCACATACACTATTGAATTCCTTCTCCGGACGTATGCAGGTTTCCTTACGATGTTTTCCTTCACCGAAAAGCCAGTGGTATGAAAATCCGTACATAAGCTCCAAAGAGCTCATTGGTACGGGCCCGGGGTTTGAACCCGTGAGGTATGCGATACCCTGTTATTATTCGCAATATAAAGTCTGGGGCTCCCATATCTTTCCACCGGCTCACGTAATGTGCTAACTGGCCAGCCCAGCCAGCTTCTGCAGCTTGTTACCTCTGTAGCCCGAAGATAACGAACGTCGCTTTTGATCTCTTTGCGATTGGGTCGATCCGCGGGATCGAAAATTACAACATTATTGTTAGAGTTATAAGAGCGCTGATCAGGGCCAGCATTATTCGGCGCTGTCGTATTGTAATGGTAGGCTTGAAAGTTACCCTGCGAGGGTTGGGTGTCATAGCCGTATTTTGGGTGACCATGCGATGGCACCATATTCCGTACTTGCCCCTGCAAGGGGAGACGTTTAGAATTAACGGGCTTTGCTCGCGAAGCATTACTGCTGCTTGGCCTATTCACTAGCCAGAAAGCTTTCCTAACGCCGCCTGCTTTTTCTAAGGCCAATGTGAGAGCCTCTGGGTTGAACATGTGGGTTATTCGAAGGATGAATTTTATCCACAGTCGTTTTTACCAATGGGTCTCGAATATGCTTGAGAATACCGACCCTTCTCATTGCAATAGTTTCTGATCTATGGCCGCAAACCATTTGCAAGTAACAAGCAATTCGCCTTTTTGGAAAATTTCGTCAATTGTATAATTTAGATTAGTGATGGAAGCATCTGGGGTTCTAGACCATGCGATTAAATCGCGCAAACTATTAACTATAACCTCTTTATGCTTCAGGATGCCAAAGGTAATGGCTGTGTATGATTTATCGGCATACGTTAGGTGGTGTATGTTATCGTACGCCTTTACCTCCTCGTTTGGTTCCATTTCCGTAAATCCTGGGGAATGGTTGTATAGTTTCTGTGTTTCTGCGTATTTAATATCCGCCCAAGTATATTTTCCAAAAAGCTGAACCTCGTCTAGTTTACTTAAAAAATTCGCGAGAGTTTTTGGAAACACGGTATCTTTTAACTTCGTCTCGATATCAAAAGTCAATTCCGGAACAAGTACAGGATTTTCAGAAACCGGCAACAGTGACGCCTGCGAGGCGTTGTAGTCAATAGAGAGCTCATCATCTATATCGCGACTGACAACGGAAGCATTATCAGTATTAAAATTAGTAGGAGGGTATTCGAAACCCTGAACCGTTTCTCGTAAATTATCTATAACTTTGGATAATTTTGCAATAAGATGGCGGTCGTGCCTTGACAGATAGCTCCGGCGGTGCTTAGTGTTCTTTTTCTTTGACCCCTGTTCCGAGGAGCCAGACGAGGACGACGAGCTGCCACTACTGCAGCCGTTTGATGAGAATAGTGAACGTAATTTACTGTTACCTGACCCACCAGCGGTGGAAATCGGTCTACTTGGGTCATGGGACCCCATGCTTAAAATGAATTTCAATTTAACGTTCACGGGTTTACCATCCTAAAAGGAAATATTAACCTAAGACACGATTACACAAAGAAAATCAAGTGAAAAATATCTGAGGGTAGAATCACGCCATTATTTATCGAATCGAATTGCGATTCGAGACTAAATAACGACGAACGATAACATCGTTACAAAAAATAAAGAAATATTTTGCACTTACGTGATTTATTTTCTTGGAAACCACTGATTTTAATTAAGAGAACTATGGATTCTCTTAGCACAAGTGAACTGCGCGGGAAATATCACGCCAATGACGAGCAGGCTCGGAGCCTCAGCTACCTCGCGCGCCTAGTGAGTTGGAAGGGGGTGTGCGAAAGAGACAGAGCTACGAGGGTAGAAAGAGATGACTGCTTCAGCGGGAAATGGAGTCGCCTATCTCAATATACATAAGCTTCTACTAACGGTCAAGTAAATAATAGATGATTAACGAATTTGTTTCCCAATATCTGTGTTTGTTGCAATAAAGTGGCAACTAGACAGTGACGTAATTCTGGGACAACTGCCAGAGTGCCAGACCTTGTTTTCTTGGATCATGGGTTCTACAAATTACCGTAGCGCCAGTATCGCAGTCAAGTTTCGCAATATTTCAATTGCATTGATGCAGGGCGTTTCCAACCGGCCCTTTTGGAGATCAATGGGGGAGGCCTATGTCCAGCAGTGGACGTCCTATGGCTGAAATGATGATGATGAATATTACCAGGGAACTCAGCTAGTGTAGTCCATAGTAGGTCCATGTAGTCGGTAGTCTGCAGCGGGCGGCAGTCGGCGGCGCACGGCTCCTCCAAACTCCCGGGCTCAGTCTCGAACAGTTCCGTCGTCATTAGTACAAGGCCGTAGTAGCAGAAAGCGCATGACATCCTGAAAATATACGTTTTTCTCAGGGTTCCGTACCCAAAAGACCGCCGGAAACCGCAGTAGGTAGGCCTCCCACTAGATGGACCGACAACATAGTGAGAGTCACTGGCATCCAGTGGATGCAAAAGGCAGGCTGTCGTTCAGTGTGGAGGTTAAAGGGGGAGGCCTATGTTCAGCAGTGGACGTCTTCTGGCTGATGATGATGATGTACCCAAAAGGTAAAAATAAGACCCTAGAATACAATACAATTCTTTATTAATAACTCCATAGTAACAAGTCTATACTACTAAGCCTACGATGTCTGTCTGTCTGTCCGTCCGTCTGTCCTACCTTTAAACGGCTGTATCTTTCGAACCGTAATAGATAGCCAATTGAAATTTTCGCAGAACATATAACGTTACGGCGGATTAATTAATAAATAATAAAAAAGACAAACAGTAAAAACTAATACGGGGTCCCCATACAACAAACGTATTTTTTTTTACATATTTTTGTATTAGCTCTAATTTAATAATTATAATACGTACAAGCGTCAAACTTGGCATGATTACAGTACACACTCTAAAGTATAACAACAATTAATAAATATAGGCCAAGTGCGAGTCAGTGAAAAATTTATATTTATTACCAAGTTAGAACTTGTAATTTCGTTATTGAATTTTGTGGTGGTATGGAACCCTCAAGTGCGCAAGCCAGAATTTTAAAACGGCAAAAAATACCACTCTCTCACATTTCCTGTTTTTAGAAGCTTTTATGTAACTTGCCCTGTTAGTTAGTATGTATGTGTGGGACAAATCTTGCAACTGAATTTTAGACCAGGGGCCTTACGGGCAATCCGCTCCGCTAAATCTAATCAGCTCAGTTGGAAAATCACACGAACTTGAACCTTATCGCGCCCAGATACGGTTTGCGGTCGCGTGATTTTGAAACTGAGCGAATTAGGTGCCGCAATAGCAGTTGTCCGTAAGGCCCCTGTTATCCTCAACCGATTGAGCTTAAACACAGGGTACACTGAAGTCTAGGATACGCTCAAACTTTGCAGCGACACCTTGGTCTAATCTTAGACAAGGTGTCCTTGCCTATCAGACTCGTAGTGCGCTTCTCGATCGATTCCAGTACGTCTAGTTGTTTCTTCGCAGATGCGTAACAAAGACTTCTTGTCTCATCATGATGTATACTTTTTTTTTAAATAAATAATAGGCTTGCTTTTGACCACCATCACGCCTGATGTTAAGCGATGATGCGGTCTACGTTGGAGCACGCTTGCCTAGAAGAAACCGATTCACTCGTGATTTGAAGACACCCAGATTGTAACCATCGGGGAACACCCATTCAGGCAGCGAATTCCACAGATTAGCAGTTCACATAATAAATGTGGAATCAAAGCGCTTCGTACGGGTTTTCGGGGTATCAACCATAAAGCGGTGACGATTGATATAATATAAATTACTTATATAAATGAATATAAGCACTTACCAAATGAACCAAAGTAACAGGCTCGTGTTCCTTAACTGTGGTATGAGCAGATGCTTCAATCGTCCCCTCTGGCCAATTCCTACAGAGTCATCGCAGACCAACCGTCCGAGCAGCATTGGCCTTCCATTGTCCTTGGCTATCTGGAACCATACTAATATTAAGTATGAATTACTCTGACGGGACCCGGGTATGTCCTAAAACTGCGACCAGAACCACCGGAGGATGGGAAGCAGCGTCTTATTAGTACACGGTGAACATACTGCGATCCCCAAGCCGCCTGCCAAGCGTGGGGATTTTCTTAAGGGAGGCCTTGTTCAGCAGTGGACGTTTAAAGCTGCTGATGTGTGACTCTGACGGGGCTCAGAATATGAGCGTGAGTAAAATGTGAGCCCTATATTGTGTCACATAAACCCTAAGTACTTTAAAAGTATATATGTCACTTGTAGATGTATTTAATGGTCTGCGCGCCATTTCAACGTCAACGGCGAGACATCGACGCGGTGACGGCCCGACATTAGCGCGATAACGACCCTACAATAGCGCGGCGATGACCCGAGCTTAGCGCGACGATAACCTAACCTAAACACAGTGATAGCGAGTTGATAACAAGGCTGAAATGGTTTACAAATTTCGTTAAGAACTGGTTTGTAAACCATTTCCATCTCGTAGTCAAAGAGGCTATTACGATGTTGGTAGTGTGATGCAGAATGGAGCTTCATACACTGGACGTCTCGAATTGAAGCGATGCCGTTTACATGTCGAGTCTTCAGTAACCTTTAGCATGTTTAAATGTTTTGTGTACAAAATTTATTTACCTGCTCCAGAGTAGCTAAGGCTTTATCCGGTTGACCGCACGCTACGTGGAATCTTGCCGATTCTGGTAACCACTGGAAAATAAACGTTATAAATTAGTTTATTTGGTCAATTTTACTAAATATTCGGGACATATTTTCTTTCACACACGGTCACCTGACCCCAAACTAAGCAAAGCTTGTAATATGGCTGCCAGAGACTGATATACATACATATATATTTTTAAATACATACTTAAATAAATATTAACACCCAGATATAGAACAAACACAAATGTTCATTACATAAATGTTTGTCCTAGGTGGGAATCGAACCCACGCTCCCAAGCGCAGAAGGCAGGTTCACTACCAACTGGACCAACGGGCTATAATTCATTCCATAGCCTACTGCTAGACATAAGCCTCAAAGCACAGTGGTTAGTCTGATGCTAGGCTTTTTTTCATTCACTACCGACTGCCTTCTGGGTGATAACCTCCGGGTGTCTTTTGACGACAGACATATTCGAGAATATCATTATAAATAACTTTTACACCGGGACTAGCACTGAAATCTATGTTTATGAAATAGTGTGTTTGTAAGTAAGTTTGTTTGTTCCTCAGTACAACTTTTTTTGCATGGAAATGGTTGGAGAGACAGACAAGATTCTTACTATCCCGGGAAAGTGTGGTTCTTCACTGAGGGATTGCCAACACGGAACTGCAGGACGAAGCTAGTTAAAGATGACGTGTAATGAACTTACAGGACATATCAACGCGAATATCAGAAGTGGGATTGTCGATAGAGCGAGCAGCCAGTGGACTCCCAAGGTCGGCATCACAACCAGCGCTAATGCCACTTCTAAGCATGCTCCGAGAGCCCAAAAACACTGAAAAAACAAGCAGAGGCGTTTGAGATTTTTTGTATGGAAGCTGGCAGAGTCCACATTAGCAACTTTTTTTCTTCAAAATCGCATACAGATGAACAGTCCATAATTATATAGATGAACAAGAAATATACAAAACATAATGTCCTAAAGTTTAACGTTATGGAGATAATTGAACAGGTGTAAAGATTGCAAAGTGACTCTTAATAAAACACTGTTTTAAACTATCACGGTTGTTCATTCCACAACCATACCACGGTAAATATCCCGTAAATAATCATATAACTATAAGCCGCGAGCCGTGGTAGCCCATTTGGGAGACCGCTAGACTTGAAAGCGTGAGGTCGCGGGTTCAAACCCCGGGCCCGTACCAATGAGCTCTTTGGAGCTCATGTACGGATTTTCATACCACTGGCTTTTCGGTGAAGGAAAACATCGTGAGGAAACCTGCATACGCATGGAGAAGGAATTCAATGGCGTATGTGAATCTACCAATCCGCACTGGGCCAGCGTGGTGGATAAGGCCCAATCACCCTTTCGGGGTAGGCTAAAAGTCTAGCAGTGGACTGTTAAAAGGCTGATTATGATGATGATGAATCATATAACTTTAGTGACTCTTAATATTTAAAAATACATATTTTATAAAAAAAACTGAAGTTTTTTTATTGAGATAAATGCACTACTGTAGGTCTAGGTACTTGGAATATTGATACTTACATCCAGGAGTACGACACACTTAGCCCTCTGTTTCGTTGGTAGAAATTCTGCATACAATGTGACTCTAAAATCAAGAAAAGACATTAGCTTTAAATCCAAAATGCACTGTTTTAATACCAAATATTGCATTACCAAATACTCGTTAATGGTGCCAATTCGGATGTACCTACCATTATGTAAACTAAAATAAATTTGATAGCTCTAAAATTATTGGCACCCACCCTTCTCATACATTTTAGCCCTGTCAGATTGGTTTACTTTAGTGAGTTGTAGGTATGACAGAATTGACACCAATGGCATAGATTCTGATGCAATCTAAACTAAACTAAATTTGACATCTCTAAAATTGTTGCCATGCTTCTCTCACATATTAAAATGAAAAGAGAGCAGATAATTTTAGTCCTGTCAGATTGGTTTAGTTTAGTGAGTGGTATGACAGAATAGGCCTCATTGTCTAGTTTTTTCTGAATTTTGGACAAATCCTTATAAAACCTATTTCCATCTTCATGGTATATTTCCTTGCTAAATAATATATTATCAAGATCGATTCAAGTTTGTAGTTGCTATAAAGTCACAAACAGATAGAGAGAGTTATTTTTAAATTTAAGTCGGAAGCGGAGCTCGATTTATTTTATTACACTGTCTGAATATTTTTTTGGTATATAAAAGTACTCATCTCATTTTAAACTAAAAAAAATAAAAAAAATTGGACATTCTAAATTCTTATTGCCAAATTAGATATATTTACGAAATTTCATCAAAATCGGATAAGCAGTGACCGATAAATATGACTAGTGCGTTTGTATGAAAAGTATGAAAATGACCCGAACTCCGATCCCGACGTATTTGTGTAATTTACTCACGACTGTGCCGTGATAGCCCATTTGGGAGACCGCTAGACTAGAAATCGTGAGGTCGTGGGTTCGAACCCCGGGCTCGTACCAATGAGCTCTTTGGAGCTTATGTACGGATTTTCATACCACTGGCTTTTCGGTGAAGGAAAACATCGCGAGGAAACCTGCATACGTACGGAGAACGAATTCAATGGCTTATGTGAATCCACCAACCCGCACTGGGCCAGCTGGTGGATATGGCCCAATCACTCTTTCGGGGGTAGGCTAAAAGTCCAGCAGGGGACTGTTAAAAGGCTGACTATGATGACTTACGACTGTGGCACACATCCGATGGCGAAGCCTACAAGGCCTCTTAGAAACAACAGCCAAAGGAAGTTCGGTGCAATTGAACTTAATAGTCCATAGTAGAACAGCAACACCCCGCACATGCTCAGAGCCTGTAAAACAAAATTAAGACATTTTGTAGTTTGGATAACGACTTTAAAAAAAACCGGCCAAGTGCGAGTCGGTCTCGCGCACTGAGGGTACCGTACCGCCACATAACTTGCTAGCTACTAAAGTAAAAAAAATGTGCAAAGACAACATCCCATCAACGCCTAGGCGGTCACCCATCCAAGTACCGGCCGCGCCCGATGTTGCTTCACTTCGGTGATCGTACGAGAGCCGGTGGTGAACAGAAATTTGATACCGACTTGCACTTGGTTATTATTAATTATTTGTTGTTATACTTTCTCGTTATGAGTGTTTACTATAATCATGTCAAGTTTGACGCTTGTACGTATTACCGTTTTAACATTAGAGCTAATTCAAAAATACGGACGGACGGACAGACAGACAGACATCGTAGGCTTAGTAATATGGTCCCGTTTTTACTCTTTGGGTACGGAGCTCTAAAAAGGAGTGACAAATGAGCAGGCACTTGATGATATAACTGCTCACCATAGCCTATGAACAACAGCAACTCCAGAAGCACCGGTGGTGTATTAAACACGATTTTTTATCGGATTCATTTCGGAGAGTGTGCATCGGATCTGCACGATCTAATTCCCTCCTGCCCATTATTCTATCGGACTGCCAGAGCAGGCACGAAAAATCGTCACCGCTTTATGGTTGATATTCCGAAAATCCGTACGAAGCGCTTTGATTCCACATTTATTGTGCGAACTGCTAGTCTGTGGAATGCGCTGCCTGAATGGGTGTTCCCCGATGGTTACAATCTGGGTGTCTTCAAATCACGAGTGAATCGGTTTCTTCTAGGCAAGCGTGCACCAACGTAGACCGCATCATCGCTTAACATCAGGCGTGATGGTGGTCAAACGCAAGCCTATTATTAATAAAAATAAAACTCTAAAGATGCCTCAACAAACAATAATTCATACATAATATAAAAATGAAAAAATAGCACTATCTGTCGAAATTGTACCGAACTACGTTGCAACATAGTCTGTTCAGTTGTATTACCGCTAGCGGCATTTTATAAGCTTTTATTTAACTTGTCTTGTTAGTTTGGGTCAAATCTTGCCACTGAATTTTAAAACAGTTATCCCCAACTGATTTGAGCTAAAATTTTGCATACACGTTTAGTTTGGATGACAATCCATGGTTAGCTAAATGACGTCATTCTTAATCCAACATGGCGGACTCCCAAACAAAGCGGACAACATTTTCTTAATGCTACCACCAGAATTGGGTATCAAATAAAACGGTTTACGAAAAACCGGACAAGTACGAGTAGGATTCGCGCTCTCAGGGTTCTGTTAGTCGGAACTCCCGGTCTGAACTGACTGACGGATGGACGGACGGACAGACAGACAGACAAACAGACAGACAACAAAGCGATCCTATAAGGGTTCCGTATTTTGTCCTTTTGAGGTACGAAACACAATTTTTTTTTTTTTCAAATAATATATAACAAAACAAAATTGGTAATCTGTCATGCCCCTGGTGTTACAGGTATCCATAGGCGACGGTGATCGCTTACCATCAGGCGGCCAGTTAGCTTGTTTGCCACACATGGCATAAAAAAGATTTGTTTACTTGAGCATTAGGTGCTGTTTTCACTTACAGTTTTTCTTCCATATCTGTCACTGAGGTTTCCCCAAAACGTAGAGCTGAGCATCATTCCCAGAAATACTATTGTAGTTGTTAGGGCTTGCTGATATCTGTAAGCAAGTAAAGCATACTGTAATACAATATGTATGTGTAACAAAAAACATCATAAGAATGCATGTTTCATATAATTTTACTCATTGCAGACGATGCGCAGTACTCGCGCGAGCATCACTCGCGCGAATTTACACCCATCGTCTGTAATTGGTTTTATTTAGCATAATAACTAGTTAAATTTGTCGAAAACTTATCAAATGATGAAATTTGGTAAGTATATAAAAATAAGTGGTAGGTGTATTTAAATTACACTACCTATCTATACTAATATTATAAAGAGGAAAGATTTGATTGTTTGTTTGCATTGAATAGGCTCCGAAACTACTGAACCGATTTGAAAAATTATTTCACTGACGGGCGGGAAGCTACACTATCCCCGGGTGACATAGGCTATAATCTATACCCGTGCGAAGCTGGGGCGGACCGCTAGTTATATTATATAGGAAGTAAGTTTCTCTTTTACGCTGCAATGGACCGACGTTATTTTTATTTGCATAGAGATAGGAGTGTCGGTGAGATACCTAAGATATTTTTTATCTCAGAATAATGTTATGTACTGTTCCTGTGGGAATTCACGTCGGTAAAACCGCGGGCAATGGTGGCTGAGTGGTAGCAAGTGCGCTTTGCAATCTGACGGCACCCCGTTCGATCCACGGCCTCGCACTAATGACTTCTTTAGTAATCAAATAAATTTTGTTTATTTTCGATGCCATCCCTCAACAGTGAAGGGAAACATCGTGAGGAAACCGGTGTGTTCAAGAGCCTCCAAAGACATGTCATTCACCAACATGCACTGGGCCAGCATGGTGGATTAGGGCTCATACTCACTCTCTGAGAGAAGGTCTGTGTCCCAGCAGTGGGAACATGATAGGCTGATAATAAAACCACGGGGTGCATAGGGCAAATTAAGAATTTATCAATGTTCTATATTATTTTTTTCCAAACCAATGGGAGAACCGTTGTCTGTACGCTTAGTCCCAGATACGATAGTTTACGAAAACTTTTTTTGTTTACGTATTGTTCCATACATTTTAGTAAAGCGCCTCTATCGGAAACGTGGAGGAACTAAATTTGGCAGTTATCGGCGGTATAGATTGCTTCACTCTAATACGAAAAAAGTTTTCGATTACCATTTAGTCCAGCAACGTATGGAACAAGACGAAAACGAAAAAAGTTTTCGAATACTATCAAAACTTACACTAAGGGTACTGGGGCCACCTTAACCCCATGACTCGCACTCCTAGCCAAAACTAATGACTAGGGAGTAATATACCAACTCGCGACCAAGAATGTGAGCTTTCAGTTCTGCTTGGCATGAAACAGCGGGAAAAAAATTATTACATCTACATTACTTGCTAATATTCCATTCACAATGCAGCGCTGGTGAGAGGATGCTCAATATGGTCATCTCCATGGAGTCAGCCATCCAGCACAGGCCAGTGCAAAGTGACAGCTTCACTTGGAACCAGCCGAAACCAAGAGCATTCACTGCTTGGGTCACAGTGAATGTGTCTGAAAACAGTTAAATACTCTCTAAATAAACTTGAAAATAATTTAAATTATTAGATTGGTAGATAGAAACTCTTTACTGTGCACATCAGAAATAAAAATTACAACCAGATAGAAAACGCTTAGGAGCTATAGCATTTCCATTTTTTATTTGCTCTGACAGCTGTAATAACATAGTAAAAAGCTGAATAAAAAAATTTCTTTAAATATCTGACTGGAGTATAAATCAGGTAGGTACCTGCTACAGTCTTATTGTTCAAAAACCTAGCGACAGTGATCAGTATTCGTGTTTTTAAATTCTAGTTTTTTACAATTTTATTGCAGCTGTCAGAGGAAAAAATGCTAGGACCGAGTTTAATGCCACGAGGGGCTCAGATTATTGTTATATCTAGGTGAATACATGCTGAACCTTAACGAACCACAGTAACACGAATAGTAGTGCATAAGTTTTTTTTGCAACCGCTGGTACGAGAGCAAAGTGTTTGCTTGATTCTAATTGTAAAAATAGCAGGAATGACAATGTGGCTTGTCCATCGAGGTACAATACATAATAGAGTCACAATCGTGCCAAAAAAATTACCGAACCAAAACTCGCCGCACGCTACGAATTGCGCAGACTTTTTGGCTAGTTACAAGGTAACCGCTATCCGACTACAACGCCGCCCGATGCCAGAGCTACGATGACAAAGTGGACAACTAACGTTGAACACTATGCAAGCGACATAACGTCTAAATTGAAGTAAATGTGGCATTGTGAAGTGATACAATGTATGTATAATGACGCTCTGATGTTTATTGACTGTTTTCACTGAGAGATTGTGAATCTATAAGAATGTATTTCGATGGGCTTGTTTTTTTTTTTACGAAATACTTATTTAAAATTAATTGTAAATTATTTATATTTGGGGTGGGGTAAATAAATAATCATCATCTTCTTATCCCATTTCTGTGTATCGGCTTATCCCTTGCTGTACTCAATACTCAATTATTTATTGCATAATTATAATGAAGTTCACATACAGATGTTAGGTAGCATGTTTAAATTAGGTAACACATAATGACCCTGATTGGGTATGGCAATATAGTGCAGAGCGGATTGATTTATTCTATAATTGATTTATCTTCTAAATATTCGTTTAAGCTATAATAACATTTACTATTACGTACAGTAATAGTGTCATCTGCCTTGGTCCCGTGCTAATCAGGTCCAGGTTTATGCTGTGATTTTAATATTGTCATCGGATCTCACTGCTGGATGACCACTCTGCTTACCTTGCCTAGGCCACCACCCTGACATTGTCTTACTCCATGTGTCATCATTTAGTGTCACCACACGTTGAGCCACCACCACAAGCTTTTGATACATTTTGTATGGTATAAGAGCACACACTGAGCGTTTAAGTGGCAGCTTCTGAGCCACAAGCTCAGCGCTATTTTCTTGTGGCTGTGTTTAGTTGTGAGGTGCAGCCCACACACGACTAGTGGGCAGGTTCACCCGGACTTAGTATAATTATCACAGACCTATAACTAAGTAGACTTGTCTGAGTGTCCATGTCTCGGCAATGTAACACAGCTAAATAAAACTTGGATCAGTTTTACTATCTAGTATATTTTAAGCTTTCATATGCCTGCATAAAATTTCAAGAACATATAGGTACGTTTTACCCACGATGCAATGGAGTAGCGTATGATCTCTCAGTCAAAATTCTATAAATTGGTATGAAAAATGTTTGTGTGGTTCTTAGCTGTATTTGATGAAATCTGTGAAGCCGTTAAAATGAAGTCCTACCAAAAGTTATGAGCTGCTGCTTTCCGAATTGGCAAAGGGTTTAAGAATTTTTTACTTGCTTGCTTGACTTACCATCAGGAACTACTGAGACTGATGCCATTTCAATTTCTTGCGGAGGTGGCATTGGAGGCGCTAGGCCTCGAGGTCCGACGCCACTGTCATCCAGGTCCTGGTATCCTTTTGAACGCCTCATCCTGCTTTAAGACACCAACCAAGTGGAATCGACGAAGCCGACAAGAAACTACTGACGTGGATTGCCGACTAACGGGATCAACATAACCACTAATCCTCAGATACGGTTAGTTCATTCATACTTTTGTGAACAGTAATAACAATTGGAACAATTACAAATTATCTATTAATTTAAAAGAGGAATAAAAGTTTTAAACTAAACTTTCTCTCTTGCGTTTAATCAAACAAAACAAAAGTTTCGCATAATTGTTTTGTTATGGTATCTTTTTTTTATTCTTTCCACTTGAGGATTTTGACCTCGCACGTTTTATGCATTTGCCAGTGTCAAGTATTTGATTTTTAACGTGATAACATCTTATAAATCGATGAACGCCGGTCGCCAGCTGCACGCACGAAAAATTGTCACGTTTCGCCTGAGCCGAGCGTGCAAGCGAGAGCATGGAACAAGCGATAGACAGGCACGATCGGCCTAAGCATTATCACGTAAAATTATCGCCGTAAACCGACTTTACAGACAACCCCTTTTTTATTTGCATCACGTTCCCCCCCCCCCCTACGTTACTCCATAAAGGTAACATCAGCTATCTGCCAGTAAAAGTTCCATCAAAATCGGTCCATCCGTTTTGAGTTCCTAGGAACATATCTATTATACATACATACGTACACATGTAATTATGTATTAGAAAATTAGCAAACAAGTCATAGAGGAGTGAAGAAAAGTAGGTCACGGTCAAGTCAAAGTCATGCACTAGTAAAGAGGTGAAATTTTTACTACAGACTTCTATGAGGTTTTGTAAACAACGAAACGGCATGTTTCACCTCGCTAAAATCACTTTCCCACAGTTGAACACGTTGACGAACACTCAATAAATAATAATTCATCACTTAAATTATCACTCAAAAATACATGTTTGGGAAAAATTGTACAATGAGGCAACATGTTTTTTTACGTTGGCGCCAAAACTCCTGTACTTCAAATTAGAGTTTGACTGCTTGACTCGCTTGGCATTAACATTAAAAACTTTTTGTTTGGCTAAAAATCTAGAAAGACCATACTGGTTTAATCTATTGTTTTAAAAAATTGTGCTTGTAGTAGCCTTGAGACGAAGAGACGAAGAGGAGTATCTCTACTTTTCATCACTCTTACTTTACTTTTCATCGCCCACTATGAGAAAATAAAAGGTGCCTCATACTTTATTGTAATATCATTATTTACGTAAACATAGAGTAACAACTAAATTGAAATTAAATAGCATCTAACAATAAAACAACCAAGGAATATACTACTCTCTCTAACGAGAGAAAACAACTAAAAACTTATACCTATTTACATTTGGGATATTTTCGCAATTATGAAAATTTATTGTTACACAAAACCATGAATTTCTAACAATCCGTGAAAATTGTTGAAAACGCGGGCTATAGTTCGCGCGTTTTTAATTTGATTTCTTTTTTTATAATCAGCTGCCGGCGCGACTATGGGCCGTCGTACCTACCAGCCAGTCTTTATTCATGCTTTATTCAAACAATTTTTGCGTTCGATTTTTTTTGGCGCTGAACACTAAGATGTTCGAAATTCAAAAAGTGGGCCGCAAAGTAAATTGCGGCGCAAAGAGGATTAAAAACTCATTACTGCCCGCTAAAAGTTTCTTATAGAAAACATCACCAAAGGCACTTAAAGGCGAACCAAGTCCTTTTCGAATACATCATGGGATGAAAAAGATATTCCCATATTTTCTTTTGCCGCGGATGTGTTCTTTGGATGTTCCATGGAAGTAATATACATACCTAGTTACATACCTACCAACTACTATGTAGGTAGGGCTTCCCCCATCGATTCCCCCAGATTTATACGTAAGTAGGTACAAAGCCCACGTCTGTCTCATTCGCAGGTTTTCAACTATTAAGGAGGTTAATAAATATATTTTTTAAACAGACTTCAAAAAAACACAATACAAATACATTGTGCAACTACTAAACTACATAGAACAAAATAACATTTATACATAGATTTTGAAGTCGGGCGGGAACAACTACAAAATAAATTTTGAAAAATTTAAATCTATATTTAATTTTGATATTATTTCCCGCTCGACTTCAAAATCTATGTCTATATTTTTTTTTCACGATGCTTGTTTTTTTTGGAGGTCGGTTTTAAGAAAAAAACATTTATTTTTAGAATTTGTAGTGAAACTTTACGCTATGATATTGTTTTAACTCTATTCGGGGCGAACTACTTATACTAGTTTATTTATGGATACCTACGATTACACATTCATGCATGAATAAGTACCTCCTTGTTTTGACTCGAACAAAGCGCCTGAACAAAACTATTGTAGTTATAGTTTGTAGTATTTTTTTTTGTTGTATTATTCGCAAGATAATGGTCCATCCGTTTTTTAAATTCTCATTTAGAGATTTTTTTGTTCCTGTTATACCTTAAAATGCGCGTGTGAGGCCGCGTGCCTTTAGCTGCCCTAACAGCCCTAACTAGATACGATCTGTGAATAATTCCTTAACATTGACAAAAAACTTTTATTTATATACATATACTAGAGTATAGGTATAATTATAAATAAAAGTTTTTTGTATACTTATAGATGAAAGTATTTTATTAAAGTCTGTTTAAAAAATATATTTATTAATCTCCATATTAGTTGAAAACCTGCGAATGAGACAGACGTGGCCTTTGTACCTACGTACGTATAAATCTGGGGGAATCGATGGTCCAAGCTTACTATGTCCAGCAGTGGACGTTCTATGGCTGAGATGATGATGAAACAAAAACGCGTATAGCAGAAGATCGTGCTGTGTGGCGTTCAAGAAGAAGCTTACGTGCAGCATTAAAAGGTCTGAGATGAATGGACCCCCATTCATCTCAATGCAAAATAAGGATTGAGTAATAAGTTTTTCCATCATTTTTATTTACTTAATTTTTCTTTAGTAATCAAGTACGTACATACAAGGTCGTCATAGATTTCAGAGTTCAGTATTGTATCCGTACAGACAATACAATTACATAAGTTTAGATTAAAAAAATACCGTAAATGTCTATAATAAATAGAGATACACAAATAGACATGCACCCATAGACTAAGATTACCTAGATTGGTACTAGGTACATAGTTATGAAAAAATATGAGCAAATACTTTAGGCATAGTCTATAGCTACTGATTCGGCTTGCACAACTCTAACTTCAGTATTCGTTAGAATTACCTACTTCCTACAAAAATGTATTTGATCGAAAAAATCAGAAATTGTTTCTCCTTTACTTAGTTCATCATATAATATGCAACAACAATTTTAACATTACTAATAATACTTTACGGCCTACTAATTGATATTATTATGTAGGTAAAGAAATAGGATAGTTGTTCTATGCCAGAAAGGTAATTTGACATTATTTTAATTTTAATTAAGTATAGATATGTGCATCAGAAAGATATTTTTATCAAAGTTTTTAATTGTACGAGTACATACCTAATGATGTAGCAACACATTGTATGTAAAATATAAAACAATCATTTGAAAATTGATAGAATATCAAAAGATTGTAGGTAATTGTACCTCATGCAAAATACAGGTTATCAATAAGTTACTTCTTCAATAAGAGATGGTCTTAGACCACCGTCTGTTAAAATCATTACGTTTTAAGAAGCTGTAAAGCTAAAATATCACTTAATCCTCCGCTTTCCGAGAGAATTAATATTCCTTAGAAATAGGTATACTTTAGACTTTGCTTTGCAAAAGTTTTTGTGGTATTGTCCGCATATAGACTGTCATTTTATGAAGTTCAAAATAATCTTAGCACCCACATGCAGTAGTGATCAATCAGCTCGTCGCGATTTAGTTTAAAAAGATGGTAATAGCTTTAGATTCGCAGAGTCATGTACTTAGTTATTTAAATTATGATTTTTGATTTTATTACAATTAGTTAAGTCTTAAATACTTTATCTACACGTATTTACAAGCACACGTAATATTGTGCGATCTAATAGCTGCACTTTGAAGGGAGCATCTTCAAATTAGTACCTTACCTATGTATTATTCTAATTTATTAAAAATACAATAGACACATCTGTTCCTGGGATTATAGTCACGCTTTGTACGATTATTTCCAACAATTTTATAATCATGCCTTCGGATTTAATTCTAATCGTCAGAAAATTATTTATCACTAAGACTTAGGAATCGTTGTAACCTTCATTAGGCCAAGTCGCATCTATCCAAAGTCTTAATTAACTAGAAAGAACAACAGGAGAATTGCATATAAATAAACAATTGTATTTTTTTTTGATTTGTTACTCCCGTATTACGACTGGAGTGTCGCCTATGACATTTTTAAAAAGTCTACATAATACTCAGTCTCATCTTAGTTGGCGGTAAATCAGATGCATTCTGTTTAGGTTGGGATGCGATGCTTTAGGCCTCGGAGTTCTAGCACGAGATCGGAGTCCCCGGCTACGAAACGCTTTTCGATTCTTCGTTCGTTTGGAGATTCCTGTTGACAAAAAGGAATGATTAGGTTAACAATTGCTCGGGAGGATTTATCAGAGTGTTAACATAAGTGATCTCGATGTGTTAAAAGCGGGTAGGTGGTAGTGACTCCCCGCTCGATTGACCCGGCCCCGAGCCGCTGTGTCACCCGGCGCCACCCCCCGGCCCGGCTTCGGCAAGCTATTTTTAGACTGGGGCCTTCCACCGCTCGAGTCAGTACTCCAACGGCCGACACTAATATTTAATACTTATACGACTCTTTTGAGAACCTACTTTAATAAATATGTATATAAGACAGTTTTATTATACAACATAAAAACTTACTTGTGAATTTGTTTTCGCAGCTTCGTTTGCCATAAGTTGCGCAACGGTCTTATAGAAATTGGTTCGCTTGATTTGTTTGTTCTGGTCTAGATGGTTATGAGTCTGGGCGGGCCGCGGCATCACCACCTCCTTCTGGCCGACGGCGGGCGTCTCCTGCGTGCTTGTGGTAGGAGCGGCTGTAGTGACGCTTCTTTTGTTTCCATTCCAGTTGATAAATCCATCATCCGCAACGTAATCGTCGTCTTCGTATAGTTTAGGAACAGTTTTAGGTACATGGTAGAGAGGCTTGCCGGCTAACGCTTTCAGTTCTCTGACGTCCTCGTCCTCGACATCTCTCTCCTCGTAATCAACAGGCGGGAAGGCTGCGCGGGCATTTTCGCGGCGCCGTTGTGCGTCTTGAGCCATTTGGGTGAGAATCAAATTGTCGAGAAAAGCCGCACTGACGTCATCGACGTCGTTGGACCGCCAGCGGGGTGGGTCGCTCTCGAACCAAGTCTCCTGCCCGATGGGGAGTGCTGCTAGCCTCTCTTCCTGTTCTTTCGGAATCTCGTTGGGTACAAAGTGACCATAGGGATCGTAGTAATATGGCACTGGTTCATGCACGTCGGGGAAACTCATAGCGGGCGCGTCGTAATAATATTGCGCTTTAGGTGTATAATAATATTCATCATCGGCATATTCTCTGGGGGTTTGTTGATACATTGGCCATGTTTGCATGGGATATGTCTTTGCTTGCGCTACCAAGTAGCCAAGTAAGATCGTCAGGAGCCTACAACAAGAAAAAATATAATAAACATTTTTTAATAAAAAAAAATGTTATATGAATATATTCAGATTAACATTCACCAAGGTCGTAAGAAACAAACATTAAACAAGGCACAATTTTAAGAAAGGATGTAAAACACTGTTCAATATTATGAATGGAAATTTGGACTTTAATATTTAATAATTATCCGACCAAAAAATTAGTAAATACGCAATTTCGTTTACTTAGATGACATATTTTTTCCAGTTATTTTGTTTTTAACTACTGAACCGATTTTGATGAAATTTCTATGAGAATAATCTGAAAGTATATCCTATCAAACAAAAAAAGGATTTTCCAAATCAGTTTCGGAATTACAGTTCTGAAGTAAAAAAACAATTGAATTGAGAACTTCAAAAAAGGAGGGGTCCTTTTTTGAAGTCGGTTAAAAAGACAGTTCACCTACCTTGAAGTTGTCGGATTCATGTTGAATATTTCTCACTGTTAGATGTATTTCTATTCGCGGTCGGAGCACGACTACACGTAGGAGGGGAGAGCCGGGCGGCTTTATAAGGAGGTCGCCCACGCTCGCCGCCCACACGTTCTCAATGAAACCTCCCCTCCCGCAAGCACCCTAGCACAGCCCCGCAAAACACCCCGCGCCCCTATCCCTCTCCATACTGGTATCGATCGAGCTTCAGATTATTTATTTCACTCGTTCTACTAATGTTTTCATTGTCGAAATCTTGACGTAGCCTATGCTTCCATATTGTACACTATTTCGTCTCTAATCCTACATTTGCAAATACGTGTCACAAACTTTAAAAGTGTGGTAAAAATCTTCGCCAGCCATAATGGGTCCAAGGGGAGGCATTTGCTTAGCGGCGGTTGGATCTTATAGACATAAATTGAAGTAAGCATATCGCTATAGGTACTACCTATCGTGCAGTACCTACTTCCATTGATTCTTTGGTTTAAATTTAGAACTCTGCCTTTTGGTGACATTATTATTTATTTACGATGATAATAAACCTAATAATAGAAACCTAGATATTTTAGTTATTACGATCGAGGGGCTTTTGGCGTTGGATATTTTTATTTGTTTTGGCGGCATTCGACGAGTCTATGAAATATACGTACCTATGCGAAACTTGCCATCTCATCTATTCCTGCATTTGGCGATGAAAATAAGCGCATTTGACGGCAATACAGATTAAAATATCATGGCTCATCATCATCATCCAGAAGATGTCAAGTGCTGAACACAGACCTCCCCCTTAGAACTCCACACTAAACGACAGCTTGCTATCTGCAGCCACTGGATGCCCGTGACTCTCACGATTTCGTCGTTTCATTAATTCTAGTGAGAGGTCTAAGCTACCTACGCTGCCTCTTCCGGTTCGTGGCCTCCACTCAAGAACTTTTTTTCCCATCGGTTATAGATTCTTCGAGCGATGTGGCCTGCCCATTGCCTAATATCTAGACTTGCGTTTTTAGCATTTAAATAAGCAAACGAGCCGCCTGATGGAAAGCGATACCGTCACAGTGTGGATACCTGTAACACCATCAGCATCACAGACAAATTGCCGCGACCTTTATAGACTCAACTTTTGAAAAAATTTAAGCCATTTTGAAGAACCCCATGTTAGTAGTTATACGGAAATTCTGCAGGTGAGAGCTCATTCCACATACTGGAAAAGAAGATCTTGATTTTTTTGACGTGACATCTAATAAATCGATGAACGCCGGCTGCACGCACGAAAAAGTGTCCCGTTACGTTCATTGTCCCGTTACGCCCATTGTGTATTTGTTATGACGTTGTCACGTTAAACTATCGTCCGTAAAACGACTTTACAGACAACCAATTTTTTTTGTTGGGCTATCTATAATATAAAGCAAAGTCGGGTGAGTTACACCATTTATAACTCAAGAGCGGCTGGACCGATTTTTTATCATCTTTGATTTGTTGGATTTCTCTCCACCCCGAATAACAGAATAAGAATTAAAATATCGGAAAAAGTCACGTTTTTTTTAAAATAAAGAAAATTAATTTTACCATATTTTTTGTATGAAACGGCAAGAATTGAAGTCTATAAATTATTATTATCAATAAAAAAACACCTAAGTCAAAGTAGGTTGCTGCTACCAAGGAGGTATATAATGCGATGGAAACCGCGGGGCGCAACAAATTAATGACAATAAAAAAAAGGCAATTGCCATAAATGTTGAGCTATTGTTCAACTTGTGTAGTTAGACTACGCTCCTACTACTCGCACATATACAATTTATGACGCTCTACGGCTAAACTAGCCGAATATCCATTGAGCTTTACAGTTACGTACGTCATCAAGGCTACACACTGTTAAAAGAGTGAGGGCGGTAATCTACTGAAGATGTGTGGAACTAGGATATCATTTTGTAGGTATGTATCTTCCCTTCTCTACCTCTTCTCTTCTCTAGATTGTATAAATTAAAGTCACTTTCCAAGTCTGTCTGTCTGTCTGTATAGCCGCTAACTCCTCCTAAACCACGCAACGGATTTTGATGCGGTTTTCACCATCAGTTAGATACATTTTCACGGAAGGTTTATGTATATAACTAGTGACCCGCCCCGGCTTCGCACAAAAATTATACTCGTGCGAAGCCGGGCGGGCGAGTCGCTAGTATTTGATAATAAATTAAGTTTGAATAGGTATAAAATCGGTTAATGACTTGTAAAGATGTGGGGTCGTGAGGAAGACAGCTTGGGAGCTTGGAATGGACAACTAGTATTTTTTTAAATATATAGAGTTTTAATTAATTAGAATTTAAAAAAAAACACTAGTTCCACACAGGTCAGGTAAATTCTCGCTTTATGGCCGACAAAAAGGATAAAATCTTGTTTATTTTTAACCGACGAAAAGAAGAAGTTAGCAATTCGACTGTATGTTTTTTTGTATGTTTGTTACGCGATTACTCCGTCATTTATGAGTTGATTTTGATGTTTTTTTTTTGTTTGGTAGGTCACACTTCAGGTTTCATATAAATTTTATCGAAATGGATTCGGCGATTTTTGAAAATAAAATATGGATGGATGAACACACAAGATGGATTTTGGTTTGCGGTTCCCTCAGCAAAAGTTTTGATGAGGACTTTTAATCTCTGTTTTAACTGTAATTTTCTACTTTTTAGTTTATTTGTACATGTAGATAGCCCGTTGGTCCAGATGGTAGTGAACCTACCTCTTAAGCTTGGGGGCGTGGGTTCGATTTCCACTTAGGACAAACATTTATGTGATGAATATTTGTGTTTGTTCTATATCTGGTTGTTAATATCTATTTTATTAAATTATTTAAAACTATGTATGTATGTATAATCAGTCTTTGACAGCCATATCACAAGATTTGCTTAGTTTGGGGTTAGATGACCGTGTGTGAAAAATATCCCGAATATTTGAATATTTATATTTATGTAGGTATAGTCTTGAAGTCAGTATTGGTTTATTGTAAAATTTCTTTATTATTATACAAAAATAGGTTTGCATTTTGTCACCATCTTGCTCAATGGTAAACGATGATGCGGTTTGAAAAGCTTGACGCAAAAAATGCTTGATCTGAACTATTTATTCCGGGGAGTCATGATTGAAACGTTAAAATGTCCAATAACCTATTACTAGAGCAATTTCGGGAGTCTCGCAGAGAATACATTTAGGTAGTCTGTTTATGTATGTTTAACTTTTAGCCTTCGTTTTAGTCTGATGAATCGCCTAAACGCATCCTGGACTGTAATTTTTTTGTTACATTATTTACTGGTACTATGTATCTGTGGCTTTGCGTAGGCACAACTTTGGAGTTGATAAAGAAAGCCACAGTGTTATCTTATAGCGGGCCAAATTACCTCTGCTGTTGAATGGGGGAGCCTCTATCGTCTTTAAATAACAAAACTGTGAGCCACCGTTAGAAAAGTTTAGTTCTTTCTATTCGACAATTCTTCATATAAGTTGGTTGTCTTGTATAAGCTGGTGCTAAGAAATTCCATCTCATCACGTCAGAACTGCCTTCAACCTTCATGAATTCTTGAGCAGCCTGTGGTCTTTACTTACATTAAGTGTTTCTAAGGAGATACCTATCTCTATCTACTAACGTAGTTTTTAAAGGACAGTGTTGGAAAATTCCATTATCCTAAATAATGGTATTTTCTACCACTGGTTATACAAGCGATAAAATCTGTTAACAGTACTTAATTTCAATGTGTAATAATCGCGTAAACCTAAGAAATCATTACTGTTATATAGTTCTTAATTTTACAGAAACAAAATTTTTCATTAATAAACAAAACAAATTTTTTTTTGTTCATAATTTTATTTCACAAAATTAGAATAAAATTTTGCCACAGTTTGAACTGTATGATAATTATGTTGGCACCTTTTTGGAGAGGGAGGAGGATCTTTAAAAGATCTTGGTTAAATTTATGCAGCTATGAAGTATTTCACCCACTTAGGAACGCCCAAATTCCTTATTATCCCGCGTAGGAGTTTCTTTGATGCCCACGTTGTTTGCGTAGGTCGATGGAAACTAGTACAAGTTGTGGATAATTATGATTTATATAAGAAACCCTTAGTGTTGCAAGTTAGGAAATATTCATTTGTGTAATTTTGTAAAGAAATTTAGCTATATAAGTTTTATTACAGTAATACGGAAAATTACTGTGATTAATTCAACTACATACTCGGTTTTAGATACTATGATAGATGGTCAATACGGTGATAGATGGTCTAACGTTAGGTTTAAGAATACTGAAATTTCACTCAGATTTTTATTTAAATTTTATTCTGTTTTGGCATCCATTTTGAAAATAAGACAATTAGGTATTGAAAAAACGAAAGAAAACATTTATTTTGAGCACAAAACACTACAACATCAACATTACAAAACAGAAACAACAAAATAATAATACTCTGTTTTAAACTATCACGGTTGTTCACTAAAGTTATATGATTATTTACGGGATATTTACCGTGGTAAGGTTGAGTCTTCCCGTGAACATGGTAACATGGAAGCATGTAACTGCGCCGAAATATCGGGAGCTCATTCCACAACCTTACCACGGTATATACCCCGTAAATAATCATATAACTTTAAAATAATAATAATACAATACATGTTAAGTTGTCGCTGTAGTGTCTAGTGCGACAAAAAAGGGCAGTGTTCAGCTATAGTGCTACAGATTACTCTGCAGCGCTGATTTTCAGCAGTGACCTTCTGAGACGCATGGAACTACAAATAGAGTTTAAAAAAAAAAACAACTATTCGTTTATTGCATACTAGCGGTCCGCCCCAGCTTCGCACGGGTATAGATTATAGCCTATGTCACCCGGGGATAGTGTAGCTTCCTGTCGGTGAAAGAATTTTTCAAATTGGTTCAGTAGTTTCGGAGCCTATTCAATGCAAACAAACAAACAATCAAATCTTTCCTCTTTATAATATTAGTATAGATTATGTCACCGAACTAAAAGTGCATGCAAAGTTTCAGAAAAATCTGTTAGGAAGAGGTTCTAATTCAGATTGCAATTTGAATTTAACAAACTAACAAACATTGTAAATTAAATAAAAGCTTGTAAAAAGACAATGAAAAGAGAGTAAGGGTTACTTATAGGTACTCACGTTTTTTTACATCTCTTCTCTATCTCTACATAGTATAAATTAAAATCGCTTTCCGCGTCTGTCTGTACGTCTATATGGCCGCTAACTCCTCCTAAACCAGGCAACGGATTTTGATGCGATTTTCACCATCAGTTAGATACATTTTCACGGAAGGTTTATATATATAACTAGTGACCCGCCCCGGCTTCGCACGTAAATTACACCTGTGCGAAGCCGGGCGGGCGGGTCGCTAGTTAGGTATAAGTTATAAAGTGTGATAGTGAAATTGTGGTTTAGTCCACAAATATATTATCTATACTATTAATATTATAAAGAGGAAAGATTTGATTGTTTGTTTGTTTGTTTGCATTGAATAGGCTCCGGAACTACTGAACCGATTTGAAAAAAAAAACACTGTTGGGAAGCTACACTATCCCTGGGTGACATAGGCTAGATATATATATATTTTAAAAAGGGATCCTTACCGAAATTCTAATAATGTAACCCAAGGAGTAAAAAAAATAAGACTTGCATCCGTGCGAAGCCGGAGTGCGTTGCTAGTCAGTAATATAGGTACGTAACATTAAGTAACGACGAGCCGGCTTATCATGGTACCCCAGCCCAATTAGTTGGTAACCAGTGAATAACAACGTTCAGTTCACAGTTCAAAACATACTTGACTTTGCAATGACGCAAGTGCTACCAATTTGACGTCATAAAAACACTGGTATTAAATATTCTTTGATAGGTTCGACCTTAGTGCATACATCAATCGCCAGGACTATTAAGAGCATTCACAGCTCTTCACAAATTACCTCATCACAAATTAAAACAAATCTAGGTCAGAGTGAATATGTATCTTTTAAGTCTGCTTGCTTCATCTTCGACCACACCATCGCTTACCAGCAGGCGAGTTGGTGGAAAACGTGGATTAAATATAAAAAAAAACAGTGTTATCACTTTATACATGCTCTCTCCCTTTTTTGGTACCTATCCACGAAGAGGTTATCCTTCAGCATAGTGAACTTCTCTGTCTTGGCTGCTCTACGCCAGGAATGGATGTATGAGTATACATACACCCAGGGTTGGGCAGTATTTGAATTTCAATTACTTCCTCAAAATGTAATTTGTAATTCGTATTTCAAATATCTGACGCCGAGGTATTTTGTGATTAGTATTTCAAATACATTTTAACATTAAAATACATTTAACCTTTAGCGATCGTGAGTGTGAGTGCGAGGCGAGAGTGTAATGTTTGTCTGAGAGTACATTTAAAAATCTAGTGTTCATGAAAGGAAACTCTGGTTTTACTGATAAATTAATCTTGTTTTTCTCTACTTTTCAGCCCGTGCTGTTCTAAATTGCTTATTTTGTAATATGTATTTCGTATTTTATATTTCAAATACCTTACTTTAAGATATTTTGTATTTAGTATTTTAATTACTTGCCATACAGTATTTTTTTATTTGTGTTTCAATTAAAGCAAAGCATGTATTTTGCCCAGCCCTGCATACACCGAAGTTATACAACTAAGACTTCTTCCTTCAAGAAAAATAGAATAGTGCTTCCATCGATTGCATTTTTTAGTTTATAAAGTCTGCCATATACAAGTTTTTGGGGTAATAACAATATGCAGCAATCTGTTTAAGATATCGATCAATGGTAGCAGAGAACTAGCGAAAAAAAGTTTCCAAAGAGATCAGTCGAGATTAAATTTAAACGACTCACTACCAACTGAGCCACCAGGGCAGTCTACTTTTGATACTTGAAGACCATCAGGGGGACCCCCTGTTAACTCGCGTTTGTATCGTGAGATGTACCCACAGAATATAGGTATGTACCTAACTTAAGCTTAGCCAAGCAGTAGGTAGACGACTGGAATATCCTAGGTTCCTCACGCGACCGCGACACTGGGACGCGCCATCGACCGATTATCCAGCCACATCACCGGCCACCGCGAAACTGGGACGCGCCATCGACCGATCATCCAGCCATACCACTGGTCACCGCGACACTGGGACGCGCCATCGACCGATCATCCAGGCATACCACCGGCCACCGCGAAACTGGGACGCGCCATCGACCGATCATCCAGCCATACCACCGGTCACCGCGACACTGGGACGCGCCATCGACCGATCATCCAGCCATACCACCGGCCACCACGACACTGGGACGCGCCATCGACCGATCATCAAGCCACACCACCGGCCACGTGTCAACATCGGAGTTGGATGAGCCCCTTTATTTAATATTGCAGTAGAACGCCGTGTATTTGCGGATTAGTACGGGTTTTCTCCAAGGCTCGACTGCAGAATGTCATTTTGTGTGGTAAAAGTTGGGAAAACTTTCGGCGCGCCGTGAGTACCCGACTTTTAGAAGTACACCTGACACATGTTTACCCTTAACACAGACAGATACAGTGGTAAATTTATCAAACATCACATTAGATAGCGCAGCACAGAGTATTTTGGCAAAGGGAATGAATTTTGCATTAACACCTAAACGGGTTCCGTATGAAAACGTAATTTGTAGCGTGGAGGAAGCAATAATACGAAACAAAGTACCGTCTAATGCAGCCGAGTCTCTTAGGCAGGATGTGTCTCGTGTACTGCGTAAAGCTAGGCTACCTAAGAGTAATGTCACCACAGAAGAGCGTCAGGCGCTAAAAAAGATTCGAGATAACGAAGAGATTTTAGTGCTTAAGGCTGATAAGGGGAATGCCACTGTGGTAATGAACTCGATTGATTATGAATCAAAATTACGGAGTTTGTTGAGTGATACCAACATTTACAAACCGGTATCATATAATCCCACTGCCAGAATAACACGCCGTATTCGGGCCATAATAAAGGACTACAAAGAACTTTTTACAGACGACGTATTCGAAAACCTCCATAGGCCTAGGGTTGTACAACCTCCCAAACTGTATGGATTACCGAAGGTGCATAAAAGCGGTATTCCCTTACGACCTATCGTGAGTCAAATAGACTCGCCCACTTATTTTTTGGCGAAAAATGTAGCGTCGACACTGCAGCCACTGGTGGGTAACACCCCGTCGTTTGTAAAGAATTCTCGTCATTTCGTCGAGATCATTGGGAACCTCAGTCTGGAACCAGATGACATCATGGTGAGTTTCGACGTAGAATCGCTGTTCACCAATGTTCCAGTGAAGGAGTGTCTCGAGGTCATAAGGGATTTGTTGAAGGAGAACCACCTGCCAGAAAACTTAATGGTTTTACTTAGGAATTGCCTAGAAGGAAATTTCTTTCTTTACCGTGGGAAGCATTACCTCCAGATTGATGGTGTCGCAATGGGTAGCCCTGTGGCACCGGTGCTGGCAAACATCTGGATGGAACATTTTGAGAAGTCCATAAATCTACAGTCAGCTGCGGTGAAGATGTGGAAAAGGTATGTGGACGACGTTTTCTGCATTATGAAGGGAGATAGGCAGGCAGTAGACCAGTTTGTGGATCATCTCAACTCGATTCACCCTAACATTAAGTTTACGTATGAACTGGAGGTGGAAAGAACTTTGCCGTTCCTGGACGTCAAAGTGATGGTGAGGTCCGATGGCTCGTTAGCTCACTCGGTTTATAGAAAACCCACGCACACGGACAGATACCTACACGCTACGTCACACCATCACCCACGTCATCTACAGTCGGTGGCCAGGTCTCTGTTGGACAGAGCGGACGCCCTCTGTGACCCTGAACATGTAGAGGTTGAGAAAAGGCATGTTCAGGAGGTACTTAAAAGGAATGGCTATAGTGTGACTAAACGCGGGCAGGCGAGACGCAGATGTCACAAGAGAGGGACTGACGTCGAGCGGCAGCCGGCTTTCATGCCTTACGTTAAAGGAGTAACGGATAAGGTAGGGACTTTGCTGAAGGAGTACTCCATCAAGACGGTGTATACCCCCTTATCTAAGCTGGCGAGGCATGTGAGGACACCGAAAGACGTTATTCCTTTCCAGACCCCTGGTGTGTACAAGGTCGATTGTAGCTGCGGTAGTTCCTACATAGGTCAAACGAAGCGTACCATAGCTGAAAGGATCAAAGAACATATCGCGGCCGTCAAAAATCGCCAGACACAGAAGTCTGCTATTGCAGAACATTTGCCTGAGGCGGGATCCGGTCACTGGATCGAGCTCCACGATCCGAAGGTCCTCTCCACTGAACGACATTATTTTTCAAGAATGGTTCGTGAAGCGGTTGAAATTAAAAAACATCGCAATTTCAACCGGGAAGATGGATTTAAGTTAGCGGCGTCGTGGAATCCCGTAATGAGCAAGTGTACAAACCGCGATGTAGGTACTAGGACATTTACCGATACAGTCAGTGTTGTGTGTCGTAGTGACAACCCTGCGATTTTTCAAGATCAAGTGAGGGTAGGAGAACAAAACGCCCGCTCTTCTCGCCGGACTCACCCGCAGTTTTCAGTCAGCTCGTGACCACGGCCATTGTAACATGGTCGAAACGTCGAGCGAAAGGTACATATTTTTTACCTATATTAAATAATACGTGATAAGTCCCGATAAACATTTAAAACATACCACCGGTCACCGCGACACTGGGACGCGCCATCGACCGATCATCCAGCTACATCACCGGCCACCGCGAAACTGGGACGCGCCATCGACCGATCATCCAGCCATACCACCGGTCACCGCGACACTGGGACGCGCCATCGACCGATCATCCAGCCATACCACCGGCCACCACGACACTGGGACGCGCCATCGACCGATCATCAAGCCACACCACCGGCCACGTGTCAACATCGGAGTTGGATGAGCCCCTTTATTTAATATTGCAGTAGAACGCCGTGTATTTGCGGATTAGTACGGGTTTTCTCCAAGGCTCGACTGCAGAATGTCATTTTGTGTGGTAAAATTTTGGCGGTCAATACCAGACCTACCACGAGACTTTTCCTTGAAATCAAGTTTCGGTCCGCATACAAACCATTAAAGGTATGCGAGTCCTCTTTCTACCCACATCATTCATAATTTCAGTACAACCCACACTCTTAACTTAAATTTTCTGCCCGAATAAACAATACTCTTACATTTTCAATGGCCGCGTGCTTAATGAAAATGTGTCTTTATTACTAAAATGAGATGTAATTTACTTTAATGTTTTTTTTTCAGAATGGCAACGAGCTGTTTGGCTTTTTTACTTAGGACTCGACTTAAGGGGACTGTTCCTGTCTGCAGCTCTCTCGCTCGCACATTTTCACATTATTGAAGACTAGCGGTCCGCCCCAGCTTCGCACGGGTATAGATTATAGCCTATGTCACCCGGGGATAGTGTAGCTTCCCGTCAGTGAAAGAATTTTTCAAATCGGTTCAGTAGTTTCGGAGCCTATTCAATGCAAACAAACAAACAAACAAACAAACAATCAAATCTTTCCTCTTTATAATATTAGTATAGAAGTATAGATATAAAATCAATGAGTGTGAATTTCCAAAAAGTAACAAATACAAATACAAATATTTATTAATAACACCTATGTTACATGTCAATAAACGGTACATTCTGTCTTATTATAATAATAATAACATTAAATTCATTGATTATAATATGTAATTGTAAAATTGTATAAATAATAATTCAAATAGATTTAATAATAATTTCAATAGGATTAATTAAATTAATAGATTAATTAACAAATTAATAGTCAGGCAATTTGAATAAAATCTGCTATTTCGTAAAATAGACTTTCGTGTAGCCAGGACTTAAGTTTCGTTTTGAACTGCGCGGTGGAAGGAGCATTCCGCACGGCAGCGGGTATTCTGTTGTATATCGCGGGCCCTCCAACGTAAACTCAGACATAATCATGTCTTGTGTCTATTATAACATTACAAACAAAGAAATTGTCAATTTGATATATTTTAATGTGACACAGTAAAATGGTAACAAGTGATTTTTATTTCTCGTGTCATGTTATTCCGTCAAATTACAAGATATCGAAACAAACATTTCTATGTTTGTAATGTTACGATAGACACCAAGACATGATTTTGTAACTTTTTGGAAATTCACACTCATTGATTTTATATCTTCAATTATGTAAAAATGTGCGAGCGAGAGAGCTGCAGAGGGTATACAGGCCCCTTAAACACTCTTTTCACGAACGATGGTATAATAGTGGCGGCAATCTCGCGTAGCAAGCGTCGTAGCATGTTGTGAACTTGGCGATCAAACCGGCGGCCCTATTATAGAAGTTTGATCGTGATCGAGATTGCATGCCGTCCCGTTCGCATCTATTTACTCGCACCACGTGCGTAAGTGAGATGGCACGTGATTGCTATCACGATCCGAATCATCCATAATAAGGCATCATATTGCAGTAACATGTCACACAATTACAATTTATATTATCTTTGATGTCACAGCATGGAATAGTTGGAGCGAACCCTTTGCTTATCTTTACGCGGCATTTTCAGCGGTTCAAAAATGGTAAGGCTTTTTTCACACTCGTGTTGATAGTAGCTATGCTTCATCACAAGCTTGGCATTTCACGTGTAGGCGCACGGGCTGGAAATAACAGCAGCTGAGGTGATTCCCAAAGTTTTTTACCCGAACTCCTATAAGGTAACTATGAATTCATTTTTACAAAAAGTTCTTGAAAATTTCAAAACTCTTTCCAAGAGTTTTGTGAAATTTTTGTGTTAGAATTGAACAAAATATAATTATATATAAACAGTTTCTTTCCAGGAAAGCTTTTCAGTGTTTCCCCGTTTGTTTTTCGATAGCCGAGGAGCGGGATTGAAACGTGAGTGTTACGTTCGAGAGCAGTCTTAATGTAACCCAATGGATGAAGACATAAATATTGTTGAACAACTTTCCAGCGAGCTACTATTTTGTTGACGGGTGTTAAACGCCAACGCAAATAATAGCCCCATAAAATCAATACGTTGCAGTCATACCTACATTCATACACCCAACGCTCAAACTACCCACGCCAAACCCACGCAAATAAAACTAGAGCTACGTGTATACTAAGTTCGAGGAAAGTTTCACAAAAGGTGTTTGAGGGAGATTCATGGGGTAGGTCGGGAGTAGGGGGAGGGGATCAATGCAGTCAAAGTGCATCAGGATTCGGCACGGAAGTCACAAACAAGAGTTCATCGACCGCTTGGCGCCTAGACGACGTGTGCCAACTCTAAACACCCTACATAACTACAAAACCCTATAAAACATTAGAGAACGCGTATTTCCTCATTTGTATACTCTCTTCACTGTTACGTTCGCTACAATCTACATAAACTTAACAATAAGACGTGAATATTAGATAGTAGTCATAAAAATGAAATATCCAATTTATTCGGTTGCGGTGGAGCTTCGAGGAGTAGCGTAGCAAGTTTCATGTTAAAATTCTACGAGTATTACCTATATGGAATTAATAAAATAAATATATTGTAGTCTCGTAGGCTGCTACAGAAATTGCTACGATGCGTGCTACGAATAGTGAAAATTGGCCGTAGCTTTAAATAAAATTATCTCGTTTTAAATAGTTTTAACGGGTTTTATCACGTGTACTATTTCATTATTTTATTATCTGACGTTTAGAGAGTGAGATAGCTGCGCGTTTTAGCTGCTTCTCAAAAAATTTATTCAAAGATACCTCTCATGGGGAGTACAATAATAATAATTTCACCCCCACTTTACCTGTATGGAGCTGGTTGCCATCTTGTATATATAATGACGGCATTTACGATAATTCCTGAACTTAAGCTGCTTGCAGACGATGCGTAGTACAAGTAGCAAGTACAAGTTTCAAGTGCCTACTACGCATCGTCTGCAACGGTGTGCTAAAGGCCCATTTGCACTTTGATTAGTGCGAGTGCAACTGATTATTGATTAGTATACACTCGCACTAATCAGTTATGGTCCAAATGTGTTTGGTACTAATCACTAAGCACCTGCATTAATCACTTGCACAAATCACTTATCAAAGTACAAACGGGCCTTAAGCGCAAGTGGCAGTGGAAGTGTTAATAACCACTTGCGGAGTAGATACTTGCAACTTGTACTTGCGACTTGTCTGCAAGCTTCCTTAGTAGTAGTGAAAGTGCTTAGTAGCACTTCGAGCTAGTCCCTGCGCAAGTAAAGCTTTGTTTCTCCGCCCTATTCACGCGACGCCCACTGCGCATCGTTCATCTCGTTCGAACACTCGTGCGAGTACGTACTCGCACGCGAATTGTGCGCGTCACCGTGTAAGTGGCTACTGTACGTTTGAACGCCTACTTGTAATTGCTACTTCTATTTGCAAGCTACTTCGCATCGTCTTCAAGCGCTTTTAAAGAAAACTATCAAAACCTCATTTACGTTTCCAAGGAGATTGTTTTTTATTGGTTCACTAAATTGACAGTAATTTTCTATAAACAAAAAAAAGTCGGTACGTGGTACATCATCCAAACAAAACAAAACTTTTTTCTTGCTTTTCGTCGCGCAATGGCTGTTTGTACTTTCCAGTTATTAAGTTTTTTATATACTTATGTAGTTTAAAACAATTAATTGTACAATTTCAACATATTTGAATGTTTCTATAATGTAGAAGTAAATTACAATGTTTTGTTAATTTACTAGGACAGAGGTTCTATCTTCCCTAGTAATGTAGCCTCGAACATTATCTTATGACCCATTCACATTACAGACGCACGTGAATGCGTGTAAACCGAATTTAAGAGGACCTTTTTGTTGCTTCATTTATATTAGGAGGAAATACTGGTTGGCAATCACAGAACGTAGATCTTCGGATCGGCGGTGACGCCGTTGCTCAACATCTCTTTTCGTCTGCCTTCAGATTATCAATACGTTTTTTATTTTATTAAATAGGTATTATTACATAACAGGCTTGCGTTTGACCACCACCTCGCCTAATGTTAAGCGATGATGCGGTCTACGATGGAGCACGCTGTTTTATTTAAGTACACCGATTACTCCGAAATTGGGTAAGCAATTTACTTACGTAGTTTTTTATTTATATGTACAAGAAGCTCTTGAAGTGGTTCCACAAAATGTCATTAACTATGACTCAGTAGTTTTTTAATCAGCTTTAATAGCATGGTTAATTTTGTGGATTTCACAATAGCAATAATTTTGTTCGAGCGCTTACTAATTTTAAAGTTGGATTTTGTAATGGTACTTATTTATTTTATTCTCGCCTTTGTTCCAATCGCCCTTATGTTCATATTTGTTTTTCCTAAAACTGCCTTAATTGTCTCTCTTGTACGTCCGTTTTGAGTATAATGTGCACACTTTAGCCATTTTGTTTTTGCTTGTACGAAAACATTAGTGCTGTTGAGATAGGGTTGAAAATTGAAAAAATCCGAGTGATTTTCGCATCGAACGCGTGCGAATGTGTCATATATGTGAAAGTTCCTTTACCTTGCCTTCCCGATTCGAGTAAAACCATCATTTGTAAAGAGCTTAACTACACCTACGTCAATTCCAAGAAGGTTGGAAAATTCTACAATAGGCAATTAACTAACCTCCGTGCCTCCGTGCCGTGCCCGAGACCTTAATGCCAAAGGTTCGTCAAAGTTAGTAATTGAAAAAAATGGACACATTAAATACTATGATTGAGAAAAAGAACTATCGTAATGAAACGCGTGTCCTGTAAATGTGCACTAAATCTGGAATCAATAAGTGAAACACGAGTACTGCCAACTAGGTCACTTGAATCTAAAAAAATAGTATAGCCCTAGGTCCTTTCCTTAGTAAAATTAGTAAGTTTTTTTTTTTGAATTGTGTAAAGCATTTAAACCTTTAGTGATAATTCTAATTTTGGAACAAAATTTTGGTCACATTGTAGCTATATACGGCTGACTTGAAGGTAATTTTCATTAGATTTTTCCATGCGCTAACAACTCCTTGTACAGTTCAGAAGAGAATTTCATCAGTCAGGTCTTACTCTATAAATAAACATCTCACACACATAAATAGCCCCCGAGCAAATGATACCATCTAAATAAGTTTATATATATATATATATAGACTCATAAGTTTAGTTTTACTGTTCGGCGCTAAAGGTCAAAGTTCAAACTGGGGTGGAGGAGAAACCTATTGTGCGTCAAAATAGCAAAGTTAATTACCATAAATAAATAATCATTGTCTACACTAGGAACTAAGACATTGCTAGAGCTTCAACAGACGTATTTCACTTTGTGTTTATTTCAGGTGAACTTTGATGAAGGTTTATTTATGGAATTTGATTGGGAGTATTATTTTTTTTTTTTTTTTTCGAAATTACTAGTTACTGTTAGAATTTTTTTTAGAAACTACAATTAAGTTAAAACTACAACGGTAATATGTAAAAATTCTGTCCATAGAATTTTACTCTATCTAATTAGAACAAATCGCGATTCACTTTTTTAAAACTCTGACGCAAACAGAGGGGTGTTTTAAGTTTAACGTGTGTATATGTGTGTCTATCTGTGGCATCGTAGCTCTCAAACGCCTGAACTGTTTTTTTTTTATTTTATTTTTTAATGTGACTTGTTCGAGATTGTTTTTAGCCACAGAAGACACAATAGCACATCTTAGCTATTATTCAAGATAATTTGTTTTAACTGTTTGTTTTCGGGGGTTAAAAAAACTATTTATACAGTTTAAAAAGTATAAATGATAGCCCGTTGGTCCAGTTGGTAGTGAACCTGCCTTCTGAGCTTGGGGGCGTGGGTTCGATTCCCACCTAGGACAAACATTTGTGTGATGAACATTTGTGTTTGTTCTATATCTGGATTTTTAATATCTATTTAAGTATGTATTTAAAAAATATGTATGTATGTATATCAGTCTCTGGCAGCCATATCACAAGCTTTGCTTAGTTTGGGGTCAGATGACCGTGTGTGCAAAAATGTCCACGAATATTTATTTATTTATTTATAAATTATACTTGTTTCTAGAGGAAAGCTATAAAAAATTTGAATAGATCTATTATGTTAATAGCGACCTAAGATTTTAATATGGAACAGATATTTCTACAAGGCCTTACGGCTACCTGTTTTATGCGATTCTGTTTAGGTGATGAGAAAGTTGCGCGACCGCAAACCGTATCTTGGCACGTTAAGGTTCACGTTCGCATGATTTTCCAAACTGCGCTGTTTTAGCGCTAATTCCAGCCCACGTTAAGAGTTAGCCTAAAGCCCCAGGTATTGACCGTTATTTGTGTCAGGCCACCAGGTCAGCAAACTAGGTCAGGCTTGGCTGAAGCACTGGGAGGTAATGCACTTTCAAGGCTTTACCATCTGATAAGTGTCGAAAACAAGGCCTTTTAGCATTAGTTCAAAAATAAGATATCGCTAGTTAGGTTTATTTCGAGAGGCTTGTGTTTGTCAACATCACCTGAGTCTTACTGTTTAGGTGATTGCAAAACGTTGCGAGACCGCAAACCGTATCTCGATGAGTTAAGGTTCACGTTCGCGTGATTTGTCGCGATGCGCTGTTTCAGCACTGTTTCGAACCCGTGTTAAGGGGTAGCCTGATGATCAGCAAAGACGCGGATTACGATGCAGTACACTAATCTATAAGGAACCAGGGGTCTTATGGCTACCTGTTTTAAGCGATTCTGTTAAGTCATGCGAAAAGTTGCGCAACCGCAAACCATTTCTCGGCGCGTTAAGGTTCACGTTCGCGTGATTTTCTGCACAGTGCTGTTTCAAACCCGAAACACCCGGTGTTTACTCTTGAATTAAAGATACGGTACATTATAGTTTACGGGGAACACAGGCTCGTGTATTAAAAAAAATGTAGTTATGGGGGCTACCACATAAAAGAAAAGTAAACGACGGAAATTAGAAGGAAAATCTGTCGCCAGTCATTACGACAGAAACTTGATTGAAAATTCTTATTTATGTCAACGTGTCGAACTCCGCATTCAAAGAACTTGGACATTACCTTTTTGGGTTAGGTCTTAAATATTTTTTTCCGCATCGCAGTTGCTGATTTCGAATGACTGACGTTTCGTTTATATGGGTGCAACTGGCTACAACGAATTTCTAACAAAATTGCCTCGACAGCCGTTCTAATATAAACAAAAATAAACTTTTTTGTGGGGGGGGGGGCTGCCGACAGAAGTAAAAGTTAAAACTCAGTCTGGCGCAACACGTCACAGTAGCATGTCTGCGACTCTGCGTGTCGCATGTCGAACCCATAAGTTTTTCCCCTACCAAAAATCGCTCAACGCGGCTTAAGAAGTTTTCACTTCAAAAAGTTATAGCAATTTTTTTTATTTGTTCTTGCGCGGGTTAACTCCACCAGATGTTTAACAAATCATATGAGGAAACAGAAGTACTGGGGCTTCACGGCTAGCTATTTTAAGCAATTCAGTTTAGGCGATGAAAAAAGTTGCGCGACCGCAAACCGTTTCTCGGTGCGTTAAGGTTCACGTTCACGTGATTTTCCGAACTGCGCTTTTGAACGTTTGTTTGAGACCGCGTAAGAAGATGGCCGTAAGACTTCTGGTCAAGGTTTTTGATGGTAATACCTACATCCTTATCACTCAATTATTTAACATTCACACACACACTCTACACGCATGCATGCACGAACGTACACGCCTACACACACACCGCCTGGGCGTGATGTTGTTATTTTTATACTACTTTTTGTATTTTGTGGTGCTACGGAACCCTCAGTGCGCAAGCCCGACTCACATTTGGCTGGTTTATTTGATAAAGATGTGGTCATTGAAGCTATTTAAACATTTATTTGAAGTTTTAGTAATTGAATATATTTATTAAAGCGTACCAAGCAACTATTAATAATACTTAAATAAAATCTAAACTAGGTAATTGGAGATCGTTTATATTATCTATTTTCAAATTTCAAAGGGTTCTCAAGTGATGTCGTCAGTATTACTTGAAAACCACTTACTATTTCAGGATACACAGCTGTATAGTCGGCTGCCTATTTTAAAGCTTTTTCCATCTTAAATATACCTAATACGCCTACCGCCTTGACTATTCAGCCGAGAATAATAACTTTCTGTCAATATTGTATCATATTCCACCCACCAGGTTGTGCCTTCATTTGATTATGTTATACTCTGTCGTGAGCAAGTCTTATATAAATAACTTATCAAAGATTTTACGTCATTTATCTGTCCATTTCACTTAGCAACCGTTTGATTTCATCGTGATAGGATCACTATGGTCATCTATTTGCATTGATCTATATGTACTCTGTACTTAATTTCTTTGTCTATTTGCTTTTTTTATTTTAATAAAAATACAAGCTAATACTAACACTTCAAATACAGTTAGACTGCCCATAGACCGTTGAAGGTCTAAAGACAATCCAAACGCTCAATTTGCTTGTTTGAGTGTTCGTGGCAATTTTTACAAGCTTTTATTAGTTTGTTGCAAACCATGCAAGCTGAATTAGAACCACTACCCAATTTTGCTGAACATACACACACACACTTCAGCCTGTAAAAGTCCACTGTTGAACAAAGGCCTCCCTCTTAGAAAGGGGTGTTGCCATAATCCCCACGCTTGGCAGGCTGCTTGGGGATCGCAGTACGTTCAACGTGTAATAATAGGACGCTGCTGCCCATCCTTCGGTGGTTCTGGTCGCAGTTTTAGGACATACCCGGGTCAACATACAGTACACCTTGAATTATCCTGGTGACAATACAATATGCAATAACCAATATTTTCAAAATAGCCGCCATAATAAAAATAAAATATTTTATAAAAGCAGTTTAATGTAAAAAAAAACGACGAAAGGAGGTGGTTATCAAATCGACTGTGTTTTTTTGTATGTTTGTTACGCTTTTACTCCCCCAATTATGAATTGATTTTGATGATTCTTTTTTTGTTTGGTAGTTCATAATTCAGAAGTGGCCCCATATAAATTTTATCGAAATTAATTTTGCGCTTTTTGAAAAAAACATCAAAAACCAAAAATATATACACACATGACGTTTTGGTTTGTGGTTCCTATATCAACCGTTTTGATTACGATTTTCTATCTCTGTTTTACTATTGTTTTAACTGTTATTTTCTACTTTTAGTTTAGGTTTGTACATGTAGGTATAGTCTTGAAGTCGGTTATTGTTTTTTTACAAAAAAATAATAATATTAAAATAAAAGCTTGTTTAGAAACGGCTTGTGGAATATGTAAGTGTGTAAGAATCATATTTATTCCCACTAAACAATACAGTGGCTGAACGGATTTGGATTATATTTAGTATTAAGGTAGCTTAATTTTAAATTAAGTATTATGTACTTAATTTAAATTTGAATTTACTTTAGGCGTTACTTTTCGGAGTTTCGAAACTGTTCCTTATAATTTCTAGTGTTTATTCCCTTCAATGTCATGGACAATAGGATTAAGGGATTTTATTTTTACTTAACAGGAATTTGTAAATAAAGTTACCATAACCTGGAATAAAAATACATAAATTTGATACTAAAACATTATCAACATAAAAACTGACTTCAAATTTAGTAAGCTATGGAACAAAATTATTGATATTGCCAAATCAACAAAATTATTCGGTAGAGCTGGCTTAAAAACTACTAAGCCATCGTTAATGATATTTGTAGGACCACTTCGAGAGTTCCTCTACATAATAAAAAAAAGAAACACGTAAACGGCGTAGTAATCAATGTACATAAATTTTAATTATAAATATAGGTCCGAGTTGAAAATCCCTCATAAACCGGTTAAAATTAATTAACCCTTAAAAACATGTAAACATTCAACTTTTGCTCCAGGATTTTTTTGTTTAGATATATTGGAAAATTAATGATTCCTGTAGAAACGCGGTGCAAACCGTAAAACGGTGCTAGTCTTATCACAAAGTATTATAAAATATTTTGTCTACCATTCATAAGACATAATGATAGGCCATCGCTACCCTCTTCCCATAATTTCATCGATCAATATGTCTTGCACGTGGACGTAGTTGACCTTAACAATATAAATAGATAATTTGAACATTACACGAGGAAAATGTTTTTTTTTAAATGGTTGGTTTGGTAGGTTGTAGTTTCTAATATCGTAGTTCAATTGACTGAACTACTGAGATTTTGTAGTCTCACTAGTTCAATGGGTTTTGGCGCCAACGTAGAAAATAAACCCAAGTGCGAGTCGAGCACGCGCGCTGAGGTTTCCGTTCAGTACCACTATAAAATACAAATTAAAAAAACCGACTTCAAAATTAGTAAAAAATTAATAACCATTCGATGATAGATAAAGAAGTCATCCAGGTAAGGAATTGCCAGTTCTAACTTGGTGATGAACAGAAATTTGTCACCGACTCGCACTTGACCGTTATTCAGTATTTGCTGTAATTTTTTAAGGTTTGTACTATAATCATGCTAAGTTTGACGCTTGTACGTATTATCGTTTTTACATTAGAACTAATACAAAAATACGTAAAAAATACGTTTGTTGTATGGGGACCCACCCCCCTTTCGTTTTAATTTTTTAATTCTTAGTTAATCCGCCGTAACATTACATATTTTGTGAAAAATTCAACTGGCTATATCTATTACGGTACGAAAGAAACAGCTGTTAGAAGGTAGGACGGACAGACAGATGGAGAGACAGACGGACAGACAGCGGAGGCTCACATTAAGACTACGGGAAATTCTACTGTTCCTGAAGTTTTACTGGTCTACGTGGGTGAAACCGCGAGGTGCAGCTAGTACTACTAAGTAATATTCATATAACGCAAAATATTCAAACTACCTTGATAACATTACAAGTGCCAATTAGTAATGTTCTGTGGTATCCGATAATGCTATGTCCTTCAGTAATGTTAAAATTCCCAACACCGCTCGATGGCCAAATCCTTGAAAGTGCATCGCCTACTATTGCTCTAGTTATGATAGTATAGAATGACCTAGTTTCTCGACCTGACATAGATTACGGTCAACATAAAATATAGGCTAGTATGATATCTAATCGCTGAAAGCGCATAACATTATATACAAGGCTTAAGATACAAGGTAATTTTTTACTGAACTGGAAAAATCAAACACAGAGTGAGAGACACTAGAAAAAAATGCCGTATTGAATACAATGCAAAGTTTGGAACTGTGCCATAGGTTTCTGATTTGCCACACCCAAATTTTTCCGTATTGATAAAAAATGTCACTCAGCAGGCCTAGCACGGGCCGTGGACAAATTGTCTTTCCACCGTTTTTATCCCGCGAGAAAAAGACAAACGTATCCATATTCTAGCTTTGTCGCGTCTAGGCGTGGATAAAAACGGTGGAAACACTATTTATCCACAGCCCATGCTAGGCCTGCAGTATGAATCATTACATATAAATTATCTTTAAAAAAAAAAACCACTTCAAAAAACCACAAAACACAAACATTCTAAGTTAATAACAAACTAAAAAATTTACACGGATTTTGAAGTCGGGCCCACAGGTGGAAACAACTACAAAATACATTTAGATTTTTTTTAAATGTGTTTGATAATAAAATATAGTTCCCGCCCGACTTCAAATCTATGTAAAAATATTATTCTGTTCTTTATAGGGCATATTAACTTATAATATTCGTGTTTTGTGGTTTTATGAAGTCGATTTTTTTAAAGATAATTTATTGAAGAAAGTGAAAAATTACTTCAATAAAATCTGAATAAAGTTTCATCGGCGTCAAACACTGGAATTTTGCAACAGACATACAATAACGATCAACATCGAGGGTACACAATAGTTAGGCAATAACTAGGTATAACCAGGTTATTACCTAACTCTAGTTATGTACTAACTTATTTATTGTGTGCAAAACAAGCGTCTCAGAAAACAGCTATTCATTTTCTATTTTAATTTAGTCGCGTGTTACTCCTACAGTGAAATCTCTAGCTAAACCCAAGAAGTAAAATTACAAATCAGTTACATTTTGATTTAATTTTTAGCATGAAATATTTTTCCTTTACTCATAAAATGTTGAAATTTTTTAAGAAACGCCCACTCGGCATTAAGCTTACTTTATCGTAATTATTTGCCTTGTTTTAAAAAGAAACCTTGCTCATTTCATAACCTTGAAGACAGCTCCGCAATTTTTTTAAAAGAAAATGAAAAATTAATGTTCTATTAAATTGTAAATGTTGGATTATCTATACTAATATTATAAAGAGGAAAGATTTGATTGTTTGTTTGTTTGTTTGCATTGAATAGGCTCCGAAACTACTGAACCGATTTGAAAAATTCTTTCACTGTTGGGATGCTGCACTATCCCCGGTTGACATAGGCTATATATCCTGGCTTCGCCCGTGCGAAGCAGGGGCGGCCTACTAGTATGGTATATACCTACAAAAATAATCAGTATAGTCCTTGTTGTGTTTTCAATAACGTGAATAAACGAAACCAATAAAAAAAATAGCTAATTGAAATTAATATACTGTCGGAAAATTAGATAATCGTGACTAAAATTGCACAAACTAGGCAGTTATATTATGATTATTTATTTAAATTTTGTATTATCATTATTTCTTTAATACTGGCGGTGGGCCCTGGTATGCCATTACACAGGGTAAACCTAGTTTGGGTACCAAGATCATCCAACCAATTGTATTGTCAATTAGTCAACTAATTGACAATACAATTAGTACCTTAAGCATCCACAGACATTATTGTATCATCTAATAAGATGATACAATAATGTCTCAATAAATTATTATTAATAGTTAAATCTGCATGGTATTTCATAGAAAAGACGTGTGTCTGTTGTATTTGTTGTAACCAAAACAATTTAAGATTTGATTATATATATTCGGTCTTAGAAAAGTTACTTAAGTTGGACCACGCTTATAAAATTGCTCTGTTTATCAACTTCTTCTTTTTGACGGACTTTGCGAAGCGCGAAAATGAGACAACAAATATAGTTAACACACGTGCGTGATTAAAGTAATATTTAATTAAAAGTATACAAGTTAAAAAATATATAATGAATATAAGAAAATTAGAACTGAGGTGAAAGAACCAACCCTTACATTTTAACTACACCAAATTCTGACGTTCTCGAAGTTTCTCTGACGCAAGGAAACTACGTGCGCTGTATACTTTATCTACATTCTACAGGGTTCAGGAAGAAGAGGTAAAAGTCCTTTAGAATCGCAGCCTGCATATGTCCGTCCCTTTCACGGCGTGGGAGGTGGTAGCTCAGTCTATTTTTAGACTTTATGGACTTGGCCGGGAATACATTTAGCGTGCCAGACACCTACCAAGATATTTCAGAAATTTTCCATTTAGTAGACTTTAATTAAGAGTAGTGAAGTGTCAAGTTAATGTAGTCGTTTTTAGGACAATAATTGTTAGTGCTTAAGTTTTCTTACCAAATTTATTTGTATCTTGATTCTAGGTGGCTTACTGGCTTACTAAAAGGCAATTCTTCCATTGATATTTGTTTTTGATGATCTGTATAATATTAAATTTTGTTAAGCAAGTGTTCTTATAAACTAAAAAGCAACAGAATCTGAACAAATAAGATATGATCATACATTTTCTGTGATAACAGGAATATTTTCCAGTAAATTTCTTCATATAAGCCTCCTAAATAGCAAGATGTTCCCAGTTTTCCTGTATCTACGCGGATATTGGATACCGGCCTCACAGGAGCTCTCTGTAACTATAGCGTTAACCATCAGCAAAGATATTTTTAAATGGGTATTGTCTATCGAAATAATAGAAATAATTTAGTATGTCAACAATTTTTACTTTAAAATACACTACATTATGTTCTAACAAGATGTGGTGCATTTTTGAACAACTTTTAGAAACTTTAAGTCGCGATGTATGAGTTATTGTTAATTTTGTTACAAGTACCTAGTTAATCGGTATTTAACCACCACTTATATGACGTTTTATACTTATAGAAGAGTTATTTATCACAATATGTAAACTCAAACTTTAATTTGTTTTTCTAGTGGATAATCTAAAAATAACCAGAAAACCCCACTCCATGTATTTTCGTTTGTAGTCGTGAAGGACTGTAATAAGGTCTGCACACCCACGCAGTGTCAGGGACGTCTCAGGGACGTGTTCCAGTAAAGTCCCTGGGCCGTAGAAAATTATGGCTTTATTTGCTGTGAACTATGATAAATGTCGCGTTTATACAATAACGCATACGTTAGTAAAGTGATTATACCTATATCTTAAAAAAGTGTGTCTCTAATTTGAGTTGAACCGAAGACAGCAATTGTTATAAAAATGGCTCTTTGAAGCTATAATTTTATTTCTATCTCTGTTATTTAAGGCTATTAATTTCAAAAACTTACTCAGTCTTTAAAAAAAATGTTGTATAACATTTAATAGTTAAACTATATTGCACAAAAATAAAGTAGTCACAAATAACCCAACTACTTAGTCAAATAACCCACCCCTTACTGTTCCCGGTGCAAAGGTGCCCGAAACACCCGCAGCATTACGAAGTAGGATGGTAATATCTAACCTTCGTACCAGGAATGAGCCCTTTTCATCTAGAGTACCATACGATACTTTTTATCCCAGAAAAAAAATCCGGTATTAGAGGGAATGTCCACGCGGAAAACACGGGGCGCAATTATAGTATAATTCTGTTATATCTTTTTAAAATTACCCAGTTTTAGCAATTTTGATCATTCTAGTTTCAATTTGTCTACTCCCATGGTTAGCTTAAAATTATAGTAACTGGCTAAGAGCGTGTCGAGATTCGAGACACGCATATGGTTGGGTTCCGTTTTTTCATAATAAAAGTCATATTATTATAATTGTAGTCACAATCATAGTTCAGAAATTGGTGGTCACGGAAAAAAATCGAAAGAATGAAGTTCTGGGGACTAACAAACCAAACCAAATTTCCAACATAAGATATCCTTTTAAGATTTAGTCAAAAAGAAAACTACTTGAAAAATATTCTTTGTTAACGGCCGGTTATCCGAGTCGCGTAGGCAACAAAACGCTCCCTCAGCCCCCGCCAAGTTATAGCGACGATGTATATTGCCACGCTAGAGTCAGGACGCCCGCGGGAGGAGTGCAACGACAAAAACGAACATATGTCCGACCTCGATGACGCCTGGCGCGGCACTGAACGCGGCGTGCGCAAATTCTCGGGACCTTTTTACGGTTTTAATTTCACTAAAAAACTAAACTATTCACTATCAAAATTCTATCCAAATAAAAAAGTGTTGAATAAAATTGCCTTTCAGTACATGCAATTAGGTTTAGATAGCCCGTTGGTCCAGTTGGTAGTGAACCTGCCTTCTGAGCTTAGGGGCGTGGGTTCGATTCCCACCTAGGACAAACATTTGTGTGATGAACATTTGTGTTTGTTCTATATATGGGTGTTAATATCTATTTAAGTATGTATTTAAACCTATATATGTATGTATATCAGTCTCTGGCAGCTATATCACAAGCTTTGCTTAGTTTTGGGTCAGATGACCGTGTGTGCAAAAATGTCCCGAATTTGTCCCGAATTTCCAGGTTGTTACGAGCTTTCATTAGAGCATAAAACGAAAAAAATAAACTGAATTGACTTTGTTTCAGATTTTTTTTTATCGAGGAAAGTTTATTCTATCGTGTTTTGAACCAAATCACAGACTCTAACACAGATGTATCTGTGATATGTATTTTTTCCAGCTCAAATATAGTAATTTAACTGAAAAAAATTGATTTAAAACCGTCAAATTTGGTATAAGAGGCTCTTAAGACAATTTTACGAAAAGTTCAATGAAAAGCTAGAACATTTTAAAATTATTACAGTTTTATCGTTATACCTCACTTTTTGAGGTAAAAATCAAAAATTCACAAAATGATATTGAATGAAGGTTTTTAATATGACCTAACAGCATGGCTACAAGTTTATAATATGTCTAGTAGTTTAGAAATGCGGAGGGGACCAAGTTTTAGTCACGTTGGTAAGCTATATTTAAAAAATATACAGATTTTAAATAAGTGATGTATGAAACCTTACCTTCATTTTGAAATACCTATTCAACGATAACCCACACGATGAGAAGTGAAAAAAAAAAACATCCCCATTTCACATGTTCCAGAGCCACCACTAAAAATCAAAATTATATTGTTTTTATGCTTTTAAAATTGAGATCTATACTAAAACTGTAATTCTGCAAAGTTCCAAGTACTTCCTAATAATAACCATAGAGATTAGAAGGTTCTAAGAAATTAGGACGGATAGATAGACGGACAGACAGACAGACAGACGGACAGACGGACAGACGGACAGACGGACAGACGGACAGACGGACAGACGGACAGACGGACAGACGGACAGACGGACAGACGGACAGACGGACAGACAGACGGACGTACAGAACGAATTTGTAAGGGTTCCTTGTCGGTATACGGAACCCTAAAAATGGTATCATATCAAAATTGATAGACCGTTGGTCCAGTTGGTAGTGAATCTACTTTCTGAGCCTGAGGGCGTGGGTTCGATTCTCACCTAGGACATTTTTGGACATTTGTGTTTGTTCTAGATCTGGTTGTTAATATCTATTTAAGTATGTATTTAATATTTATGTATATCAGTCTCTGACAGCCATATTACACAGTTTGCTTAGTTTGGGGTCAAATGACCGCGTGTGCAAAATATCCCGAATATTTATTTATTTTAAAATTGAATGTTTTATCTAAACCGTAAAAACCGTGATTTCGATCAATCGAAAACAAAAAAATAACACTGATTTGCGTTTTTCTTCATGTTTTTTTAGATTTATTCAAATACTTATTTACTAAACGATGTCTACGATAGTAATTTTTGCACTTTCGCGATTTGAACACATGTTTTAAATACGATACGATGTCTACGATATCTTAATATGTAGATTTTATAATTATGGAGGGAACCGTAAAGGCACATTTTAAATTACAGCTAGGGTTTTCAAAAAAAAACATATTTATTGAAAGAAGTACTTAACGAAACGCACATTTGTAAGTAAACGTCATGGTTTTGCTTCCTAAATCACAGAAGACATAATAGCACACCTAAATGCGACTTTAATACAGGGTAGTAACAAGCGTTGCATAAAAGTGGGAAGACTTCACCGTTATAGCAGTTTAATTTAGAACAACTTCGGCTCATGATAAATGTTAATTAAGCCATTCAAAGTGTTAAATTTAAAACAGAAATATAAATACTTTCTATTTGAATGATCAGGTTTTACATGAAGTAGAACGACGTCTGAGTAGACGTTGGGATAACCTATTTTTCTTGTTCGTGTTATATTCATGAGCTTGACCTTTAAATACGGCTATGGAAAATTCCTGGCAACAACTTTCATTTACTGAGCGTCACAATAAGGATAAGGGTTTTTCATTAGGTAATGACCCTTTTAATTAAAATTATAGTACAAAAATATATTTCACGGATTTTGTTTACGCTTTATGACAAGTTGGTAAACTGCTTGTCTTGTATGTAGATTGTATGTCTACATATCTATATATAATTTGAATAAAGACTTTATCTTACCTTATCGATTTGAATAAAAGGTTAAATAATAATTAGTCAAATAAGCGCTCTTTTTCACTTTTTATTTATTATTTTTTATTTATTTTTTTATTTAGGTAAAAAATATTATTTTTCAAATATTTTTTATAACAAGCTTTTTTCGTCTGCTTCTTAGCTCTTTCATTTGATACTCAAATCATGGGGGTGCAAAAAAAAATATAAAAAAAAATATTTGTCCGCCATCTTTGGGAGTCTGCCATATTGGATTTAGAATGACGTAATTTAGCTAACCATGCATATTGACATCCACTTAACTAAATGTGTATGCAAAATTTCAGCTCAACAGTTGGGTGATAATTGTTTTAAAATTCATTTGCAAAATAAGACCTATACTAACTGGGCAAGTTAAATAAAAGGTTGTAATTAGAAGATTTTCACCCAAACATTCTTGTTAAAATAAAGGTGTTTTTAAACCTATTTCATCTGTAGTCGTAATATTTTCACCTTTTCTAAAATAAAAATTTAGTTATATTTTGTTTCGTTTTGTTGGTCTCCATATTACGGGCCTTGAGCCTAGTGTGGGACCGCAGGAATGTCTGCTGATTGTCTACATGAATTTTAATATACCTTAACTATAATTATTTTGTTAAAATGTAGTTAATTCGAATTATTGGAAATAAATTTATCTTATCTTATCTTATCTTTTGACCTTTATTACTAGTGGTTAACGATAACCTTTTTTTTTTTTAAATAATAGTCTTGCGCTTGACCGCCAACTCGCCTGATGTTAAGCGATGATGCGGTCTACTGTGGAGCACGCTTGCCTAGAAGAAACCGATTCACTCGTGATTTGAAGACACCCAGATTGTATCTATCGGGGAACACCCATTCAGGCAGCGCATTCCACAGACTAGCAGTTCGCACAATAAAAGTGGAATCAAAGCGCTTCGTTCGGGTTTTCGGAATACCAACCATAAAGCGGTGTCTACCTTGCAACCCTCCCTTATATATGCAGACCTCTCTTATATAATTATGCAGAACCCTTTGACTAATATTGCTTGCACTGAAATATTTTTAGAATAAATATGAACCATGTAAACAAAATTTCATGAAGAAGGATCAACCGATATCATACTAATTATTAGTAATGCGAAAGTGTGTTTGTTGGTTTGTTTTTTTCTCTTTCACGCAGGAACAGAGCAACAGATCAACTTGATTTTTGCACGGATATAGTTCAAGGACCGTAGAGTGGCATAGGTTTTTCATCATTAACATCATCACCATTTTTCATCACTTTGCGGGTGAAGCCGCGGGGCGCAGCTAGTAATATATATAATAGACACACCAATTCGTTCCCCTTGACTTCACTTCCCTCGGTCAATAACAATGTCACTGCTTAGGTACTGGACCTTGTGAAAAAGTGTGATATTTATAAATATAACGTGTATTATTTTTAGAAGCTACTGTATTTCAGTAACAATGAAGTAGACCGAAATAGAGATTAATATCGGGATCATATTTAAGGATGGGTATTGTTGGTACCTACATCTAAAGAAATACAAATAATACAAGCAAGTTGGATCAAACCTATCTGCGATTATTTATAGCTTTCCACTGAAGCCGGACTAGACCCACTTTCAGGAATTATATTTCTCTGAAAGACAGATAAAAAAAAATCTACTTATTATAGTTCTTTGTACCTACCGCCTACTTGAAACCTGAACATTGACATTTAAATTAACATTGTACATTGCTTTTATGCAAACTGAAGGTCAATCAATTATTTTACTGACATGGGTTTGGTACAAAGCTTCGTTGAATAAGTTTAATAAGGCAGGTGAATGCGCAAAGCGGTACTTGCTGACAACTATAGGGACTACCGAGAGGTTTTATTGATTTCCGAGAGAACATCCACGCGTCGGTCAGTCGTTGAGGCGCAATAAACAACATTAAGAATGTATATGTACAGATTTTATAGTGAGAATATACTTGTGCGGGCCTATTATAAGTCAGTCCATGATGGGTCTGGGCTTCAATTCATTCATGAATGTAAGTTCTTACGTCAGCAGCCGACCCACTAGGGGCGCGGCCCCCTTGGTGCCAGCGCACGGCTAGATGGAAAGGGGGGTGACGTCAATCCGTGCAACAAGTGTGCCAATATAAAATTGTAGGTACTAGGTAACAGAACAAGGCTATTTTTAACTAGGCTGGATTTTAGTAAGGCTAGAGGTGCCGACCTGTCGATCAATATGATTTTAAAGGACAGCGCAGTATCACGGCTCCTATATACCTACTCTTTGTACGTTTTACTCACAGACTAGGTAAAGCTAAAAATCTTTGGTTGTACTACTATTTTACCTAGTATTTTTCTAAGGGTACTACCATTGTCGAACTTACGTAGTCTTGGATGTTCATGCTTGCAAATCTCTATCTCTATATAAATAGTATAAATTAAAGTCGCTTCCCGCGTCTGTCTGTCTGTCTGTTTAGCCGCTAACTCCTCCTAAACCACGCAACGAAATTTGATGCGGTTTTCACCATCAGTAAGATACATTTTCACGGAAGGTTTATATATATAACTAGCGACCCGCCCCGGCTTCACACGTAAATTACACCCATGCGAAGCCAGGCGGGCAGGTCGCTAGTGATATTATAATATAATGAAATACTTTTGATTGCTTTACAATTTTTGCATATGCGACTTTGCACGCGTACCTAGTGAGAAGTAAGTAGCGGATGAACGGCAAGACAGACACGACATAACTAAAAGTTACGCTACGCAACCATAATTATTCCTTTTTAATACGTCTGTTAAGTATAATTTATTATCGTTATGGTATGGTTTTAGTCTACTTTTGCTGCAGGCATTATATAGCACTGTCTCGATATATCCATAGTTAATATATCTTTCATGCAGATACTTAACTTGAAATCATTATGTTTTTGACACTGGCTAATTACGCTGTAACTGTGGAGCCAAAAATCAGAAAAAAACATTAGGTAGGTCAACCAGAATATCCGAGTTAGTAGTGAATGCTACTCTGTAGGTAGTGCTATTTATGTACTCATTATTTCAATTTATACATGACTCTAGCCCAAACCTTTGAGAGGCATTGGTGGGGCCGAATCCAACACCAAGAGGTCCTGTTGCGTACCAAAATACAATGATGGGGTGTGTATAAAATGGAATATATAACAGTATAGGATAAAAAATTCTAGGCTATTGAGGTGAACAACTAGTGAATAAGAGAACAGATCTCTAGGACGAGAAACGGCACCTGCCCTGTCCAGTCTCATCTCAAAATATATTTAGGCAGGTGATAACTTGCCATCCACTAAATGGGCTCCCCACAATGGCTGCCGCAAACTGGCACTGGAGGGGCGAATACACTATTATTATTATAGTAGTAGTTTTTGTGTTTATGCAGGTAGGCAGACTATGTAGGACCTGTACCTATGTATAATCGGTGTAAAATTGCCATTAGAACGATCAATAATGTCAAATAATTTTCGTTCACCCACTGCGTATACCTCCAATGTTCAAAATCATACCCGTATCTTCAAAATAGCTGCTAATAAAATGGCAAAATGGCCACTCTTGGCAGTTGTCGAATCTTAAATCAGTTTTATAAATTCAATGGCAACAGTCGCTCCATAGTATTTCCTACTTATTGTGTCTGTGAGTCTATCATTACGATAACGTTACTAAACTAAACTAGAATAGGTACTTAATTATATGGAGTTATTACTGAGTTTTTTAAAATTTATTAATAGACCAACGACACAAATGAGAATACAATGTTAAATTGAACTTATGTTATATTTCAGCCAAAAAGATCTAATCCCATTAATTGGTTTACATAGGTACAGCACAACAGCGCGCGTAAAGTCCGCTTGGTAGTTTTTGTGTTTATCGCGAACAAATTAATACGGACCTCAACATCAACATACATGGGGTTCTGTTAAAACGTATGCATTTATCACGAAAATAAGTTTTGCTTCAACTTATCGAAAATCTCAAAATATACTACTATTAAAAATATAATAATTATTCAACAATTCCTAAAATAATGAATGTAGAAATTTCATACAGCAAATATATCAAAAGTGATAGAAGGGTAATAAAAGTATTTAGTGAATTTACATGAATCACGCCGTCTCCGTCTATCAAGATGGACAGAACGATAATCTAATAGAGACCGCAGGAAAACGCTATATGCAGGCCGCTTCCAACGGGCCCTTTTGGAGATCGATGGGGGAAGCTATGTCCAGCAGTGGACATCCTATGCCTGAAATGATGATGATCTCTGTACTTTTTTCTCTTTTTTCGTTTATTGTAAACAAAACGTATCATCTATAGATTTTTTAAATTTATTACGTTAATTAATAAAATTTCGCTATGGCCCGACCCAAGGTAAAATTTTCTCAATGAGCATAACCATTTAAACATCAAACTGTTATTTTAGCGATAGTAATAATATTTTCAATATCTTCATTCTACAGTTTCAACACCTAGCGCCATCTAAAGGAAAGAGCTGCAAACACTACGAAAGCCTACGCTACTAACTAAAGCTACGTTACCAAACAGTCAAAACTAAAAAGCTCGAATAGCACAATAGAAAGAAGAGCTTTTTGTTTAAGTTTCCAGATTAACTCGATAGAGGGATTTTCATAACACATTCGTGAAGCTTACTTTTGAAAATAATATTTCATTCCGTGCCTACATTTGATACAAAGTTATAATGATGACAAAATTTTCTCTGGCTTTTTGTCATATTTGCCGTAGAGTACGCACCTACAAATAACTAAAGTTATTGTCAGTGATAATAGTAGATTGTTGCATCGACCGCAAAGTGAGTTATTAAGCTACCAATCTACCTACCGTGATAAAATATAGCTACTTAAAATAAAAACTCAAGTTAATGAAAACAAAGTTTAATTCATATTATCCTCAAACATTTAAAACTTACAATAATTTTCACCAAGTCGGTTTTATTCCGCCGATTTTTATTTTCAGCCAGTATCTTTTTGATCTAACTAATGCATACATTTTATATTAAAACACAATTTTAAACTATCACGGTTGTTCACTAAAGCCACCCAAACCAACCTTACCACGGTAAATATCCCGTAAACTATCATATAACTTTATTTTATATTAAACTTAATGGGAGAGATTAAACCTCTGTGGTTAATTAATATCTAAAAAAAAACAGTGCATTAATGAAAAACTGTGCAACAATGAGATTTCATATTACATTTCTGCACTGTTTTGGTTCCAAGCGTAAATACGTCTTTTGTGATCGGTTTTGTAGTGACTAATGATAACATTAATACGTAGTTGAAAGAAAATGTCTTAAAAAACTATAAAAAGTTTAAAACTTATATGTATAGATATAGAACAATAAAGTTGAGATTAGGTTGTTCGGTACGTAACAGTGAGCTTTTTGCAACATTAAAACAAATTTTAGGTACATTGTTATATTCATGGCATTAATCACAGATATATGTGATTAATAAGTTACAGGTAGGTAATTTAGTGACAGTTCGTAGACATTTGTTCTACAATCCGCTACGGTAGTGTTAGCGGATCGTTGTACATTAGATGTCAACGCGCGCAGTGCGCTACGCAATTTTTTTTCTACGAATATTGTTAAAAAGGTTTTTAAAATTACTTCATGACTGTGTAAAATAAGTATTTCCATATAGTTTAGTACTTTTTTTTACTTTATTATAAATTGCATCGCAGTGCTACGCTATAATTGCAATACTTATTTTCAATAGAAAGTAAAATTGTAAAATGCTTAGTAGAAATTTCTAGGGAATAAATTTGTTTTATAATAAATTAATTTACTACAATATCTATAACTTCTCTCCATTAAAACACTTAATTGAATAAACTAGGTAAGTATAATCACACCACTTCTAAAAACGGGCATACTTTTTTCCATAATCCTACCTGTGCTCCCGTGAGCTTTTCTTGGAATGGTGAGTGACTCGCATCGAACAATAAATAGTAGAATCCATTGGCGGCCATTATCTTGGCATCATCATCACGCAGCCACAGTGGGAGCTCTCGAAGCTGCGGCAGCGGGGCGGGCGGCGGCGGCGGAGCCTGGGGGAGGGGCGCGGCGCCCGATGAAGCCTCCGCCTGCCAGTGCCGCGCCGGCTCCAACGCTGCCCGCATGCCGCATCGCGCTCCCGCAACATCTGTCAAACGAACAAAACATTACTGAGAACACCCTTCAAGTGTAACAGCGTAACCGGTGACAGTGACGTGACTTATTTCTGAGTGAACACATACGGAAACGACGAATAAACAAGTGTGGATAGTGTAGTGTCACGTGTGTTTACGAATGAATGTGACGGTGTAGGCGCAACCACAGCGGGTCGCACTCTCCGTGAGATATTCGTGCGCGCGCAGGTCGTCGCGGCCATGCTGCATACCTGACGTGAGCGAGCGCGCTACATTGCGCGAACGGGACACAGCGATCGCTCCCGGCGCGAGTCGACTTTCGCTGACGAGGAATCAACCCTGCAATGTTTTTGTCGGTGTCATGAGGAGGATGGAGCGATGGCACGTGGCGCTGGTCACGCTGGCGCTGCTCGCCTGGGCGGGCGCGGCCGCCACCGAGCAGATGCAGTCGCGCGCCGTCGACACTGGCGTCGACTTCCCAGTGCCTGAAGATCAACCGGCCGGAACCTTCGTTGGCAAGATTCCTATAAAACCAGGATTCACTTATCGGTTCAACGAACCCCCGAAAGAGTTTACTCTAGATCCGGTTACAGGTGTAATTAAGACTAATGCCATTCTTGATAGGGAAGCCGTGGACCGTTATGCATTCGTGGTCCTTTCCAGCCAACCGACTTATCCCATTGAAGTAAGGTTACGGGTAACCGATGTTAACGATAACTATCCGGAGTTTCCTGAACCGAGCATAGCAGTCGCTTTTTCTGAAAGCGCGGCGGCCGGAACTAAGTTATTGCTAGACGCCGCAACTGACAAAGATTTAGGTGAAAATGGTATTGCTAATGATTATCGAATAGTGGACGGGGATAATGAAGGTAAATTTCGGCTTAATGTTACGGTAAACCCTAGCGGACAAACTTCATATTTGCATTTGGAAACCACTGGAAAATTAGATAGAGAAACGACAGATTTTTATATTCTAAACATATCTGCCCGAGATGGTGGAATTCCTCCAAAGTATGGATACCTCCAAGTAAACGTCAGCATACTTGATGTGAATGACAATCCTCCTATATTTGATCAGAGTGATTTTTCAGTGTCTTTGAATGAAAGCGTCCCACTGGGAACTACTGTTCTAAAAGTGACGGCTACAGATAGTGATTTGGGAGATAATAGTAAAATCACTTATGAAGTTACCGACACCGAGAAGCAATTTGCAGTTGATCCTGAATCTGGAGTGATAACAACAGCAAAAAAGCTTAATTGTCCCAAATATTGCAGTAACACTACGTGTAATATGACTTGCGTCTTGACAGTTATTGCAAAAGATCATGGTGTGCCACGGCAAGACGCAAGAACGTATGTCACTGTCAATCTCATTGATGCTAATGATCATGATCCTGTTATAACTTTTACTTATGTTCCCCCTACGGCAAACTTTGCTACTGTTGACGAGAATGCTAAAAATGGATCACTTGTAGCTGCAATTACAGTGTCTGACCAAGATGCAGGACTGAACGGTATCACAACAATTAGTATAGTGGCAGGTAATGAGTTAAATCACTTTAGGCTAGAGAATTCTTCCAGTGTTTATATTGTTCATGTAAATGGAATCTTAGATAGAGAAGAAATAAGTAAATACAATCTTACTGTTGTCGCAACTGACAAAGGATCACCACCTCGGACGTCAACTTCTTTTCTAGTGATTCATGTAAATGATGTGAATGATCATGAGCCTGTGTTTGAAAAATCTGAATATTCAGCAATATTAACAGAACTTTCCCCAGCTGGAACATACGTAGCCAGTATTACTGCCACTGACGAAGATACAGGAGTAAATGCTGAAATATATTATGATTTCTACGATGGAAATCAACACAGATGGTTTAGTATTGATCATTTAACAGGATTAGTCATAACTAAATCTGTACTTGACCGTGAAATTCAAGGAACTGTGGAGTTAAACGTTTCTGCTAGAGACGGCGGACCAAACCCAAAATGGGCATACACAAGACTTAAAATAACAATCTTAGATGAAAATGATGAAGCGCCAAGTTTTTCACAAACTCAAATTAACGCTACTATTCCAGAAAACGTAAAACCAGTAAAAGAAATTCTTATTTTGACAGCATCAGACTACGATCAAGGAACGAATGGTTCAGTGTCATACTACCTATTATCGAGCATAGAAAGAAAATATCCGAATACATTCACATTAGATCCTATTACTGGACAGTTAAGTGCAATAGCTGAATTAGACAGAGAGAAAATACCTTTTTATGAGTTACCAGTTATAGCAAAAGATCAAGGATTTCCTCCACAATCTTCAACTGCTACAATATTTTTAAAAGTTTTGGATGTGAATGATAATGATCCAGTTTTTTACCCTCAACGTTATATTGAAAGTATTAGTGAAGATTTGTCACCTGGATCTAACGTGCTTCAAGTAAAAGCCTTCGATTTAGACGAAGGAGAAAATGCTCGTATCATGTACAAGCTTGAAAATGGTGGTAATGGTTATTTTGAAGTAGAACCTTGGACTGGCAACATCGTTTTACAGAAAGATTTTCATAAAGCTTCAGAGACAGTATACACATTAAGAATATCTTGCAGAGACAAAGGAAATCGCAAAGCTTATGAAGATGCCACTGTAGAAATAGTGAAAACATCACAACGTAAAAATTTGCAGTTTGATGGATACAATGGTTACAATTTTAAATTGGTTGAAGATGAAAGCACTTCTATAGCTAATGTTGGACGATTTGTTGGAAAAATAAGCGCAAGAATATCTAGTGATACGATATCTTATTTTATTTTAGAGGGTGATCCAAAACATGTATTTAAAATAGATGAAAAAACCGGAATTATCACTACTGATGCTAATGTAGACCGAGAAGATAAAATGACGTATCACCTGAAGATAATGGCAAAAACTGGAGTGTCATTTGGATTTACTACAGTGAACATTTCAATATTAGATGTGAATGATAACTATCCAATATTTATTGAAGATAAAGATGAAATTCATATTCCAGAAAATATCGCTGTTGGACAGGAAATTTATTTTGCGAGAGCAACTGATCGTGATTCAGGATCAAATAGAACCGTATTCTATTCGTTGAGTTATAATTCTGAAAACATCTTTCGCATATCAGAAACTACGGGTGTAATTTACCTAAAGAAACCTTTAACAAACGAACCTGGAAGTGCAATATTTATAGAAGTAACTGCTACTGACAATGGGACTCCACCTTTGGCCACCAAACACTCTATTACTGTGCTCATAGATGATGTAAATGATCACACACCAGTCTTTGATCTCACATCTTATGAAACTTCGTTACTTGAATCAACTTTGGTGAACACCCGCTTCTTTGCAGTTTCTGCCTCTGACGCTGATTTAGGTGCAAATGGTAGAATTTCTTACGATATATCCGAAGGAAATACAGATGGAAAATTTGGCGTATTTCCGGATGGCTTCTTGTATGTAAAAAGCCCTTTGGACAGAGAAGAAAGAGATTACTATTCTCTAACTATAATAGCCGCTGATAGTGGAAAACCACCAAGATCATCTCAGGTTCCTGTAGTAATACATGTTTTAGATGAAAATGACAACAGCCCCCAGTTTACTAACACCACGTTTATTTTTAAAATCAAAGAAAATGAACCTCCAGATACATTTGTTGGGAAATTAACTGCCACAGATAGAGATATAGGCAGAAACGCAGAACTAACATTTTCTTTACCAATTGCACAAAATGAATTCAGAATTGATTCAAGAAATGGCTTTATAAGAACCCTTAAACCCTTTGATAGAGAGAGTTTGTCTAATAATACAGGCCAAAATTACATTACATTGACAGTAACAGTGAGCGATAATGGAAAAGTTAAGCTATCAGATTCTGTTCGAGTAACAATATACATCACTGATGTAAATGACAACTCTCCTGTCTTCATACGAACACCTTATAAAGTTGAGGTTTCTGAAGGAGCTGTAGTTGGTGCTTCAATCCTGAGAGTGTATGCGACAGACGCTGACGAAGGTCTCAATGGTGACATATATTACAAACTTATTGGAGGGGATGACTCTGGGAAGTTTGTACTTGATGAAGCTACAGGCCAACTTCTGATTAATAAACCTTTAGACCGAGAAACTACTGATCGTTATCAACTTACTGTAATGGCTCATGATGCTGGATTAACTGTACAATTATCTGCTACCACAACTATTTCAGTCACAGTTTTGGATGAAAATGACAATGCTCCGGAATTCACTCAAACTCAGTCAAACGTTTCCGTATTAGAAACTGAGCCCGTCAACAAAAAGATAATACAATTTCATGCAACAGATGCAGATCTTGGCATCAACCGTGAGCTTCAATATTCCATAACGTCTGGAAATAGAAAAGATGCATTCTTTATTGATAGCTACTCGGGTGAGTTATTTCTACATAAACAATTGGATTATGAAGACCTAACTTCTTACACAATGCACATTACCGCTACTGACAACGGCAGTCCTAGTTTGTCTTCGTATATCTCATTTATTGTAAATGTCATCGACGCTAACGACAATGCGCCAGTGTTCACAAACACAGCCATTGTCCGGCAAATCAGAGAAGGTATTCCGAAGCACACCCCGATAGTAACAGTGACCGCGGAGGACCCAGATTCAGGACTGAATGGCAAAGTTTATTACTCTATCACACACCAAGAGCCTAACGATAGCAGGCGGCACTTCGCAATAAACAATGTTACCGGGGTCATACATACTTTATTGCCCATTGATAGAGAAAGCATCGACACGTTTAGAATAACTGTCGCCGCTTACGATAGAGCGGAGCCGTCATCAGCGAGATTATCAGCAGAGAAATTAGTCACTGTGATCGTCGAAGATATAAACGACAATGCTCCAATTTTCGTCTCCATGAATGCAGCCGTAATTAATTCGGAGAGGATGGGAAGAAGCGCAGGCCGCGGAATATTTATAATGAACGTCTTGGCTCGTGATCTGGATTCAGGAACAAATGGGCTGGTCACATATAAACTTATACACGGTGGGAACGATTTATTCGATTTGCATAGAAGCAACGGGGCATTGACTTTACGGTACCCTCCGGCGGTACCTGAAGCGAGATGGAACCTTGTCATAAAAGCTACAGATGAGGCTGTGCTGAGTGAACAAAAGAGCACAGAGACTTATGTTAGCGTAATAATGGGCGGTACGCAGTTGACTGGTGTGACCTGGATTAACGTTAGGTCCGTGTCCGTAGCTGAAAACGAGCCGGTAGGAACAGCTGTGTTAAACTTGACCAATAACTACAAATCGGGTTTAGAATATTACATAGTGAATGTGACCGGAGATGGTAAACAAGTGGACAGACTATTTGACATAGATTCTTCTTTGGGAATCTTATCTACGGCAGTGTCTTTAGACCGAGAAGCTGGCGTGGATCGATATGAGGTGGAGATTTGTGCTGTATCTTCAGGCAAGCCGCTGAAAACTACAAACACAAAGGTGAGTTCCTCCTTAAATTGAATGAAACAATTTTAATTAATTTTATTTTGATAAAATTGAGCGAGCTTATCGAGAACTGTTGGCAGTGTACTAACCACAGTTAGCATTTAATCGGACAATCCAATTAACTGGCACAATTGTCGGCAGAAGACAAAACATCGGCACCATACCGTTGTTGAAATAAGAATAAAAAAGCAATGCTCGTTAGTGTATGTTGGTCGGCGCAGTCTAATCTGAAACTCTAAATTACGATAAGTCCCTGCTCGCGAATGATATCAGAACACTCGTTCTGAAGCCCCGAAGATTATGTATGTATTCATGCAGAACATAAATAAAATTTATATGCTTCGTATAATATTTTTTTAAAATTTAAGTATAATACTGATACTTTTAGTTATCTACATTCTTTATGAATTTCTTGTTGTGATAACGTTAGATTTTCTGAAAGTTCGATTTACAACATTAATGTTCTGGTCCCTAATGCACATACTCACATATTTACTGGTGTCAATGATTCCACTTACAATACAATTTAAGGTGGTACCTCAACAATTATCGAATCTGGTGATATAATTTTCCTGCGACGTCTTGGACAAAATTACCTCCAAGCTGCGTATACTCAATTCAAGTAAAGCTTAACCTCTGGACCCAAAAAGCCATTCGAGTCGCGAGATTCGAGTGTAATTTTATTTGTCTCTTGGTAGAATAAAAAGATACCTAAAACTGGTCGTGTGCTCGTAAAAGATCTCGTCGCATTACGATGGTCTTCACCTTTGACGAATAAATGTTGAACCTGAAACGCACGACCAAAAGTAGCCAATGCTTTAACTTTAGCTACCTGTATATAAAACAAGTATGCATACAAGTGAGTGAACAATGCATGAAATTATTTACTAGAAAGAGTTATCGTAACAATGCACAGGCTTGGTGCTTACCTCGAGGTTATTTACTTACTTATCTCGTCACAAAATTTTTGTAACACAATCAAAAGCTCAAAAGGTTCACCCCACATATTGCAAAGCTGGTAATCCCACACCGTTCAATTTTCTTCCATGGACCTGCAAAGCATGGAATGTCCTTCCCCGAAGGACTTACCGCCGACCTTCAACATGGAGGGTTTCAAGAAAGGTCTAGAACTACTTCTCCGGACTGGCAAAGCATCGACAATACAGCATAGTATTGCAGTTATCCATAGGCGAAGGTTACCGTTTGACATCAGGTTGACCGCAAGCCTGTTTGCCGCGCTTTTTATATTAAAAACACTTAAGGGTTTCCTGTACCAAATTTTCACATGACTGACTCGTCAAAGCTAAGACAAAATAAAACAAAAAATATACTTCTTTAAGTATAATATTTTGTTAATTTAGACAAAATAAAACGAAATAAAAAAATTCTTAGTATAATATTTTGTTTTATTTAGTCTTACAACTAAAAAAAACACACACAAAAAAACAAAAAACACATGATTAAATTTATTAACCGACTTCAGGTCCCTCCCGAATCGGTTCTCATATTTGTCCGTATTTACATCTATTACTCCAATATGTCTGAAACAATTTATGTGATTATTTTTTTATTATGTAGAAGAAGCTCTCGAGGCAATCCCACAAACATTTCATTGACTTTAGAGTTCACTTTTAAGATTTTGGCGGGAAAATTATTCGTAGAGTTTTATAATTATCACAATTTGTAGAGCCAATCAATCCGCCACAGGTTATTCAGCGAGTTTTGGTATGCATAGAGAAGGGACTAGCTAATTGTGGTTTTAAATAAAGTTTACTATTCTTAACAATTCTTGTAATAAATGCCATAACTAAGCTTCTATTTCATTACTGAAATAAATGCCATTCTTCCAAGCCTCAAAAAAGCTATGTGAACGAAGTTTTAATACTTTAATTGACTCTAACGAATTCAGCAATGGCCAGTATTTTTTTTTGTTTTGTAACCTAACACCGATTTCATGACGTTCGCATCATTGTTTATTCGTGCTTATATTTTTAACCGACATAAAAAAGGAGGTTCTCAATTCGACTGTATGTTTTTTGTTTGATTGTTACGCGATTACTCCGCCAGTTATGAATTGAATTTGATGATTTTTTTTTTTTTTTTTGATAGATGATATTTTTTCTGAGCGTAGGTCATACTTCTGAGGTAGTCCCTTATAAATTGTATCGAAATTAGTTATGCGCAATTGAAGGAAAATACAACAAAACATAAATATACACAGATTACGTTCTGTGGTATCATTCAGCAATCGTTTTGATGATGACTTTCAATCTTTGTTTTGTTGTCATCACAGAAACTGAGAGACTGCCAATCTAATTTTTAGTTTAAGTTTGTATAGCTGGCTGTACTTACAAGTATAGCCTAGAAATCGTTTTGTTTTTAGAAAAAAAAAAAAAAAACTTACATAACACTGATTTCATATCGTTCGCATTATTGTTTATTCAGGCTTGTATTTATCTAGAAAAAAAGTAACTGCCTTAGCCTATGTCACTGAACTACTTAGAAAAAAGCCAATTAGGTGTGAGAGTAGGTATCGCGTCATTGCCATCATATGCCAGTCCATAAAACTGGCCGAGTTATATCACGTTGACACCACCGTTATGTTTAACCGCCGTCCAAAGCCAGCTCGCATACCACTCTTGCTGTAAAAGTTTAAAAAATTGAGAGAAATAATAAAAACGTTAAGCGGTATTCACACGTTTCCATGCAGCATTATTGTCAGTAGGTACTTACCAAGGTAATAACAATATACCTAACTACTTGACATAGTAATACAACACTTTTTGGTTACTGTAACGTACATTTTACAATGCAGCTTGCACAAAATAACGATAACTAAAAAATCAATGAAATTATTAAAAAAATATAACCCGACTGCATTGTATTAATAGTAGGTAACTGAAAAGTAACAGCGGCGCGCTGCATACCTATCTATACCTACTCGTAGTAGATACAGAGCTCTTTCATACCGCTTTATCTCGTAAACTACTGAATATTACATAAAAGCGTAATTACATTTTTGTAATCTGATGAGTGAGCTCTTATCTACACGATGATGGTAATAGTGACCTATCTATCAAAGTTTACTCTCTTTTTTCATCAAATTAATTTTTTCGCGAAAATACACGACGACGTGTATTTTTGAAAAAATAAAATAATTCAAATTACACCTTACATATCGAAATCCATTAAGTCGTTTAGGCTGTAGGGCGAGCCAAATAAATCTTATAAATATTACATAAACACACTTAAAAAAATACCGTTCTTGCGCAGTTTGGTGTAAAAATAGGTTTGTTGTACAAGCTAGTTGTATGTATATAATCTAAATCCTTTTAGCTTCTCTGTGGGATAAATGCACTGATAGTGTGATTAAAATAACATTATTATTATTACAATAATGAGTACTTAGCATTATTTTGTTTTGGAACACGTTTTTGATTACACCATGCGTCATGTGTACACCACCTAAAGGCAGAGAGAATAATAAAAGTGTATTAGCTCGAAACTCGCTTATTTGAATACCAATCGAATATCTTACTTAATCGACCTAAACCGATTGGCCGTCGCAAGTGAGAAGTGTCGCCTTTACTACTCAATATATTGTCATAAAAATGTATTTTTTTACATTTTACTCGATAATGGTCGCAATCTTGTTATTTCGAACTGTTGATTTACACTCAATTAAGATTCGGTCGCATTTTATTATTCGCGTCTCATTTACCGTAACATAATTAGTTGAGAACCGAAGAAAAAATATATTAAGAAGTCAAAAATTAAGTTGGTACCTAATTAAATCGCGTTTTCAATTTAACTTATTGAAATATATTTAATTTCAGCCATGTGTAGATATTGAAAGGGAATAGAAATATTCACGGATCCACCTGGTGGATCGAAGATGAAAAAGAAGTGTACATGGATTCACCCAGTGGATCAAAGAGGAAAAAGAAGTATCAATGGATTCACCTGTGGATTTAAGATGAAAAAGAAATATTCGTGGATCCACATGTGGATCAGAGCTGTGGATCCAAGTGAAAGAAGGGTTGTGATTTGGTCGTTGGCTCTACGAGTGATAATATCGTTGCGTCGATGTCAGACTACGTGGATTTTTGTGTTCAATGAGTATGAGACAAATATTTTTCTGCAATCATATTTTGTAGGAACGTATCTTAAAAATATAGATTCATCATAAATGCTTCTTTTATCCTGCAAAATGTTCGGCTCCTGTAGGATAGTGAAGAAAACAGCGACATAGAGTCAGTGACAAAATAAATTAAAATTAAGATAGCAAAATAATGACTTAAACGAAATAGTCAAGTTTAAGGCCGCGGTTACCGGCCAGAACTATCTCCCTTTTGGACATTTTCAATATTTTAAAAGTAATAAAACTATGATTTCAATATATAAGAATTCGCTTAGTAGTAATAAAAAAACGATTGGATTGGGCATTCTTTCTAGAATAACATTATAAACGTTTTAGAGTACTTTTAATGTTGATATGTTCTATGAAGAGACCGATAATAATTCGCGTTCTTTAGGGCGTCTTATAAAATGACAACAAAATTGCTTTATACCATTTGCAGTTTTTTTTAAAGATCGGTTTTTTTTTTTATTACAAAAGTGTGCGGCGAAGATAGCTCAGGCGGGTGAACGCTGCTTTAATTAGAATGACAGTCAAACACTTCCCCTGTAATTAATTGTAAACTGTAACGCCACGGTCAGGTAATCAAGTGGCAAGTGGATAGCAAACGTCATGGGTCAAGAAACACGAGGTATGTGTAATTTGAAAGTAACAAGCTTAAAACTAACTTATAACTATCACCTTATTTGATCGTCAAAGTTATTTAAATGTATAAATCTGTAAGCAAATTGAAAAAAATATTGCAAACATATATACTTTTGTTGTTTAATAAGTATCAATTGTTTTTTAAACTCCCGATAAAAGTGCTGAAATTATACTTATAATTATAATTATAGACGGCTGAACGGATTTTCTTGAATCATACCTAAGAAGACTCTAGATCAAGTAACCATACAAACAAAAAAAAAAAAAAAAAAACGGTTCATCCGTTTGGGATAAACAGTTTTTCCCATTTCTTCAGGTCATTATAAAAAATACGAAAACAAAAATCTGTTAATATTTTGTAATATTAACTTAGCTAAATGACCGAAGCACATTTATAGGGTTACACTAAACCCAAAGGGTAAACACGGGACCCTATTACTAAGCCTACGATGTCTGTCTTTCTGTCCTACCTTTAAACGGCTGTATCTTTCGAACCGTAATAGATCATCATCATCAGCCAGAAGACGTCCACTGTTGAACATAGGCCTCCCCCGTTAACTTCCACACTGATAGCGTAATAGATAGCCAGTTGAAATTTTCACAGAATATGTAATGTTACGGCGGATTAACTAAGAGACAATAAAAAAGTCAAAAAGTAAAAACGAAAGGGTCCCATACAACAAACGTATTTTTTAACGTATTTTTATATTAGCGCTAATGTAAAAATAGTAATACATAAAAGCGTCAAACTTTGTATGATTGTAGCAGACACTGTATAGTGTAACAATAAATAATGGCCAAGTGCGAGTCAGTGACAAGTTTCTGTTCATTACCAAGTTATAACTGGTAATGTCGTTATTGAATTTTGTGTTGGTACGGAATCCTCAGTGCGCGAGCCCGACTCGCACTTGGCCACTTTATTTAAAATCAGAAATAGTAATGATATATTTAAAAAATACATCGAATCGCGAGTGAGATATTAGCGCGCCATATTCTGGGCTTTAACGTCATAGGGAAGCTTTCGGAGAGATGGCCCCAAAAAGCTCTCATATCAAGTAAAGCAGAGTGTCTGAAGCAGTCTCGAAGCAAATTTATGTACATATTTAAATTAGCCTACACATACAAATTTTAGCAATTTTATGTTCAAATAAATATCTGTCGTTAGTCGCTCTATCGTTCGGTTTATTGGAACATAATTATGCTATAATATAAATAGCAATATAACAGACCCCAGCTATTTCTAAGTAAAGCCAGAAATGCTGAGAAAAACTTAAATAAACTCGATCTTGGATGTCTGAAGCTCGTCCATTATCAGTTTAAATAATAATAATAAATAATGGATAGAGCAAGAGTGTGCAATATTAGCGGGCTTGTTATAAAAAAATTGCATTTTGTTTAATGGTGTTAAGTTTATTTTTTTCACAGAGTACAGTCACACCACATTCCTTAGAGTGATGTTTTCGTACTTACTAAAATCTATTGTAAAAATTGAATTGAAATCTGTTGAAAATATATCAAACGTTTCTAAATAGTCATAATGAGTCATCATCATCATAAGCCAGAAGACGTCCACTGGTGAACATAGGCCTCCCCCTTTAACCTCCACACTGAACGACAGCCTGCTTTTTGCATCCACTGGATGCCCGCGACTCTTATAATGTCATCGGTCCATCTAGTGAGAGGCCTCCCTACGCTGCGTCTTCCGGTTCGTGGTCTCTACTCCAGAACCTTTCGTCCCCATCGGTTCTTCGAGCGATGTGGCCTGCCCATTGCCACTTCAACTTGCAAATTTTAACAGCTATGTCGGTGACTCTGGTTCTTTGGCGAATATCCACGTTTCGGATTTTATCGCGCAAAGAAACTCCGAACATAGCTCTCTCCATTGCCCGCTGTGTGACTCTGAGTTTTTCCAAAAGGCCAACAGTTAAGGACCACGTCTCAGTACCATATGTCATCACTGGCAACACACACTGGTCAAAGACCCTCGTCTTGAGGCACTGTGGTATCTTGGACGAGAAGATGTCACACAATTTCCCGAACGCTGCCCATTCGAGTTGGATTCTTCGGGCGACCTCTTTGCCTAAGTTGATAGTTGTATGATGAGTAATATTATTTTATTACCTCATAAAAAAGCTTATCATAAAAAAAGCCCATCAACGACAACAAAATTAAAATTTGTCCAAAAATAAATAAGTTGCAAGTATTTTAATTTCATGCTAGACAGAGAGCGCACTATACTGAGTTATGACGTCATGTCTCAGGCGCACCATACAAATTTTATACTAACACACGCTTTGCGAGAAAGGGACAGAGTATCCCCTCTCTATTCCCACCTAAAACTTAAAACGCTCATACCTCAGGGATTTATCAGCCAATAGATTTTTTTTTTCAGTATGTGTAATGTATTTAGTTATATTCATCGCTATGAATTGCCAGTTATTTGTAATAAATTAAACATAAGGACACATGCCTATTCTTTACTCGGAAACTACTACGTTAAACAAAAACCAACTGTATTAGAAATTGATAGTCACAAGAGATATACTTCCAAAATCGTACCCCTGCTGCTGTTAGAATAAAGGAGCAACTTGCTTAGAAGGCAGGCTATCAACCGACACCGAAAGCGCATTAAGGCGCCTGCTGCATTCCCGGGACTGATTTATGCAACTGGCGACCACCGCGCGGCCATCGACACTCGCCCTAATGAACGTACACGTTACGTTCTACTGCTGTGAAATGGCTTCGGTTATCCCAACCAATACAAATAGCATGCGTTTTGAACTAGGAAATAGTAAAAAATATGCTTTTAATTATTTTTTTGGGTCTCGCAGTTATTAACCTTTGAAATTAAACATTTCTTACGGATTTTATCGCGTATATCTATACTAATATTATAAAGAGGAAATATTTTATTGTTTGTTTGTTTGCATTGAATAGGCTCCGAAACATGTTTCAAAAGTGTATCTTTGTATGCCTACTTGAAAGAGATTAAATGAATTGAATTGATTTGAAAAATTATTTCACTGTTGGGAAGCTACACTATCCCCGGGTAACATAGGCAATATTATATTTTTTTTAAATAGAGATCCTTACTATAATTCCAATAATGTAACCCAAGGTGTAAAAAAATAAGATTTACAATGTTTGACAGTTCTAAGACAGGACAACGTCTGTCAGGTCAGCTAGTATTACATAATTAAAATTTTTGACATTTCGAACACTTTGCAGTGTCCGTGGTTACAGGTAGAATAAATAATAGATGACGAATGTCTAAATAAATGTTACGAAAATATTTACAAGTACCGCCAACATTGTTTAGTCAGAACGTTCCCATGTGCCAAGTAGTGGCTCACGGTGTCAAGAGGTCTTGCAGTTCAACACCGGTCTTGGAATTTAAATAGGCATTTTGCAAGAAGACGAAAGCAGAAGACCAAGCAGCAGCAGGAGCAGGAGGTTAAGTAACGAGTTTTGGGAGTTAGCTTATTTTATTCATCAGTGAACTGATGAATGCTGGCAACGAAGGTGATGCATTTTGCGCCTCTTAGAAACGGCACTATTAATTTGGCGAATACCAAGTACATAATAGGAAATTTCAGCTGAATTAAGTACGACCTATAATAATAATAAAATTATTTGAGTAATAAAATGTACGCAGTTAACTCAAACTCCATCCTGCAATAACTGTATTTTATTTTTCGGGATATTTTTTTTACTAAGTGTAAGCTATCTCCATATCAAATTTCATCCAAATGCCATTACGATTTGAAAGCTACAAACACATAATGAAATTGTTAACGGTCTGTGAGCAGTTTAGGTTATAAGTGTTAGCTTGTATTTTGTTTATTTAATAAACGCACTTGCTAGTAAAAAGCGAAAATAGATACATTTAACATTAAAACAAACAATAAATATAGTACGCTGTGATGTGATATGATGATTTTTGACGGGTTTGGCACAGTTGATAAAGCGTGCATAACATCAAGTGCAATGCAACGAGTTTCTGAAACCGTTATTGCCAAAACAAAAAATAAAATGGATCTTTAATCTGGAGTTAATCATTTGTAAAGCTCCACGTTAGTCTCGTTACGGTAATTAAATGTGAAAAGTCACAGAATCCGATAAATTCCATCAACGCAGAAGGGCGTTGTCCGAAATGGCCGATTTACCGCCATGCACGGTAACTTATTAACGTTTTGCTTTTTATCAATAAATTTATTGGTGGCCGAGTCGAACGTGCTGATTGGGTCTAAAGTTTAAATGTTAAATCAACGTTTGTTTTAACCTGTTACTGCGTCTAAATGCGTTTGGAGAAGCATTGATAACGTGTTTGGGTGGCACGGCCCTAAGAGCTTTATCGTAAAAGAACTCTTGGTTTTCCAAAAAGTTTTCTATATCTTCAAAACGCATTAAGTAATTTCCGTCGGTTGATTACGATTTACATATGCGGCATGAATAATGCGTTCTCCCGAATAAAGTATCTGCATCAACTTTTGTTAAATCTCTTAGGGACAGAATACCGGTGCAGCGATCTCACCCATTTTTAATCATGATCGGAATAAATGGGAAAAATTGTTTATACCATTTTTGTGGTCATAATTAAACATATTAAAACAAATATTTGATCTAAATATTTTGAAATTATTATTTTCAAATGACCTAAGCACATTTTTTAAAGTAGACGCTGTAATTTTTTTAACATCATCGTGAGGAAGCGGCGTGTAAATTCTGGGTTTTTGGAAAATATTAGAGTACCTACGTAAATACTATAAGTAGGAGTATATCCATTAAATTATTGTATTTTCAATGTAATAAAATATTAGAGTACGTACATACAATAGGTAGGTATATCAATTCAATTCTCTAGTATAGTATATTTCTCTGTCTATACTAATATTATAATGAGGAAAGATTTGATTGTTTGTTTGTATTGAATAGGCTCCGAAACTACTCAACCGATTTGAAAAATTCTACCACTGTTGGGAAGCTACACTATCCCCGAGTGACATAGGCTATATTATATTTCCAAAAAATAGGGATCCTTACTAAAACTCCAATAATGTAACAAAAATTGGCTTTACCCGAGCGAAGCCTGGGTGCGTTGCTAGTTGTATTATCATTGTATTAATGTTTTTTTTGTTTTAATCAATTTGTTTAGTGATCATTATAATTATAGACATAATTAGTATGTGGTCGCATTTACAATGCAATCGAAGCGTTTGTCAGATATTTGGAACGTAGATATCAAATACATTGGTTGGGCTTTTGTTGCCAACGTGATAAAAGCACGTCGCCTCATTGTATTATTTTCCCAAACTTATATATTTTCGTGTTTTAGTATGTAATAATGGTGGATCAATATTTACTAACTGTTCGTATACGTGCTCGAGTGTGGATTATGGTATAACGGAATGAAACATCTATTTTCATGTTGTTTTCTAAAATCAATGATAGCTTATAGAAAAGTCTCCACCACATTAGTAGGGCATGACTTTGACTTGACCATGACTGACTTTGCTTGACTATGACTTGTTTGAAAATATCATATAAAATTTGGAAATACATATTAACACTGACAAAATGCACAAGACGATGGACACCAAAATCCTCTCATGAGGAAAGAAAAAACCTATATAGTTAGTATATACCCCGACAAAAAAATATACAATTCCTGCAATTTCAAAACGCTTAGCATAGTAATCAACTATTGTGACGTAATCGTACAAACATCTATATTTAAATGCGAGATTCGTTAGTAAGATGAAGTAATTCTATGGGATTTGCCAAAGTCACAGTGAATTTACCGTAAGAATACTTGGTAAAATTTGAATTATTGCATAGATGATTGATGTAATGTCTGAGATTATGTACATCAATAATGCTTTTTTTTCGATTATCACATAATATAACACTATAATGCTGAGTTGGGGCCAGTTTTTATGACAGTTTACCTAGTAATGTTTATTTTTGTTAAATGTTTAAATACTCTTTTCTGTACTCAGTATATCTGTATACTATTCAAATAAATTAATCGAAATAAGTTTTTTTGGAACTACATGCCATTTGTTCGTGAAATTAGATAGATGTAGGTATTCATCATCATCATCATTTCAGGCCATAGGTCGTCCACTGCTGGACATAGGCCTCCCCCATCGATCTCCAAAAGGGCCGGTTGGATGTAGGTATTATGACAGTCTTACCCTCATAATTCTAATGCAAAGAAGGTAATTCGAATCCTCACCTTGCTCACCACCGTGCTCACTTTGCCACAGAAGACATATTAGTATCTCTAAGTACAGAAAATTAACTCCGCAAATCATTTAAATAAGTAGCCACTCTTGCTACTACACAATAAAGTGCAGTTTAAGAGGTGCAAGCGCTAACTACCTACAGTTATATTAACCTTAAAGTTGCTCTGTGTCTATCGCGTAACTCTTGTCGCATTATCGCTGGCTATCACGCGGCAGGTCCGACAAGTCGGCTACTTGTAGCTTCATACCTAAAGTGTGGAGTGGACTAGACCTGACTTTGCTAAAGTTTCTTTTGGTGGTTTCCCTCATGTTTGCTATTGTTAGTTGCCTCTCAAGGTTCCCTTACTTTACCTCAAATGAGGACCAAGTGAGACAGGTCATAGATGACGTCATCAAATCTGTAGATATCCTTTATTGAGGTAACCTTAATAAGGGAATCTTAATGTTACCCTATTGTATCGACTAAAATGCCAAAATGTAACTTAAGGGCGGAAATAGGGAGAGGAAACGTCTATTAATAAAGGGGTAGTGTATCTAATTTTGGGAATCGCTTACGTACATTGATATTGATATCCATTTAAGGCCTATCAAACAAAGTTTTCAGAAGAAAACACTTGAACTTATAATATATGTCCGTGATGGGCTTAAAAATCTAAACAAAGTAAACTGTGTCTATAAACTTGATTTACTATTTTTACTGTGGCTAGGTCTTGCACTATCTAGCTTTTGAATAATATCAAACCAACCAGGTTTTCAGACAGCAATAAATAAAAGCTGATAGGTATATTGTGATTTGATTTACGTCGCCGGTTAGTTTATTACCCACTACCTCTAATATTTTCGAGCGTTTTCTTTTTATAACGATGTTTTAGTGGCCATTACGTGTTTTATGTATTTTTGTATCCTTGATTTTTTTGTTGTATAATAGGTACATTTTCTTGTAATATCGGATTCTTGGTTGATAAAAAGTACAAAGAACTTTTGCAGTACGTATAAAGTTTTTTTAAGTTAATCTTTATGGTGTTTGTGCTAAATCCGAATAAAGTAGTATCCAAGGCGTAGTAGTAGTAATTTCTTGAAAAAAAAAAAAGTTCTTTAACTATTGGTATTTGTTTTCGTTTGTATATTGCGCTATATCTTCGCCAATTGTAAAATGAAATAAAATGTTTTTTTAATAAATAAATTATAGATATATAATATATTTAAATTTGAAGAAAATATTACAACTCTATGAATGCAAAATTTGGCGATAAATCCCTCACTCACTTCTCGTAATTTAAGTAAATTTTTATATTGATAATTCTTTAATTTTTAAGATCCCAGGTCTACCAGTATCCATAATAATGACTTACAGTGATCTTAACTCCGCATATAGACTGTACTAGGCCGAAAGGACATAATTGTACTCATCATTATGTTTTATTTTACTATGGGACCAACACTGAAGCCGCGAAAAAAAAAAAAACAGCTGTTCCATAAAAACGGTCATTGACACTTGGCAAAATGTATGAAACAGCAGTTTTTTTCTTCGAAATTTCGGTGTTTGTCTCGTGGTCACATGGTAGGTATAATAGTAGTTCATAAGTACAATGACCTCCTTTCAGCTTAGTACAGTCTATATAGGTAACCCTGTAGACTGTGCAGATTAAAATTACTTCTCGATTAGATTTCTCCAAGAGAAATTGATCTTGGTCTACTTTGTTAATTTTACTGATTAGATAGGTAGTAAGGTATGCTGGAAAATTTACCTTGACTAAAGATGTCTATATTTTGCTGTCATCTAAATACGTTGTAGGTTATTTGATATATTAATTAACGACATTGTTTCGACTATTATTAAAAATATATAAATAGTATTCATGGTTTTTATGCCATATCTCTAGATTTGTTCGTATACCAACTAGGCAAAACAAAGTTAAAAAAATAATATTTTCTTAAATGTGTGTATGATTTACTCGTGTTTTGTGCAAATAAATTATTTTAATCTTTATCGATAGTATTGGTGATAAATCAGTTTTATCAACATAATGTTGGTTCAAAATCGTATATCACGATTAATTCATATTAATTAAATATCACAATATTATGGTTTGATAAAAAGTAACATAATCCTCAAAATATGTAGAAAATTACTGAGTTTTATACCTAGAGAATGTCAAATAAATACTAAACCTCGAAAAATAAGTAAATTTAATTACCATATAATTTATAAGTGACAACATTTTTAATTTGGGTACGACTACGAATATACCTGCACGGTTACTCGGACTTGTGTTAATAAACCGATAGGAGGTATTTATCATTATCAAAGATTTATTATTATTATGAAACCAAACAGAAATGGCCAAAGCTGCTGTTACATGGAGTGTCATGACATATTTTTGTAGAACAGTTTTTTTTACTATGTCTAGGCCCTTATTCTCTAACTTGTATGAGATTCCTATCCATAATCGCACGACGTGTTAACATGAACATTTTATTGAAAAATGAACTCTGTGCCCTTAGTTTCTATTACCACATAAACTCTTAACGCGACCGCGTCACGCTATCTGCGTGGAATTGGCGATGTTAAGTTTGCTAACGTGATGAGGTTCGTACTTAACGCGCTCGTATTAAATAGTAATAATTATCAATAAAAAAAAAACTATTTCTAAATTAGTAAAATACGCAATTTCGTTTACTTTGATGACAATATTATATGTCATCCATGTAAACGAATTTTCTGGTTATCTTGATTTGAAAACCAAACTACTGATCCGGTTTTGATGAAATTTCTACCTATAAAACTAATCTGGAAGTATAACCCTTTAAAATTAAAATTAAATTATTTTCCAAATCAGTTCATAAATGACGGAGTTGTGAGATAAAAAATATAAAATAAAATGAAATAAACGAATTGTGAAAACAACGTGGAATAAGTAAGCGCGTTTTGTGTGCGTTTGTTAAAAAAAATGTATCCAATCGGAAGATGCGTTTGATTCGTTTCAATTATGTACCTAACCATGTGTTACCATGTTGTTAGTGACCATGGGTTACTGGGCTATAATATGTTTCCAGTGTGTTATTGCCATGTTTTTGTGTATTTTACAGAATAAGGGCCCTGGATTGGTCCGGTCGTAGAGTTGGCCATAATGATTATTTAGTACAATTACCTGATTTTAGCTTAGAACCACCGTTTGTGTTCCGTATAATCTTGTACAAAAAAGGCTTGTAAAACCAATTCATAGATTATACATGCTTTTCCCCACAAACGCTTGTAAAGCTTTCTCGAACTAAATATTAGCAGTAATCACAGTTTAGATTATTTCTTGGCAGTTTTCCAACTTAGACCACTTTCAAATCGCCTGTTGGCCGCATCAACCAGTGGGCTGTGAGCTTCCTCGCTTCTCTGAGGCATTCTTCCTCACAGAACTCTGCGGAGACACTGATCTCACTGTCAAAGGCCTAAGTTAATTGGACAGCTTTATGTGTGTGCATCCATGTGCTGTGGAACCGGTTTGTTCTGTGGCTTTCTACGTCATACATCGATGTTTATGTAGGGATAGTTATGAGAACACGCATGTACTGGACATACTCCTTAAGTTTGAACTTGTGTTAAGTTTATTATGATTTGTATATCATTGACAGAGGCGTGATAGTAGCTTACCTGTACCGGACTTGTACCCGTCCTCTTCATTTTGTTTATATATCCAGTAGAGTCTAAGGGATGTAACTATGTATGGCAATAATACAACTCATATAAAGTGGTTCAGTAAACATGGTTCTGCCTTGTACGTGCTACATCTTCAGCGTCTGTAGGTTTAAGTCGAGGCGCTCCAGTAATCTAATAAAGTTTATATGTAAGTAACTGCGCGCCATCTGATCGTATAAATACTTGCAAAATCGAAACGATACGAAGGATAAACTGAAATTTTAATCCTTATAAAATTGTATACATACGAGTATTCGATTCGACTGAATTCCAACTAATGCATGGAATTTAAATTTGAATGGTAACGAAGTCGGTACATATTTTACGTTTTGGACTGTTTGAATAAATTCGAACATAATTTTTTAAATACCTAATTGGAGAAATAAAAGTTTGACATTATCTATAGGTTTTTATCAAATATTTGGGTAGACATTTTAAATATAGTCGATACCTAATTAATTTGGTATCTGCAATGCGATTCTGTAATAAACTCACTTCTAGTGACAGCGCGGATTCAGCGCTGGCGGTGAAATCGGTATTCAGTAAATTCGAAAACCATCGAAAACAAGAACGTGGTCTCGAAAGTGAGCTCACCGTCGAGTTTGATTGCGAGTTCGTAGCACTAACGACGCGTTTTGTATGGGATGACAAATAATAATGTCGAATAAACGATTTTAAAAGATTTTAGGTTTCACAAATCATTTAAAAGGTTCTAGAATTATATTATCCTAGAATTAAAATGTTTTATATGTATATTTTTTATTATAAAATTGGCTTGCATTTGACCACCACCTCACCTGATGTTAAGCAAAGATGTGGTCAAGATTACAACCTAGAAGATTTATTTTATTATAATTTTGTAAAATTACACAGGTTGTATACATTTTCCATGCTGACTATTGCCATACCCTTCCCTTATACGTATTACTTTATTGAAACATTTACTTCAAGAACTTCATGTACCTATAAACCTATGTTTGCAATAAAATATTGGGTATATAGATGTAAAGATCTGATAATTGTTATTGTACTACTGCATAAATTGATCTTAATATATTCGATAACTTTCAACAACAACATTACAACGCAAACTAGTTACCCACCCATTCTTTGCACAGTAATTTACGTGCGAAGCCAAAACGGGTCACTAGTTATACATATAAACCTTTTGTGAAAACTGATGGTGAAAACTTAAAACTGAAAACTTATCTAACTGATGGTGAAAACTGCATAAATCCGTTGCGTGGTTTAGGAGATCTCGACGCTAATTACATTAGAGACGAATCTCTAGTGTAATTCCACTTCAATCTAAAAAACTAAAAGCGTAAATACACTAGAGATTTATCAAAGAAACAGTTTTGAAGATAAATTTCCGCAAAGTAACGCCTAATTCTATCAACTATCAAGTTTTCTTTGTTTTACCAATCTAAGTAATGATAGGAAAGAACACAAAGCACATGTAACATCGCCGATAGCTTTAGCACCGACATTACACCGGCACCTGTATCTTAATGGCCACAAGCCTTACGCCTCCACGACGTTTTGATGCAAAATTGATTTTCTGATACTATCTACCCCCCGAGGGAGTGCTTGATAAATAAATACTTTAAGATAATCTCAGCAGATCTCAGACAGGTCAGAATTACCGACCAGCCGGGATATTATTGCATTTTAATTCCTCTCCGGACACACCTCAGTCGCATTACGATTTGATATGATTTAGTGGGTTATTGTACATGACGTCGTGCTCAGGTCGCCGTATCGCATAAGTCAAATAAATTTCGGGAAGGAATGAGCGTGGTGGGATAATCTTGATATCGCACTCCATGTTACTACTAAATTACAATTAAGGGGAGCGCGTTTTGACATTTCGCTTTGTATGATGCGTGCTTATGAACGTGTGTCGATGATTTTTAAGGTTCTGCACTCGAATGCTGGTAACAGGACCTTATTACTAAACATACGCTGACTGTCCTATCTTTTAACGGCAGTATTTCTTGAAACGTAATAGATGGCAAGTTGAAATTTTCACTGAATATGTAATGTTACAGCTTATTAACCGAGGAAAAAAGGGGGGAGGGAAGCGGGGAGGAAGGTCTAGTAAAAATAAAAGAGCGTCCCTATACAACAAACGTATTATTTAAAGTATCTTTGTCGTTGTTTTAGGGTAAAAAGGTAATATGTACAAGCGTCAAACTTTTTCATGATTATTATAAGGCTAAGTGCTAGGCGCGCACTAAAGATAAAGAAAGAAATAAAATACATATCTGGATGTGGAACTCAGTGGGGGGCCCGAATCATCTTGTCCGGTGTTTTTATTTTGACAGTTTATAAAATTGACAAATCACAACACCAAACCTTTAAACATGTGAAAAACTAACGGTAAAAACTGGACAAACATGCAGGAAAACTTCATAAAATTCTATGCCTCGGTCGTGAATTTAAGTACCTTGCATGGTGTAGTCGTTACGGTTTTCATATAATTTATGTAAACTATTATGGTGGAAAACTCCATTGGTTATTTACTTTAGTTTAAATATGTTTTAAAACCTAGGTGAACGTATACGTTTTTATTGCTTTTTTTAATGTTTCATGGTGTTCAAAATAAATGTTTACTTTACATGAGTAAAGTAAACATTTATTTTCAAATTGAAGTTCTTCAAAGTCATATACATACAGTAATAATTCTGATTAAAATCACACAAATAAAAAATAATAATTTTCAACTATATGACGTATTTAGAATACCTCTCAGCATTTTCTATAATAACGGTGCAGAAATATTGATATTGCAAACGCATCAAGAGTTAATAAAAGATGTTTACAAATCGCCTAATTAAAGCTGCTGCATATGTGCTTTGCACTAATCCTTTTACACCAGGGGTCATAATATAAAATGTAAGCAATATTGAAGACGCACTGATTCTCGCCTTCCGAGGCAGAATCTCGTTTAGAACACCGATAAAAGTTGTAAAATGCAAATGGTGCTAGTGAAATGTTAAGAATCTTACGCCCACGCCCAGCTTTAGCACCGTTATTTTATTCACTTTGGTATTTTCACACAACTTTGGTATATATTTGGATTGCCGACGGATTTCGTTCATAACATATTTGGGTTGTTTATGAGGAAATGGATTAGCATAGGAAACTGAAGGTGGTCAAAATCGTTTACATGCAAAAACGACAAAATATTGAGAAACGCTTTATTTTGCTCGAGAAATAACATTTCAAATTAGAATGATTTCGAGAGTATATGAGATGTTTTTTTTTTTACTACAAAATATAACTCAACAAGCTTTAAGAACGATCGTTCTAGCGGTACACTTGAGTGCATAAATCGTAGGCGAGCAGAGGTAGAGACAATAGAGAACAGACGGCTACATTTCATCCACTAATTGTAGGGGCGCGAAGGCCGCCTGTCGATGATCAAGCGCCCCGAACGGCAGCTAAACGCCATTTTATAACTAGGGATGGAATATGGTATCGATTCGTTACTTTATCGTGGCGGTTTTGTAATTTATTCAATAAATAATTTAAAATCAACGATTGATTAACGAGAAATGAGTTTGTCCAAATAAGCTTTGCCGATTAAATTATCATCTGCAATTTGACCTATTGGTTAAAGTTATTGAGACTGGTAATCGATCAACGTCAAACTTAACTTTTGTTTTTATTTTAACTCTCTTTATAATTTTATTATTAATGATAAATATTTATCATTCTTCTCAGCAACGTTGAATCTCTCTGCTGCCACCGGAGTCTGTGTTACCCCGAAATGCACAAATGAATGTCTTCAAATTAAGAGTATGAGGTTCCACTCGGTTAAGCCGTGCTGCATTGACTTGTAAAGTTTAAAATTTATGAATAAAGAATCGGTATTTGTATTTTTAATATCAGGTATGATGGAGACGAACGCGATCCCATAATGAATAGCATTATTTTAATAATTAGTATCAAAACTAACTCACATAAAAAACAAACAAACAATATTATCGATAAAACTCTTAAGCCGCCGTAGGTACATCACTAGGCGAAGGAAGCCAGCCGTCAAAAATATTTAATTTGGTTAGCGCGTAACCCATAATTACACCTTACACAGCTATTCACGACCTGGAACCTGCCTCACTCTACAATTGGCTTTGGATATATTTACATACATCATTACAATTAACACGAATCTATTTGAGTATATTTTTAAAATAAAATCACTACATTAATTAACTTGTTACTATTTTTGGGAAAATTTTAAAAAGAAAACTGAATTTACGTTGATGAAAATCTTTGACAGCAAAATCTTTGTATAGTGAACTCTTTTAATGAATGCTATTATTGCAGGACTCGTATTTCGGTAATTGGTATATAACCTACATAGATGACGGCCAAAAAAGCTAAAAAATATATCTACGAAAGCTTCTTTAATATATGAAAGAACCTTTCGTAGCAATTTCCTGTATGTTTTTTTTACTTGGCTATTGCCCCTTTGTGTGTTGGAGCAATTTTGCCATCAACAGTAGGTGGAAATGGTGAGATTGTTTAAAGAAGGGAAATTATTCTGGCTGATAATATTCCTAAAAGAAATTATTAAATACTAGCGGTCCGCCCCAGCTTCGCACGGGTATAAATTATAGCCTATGTCACCCGGGGATAGTGTAGCTTCCCGTCAGTGAAAGAATTTTTCAAATCGGTTCAGTAGTTTCGGAGCCTATTCAATGCAAACAAACAAACAATCAATCAAATCTTTCCTCTTTATAATATTACTAGCGGTCCGCCCCAGCTTCGCACGGGTATAGATTATAGCCTATGTTACCCGGGGATAGTGTAGCTTCCCGTCAGTGAAAGAATTTTTCAAATCGGTTCAGTAGTTTCGGAGCCTATTCAATGCAAACAAACAAACAATCAAATCTTTCCTCATTATAATATTAGTATAGATTATATTATATATATAGTATAGATAAAACCAACACGACGGGTTAAAAAATAACTAAAAAGACGGGTAGAGATTGATATAAACTCATTATTACAAGAGGTGTACAACCAGAAATATAAGTTACAAACAGATAGAAAACACTGACAAGCTAGTGTCACAAGTGGCCTTAATGCTTAATGTGATATTTTCCAGGCAACCATTGGATTGAAAGCATTTACGTAATAGGATACCCGGGGGGTATTATTGGATTGAATGAAATTAGCTAATGCAAAAATGATTTTTTTATTCTGAAATGAGAGTAGAGAAGAAATACATATGTTATAGAAGTAAAGGTATCAAAACGATGTTTCGTTGAAAACGTTAGGACATCAAAACTTGATGTCCTAACTTTTAGTGACTAATTTAAGCTACATAATCATACTAATACTATAAATGCAAAAGTGTGATTGTTTGTTTTATGTCGTTCCTTTTTCACCTAACAACAGAGCAACAGATTGATGTGATCTGCAAAGAAATAGTTGAAGGGTTAAAGAGCGAGATAGGATTCTTTTTATTGCGAAAATGTACGGTTTCTCAGTACGGTTTTCGGAATATCCACGTCCATGGACGCAGCTTGTACAAAGTAATTTCAAGATAAACAAAATTAACAAGCAAAATATCAACCAAGTAAACCTTCCGTCAGTTTTGTCGTAATTAAAGATTAATCTTTCACTAAATCTTCGGCACACCGGGAGCTAAGTAGAGCTTCACAATGCGCCCGCGCTAAACCACTGCTCAACCAATTAAGAATACAGGTTTAAAACAAGTGTGAGAACGTATTCCGCCAAACAAACAGCTAACTCTTCCCCCATGTTATACTAATAGGCCTATTCAATATATTTAATTCAGTTAGCAGGGATTCGGTTTTATTTTGTTTTGAAAGAATGTGGAGATTTAGATGAAAGATGCTAAGAAGATCTTGGAAAGTTTAACGATTTTGCAGGAAAGTTATAATATTAGTATTAATTTATTAGACTGTTTTTATGTTTTGATCTACAATGAGACTTTTTGATTTGTATTTAGTGAAATACTGATGATGATTTGTAAATTGATAAATACCGTTTCATAGTTGAAATTCCGGAAACCCGTACGAAGTGGTTTGATTCCAGTTTTATTGTGTGAACTGCTAGTCTGTGGAATACGCTGCCTGAATAGGTGTTCCCCGATAGTTACACTCTTCTTCAAATCACGAGAGAACCGGTTTCTTTTAGGCAAACGTGCAGTGCTCTAGTGTAGACCGTATCATCGCTTAAAATCAGGCGAGATGGTGGTCAAACGGAAGCCTATTCAAAAACACTCATTGCTCCGACTAGGATTCCCTGTGTCGGAGAGGCCCTGAAACATGAACAAAAACAAAGACAACTAACACCCAGACCTAGAGCAGATATTGAGTATATTCGTATCTGTAAATTCATAATTTTCTTATCTACCCGGCTGGGAATCGAACCCGATACCTTTTACTATAGAGGCAGACGTGCTACCACTGAGTGAAACCGGTCCACTAGTATATCAAGCTTAAACCGTTTTCGGCCAAGATAACTGATCTAAACGTTGAGTAGTATCTTTACATGGCTGGTATAACCAATTTTTGCAGACTCGACTACGTATCTTAGAGTTAAATAAACTGTGCGATCCGCTGAATTAAATAAGTGATGATAAAAACCTGTATATTAGTAATAATGTACGTACCTGTGGCATTGTATAAAACTTGAATGTGAGAAAGAAACTATAATAAAACCATTTCCGGCTGCAGTAACTCCTTAACAAATTGTTTCGCACCTACCTGAACCAGGTACACATTTTACGAATAACTTTGAATATGTCACAAACAATGCCTTCTTGGAAGTAACTATTTGGACAAGGGAATTTGAAGATTATTTTTGACACAAGTTAAGGTATGACAAAATATCATAGGCACGCGAATCTCAAAGAAAAAATCAGTAAGTGCCTATTCCTAGTATTCTCTATAATATACAGAATGGGGAATAAATTCATATGATGAGCGGAACTTTGAAAGCACAAAATAGCGTCTTATCAAGATATGTTTATCGTTTTTGATAGCCAATGTACTAGCTAGGTATGCAAAAATGGCTAACTTAACGCAAAGAGGTCCCATATTATCTTATTTTGTAGCGCGCCCTCTTTATAGATGTTCTTGGTCCATCCTTAAGTAATGTCAACCTAATTCCGTAGCATAGTAATACGGATAAGTAGTCGTGATCTAAGGGGCGATAAAATTGCACCTCCACCATATTTTGTCATACCCGTGAACATAGTGCTAGCATTTACTAGAATAAGTTGTGGAAACCTACATTTACAGCTTAGCTGTGAAGGCATTGCATGAATTCCAACGGTCAACATTAGAAAAGGCAAATTTATTTATTTGGTGAGTATGGCAGAATACTCACCATATATTAAGGGCTGCAGATTTCCTGTCCATACTAATCGTCTCATCTCAATACGAACCTGAATCTCGCCTTCTTTGCCGTATGCTTCCGCGACTAAATCTACCGCTATCGCTGCTATCAAAAGTTTTCATATGTCTACACATAGTTAGTCAAACCAAGCCGACCGTGTAGCCACGCTAAATAATATATTGATAAGCACTTACTTATTTTTACATGACAATTTCGGGTATTGCGCCGCAAAAGTTCTGTTATAGTTATGTGTACCATACATTACCGGTTGTCTTAAAATTACTCAAATTTAGTGCTAAGTAACATTGTTTATGCTATGGTCAGTCTAAATGTCAAAAATTTTATACCACCCTTAGACATAGCTGAAATTTGTGGTAAAACGACGAATGTGAACTTATTAATGTTAACGCAATAAATGTATTTGGAATTCTCCTGCTAAGGTTATCTTTGTTGGTCCAAGCCCTTGTGTTTGTTCCTCCAAGCCTTCCATGTTTGGCATTGTTAGTTGTCTCTCAAGATTCCCTTAGTTCACTTTAAATGAGTACAAAGTGAGAAATTACGTCATAGATGACGCCATTAAGTCTGTAAACATCATTAATTGAGGTAATCTTACTAAGGAAACTTTATATAACGTAAGCTTATCGACTAAAAGGGAATCTTAAGCTCTCATCTTGTAAAGATTTTTTGATGTAAGTGCTTTACTTCTATGTTCACTTTATTGTTACATTTACGCAATTCAAGCTGTCAAGGTAAATCTGATGACACATTCAGCTTGTAAGTATCGGTTGTTCGTTCTAAAAAGAACAACAACCGTTAAGTCATGTCAAAGGTTTTTGGATGAGGCGGTCTAAAATCTTTAATAATAAAGCTAGCTCACTCAGTCTATACGAGCATACTTACTTACTGTTAAGAGAGATAGAGTTTCCAGAATACTCTGGAAACTCTTTCTCTACACCTATCATCGCTTAACATCTTAACGAGATGGCGGTCAAGCACAAGCCTATTTTCAATATAAACAACACAACTTCGTAGTATTTTCTCTTTTGTATCGAATTCAATACAATTAAATCCATAAACAAGTACGTAAATAAAGTCACCGTTACCACGATTATAATCAGAAAATAGAAACCATTATCATTCCTAAGCAGGTTGGTTGGACGAGAAACAGAGGTCGGGCTAAGGTTTTAATAACTTTAGCCCTGTTAATAAATCAGCGAGACGTTTACGGCACAGCTTCATTTAAACTATAAATATAATTTAGTCCAAATGAACTTAAGTTAGTTGGAAGTTAAATCAAACAATTTTATGTATTAAATTGAACGAGGCAAGGTAAGCAGAGCCTTGATCTTCCAGCCGCAAGATGGGTTGACGATATTATCACTCACGTGGGTCGAGCCTGGTCTCAATTAGCACAGATCCAAGATAGATGTCATGGCAAGAGAGAGGCCTATGCAGCAGTGGGATGAGGAAGGCTGTGAAAGATGTTGAGGAACGCATTACAATACAATAACTCTTTATCAAAATATACCACAAAACAAGGATAACATAAACATAACAATAAAACTATTATCTAGGCTTTTGATAGGTGGCCTTATCGCTTAAAACGATCTCTTCCAGACAACCGTGGCTTCCAGGCATACTAAGAATTTAAGTCACAGACTAGACAAATTCCTATTAAAAGGTAGGTTAGCTTAAGTTAACTGCCTAGTTTTATTTTATTTGCCAAGACTGTTACTTGCAAAATTATCGTAGAGTTCAAATTATGGCCAACGTTAAGTTTCGATGTTGCCTATCTAACAAGTTAAAGCTAGTTAGCTAGTTGATTTTTGTCACAGGCTATACAAATTCCTATTAATAGGCAGTAATGTTAATTTGAACGCTATACTTACATATTTAATTAATATTTGAACTTATTCGTAACCTTCTAGTGTACATTTTTATTTGCCAAGACAGAGTTACTCACAAAATTAACGTAGAGTTTGAATTTAGGCCACCGTAAATTTTCGAAGTGTCCCATCTTCCAACTAGTTAGCTAGTTATATACAATAATGTCTCTATTACGACCAGACGATAACAACTACTTCGTTAATAAAGTAATCTTCATATACGTAGTTATGTATTATGTTAGTATTTTTTGTCGCAAACCGCGCGATCCCAGAGTGCGCTCGACGGCTCGGCATTCGCCGCTCATCCCTACGTAGCTTGCGGCTATAAAGGTGCGCCATAAAACTGGTCTCGGTTTATGACCATTTGACGAAGTTATATACGTTTTTGAAGCCATTTCTTAGCCAGCCAGCCATTGTGGCCGCGTGACCACTCGCTGCCTCTTCGCTATTCTTATTATTCTATAGGATTGCGCTATTGCGAATGGATTTTAACTTCAATCACTTTGACGTATCTTTATTACATCTATTGTCTAGATCTAATGCCGTCGTTGGATAATCAGTTTAGGTTTAATTCGTTCGGAATCGTGATAGAGAGTAGAGGGCGGGCTATCGTTGGAGAAATCTGTAATCTCGACAATGCTGTATCAATATTCATGCTTAAGGTCGCGACTCTATATTATTTGCATAGCAGCAATGCATTCTCCCGGTTGCAACTGTTCTATTGTTTTATGATCTAAATGACCACGCGATATAGAGCCGGTCACGATACGCTTGTAATAATGTACTGAACGCATGTTTATGGGATGCTGTACTTGATAGGTGAGGTAAAGATACCTATTGACCTTTAGCTTTACCTAAACCGAACCGTTTTCAAACCAAAATAGTATTCCAAAAACTTTAGCTATAATATGTTGATTATTTAATAACCGTAGAAATTCGTTGATTGCTTAAGCTGAAGCTGAATAAATTGACCGTGAAACTGTTATTGTCTTAGTGTCAATTATAGCTTAGCACCGAACACTTTGGAATCAAGTGCAGTAGGCAGCACAATAGCAGCCTAGAAGAAGATAATTCCATTGTATTAAATGGTTTAAATGATAGTAAAATGTTTTTTCTTTGATTTCAGGTAAGGGTCTATAAATCTGCCAGTCACTCAATGCAGCTACGAGTTTTTTATAACATAGTTGGTGAGTTTTTTATATAACTGAGTAACAAGATGAGCAAATCGTACGCCTAATGGTAAGCACCATGACTGCACATAAGGAGACCAATGGGGAGTCTAGGCGGCAGCGTCGTGACGTACAAAGAGCCGTGAAAAGGTTAATGCTTCCCATACCGTAATCAACAACAACCAACCAGTTTATCGATAACCTATTAAGAATCTCCTTTTTAAAGTTGATTAAATATGAAAAATACTAATACTAATAAATAAAAATAAAAATACTAATTAGTAAGCGCTAGATGAAGTAAATAAGTGTTTTAAACTATCACGGTTGTTAACTAAAGTTATATGATTATTAACGGGATATTAACCGTAGTAAGGTTGTGGAATGAGCTCCCGATATTTCGGCGCAGTTACTTCACCATGTTCACGGGAAGACTGAAAGAATGCGGGTGGTTGGTCGAACAGTCAAAGTGCAGACATAACGATCTACCCTACATTTATATATTTTAAAACACAAACTTAAATAGATATTAACACCCAGATATAGAACAAACAAAAATGTTCATCATATAAATGTAGGTCGTAGGTGGAAATTGAACCCACGCCCCCAAGCGCAGAAGGCAGGTTCACTACTAAACTAACTAGGCCAACAGGGCTGTCGGTTGCCGGCTTTGACGAATCTCTAGTGAATTTAAGTATATAATAAGGAATTTGAGATAAATTATTTTTGTAGTTTAGTCTGTGAGTTTACTAGCTGCGTCCCGCGGTTTCACCCGCCTTATATACCTCCTTGAATTAACCTCCTTGGTAGCGACAACAACCTCTTTGACTTAGATGACAATTTATTATTTGGTATATGATATAATATGTATATGTATAGACTTCAATACTTTCCGTTCCATATAAAATGTATAAGAAAATAAATTTTCTTTGAAATTATTTTATTCGTTAATTTGCCGATATTTTAATACTTAATGTGCTGTTTGGGGCAGAGAAGAATATAAAAAATCAAAAATTAAGAAAATCGGTCTAGCCGTTCTTGAGTTATAAATGGTGTAACTAACATGACTTTGTTTTAGATAAATTACAAATTAGTTTCAGGTATAACGAACTAATTTTTCGGAATTAATTCATTTTTGTTTAAGGTTAGGTTAAATTAGCATCATTGACAAGTTTATGCAGAGTAAAACAACAATAATTGATTTCAAATTCCTGCACTTACTGCGAAGTTAACGCGGAAATACACTAGAGATCTGTCAAAGAAACAGTCCTTGAGGAAGTGACAAACCAATCTAACTTCAAACCATTTAAAACAAGCGACGGCGTACTTAACAGCACATTGACAAGGATCGCGAGCGCAACCGCGAGATAACCCGCCGACCCAACTCAGCCGCTTGTAATGAAAATGTTAAGTTTATTATTGCATCGCCATTAGCACTAGATACAGTCACTTTTTAGCTGAACTATAAAAATTAGGGGAATTTCACAAAAAAGTATCCTGAGTCTATCTATACAAGGCCTTAAGGAAAAGGTATGCTTAGCTGAAAAGGCAGTGCAAGTACCGTTCTTTATCGATCGTCAAATTCGAATGCCATAGAATCGATCATAGCGAGTACTGATCAAATGGCATTTATCGAATTTGACGATCTCAACTGTCAAATTTGATGATCGATAAAGAACGGTACTTGCACTAGGGTTTATTATACCCATTAACTAGACAACATTTTCAATGGGACTAACCCATTGAAAATGTTGTTGGTTACAGTCGATGGTTACAATCTGGGTATCTTCAAATCATGAGTGAATCGGTTTCTTCTAGGGAAGCATGCTCCAACGTAGACCGCATCATCGCTTAACATCAGGCGAGACGGTGGTCAAAGGAAAGTACTATGACTATGACTATGTATATTATTTATTTAAAAAAAAAAACAGAAAAAACCTGATATCGCGAAAAAATATCACGCCTAATTTTTACACTATGATTACTATAATGATTCCTAATTGAATTTTTATTCTGTTTTTATGTTTATTGCAGCGTTTAAAACGTGAGAACTCCCGAATAAGAAACACGTCATGAATCATGGTTGATATCAAATGAGATGTCATAAAACGATAATTTGACTATAATTTTATTGATCTGGTATTTGCTAGTACGAGTATAGAAATAACTAATTTCTTTCTCCTGTTCCTTCACTCCTTTTTCAAATAAATGAACATACACGTTAAACACGTTTTCATTTACTAATAATGTTAATATAAAGTTTTTTAGGAAAGGAGATTTGAAAATGCCTCGAAGAAAAATCGTTCATGCCGATAAAACTAATAAACTGCTGGCTAGAGAAATTTAATCCAGCAAGTAACGACCATCTCTGGAGGTAACGGTTCCGTCTCATAGAGGCGATGATAAAAACTCGTCTTAGACATGGTCACCTTCGTTAGTCCTATTACTAATTTCCGTCAATATAGTAGACTAGCTGGGCCCCGCGGTTGCACGGTTTTGAATGGATGTTCCCCGATAGTCACAAACTGGTCTTGAAATCAAGCGTACTCCATGGTAGGCCGCATCATCGCTTAATATCAGGCGAGTTGGTGGCCAAGCGCAACCCTATTATTGAATAATATCTATAATAAAGTATCTGCCAGTGAAAGTCCATATGGAACATACATAAACCCATCGCCTTTTATTAATACAGTAGTTTTTTTTAACAGGCAAGGTCATTAATACCCAGGCAAAATATAAAACAAATTAACACTAAATGCCTAATAAACAAAAAACAGTTGGATTACCCATAAACAGTGTTAAAGGTGTATAAAGATAGGTAATATAAATGTTCAAGCCCACTACTAGTTGGCATGCTCGGTGCGTTATCACGCTGCATGGCAATGCTTACAAATTGACATTGATTTTCTAGACTAAAAGAATCAAAAATATTTAAAAGCGCTTCAATAAACCTGTTCAAACCTTTTCAACACAATAATTATAACGGCAGAATACTCCTTAAAATATTTGCAACAACCGCATTGTCTTGATTAAAGCTTTATAACCTCATGTCAATACTTTCAATTTGCATTCTAGTATCTTAAATAACTCGCCAGCAGAAATTATTTTTTCATCACCGCAGTGCATAATACACCTATTCCAACATGACGATAAATTGATTCCTGACAAACCCATCAACTTGAAAAAAGTTACTCATTTATATGCTATATTGCGACCTTCACCGGCGCGCAGCCGCAGGCGTCGTATTTTTTCAAGAATTGTTCATAAATATAGCCACTGCACTATTATTCTCATAACTGAATTTTAATTAGCTGTATTAAAATAAAAATATATTGATGGTGGTCGTTCGTGTGAAAGGCTATGTGTTGTGAAACATGAGAATTATGGTACATATTGTACTTACAAAGTTATTATATTTAAAGTTATGGGTAGCTGTGGATCAGAATTCAGAACTCAAAAATGTCTGAACCAAAAGAAAACCATTCTAAGCATTAAGGTAATCTTTGTATTTAATCTACATTTGTTGAAAGTAAAATTAGGCATTGTTGTAACAACACATGATTCTAATTAGTTTGTTGGTATTTCTAACATGATCTAAAAATAGGTAGCAAAAGTAGCCTGAGGTTCAGGATACTTTTGCCATTAATTATGTGCTAGAATAAACATCCATTTGGTTGATATGCGTTGTGATGAGAATTATTTGTATTATACCTACAAATATATTTAAAACTATGGGTATGGGTAGCTGTGGGTCAGCAGTCAAAAATGTCTGAACCAAAAGAATACCAAAACTATACTAACATTGTTGTAACAACATAGGATTTAAAATAGTTTTTTGGTATTTCTGACATGATCCTATATGTAAACTCGGGATACTTTTGCCGTAATTTTTTTACTAGACCCAACATTCATTTCATTGTAGGTCATGATATTACAATGATTTTGTTTTATCACCAATCGAACATTTATTGGTAATTGCATGTTCTAATTTTATTTCATAGCTTTGTTGGATGTGAAGTGGATGTTTAAATCCAACAAATAAATAGATAGTAAGTTTTTATCTATTACATATGTATCTAATTTATATTAACCTTCAAAATGTCATATTCTATTTTGATCATTGCAAATGTTATTTCAAAGGGCCGTTAAATGCATGCTTTCATGTGTTCAAAATGTAATAATCCCCGTTTAAAATCATTTGTAGGTATAATCGCACGGATATTTGGTTAAAAGCTGACATTTCCATGTGGCAGAGATCAAAGGCTACCTGCCATGTATAGGCAGTATCACGGATTAGCTCACGAGATATGTACGAGTTTGTCATATACTGCAACTTATTTACGATCGATATCGGCTGTGATTTATAACGACAATGCTATTAGGTTTGTAAGGGTGCATGCATGACTAGCTTTTGTCCTATTACGCAGACGTGGTCTTAAATCAATTGCATCGAGATCGATTTTAATGCCTTCTGGAATCTGATATCTCCGTCTCGGAGTAATTGTAGATTGTAATGTGCAATGGTTAGACACTGCTTGGTATACAAATACAACATAAATTTAATTTTTGCAAGTACTAAATATTTTTCTTGTTGTTTTATAGTTCTTAATGTTTGTCATAATTTAGCCTTTGCAAACTACACTAGTTCGCCGCAAACCTTGCGACTCCTATGTATTTATAATCCCTACACCAATTTAGCTCATATTTGCATTTAAAAATTTAATGAAAATAAACCACTTGCCTGCAAAAGTTCATAAAGATCGAAACAACGGTACGACAGCTATCATCATTTCAACCATAGGACGTCCACTGCTGGACATAAGCCTCCCCCATCGTACTCCAAAAGGGCCGGTAGGAAGCGGCCTGCATCCAGCGTTTCTCTGCAGTCTCTTTTAGGTCTTCTGTCCATTTTGCGGGTGGACGTCCTACGCTGCGCTTACTGGTCTGTGGTCCCCATAAAAAAAAAACTATTTATACTTGTTATTAGAGAAATGACTATTAGACTATTAGAGTGTCTTGTGTTGGTCCCACTAAAATTTCAATTACTTTGGATCAGTAGATTTCTTGTAGAGGTTTTTTTTTAAATTTATTTGTATCTCTGGTGAATCTCGAAATAACACAAAGGTACTTAAACAAACCTACCAAGCGTGGGGATTATGGCAACACCCCTCTCTAAGAGGGAGGCCTTGTTCAGCAGTGTACATTTAATGGCTGATGGTGTGTGGTGTGTGTGTGACCTAAACAAAACTGACAAACATTGATATTGATACAAAATAATTAGATATTGTATCAGAGATCACTACCATATTTGTATTTTATAACTAGACTGTCACTACGATACTCAACCTCCACGAGTCATTATTGAGTCCTGCAGTGCTACATCTTTATTCGCATTTAAATCACACTCAGTATAGAAAGATGAGGATGTTTAATACACCTTTTAATTGATATGTTACGTTCTAAGTTATGGTATCTGATCTCTGGCCAGCGAGTACCTCAGGCAATTCTATTGGGCAATTTATTTATATTGATTCCCATACCATTTCCTATCTATGTATAGGATAACTCTCGTCTACTTTATGCGCTCACTCTAAAGGCTTATGGACGTTGGTATTTTCGTTCATAAATTAATGAATGAGATGACTAGGGCTTATTGTTTTTGTAATGGGCCCGCGTCAGCTTTTTAGATTTATATTACGTTTTTTGCGTTTATTTCTATTTTAGAGTCAATGATTAGCATCAAAAACTACATTTTGTTGAATTTAATAATAAATTGGTTTTCAAATTCTCTCTCGCCAAAGTATTTTTCCTATAAAATAGCTGAGCCTCAAGATGCTTAAAGAAAATGTGTTACCGCATACCAGCAGGTGATCTACCCGCTAGCGAAGACTGTAAAAACGTTGCCACCTCCCGAGAATTCTTCATACTTAGCTGTAATTAATTAAAACAGGATAGTTGGTAACCAAACTTACCAGTTTTTGTTGAACGCGCATTACGTCAGGTCCATCGAATGTTGACAGACTGCTACTGGGTATGCCAACTGGGCGGTTCATTTATTATGAGGATTTTGCTTATAGATAATAATTATTAACTATATAGTATTTAGTTAGCTATTTATTGGATAGAAAAGTTTATGTGCAACTTGCGTTAGCTGTTTAAGAGTCATAAAAACAATAAAAAAACATTAATCTAAATGTTTTATGCCCATAAAAACATAGATAAAATGCCAAAACCCCATTTATATTTCAATTTACAAAATAAAATAACGACAACGACTATTTGAAGCGTTTTTGTTTCCCATTTAGACGATGGATTTATGGAAGTCCGTCTGTCTGGCTTTTAAGGTCAGCTGGTCACTGCCATAACTTTAGAGATGTGTCAAGTTACGGAAAGTCTCAAACGCAACGTGACGTCAAACGCTCTTTGGAGATATTTTAAATATATCACAAAATTATGCACACGCGTATGCGTTATCTAGCGGCCGAGAATGCCAATACCGTGAGAACCGGCCGCGGTCACTGCCAAATTATTCAGAATACGTTCGATCCACGTCCTTGGTGCGTGACCAGTGACTGAATTACCAAGCAATACCGAAGAACACCATATTGTATTACTATGCACGTACCCGCAACCGACACTACCTATTATCTATAAAAATGCTGTATCTTGATCTACGCTGTGATGGTATGCAAATTGCCTATTATTTAGCTGGCTTTCTATCTTCTTCGCAATATTGAGCGAAACCACCTACGTATTTTTGTCCTGTTTAGTAATTTAGGCTTATACTGAGACTGCTAGTCGATTTAGTCTGTACAGCTCGGTGTAATTCACTTCAATGTTTCTTTGTAGGTGCGATCATAGACTCTTAGTCATATTTCATCTTTCACAACGCCGTGCCACCTACGTATTTATTGTTCGACGTTAAAACATGATTACTCGTAAATTATTCCCATTATATTAATTAAGTTTTTTAATATAAATAATGGCCTCACGAGTGAATGAGGCAGACGAGACGGGTAGAGCACGTGAATCGCAGTTAAACGATTAAGACGAATAAGCCGTATCGAATTCGATTATGGTTCGGCGTCGTCGATTCGAGCTTCCGATGACAGTATCGAGAATGCGATTTAAGATTTTGAGAGTTCAATGTGTGCGTATAATTAGAGGTACGGAAGCTGGGTAGTTAGTGCGAGGGGCGGGTTGTCCTCGTAACGATAAATCATAAGTGCACAGGAGCCGTTGGGCGGACGATGGGCGGGGCGAGTGATTTTTAAACGGTTTTTTGAGTTTCAAGACGGCCAATGCACGAGTAATTCGGGCATCCTTTTCGGGCGCCTTGAAATGGCGACAGTTTTTCGTTAATTAGGACAACCATGATTACGCCTAATTTTCCGGACAACGAACCTGAGAAGTTACTATGCAAAAAGTGGTCTCGCTAAAACGTCGTCTCATTTTCGGTAGCAAAGTGATTCCAATGATTTCAGTTTTGGTTTTAAAGTTAAAAGCATTTTATTAGTGCACGATTGCGTTTATTTTGTAGCCCAAGATTTAGGAGAAGTTAGCATCAATTTAGATGAAGAAGTTGATGAGCGTTTCTTGTATCATTGTCGCCCTAATATACCTAATTAATACCCCCGACGTCGGTCGCGGGCGCAGGTTCGCTTCGACCAGCATACGTGCATGCATTCTGGTTTTTGTATGGTCTCGTCTCTATTGTTCTCTGCCGGATCACAAGATGTTTGCCCTTAATTCCTTCTCACTGCTGCATGAGCTCTGAATACTGATTCATGTAAAGGGTTAGTGACATAGCCTTATGATTATGATGAATAGGTGTGTGTATTATGTCTTGTATTGTGATTACACGTGTATTATTTCAATAGAGTATCACAGATTATATTTACTGAATAGAGTTTTAAAGAAACACTTGCTTAGTACAGATTTTATCTAATTTCAGACTAACAAGATATATAATAGATATATGTGGTATAAAGTCACGTGGTGGGTACGAACTCATTGATACCTTTAGTCAAACACACCAAGCATTGTCGCCTTTTTTTACCGACGCAAGGAGGAGGTTATCAATTAGAATGAATGTTTTTTTTGTTACGCGATTACTCCGCCAATTATGAATTGATTTTGATGATTATTTTTTTGTTCGGTAGGTCACAATTCAGATGTAATCCCATATACATTTTATCCAAATTGATTCAGTGCTTTTTGAACAAACCAACACAACCAAAAATATATAATACACAGATGACGTTTTGGTTTGTGGGAACCATAGCAAAAGATTTTATAAGGACTTTCAATCTCTGTTTAACTATAACTTTCTATTTTTTTAGTATTAGGCTGTACATGTAGGTATAGTCTTGAAGTCGTTTTTTTTTCAATTTTTTTTTTTTTTATAGTATTAGGACTATTAGCTTGATTGGTGTCGCTACAAGATTCTGAGCAGTATTGCGTGAATAACGAGTAAGCCGTTCTTACGGTTTTTGCGTTTAGCAGTTTAGTGGTATAGTGTTTTTTAAAATAAAATGTTGAGTAATCTGAACACGAACGATAATTGTACTAAAGCATTATAATATTTTTTTGCATATTGCTCTTGTTTTTCTGTTATCTGATTATCTGAGGTTACTTTCAGCAAATACAAATAGACAAGAGAACTAGAATTGTCGTTCTTATAAGGCGTATAATAACATTATTACAATATAATGATAGAGATCACAACACAATCAGAAACAATGCTCTGTTTATGGTACGATGCGTGAGAATCCTTCAAGTTAGAAACCTTGAAGTGTTTTTTTTAATGACGGATTCCACACTTCCGTAATATACTGTACGTGACTCTTTTTTATTGGATTTCTTCTGTGCAATATTTAAAGCTGTATCGGTTTAATAAGTAACGGTGAATATCAATACCCAGATGGGACATTCCAGATTGACGCAACTTGCATACGGTATCCATAAACTTGGATTCTAAGAATTGACACAGTTTGTTTTTATGACACTGACTAAGGTAGTTACGAGTTTAAACTGCATTTTGTGAAGTTCTTAGATGGAAATATTTGAGTGAAAATGTAGAGTGAGATGTTGTTGTATGTTGCATTTACTGAACGTGTTTATAATTTGACTGCAGCGAGCATACATTGGTGCTTTCAAGTACTCGCTTGGCTTGTTACCAACTGAATCAAGTTGAAAATCTGAAGCCAAGCAGTGAACGGCGTATTCAGGTAGCTTCATTTAAGAGCTAGTTCTCATTCCAAGCTAAATGTGTTCACTATCCTTAGCCACACGGTCACTTTAATACTATGTGAGTTGTAGACAAACGTCTATAACAAAATAACAATAATAACTACAGCATGCTGGGTACGCTGACAACTGATAGTGGGCTTGAGCATTTGGATTGTCTTTATACCTTCAACGGTCTATTCACAGTCCAACTGTTTTTGTAGTGTTCGTGTTAGCTTGTATTTTGTTTATTAATAAAGGCACTTGCCCTATAAAAAACCATAAAGGAAATAAGTATGTGTTTGGTTATGGTAAGTTTGGATCTTTGTATCTCTATCTCTACATAGTATAAATTGAAGTCGCTTTCCGCGTCTGTATGTCTGTATGGCCGCTAACTCCTCCTAAACCACGCAACGGATTTCGATGCGGTTTTCACCATCAGTGAGATACATTTTCAAGGAAGGTTTATATATATATATATATATATATATATATATATATAACTAGCGACCCACCCCGGCTTCGCACGTAAATTACACCCGTGCGAAGCCGGGCGGGCGGGTCGCTAGTCTAATAATAAATTACTTTGATTTTCTTCAGCCTACATAAAACGAATTAGCAGTGTTGTTTGTTGTTCCTCTTTCACGCAGCAGTAGAGCAACGTATCGACGTGATTTTGGCATACCGGGTCTAATCTATCTCTAGATGATGGACATTTTCAAGGATATCATTGTACACATCACCATAAACAACTTTTACTTTGAAAACTACCCTAATATTGTGGGGGGAAAAAACTGTTGTTCTATAGAAAAACGTCTTTAACACTCAACGAAGTTTATGGAACAGCTGATTATTTTTCCCGATATTTGGGTTGGTTTCAAAGTAATAGTTGTGTATAATGATGAGTACAATGATATCCTTAAAAATGTCCATCGTTTAGTGATGTACCCGGTATAGATAAGTAAACAGCCAGAGAGAACATAAAAACTTTTTATACCGAAAAAAATTAAGGTTATAGAAGGGGCACGCGGGAAAAACCGCGCGAAGCAGCGAGTACTATACACAATACATGAGCCTGTATTTTATCTATTACAAAGGCCTTAAAATATTTAAAACTTTAACATTTTGAAACCTGTATAAAAAACACCTACACATTAATTTGTCAGAAAATTGTTCTAAAAAACGAGTAGGTATATTATACGTGTCTCCAAATGGATTGGGACATGTCAAAATAAATATTCATGCTGGTAATAGAGTCACAAACATGATATTATTTGAAATGTTTGATAATATTTAAAATACTCTAACTACCAACGATCACCTCGAGGGCGTTACTATCTACATATTTATACCAGATACAATTTAAAACCTGTTCCTTCTCGCCACTCGATTCTAACAAGAATTTGGACTCACACAAAAATAAATACTGTCTAAGTAACATGAGAAAGGTAAAATCATCATATTAAAACTTTTGGCCCATCAATTTTCGGCTAAAGTAGGCAGTAGATAAGATACATTTTTGTATAAATACCAGACTAGTAGTTAATTCAGAATAAAGTTGGAAATGAAAAGCTATATAGCAGTATTTATTATGACATCCGACAGTAAAGTACAAAATTGATTTTATCGAGGTTTACCGACAAGCATAGTTTAAATTTCTACATAACTCTGTTAACCCGCGTTGTTGTAGAACTCGTAGAGTAATTACTTACGAGTACATAGTCTAACTTAGTAACTTTAGGTTTTAGTTAAAGCAGCTGTGCTTTACAAATTCTACTCAGATTTTGTTAAGTTTCTGAGTTTTTACATCTTCTTGGTAGTATTCTTGCTTTGTAGTAGCAATAAAATTGTGTAAAAATAGGAATACTCTCTAACAAGTTTAAAACCTCTAGCTCTGTTAAACAATTTATTTAACTACGGAAACTGAAGAACTAATTATTTCTTAGTACTACGTGAAATGTTAATAGCCAATTACGCGCAGAGCATGTACGTACCTGCCACTTCTTAGTACATTCAACATATAGAAGGAATCTTCCATAATTTTGTATTATGAAGTGAAATAGACTGAATTTTTATGCGTTGTTGTGAAACTTGTGAGAGCTAATTTGAAATTTCGTTTTTTTTCGCATTTGAATACTACCTGGCAAAGTTAAATGCTGTATATGAGTTATATTGTCAAGTTAGAGCATTTTTCGGACGACCCTGCTTGCTACTTTGTATCTGTTTCTATACCTCTACGTAACATGATCAAGACAAATAAATAAGTAGAATCTCAATATTTCAGGGCGATGCTTACCTACGCGTGACCATCACGATGATAATATTATTAAATTGTAAATTGGCTCTCAAGAGTGCAAAGTACAGTGCGGCTTAAGGTTCTAAGGTTTACGACAATGGTCGGCTAAAGATAAAGGTAAGCTTTCGTCGATGTCGCGCTGAGTAATAGTTGAGATAGTTGCTATCTTGACTGCATGAAGGCCGAGTGTTTTTATGGACTCATCCAGCCTGTTTATAGGTGTCCAACACAATGCCATTAATATCTCAAGTACATTTATTAAATTGATTGCAAGCGTTTCATTGAAACATTTGCACCTTAATTGGAAAGTATAATTTCCTTTTCATTATTTAATTGTTTTCTTGGCAATTATTGCTTGACACTACAAATGCGTGCTTTAAAAATTCAAATAATAATATGTTACGTTAAAAAAAAAATGTTTTTTAATTTCATGCTAGACAGAGAGCGCACTATAGTACGCCCGCGCCTTACAAATTCTATACTAGAACACTATTTTGAAAGAGAGGGACAGAGCATCCGCTTTCTATCCCCATCAAAAACTTTACTCGCTTAGATCTCAGAAATATATCAGCCAATTTAAATATTATTTTCATTATGTGTAATGTATTTAATTAGTTTCTTCGCTAAGCTATTAGTAATAAATGAAACATAAGGGCACAAGCGTATAATTTACTGGGCAAACTAGCTTTTTAAGACACACGCCGCACCCCTCGGAATGTATAGGTACTATTGTTAATTATTTTCAGAAAACGATAATCCGCTTTCTTGGAGCCAAGTCGCAAAATACGGCCACAATAAATCATTTAGGTCTAACTCTTACCGTAAGTCGTTCGTCATTTTATTCGTACATTTGCTGGGCAGTAAAATGCGGGCTATTTTAGTGTATGGTGGACAATGCCGGTGCCGCGGCCGGGCCACGAGGCGCGTACGGAAAAAAGAATAACTTCAATAGTCCTCCACGGCCCACACGCCTGCCTATAGCCATGGCCACTCAATCGTTCGTGTTCCTCTATCGGAATAGGAACATCGTGGAGTAGAATTACTTAGTTTTTCCGCATTTTCTGTAGGAAAAGTACCTACCCTATGTCCATCCTTATGATGTACACTATAATCCTGCAAAATTTTGTTAAGATCGGCTTAGTCGTGAAAATTTAACAAACAGACAGAGAGACAGAGTTACTTTCATTTATATAATAGTAGCTGAGTCCCACGGTGTTACCCACAATTTTCCTGTTATCCACATTTTCGAGAAGGGAAAGTAGTCTATGTCCGTATTTAAGATAATACACTATCATAATGTCAAATTTCATTAAAATAAGCTTAGACGTTTAGTCGTGAAACGCGAACAAACAGACAGAGACAAAGTTATTTTATATTTTATAAAATTATTAAGGATAAGTAAGCATTGTTTAAGTTTTAGAAGCATCTCTCTCGAAACTTTTGCGAGTATAGATTTTCTGCGTAAGTTTTCAGTTAATTAATTTAATTAAATAACCCTTTATTGCTGTATTTACAAATATAGTCATTTTAATACACTTTACAATAAACACCGCAAAAAACACGTGTTTTAGCAATTTTTCTCATTAGGTACTTTGTGTGCGTAGATGTAGAGTAGCGCGTTGATGTCTTTTGTAAGAGGCATTTTATATCTGGGATATATGAGATTCATTTAATTTAATATCGCCGGCTATAATTCATCGAATATATTGTTGCTCCATAGAATTTTTAGTCTATTTACTTCGAGCAATGACACAGCGTTAACTTTGAAGAGATACTTCGATTCTTTAGAAGTTAAGTTCGAGGTACGGCTGCGAGCTAACGAGTTAAGATTGACTCAAGTGCTATTCAATACATAAATAAACCCAATGCCTTAATGATTTATAAATAATATCGGACGAAGAAACAATAAAAATTCAGATGTTAGTAGGAATTTGTTGAACTTATGTATCGATAAGGAAGAAAATGATTTTCGAAGAAATACCGGCTTTTTTATGTTTATGATTTGGTTTCTGAACGTAATATTATAAACGAGCATATTTTTATAAAAAAGGCTGTGTGTATATATCTATGTATGTATGTTAGCATGCATGTCTGTATGTGGGTATGTATGTATGTATGGATGTTTTGTACGGACAGATACCGCAGTTTAATAGTTTTATTCTGAAATTGTTGTGCAGGGTCTGAGACGACCACTGTCATTTGTAAAGGAACCCTTTGCTTCACCAATTAATATGTCAATATAAAAATACTCTTTTAAACTATCACGGTTGTTCACTACAGTTAAATACTAAGGAATGGGGTAGACCGTTTTGTTTGTACCTAACCTTGAACTTTTTTGCTAACCGTGTATTCTTCGGGCGTGTAACTGCGATGAAATATCAGGAGCTCTATCCACAACATAGTAAAAATCCCATGGTAAAAGTCCTATTAGTAATAACTGCTATCTCACAATATTGGTCACTTAATTTCCATGTTTAAAAAAACTCTGTTATAAAATCACGTAAAGAAATATTAATTTAAAGTTTATTTAATCGATAGGAACAAAGATATAAAAAAAAAGTATGTTGGATCAGCGCTAATAATGCCCAAATCAAAAATATGCTCAACCAATACTTAGTAGTACAGTTCAGTAATCTGTGCAAACTACAAATTAGACATGGTTATAACACCCCAAAATTTAAATTTGTTAGTATAATTATATTTATCTACATGATACCAAATGCCTAAATTAAAGCCCACTAAAGCCAGATATGTATGTGTTACGTAAACAAATAAATCTATCGGAATACAACAACATGGGGTTCTTCAAAAAGCGAGTTAATAAATTTTTAAAGAGTCAGCAGATGTTATGCCTCTGGTATTATAAGTATCCATAGGCGACGTTGACTGCTTACCATCAGGCAGCCCGCCTGTTTGTTTGCCACCTGTTGTATGGTATAAAAATAATCTAGGTTACTAAATAAACTTATGACACGTTTTTCGCATGAACTTTGTACTATACAATAATATTATATGTTTGTAAATCAATGGATAGAATAGAAAAACATTGTTGCCATATTCTATCCGAGCTTACTAGTCATGCTGTCCCATTTCTAAACGTCGCTTAATTATTGGAGCCGGTCCTTAGTTACGTATAAAAACAAACATTTAAATTTGTTAGTTGAGTCGGTAGGCCACGCCTACACAAGTTGTAGCTAATGTTTCTATTTAAATAGGCTTAGCATTTTAAGCGACAGTTTTGTGTATCTTCTCAAACATAGTATTAAATATGTCTGTTATTTGAAGAACTCACTATAAGGTAAATAAGACTTTTAGGACTTTTTCTTTCTATGTTTTTATTGCCATGTATTTTTTTGATGCACGTTGCGGCTTTTAATTTTTGCCCCCGCATTCATGTTTATTTGAGACCTCGTAAGGTTATTGTCATTTAAAGGCCTAATAGTTGTTTTTTGTTAGAAAAAATATACGAATTATTACGAAGACATTGAACAAACGTTGTCCGGTATAATATAGGGAAGCTGCCTACGAGATGTTAGAAGTGAATTAAAAATAACTCTGTATACATGACGGCAACTAAGGATTTATAGGCTCACGCATGCTGGCCTCGGTTACGCCTCAAGCTACATTACCACGATCATCCATGAATGTACTATTTGTCAAACCAAATCTCTATAGTCTTTATGTAACAGGATCCCTAGTAAAATACAGTTAAGTTGTTTGAATAGAATATTTAAATAATTATCAATAGTTTTCCTTTGTGTACCTTTGTCTAACCTACTAATTACAAAGAACAAAGGATTTGTCTTATGTTACAATTTCCATTATTAACTTGGATAAAGACTTGGTTAAACGAGCACGTTTTACCCTTTTCATATTGACAGAAGGAAATATTACTTTTCTTGAAAGAGGATAGGTACTCACGGTTCACGAGTTAGGTATCCGCATGAAGACTCTCTTTAACCATTCTATTTGTTATTTGAACAATACATTGCCTACACGACGTGCGACTCAATGCCTTTCAAGTCAGATTAAGTTAGGGAAGGCGCATTATTAATAACAACCAATAACTTAACTGCGGCTTGAGATATCGAAGTTACTTTTGCTTAAGCGACACTCATATATTATCTGACCTAAGATTGTGTTTCCGGATCGAGAAAGGTTTTGTTTGGTTTTTAGCCGGGATTATTCTATTTTTCTTCGCGAGAATTGTGATGTTAGTGTAGAAATCCACACTGTTCAGACCACGGATTGTAAAACCCAATATTTCTTATCTCGTGTGAATTAAAAATAAACATGCATTTATTTATGCTTCTTTGGATTGAAACTTTGGGGCAACTTTATGAGAGATATTAACGTTTTAGGTACCAAAAGAATTAAAATATAATGTTGTTAAATTTTTATGGGCATGTAAAATCACATTTAAATAAACATAGCGTGACAAGGGTCAATAAAAGTCTTTGAAAACGACGCTTGTTGTGAATGTTTTGTTTTTGCAAAAAATGAAGATTTTCGGTAACTTAAAGAAACTCGAAGGTTTATAGCTTACTAGCTGTAGTCCACATCAGCCGTACGCGCAGATTTTATTAATATAAAATTATTAAATTAAATTATAATTTCAACAACTTTTTAAACCCTCCTAATTTCGATCCTTTCGCAAAAAGATTTTTTTTTATTTTCAGCGCTTTATAAGAAATCTACCTGCCATAATTCAACTTTGCTAAAATCGTAAGAAAATGTGTGGAAACATTTCGTAGATCATAAATATCAAAAGTGCTTCCGATAACGGTATTTAGGTCTCTTTAACTGAATCATGCAAACGAAAAAAAAATTACACATGGAATAAAAAAAATCTATTTAGGTAGAAACTATGTGCATCTAGACATTTATTATATAAACATTTACTCTAACAACGGCTTACACTCACGAGTTTTATGTTTATCGTTGAGACGGTTGACCTGTTTTGAAGCCATTAGAGCTCCTTCATCAGCGAATATCCGTGATTCTGGAGACGGTCGCCCGCGTATTTATTATATAGATTGTCTAGATATATTTCTGTCTTGCATTTTCTGTGACAGTAAATACATTAATGTCAAAGCAAAGTCGGTATACGAGAGCATTTCATCAGAAAGCTCTTGTAACAAGTGCCAGCATTGTGTAACAGATAGAACCTCGTTCCTACAGTCATCTAATTTATCGCTTGCTCTACATAAAACTACATAGGTTCAGCAAAATACTTCAGCAATTGAAATATAAACTCGAAAACAAGCCTTAGACAAAGTGGAAACACCTCAGAACACTTTGTATATTTCAATCTCGGAACGATGCTCTAGTCAAACGACCCGATTTATCTTGGAAACAAAAGCAAGTAGATTAAAGTATTTATGGCGTTGCCAACATATCGTCGGAGGTTGTTACCACTTTTATCTTTTACGTTAATGCCTTGCTCGGTCTCGGGAAACCTTTTAAAAGGTTTGCTCATCCCTCGAGCGACGAAAGCTCATATTGTGATACAAGTTTTTGCATGGAACGTTTTATTTTGTTATAATGTTTTACTTGAACTGTGAATGCAATGTGTAAAGATGGCAACGCATGGAGTTTTGTAGCTATTTCACGTCTTCATTTCATTCACATGTGCGTGCTGCTTGGTTTTTGTAGTCTAGGAGCTTAGTGTGGAATTTAATTGTTTTAATTTGTACTTAACATAAATACAAAAACATTTTACATACTGGTGAGAATAAAGCAAAGGTAGGCGGAGAAGTAATGTGTTAAAGTGGCTATATTCTTTTATATTTGCTTTTGACAAACTACTTTAGTCATTTGTCTTAAACTCAAACTTACTTGTAGTAATTCATGTACATAGTCATCATAATCAGCCTTTTAACAGTCCAATGCTAGACTTTTAGCCTACCCCCAAAAGGGTGAATGGGCCATATCCACCACGCTGGCCCAGTTGCGGGTTGGTGGATTCACATACGCCATTGAATTTCTTCTCCGTACGTATGCAGGTTTCTTCACAATGTTTTCCTTCACGGAAAAGCCAGTGGTATGAAAATCCGTACATAAGCTCCAAAGACCTCATTGGTACGGGCCCGGGGTTTGAACCCGCAACCTCACATTTTCAAGCGGTCTCACAAATAGTATAAGCGTAACGTAAGCGTGGTAGCACGCTTACGTACGCTTTCCGAAATGTCGTTCCGCTAGGTTTTAAGCCAGCTTCAATAAAATGAATAATTTTGTCCGAGCAACTGTTGATTTGGCAATATCAATAATTTTGTTTGAGCGCTTACTAATTTGAAGTCAGTTTTGTATATAGATAATATTTGGTACTTATATTTTTAAGTGTAACGTTTTCTGTGTGTTTTTATTTAAAGTGCTTATTTCAAGTTTCCATGCCAACATCAAACATTTTTAATACACACTGCATATGTTTGTGCTCCACATTTAACATAATAATATGATTTAGCTAAATATTTTTTATAAAGTATTAAATATTTTTTGTTAATATGCTTTTATGCCGCAACATGACTCATAATTTTTAATCTCGACCAAATCTTCAACGCGCCATTAAAACTTTACTGCCTGCTAGGCATTTGTGGAAAAAACAGACACATGACATAAATTAAGTTTTTGCTCACTCTTTTAAGAAGCAGTAAGTTTTAAAGGTTAAAATCTGTTAATTTGTTACTTATCGTATTGTATGGGTACGATGATGCATATGCTTGATAGGAAACTCGAGAAAATTGTTCGCTTACACATGTATTAGGTATTTGATCTGTGGGAAAACGAACTTGCGCAGTTTAATAATAAATAGCATCCAGGATCCTATTGTATATCATTCCAGTGTAAGAAGAATTAAACGCTGCCATAAGTACCCAATATACTTCTGTGAAAAAAAAGTTGTCATTCAGCTTTTTATAATGTTGTTATTTTTTATGTAATATGTGGCAAACAAGCAGATGGGCTGCCTGATGGTAAGCAGTCACCGTTGGCTATGGATACTTGTAACTTGTAGCGCCAGAGGCATCACAAATACGTTGCTGTTATTGCAGCTGTCAAAGTAAAATAAACAAGTGGCAATTGTAGATGTGACTTAAAAATATTAAATGTAAATAAAATCATTCGCGTCATTATTATTTTCCATGTTTAAATTTTAATTATATATTAAAGTAAAAGTACCTCAAGCCCGCGTTTGAAAAAATGCTAAAGTTAGATTAAAAGTAAAGTAATAAACGCGGTTTTGATTTTTATCAAATCGTATTTAACTTAATTACTACGATTATGATTTAATTTCAAGGTTCCTTAGGAACGGATTGATTATCTTCTTTGCATAACTTATCTGGGGATTTATTGAACCGGTTGTTTTACATGTAATAATCGCTTTCACATCGCGAGTGCCAGTGCACATATGAACAATGAATCAATTTTCAAACGAGATAAGTAGCTGCTGTGGAAGGTGGCTTGTGCAGTGCAAGGTTAAACTAGGTTTGAAAGCTTCTGCAGTGATATTGCGTGTATATTCAAAGCATTGCTTTGTTCATGGGCGTAGCTCTATTTGTCACATGTCCGCGGGTACAAAATGTACAAAGTTTTTGTCCGGACTTCACGCAGAAAAAGGCAAATTTCTAAGCCCATCTCTCGCATAGCTATAATTCGTTTTCACAGCAAAGAACCGTTGCTGCGAAATGACAACCGAAGGGCGCGTGCATATATTTTGTTGCACATATTATCCGTACCATCTGTCCAATATACCACGATTTTCGTATCTTAAGGGGTGGGGTCCCCCCACTTATATATGCCCATGGGTTTGTTACTGTAGTAATAAATAATAAACGAAGGAAAAAACAAAATAATTGATTGAGCCGTATTAGAAAATGCATAGTAAAATTTTAGTCTAGATATTCGGGCATTAAAAAACAAAGGCGTAATGGTTAAGAAGAATATAAAACAAGTAAACCATAACATTACAATTGTTTATTTTACGACAGTAATTTAACGAAATTCACTCTTAAACACTCCCTCCTGAGTTCAATATCATCAGTTGATATGTTCAGTCTTTCCAAAACTTGAAGCAGTTATTTTCAATAAAAAATACGTATCTAATTATAATAGAAATCGCACTTTTATAGACTTTACTATTTGATAGAATTTGTAGGCCAAAAATCTAATTTTGGTAGCTTTTTACGTCTCAAAATGTTGGGCTCTTAAACGTCATAATTCTTCGGAGAATTTAGATATCGTATGAGCATTAAGATTCTGTATAAAAATCATGTACTTAACTGTTCGCTAAGTTTTGGACATAAATAAAAAAAAAAAATGCGCCGTACTAAAGTTAAGATCATGCTTTATTAACATAATCTGTAACTAACTGACTATAAATGTTACATACATTTATAGTCAGTTAGTTACAGAGCAAAACTTGCAAGTAGATTTAAACCAAATTTTTTATAGATTTGAAACTTTACAAGTTTATATCATTCAGATAACAATCACCTACGAACTAACCTACTTCTTTACATTTTACTTTAGAACTAATTTGACTTCTATGGTTACTAGTAAATCCCTCGAGTTTGGCCTCATTTAGTTAGTTTTAACGAATCCCATACATTACACCTGGTGACAAGGATCTGATAATGGAGCCTCCCGGCTCCTCCCGTCGGACAGTGGAACTTTTCAGTAGCTAAGCGTGTTTTTAAGTTTTTTTTACGATAGATAATAATTTATAATTTTTTACATTCGCTGCACATGGACGTAGTTTGTCAATGGAAATTGCGCTATGAATTCAAAAGAGTATGGTTTACAATTCAATGTCAGAACCACCCGGAGACCGACTTTTCCTGGTGTAATATGAATCAAACGATGATCATAAGATTGTGACAGCCCTCTGATACAGTCATACTTCATAATATTGAAGTAATAGGAGTAAGTAGATATAATTTAAAGGGCATTTGCTAGAATTATTTAATAGCTCTATTGCCTATAATTTTGTATTGTGTATAGATTTACAGAATGTATTAAGGCGCCGGTCCATGATTTGAATGGCGTGCTGTGATTGGCGCGCGCCGGGTGCGCAGGCGACAGTATTTAGGTCACCGCGTAGGTCTAGACTAGCAACAGCTTTTGTAACCAAAACTATTCAGGGCTACGTCGCAATCCTTATGGAATCGTGTTTGATCGCATGCATACATTTACGGATTTATCAATGTTTTTCATTCGACGAGCATTGTTCTCTGCAAAGCCGTATTTTCATTTCACGTCTACACGAATTTAAAATCAACACAGGAAACATTGTTGTGACTCACGTTCGAATATTCCACCAACAAAAGAAAATTCACACTGCCTGACGCACAATTCTTCTCCGATTCCAAACACGGGCTAAAGTCTCTCCTATTCAATGCCATTCCATTGTAACAGTCTTGGGGCTTCACATAAAGCACAACTTTACCCTGCGAAATGACTTAGAGCTTAAAATAATTTCAAAGCAAATGTTTCGGTAAATCATAAATTAGATTTAGCGAATGCCAGATTCATTCCATCTAAAGGCCGTAAAATCTGAACTGGGATTTCTAGAAAAGTGCAAAAGACTGAAATAATCATAGGAGGTCCGAGCACAATAGGTTTTGCTCGTCTCAGCTCGGAGGGCACGTATGCTCGTCGTAAATACGACGTCTCTTATTATTAGCGGGCATTGTTCGCCGAGCCTGGTACAGTCAGCGACACTGCGCGTTCTGGCCTCCAGCTACTTGCTAAATAGGTGTCTGGAAGCTTAAACGGACATCTCGTAATTTATAACTGAATTATGGATTTGAGATAATTGTTTGAAACTCTTATATAATATGAAATGCATTATTTATAATGTAATTTATAGAGGAAGCGCTTTGAATGAAGTTATTTATGCCCCCGTGTACTTCGGACGGGGCGTTTGAGGTGATTTCTCGTTTCGGGTAAAGATTGAATGCAGTCGGTTCGATGTTTGTGTGGGCGAGTGTACGTTCTAGGTCCCGTCGGATATCCGACACTCGATTTAATATTCCGCCCGAGCCCCGCATTGCACAATTCAATCCTAAATAAACTCGACACCGTAATTAGCTACGGCGCTGATGAATTTATCGATCAACATTAAAACCTAATGCACCGTAATTAATATTTTTATATACCCCTGCTATTCACAAATGACCCTTTTAATTAAAATTTAAATTTTACTTGATGAGGGCCTTCGCGGTTATTACAAACTACTTCAAATATGCGTAAACATTATAATGTATATTCTGCTATAACATAGAATCTGTAAACAGTCATAAAATTAGCTTGAAATGATTAATTAGAAAAGAGTTTTTTTTCACTGTAAGTCGTGTTTGCTGGTTCTAAACACCAATTACTATACTCGGTAATTTTTTTTTACCTTTGACAGCTACAATATATTGCATAATTATTAATTAAAACCGTAAATTTTTAACCGTTACTGTAACCGTAAGAATGCAATGAAATACTATAAAGAAACGTTTTCATTCAGCTTTTTGTCTTTTTAAAATTTTATTGCAGCTGTATAGTTTAAAAAAAACTTGGACTGAGTATAAACCGTGTGGTAGGCCTTCCAGCAGCCTGAAAAGACTGACATTATGGTTGGCTAGTGGCCAGTCAATCAATACGAAATTACTTTTTATTCTAAAATCAATTTTATATTAATACTCTCGTTTCTTGCTATTCTTTATTCCGGTGGAAAGTTGAAACTCAGTTGGCAAACTGGAAAATACCTTTTCAATTTATGAGGAGGACTCGTATCACTTTTTATTAGTCTTATACTTGTCTAATGCAATCTTTGTGTTATAAAGCTTACGAAATAATTACGTAGAGACTAGAGAGGCGGTATATTTTTTTTTTATGAGTTTTTATCATAGTAACTCAGTTGATATTACTATGAGGTGAAAACTACAGCAATTATATTCATTATATTATTATAGTTATATTCATTATCCAAGTACCTACATAATATATTTGAATTATCTCTATATAAAGGGTCATTGGATACTTTGTGGTTTGTTTTCTTACTGAAGTGGCATACCCATTAAAAATGCGTCCGTTGATTTTTTTTTGAACATATGAGCAGAGATTTTTAAAATAATAAACTCAAAAAAAAAACTGAAATAAAATAAACCTTTTCATTAAAATTTTCAGATAGCTTTTTGTTTTCAAACGTTGCATCTGCCGCGGCCTAGTGAATTGAAAACCTTTCTTGCATAAATATTAACGTTTAATAAACCTATAATATTGAATCGTTTAAAAAGGCCCGTGTATCTCAGGTAGAGGTTTGTGGGTCCGAATTCGAACCATTCATCTTTTAATCTGACAAGTTCTATTGTGGTCGGCAGCAGGTATGGCTTTTGTGGGAGGCCGGGCTTGCCTTAACTATTTGTTATGTGAACGTTTGGATTTCTCCTACGTGTACAAACGTGTTTATAACAACGAATCGGTTTCTCGGTAAGTGGTTGACGCGGTAGGTAATGAATTTATCATGTTTTTTTTTTTTTTTTTTTAGCTTTATCGAATTTCAGTTTTTTTTGGATGAATTTCATCAAAGTCTATTTAAACGTTTTATCGTAAATGTGCAATAAACTTGCAGAAAAGCTGGTTGCTTTTAATGATATTTACTGTGGATATATGAAAATTTTTATGCAAATCCTTTTATTTAGGAGCTTTTGATGATATATTTTTTGTGTCTAACTTTTTTTCAACATCCAGAAGGTAATACTAAAATAAGTAAACTATTAACAAGCTCAAAAACTAATACATCTATCCATTAACAATAACGCAATACAAAACAAAGGTAACCAAAACTAAATAACAACAAAACAAAACAAAAAACCGCTGTCGATATATCCACCGTGCGGCGGGGGGCTCAAATTCATGGGGTTCCCAGAAGACTGGCGGAATTGCCCCACTGTTTAATAATATGTACTTACTTAACTTTTCAGTAAAGTATGTACAGCTCTTAGACCCCGCGAGGCGAAGACCAGCCTAGTCGAAATATCCTGTGGTTCATAAAAAATATAATTATTGCAATTACAACTCACTTTACTAACATTTGAAGAATATACAAGCTAGGACTCACAACGAATAGTAAAGTACTTAAGGATTTAACATGCGCCAATGACCTTGACCAAACGATGCACACTTATTATAAGCGCCATCTAGCGTCCAACGTCCGTACTTCTTGCGTGCAAAGCTAACTTAAGTATAGACTATTTATACAGAACAGAATTCTGACGAAGATAATAACTTTACCTACTATGTTGCTCCCTCCTTGAGTAAAAGTGGTTGCTCCTCGTAACTTTATGATAACTGATCCTATGTGCAAGATTTTTGGTAGAAAGATAGATTAACACATATTTTTACGTGGCTTTGTCTCGGATGAATTAAGTACAATTAATATAGTAAAGCGGGGTCGCTTTAGCTAATTATCAATAGTTAAAAGAAGTCGCCTTCAGGACGTCTAGGTACATTCCGTAGGAATTCATACTCACCCATATCCCCATCTTATATAGGGACGATTCACACCTAACGGCGCGCGTTGGGGCCATCGGTGTAAATCATTCCTTATCGAAAGCATTATTACAGTAACCGGCACACAACTTGAGCCATGACCTCGAGTGCGCAATAGACGATTTTAAGGTATCGTTGGTGGAAAGAGAGGTGCGCGGGGGCATTCCGACGGCACGCGTCCACGCGATTGGCCGATGCGTGAACGACATGCGTGAACTTACCCCCACTACGTCAACTTTGGCTCAAGTTGTTTGCCGGCCACTGTATTAGCCGTACAACAATCATTCATATTCCCTTTTTCCCCTGTTAAACATAGATACAAGTTCTTTTTGGAAAACAAGCAATATATTATATGCTAGCTGCGTCTCATGATTTCATCCGATATCAGGGGCCTTACGTACAACTGCTAATAGCGGCAGCTAATCCGCTCAGTTGGAAAATCACGCGACCGCAAACCGTATCTGGGCGCGATAAGGTTCACGTTCACGTGAGCGGATTAGGTGCCGCAATTAGCTGTTGTCCGTAAGGCCCCAGGAACCTGTATTTTCTGGAGAAAAAGTAAGTTGTTTTAAACCAGACTTCCAGAGTAACAGCTATTTCCATACAAAGTTTCATCAAATCCATTCAGCTGCTACGAAGTTAAGTAACGTGGAACAAACATACACACAAAATTTCGCATTTATAATATTAGTGTGTTGATAGTGTGATAGAAGCAGGGCTGGTCAAGCCACGGCCTGCTAGACGGAGAAACGTATTTGAGGTACCAATTAAAACTAGGGTTGCCATACGTCCGGAATTTTTCGGGCTTGTCCGGGAATTTAAGCTTTTGTCCGGAATGCGGTGATAATTCATATCATTCATATATATATTATATTCATATGGCATAATATTACAAGCCTTGCTTAATTTAGGGTCAGATGACCGTGTGTGCAAAACGTCCCTAATATTTATTTATTAATAAAAATGCGAGTACATGGAATGGCGTTATACAAAAAAAACTAAGCAAAAAAGCGCTACAGGTTTTAATCTGAATGCTTTGGTCTATCGTCAAGCCAGAAAAAGAGGATAGTTAATTCAGTGATTACGATACAAGGTATAGATAAAAAGCAAGAAACAGTTCGTAAGTATTGAAACAGTTTAATGTCTATAAAGTAAAAACACAAAACAGATTACAAAATAAAATAACTAGGGAGCTACTCGATACTTCTACCAGAAAATAGAAATAGACTAAACACTTTATGAAATAAACTGCTGAGCTTCAGCCATTGTTATAACAACAACATGATACAATATAATTATACAAAATAGTTTAATGTCTATCATGTAAAAATACAAAACTTATTACTAAAACGAAATAAGTATTTAGTTTAGACCGTAAAGTTTGGACATTATTATAGGAAAGACAATATTATAGGAATGTATATTGCATCCTAATGTTAGATGTTGGTGAAAAGTAAATGTATTGTGTTGGTACTTGGTAGAAATAGTTTGGTGAGTTTACTAAAATCAAGGTAGAATAATAATTTGTTTGGCTAAACTGGCTAGTAAAAAACTTGGCAGGCGGTACTTCACACAGAGGCAGTTGCTCACGTGTATCAAGAACAAGTCCGATCTTGTTAGTCTAGTCCGTTAAATACTGCTGCCACCTATTCGACAAAGCTGCTAAGTACCGGCTGGAAGCTTAAGATTTGGTAGACCTTTTTGGTGACGTCAAAATAATGCTCATGCTCACCATCACAATTTACAAAAAACTTTGTATTGCACATAAGTATGTAAATTTTGAAGAAAACCCTATTTGTTTTTCTCCGAATAAATTTAAACATTGTATGTATATCGCATCCAAATCCGCTGTGTCTTGATATTTCTTTATTTTTTTCAAAGAAGTAACAAATATCCACTATGCTTCTGCCAATAACCTTCCGTTCCAGTTCTTCTGGTTCTTTTTGTACTTCAACTGTAAAATCCGGCATATTTAATAGACGTCGCTGCTCCTAGAACGAAATAACAAATAATTACTTTACTAACATATTACCCATAAATACATTTAGGCATATAAAAATAAAATATAATTGTGCACTTAGTTACATAACATCTTATTTGAAATAATAATTATATTCTGAAACAAAAAAAGGTACTGAAAAATTGTTAATGATCACCTGTTCATTCGAAGGCAACATTGTTTCTATTTCTGTTGTTTCCAGATGTTCGTCCAGGGAGTCTAGGTATCTGTAGAAAAAAATATAGAAAAAAATAAGTTTTCCATATAAGAAATTATGATGCATTACAATTCTAACTCGCATTTCTCCTTCTCAATGCGTTATCTTCTTCTCTACATAGTGTAAATTAAAGTGGCTTTCCGCGTCTGTCTGTCTGTCTGTATGTCAGTATGGCTGCTAACTCCTCCTAAACCACGCAACGGATTTTGATGCGGTTTTCACCATCAGTTAGATACATTTTCATGGAAGGTTTATATATATAACTAGCGACCCGCCCCGACTGCGCACGTAAATTACACCCGTGCGAAGCCAGGCGGGCGGGTCGCTAGCTCGCTAGTATATAATATACGCAAAATTTTGAATTACAAATGAATTATTTAAAACCAATGTGTGTAACTTAAAAATACAGGATTTTTATCGCTTCACCTCTTTAATACGTCCTATTAGGAAATAAAACCGGCCAAGTGTGAGTTGGGCACTGAGAGTTCCGTACCACCACATAACTTGTTAGCTACTAAAGTACAAAAAAAAAATAGTGCAAAAAGACAACATCCCATCAACGCCCAGGCGGTCACCCATCCAAATACCGGCCGCGCCCAACATTGCTTCACTTTGGTGAAAGTACGAAAACTGGTGGTGAACAGAAATTTGGCACCGACCCGCACTTGGACATTATTTTTGGTATACTTTAGAGTGAGTACTATAATTATGTCAAGTTTGAAGCTTGTACGTATTACCGTTTTTACATTAGAGCTAATACAAAAATACGTTTGTTGTATGGGGTGGGGACCCCCATTTCATTTTTACTTTTTGACTTTTTTATTATTTGTAAGTAAATCCGCCGTAACATTACATATTCTTTGAAAATTTCAACAGGCTATCTATTACGGTTCGAAAGATACAACCGTTAATAGGTAGGACAGACAGACAGACATCGTAGGCTTAGTAATAGGGCCCCGGTTTTACCATGTGGTTACGGAACCCTAAAAAGCATAATTTGACATATAGAATTCAAAAGAACTTGGTGGGTCGTATAATGTAAGACGCGGGCCGTGGATTGGACAGCTCTGGTATTCTATAATAATTTTAGTCTATTCACACTTTAGGTACGTACAACGTTGTACGAATGTTTGTATGTAATTATGTGTGTTGTTGTTTACTCGAATTCGCTATTTGGATAAAATTTGGTAAAGAAAGTAACAAAATACCTACCGTACCATACCGTACACAGTAGGTACATATGACTTACAGTAGGTACTACGTACGTAGTACGTAGGTAGGTATATACCTACTTACCTAGTTGATATTAGTATTACGTAGGTAAATTCCCAGTTGTGCCTGCCATACAAGTGCCTAGTGCGAGTCCTACTCAAACATGTCCGATTTTTATTTTTTGACTTTATACCTAACTATCGGTCCGCCCCAGCTTCGCACGGGTATAGACTATAGCCTATGTCACCCGGGGATAGTGTAGCTTCCCGTCAGTGAAAGAATTTTTCAAATCGGTTCAGTAGTTTCGGAGCCTATTCAATGCAAACAAACAAACAAACAATCAAATCTTTCCTCTTTATAATATTAGTATAGATATAGATAGTAAAGATTTTTTTTAATATTAAAATTTTTATTACTTAAAAAAACAGAAAATTAATTAAAACTTACAATATGAACTAAAACTTAAAATAACTAAATAAAAGTATAGATAGTATAGATTATATTTCTTAGTACCATTATTTAGGTAGGTAGGTACATTATTCTTTGGAAATTTCAACTGGCTATCTACCTATCACGATTCGAAAGCTAAAAGGTAGGACAGACAGACAGACATACATATAGACAGACAGACAGCGTAGAATAAGTCCGGGTCCCGTTTACACACTTTGGTTACGGAACCCTAAAAACGAGTAAGTAAGTACGGTTATTTAATTATTATGTATTGTGTTTTAATATAATATTATGATAGGTATGTACTCACCACGCCGCCAGTTGAGTTTCATTTTTTTCTGAGTTTGCCGTTTTTGTTGTTTCACCATTTCAAAAGTATTTTCTACACAGAGACAGTCTATGATGATAAACACAAAAACACTAACACATAAATTACACTTATTTCACTGAAGAGGTCCAGCTTCCTTTCAAATTTCAGCTTAAATATAAGCTAATAACTAAATACAAACAGTTTCATTCAAAACACTAGAAAAAGAATAAAAAAATTCAAAAAATATTTTTTGTAACGGCGCGCGTGGTCTGCACGTCGCAAAGCGCAGAAACAGACTGGCGAACCCCCGTCTCGTGCGGCCGCGGGTGTTTTTTGGTCACGTGGGTTAGGTATCTCCTGCGCGTCTATTTTTAATATTACTAAACATACGTACCAGGGGCCTAAAAAAATAATTTAAAAATTAAATATTCATGTTTTCGAATTTCCTATGTTCAGGTGAAAGAATCAACTGGAACGCATTTGTGGTTATCGCGATAACTCGGGCTATGGTGATGAAATAGACTTTAGAATAATATTTTTTATACAAAATGTAGCAAGTAAAAAAACCTTCTGTGCTAACATAATTAATCAAGTTGAATTTCCCTCATGAGCGATATTTTTTTCAAGTCGCTAGGATATGTAGTTTGTCCTATATCATTGGTTAAAAATACCGATTTGGCAAATGTTAACCTCTTAATAGGAAAGACCAGAATGACTCTGGTTGCAAACGTAAATAAAAGCTCTGCGGCTCCCATTAAAGAGCGGTCGATTAGAGACCTCTCGTACGAGCAACAAGAACGACTTTTAACATCGATCCATCAGGCACTGAGCGCAGATAAGGGCATATACCTGTCACAGTAATACGTATTAAAGCTTGAGTCATACATAAAAACGACAAAAAACTTGTAATGGTTTGGGTTCCGTAGCTAAATAATGCATATATTATCTGAAGGTGTTAGTTTTACAAGAAATGGGACTCAGTTAGTATCTTTTAAAAGGCAGAAGTTTTTTAAATGGAACAGCGGTAAAAACAGGTTTTTAAGTATTCTCTTACTATCTTAACAAAAATAATAAAAAGGTCAAATATAATTTTTAATCTTATCATAAACAGATTGACAAAAAGTTTTACAAAAGTCCTTCCTATTTGGATTAAATCTTGGAAAATCTAAAACAATTAGAAACAAAGGAGTTTATTTGTATAAGTTATAAAATGTGACCTGCAGTTAAAACCTTAAACTACTTTAAAATATACGGAAAGCTAAATTAAAAAAATAAATATAAGCCAACTGGAAGGAAAAGAGGACAGAATGCAATGCAATGCAATGACAATGTAACAATTAGTTCCGAATTAATATCGACAAATTCAAGAAGATAGTAGCTAAATGTCCATGAAAAGAGGTGCTCTATTTTAAATTAGCTCTTGCAAATTAAAGCAACATTGTAATTGCAAACAGTGGAATTCAAAAAGATAAAAAACGTTTTAATTTACTTTCGTATTCTCTTTACACCTCTTTTGCGTTAACTACTTCACAGAAGCAGTTGTACTAAAGTACGTATAGAAAACAATTATGTTATTGAACTTTAAATAGCTAGGAATTCTTATTAGCTGTCATCTGAACAGGTTTTGCGGCACCTTCGTTGCCAACGGGCTATCCTGAACTGAACTGAGTTCGAATTTGAATGACTCTTCGTTACCTTGAATACTTATGCGGTTTTTTAGATAACATTAGTGTTAACATGCCCTATAAATAATAAGGTTATTTAAAATCTAAAAAAACTCCTAAAGGACTCTTTAAAACAAACCAAATGAGCCCAAACTTGAGGGATTTACTTGTAGCTATTAAAGCCGCCCAAAACACCGGCCAAAATAATCTCTATCGCACATTTTCAACATTTTTTGAAGATTAAAAATCGATAAGTAAAAATTTGAAAACGAACTCACCTCATTTTCAGAAATCTTTCAGAGTGCCTGGTTAATGGGACGCGTGACCAAAATGATGGCGTGTTTCTGGCTCAACGCATAAGCATTGCCATATACGCCATTCAGCAAGGTAATGCTGCCAGCATGCTGGGTACGTTGCCAACTAATAGTGGGTTTGAGCTTTTGGATTTTCATTAGACCTTCAACGGTCTATTGGCAGTCTGTTTTTGTAGTTGGCTTGTATTTAGCTTGGATAATAAAGGCTCTTGCCCTTTTTAAAAATAAGAAAAAAAGAATCTGGAAATGGTGTAAATTCATGTTGTTCTTTTACACGACTGCGGAAGAAATTAAATAGTTCTTATTCTCTTCCGCCAAAATTAAACATATATTTAAAAAAAAAACGTTTCTGGTTGTTGCCATAACATTGTAAAAAGCAGATATATTTTTACCAGCTTTTTGAACGTAAGATACCAAGCTGGGATGAACTGGGGTGGGTTTATGCCAATATGTAGCCAAAATAATGCAGTAAAATATAGAAAAAAATATTGTGTTTCAATGTTACTTAAACATTAGCAAATCGACTCCATAATAAACAGAGTGACAAAAAATTAAGCAGGTAGAGCTTGAACATAACTGTTCAAAAATCCATGCGTCTGATAAGTATCTTAAGTAAACTGGTGTGGGGACGACTAACGTGCATTTCAGATACAAGTTACCTGATAATGTTATAACTGACAAGTGGAAATAAGTAGCTAAATGAAGTATTCGAGGCATGCTCTTGGTTGTTAATGTTAACACAAGAATCGCTCCGTGTCAGTAACAGTTAGAACTTTCAAAAACCAGCGGTAGCACGGCGGTGGCGTTCTTATAAAATTTGGTCTTTAAGGTACACTTCCGTGCATCGCGGCCGATCGCAGCCACGCGCGTCTGACGCGAGCATCTAACGCGCACGGCTAATGCGGACAATACTCGCACTATGAAAATGTATGGCGATTGGCGACGTCATTCGTCGGACACGCGCATATGTTGCATACCTCGAAAGCAACACTACTCGAAAATACACTAGTTTACGAAAACAATACAATGAGACGACATGTTTTTTCCATGTTGGCGCCAAAACTGAAGTCACCTTTATGACACCTTTTGCCAACTTCACTCAAAGATAATATAACCGCTAACGCTGAAGAGGTGGGAATATTTATGAAACGGATGCGACTCCTATAATGAAGTGAGAAGCCTATGGACAAGCATATACTTTAGAGTAGGATAGAAAGCGAAGAAATTTAATTTCGCACCCGTTTCATATCGTTCGAAATTTGTATTGAAGTTGCGCAAGCCTGACTTCACTGGTTATTTCTTATTTTGTTCTCAGTTTTCATAAGGAGGATTAAATTTATGATCGCTATCAAAATAATACGACTAATATAATTTCACAATCCCAGTTTACGTGTTGCGGACCGTGGACTATTCTGATAGCTGTGCTCATAAAATTTAAATTGCCTAATGAATAATACTGGATTACTTTAATGACCCCATATATGTAGTTCTTGTCATTTTTGTACTCTTATTATTTAGAAAATATAATTATTTTTCAAACATTTTTATTATTTATACACACCTAGAGTCGAATTTGCATTTTATAGCGCGCCAAGATTTTTTAACCGTTTTAGTTATCGATAAAAATAATTAACGCTGGACAAACTTTTGAGGTTCGATGTTATCGGAAAAGTAAGGCACTTTCTTGTCTTATTTCCCATCTACTATTTATATTCAGTTTTCGGCAGTAATTACGAACGGTGAGCATTAAAGTTTTGCCTTACCGCGGCAGCGAATATAAATCGGCTGTTTCATGAAATATCGAGTCGCAGCCGTGGGCTACACGCCTCGAACGCGTCGCGTCGCCGCCCTTATCTCTGCCGATACGATTTTATACGATATTCGATTTTTCTTTTTCTGACTTTTATGGAGCGGTTGTTCGCGGTGTATCGATAATTCGAGATCGGCCCTTTATGCTATAATTTCTGTACAGGTAGCGGTCCGCGATTATGTACCGCTGCCGGTGGTTCTAAAATGTTTACATTGTATTAATGGGTCTATGCTGCGAACTAATCGTCAACTAGGCCACGCTTCCCGAGTACCTATTTTAAGTTACGAGGATGATTTTCTTATAAAAAGCGTTAAGCCGTACACGAACCGGTTGCAAGGCCAGTTCTCACAAGGTACGCCCGCTTCATAACTGGCTACTTTATGCTATTGTAATGATCTAGCCTAGAAGCTGCCACTGCTGACAAAAACTCTCGCATTGTCTCTGGCGCTAGACCTGTTGCCCTGTTGCCGTTTACAGTCAAGTGTTTTATCACTTCGCGCGTTGACTCCAACACTTCCGAGAAAAATACAAGAGCTTGGAGATTTTCATACTTTATTTTTTCTTATAATAACAAGTCACATGACCGTGTTAGGTAAATAGAGATCGTGGTCTGTCTGTGGGCTCGTGACATTTTTTGTACCTCTTTGTTATTTAAACTAGACATGGTTCTGTCAGACTAATGTCTTTCTTTATATGAATTCGGCGGGAGAGACAAATAATAATTATAGATAAATAATAACAAAAGCGCCGTGGTAGCCCATTTGGGAGATCGCTAGACTTGAAAGCGTGAGGTCGCGGGTTCAAACCCCGGGCCCGTACCAATGAGCTCTTTGGAGTTTATGTACGGATTTTCATACCACTGGCTTTTCGGTGAAGGAAAACATCGTGAGGAAACCTGCATACGCATGGAGAAGGAATTCAATGGCGTATGTGAATCCACCAATCCGCACTGGGCCAGCGTGGTGGATAAGGCCCAATCACCCTTTCGGGGTAGGCTAAAAGTCTAGCAGTGGACTGTTAAAAGGCTGATTATGATGATGATGATGAATAACAAAAGTTAATTTATATAGGTACTCTTATACAGGGTTATATGGAAAGGGTATGTATGCCTAGCCGAAAGGAGTTCGTTTTACTTATAATTATGTTTTTGGTACTTGGGAGTTCCCTGAAATCACTAAAATAATATCAGCTGTTCCATATATTTTGTCAAGTGTGAAAAACCTTTTCTATGCAAGATATTTTTTTCGCAATTTCAGGGTTAGTTCCGTGGTAAAAGTTGTTCATAAAGTATAATGAACCCCATTTGGCTTAGCATACCCTTTCCTTATAACCCTTAATAGATAGGTATGTATTATGCACGTTGAATTAAGCAAGAAGGCATATATATGTCTATAAAAACCTAGTCTGTGGAATGCGCTGCCTGAATGGGTGTTCCCCGATAGTTACAATCTGGGTGTCTTCAAATCACGAGTGGATCGGTATCTTCTAGGCAGGCGTGCTCCATCGTAGACCGCATCATCGCTTAACATCAGGCGAGTTAGCGGTCAAACGCAAGCCTATTACAAAATAAAATAAACCAGCCAACTGCGAGTCGGCCTCGCGCACTGAAGTACCACCACAAAATACAATAATTATCAAAATGCCTTCCAAAATAGTCCAAGCAATTGCAACGTCGTCACACAAAATATCAACTATATTTTGCAATTGGCGCTCGGTTTAACTTAGTAATGAACAGAAATTTGTTACCGACTCGCACTTGGCTATTATTCATTATTTGTTGTTATACTTTAGAGTGTACTATAATCATGCCAAGTTTGACGTTTGTAAGTATGTATTACCATTTTTACATTAGAGCTAACACAAACAAGTAAAAATACTTTTGCTGTATGGGGTACCCCCCCCTACCCCCCTTTAATTTTTACTTTTTATTATTTCTTAGTTAATCCGACATAACATTACATATTCTGTGATTTTTTTACTGGCTATCTATTACGGTTCGAAAGATAGGTACAGCCGTTAATAGGTAGAACAGACGGACGGACGGACGGACGGAAGGACGGAAGACAAACAGACATACATTGTGGGCTTAGTAATATGGTCCTGATTTATTCTATTTATCCTAAGGAACCCTAAAAAAGAGGTTAAATAGAAAATATGATGACTTCATCTATTCGTATGATTCAATCATAATTTTAAGATGAGTTCTTATGCTATGCTTTTTTCTTTAAAAGGCCTATCTTTTTTATCCTTAGATTATATGTATCTTAGTAAATATTTTGGCACATTAACAAAAGCAAATGCAATACTAACGTAGTCTAAAAACTACATTAGTATTTTTTGCTTCAAATTGAGTCGTCTTACAAACGAATATTGATTTTAGTTATTAACGCTACAAGTTTTTGTAAAGTTGTACGTTCTCTGTAGGACTGAAAATCTGTATGTAGGCACTTAAGTATTTATGTTCATTGCTTACAATTACTATGTAAATAATTTAAATTTTCAAAACTAACACTAATGCACTTAGGCACTGTTTCGCGATGCAATCACCTAATGCGTACAAAAAACCGGGTTCCTGTTTAAGCATTCCTGTTGTGTCCACAGTTTTTCGAAAAAGTTTTCGCAAACGAATTATTCATAATGAGCATCGGCGAATAAAAAGTTATATCAAAGTATTTTATAACTTATTGCCATATCATTACGACACTTTTCTGGTTGGCGATTGTCGCGCCCATGTTCGGAATTTTATAACGTATCGCTTTAAAATTTAAAAAAATACCGTGTTTGTTGCTGGAGGGTTGTGGGCTATCGATTCAGTTTATGATGGTATTTTTTATTATTTTATGTTAATGCACTAAATACGTAGTTACACGGTTATGATTGCACATCAGTTGCGTATGCGCATGTTCGATTGTGCTGCGCTTTGCTTTGGACCTCCGCAGTTTCAGTAAATTTAATTGGAAACTGGTATTCTCAGTGTAACTGTGAGCAACAAGTGTCGGTTTTAGATACTGAATCCGAATTATCTTTAACGATACCAATACGATCGTAAATCTTTTCTAAAGACCAGGGTCCCAATTCTACTAAATAAATCGTTTTTAAATTGTATTGTTTTTAATTATTTTTTTAATGAATTGCGGCACAATTGACACATTTCATTTTCATTTTATACCTTAAGTGTCAAAAGTGACAATTTTGAGCCAATTCATTAACAATTTTATAATTATTTGCGTAGTCATACAAATTGTCACATATGACACTTTTTATACTTTAAGTGTAATTTTTGATGCAATTAATTAACTAATTAAAAACAATTGGTTTCCGTGAATTTTCAGTTGTAATGTATTTTCGAGACTTAAAAGTGTCCAAAGTTCGTTTGTTACCCCGACGCAAAACTGTGTCTGTCCATCTGCGTGTCTGTCTGTGGCATCGTAGCTCCAAAAGGGATGAAACGTTTTTTTTATTTGACTTGATCGACGGCTATAACAGCTAGTAGTTATGATTCTTTAAAATCGGTTCAGCCGTTTAAAGATTATGAACTCTTTTAGGGTGGGTTTAAAAAACAGTAAAGGGTAAGCATATATCGCTGTACCTAAATTACCAATTAATCGCCAAAAATCTCTAACCGTCTCAGATCACGGGTCAATTATCCGAATTGTTTTATCGCCGTGGCCAGGGGCGTTAGCTAGTATAAATTTAAAGGTTTATGAGGAGATGCCATCGTTTGTTGTAGTTGTCGCAGGAAGATTTTACAGGGCCGGTGACCATCGGAAGGGAACCGGACACTTCGAAGCATTGCATGCAACCGCCCCATGCCGTTGCCGGGCAGTACACTGTTCGCGAAACGACTACAATGTTACGTGATTTATAAACAGGGATAATGACGATATCATTAAGTTCCAGGGCTTTTTTATAGTTTTTGTCACATTCATGAGCGGTTTTTATTTCTGTACTAGCAACCCGCCCGCCCGGCTTCGCACGGGTGTAATTTACGTGCGAAGCCAGGGTGGGTCGCTAGTTATATTTATAAACCTTCCTCGAAAATGTATCTAACTGATGGTGAAAACCGCATCAAAATCCGTCGCGTGGTTTGGGAGGAGTTAGCGGCCATACAGACATACAGATGCGGAAAGCGACTTCAATTTATACTATGTAGAGATTTATAAACCTTCCTTGAAAATGTATCTAACTGATGGTGAAAATCGCATCAAAATCCGTTGTGTGGTTTGGGAGGAGTTAGCGGCCATACAGACATACAGACAGACAGATGCGGAAAGCGACTTCAATTTATACTATGTAGAGATGCTTCAGTTGCAAGTAAGAATGCGCCAAACAAGAGTAGCTCAGCGTTAAGTCTTGCACCTGTAGAAATACATTTTGAATTGATGATTCTAATGGGATTTATTATCGTAGGCGGAAAGCGACTTCAATTTATACAATGTAGAGATAGAGAAGTGACGCAGAAAGCGACTTCAATTTATACTATGTAGAGATAGAGAAGAGATAACCTGTTTACATTTTAATTTGAACTTCATAATAAAAAATTAGACCCCTAGTTAGCTTATTCCTTTTTAAAGATAAAGATAATTTATTTGCATACGAGTAAATCTTACACACATTTAGAAATGTTTGCACAATAGCTGTTGAAACAATATTAGTCACATTCCATCATTTTTGCCTATTAGGCACACAAATCTAGAGAGATGGCATAATATTAGAACCTACCATAATGTTTATTTAGAAAAACTAGATTTAAATTAAATTGCCGAAACAATGTCACCAATAAATTGAAATATCATGCTGTATTTCTAATTAATTAACAGATAGATTTTTAGATAATTGCAAAATAAACAAAATAAACACTCCTACTACGTGAACTATAGCACTAAGGTACTATGAAAATGTAGAAATGTACATGTTGTTAATCTCTAAGTTTGACAATCTTCGATAACCGAAAACGCATCGCATTTTAAATTTCAATTTCGCAAAATGCTCCCGTACTTAATAAATCAATTTTAATAATATCTCCTAAAGCCGTATCCCACCGCGAGGCAGTAATTTTTCACTTAGTTGTCGGTACATAATTACTCAGTTAGACTATCCTTAAAAATAAAACAGCATAACCTTCTAATCGTAACTTTATGCCCCCGTTCCTAAATCCACCATGCGACGGAATGCTGGAGAACGAGTTTTCTATCCGTCCCTGTCATTTCTATAGCCACACTATCTCCGTCCTTGTCAGCCTCTTGTCATTTTCTATAAGTTTTTCTAACATTCTCCTCTCGCACGCCCCCCTATTTCGGTCGAGCGCCTGCTTTATGAACGATAACTTTTGTTTGTTCAACAGTTATGACTATTGTTCGACACACTGATGCTTGTTACGCCTGCTATAAGTGTTTACTCGCCTAATGAAGCTCTGTTACCTCATCCTTCTAATGATTTATTTACAATTGCATGTTCAGTAATGCGTTATTCACTCTGTCGTAACGAGGTTATTATAAAATTTTAATGATTGAAATCAATGAGCCAAAAGTTAAGCACCTCGAATTTATTTAATTCGTTGTCATTAATTCTCGTCACAGTTTCCTGTTCGTGTTAGAATTTGTATTAAACAATTAACGGGCGGTATTGGTCGACATAAATTAAACGTAGCTTTGGTAACTGTGAAATACGGCTGTGTTGAATATGCTCCTGTAACAAAGTCGAAATCTTAATCTAAGCTGCCCCTTGCGCTGGCTGCTTAATGCTAACGAGTTACAAATTAAAAGAGACCGAGACGTGTGCCAAAGGTAACTTTATGGGCTTCGCATGTCTTATATCAATAAATTATTAACTACGCTCCTTGTTTGATTTCACATTCATGCTAACATCTTTCACCTCAAAACGTACCTTGAGTCTTTTGTTTACGGTTTAGAATGCTGTACGGATGATATGAGACGCGACGTTGGATTTTAATCCATAAAGCTTGGTGTTAATGTTTAATTTATGCCAGCATGAGTCTAGAGGAGGCAGTATAAATAGTACGTTTAGAATAGGTATTTGAGCGTAAGCCAGGAGAGGCGAGAATCTTTAGTTTTAATTAATACGCTGAACCTAGGCACTGGATATTCGCTATTTTCAATTAGTCCTTGGCACCGCCCCGGTAGCGTGTTTTGAATTGTGTGATCTAATGGGTTCTATACTTCCCATACAAATTATGGAATCAATCTACTATAAAATTGAAATATACATATAAGCCAACACACTAATTGACTAGGTGTAACGGAGGCATAACAAGATAGGTATGGAAATGTAAACACTATATCCTATTCCGTACGGCAGAATTTTATTTGACAAACTTGTAAGACGACGCCGCTTTGGTACCGCTACGCGTCTGATATTATAATTCTGCACTGTACAAGTAAAATTCAGCAATATTTAGAACGATTCAGGGTTCATAGTTCACTTCCACCGAATAGGTACATAAGCATTTTTAATCTCCCCAAATCCAAAACGAGTCTCGCGCTTGACCGCCATCTCGCCTGTTCAGCGATGATGCGATCTATGAAGAAGCAGGCTACCTAGTAGAAGAAGCAGCCGATTCACTCGCAACTTGAAGGTACCTAGATTGTAACCATCGGGGAATATCCATTGAGGCAGCACATTCCACAGTCATTTCTATAGATTGATTTACACAATAAAAGTGGAATCAAAGTGCTTCGTTCGGGATTTCGGAATATCAACCATGCTATTCGTGCCCGCCAAAGATAATATTGCCATTGGTGCCCGCCCTGGCCATTCAATAGAAAAATGGGCAGGAGGGAATTAAGTCAATTAAGATTCGAGGCACTCTCTCTGATAATAATTATATGTAACCGATAAAAACCATCAAAACAATGAAGTTAGATAGATAGATAAACACTTTATTGTTAACACCACAAATTTCATACACACGATAACAAGGCTTAAAAAACTAGCGCAATGTTCGGCGGCCTTATAGCTAAGAGAGATCCTTCCTATCTTCATAGAAGAGGTAGAAGGCGAGGCGTGCAATGGTGAATAATGTGATAATTATTTATGTGGAAACCGTTTATACTAATAATAACACGAAATAACCAAAAAATACATTTTCGCTTTTATTATATTAGTAAGAACACAGAAAAAAAGCTAATACATGTTTGAGGAGGAAGTAAAGATGCACATCGTAATAGCGATTGTGATCAAAGTACCTAAAATATATAGAGCGTCCTAATGAGCTGAATGTATTTTGTTTCGTAACGATCAAAATGTAATATAATCTTAAATATCTGAAGTAGAACGTCATAACATAAGATCAGAACAAGATTTTTATTAACACCAGAGCCGCCTACAAAACAGTTTTTTACATCTTACTCCGATATGAAAACCTTGTACCTATATCCAATTAAAGCAACAAATATTAACCGAAGTGAAACTTAATCTACGCCTATTACTGCAGACGCCTGGAGTAGAGCAGAAAAACAAGAAATGTATAATGTGTTCGTAAAAAGATAAACTTGTCAATTTATGACGAGGCCGGCGAGTGTTGCCGTATAAAAAATGTAAAAGCGTTTTATCGATGTATCTACATTTATAGAAATACTGTATTCAATACCTATCTATCTGTTTGAAGTATTTTTGATATCTTCATTTAAAAGCCTGCTATCTCACTCGCTCATTTTTAATATTTTAATAGATAAAATATCACTGAGAAGGATTTTACAAAACCAGTTGAGTATTATTGCCTTTAGAATAACACTGCAAACTTTTCAAAGCCATTGATGTTTTGTTTTAGCGGAGGTGATCGAAATACAGTTATAATTATTTTAATCTAATCTGCTATCCTTTATAATGTCAATGTAAGAATGTTTTAAGCCATTGCAATGCTATTCTAAATTAATAAATATAATGTGTTCAAAGATGAATGCTCAATCAGTTTTTTTATTCTTACTGATTATTTTGCGTCCAAATTTGCTTAAAATATTTGAATGAGATGGTTCTGGCCAGGCTTTTAATTTAGAGGGTTGATTAAAGAATTCTAGAGCTATGTAGCGATCATTAGTCAGCGAAGATGCATGCTTTAAGAAACCCAAGCAATAACTAAGTGGTCAAACCTTGTATAAGCAGTCACGAGTGCACGCTCTCTGATGGTACTCTCACGACTTACCTCACAAACTCACTATTGACACCGAAATAATAATTGTCACGTACCATGTCAAACATAAAGTGTCAGACAAAAAGTCCTTTTGATGAATTTCTCAAACACACGTTGTGAAAGAGAAGGGAAAAATTAACGGAGGTGTGTTAAAGTGTATTGATGCAGATTAATATGAGAAAACGGTATGGTATATGATGTTTTATTAACAAGTGACCGTGTAACAGTATCATATGTGAGATCCCGTTATGTTTTCAAGAACCATTGTGGCGTGAGTTTTCATTGCTCATGACTACAGATGCAAATTTAAGAAATAAAGTTTGTTGAAGGCGTCTTGAGACTGAGATTTTGGTACCTTAGTACTTTGTCAAAAAACGTTAAGTTTTACCAGACTGCGCAGGAAGGAGGGTTATATTTTTCGTGAGTGTGTATGTATGTAAGTATGAATGATGTTTTTTTGGCACACCCTGCAACCTAAAAGGCTTGTTGGATTTAACATGTGAGGTGTAATTTTAATAGTTTTAATAGTGGGAGTGTTATAGGGTATAAGAATTCAAGATGGCGTCTTCAAGATGATTAAATAAGGGGAAAATAGTAAGTAATCTTTGCTAAATACTACAATATTACCATCATTATGTAGAACTACCTCAGCAAATTTCAAAAATATTATAACTCTACTATGGAATAATATATGGGTTATATTTTTTTAATAATTTAAGTTACTTGTTTAAGTATTTGAAGAAATAATGTAATAGTCCCAAAATTTAAAGTTTTACAGTTGATTGCTCAAGTGCTCATCATTAATACTATACCTTCTATAATTAATGTGACTACGGAGAAAAAACGAGTAAAACGAACTGTCGTTGGTTAACTGATTTGAGTCATAACATCTGAACGTGAAGATTAAAATCAGTAAAGCCTCGTTCGTCTGGACAAATTCAAGTAACAGGTATAGGTATTAGATATAATATTGATTAATTGGATGGTAATCGTATGTACATATTTAGTTGTATTGTAAATTCAAAATAAAATATATGAGGTTGACGAACTTGTGGACAAGTGGGAAGAAAAGCAATAAACATTTTTATAGACCAACTCAACTATTCCTACGGCTTTGGCTTACAATACCACTTTGATGGCATTGCGTAACTCTTTACTAGGAATTTAGTAGAATTTATTTATTTTACTAGATATAATGAGGCATATCTTTAATTATATTTCAGAAATAATAATATATTACCGTTGTCTTCTTAAATTTTTAATGCTGTGGGATTGGGAAAGTTTACGACTGATTTGATATCAGATGGCATTAAATGTTCAGGTCTTAATTAATATGACACTTTTGATATGAACTTGCCTGTGCAGTATACTGATTTCATTTCAAAATGCTTATGAAGATAAAAAACGACTCATTGAAAATAATTTACTAGTACGACCAAAAATATAATATACATGAAGAAAGCCCCGCCCCGTTGGGCCAGTTGGTAGTGAACCTGCCTTCTGAGCTTGGAAGCGTGGGTTCGATTCCCACCTAGGACAAACATTCATGTGATGAACATTTGTGTTTGTTCTATATCTGGGTGTTATTATGTATTTAATTATGTATTTAAAAATATATATTTATGTATGTATATCAGTCTCTGGCAGCCATATTACAAACTTTGCTTAGTTTGGGGTTCAGATGACCGTGTGTGCAAAAATGACCCGAATATTTTATTTTTTATTAATTTATAGATAAGATAACTTTTCTTTGTTCACACCAGAAATGAAATAATATTACAAAAAGCCTTCAAGCTAGTGCAACAACTAGCGGCCTTATCCCTAAGGTACTATGGTGCCTTAGTAGCTTACAAATAATATTTGGTAAAAAGTGACATGACGAACACTGTAAAATAAAATAAAAATGCTCATAATCAGCATTACAACCTCATTATCATCATCATCATCAGCCAAAAGACGTCCACTGCTGAACATAGGCCTCCCCCTTTAACCTCCACACCAAACGACAGCCTGCCCTTTGCATCCACTGGATGCCCGCGACTCTCACGATGTTGTCGGTCCATCTAGTGGGAAGCCTACCTACGCTGCGTCTTCCGGTTCGTGGTCTCCGCTCAAGAACCTTTCTTCCCCATCGGTTATCGGTTTTTCGAGCGATGTTGTCTGCCCATTGCCACTTCAACTTGCTAACACTAACTAACTTCAGCTTTTAACAGCTATGTCGGTGACTCTGGTTCTTTGGAGAATATCCACGTTTCAGATTTTATCGCGCAAAGAGACTCCGAGTATAGCTCTCTCCATTGCCCGCTGTGTGACTCTGAGTTTTTCCAAAAGGCCAACAGTTAAGAACCACGTCTCAGTACCATATGTCATTACTGGCAACACACACTGGTCAAAGACCTTCATTGTAGCACTGTGGTATCTTGGACGAGAAGATGTCACGCAATTTCCCGAACGCTGCCCATCCGAGTTGGATTCTTCGGGCGACCTCTTTGCCTAAGTTGGACTTACCTAACTTAACAATCTGTCCAAGCTAGGTGTAATGGTCAACAACTTCGAGAGTATCGTTCCCAACGACTACCGGCACGGGTTCAACATGGACATTGGATATAATTTTGGTCCTACAATCTACAACTACAACAATTACAACCTACACCAGCAAAAAGACTGTCATTGTTAAACACAATAGAGCGTAATATTCATACACCACGGTCGATTTGCATGTTTGTTTTTTCTCTCTCTACCTTGTGCTTTCACGAAATTATTCTCTCAGATTTCTCTAAAGTGTGTCAGCTATCGATAGTAACCTAAATTACAAAGCTGACGCCTCACAAGAGCGTAATCACCGTCTAATCACTACTTAAGCCACTACTTAGGCAGAGTTAGCCGGCAGTTAAGGCACACATATAATCTAGGCCGTAGCTTTTCTTCCGATTGGTTTAGATTAGAACAATCCTTTGACAATCCGTGACTGAATATCTTATTGAAGAAGTTTATAAAGAAAAATTTGAATTTGAAGACTGATTTTAGGACGATTGACATTGTTTATATCTCCATTATTATCATATCGTTCTCATGTATTTAATTCGCGAGTGAATCGGTTTATTCAAGCATGTTCCATTGTTAACCGCATCATCACTTAACATCGTGCGTGATTCAGCCAATTTTTTTGTTAAAATAAATGTCTATCACGTTGTGAATGCGCCTTTTTGTATACAAATCATCATAATCAGCCTGGACTTTTAGCCTACCTCTTAAAGGGTGATTGGGCCATATCCACCACGCTGGCCCAGTTGCGGGTTAGTGGATTCACATACGCGATTAAATTTCTTCCGTATATGTGCAGGTTTCTTCACGATGTTTTCGTTCACCGAATTGTATACAAATAAACCCGAGTAATGCTAATAACTACATGGACATAATACGCCAACCAAAATCGAAACTCGACAAAGTTACGTAATACACAAATCTCTCAAATTGTTCAACTTAAAACACTGCTTTTACAGTATATGAGGTCGGTTCAGGACTGTAAGTCGCAGATTCTCGGCAGGTAGGCGAAGCTTCCGGCGTTCAAGCCGCTTTCTCGAGACCTCCTACTGGACCGAGTTTATTTCAACCATAAACATTGGAGCTATGCCATGGCTGCTCTGTTCACGTCCAATAATGTCCAGCTGTTATATTGACATTGATATTTTATACAGAGTTACGCGTAAAGGATGTACTAACCCGAAAGGGTCCATAATTCTCTTAAATATTAACAACTTTTAGTAGTAGACGAACCCTGAAATTGCGTAAAAATATCAGCATTTTCAAAGAAAACGGTAATTCACACTCAACAAAAATGTATAGAGATTGAATTTCAGGGTTTCGTCACTTATAAAAAAAACATAATTATGAGTATATATACACATTTTTCTCGTAGCTCTGTAGATAAAATATGTAATTTGTAACAATATATCACCACATATATTACCGTGTTAGTCTGTCGTCCTATAGAAAATTAAATACATTTTGAATTTTATTAATTATAAGATTTTTTGTTGAACTGTTTGAAATAGACTGCGATGCCAGCAGCTTAGAGCAACGGAATTACTAATATTTTTGTTAAAAAGTTTTGAAAATAGACAAAAATGCGAGTTTATTATGGTAATTGGGAATCACGATGAAACTGATCTTAAAATTTGAATGCGAAAAAAACTTTAAACTTACTCACAAGCTTACTTTTTTAACTTTTTGGTTTTGTGTTTTGTTTCTGTATTTTTTTTTACCTAGTTATTGCATCTGTCAGGGCAAATAAATACTTGGATCGAGTTTAGTTGGACAGGCTCCCTAAGAATAAGTAAACACACGGTTAAGGTCTCAACAAGCTTTAATAAGCTCTCTAGAAATCACGTACATAGTTTTAAAACGACAAGCGACTGTAGATGACTTCATACCATGTTTGCTCCAAGGTGTGAAATTCACACCATAACTTAGGGAAGTGACAGCTCTGTGAATTGTCGACTGGGACTTATTAAGCTGCCTCTTGGCACACCTCTATTTATGATTGACTGCTTTACAACAAAGGCACGCCTAATTATAACTTAAAAAAATTATCGTCTATCAACTTCTCAAAATTGCACGAGCGAAGGAAGGTTTTTTATGTTTTTTTTTATTGTGGTTTAAGGACTGGCATTTGCATTCGCTAGTTGCCTGGTTATTGGAATTTAAATCCAACATAATTATTCGGAATAATATGTTGGATTAAACAAATCCATATGTACCTACCTAAATTAATAATTCCCTAACTCGTTTTCTCTCACAACAGCGAAAGAAACGTTGTAATAAAATCAGAATGCCTGCTGAGTCAAATTTGTCTTACAAAAATGCATGGTTAGGGCGTAAAAACTAAGTTAGTAACTAGTGAGCTTGTATTAATAAATAATTCCATAAAAGTTACCATAAGTAATCAAATATCGACACTAGTATAATTATTATCCTAATGAAAATCGTATGGTTTTCTTATTATTTTCTATAGCACGCATTAAACTGAGCACTAAGTAAGGAAACCTACAAATTAAACGTATACCTACTTAAATAATAATAAAACACAAAACATGGCAATCAATAAAACTAAACCACAAATATCAAATACGGGGTTCAAAATTAGTTTCTTAATCAGAATACAGTCGTTTTTGAAATGTATAGCTTCGTCGATATATGTGTTTGTTTCCTTCGGTCGGCGAGCAGGTAACATGTTTCAAAAAACGGCAGGGGGTGTCTGATCCAAACCTTCAAAGTCAAGAATAATGTACTCATATATCCTACATAGCCGTCTATCCACGAATTTGAAGTATTTTTATTAATGAAGTATATCTACACCAACCACACGTTTAATGTACAGGTGTGTCGTTATACCCAATAAATTATTCCTTATTTTATTGTCCCATCATTAAATTAGACCTTGATCGATAACATATTAGTTCCCTTCACTTCGCGACAGAATTAGGTGTGCAGATAGAATCTTTTTCTCAGCAACAGCATAATTCAATTATATCTTAGAGCAGATATCGATTTATCGGTCAATAAATAATGTTACGTAAATTCACAAGTACCTACTGTACGTATTTAAGTAGCTAGTATAGAACGGCGGTAAATAAGTCTACATAATATAAACACATACGACGCAGTCGCATAAATAAGTGCAGTTTATTGTTGATAATAAAATTGTATAAGCAGCCTGACGCCCCATCTTTTAATAGGGCACCTTTGTAAATTATGTTAAGGCAGGTATAACCTGTGCCCTCACTGTGGAATCGATTAGTTGCGTTTCGAACATTTCGTTGGGTTCCTCTCGATGACTCGTCTCTACTTTTGTCGCTTGATTGCTTTTTGATGTGGCGATAAATGTGACTTATGTGGTTTCGGCTAACGGCGAATACATTTGTGTAATGACAGGTTTTGTGCATTTTAGGCGGGCACCGTTTAATGTGTGAACGTTATTATTATGTTTTTTCAAAGATCTACCGATAAAACGTAATTTGTACGTTCATAACCCGTTTGTAATTTAATGACGCTAATGTTTGCATGCAAATTAATTTGGAATCATTAATGAATGAAGCTGGAACCTGTGAAATGGTCGTATCTGACAATGTTTTATATTATGATTTAACTACGGGTTAGAATATTTTTCACATAATTTCTATTTCTGTTTCAGGTAATAAAGAGTTTAACGACTGCCTATTGAGTAAGTACTTCGCAGTTAAAGTAATAAGTTTTTGTTATGTATATTGTAGTATAGGTAAATTTTAATAATGAACATTTGAATGGCGTTCAAGTATAGAAATAATCACAGGGTACTTATCAAAGAAAAAGTATTTTAATTTACGGAGGCAAGGGCTTCATTCTTGCATGCCAGCATGCTCTGACTAGATCGGCCGAGGCTAGATCGCCGTTGGCAAAGAAGCATTCAGCTACTAGTCAATCTTAGCGAGGCATGCGGCGGCCATCTTGCGAGGACGGACAGTCGGACGAGAAGACGGCCGGACTGTAATTGCAGAGCTATTTGCCGCGGGCCGTTTTTCTATAAAATAGCGAAAAATATGTGCGTTTGATCCGCTCGTGATGTGTGTCCTGGCACTCTTGGTTCTAATCTTTAAGTGTTTTGAAACTGGAGCCATACATTCACCTATTTTGAGCGAATGTTTTCGCAATTACCTAACCAGCAGTGCAAGTACCGTTCTTATCGATCGATAAAGTTGACCGTTGAAATCGACAAATTTGATAAAATGTCAATAGCGAGTACGGATCAAATGAAAATTTTATCAAATTTGTCGATTTCAACTGTCAAATATGTCGATCGATAAAGAACGGTACTTGCACTGCTACTTATATGTAATTGCGAAAAGTTGCGCGACCGCAAACCGTACAAAAGATATATATTTTAAGACAGGTTTTGTTTGTTTTGGAAAATACTTAAATACGCGTATTCGCTCCAGTATTGCAAATTTCTCGCTTACGTTTTTGTTTCTTGAACACTGACGCCCATCACAATATAATTCAATACCATACCGAGCAATAGAGATTAAATCATAGTAACACGGCGCGAACGATCGATAGCGCACAAAAACTGCAGAAATAATTCTTTGAATAGAAAAGTGTTAGATTTTAACTATTATGTAAGGCACGTAGCCGTCCATAAATGGTTTGTAATTGTAGTGAATGTGAAGTTTTTGCGCTAGCATCGGGGACTCGCAGCCGGCGAGTAGAGCCGCGGTCGACACTAGTTTTTGCCACTTCATCCCCGATGACACATTACTATCTCGAATGAAATGGGTACGCCATTTAGCTTCCACTGTGGCTTAGAATTGCGGACGGTAGCGGCATCTACGTGACTAGATAATGGTGCAGTTTTAATGTTTTATACAGAGTATGTGATAGGTTCTTGGCTCCTTGCTTGGAAAAGTGGATTATCATTATTAGGACTTCAAAAAGTATCGGTTACTTCCGGAGATGAACAAAACGAAATTTACAAATATGGCTCGTAGTAACAATAAAAGGCTTAAATCACCGATTAATGTTCGTACAACTTTGATACGCTGCAACTGGAAAATCATACTTCATACTTCTCTGCTCTATCTCTACATAGTGTAAATTGAAGTAGCTTTCCACGTCTGTCTGTCTGTATGTCTGTATGGCCGCTAACTCCTCCTAAATTACGCAACGGATTTTGATACGGTTTTCACCATCAGGTTGATACATTTTCAAGGAAGGTTTATTTATATAATTAGCGACCCGCTCCGGCTTCGCACGTAAATTACACCCGTGCGACGCCGGGCGGGCGGGTCGCTAGTAATATTATAAATGTGAAAAGTTTATTGGTTTTTTGGTTTGATTGTTCCTCTTTCACGCAGAAACAGAGCAACTGATCGACCTGATTTATTGCATGGGCATAGTTCAAGGGCTGGAGAGTGACATAGGCATACTTTTCATTATTATCATCATCATCACCATTTTTCATCACTACGCGGGTGAAATCGCGGGGCGCAGCTAGTAATAAATAAACCATATAAATGTAATAGATAATTCAAAAAAATTGCGACCCGCAGTATTCGAACCTGCACCATTCGGGTTTGCGTCCCGAGTGATCTAACTGCTGTCAGTCCCCGAATTGTCTTTGCGACTAATCTAAGCGTTGATAATGCCATCTGTAATTCTTGCTACATACATGCAAGTAGTACTTTGCTTGAAGCTTTACAGGCTACAAAACTGACTGAGAAATGACGCCTTTTTACTTTATAAATACCTTTTAGTTTAAATTATTATACTAGTGTCACAAAACAAAATTGTGTTAAGGACATGTCATTAACTGAAAATGAAATCAATTTTGGAGAAAACATTTCAGACCAGCTCAATGACATCATACCATAGTCGTCGAACTTTCATAAGTATGTTACATTTCAGCTCAATCGGTTAAGGATAAAATAGTCTAAAATTTCGTTGCAAGATTTGTCCTACACATACATACTAACAGGGCAAGTTAAATAAAAGCTTGTAAATTGAATCAAAAAATTAATTTTGTTTATGTTATTGAATTGTTAATGTTTTTTAAGTTTTGCGTGAAATTGCCATCTTAGGCAACAGTTTTATTAGATACTAGTAGGCCGCCCCTGCTTCGCACGGGGGAAGCCGGGATATATAGCCTATGTCAACCGGGGATAGTGCAGCATCCCAACAGTGAAAGAATTTTTCAAATCGGTTCAGTAGTTTCGGAGCCTATTCAATACAAACAAACAAACAATCAAATCTTTCCTCTTTATAATATTAGTATAGACAACCTATAGGGGGAACCACACCTGCTGTGAGAAAAATGTGCGAATAATTAGCTACACAAATGAACTTTTCTGTTCTAGTACTGCTATTGCTGTCATAAACGCATAAAATGCGCACAAAGCCCCAGCTTCATACAGTATACGTGAATTTATTAGCAAAATATAAAGCCGGCTTCATCAAAGTCATAAAAGAGAAAATAGTAAGAATAAAAACAAAATAGGTAGGTAGTCTACTAGTTAAGAAGTCAAAATTATCAGTAGCTGAGTAGATAATTATGTATGCAATAAACATTGATTAATGAAGTCTGTGGCCCACCCAAAACCAATCTAGCGCTAATTTAGGCTCGGACAAAATATGGCTCTTTTGTAACTTTCGAGAATTCGAACCGGTATATTATACTTTTACCGATGACGGAAGTGCATTTAGGATCGAAATATAAGGGGACTTGGCCCCGACTTATTCTAATAGACATTTGATTAGATACAAATACATAACAGACAGTAAAAAATTACATGAATTGTAGTACTGCGTCTATTAAAGAAAGTTCTGAGATAGAAGCCTTTAGTTTTTGGTTCGATTATCAAGGGATAGTCTATCCCTTTCCCGCAAAGTGAGTGTTAGTATGGTTTATTTACAAGTGATGTTATTACTAAGTATAGTGTGCCCTCTGTCTAGCAAAATATTAAAAAGTTTATTACCACCTTTAATTTAAAAAAAAATGTGATCATGTCTCTATTTTAAGTTTAGGGTTTTTTTAAACAATAAAAAACAGTTCTGTTGCTTATTCTAATTTAAAGAAGAAGGGGGGGGGGGGGGGGAGGATGAGACCTACACAGAAGTTTGCAGTGCGGCCTTGCAGTGCAGTAGCACATGCTCTATGTTTTCATTTTCTTGGAGACAGCTTCGGCACAGAAGACTATCAGATCTGTTGCTCTAATTTTGTATAAGTGGTAGTTTAGCTCACAGTACCTAACTTTGTTGGCTCCGACTGCGTCGACTATACTTTGTTCATGTTTTGTTTTAGCTCTAAAAGCTGCAATAAATTGTAAAAAACTGAATTAAAACTTCTTTTAATATTCACTGTAGGTATGTCCGGACACCAACCACTAGCAACAATTGAAAGTTCAAAAAACATATAAAAAATTATCAGAACTTATAGCTTTTTGTGCGGAAATTTAAAAGACTCCAGATAATGTGAATTAAGGGCTTAGCCCTTAATACGCATTATGACCACTAGCCATAGGTAAATGATCACGGAGATCACGAACGTATTTATCATTTACCAATCGGAACAATAAGAGTTGGTCATTGATTTATGTCGTGCTTTCGACGCACAAGATATTCGAGTTCGTTATGTGTGCGACATTTCCGATGTTTGACGTCACGTGATATACTTGGTCTAGGTTGTTAGTACACAAAGGTGACACAAAGTAGGTATCGTATACTTGGCGACTCGTATAACATCGCGAGTCGTGACTCCCGTAGTGTTCGAATTGGGGTTTTGTTCACGAATCTAACAAATTTAGGCAAAGTGTGTAAATAAAATGACATGCCCATCTCGACGAAATTGCTGACTTGTGTCGCCTCGTATATAAACGGCCTTACGAACACAATCACACGGCCCACGTATCAGTAACGTAGAGGCTTAGACGGTGATGTATTGGTACAATATGTTGGCGTAGAATGCGCTTTGCGTCTTATGTTATATTTAATGTTGATTGAAAACCACCATAATATTGTGCAAGTATTGTGAAAGCTATTTGTAATACCAAGACAAACGAATAAAAGAACACTTTTAATGAAATTATGCTGATGTTGCGTTCCGAATCAATGCAGTAGGTACTGATGAGAACCAAGACAGCACCAAAAAAAAACTTCGTGACGTGTTGGTTGTCTATATCGATACTGGCGTCGTTGATACTTTTCTCATTTATTATAACTTTTACTTTTCAGGTATATTTTGTAAAAAAAAAACTACCTTTAACCATGTAAATAAGTAGTTCCGACCCCGTTTATTCAATACTTAAATGATTATTTACTAATGGTTTTTCAGATTAACAATAGCCTTGCAAAAACCAAATGACTGTATAAAATGTGTTATGAAACAGATAATAAATATTATTAAGACACGCTACCTGTACCTTCTGCCAACGCTTGAAGTGATCACGGTGATTTGTACCTACTTAATTTAAGTGACACTGGGTTTTTTGTTGTTCGGAACCTGTGTCTTTTTATTGGATCGGTCAAACAAGGTTTTATTTGTCGTTGGGATATCTTATTTGTTTTTAAAGACATATGTTTTTATGTTTTGGTGCTGATAGTCTTGAGCAAGGACGGTAAAGTTTTGAAGCTTTTCGAACTGAACAACAAAAAGATTTATATTTATTGATATTTTTGTTCATAGTTGATTGATTCTGATGTTACTTTGCGGAAGTTTATCTTTTAAAATGTTTTTTTTGTTTGTTTCAGTATTAATTCATTTTTGTTTTAGGTAAGAGTATTAGTAAAACAAAGTAACTGATCCCAAATTCCTTATTTAAATCGGAAATACACTAGAATACACTATTCGTCAAATAAAAAGTTTTAAATTTTGTTTATCATTCTCGCGAATGCTCAGTATATAAACTAGTCAAAGATCTATTTATTCTGTAATTAATACATTTTTAATTTAAAAAAAACTGTCTCTAGTTCAATAAACGGGACTCATACACACATAGAGATTGACTATTTTCTTCTGACCTACATAAGAAAAACTTAAAAACAAACAACTAAAAAACTTTAAATAACTTATTCGGAATAAACTTATTTATACATGCACACTAGCATGTCGATTAAATTATATGAAAAAAATCTCAAACAGTCGAATTGAGAATCTCCTTTTTTGAAATGGGTTAAAAACCTAAATGATAGAAGATTTGTTTTTATTCTTGTTGTTATTGTTCCCTGGGTCTAAAACGGACAGTTGGACACCACCCTTAGGCATTTGCCAGTATGCTCATTACACGTACCTACTTACTCGTAAATCCTCATTATACGCTTTTACATGTTGTTCATTGGAAAGTATGCGGAAGTCTTGTACTAGATATAAAGTGTAGCAAGTAAAAGTTGCATAAATATTATACCCGATTAGACTGTGAGAATGAATGAGCAATTGATACAGTTTGCTTGGGAGGTCCATATTTGTGATTCATTAATAATTTTGACTTAATTACTTTTATCTCACTTGCCGACTTATCTCTACGAGATTTGCTCTATTTCAATATTTAATTTGAATGAATATGTATTAGCTACCTTTTACCACATATGTTTTTTAAATCGTTAAGTTTTTGTATAAGAGGAAGGAGATTCCTAATAACATCGACCTTCGTTGATAAACTACTAACAGCGTCTAGCAGTTTTTTCGATTTTTAGGCTTATGATTTCGAAAGTATTATTTTTTGTAAAAACTACTTTTGAGTTAGTAAAAAATACGGGCGGAATTGACAACCTTTCTCCTTTTTGGAAGTCGGTTAAAAAGGTTTTACCTCTCAGTAATTTTTGGGGCCTATAAAGGCTCCAGCTTGCATGCACGCGGGTTCACCTGCAATGGCATCCCAACACTTAGAATGGTTGCAAGACAGACCGTAGCTTAGCGGTAGATCGCTCGGGGTGTAAACCCGAACGAAACAGGTTTGTATATTGCTGGACGTCAAATTTTTGAATTGTGTATAACGTTTAAAACCCTATAATATGTTAAACCAAGATTAAGCTATTGTAATTTTTAAACTTTCGTGATTTGAACACATGTGTTAAATGTTTATTGGGACTTATCACGCATTATTAAAACAAGATGAAGTTTTCTACATACTACATTTTGTCTCCGTAACATATGTTACAGAGTTGAGTTACATTACATTTACAGAAACTTTTCCATGTAGGTAATTTTAGTGCAATTTCCGTAACTAAAGTATATTTTGATACTTATAGTAAAAAATAATCTCAAATGTTCCCATGAGTCATCGTCCTTTTATCCTGTTCGTGCATAAGAAATGTTTGACGCGGTAACCTGAAACTGTTTTGTATATTTTGCGCGAGGCTCGCGGGCGATAATTTCGATACGAGGCTGGCTAACGTGGCATTTATGATTTATAATCCGGCCCCCGACGGGTCTTCGTCACAGGGACAGCGGACTTTAAAATAATTTTGATTTTAAATTGGAAGCAACTTATTAAGCACCGGTTTTATGCGATGGGACACGCAAAAATTGGCGGCAGGAAGACATCGGTATGCGGTCATTAGTACTGCTTGGCTTTTAGAAATAGCCGCGAATTGAGGCTGAAATGGCCATTTCAGGTCATTCCTCTTTAATTTTTATGCTGTCCTGAAGATTTATGTTCATTATTAAAAATTTCACCCGTGCTGGAAAATCTCAATAGGACGAGTTCGTTATGGAACGAGCTGACAAACCAATCTAATCACCGGTGTCAACCAGCTAAATTGGTTCCCAAATTACATTTCTGGGTGCCTTCAAATTGCGAGTGAATCAGTTTCTTCTAGGCAAGCGAGCTCCATCGCAGACCGCGGTATCCTATCAGGCGATGTGGCGGAGCATTTTTAATAAAAAAAAAAAATTAATGGTATCCTGACGTAGCTTACCTAGTGAATCTTATCATATCAGTGATGTTGAAGCAACGGACAATCCCGTCAGTCTTCAAATAGATGACTACAAGTGGTACTCACAACTGAGTGCCGCATAGCACGTAAAATTTTAGATTCCGGATGTTTTTCAAAGTACAACATTCAAAATCATGAAGGCCTTCGTACGGGCAAAAAAAAATCACGCTCGGTTTCACACACAGCCTCTACAAATTTCTCAATACCATTAAAATATTTTGTTTCACAGCTTGTTTTTAACACTCTTTTATTAGGTTTACTTGTAACGAACTGTGTAAACAAATCTTGGAAGTGGATTTTAATCTACTTCCAATTTTTGTATCGAATTGAAACTTTACAAATCTATACTAATATTATAAAGAGGAAAGATTTGATTGTTTGTTTGTTTTTTTGTTTGTTTGTTTGTTTGCATTGAATAGGCTCCGAAACTACTGAACCGATTTGAAAAATTCTTTCACTGTTGGGATGCTGCACTATCCCCGGTTGACATAGGCTATATATCCCGGCTTCCCCCGTGCGAAGCAGGGGCGGCCTACTAGTATTATATAATCCGGATGGTGAATGCAATAATTTTATTTGATTCATAGAACTGATGACGTTGAAGCCAGGAAATAGCCCCAGTAAGCCCCTCGAATTTGGGCTTTTCTATGTGCTTTTTTTTTTTACTATAATAATTTAATTTACAATTGCTTAACCACCTGGTAAATGTTGAAACAAGCATTGAGCTCAGCATTAAGGCACTCGCCTTAAGGCTTAAACAACAGGATAATCTCCACGATCCATATGGAACACGTGACGTCTGCCGCCATAATGCCACCGTTGACAAAGTGCCCTCCACGTAAGGCCGTTCGTGTACGGGGCGACGCATAATGACGTGACCATGCAAAGTATCGGATACTCGATGGACCAGACTGCGTGCAGTCTCTTGATTTGAGTTTTTCACACAGTGGCTTATACCCGTGCGTTCTCTTTGTGATGATGGTGCCGAAACGTGGACACGTAAATTTGGATCGGTCCATAAGCTTAAAGTGGCTCAACAAACTATGGAAACACCTTTGTTTCAGCATTTCTCTGAGGGATTGTTTGCGTAATGAAATGACATAGTCGCTGGACTATGCCAGAGCTTTTAAAGCAAGCTGAAGTGGTTTCAGGCCGGTCAGAGCAGTCGTAAAACCGATAATCATTGAGTTAGATGTTCTAAAGTGGATACTACGAATTGGCCAACGTAGTGTGAGATATCCTGATACTCAAAAGAATGAAAGTTGGCACTAATTGGAAGCGAAAATCTTAGAACCGAGCTGAGTGGAGTGCTTTTTGGAGATACATATTTCCAGCAGTGGACTAATGTGGGTAAGTTATGAGCGTGATGATAACTCGGTGCCGACAAATATCGATGCGATGTACCATACAGTCGCGAAAAGAGAGTAGTGACACTACTTGAGTCCCAGACTTGCATCACTTCGTATACGAAAGGCCTAAGCGTCAAAGCGAGCGTTTACCGCGTGCGCTCTCTACTCACCTAATTACGAAAGTCACGCTTCAACTAAGAAAATCTTTTGTGCTCTTTTCCCGTGCGTTAAGAAATGTAGCAAAACGAGTCGAAGAGCGTTTTTTCCGAAATGACTTTCAGTGTCACGGCTTCGACCGGTGACGGTTTAATGAGAAAGCTTTGTGATCGCTGAGCCAGTCGGCGCTGTGTCGAATTGTTGTTGTGATGTTCCTCAACGTTTAATTTTACGAGGGTTGCGACGCTGGGCTGAGTTCATTGGGCATAGGCATGTGCTTAACAATGCTTCCGCTTGCTAAATGGCTATGTTTTTGTGTAAATAGTGACTTATTGCAAATAAATCATTTTACCGTTTAATATGTAAGTGTTATAGCTGCGTTCAAAAATCCCTTTAATGAGATTAAAGTATTAAAGCAGCATTAAAGCCTTAAATTTTAAATGAGTTACTAGTTTTTTTTTGCTATCTGATGATTGCCGATATCTACCGTTAATTATTTAAAAGTTAATAAAAATACTGTCTCTACGGGCTTTGTTAGTTTCCTAACGTACTTAACGGGCGGTTATCCGAGTCGCGTAGGCAACAAAACGCTCCCGCAGCCCCCGCCAAGTTATAGCGACGCCATGCTAGAGTCAGGACGCCCGCGGGGGGAGTGCAACGACAAAAACGAGCATAGGTCCGACCTCGATGACGCCTGGCGCGGCACTGAACGCGGCGCGCCAAAATTCTCGCGTCCTTTTTACGCTTTTAATTTCACTAAAAAACGACACTATTCACTATCAAAAATCTATCCAAATAAAATAATGTTGAATAAAATTGCCTTTCAGTACATGCAATTTTCACGTTGTTACGAGCTTTCATTAGAGCATAAAATGAAAAAAATAAACTAAGTCGACTTTGTTTCAGATTTTTTTTAATCGAGGAAAGTTTATTCCATCGTGTTTTGAACCAAATCATAAGCTCAAGTATCTGTGACATGTATTTTTTTTCAGCTCAAATATTGTAATTTAACTGAAAAAAAAATTAAAACCGTCAAGTTTGGTATAAGAGGATCGAAGTTAAGCCAATAACGAATAATTATCAATTTAAATTATCAACTTCAAAATTAGTAATATACGCAACTTTGTTTACTTGGATGACAATTATTATATCATCGAAGTAACAAAATTTTCCAGCTATTTTGATTTAAAAACCAAACTACTGAATCGATTCTGATGAACTTTTTAAGGAACCAATCTGAAAATATATTTTTTCAAGAAAATAAATATAAAAAAAAACAAATCGGTTCGCAATTGAAGGAGTTCTGAGGTATAATAATAAAATAAAAAACTATTTAGACCCCCTTATTTTTTGGAGTCGGTTAAAATAAACATTTTCATTCAGTTTATTTCAAATCTCTTCTTCTTCTTCTTTAAGGAAAAAATCGTAAGTAAATCAGTATGTCAAAGACACTCAAAAATAAAAGACATGAGATTCTGTCTCTCTCTCTCTCTCTCTCTCTCTCTCTCTCTCTGAGAGAAGGCCTGTGTCCCAGCAGTGGGAAAATAGTAGGCTAATAATGATGATGATGACACTTAGGTACTACGTGAAAGTTTTGTATAAAACATCAAATTCATTAATTTATTTCCGTGTTGCCGGGCGAGCGGTCGTGATGCGCCTGCGCAAGACGCTCTCCGTCACCCGTGACAAATCCCTCCTGAGAATAGAACCCTACCCTTTCTTGTTACGGATATTTTAAACATGAACTCGAATCGAGCTTTTGATAATTTTAATTTATTCAATTGTGTTCTCTAATGGTAGTTCTGTTCTTTTTAAGTTGATCAATCTATCTATATTATGGACAATCAATCTATCTATATTATTATTATCTATATTATGAAGCCAAAATTACGTTTTATACTTCTTCTAATTTTACTGGTACAAAGAAGCTGAAAATTTGTCAATGATTTTGTCTTTACTATGGCAATACCATACAATTTAAAATTATAGCATAATAGAAAATACAGTTTAATTATTTAAATTTTATAGAAACGAAGTATCACTCACTCACTAACCAAGAAATCTAGAAAATTAATGAAACTTGTATAAATTATTTTATGTTAGTGTATACAATTTCCACTAATAAAGAATGTTACGACAAGAACGAATTAGGGGGTTGAAAGTCTTTTAGAAAGTCTACGATATACGTTTAAGTTTTATCCTTGGTTCGGACTAAGCTTCTTAGCCTTGAGCATCGACGTAAAGTTGCTAGTCTATCGGTTTTTTATCGGATACATTTCGGAGAGTGTGCACCGGATCTGCACGATCTAATTTCCTCCTGCCCATTTTTCTATCGGACTGCCAGGGCGGGCACGAAAAATCGTCGCTTTATGGTTGATATTCCGAAAACCCGTACGAAGCGCTTTGATTTCACATCTATTTTGCGTACTGCTAGTCTGTGGAATGCGCTGCCTGAATGGGGACATAGTTACAATCTGGGTGTCTTCAAATAACGAGTGAATTGGTTTCTTCTAGGCAAGCGTGCTCCAACGTAGACCGCATCATCGCTTAAGATCAGGCGTGATGGTAGTCAAACGCAAGCCTAGAAGAAAAAGTGGACCAAGTCACGGGAAGCAGCTGGTAACAGATAGGTGAAAGAGTTAAGCGATAAAGTATTGTTAAGGCCCGTTAACTGTTCCTGGCTAACTGGTATCCATCAAAGGAAATTCTATGAAATTGGCCATTGTATTGGGAGGGCCAGTAACTCGAGCTAGCTGGAAGGGTCGCTCTTTAACCTGGTGTAGTCGTGATGTCGCCTTGACCCTGGGGCGAATCTATTCTGCCCATCATAATCGTTGTTTTCAATTTACGGTGGCTGTTCTATCCGGTGATGTATGACGCTGTTCGATCTACGACGCGCGTTATTAACCAAAAGTGAATTCTCAGTAAATAAACTTATGGAAGTAAATGAAGAAGCAAGTGGTAAGATGTGTTCTCTGCCTACCCCAATAGGAAAGAGGCGTGACTGTATGTATGTATGTATGTGTGTATGTATGTATGTATGTATGTATTTATGTATGTATGTATGTATGTATTTATGTATGTATGTGTGTATGAAGTTATGGTAGTGGTTCTTCCCATCTGCAGCGTTCTTACTCGAACTTTTAACATTATTGAAGATATTTCTTAATAGTAACAAAACCATGCATTGCTGTCTATAAAATCATTACAAACAAAGTAATTTTCAATTTGATATATTTTAATTTGACACTTACATCACCTTCTATATATGAGAAGAAGAAAAAGATCAGTGAGAACTGCTCAAGTTGTTTGAATACCTACTCATTCTTGTTATTAGAACTAGTTGTTAGTTGTCCATATACAATAAAATATTATAAAAATTCAATGATATCGAAACATAATTATTTATTTTAATTTTTTGTCACTCATTGGAAATTAACACACAGTAACTTTATCTTCATTAATGTGAAAATGCGCGAGCAAGATAATTATGAAAAGAAAGAACCGTCTTAAGGTGCGAGGAAAGGAGGTAATCATCATCATCATCATCATCATCATCAGCCAGAAGACGTCCACTGCTGAACATAGGCCTCCCCCTTTAACCTCCACACTGAACGACAGCCTGCCTTTTGCATCCACTGGATGCCCGCGACTCTCACAATGTCGTCGGTCCATCTAGTGGGAGGCCTCCCTACGCTGCGTCTTCCGGTTCGTGGTCTCCACTCCAGAACCTTTCTTCCCCATCGGTTATCGGTTCTTCGAGCGATGTGGCCTGCCCATTGCCACTTCAACTTGCAAATTTTAACAGCTATGTCGGTGACTCTGGTTCTTTGGCGAATATCCACGTTTCGGATTTTATCGCGCAAAGAAACTCCGAGCATAGCTCTCTCCATTGCCCGCTGTGTGACTCTGAGTTTTTCCAAAAGGCCAACAGTTAAGGACCACGTCTCAGTACCATATGTCATCACTGGCAACACACACTGGTCAAAGACCTTCGTCTTGAGGCACTGTGGTATCTTGGACGAGAAGATGTCACGCAATTTCCCGAACGCTGCCCATCCGAGTTGGATTCTTCGGGTGACCTCTTTGCCTAAGTTGGACTTACCTAACTGAACAATCTCTCCAAGATAGGTGTAATGGTCAACAACTAAGGAGGTAATGCTCTAAACTAAAGATATTTAATTTTTGTATTTATAAATATAATTGGGTAAATAAAAGTATAGCTTGGTATAAGAACCCATACTTTTCTTTACAATAAAACTTATAGGTACCGATTTAGGTGTAAAAAAAATGATATAGGGAGTCTTATTTCAATAAAAGTCGTGGACTCATAGAGCAACGAAACGTGTTGAAGTCTTTTGTACGAAGCTATAAAAGTATTAACTGAGTAGCATTGATAATTTATTTTAAATTAAGCATAAACTTTTAAAATACTAACTGATGTCATCGGTTTCACCTGCGCAGTGAACAAATGTAAATGAATCTGGAAATAATAATCTGGAATAATGTAGCTTTCTACCACCTAAAAATATTCGTAATCGGTTCTTTCGTGTTTCTTAAGATTACCTCTTACAAAGTGACACACTTTACCTTTTTAAGATATAAGTATACGGAGTCACGCAGAAAGGTTATGCTAAGCTGAAAAGGGTTCGTTATAATCAATATTATGAATACCTTTTACTATGGGACCAACCCCAAAACAGAAAAAAATATCAACTGTTACATAGAAAACGGTTATTTACACTCGACTAATTGCAATTTTAGGGTTGGTCCTATAGTAAAAGTTGCTCATAATAATAAGTACAATGAACTCTTTTCGGCATAGTACACTCTTTCCGTATAACCTTGTAGATTAATATAAGCATGATCGTCGAGCTTAACAACACTTTCCAAACGCGTGTTCATGTAGGTATGTCGTGTATATAGCTATAAAATCAATATAAAGGCTCACTCGTTTAGAAATTACATTAAATAAACTCAGAAGCATTCCGATATACACGGGAAGTATGGAAACCTTATCAATAAGGCAGCGGGGCGTCCGATCATATCGCTCGTTCGCCACAAGAATATCTACACAGAGCTACGAACTTTTGAACATTACTTTGTCTCGAAATCGTGACTTTAAAATATTGTATTATCCATTTATACCGATAACTATTTATATCACACTAATAGGCGCTTTATTTTATTTATGTATCGACTTTTTCTGTTGTTGCATTGATGTTAAAAATAAAGCTACTATTTATGTGAGCATAAACTTAAATAAATACGTTTCCTGAACGAATTTTTGTTACTGAACTAATACTAACATGAACATTATAAAGCTTTTGTAGCATATTTATGATAAAGATTCGATATATAAAAGGAATTTATTACACAAATTATTACAATAAACATAAAATATGAACTAAAATTAAAACTTTAAACTACTTAAAAAATAATACTGAAAACGAAACTAAAAGCCCCTTGGTGGAAAAAAATTACCCTGAATGATGGCAGTAATAACACTTTGAATGTCAATACTAATTTTTTGGCCAAAGTAGGCGCCATGATTCTGATCACCAGTCGCCTTCACCAAACGTTTGGCCAGGGGCCTTACAGCTACCTGTTTTAAGCAATTCTATTGAAGTAATTGCGAAAAGTTGCGCGGCCGTAAACCGTATTTCACGTTCGCGTGATTTTCCGCACTGCACTGTGTCAGCGCTGTTTTGAGCCCACGTTAAGGGAGGCCGAGATCGGCCTCCATATTTAACTATTTTACTAAGGAAGTGCCCTTAATGACATAAATTAATTTTTACCAGTACTATTATGTGTTTAAAACTTGTATTATTTTCTGCTGGTACTGAAATACAACTTCTAACGTCATCTAAATAATAAAATCTTCGGTAACTGGAATACTAAATCAAACTGTTCGTCGATTTTCAAGATCCTCGCGATACCCGGGTCGAGTAAATCGTGAACAAAGATGGCGCCCGGGAAACGGTTATTGGTAATGGTCGAGAGTGGGCGTACTCAAGAAAAATTGAGGGGGGCATGGTCCAAGAAAAAAATCATTTTTTTTATCTACACAGGCCCGCTAATTCTTGCTTCACAATACAAACAAAACAAAAGTATGAATTTATTCTTTGTCTATGTACAAAATCGTATTAAATGTACGTTTATGTAAGTCTAATATTCAAAGTACCTGAGTATTGCAAAAAACACTTTACAAAAAATGCGCTTAAAGATGATAAATAAAGGGTTTAATTTATAACGAGTATTTAGTATTAATAGTAGTATTTATAGCAACTAAGAATTGAAATACCAGAAACATAGAATGGTAGAGTTTTATGTGACAATTTTTACCTACTTCTGATTGTTTTAGACATAGTCTTGATGGTACCCACCTTGTCAAACCCTGAATACGTCCAGGACGCTGGTAATGGTCCAGCCACTGCAGCCAACCGCTGGATGTGATTCATCAATTTTTGTTAGTTCGCCACCTCGCTCCGGCAAGATTTCGCGATACCGGGCTCGCGAACCTCATGTTTGCATTGTCTATTTGTGTGTCGGTTATATCTGATTAATTTTCAAACTTTATTCTGAGTGCGCTTTGGGAATTCCTTCAGTCGGAGATCCTTTGTTGTATGCATTGATCATTTTCTCAAATTATATTGGATCTTAACTTAACTTTACCGAGTTAAAAATGATATGTTAAAGCTATCTTTGTCCAAATTGCATTCAAATCCATTCAGCTGTTACGGAGTTGAGTGTAGACACACATACACACTCACACGCATAATTTTGCATTAAAATTATCAGTGTGTTTTAGTTTATGATTACTACTGTAATACGCGACGAAGGTTTTTTCGATACAGTTTGTGCTATGGGGTTTGTGCTATATGGTTCTTTATAAATGACTGGTATAAATTGAACTGTATTTCTAATCATTGGAAATTACCTGACTCGACGATTATTTTATTGGTTAGTAGGCTTTCGCTTGACTGTTACCTCGCCTGTTGTTAAACGATGATGCGGTCTATTATGAAACGCGCTTGCCTAGAAGAAATCAATTCACTCGCGACTTGCAGACGCCCAGATTATAACTATCGGAGAACACAAATTCAGACACAGCACAGTTCCATAGAAATAATCTTCAATTTATTCGATTTATGACTTCCCATGGTGCAAAATCACGCAATTCATCACGTCGAAGCGAAGTTATTTGTTCAAATATAGGTATTATCATAATCACGTTTCGTTTATCCCATATAGGAGGTAAGAAGAGCGCTTGCTAGTCGTTTTCGAGACAAAAGTTCACACGCAGACGGCCCCGCTACTCCGGAACAGTGCTCGAGTTCAGTAACAAAACTCTCACACACTTTTGATCTAGGAATGAGATTGGCTGGTTAAAAAAACCAGTAGCCCAAGCACAGCATGTACTTTTTATGAGGGATTTTTGTATTTGTAAAATGTCAAATCTCACATACTACACAAGTGACTTAATGATTAAAATTCCACAACAAAGTATGGATGGTAGAGGCTAGGCTAGAAAAACCATCTCTGTGTATGAAAAGTTTCCGTCAAGATGCGTTAAATTAGGGTAGCGCTGCTGTAGTAGCCGGGTAAATTTTAAAGAGAGTGCCAAAAGTTATTAGGGTAGGATAAAGAAATAAACAAGAAATTAAAAACTGCCGCGTTACTAAAGTAAATATTTCATAAAAAATATTTATTATTACCATACCCTTTAGCTGCGCGAGCGCCATTTTGGAGGGTTTTTAAACTGTTATTTACAGCTTACTGTTGGACACTTTTTCAACTTGTCATATAAAACGTTTTTCTTGACTTCTATCGTCCATATACAAAGCTAGCGCCACAGTTGCCAGCTCCTTGCAAGTCATTAATCCTAACATCTATTTAAAAAACGGTTTTTTACTAGTAAATCCTTACAACTTTTTCTGTGTCGAGGGTGCCATATAACACACACAGTTATCCACAACTATCACATACATCCTGAACATATTGAAATTTGTAAAATATTTTTTTCTTGCAGATGCGTTACAAACTAAGCCATTATTATGTCATAAAATACAATTGAAAAATAATATTCTATCTTCAAATAACTTTAAAAACATAATTAGCATTACGTATCCGTGTCTAACTGCGCCTGACTCAACGTTAAATGTTTAGTGTTCTAAGAATCTTAGGTACTGAGAATCTCGTACCGCTCCGCTATCACGAAAAGCTATTTACTACCGACACACTTCTGTCCATCTGTCTGGATAATAAACAGCACTGTTATGACCCTTGTATTGTTTAAATTGTTCTCTGAGAAGCGGTACTGTGCATTACAATGTTTGAATTTGTTTGGAGATATTAGATATAGTTTGTTATCATATTACCGGGCAATTAGTGAATGTACGTGTCATTGGTGTAGCTTACTGGCTAATTACTAGCTATTGCTTATTGTGAGACTTGAAACAGCTTTTGTTTTATAATTTACTAGCGACCCGCCTGCCCGGCTTCGCACGGGTGCAATTTACGTGCGGAGCCGGGGCGGGTCGCTAGCTATATATATAAACCTATATTATATTATATATTATTATATATTCCTTGAAAATGTATCTAACTGATGGTGAAAACCGCATCAAAATCCGTTGCGTGGTTTAGGAGGAGTTAGCGGCCATACAGCCAGACAGACAGACAGACAGACGCGGAAAGCGACTTCAATTTATACTATGTAGAGATTTAATATTCCATCACAATTTGCCAGTAAAAGGAATCTGTTTATATAAAAATCGATGTGTGTATGTATGTATGTTCCATATGGACTCCGAAAAGGACAGATTTAGACGAAATTCTCACTGAGAGATAGCTGTTGTTATAAGGAGTAATCTGCGTGGTTGAAACTGCGAGGCAAAGCTAGTATTTTATACAATATTTTAAGATATATTTTAAGGGCGAATATGTGCTGACTTTTTATTTTCTCATTTTTGTAACATCTGGGATGTTTTAATGTAAAAAAAACAAGCTTTACCTACTACTACAGTACAATCAGATTATAGTTTCAGCCAAGAAACCAACAACTTCACGTCAGTTGTGAATTCGTTGAATTGATTCGTTTAACCTTAATAGATATCAGTACAATTGGGTATTTATAAAATTGGGAATCCGTACAGTTAGGAATCTGTAATCCTGTAGAATTAAAAATATGTATGTTAAAAGGAGAATCTGGAAAACTGGAAAACTGTAGAATTGAAATCTGCAATGAAAATCTGTAGAATTGGGAACAATTCGTCATAACCGGATTAATTTTAATAGTTTTGCGTAATAAGTCCACTTGAAATTTTACAAAAGACTACTCCCTACTACATTATTATAGACTTAGTCATTGATTATACATCATAGGGAATGTATACTCAAAGGTCTTAGTAATAATTATGACTTAATCTATTAAAGTTTATTATAGTATAAATAATCCTTTCTAAGCAATGCAGCAGACATTTCTCAATTGATTTCCGACCAATTTATTAGATGGGCGTACGCTTTCTTTATCACTTATTGCATCGTCAACCGTTACAGGCGTCTAACAGTTTTACTGTTAAATTATTCATACAACTAAATTCGAAATAAACTATTCGATTTATAAAACTGTTATCTATGGCTAGGTTCCTCCTCTTGTAACGTCCATGGCCGCCCGAAACTAAATCTCGGGTGCACCTCAGTGGCATAACTACTTATGACCGAAAATATTTCGCCGTACCTTTTTCGCATAATAATTGTTAGACTAAGATTAAGATTATTATAGTGTGTGGCATAAATCTGTTCTAATATTCCACCAGTTCCATACACAAACAACATTGTAAATTTAAATATTATCTTTATGTCCAGTTCGATTGCTTTTTAACAATATTGTTGTCTTTTAATTTTTTGGTCAATAACTATTACTAAATATAATACATATAATATAAATGTATTTATTCCTTAACCATGTTGCATAACCTAATTGATGTAAAAAAAAAATCGTTGAATTTTATTTGTATCATAATCATTAGCCAGATCACGTCTACTGCTGAACATAGGCCTCCCCCTTAGATCTCCACACTGAACGACAGCCTGCCATCTGCATCACTGGATGCCTGCGACTTTGCGTTTACTTTATTAGTATAGGCATTTTTAAACTTAGGTACTTTTAAATAATATACGTTTATTTATCATAACTGTACATAAGTCTTAAGATATAGAGCGAAAAATAAATATATTATGCCATATGAGTTTCTATTTTTTTTTGTTTCTGTTATTTGTAATTCGGCTAAATCAATGTATGCTGAAATTTGTTATGCAACAAGGATAGCATCGTAGGATAGTACTCTAGTCCTAATGTGACCAGTCCGGACGGCTGCGCCTCTAGGCTAAGCTTAAAAATTAATCATGCTATATTAGTAAAGCTTCCTTATACGAACTATAAACTTAGATCAGAATAGGATAGTAATGTAACGTAGATACTAATATTGTAATTATACTGATAATGTAAGCGTTTAGTTATTCAGGTTACAAAACTATGTGACGTGATAATTATATAAAGTGTGATACCAATAGGTGCATTCTCGAATATTTTTTAAGATTTCAGCATTAGTTATGCTCTACTTTTTTTACATTACATGATAAGAACAGATAGACAAATTAGATCGTTGCCATTGAAATACCTTTTGGTGTTTGATGACATAAATAGCTTGTAACATATTTTTTTACTGTCCCTATAAATCTTATAGAATCTGTGTATCTCAAACAAATCTTTCACCTCTATTCTATAAAATAAATATCATCATCAGCTTTAGATAAACCATTGCTAGGCATACGCCTATTTTTGATTATGCCATTTAACTCGGCCCCTATGGGAATATAAGCGATATGTATTATCTTCTTCCGATCTATTATCTTTTTTCGATTTTTTGTTTTATGTTTATATTATATCGTTATGAGTGTTATATTATTTGTAGCATGCTGTGTTTACCTCTAGAAGGTTGTGCATTCATCGCATTTAACATCGCAAATGTATTTATTCCTAAGATAAGAGTGTATGACCAGTTTGGTGAACCAATAAAAAAAAAAAAAAAAAAAAATCTATATTAGCCAATTCCAGTTTGGCTACGAGTCCTAATTATCCCAACCATAATTTAACACGCATTCTTTTATTCACACGATACCTAAAGGGGCAGTAGGAGCGCTAAGTTTTTACTATCATATAGCAGATGATTATCAATATAAAATTGCTGACCGCAGGCTTGTTGCGTGAAACTTTTTTTTTTCACCATGACAGTGTTGCGTGCGCAGCATGTATGGCGAACATTGAAAGAAGCTATAAATCGTACCGCTCCATGTAAAAACATGCTTTGATATAATAATTCTGATTTACTAACCGAAACTTTCAAATTGATTTTTAAATTCGACGAATTTGAAAATTGTGGATTGCGAATTGGTATTCGTGTTTGAGGAAAGATGTCATAAATTAAAAATATAACGACTGACTTTTGTTTCATCTTTTATCTTTATTACCAGGTTGTTAGGCGTCGTTCACATTACAAACACAGGGCACCAAATTGCGTGTGTATTCACTAAGTTTATTTAATTTTCGCAATTTTTTACTCTCTCTTACGTTGCAGTTTTGTGCTTGCCTTTGCTAAACAGTGTGTGAGTTACCCGTTAGTAACTAAAAATAAAACAAGATGAGAAAGAATAAACACAAATAATAATAAAGAATAAAACAATTCCTACTGGTAGCGGATTAATAAATTAGCTTAGCATTTAAGTTTTAATTTGTTGTTTTTTTTTTCTGTACAATGTACATCCTACTATCCTACTAATATTATAAACGCAAAAGTTTGTAATATTATAAACGCAAAAGTTTGTATGTATAGATGTATGCATGTTTGTTCCTCTTTCACGCAAAAACTACCGAATGGATTTTAATGAAAGTTTACAATAATATAGCTAATAACCGCTTAGCTTATAAACCGGCGCTGATAAATAATAAAAATAAATAATCACACACATCACATCAGCAGCCATCAAACGTCCACTACTGGACAAAGGCCTCCCTCTTAAAGAGGGGTGTTGCCATAATCCCCACGCTTGGCAGGCGGCTTGGGGATCGCAGTAAGTTCACCGTGTACTAATAGGATGCTGCTGCCCATCCTCTGGTGGTTCTGGTCGCAGTTTTAGGACATACACAGGTCCTAAAAATAAATAATAAAAAGTTTATTAGTTCAATATAACTTAGTGGCTAAATACATACACCGAATTAACAGAGGATGCTGAAGTAGGTCACAAAATTAACGCTTACTACTAACAGTGTTTCATCGGTGTGCACTGAAACCCACACTAGGGTGACCTGTGTTGTGGGCTTCAGGCTCTTCCTTTGGCAAGGTACATAAAAACAAAAATAAAAAGCGAGCAGAAAATAACAATTAAATAGTTAAAGTTACTAACTAGGTACTATTTACTAATTAGGTACTAGGTACTTGCATACTAAAATAATTGTGGATTAGGGACCAAATTTGTCTCGTGAATATATAAAATGATAGTCCTTGACTTTCAGCATTAATGCCGAGACGGACCCATTCGACACTGATTGTATCCTTTAGATATAAGTTTTTGTAAAGGTGTCGAATAAAATTTATTTTCTTTCTTTCTTTCTTATACATTAGAATAATACATAAACTATAACGGGTTGTAGTAGCGAGGCCAAAGGCCGAGCTCTACGCGTATGAAGTAGCGGGTTTCAGCTAGTTATGTTTATAAATAAGATCATGAGTATAAAACAAAACACATGAAAATAAAAATACTGATTAGAAGTCATTGGTGAGTCAAAGTGGGAGACCTTAATCTAACCTAATTTTTAATGAGCCACTTCGATCTATCTAACTTTACCTCCGCTGATGCCATACCTGTTGCGTGCAAAGTGGGTCGATAAAATTTAGATTTTGACAGGTGATTATTAAATTAAGTTGCTTAAACATGGTTAAACGGAACAGTGGTTCTAAACCGAAAGCTCATTGTTCTCATAACTATGAACAACCTTTACTATGGGACTAACACTGAAATCACGAAATACAACTGATCCATTGTTTTTTTTTTAAATATAACGTTACTATGGGATGTTTTAAATAATAATCCATTGTAAATTATATTACTTTTTAAGTATTTTATCTTCGCAACATTTTTTTTCATCGAATAAAAACAATTGACCAAAAAAAGGGACACTTTTCTTTTAAATTCTAAAAGAGGTCTAACCATGAGGTCATAGGATACTAAAAAATTAGGTAATCTACAAAAATAATCAAACTCAATGAAATTTATCGCTTCGGCCATATTCGAAACCATGAAACAGCTGATATTATTTCGCAGTCATAGTAAAAGTTGTTCATAATGATAAATACAATGACCTTATTTCAGCTTCATACCTCTTTTCCGTGTAACCCTAAAATACATTTCTTGACTAACCGATTTCCTACTGCGGGGAGGGTCTTAATTAGTAGTATGTTCCAACTCGGTATAAAATGACTATCCCAAAAACATTAGTACAAGATTTGTCAACTGGCTACAAGTCAGTTAACTAGTTTGTAAACATAAACGTTACTCGACCCGATTAGAAAGTCGCCTATCTCCGATCGAGATGAAGATACCGTGCGACTTCAACTTCTTCTGTACAGAACCAACTTATCTGTGGAGTTGAATGGGAGAGCCACAATCATATTTTCTAAACCAAACTATAAGCCACCCACTGGAAATGCTTAGTTCCATCATTTGGTCAACTCTACGAATAAGGTTGTCGCACCGTACTCAATTATATTAGTTATGAGAATCGACCACAAAAAATCTTTGGCAGTTTCCATTTACTTGTTCTAACTAACATCTCGTTATGGTCATGCTCATTTTTGATATAATTGAGATAAGTATTTGAAGTACTTTTAGAATCTTCATAGAGAAAGAGTACTACATAAAAGAAAGATATTACTTTTTTGATAAGTACTTCCTGGCGTTTACACTTATATTATAAATATAAAAATGTGTATCTGTGTAAGTGAGTAATGAGTATGTGTGTTACCACTTTACTCCGTAACCACTAGGATATGGATTAACATTTCTGTATAGGGCAAAGATATTTTAAAGTTATTTTAGATAAATGTCAATGCTCAAACATGACCGAACTAAGACCAAGTTAATGTCCGAACAAAGATAGACCAAGCAATCGGAGCTGAAGCTGTAGAAAATAATAAGGTAATTTGTTCATTAAGACTACAATTAGGTATTGTAAACAAAAGTAGACTTTGCATTAATAACATAGGATTTAAATGAATTGGAAGGTATTTCTAAAATGTATCACTAAATGATAATGTCAAAAATAATAACGTCAATTACAATTATTTCAATATCACAAATATACAATTTTAAAAAAGCTGCTGTTCTGTTAAATATCTGTTAAAAACTAATCTATTCAGAATTGTAGGCGAAATATTTGACGTAGGTCATATAAGTAAACTTAGAACACCTTTTGTGAATTTTGTACTAGACCCAATATAATATAAATGTGTTTGTTAATCAATGATGGAAGCTTATATTGTGAAAACCATAGAGTTTTACCATGGGATGAAAATGTATGGTTTCAGTTGGATAGTTGAACTAATGATTATTACATAGCCAGAAACTATATTTATTTATCAAATTCTTATTTACATTAACATATTGCATTAACTAAGTAATAAAATAGAAGCAGAAATAGGTAAAAATATAATAGAAGAAATTTAAATTTTGTCAATATTTTTACTTAATTGCATTTTTTATCAAACTTGTTAATCCTTTTGTAATCAAATTTGTCAAATTCTGCTAGATTTCTGTACGAAATCGGTATTGCGTAATTTTTGTGACTGTTTTAGCTAGTACCAACTTTAAAAACAGGTCTCTTAAAAGTTCAGTTAAAACACATCTGAGAAATAATTTATCGTAAATCATATTATTGCTTATACATAAATCGTTCAAATCTGAAATTTGCACTTTAATTGTAATAATCATCATTAAACAAATTTGAAATGTAAAAAACCGCGGGTTTTTGCCCTTATCTAATTTACTTTATAACTTATCTACTAACTTTCATATCTGTCTTAAATGGAACTACAAAACGTAATAGCAGTAGTAAATACAAGCTACACGAAGCAACAAGGTACACTAATGTTTTCAATTAAAATTTATTACAACAAAAACACGTAGAATGAGATTTTCGTTCGCAGATGAGTCATTTCGGTATTGCAAATATAATTTCCGTTAACTAGTTAGCAAAGCACTAAGTGCGTAAGTACTTACACAGGCTTCAGTAGGCAAATTTAGGTTTACTTTGTATAATGTCGTCAAATAATTATTACCATATATCCTATATATACCTTGGAACGTTAATTTTGAACAATGGCGGATGCATAGATGAGATAAAGCGACGAATGGCCATCACAAAAACATCAATGGACAAAATGAAGAAAATGTGGAGGAATAGGAATATCACCAAGATCACGAAAACCAGGCTCGTGCGAATTCTTATCTTCCCAATATTTCTATACGCTGCTGAAATGTGGACGTTGAGAGAAGAGGCAAAGAAGAAGATAGACGCTTTAGAGATGTGGTGCTGGAGAAGAATGCTAGGGGTATCGTGGACTGAGTTTCGCACGAACGTCTCGATACTCCAAGAACTTGGCATCAAGCAGCGCTTATTTTCCACAGTACAGTCTCGGATACTAGCCTTCTTCGGACACGTTTCAAGACGAGATTATCAGTCCATAGAATGCCTCGTTGTCCAGGGAAAGGTGGAAGGCACTAGACCGCGCGGGACGTCACCCATGCGATTGACCGACCAGATCAAGTCTACAGTGGGTGGTCCCTTAAACGAATGCAGCAGGATGACCTCCAGCAGAGAGAGATGGCGAGACATCGTAAAGCGCATTCTATCTGCCCCGTCCAATACTACTTCATGACGACCACGACCGCTCTGCCAAGAGCGAAACGACTAAGAAGAAGAAGAATTATTACCATTAACAATTTAAAGCGGAAGTGGGGTAAAGAAAAACGTAAATGTACATATGTAATGAGAAGTGATAAACAAAATACAATCTAACACTAAGTATTATACTAAATATTGTAGTGATGATAGCTCAGTAGTTGGCACGTTCGAATTCCAAAGTGAGAAGGGTGTGGGTTCAAATCTCAACAGTTAGCTCGAAATGCCGGTGAAGGAAAACATCGTGAGGAAAATAGCATGGTAGTAGGGCATTTTCTAATGCTTGGCAGGCCAGCTACCACTTTCAAGATGAAAATCTGTCGCCAAGCACGTTACGGGTTATTCCGGCGGCACCACTTGAGAACCACTTCTCATTTAGGCTTAGCATGTTTACCATTTTCGGCCACACCGTCTCTTAACATCAGATGAGCTGTGATCGAACGCCTAGCCAGTTAACAATAACAAAAATACTTAGACTCTTATACAACAAAAATTACATCTGGATTCTGGATTATTCATAGATCGTTGAAGGTCTAGAGACAATCCAAATGCTCAAACACACTACCAGTTCACAGCGTACCCAGCATGCTGGCGGCATTACCACGCTGAATGGCAAGTATTTTCGAATGACCGAAGGGCCTTCGGCCCACCAGCAGCCCCAAGTAAGCTCTTTTTATGGCGCGATTCTCTCCCATCCTTTGCAGATATCCAAGTCAGCGGAGTCTATGATACTTTATTTCACCAATTATGTAGGGTTCTACCACCAGCTTTTCGATGTCTTGGTTTTTCCGGATCCTCCAACTGCCGTCTTCCCGCTTAACCAGCTCCAGTATTTTCTAAGCACCTTGCACTCTACCACTAGCAGCTTATTTTCCTCTCTATGGGTTAGTTCAGACTTCACAGCCGTAACAGGTAGGCTGGTGCGTATTTAGCAGAAAATAATGTTAGGTATATTAATGTTGATGGCAGTACATCAGTTTTATTTTAAAATACATACAAGATAAGTATTTTTCTGTTAACATAAAGAGTAGAACATTCTTATTAAATTGATAACTAAGTAAAATACCGGAGGTATTTAACTGTTTATTTAATTACACGCAGTAAGACAGAGTAAATGTCTTCTCTATAATTAACTTTACCTCTTGATTTGTGGCTTTATCAGGACGACTTGCCAGTCGCCAATTTATAGAGGAGCATAAACTGTTACCGTCATTGTCGGGTACTTGGAATACTTGGGGTAATTCAGGTTAACTCAGATCAGGTAAGAAATAAAGCTGTTATGTTTAGATTATAAACTTAGTATTCAAAACTTCAACAAGCTAGGCAAGTTATTTAAATTGAAGAACTATGAGAAACATGTTGGATTAAATATATGAACGCAAAATACGTTTGTTACAATAATGGTGCAAAATCATACAAATATCTTCCCACTATGAGTTTATTTCTTTAAAAGATAAAATACCCGACTACGTGCGGTATTTATAGCAGATCATATTTTACAAAGAGAACTCGACAAACAAAAAACTATGTAACCTCACTTTTATTTTAAAAGATTTTTCCAATACTTCGGATGAAGGGCGTTCAGTAAAATTTTCTTTTCATTCTCTCCACCTTGTATCTGGAGACACGGCAGTGCCCTGCCAAGTTAAGCAAACAACATGAACATGGCCGTACTAATCTATCGACACCTCATTTATCAAAAACTATTGAGGTATTTAGGTTGAAAGTGGAAACATACAAACACATACAACAAATACATTATAAACAATTCTCTCTTTTTTGCTTTGCATCGTCGGCTAAAATCTAATTCGCACCGGAAGCTAAACCCTAACAACAAATGTTATAATTTAACTAAACTGTGTGATTTAAAATTAGTGCAAGTAAATGACGTTTGAAAGAATTAAATAGTATCGCCATAACCAGTGGCTTCGACCGTTTGTTTGTTCTGTCCGTTTTCAAGTCAACAAATAACGAACGGTGGGCAGATGATATCTACCTAGATTCCGGGTACCCTGTGTGCGACTGAATGCCTAACGGACGCGTCCGACTCTAGACTTGGTAGTGGCTCGCTGACGGCCGGCCCCAGGTCTGTCCTGTCACTCAATCTTTCAGCAGATTACACTTCAACAAATAACTGTACACGCACTTAGACACTCGGCAAATTTAACACCCCGTCCGTGTCAAATGGCAATGTCACCTGCCTTGAAAAATAGCTATTACACACACAGAGGCAAAAAATTAATGAAAAGGCTGTTAAGATAACCTGCGCATTAAAAACACCCTGGGATGTGGTTAGTGGATTTATGTGAATCGTTGTACCCAATAAAGTAGGAGATGTCTAATAAATCGTTGGAGGCACGGTCGGGCCCGGCGACACCTCCGGAGTGGGCGACTTGTCCGTTAGACGCAGCCTGCGGCGGGTGACTATCAATCCGTTACAACACGACAGCCTGAAAAAAAAGTCACGTTTTATATGATTTGTCGGGAGCTTTGAAATAAATATATTTTATTTGGCTTTAAAACTAGCAGCTCAAAGACTAATTTTCACACCGGGAAAAACATGAGAAGTATATTTTATGTTTTATTTTGCTAGCCTTCCAATTTCTCGTAATTTATTTACGACATGCAATTGAAAATAAAAAATTAGTATTTTTTTACTACTTTTCAATTAACGGCATGGCATGTCTTTAATTATATATATGAAGTAGGCTAACAAAATAACACAATTATGGTAATTTTGAAACTAAAATTGTGCGATAATTTATCGTTAAGTTAATTGAGGTTAATCTTAATATTCTAGTACATACATAGTTAAAATGTAATTTTACTCAAAATTTAAATTGGGTTATTGCTTTAAACATCGTATTTATACTTAACTAAAAGTATTTTTCTGGTGGTTTTCCAATAAGTATAATTATTTTTAATGGTGTTATATCGCTGTCGTTTAAATTTATTGCTTTGGTAGTAATTCTAGCACAGCAAATATAATTTATCTCTATTAAACGTATTACAATATATTCGTTTTATATAAACATCCAAAGATACAAGGGAGCTAAACCACTGCAAACCTTATGATGGAACAAAGGACATCAACGAGCGCAACTCTCTACGAAACTATGCACTTCGTCTGTCCTCAGGCATGCTAACGTTCCACATAGCACAGCGTATCATTTATCTAGTATTGGATTAACACGTGTAACCCTAACTGCCAAGGTGAACGGTACAAATAGTTCGCGCGAGCGACCAACCATCCATGTACTTAACTCACATACAGTCGACCTACTCTCGCCCGTGTCGGGTAGCTAGGTTCACAAGGGTCAGGCAAATAAGACCATAATGAAATTTGATATTGTACCACAGCCTACACTAAAATTTATGATTTTGTAATAACAGTAAACTAAAGTTATTACTGAACTCATTGGATACTTGGATAGCTAACAAAGGGTCACGGCAAATCATTATTTGATGGCGCATTAATTAATTAATGTTGGTTATTGTCGGCCTGTGCCGACTGGCAAACAGATCTGCAGAAAAGAAGCAACAAAATATATATATATATATATATATACAGTTATACTAGAGTAAGTTTAATTTTTAATCATTTATTGTAACATGATCTGAATAAAAGGCTATATTATTATTATTATTGTATGTAGGTTGGATCTCTCCTAACACAGGTTGTCAAAACTTAACAGGAGAGACCAAACACCTGTGTACTATAAAAATCTGTTAATAAGGAATTTTGAATTGAATTTTTGAATTTTTTGGATCTCTTTGTTACTGTGACTGACTGTAGGTATAAGTCTGGCTTCAGTGGTTAATACCATTATGTACCTATTAATTTTGCTAATGAAGTCAACTAAAATTAGAATCTAGTCATACTCTAACTCGCATTCCACGAATTAAACCGAGACATAATTTCCATTTTGTGAGTTTATCTTTTGCTGTGACTTTTGTCTTGTTTAAGTAATTTTGGTCACGATTTGGTTCGATATTTATTCAACTCAGTTTGATCAGAATCACCAATAAAATTGTATTATAACAATGAATAGATATTTGATGAAATACCATTATTTGTTCTCAATCTATAAGCGTTGGATAGATGGCAGAGCACGCGCAAAATTTAATAAAATAGACTATTAAGCAGGGTTATAATGAAAAAGTATGCTAAGCCGAAACGGGCTCGTTATACTCATCATTATGAACAACGTATACTATGGGATTAAACCTGAAATCGCGAAAAAAAAAACAGCTCTATATTTTACCGAGTGCCAATGTCGCGATTTCAAGGTTGGTCTTATAATAAAGTTGTTCATAATTATGAATACAATAACCTCATTTCGGCTTAGCATACCCTTTCCTTATAACCCTCTATTGTTTGCCTATTACCTGTTAACGTCAGAACCAACTAATTTACCCATTATTATATCTATTGATTTAAATCGCAGCCACGAAGTTACTCAAGCACAAATACGTTAAAATTAATTGTCTCTAACATTGTGTGAATGCTTGGAAATTGAACATAGACAAGTCAATTGATTTCAAAATTAATGTTACTATATAAAATGGGTCATTAATAATTACTATCGTAAAAATCCTCACTTTTATATATATATAGAACTAACTCCATCCCGCGGTTTCACCCGCAAGTTAAAATAGTCGTAAAGTTTTCTGAAATTTTCCAATTTTCTACGCAATTTTCTTAACCTTTCTTTCCGTAAGAACCTTCTACAAAGTAATAAAAAACTTTAAAAAAACGTTCTCATGTAATGGCGTGACCAAGGGATTAATTTTTATAAATATACTAGACTATATACGAGAAGCTGTGAATTATGATCAGTTGTGAATAGGTTAGAGTGAATTGATTTGTTCTAGATCAACGTGTTCGTCTACCTCGGCCACACCGTCGCTTATGGTGAGTTAGTGGTAGTGGCAGTGGTAGGAATGATATACAATAGGATAGAAATAGACCTATTACTTTCTGGGCCATCTGCTTCAGTCACTTGCTAATTTCTATACATAAATAATCCACTTAGACATATTTCAACAGTCAGAAAACACTTGAGAAACCGCGAGCACTGTAGAGTCATGAAGGTCAATACGACACCCAACTCTGCCTGTGCTTAACAAATGTATCTTACGTACAATCTTGCTAAATCGAAATGGTGAAAGTGGCCCTAACTACTACTTCCACAGAGTTAACACCAAGCAAAGTTACGTAGTTAAATGTCTCAGAATATTTTCTCCTAATTCCCGTAACCAGAATTTACCAGATTTGACCAGATTTAACCAGTTAGACACAGCATTGCCTGTACCGCCGATAGTGACACCCGAGCCGATCGTCATGACCTGATAGTGTAGCTGAACGCTGTTGCATGCTCGATACCAGCATCTATGAATAACGTACTTTATTTGTTCGTTAGCTTGCGTTTACTTTCTACAATTATCTACATCAGTTACTAGTTTCTAGCATTCTAACTTATACTAGAGCTTATAATAGTCTGGTTCTAAAAATTAATTATCTATTCTCGCAAATAATAGTATAGGATTTTTAGACAAATGTGGAATATAGCACAATAAACTAAGCCAAGTAAATTTATTGAAACATGAATAGCGTTAGACTGTGCGTGCGTGCAACTCGCAAAAGCAAATCCATCCCACACAATATCTATCCAATAAATATCCAAAAAGCTTGTTCTGCAAGCATTCCTCGTCCATTGTGTGCCTTACAGATATATCTTGCGTAAGGAGCTTGCGATTCCGGCGAGCTTTCGCTTCTACGCTACAGATGCTCGTCACTACTACTGATTGACAAAGTATCCATTACCGCATTAGAACTGACTTTTATCTGAATCTATGCGACATGAGAAGAAATAGACGGGAGGGTTTACGCCGAAGAAATGGTTCGCGTTGCCCGCGGTGACCGGTTGCCTAATGCAATGGTTGACAAATCGCTCAATTGTCCCGGCTCGGAGGTTGCCGGGTCCCGACTTGTTGGGTGGCGAGTTGCGCAACTGTTGCCTACTACTGACCGTTTGACGAATGCCGGAAGACATCCAACTTTATTGTGCTTTATTGCGATTGGACGGTGGTAAATGGGAAACCGATGTGAAAATATTTCATTATTCTCTTGGAAATTGAATTGGCTTTCAATTCATCATAACATCTTGCTAATTTTTGTGAGAATTTTCTTATTTCCTGATTAAAACATAAAAACTTACTTATGGTGGCAGTTAATTGAGAAAAAGAAATACGGAATCCATTAACCCTTGTTCACACTTAAAATACTTTCATTGCATTATGAAATGCTATGCTCGGAACAATAATTTAAGTTCGTGTACTTTGCAGCTATACGTAGCTTAGTTATTTATGTAAATTGAAAGCGTTTAGTTTCACAGATAACATTAACGCGAAGCGCGTTTTGTACAATGTTTGTTGGATAGTTAAAACAATATTTGCTTAGGTGTTTGCATAATTTTCCGGCTCATACTCGTATCGTAGAGGCGTTCGTCCCACTAACTGAGTAGAAAACTTAATGCTAATGAAGTTGGGTTATCTGATACCCAAGTATAAAGAAAGTTTTTTTATTTGTTAGATAGGCGTAATGTGTTTTTGAGATAATTATGTTCGGATTAAATATTCGAATTTGTTCCGTGCTTCGTTTCACTTACTGACTGAGTAACACGAATTTTACGCTACTTGATTTGCCCACATCTAGAGCAGATAAATCAAAACTTGATATTTATTTAAGTTATTTAAGGACCTTTAGTGGCCAGCCAGCTGATGTCAGAGTTTTAAAGCCATCTGAAAGCCTCTGATACGGCTTAGTAGTTAATGTTATTGAATGAACGACTAGAACCTACAGTTTAACGTGTCATCCGACCTACGGCAGCGCTTAGTTGAAAATACTACTCAGAGTCACCCTCCGAAAACGGACCGTACCGTAGGTAGTTTAGCTTAACATTATATCGGTAATTGGTTGAGTTAAAGGTTAGGAACTAGTTAGGATTTTCACTGGGTAAGGATTTTCTCGGGGAAAAGAAGGTTAGGGAATTGGTTAAAACATATAATATGGCATACAATCTGGTATTTTTTTTGTTGGCGTTCGCAAAAATCTACAAAAGCATCATTTGTTAAAGATTGTACAATATTTATGCTTGCCATTTTTGACGTGAATGAACATAGGAATCTAGCAACACTTATATCACGACTATTCTATAAGGGGGAAAGGTCAGCTGTTGTCGCTTCCAAACCACACAGGACCAATTTAATGTAACCAGTTCAATATTTCCATACAATAATACATTGTTACGTCCAAGGCTAATTGAAATAAGCCATGTGCCATTTGAAACGTCGCTCGTAATCATAGGACCCTTCTTAATTAACTGTATGAATGGAATATATGAACCGGTATGCCACAGGGCTGGCAACTTGACGATGATAATTACATTATCAATTTACAAAACCGACTTCACTAAATTAGTAAACTAGAACCTACTGTAACGTGTTTCTGGCTCAACGCATAAGCATTACCATTCAACGTGGTAATGCCGCCAGCATGCTGGGTACGCTGCTAACTGGCAGTGGGCTTGAGCATTTGGATTTTCTTTAGACCTTCAACGGTCTATGGGCAGTCTAACTGTATTTGTAGTTTTAGCTTGTATTTTGTTTAGTTAATAAAGGCACTTGCCCAGTCAAAAAAAAAAGTTAACTAGACAATTTCCGTTACTTGAATGTTTTTTTTAATTCCTTTTTAAAGCAATCTGTCTTTTGAAGACAATAAGCTTTATTTTGAACTGTTGTCTTAAGTGACGCGTCTTGTGTGGAATACGTTGACGCATCCATCCTCATAATTTTTCTTATTTTGTTAAGTCTTGGGGTATCTTCCTTTTAAGCCTCCTTGGAGGCCTTCATGACATCAACATCTTTGCTAATTCATTTGGATGATTTTGCAGTCCTTTTTTATAAGTTAGGGCGTTGCTTGAATGATATAATATTGTCATCTAAGTAACCGAATTTTCCAGTTATATATAGATAGATTACATTTTGTTGAGTATAAATGATATTAGGAACAGGTGATTTTTCAGTTGATTGAATAAGGCGTTACTTTGCGGAAGTCCATTTTTAATTTGTATATGTCGAATTTCTAGTGTAATTCCGCTTCTATGTCGTCGTCGCCGAAACGACGTAGAAGCGGAATTACACTAGAAATTCGACATAATATATACAAATTAAAGCTGATTTTTCTTCGCAGTATTTGGGTTGTTCCCATTCTAAAAAAAAATCTTCTGATAATGTTCAATGACTTTCATTCCCTTCGTGCAACGCTTTTTTTTCTTTTTTTTTATATTGACTTGTACTGTTGGGCTCTTGGCCTCTACAGTTTTACAAGACTAGTTAGCGAACGCAGAGTGCGTTCGGCAACGCAGAGTGCGTTCGGCGTTCGTGCAACGCCTATATTTACTCAAGTATATTGAAAACAGTGTGAATTATACAGAAATATTCAAGCACTGACAGGAATTTTCAAGTGATAGATAGAATATTATGTTGATCACTGTTTTAAACTATCACGGTTGTTCACTAACGTTATATGATTATTTACGGGATATTTACCGTGGTAAAGTTGTAGAATGACTGATGATGGTTGAATTATGTTGATGTTTATATATTTACTTATATAGATACACATGTGTAGATGATGTTATATGTTATAGCTTTTTTATACCTACTTAGATTTACAAGGTGGTAATGATTCCATAAGTTTTATTCTCAGTTTTAATTAATTGGTTTCCACAGTAAAAACATGGATAACCAACAAGAAAATGGGACAAGAGTGGCAGATGATAGAGAGCAATGGAGACAGTTGGAAAAGACACACTGAATTGAGGGACATTTTGTGAAAGTGTAGAAGGAATTTATAAAGTTATAAAAAAAACAATTATTTAGAATAAATGGCATTGTAGGTATATACCACAATAAATAGTGTGAAAGGCAAAAAAACAGGGAATGTTAGTCGAATCAGCCGGCGGGATAACAACAGGCATACACTGCGAAATATTTCCCAAGATACATCGGCACGAGTGCGATGTGGCGATATCTTGGAGCGCGCCAGTTCGAATCGTCTATCGACTCTATGATCGGCTCTGTCGAGGGGTCACGCGCGTTAAACGTAAATCAACATATCTCGCAACGGGAGATCTAGCCGGCCATGCGCCCCACCAACAAAAACTGAGTTTTATAGCCGTAACACTACACCCGGGAAAAAAGTAAATAAATTGGACAGGAACGAGTGAACGTCCGAGCTTACGGCGATCTTACAACGACCACTTAAACGCCCTGTCGAACGAATACCTACTTATCTAGTAAAATGTGGTCAGACTTTATCAACTCTTAACAGAACTCGTTCCTTTATTAGGGTAAGACGCACTCGGAGCCGCTTACTTTTCAATCAGCGGGAAAATAATGTGTTCTTTGTTCGCAAATGGTTAGTTCTAATGACATGCTTTGAGAGTATGGGGAGAGGCATAGGAGCATTGAAGAGCACAGTTGGTTATCTTACGAGGGACTAATTTTAGTAGGTAGATTGGGCTAACAAAACAAATTTTAATTCTGATTAAGTGCGCCCGCATGAAAAATTTGTTAGTGTGCCGTACTTCCAGTTTTTGCGTTGAACGATTAAGCGGTATAGTAAAAAAAGAGGGTGAAACATGGATACACATGAATACGTACGATAACTTTACTAAGGCATATCTCCCTTGTTTGTCTAATTTGAGGACTAAAGAAACTCGGTGTTCAGATTATACCCTGGATTTACAATATTTTATCCTGTAAAAACGTATTTATTAGTTCCTATAGAGAGACAAACAAAATTTCCAGGCACAGCTAGTTTAATTGTAATAATAAAACTATACTTATGTTAGTTTGCATTGTGAGTAAACCAAAAATAAATTAAAATCGTATCGTTGCTGCTTTAACGAGCTGACTCATTTAAGTAAAAGTTTGAACTGTTAGAAAACTATAGCTTGATGACTTCTCGTTTAAGTATAATCCATAGCAATGAGTAATAAAACCGCTCGAGTTTTAATGAATGAAATGATTTGCACTACCTTCATAACCGGATAAAACGCGAAGGAAACACGCGTTTAATTAAGCGGCTAGTAAATGACGAATCAATTAAGCGAAATTTCGCTTTATGGTAAATAGTTTAAGGTTGAAGCCGCGAATGGCAGACAGGGTGCTTTCTCTGGAATATCAGGCAACTGTCGAGTGAGATGGAGTCAGTATGGGCAGAGTATATAAGTACTTACCACTGCTTAATCACACAGTATACCTATCATGTATAACTCTGGGTTGATGGGCGTTCGACGTAATCCATTCCAACTCATCATCATTATTAGCCAGAAGACATCCACTGCTGAACATAGACCTCCCCTATTAACCTCCACACTGAACGACAGCCTGCCTTTTGCATTCACTGGATATCAGCGACTCTAACAAGCGACTGTCGTCGGTCCAGCTAGTGGGAGGCCTACCAACGCTGCGTCTTCCGGTTCGTGGTCTCCACTCAAGAACCTTTCTTCCCCATTGGTGACTCTGGTTCTTTGGCAAATATCCACGTTTCAGATTCTATCGCACGAAGAAACTCCGAGCATAGCTTTCTCCATTGCCCGCTGTGTGACTCTGAGTTTTTCCAAAAGGCCAACACATCAGGAACACGCCATTCCACCTGCTAAATTGAAATTTGTTTAAAGTCTAATTATAAGACTTATTCCAAAAATCTACGTTGTCCGTGTCTTTAAGTAGGCTCCATGGCAACTTAGACAGGGAATACTAGTGGAAACTATACGTGTGTGACTTTTTTTAACTTGCCTTGTTAGAATGGGCCAAATCTTGCAACTGAATTTTAAAACAGTTATTTCCAACCGAATGAGATGAAATTTTGCATACTTGTTTTGTTTGGATGACAATGCATGGTTATGTTAGGTAAGGCTAAATCACGACAGTCTAAATTCAATATGGCGGACTCCCAAAGATGGCGGACAAAATTTTCTTATCTTCCATCATGATATGGGTAAGAAATGAAACAGTTTGCTGAGAAAAATACGAAAAAGCTTGTTGTTTTTATTTAGATTTTTAAACTAATAATCTTATTTATATTCTACATTCTAAAATCCAAACTTTATAAGTAAGTCGTTTGGGTAAAGTATCGTCTTTCAAAGTCATTTTGCAATTTAGTTCTAAACGCAACTCTTTTAGTCATATGGTAGTGTGAATCAAAAAGATAGACATTTGTATGTAAATTCCCATACTGATGATGTTGAGGTCTATTCGAGAGAGACCGGATCGAGATCCGATCCCTATCTCGGCGGTTGATGCTTATCGTGACAGTTTTACGTGGCGTGGCTCACTGCCAATGGATTCACTGTAACTATATTTCAATCACACCATTTGTATATTTTATGACTAATTATTATAATTTATTCAAACTGGTGTGACATTAAATAGATTTGCTACAATCTCGATTGGTGTTATCTATTGGGTTTTCCTGCTCTGTCTCATTACTAAATCATTGGTTTTACCTGACGATGCAAAGCCTAAGAAGGTATTGTAGTTTAGTGTGTATGTTAGTGTACAGTTTAAATGCCTCAACAGATGTTTACAAGCGTTTATTTAACTTGCCTTGTTAGTATGAGCAAGGGTCTATCTATCCTTGGTATGATTAAAATCTTGCAACTGAATTTAAAAAACTGTCATCCCAAACCGATTGAGCTATATATATTTGATATATATTTTGCATACAAGTTTAGTAAGTTTATCATTTTTCTTTGGGCGTATCGTTCGCAAAATATGATCCTCCATAAAATGACATGAGGTTTAAATTTTAAGAAAAAAAACTTGTTTAATATTAACTTTTATATATATCATAATTATATTCATAAGAAAAGACTCTTAATTTTTTTTTTGTGGTAATTCCATACTTTTATCTTTGAACCTACTTTATTTTACAAAGTATCAAGTTTGCTAAAGATAATACTTACTGTCAGGTCTTAACATATAACAGTCAATATTTAAAAGCTACTAAGATAGAAAAATCACGTCAGCGATATAAACTCGGACACAAAGATTGTATTTTTCGTACCTTCAAGCCCTAATTGCGTCCACTCACTAGATAAATCGATAAGAAGATCTATTTGAAAACTCAGCGTCGTCTTGAAAAGAAGTGAAACAGCGAGGTAAGCGCTAAAAGCATCTGCAGATAAGTGCAGAATCGCCTTCACCGAGTGATAGCACTAATGAACCCGTGTCGCCGTCTCAGAACTGGCACGGTTTGAACGATGGCAAGCCATTAGAGGGAAACTCAAGGCCAACGGAGGGCGGACAGCTAACCGTAATTATCTTAAACAAACCTAACCGAAAGGCGGATATATCGCTGCAATTCTCGATTACTTTTTACTCGAGACGACGAATCGTGTACCGGTAATTAGAGAGAGTAATTTCATTTTCCTGTTGTGCAGTAATTCGGTCAACTAGGTAGCTAAAGTTAGAGCTAGAAGTTACACTGTTAATTATTACAATACATCGGTAAGGGCGGGTTTCATAACTACGGATATTGATTTTGTAGCCTACCTACCTGATTGCACAAATGTTTGCTATTTCACTTACTGTTATGTTTAGTTTTCGGTTTTGTAATACTCAGTACTCAATAAGTTTATTGCGACAGTATGTATGCATGCAGACCTTAAATAGCATGTTTTTGCATATCTTAAATTACATGTAGTACATAATGACCTTGTTAGGGTATTTCATGGCAACATAAAGAAAGGAACGCTCTATTTGTACATTGTCAAAATAATCCTTGATAAATTCGTCCAGGGTGTAGTAACATTTGGATTCTGAACATTTTTTCAGGAAATTTTTGAAGCTGTTTTTATTTTTGTATTTTATTTAATTTTTCAATTTGCTGTCCCTTAACCGTATTCCTATTTCTCTTTCTTCTTGCTTTCTTTGGTCACCCGTCGTTAGGTTGCTTATTTGCCGTAAATTCTTCGATATAATCCTTTCATCGCTTCCTGGCTCAGTAAAATATAAGAACTAGAAGAAATCTTAGTCACTTCTGTTACAGGGCTCATGTAGGGACCAGTTGGTTATCATTAATTGACTACCAAAAAACCTATAATGGGCATTAAAAACGCATGTCATGTAGGCAGTCAAATATAAGCCTGTTTTGATGAAATCCGTTAGAACTGTTTAGTTTAAATGTGTAATAACCACGAAAACCTATTAAATCAAAATACATATAAAAAACCTTCAAAAACCTAAGTTTGACAAGCGTGATCTTGCATATCTATCATACTTACTATTGCTCCGGTAAATGCGACCCTATATGATATTATATAAGCCACACACATTCCACTGCAATCCCAACTTAGTACATACTAAACATATCATTGCAAACATTGGTTGACTCAGATAATTAAACTTAGTTAAACCATAAAACAAATTAGTTCATTTTAACATAGAATAGTATAAGCAGTATGCGCATTTGATCGTTCTAATAAGCACTAATAATAAATGTACCATTTCGTGATAGCATAAAATCTTAATAGCATATAACAGCTATTAGTTAGAGTTGTGTACAGTAAATTTGCAATTTCGGCGCTATACATGAACACATAAAGGGTTGTTCTATCGAAGTTCCAAAACTACTCATTAGGTGACAATTAAACCAATTGACATCACAAAGTATCAGAAACTATTATAATGCTTATAAATGTCTTAGATAGTATGCAAACATCTACTTAAAAAGTATTTTGCTAAAGAGATGAAATGGTGGTTGGAAATATGTATGAAAGAATTTCACGAAAGGAAAACGTTAATCGAGAATAGATTATTTCAAGTAAAAAAGGTAAATTAAATTATTTAAAAATGGATTCCAACTGCATTGTAAAAATAGTAGGTAACTGAAAAGTAACAGCGGCGCGCTGCTTACCTATCTATACCTACTTGTAGTAGAAACAGAGCTCTTTTATACCGCTTTCCCTCGTAAACTACTGAATATTTGATAGTACCTAGCAAAATTTACTTGCTATTTTTGCGGATGCTATCTTGTTGTACCCTATGTCACTCCCGCTATTATAACAATTCAAATGACTCCTCCATGTAGAAATTCATTACGCCATAGACTGCAGGGCGTGCTAAAGAAATAACCCTCCTTCTAGCGCAGTTGGGTAAAAAGTAAGGTTTTGCTTCATCACATCTTCGAGTCGTGAAGAGAAGCAAAACAATAACAAGTAAAGGTGAAGCGATGCTCTCCCCTTAGAACAATGTTGTTCATAGTAAAATTTTCCTCTTCTTTATTTCTACCAAACACAGTGAGATCTTCATTGTCATCACAACAGACGATGGCGTGACGAGGCATGTAAACATGGCCATGTTCGCATAGCTCATGCAGATAGCTCTCGGATCACATTACGATATGTCCGTGGAACCGCTAGATTGATGGATCAGTATTTAGAAAGGGCTGCTGGGGCCGGTAGCTGGAAGTAATTGCGCGTGCATTAAACTGTTGTTTAATTGCGCTTGTCTCGAGTACAGGTGAGTGATATACAGTAAATTAATAGGGGCCTTACGGCTACCTCCGTGGGCTCGAAACAGCGCTGAAACAGCGCTTTGCGGAAAATCACGCGAACGTGAACCTTAATGTGCCGAGACACAGTTTGCGGTCGCGTAACTTTTCGCATCACCTAAACAGAATCGCTTAAAACAGTTAGCCGTAAGGCTTCAGGTACTTGATTAGTAATTAAATAATTTAAACTTGATTACAACACATCTTAAAAAACTTAATTAGACACTCAGACATTTCACTAGCATTGGCAAAGCCTTTTAGTATTTTCGTATTACTTTCTAGGTACCAAAAGACGTTTCCCTATTAAATCTTTGGTTAGTTTTTTATTGCGTAATTAGTTCGCGTTTGTCGACCAACTTGCCTGTGGTAAGCGACGAAGGAGCGATGGTGGCTGAGCGGTAGCATGTGCGCTTTACAATCTAAAGTCACCCAGTTTGATCGTCAGCCTTGCACCAATGAGTTTAGTATCTAAATAAATTATGTGCAGGTTCGATGGAAAACATCGTGAGAAAACAGATATGTCCAAGAAACTCAAAAGTTCAATAACATAATGACTTTGAAGTGATAGGCTGATAATGATGAAGCGATGGTTTGGTCGAAGATGGAGCACTCATTATTAGAAGACACTTAAAAAATTTAGCTAAGAAAATTAAGGTCTGCTAACTATAAAGTAACTCCAGCTTAAATACTATAATAATAATTAAATATTTTTATGCTCAATAATTTCACTGAAAACATTGCCATTCAATTAGAAACAGTAATGTTTGCACACCACTGCTTGGCGGTTGAATAATTGGCAAAGATGTGGCACTTCCCAGACGGACTCTGTAAACAAAACTACTAACGCAGAATGGTCTATGTGCGTGGTAAATATAATGTATATAATTATAAAGACCTGCCTTATGAAATAGTGCGAATGGCACCAACTCGTCGGTCTACAAACGCGTCGTGTGCACCGATGAGACGTCAGTTGCTAGTGACGTCAGTTGACAGTGAGAAAAAATCCTCAAAATAGTAAAATGTGCAGTAAAAAGCGACTAGCGGTAATAATATAATAGACGTAGTTCAGTATAATTTCCACAGATTGTACTATTTTGTCAAGTATTAGATTTTGTATGAATTAATGTTCGATGAGGCATCTCTAGAGATATACATTATGTATTATCTCAATGCTGGTAAATTTAAACGTTACCCCACTTTTACCTTTCGAACAGGATTTACCCGCACCGTAATCATAATCGCGTCCTCACTATTATGATCAGTTTAATTTATAATGATCAGCTGATAGCTATCTGTCGCTGGAGAGGCCGCACGCGTCACAGTTCGTTATAAATGCTCGCTTTGTAGAACAATGTAGGGTGTCTCTGTGTGAAGCTGAAGTTCCTATTTTAGATTCAGATTCAATTTATTTGCCAAAATACATGTAGAAAAATTAAAATAATGCTTATGTCATAAAATGTCTTTCCTCGATGAGGCATGCATACTGCATATGTCAGTATCTTAATTTGTACCTAATAAATAATAAACTACATATTTGTCATATCTCTAAATTAAATGTATCAAATATGTTAGTCATGGATTTTTGGAATTATGTAAAATTGTATGTGCAATTTCATTACAACTGCAAAATTCTTATTTTTAATGCATGTGACTGCTAGCTCTTCGGTGAAGGAAAACATCGTGAGGAAACCTGCATACGTACGGAGAAGGAATGCAATGGTGTATGTGAATCCACCAATCCGCACTGGGCCAGCGTGGTGGATATGGCACAATCACCCTTTCGGGGGTAGGCTATAAGTCCAGCAGTGGACTGTTAAAAGGCTGATTATGATGATGATGACTGCTAGCTCAGAAATGAAAAATATCAAAAAAAGCTTTATTTTAACTTAACTTTTAATATTAACTTCATGCAGCTACCTATTAAACTTTAGAGTTTCGTTGTTAATAAAGTTTTAAGAAAAAAACTATTAGTACTCACATAAATATAACACCTAATTAAAAGTTACAAAAAATAATTAAGCTAACATACGTCTTATTATTACAGTGAAAAACTTGACATACCATACCTTTATCTCGATTATCTAGTAATAACTGATGGTCACCCTAAGCCACGTAGGGCTTACTCTACTTTTACTCTACCCTACGTGATGAGCATGAGAATGCATTTTTTCATAAATAAACTTATCTTTTGATGCATAAACAATATTTATCATGTTTTACAACTACTATAAAACTTTTATGTATATTATAATGCATAATGTAATTAAATAAAGACATTAACAAAGATGATCTAAGTATTTATCGTCATAACTAAAAAGAATAAATAATAAGCGAAGAATACATACTAAAATGAAAAATAACCTATACTTATACTTTCCTTGGAACTTTGTATGCAACATGATTCATCATCAGCCAGAAGACGTCCACTGCTGAACATAGGCCTTAGATATAGGTCTGTGACATAGGCCTTTAAAACTCCACACTGAACGACAGCCTAACATCTGCATACAATTTGACACACGACGTAAAACTTTAATGACTTCCAAGATTTGCTTACATTCCTAGTTAGTAACAAGTGAAGCTAATAAAAGCGTGTAAAAACAGGAAAACTAATAACAAAACCAAACTAGCTTGACAATTTAAAATCTAAAACTGCAGCGCATATACAAAACATGCTAAATATAATCGAGAAACTAATAAATATTTGCAATATCTTCAAAAATAAAATAAATAAGATAGACTTGCGCTGATATTTGCATCGGAAAGGGTATAATAATTCCATAGCTCGTAAAGTCCACGAAATTATGTGAAACAGTGCAAACTCGCGCTGCGTTTTACAATTACCGTCATATCGGAATATACAAAACTCTTTAAGAAATAAAAGAAAAACAAAATGGCAGTCGCAGAAAAGATTATGTTTACATATGGCTTCTCCTACACAACATGTCATCGAAACTTTTGAAATGGACAAAGTATACTTAGTTATACAAATCTATGACTTATGTAAAGAAATAAATCTTTCAAAGACAAACGTAAAATAAAAATGGTGGCTAAAATAACTGGTCTTTTATTAATTTCCAATGATCACTGCTGGCCAAATTAAAATGTTTATTAACCTACGTGCAATTTACTCATAGGTAGGTAATTCAAAATTCTGGTAGCAGGATAAAACTAAAGTTAGCATTCCAATCTTTTCGACCGCGACCGGCGACCGCGAACAACCGCGGTCGTGGTCGCCAAGATCGGAATCCTACCTTAACGTTGCAAAAATACACTTTAAAATGTTTTTTTTTTCCAGGATTTTTTAACATGCCCAATTGCCCAGTTAGTATGTATGTGTAGGACATATCTTGCAACTGAATTTTAGATCAGTAACCTCACTTTATCCTCAACCGATTGAGCTGAAATTGTGCATACACGTTTAGTTTGGATGACAATGCATGGCTAGCTAAGGGTCGTCATTCTAAATCCAATATGGTGGACTCGCAAAGATGGCGGACCAGTTATTTTTTTATGCACTCCTATAATATGGGTATCAAATGAAAGGGTTTGAGAACAATACGAAAAATAAAATGACGTAAAATAATTTATGGAACTGTCGATAAATGAAAAGTACTTCTCAATAAAATTCTGTAAAAACAGACAGACATTCAAGTATACTTAGTCTCATATACCTACTTTTACAGAGGAAAGATAGTATACCCCGGACAGCAAGGGGTCCCCCCAATTAATAAGTCGCGACGCCCACTGCGATTTATGATATTTTTATTAAGCCTGGGTACGATATTTATGCTATTGCTTTATAATAATTTTGTCATGTTTATTTACACTTGATTACGAGAAATATTTTAATATTGAATCATTTAAAACTTTACACCTCATTAATTTACGAAGAATTTGTCTGAAATAAAATTGATATGATTATTATATTGGCAACACTAGCAATATTTTAACATTATAGGTAATAACGGTGGATTATTATTTACTAAGTGCTCGTAAGCGTGCTCGAGTGTGGACACCTGAATTTAAAATCCGTGTAAAAATATATTTTGTTCTTTGTAGTGGCATATTGACTTAGAGTTTTTGTGTTTTGTGTTTTGTTGAAGTCAGTTTTTATAAGATAATTTATTTTATAAATTTAGGGAATCATCTATTATAGTGGAATGCTTTAAATCTTCATTAACTGTGTTCGGGCAAATTACTAGTTTATACATCCATTAATGAATGTGTAAAAAAAATATGAGTACCTCATGTTTTGACCTTCGACTAAAATAAAATTAATGGACGGGCCCTACCCATTGAAATTGCTCAGTAAAAACGAGTCAAAACCGTCGGACATATACTTCAACACCTAATTATAAAAATGTACAGTATATTTGTTACAAAAATAGATCCCAGTATTATTTGCGTATTTACACTTCGGGAAAGCATATGAATGCATAATTTTGTCAGATGTTTCGTTATCACGTAACAATAGACACGTGTTGCACTTCCTGCGGCTAGAGAGAGACTGAAACGAAATGAGAGCCGGCGCTCATTTTGTAATCTTCAAAAATGCGCTTCTACTGGACCTGTCCATTCATTTTATTTTGGTCGAAGGTTTTGACTCGAAAAAAAAACGCCCGAACAAAAGACAAAACAAAATATTGTGGTGATTTGTTATCGCAAAATTACCCATATAAAAACCCATATTTTTGAGCTGGTTTAAAAACTACTAAACCCTAATTAATGTTATATTTGTAGAACCTCCAGAGTTTCTTCTACATAATAAAAAAAATATACACGCAAATTGGCAAATCGCTGTATATAATTATATAAAAAAATAAATAAAAAAATGGACTGAATTGAGAACCTTCCACCTTTTTCGAAGTCAGTTAAAAAGTACTAATCTAAAAGCCCCTTGGTGGAGGGAAAAGAGGCCAAAATGCTGGCAACATTGCCACGCTGGATGGCAATGCTAATTTTAGGCCAAAGTAGGCGCCAGCATTCCGGTCACCTGACGCCTCCACCAAGCGTTTGGACTCAATTATTTAACTATTTATAAAATTGCAGTTATTTTATTGATTCTTTTAGTCCATAACTGGTCGCTTCGTTAACGGGCTCAAAAAGAAGAAAAAAAAGTTTAATTATCGGATAATTTTGTAGGTCGTGCTATTATGTGATAAAAACTTTAACTATCTTACCTATTCATAAAAGCTCGATTAGCTAATCTATGATACAAAATTTTATTATCTGTATTTTTTTTGCTGAAGACCTAGTGGTACCAAAGAAATTCGATACTACCCAAAATCCAATTTCTTTGGATGGTACGCACATAAGTTAGATTTTTTTAATAGAAAAACGATATGTAGGTTGTCCGCGGTTACATAGAATGGCCAAAAGGAGGCTATTTTTCTCATATCTCATATGGCTATGTATCTCATTTGTAACAAAATGATAGTAAAAATCGTTTTCACTTTTAATACGGTATCAACTTACTATTAAGGTTGTACCTACATAGGTTTGCTTTAAACTATGAGGCCACCAATTGTAATAATTGTTTTAAAGAGTTTTTGTCCTCTGTATGTTATTTCATCAGTCAATCAATTCAGAGATTGTGAAAAGTATATCAGCTGGTCCCTACATTTCGTTGCTTCAAATCGTGGGTGAATCTGTTTTCTTTAGGCAGTCTTGCTCTATCATAGACGGTTAAACGCAAGCTAATTTTGAAATTGAAATCATTTAAAATCATTTGAAAAAAGTATGTACCAGAAATGGCGCTTCATTAGTTTCTTATTAACTTTACCATAACATTTACTGATTTACACGTATAGTGATGACTGGACTGTACGAGATCTGAAAGCTCTCGAATGGCTCGTTCACAACTAATTAAGTACTGGTACGGTAATTACATATAAATGAGCCGAACCTAAGTTATTAAGACTGTGATTCTTTAAAAGGTTGATGTATTAACAATTAATTTAATCAATCAAATTAATGAAACAAAAGAACCTTACAATGGTTCTTAGGGAGAGGTAACTTAGTTTAAGATGCCAACGTTAATAGCTAATTAAGTGAGATAAAATCAATGAGGTTTTCAGGTTTTACTGTGAAACAAAAGAGTAGTTTTAAAAAACGGTATTTAGGAAAGAGTATCGGTTCGTTAGCCTGGATTTTGTCGAACGGGAATCGAACCCGCGCCCGCGGCCGTCGTGTCCCCAGACAAGGATCTCGCCCCATTGTGTGCTCTAGACTCGATAACATTCTACTTTACCACGGAACATTAATCTGGACAGTAATTTAGCTCGCGCAATTTCTGGAGATCGCCGCTGTGTGCGATCGAAGCGAGGGTTTGCATCTAATTGCGATATTAAATTTGATTAGTCCAATCAAATGCGAGTGCTATTTGAATTGAACCTTCCGTCATAGATATTTATAATTCTTGAAACATTTGTAGTACAATTTTATTACAATTGTGATTATATAAACATGACAAACGCCAACACCATTCGTATGTAGGCTAAAACATAAATCATAAAATATAATGGTGGCATTTTAAATCATTCGTTATTCCAAATTGTAGGTAACCCGCCAAAAAAAATCCAGTATTTTGTGTTGCTAAAGGCAAAGCTTAGGTACCTGATTTAGTAAATATGAGGGCACATTACGGTTTTAACAATATCAGTTAAACGGCATGGGAATTAATCACGACCAAGAATGCCTATATTTCTATTACTCCAACCCACCAACTGGCCAATTTCGCGTATTTTGAATGCTGCCAACCCAATGCACATGTTCTAGTTTGAGCACAACTTTGAGTTTGCTGATAAAACTGTTAGTGAGGTTGTCAGTGTCATTCGGACTTTTTTTTTCCTGAAAGGATTTTGGCATTGCACGTATTGTGCATTTGCCATAGCCAAGTATCCTTATATTACCAAGTTTTAGTAAATATTGTCAGCTAAAAAGTTAACCAAATTAGGTACATAACCTCATAAATTTCGCTGCTATAAATTATAATTTATATTTTTTTATTTTGTCCGAATTTTGTGTTTTCCTGAAGGATTATAAGTATTATCGCCTTACTTAAAAATATTAGCCAAGTTAATAGTTTCACAAAAAAAATCGGTCGTAGGTAAATTGTATAAAGGAGTGAAACATGTTTTTTCTTGTTATTTTCAAAAGTCCTTAATTAGCGTCTGCGTTATTTTACTTTAGCACTCACTCAATCATTGAAATACAGAAGTATAGTTGGTATGGGCTCGAGCGTGCCTCATTGGGCAAAAACACTCTATAAAAATTTATCTTCTTTGACAAATTTGACTTTGCCATCAACAGTCTGTAGGAAGCTGTGGTAGGAAGAGATCTGATAGTGAGATTGTTTAAAGATGGAAGATAATCCTGGTTGATGACACATTTTTTTTAATAAATCCAATAAAAACAGGTAAGTAGTGCAAAATAAAATTACAATTTGTAAATACTACTATAATTGTACCTAATTCCTCAATGATTCTAATCCCATAAAATAAAAATAAAGTTTTTTCCTTTTTAAACTTGGCAGCGGCCCTTTACTTGGTACATATTTGTATCAATGATTGACACACCAAAATGCAATTTAATCACATAACATAGTAATGGGGAGAATTCTGTAGTTATCATCTTTGTCAGCCTGTATCAACCCACTGCTGGGTATAGGCCTCCTCTCCCTTGCGCTATTGATCCCTGTCTCGGGCTAATCTCATCCACGTATGACCTGCGATGGGCCTGATGTCATCGACCCATCGGGCTGGTTGTCTGCCTACGGAACGCTTATCCGCAATTGGTAACCACTCTGTCAGGGCTCTACTCCACCTGCCGTCATCACGCCTAGCCACGTGCCCTGCCCAGCGTCACATGATACGGTTTCCGACATCCGTGACTTTTGTCCTTCGACGGATTTCGGTATTTCGGACTCGGTCTCTCAAGCTGATACCCAACATGGCACGCTCCATTGCCCTCTGTGCGACTCTAATTTTATGCACAGCCTCTTTGGTTAGCGTCCATGTTTCGGCACCGTAAGTTCTGTGGTACTACGTTTGAATTCCTTGCAAAAGTTAAAGGAATCTTTGCAAAAAGTATTTTAACATAATATAAATGTAGTAGTTACATATATTCAAGAGTCATAATATAAGAAACAGACGTAAAAGGTTCCTAGGTTGGCAAAAACTATCTTTCAACGTATAATCTATCAAATTAAGATATAAATTGTACCAGCTAAGCGTTTGATTTTAATAATTTGTGCGAGAATACTTGCTACATCATTGCGCTAATGGGTTCATACTGTGACCAAGTATAGAGAGGTGGTGAATAAGTTTGAATGTTTATAAGATAACTTCCCTACAGCAAAGATGTTCATGGTTATGGGAAATGGGATATTTAGGGCGATGTGGATGATGATGATGATGATTTGAATTGACGTAAAGGGAAACTATTGCTAACTAGACGTTCGTTGAACGGGACGTAAAGAATCTGTGGGTGAAGTACAAATATTCGCTACGTAAAAACGTATCGAATTTCATGGAAAATTTGAATTTAGTTTTTTTATTTTATGGAATTTGATAGTGCTAAAGGGGAAACTGTAGGTATAATACGTCCATTTACCTATTATTTCTGAGCTTTACGTACCTCATATATGGTACTTAACTGAGTAGGCGTTGATAGGTATTTCATTCGCTATAAAAACACACACCTACATATTATGCTGTCCATTAACGACTGTCCAAACATAATGTCGATGGCTTTTAGGTGTTTAATAATAAATCGTCTAAAACTACAAGCTAGTAATGTCAGATCAGACAAACAAGGGAGATATGACTATTCAAATGTATCCGTGTTTCACACACTTTTTTCATTATACTACTAAACAGCTTAACGCAAAAACCGTAAGTACTGCACATTTACTCATTTTTACGCACATTATGAAACTTGCGGCAATACCATTGCCAAACTAACTAAAACTTCATATGCACAAAATAAGGGCGGCAAGGTCGTCGACTAAAGGTAACAAGTCTGATTAAGGACTGATGCGTTCGCACTCGCTACGCCACCTTACCATATCTCCCATGCTTGTCTGATCTGACCCAACAGTAGAGTTTTTTATAGTGTTCAGTTCACGAGATTGTGTCAAGAGTTCATAGTTCATAGTGATTAAGATAAAATCAGCACACTTAATGCAGGTAATAAGCGTTGTGATAAAATATTATGATATTAAAACATGTTAAGGTTTTTGTTAATAATAAATGGTACAATAAACTCGACACCTTTGATAAAGCTTGTAATACTAGACCACTAAACCGCACATTGGAAAAGTCGGGAAAGGCCTTTGTACATCAGTGGAACCCCAGAACATCATCCCCCATCTCTCTTGTTTATCTGATCTGAGGTGGGATTAAGAAGCTAAATACAATAATGAAGTCTTAAAAAACCCGTTAAGTATATAACTATTACTCGTAGACTCGTAGGTAAAAGTATTGAAAATTTACAGAAACTGGCATTTCAATGATATAAGCTGAAAGTTTTTGGTTCCATTCCCAGCCAAGCAGATGTTTGAATCGAATTTATATTTATCCGCTCAGGGTTTGGTGATGTGTGTTCCCGTCAACGAAAAGCTGCGAATGTAAAGCGTCACTATTAAAAATAATATTATGATAGAACTATTTTTGACATAGTAATTATCTAATCGCCTCGTACATGCCCCGGATATTGTAGGTGTCTTAAGGCAGCAGTGACCACTTACCATCAGGTGGCCTGTAGCTTGTTAGCCATATACTCTATTACAAAAAAAAACATGTCTTGCATCACACAATTTTATTATATTCAAGTTTTTTTAAATATTTATTTTGATGAACTAAGTTCGTTCAATGCTAAGTAAATAAAAAAATGGTAAAATAATAATTAAAAAAAAAAATTGTTTGCCCCAAGCAATTTGATTATTATTGAGCTTAGTGAAAACCGATGATAATTTTCGCCAAAGTCCATGCAGTGCTGGGCGGTGATTAGAACTATCTCAATTACCTATACGAAACCATAAAGTCAACAAGGCGCTCGTTAACTTTTCGTAATTTACAGCCACTTACGAAACAAAATTAAGATACTCTAGTAAAATAGCTTTGCATCCTGTCTATAAATACAATAGAGGTATCGGTGTACTGAAACTACTAATTTATGACTTTTCATAAAAATGTCAAACAAAATAAGCTATCTCACGCTAGCCAAGCTGTATAGTTATAATAACTTCATTGCAATAAAAAATACGGCGTATTTTTAATAGAAGACTGTTTTATAAATAATACGTACTGTTCATTAATATTAATTACTTTTGACGTGGCTGTGGGCTTGAGGTATCACGCCGACTTTAAATCCCTCTAAGATCTATAAGAATCTCTCCGATGTTGTTCAATCTAGATCTGAACATAAGATTTTAACATTTAATCATCAAATTATATTATCTTAAATTATCTTTATATTTATTGAAGTTATACTTCTTATGCGACTTGCAACAAGGTTGCGTTAAACGTTTAACGCTACCATGGAGGGGGAATTTTTCTCTTTCGTATGGTTGCGAAATGCGTATCCTTTTTTCGCGCTGCTACTAGACCCGGTAGTGTAATGGTGTAGCTAATGGATTGAGAAGCCTATGGAGCTAGGTTCGAATCTCGAGAAAGCATGTTTTTAAATTGTTGATATTTTTGCCCTAGTTATAATTTTAGGGTTCCTTGTTGAAGTATAGCTTTTTCCGTGCGGAGGGACTCCACGCACTATTATTTTTTAGCTTACTTTAAGTTTTTATTAATATACTTATCTTATAGTCGTATTTATTACAAATTCGCTCAAAAAGTTGTCATAAATTAATGGGTAGCGAAAAACGTGATTAGGTAAAATGTTGATCTACAAAACCTTAATAAAAACCGTTTGCACACACGCAAATTCGAGGTATCATTATTAGATAATATATTTGACTGAGCGAAGTGAGATCTCAGATTCTAATGGGATAAGTTGGAATTTCTTCTCTTCCTAAGTTGTTTATATATTTTTTCAACGATAACTTACGTATTTTACAAAATGTTGTATGCAAATAGTTCGTTCGAATACAATTTTTAAGCTCAAATATATTATGTTCACCCTTATATATCTGTAATGCTTAGACAATCTCCTTGATATAAAGGCGAACTGTCTTCGAGGCGAGAGTGAATCGCGGTTTCTTCTAAGCAAGCGTGCTCCATCATAGACCGTATCATCGCTAGGAATCGGGCAAATTAGCGGCCAAGCGCAAACCTATTTTTAATAAAATAAAAACTACTTATAGTATAATAATTACATTTTTTGGAAACTATTTATATATAATTCTATATTCATATTCTGTTACAATTTGTCAAGCTGAACCAGGGCATTCTGTTCCCCGGTTTTTTTTAAGTGAAACTTCTTATGCGACTTGCAACAATGTTGCGTTAAACATTTAAAGCTACCATGGAGAGGAAATAGAAAGAGACAGAGCGAGAGTTTTAGATGCCTTCTAGGAGGAAATTTTGAAACTTGTACATCCTTATCAGTTTATTAGTTCACTAATATTTGCATAGTTGGCAGAACATGCGACTTCCAACAAGGTTGCGTTAAACGTTTGACGCTACCATGGAGGGGGAATAGAAAGAGACAGAGCGAGAGTTTCACTTCTTCCGCGCGGAGGGACTTCACGCACTATTTTTTTCACGTGGAAATATTTATAGTGATATTATTATCAATCAGTTACTTTCTTGTTATCTGCCGGCAAGTTTATAATAAGCAAATCTAGCTAACTCGAGTAGAGCAACAATAGTCTGTCGAGATGGAAAAAGTCGTGACCATCTCGCGCTCGGGTCAGCCAGGATGCTGCAGGCGTAAATAATGCCGAAGTCCGATCTTAATTATCGCTCCATCGTTAGAGATGACCGACGGGCCGACCGAATCGGCGAGCGTTGCGACATTGCCCTCTGTCGGCTCAGGCCCCAATTCTACGAAATTTCTTACCACTTCATTATGATGGCGTTGTCGTATTTCGACGTAATACTTTGGGGCCCTACAGACAAGATATTAAAATTTCTTATGATAAATAATGCCGTTAGACTTTTGACCAGAGCATTACAATTAAAAGTCTGTACTGTAACATAAAACATTAGGCGAAATAAGACGCCGTTATTGTCATTTTAAAGCCGTAGTTAGTAGAATTGGGGCCTCTGTCATTATCGGGCGCTCGCATCGCCCACCGATAAATCGCTAGAACCACCTGCAATACAATCTGCTGTACAGTTTTGGCAGCCGACATTATAATGCTTTTGTTGCCATTGCTATTATTTTCATTGTGATGACTTGTGACTTTGCTACATTTGTAGATGGACGATAATGTCAGATCATCCGAAAAACCGTTTTGTTTTGAAATACGAGATATAATGGCTTTGTGTTTCGTGTTTTCTATGATCACTGTGCGGCTGCGCAAATAAGATCGTGAAACGTAAGGCGCATGTTAAACGAACACCTAAAAGGATTAAATAAACATCTCAGGCCGAAAATAAGTTATGGTCTCGTTTGGTTTCAGTTCGTTAATCGTTAGCTGCTTTGTGGTCGCCGCTCGCTCACTGTGATCTCGATCCGAGAACGACGTCGAAAAATTCAGAGCTCGTGATTTTCGTTCGTGTACTTCATTAATAAGCCGAGAAACGGGGAATATTGTTCAGTGCACAGCTTTCCGGCTTTCACTTCTCCGGCTTTATGATGGAAGTTTACAAATGCTCCAATACTTTTAAATGCTGTTCCATATCTGATGCAGAGTTGACTAATTAATCAATCTCTGGCTCGTTCTCATTTCGAAATGTGGTCTGGCTCCGTGGCCGCGTCTCATGAATATTTCGTAGGTGAGTTGTTAACCCTGAACTAAAGGTGAGCTATTGTTTTAAATCGATCATAAAATGCGATACGTTTATAATTTATACATAAACTATAGTTAAAGGTGCTCGGAACCGCGATACTGTCACTCTATAATTTTATGGCGTCCTCATTTTATATTCCGCATGCCGATGCCGATGCACGATACCTTCTATGTAGTTATTGGAGATTTTCCAAAAAATATGTGAGTCGTGTGTAGTTATTACGAAATTATACTATCGATCAGGCAATAATACGCGGATAGTGCCCCGAGGTGGCGAATTTAGGAGAAATTGAGGGTGCCTGCGTTGCGTGCCTTCCCGCGAGCTGAATAATCCGCACATGCATAATATAATAAATGTTATTCACCACCGAGATCATACGGCACACGGACAGAACATTTTAGCTCTATCAATATGCTTTACTTTAAATATTTTGCCTTGTTGAATATAACATAGGTTCTGCTGTGAAGGTTGTCTTAGAAAGTTGTACAATTAATTTTTATAAATCATTCATAAAGGTAATAATTGTTATCTACTTATTTTGCAACAAGATATAAAGATTTAAAATTTTAATTTAGACTTCGCGATGTAAAATACTTATTCAAGCACCTATAAGACAAGTAATCCTTCCGTCGCGGAAACTTGCTGGCAACACAAGACAAGATTTGTGTGCCGTTCTGTTCACAGATCAAGCACCTCCGAAACGCCAACTCTGGAGGTGGGTGATGCGAGTGCATCGTTTACCGTAAACATAGGGCCGAATATTTGCGCGTTGCGCTTACGGCGATGCAAATTGCGTCGCCTCTTATCGGTGCACTTTATCCGGGTACTTTTGTGCATATTTTGCATAATAAATATATTTGTCGGGACGCGGCCGATAGCGTGGGTGGATCCCAGGACCGTATGCAAATGCATGGTCAACTGCCCGCGACAGGACTTGGGCAATTTGCCTATGTCTATGATGCAGTTCGGAGAACGCAATCAGTGTAAAAACTTCAGTGTAACTGAATGCACTAGTATTTGTACTATTGTAAATTTGAACAATTAAAGAGTCAGGTACTTACTCTTTATTGTTCGAAAAAAATCACCAATACTTGTGCACCAAATAGTAGGCATAATAACTAGCTACTGGTAATTAGGTCTCTATCTAATCTGAGTATTTAGATGTAAGTTTCAAGGTAGTCGGCTTTTTACTAATGTAACTATCATAATTTTATGTCGATAGTTATATTTTGGGCGTCTTTAAATCGATTTCTTCTGGGCAAGCGTACTCCATCTTAGACCGCATCATCAAGGAGGCGGTCAAACGCAAGCCTTTTAAAAGATAAAGTTAATGTAACAAAATAACCAACGTCGTCGGTTAATTTGGAATTATGTCAAACTCCAGCATCTAACTTCAAGTAGGCATAAAATAAATAGTTGCAATAAAGATCCGTATCTGCAGTCTTGGCCACTAATCTCTGACACCATAACATAATTGTGCATAGTCCCGAGGGTAGAGCGGGCTCGCCGCGGTCACGAAGTGCTCTAAACATAGTCTAGCCCTAAACGATGCCACCATATCCGCTGGCAGGCTACATCCACTCATAAGTTCGCATGCCCTTCGCTCACGGCATCGCGCCTCTGTTAATATTACATGCTCTTTGCAATTATTATGAACATTATCCTTTATCGTATGTTTTGGAATGCGAGCAATTTTACTAATAATTCTAATTGTGCATGTTAAGCAAAGAAATGTTTGTTTGTCGAAAATAAATGCATTTTCGTGATTCTTTCAACAGAAGAAAAAAAATTATTTATATAGTATATATAGTATAATAGTTTATTATAATTTTTTTATTTAAGTGCATTGCGGCTATAAAATATAACCCTAGGTTCCAAAATATAATAATAATTTTGTGCGCAATTTAAAACTTTGTAGAAGAGGAATAAAATTAGAGTGAATAAAACAAGAAGAAATGAAAGAGTGACGGTGAAGTTTCGGTATAAAGATGCGAATGATTGATGTTCGTGAAATTACCCACAGAGTTCCAACCTGATACTACTGTGTGGTCAATTTTCAGGTCCTAAATTTGAGTGAAATTAAAAACGTAATTACATACAATAATACGGCAGCCTTTCCTTAAAAATCAATAGATTCTGATATTGTGTTGGCACGTTTGATTAATTACGAGGACCTGTCCAATCTGTGGAAAGATTATTATTGTTTAATAACTTTAATTGCAACTGTGCCTCAAAGTTAAGTATCTCTACCAGGCATAGAGTTCTTAACTTTTCAAGTTTTTTAGTATAGTTAGAACTTGACTATATATCGGTTGTTTTTCTATATACTTATAACATTTAGGATCGTTAAAAGTGTAAGTGAACAAATTGTGTACGATTTGTTAAGTTACACTCGCATATAGGTAGATAGTTCTCAGTGGAATCATATAAGTTATGGTTGGTATGAATCTTGTAAATTGGCGCTGTCTAAAGCTGCAGCCTCACAGATTTATTTTATAATCAAATAATATAAGACATTCTTTTTTTTACCAATTGTTTTATATGTTAAGAATTGTATAGATTGAATTTTAAGGACTATTTTTAACGGATGACAGAATGATAAGCTAGATGTTTAACTCCAGCTTATCTCTGAGTGCGCTTCCCGCAACATCTATTATTTATTTTTGGCAAAGCAGATCCCAAAAAATATATTTTTCTGTCACCGCCAAAATAGAAAATATCGACATGATCATTGCTTTAAAATATTTGCAATGTTATCCACAAAGTTATTGAATATTATCTTTAAGAAAAGATAATGTACATAACACATAATGTAGTATAACACTGTGGAAACTTTATTAAGAAAAGATAGTGCGCAATCGCTTTATACATTTTCAAACATTTCGAAAAATAGCGAAAGGGGCGATCGGGGTAGATTCAGAAATAGCAGGTAGCTTATTCATTAGTTACATGTTATTTTTATTCACACATGCTGTTTATTGAACTATTATTTATTTTTAAAAACACCACCAGACGTGTTTATTTTGATGATTGTTATACAAACTCAACAAGTTATTAGAAATCGCCAAACTAGACACGGTCAATTTCTCAGCACACCCACAACATGGAAACACGAAATATTTCCTATTAATCTAGTAGCGAACCGCAATCAATTATCAAAAGTTGAGTTATCGACGATCCCAATAAACCGACGTACTGTCATTTCTCTTCCCTTAATCGATTACTTCAAACATGAACTGCAGGGGGCCACGGCACAGCTAAACTATGCGTACGGACTTTTAAGCGTTTTGTATATGCTTCATAAATCTTTAAATTTATTTTTTATCATATACCTATATAATACCTCCGCCTCCAAAACATAAATATTTATCTACGACGCCACGAGGTGTCTCGCTCCCAAACTTATGACCTTTAATATCAATTTATTCGGATACTGTAGGGTTTCAATTAGACAATTAGAAGTACGCACGTTGTCGTTTCCGTATTATATTGCCACCATTCAAAAGTTAATGAACTCTCCGGGAACTTGTAAGGTAACGAATACAAAATAAATGTTTACAATACATCCCACATTTTCTCAGGCATTCTTCTTTTCTGAACAATAAATTTTATTAACACGTCACAATTTATTTCCTCTTGAGGCTCGATCGTACAATCGACGTTAATTGCTGCTCCTCTTACGTAGGTACAGTATGGAGCCGTGGGCGTGTAGAAGCGGATAGGTATTCTACGCACCCTCGGGCACATATAAAGGAAAGATTGAGTCATCATAACAAATGCGCAGGCTGTCCACGGCCGGCCGAGAACTCTCTACAATCGGCCTCTTCTTATCTGTGACGGCTCCGATCATTGTGTCCCGAATCATTCGTGCCTCAGTGCATGAATGACGAAATAGGCACTGGTGCGTTTTAGTCTTTTACTTTTCTCTGCCTTTGTTGACTTGTCGACTTCTTTTTGAATCGTTTTTTGTAAAGCTCTATCCGGTTCGTTTGTAAAGCTCGAATCTCTAACTTGGAGACCTTATCTAATTCATCGCATCAGGCAACAGTAATACCATTTAATAGTTAGAATATGATAAAAAAACAATGACATGAACGATTCAAATTAACGAACTTGCATATCTCATATTTATTCGCCGTGAACAAAGAACACCGAGCTTTGTTCTCCATCATATACTGATATTCAATACGTAATATGGAGGCATTCGGATGTAATCAATCTTTGCGAAATATTCAAACAAAAACTCATCAAAACGTCGACTGCCAAAAATGAGGAATGAAAAAATGGTACCCATAAAAAGGACAAAAAGCTTAAATTACCAGAAAGGAGAAAAAATGCTCCATTAATCAAATTGATGAATGCACTTAGTATCACAGATACTAACGTCCAGCGCTACGTCCCGCTCTGAATCATTTTTGATATTCTTTTAATTCGATACTGCTGATCAATAGGCACCCGAAATCGTTTAATAATGCAACTCTTCTTGAGATTTTCGAAGTTGACACATAAACAAGTTAATATATCAGTATTATGAGTAGGTAGATAGTATAGTGAGAGTCGCTGGCATCCAGTGGATGCAAAAGGCAGGCTGTCGTTCAGTGTGCGGGTTAAAGGGGGAGGCCTATTTTCAGCAGTGGACGTCTTCTGGCTGATGATGATGATGAGATAGTATACAACTATGGTACTTAGTCTATGAAAATCTAAGGAGTTTTACTACAACAAGAATTCAGTTTCCGTGAAGTTAGGTATGGGGCTGCGTTGAAACGTTTCAAATATGAGGCCTCAGGGCAAAGCCTCGGGGCTTATTTCTTCTCTCGTGTCCGCTTTCGTTGACTGAAATCGCATATTTGTCGAGCGAGTCATCCGTTGACTACATTTTTAGAATTATTAATTTGGTTTGTGTTCTTATACTGTGTTAAAGTGGCCGATTTTGTGCCAACCTCATAAATTAAACATAAGGCTTCGTTTGTTTTGTAGAAATCGACGGCTGGTTAAATACTTGATTATGTTATACGTTAGTTTAAAAAACTGACAGGTATTTTTTTGTTACAGGTGGAAGTGGTGATCTTGGACAAGAATGACAGTCCTCCCGAGTTTAAGAATATCCCACCGGCTTATTTTGCTTCGGAAGACCTCGCTCCTGGGCAACGGATTGCCACCATCACTGCTGAAGATCCTGACACCATCGGGACCATCACCTACAGCATCCAAAATGACGTTCCTACTCCGTTCACGCTGGATTCCCAGAACGGAGCTTTAACACTCAAGGATCCTCTGGATCGAGAAACAGTTTCTGAATACCAAGTGATCGTGCGAGCTGATGACGGAATACAGTTCACGGATGCCACAGTTGCCGTACAGGTCTGTGCAATTGATTTTTTTTGTAGCATTCATGTTACTCGTATGTACACAAGCACAGAATAAGATTAGTGATATGAGATACTCTTGTACAGTCGACCACGGAAGTACTCATAGCAAAAAACAAACAATTCAATTGAATTGTGTTTTTAATCATCCCGAAAAAACGCACACGCCTTCATTAAGAAAGACATAATCTATTCTTAAAGCTAATCTGTCAACTACTGATGAAACTTAACTTTAACTTACTGATGAACTTCTTACTAATGAAATTGTCACGCTCGAAAAAGAGACAGCAAATTTCAGTGCTAACCCGCTTATTTGCCTTTTCTAAATAAGACTCAAGAAAATAATTGAGCGAAGCACGAATAGAAAGATACGTAACGAATTCCATACACACTTTGAATTTCAAAATTGAAATTTGTATAGAATTTGATATGTATTTACGCCCGTAAATATACGTACTTTGATCATTTTAATAAAATAAAAAAAAATACATTGTACTTTCTCACTAAAGTTGCCTCCAGTTATTAACTACTTACATTTCACATTTTTGTTACAACGGTGTTAGAGCTTGCCTTTAGCGTAACCTAGGCCAACCAATCATTTGGCATGGCGATGTCCAATTTTGAAAATTCAATCAAGATAATGATTGAATCGAGAAACAATCGAATTACCGGTACAACTTTCTCCGTGTAGAGGATTTGGTGCATATCTACGGTATTTCTAACAGTAAACAGTTTTGTAGACGGCTGTAGCAGTCACAAACATCTGCATCTCGGTTGGCTGGCGTGTCGGCTCGAATCACTCAAATTGTTATCGGCGTGTCTACGTCCAGTTGTCCGCCGTTCGCTGGCGATTAACTAATCATTGGAGCATTTAGTGAGATGTGCCGCGTGTCTGTTTATTTCTCTAAGCAACAGAGATATACACAGCAGCCGTTAGATTTTACTTCTATATACTTATCACTACATAGTATAAAACAAAGTCGCTGTCGCTGTCTGTCCGTCCCTATGTATGCTTAAATCTTTAAAACTACGCAACGGATTTTGAAGCGGTTTTTTTAAATAGATAGAATGATTCAAGAGGAAGGTTTATATGTATAATTAGCGACCTACCCCGGCTTCGCACGTAAATTACACCTGTGCGAAGCCGGGCGGGCGGGTCGCTAGTTTATTATATATCAGTGAATAAAGTAGGTAATAGCAAGTCAATGACTCATTAATTTAGTCGATTTATTTAATGATGAGTAGTAGAACGATCTTGTTAGCTTTTGTATGTATTTATGTTTGTATGTTTTTTGTTTGTTTAAAACATTTGTATATTGGGTTACGCGGAAAGGGTGTACTAAACCAAAAGTGTTCTATAGTACAATAATACCCATCATTGTGTTTTTTTATTATGGGAGCGACTCTGAAATAGAAAATAAAAATCTCAGATGTTCCATAGAAAGCGGTAATTCACAACAAAATGTATATAACTGCTGTTTTTTTGCGATTTTATGGTTGGTCCCTTAATAAAAGTTGTTCTCATAATGATGGGTAGGTACTATGGGCCCCTTTCAGATTAGTACACCCTTTCCATGTAACTGTTAAATGTTACGCGTATTTATTTGTTCAACGATAACTTGCGAACTGATAATCAAAATTTTGTAAATAAGTAGTTAATTTTAATTTCTTTTTTATGTTCGTATGAACAATTGAACAAATTCGGTCCAGGGGCCTTTCGCCTAGCTGTTTAACGCAATCTAGTTTAAGTGGTTTGTTGCGCGACTGCAAACCGTATCAGGGCGCGTTAAAGTTCACGTTCGCGTGATTTTCAAAACTGCGCGGTTATAACGTTAGTTTGGTACCGCGTAAGGAGTTGCGAAGTCAAAGTTCCGCCAACGACTGAACGGGTGAAACGAACAACAACGCTGCCTGAATGGGTGTGAATGGGTGTGAATCGGTTTCTTCTAGGCAAGCGTGCTCCATCGTAGACCGCATCGTCGCTTTACATGAGGCGAGTTGGCAGTCAAACGCACTCGTATGATTAAATAAAATAAAATAAAATATAACATAATATATATAAAAAAACTTGTGTTATGAATGCGAAAGTAACTATATCTGTCCTTCTGTATTTAATATATGTACCGTTTGTAACTATGTCCCAAGGAATATACTACTCTCTAACGAGAGCTATGTCTTTTTACCGATTAAACTACTCAACTGACAGAAAATTGTCAATAATGTATTGTACATTGTCAGATCAGAAAAGGATGGATACTTTTGAGGTCGAAAAATGTGAGAAACAGGGTACGCGCCTAGTTACCAATTTGACTTAGCCACACTACTTTAACCTCCATTATTTTCCAGGTGACCGATACGAATGACAATCCACCAGTTTTTAAAGAGAGTGCGTACTCTTTCGACATTCCCGAGAACGCTGCACGAGGCTACGTGGTGGGCACGGTGGCTGCCATCGACCTGGACTCTGGCGCTAACGCCCAGCTCACCTACACCGTTATCTCGGACTGGGCCAACGATGTCTTCTCGCTCAATCCTCAGACTGGCGTGTTCACCCTTACAGCGAGGCTCGATTATGAAGAGGTGAGACAAACAATTGTGTAGTAATTAGTTTTTTTTTTTTTTTTAAATAGGCTTGCGTTTGACCACCATCACGCCTGCGGTTAAGCGATGATGCGGTCTACGTTGGAGCACGCGAAATGAAAGATTATCTATTGATAGAAAGAAAATCCGAATGGTTAAAACTACTCGTTGTGTAAGCGAATTATTATTTCAAATATGCTACTTTTGTTTGGGATTTCGTTCAAAGTTCATTTTTTCAATCGCATTATTTGCTTGATATTTTCGTGCGAAATATCATACGATTGATTCAGAAATCGATCTCCAGGTCGAGTCAGACGAAAAATCGTACATATGTAAAAAAGAATCTATACATCAGGGTTACAACTGAATATAAAATATTATGTTATTTCTCGAAGGTAGTAATGTAGAAATGACGGACCACCGACATTTTAATCACACAATAATGTGATTGGACTACATAGATACCTACTACTGTGATATACTCTCTGTTTCCACCAGCTTGAATAGATTCTTCCAACCGGTTTCCATAATATCGCTGTAAGAGATCGCTAGAACGACAAAAAAATAGCGCCGTAAAATCGCACGAAAGTATGTCGTAAAAATAGACAAAATGTTCAATTAAATAAAATTAATTAATTAAGTGATTACTGCTTGATGTTGGTAACATGATCAAAACGAAATGCGAATAGCGCACAGGGATATCGACGTAATAATAATTATAGAACAGAACTTACTTTAAATTTATACGAAGTTTTTGGTACAGCGGTAATACTAATAACAACTTACATTTCACCAAAACCGGACCCGGGTATGTCCTAAAACTGCGACTAGAACCACCGGAGGATGGGCAGCAGCATCCTATTAGTACACGGTGAACTTACTGCGATCCCCAAGCCGCCTGCCAAACGTGGGGATTATGGCAACACCCCTCTTTAAGAGGGAGGCCTTTATCCAGCAGTGGATGTTTGATGGCTGCTGTATGATTTCACCAAAAGATGGAAAATATTTAATTTACTTCTTATACAGGGTTATAAGGAAAGGGTATGCTAAGCCGAAAGGAGGTCATTGTACTCATAATTATGAACAACTTTGACTATGGGACCAACCCTGAAATCGCGTAAAAATATATCAGCTGTTCCATAGTTATAGAACATGGTCATTGACACTCGACAAAATGTATGGAACAGCAGTTTTTTTTCGCGATGTCTCCTATTATAAGTTTTTCATAATGTTGAGTATAACGAACCCCTTTCGGCATAGCATACCCTTTCCTTATAATCCTGTAGGTATATGTAAAATTTTATGAAGTACAGGTAATCGCGAAGTTTTTGTGTGCATGTGTTTGGTGCCACTTACCTCCGGTTCTGAGTGAAATTTGATAATGACGTTGTTATGTTTATACCCTGGTATGCACTTAACATAGACACTTTTTATTCCAGAAAAAATACCTACAGTTCTTGAAGGGTAGTGGTTGATACTGCAGGGCTCAGTAAAAATAAATAGGGAAAATAGGGAATTTTAATGTTGCTCTGAGTTTTATTGGTTATATTATACACTTTTTTAAGTAAGTCAATGTCGTACCTATTTGTAATGCTTTTCATGTTCAAAACATTCCAGGGGCAAGTTCTTATATTACTGTAATAGAGACTACAGAGATTTATTACCTTTTTGGGGGTCCGCATCTCAAAAGGAACAAGGAAAAACACTCTTATCGGATAATTTTGTTGTGTTTCTGTTTGTTTATCTGTCTGTCAATTTGAAATACTATGCTGAAATTTGGCACATGTAAAGGGAAAGATCTGAAAATCGTTAATATGAACTAATTTACTAATAACTTACTAATTTAAAATATTGTACCTTGTTAAAAAACCGACAAACCATCAATGATGTAAACTGATGTATATGAGAACATCTTTACTCATTTCTATTTTATTTACTAGACTGCTTGAAGATAATGTTTTCGAGTTTACGTGTGACATATTTATAAAGTTTTATACCGGAACCCTCAGTGCACGAGCTTGACTCGCACTTGGCCAGTTTTTATTTATTAGAATTCTATATTTAGACACTCAACGGAAGATAAATTCAAAAGCCAAGTTCTTGGATAGCCAAAACTACTTTAGCTTGGCGATAGAATCAACCACTATAGATTAGTATATCTTAGTGTGTCCATCTTTATTATCGTCATAATTTACAGCTTATGCTGGCACGCTAATGTACATAATGTTTTCAACATTGTATGTGCAGTGCCTGGACAAATATGGAGGATATTGTACAGCGTAGTTAGAGATAAGAGTGATAAAGATTCCTGCTATATTTGTCGCGTAATGTCTTAATTTACACATTAAGTAGATAGAAGTAGGTGCTATTTTACGATTAGGTTCTTTGTAATTTATTACTATTAGGTACGACACTTCATGTTTTGCTGTGAAAATTATAGCTTTTAAGATAACCTTAACTTTTAGCAGTGTTTTGTTGGTTCTGTAGTTCCTCCAACATAAGTCCGACACTTTCAAGCTGATCACTTTGCTTGCGCAGTTTTCTATTTTGTCAACAATGAATCGACCAGATATAAATTGTGGCCAAACATTGTGCCACTACAAAGAACAAAATAATATTTTTACACGGATTTTAAAGTCGTGTTATGTAGTTTTTAAAGATAATTTATTATAGTAATTTTTTATGAATCCTCCCGCGAGTTTTCATGAGGTATCTTTTGCATTTCTAATTTCAATTTGATTTAAGTAGGAAATAATAATTTCAAACCAATCATCTCTTATTCTAGAATCAGATCAAATCACTAAGCATTTTTGCATGTCTCACTCTGATTTCTGTCTGAGAACTTGTACCAGCTCGTATAGAGACCGCTTCTAAACGCTCCAGGCTACATTGCGGTTGAAATAATTATTATCTTAACATAGATCTCGAGATAGGGCAATGACCTAACGAGCTCTACTTGGCAAAGTAATACTAAATAATCTTATTTATACCTAATTATATAATTGGAGAACAATTTAATAATATATGGTGGCGATGGTGGCAAACACGAAATGAAAATAGACAGCGTTAATAATCGTTATTATCAAGTTGAAATGTAAAATATGCAATTAAACGTACACTAAACAAAAATATAGGCAAATTTGCAGAATATTATTATTATGTACAATGCTTTTGTTTATATTTGCACACGATCCATTAAATATTCGATCTACAAATCTAGATGTACTTAGATCCCAAAACAACAGAGCATAAAGAAACAGAGAAAAAAAATCTCGAAACCACTTTGCCATGGAATAAAAAGGCCAGATAATAAATGTATTAACGGCCAAGTTATTATAAATCGCTTCTTATTGTAAGAAATATGAAAGCACTCGCTGCCGCCAGAACGCCCGTATTGAAGGACAATGATGCCCTTAAGGTAAGCTTAAGAAGAGTTTTTTTTCAAAATGACTACTTTTTAGGGTTTCGTAGTATTATAAGGAACCCTTATATGTTTATTCTTTCCATCCGACGGAGCATCCGTCTATCAGTCAGTCGGCGGTCTGTCCGTCCTAATTATTTAGAACCTTCTGACTTTTGTTATTAAGGAGAGTGCATGAAACTTTGCACGTTTACATTAGTCATCAGAAAACAGAAAGATTTTTCTTTTCTGTGGTTTCAATTGCAAAAGTATAAAAATCTTATATTTTTGCAATTTAGAAGTGGCTCTGGAAAATAAAAAATAAACACTATTTACAAGAAAATATTTTTGCTGTCCCTATTCGTGTGTGGTGTCGTTGGTCTTTTAAAATGAAGGTAATGTTTCATAAATCTTTTTTTTTTTTTCAAATGTTTTGATTGCGTAATATGACCCGCCAAATTTGCAAAAATTTGGTTCTTTCACCTTCATAGAAACATATAATTATGTAACTTGCCATGCTGATAGGTCATTTATTAAAACCACATTATTTAAAATTATTTTGATTACAACTTTCTAGAGTTATAGCGATAAACTACGATAGACTATTTAGCTTTACCTAAATTTTATCTAATTTGTATTCTCTTTGGATAAATCATAAAAAGTACTGTTATGTTGGGATGATACATCTCTGAAACTTGGTTAAGTCCACCGAGCTCAAGTCAAGTATGTAACAACGGCCTACGGGGAGGCAGAACGGGGGGCCTATGTCCATCAGTCAATATCTTCTGACTGATGATGATGATGTAACAACACCTAAAATACGAAAAGGTAAGTACTTACTTCTCACAAAAAAAAATTATACATGCATACAATGTTTTCTTTTTAACAAATAAATTTAAAAAAAACCTTGATTTTTTTAGGATTGTTTTATGGTGTCTAATTTTGCAGATTCTAGTACAAACGATAATATTTTACTCTGCCCTCTTTACTTCCATAATGTAAGACGTTCCATAAGTATTTGGAACAACAAAATTTACTTTATCACAAAAGTGACAACATTAATATGTATTTAAATGTACGAACACATACATTTCAGATAATGGTTTGAAGTCAGAAGGTTAACTAAATCGTCAAAACTAAAACATCGTTAACTAAATTTAAAAAAATACCTCTAATGATACACCATTTGCTTTTTGAGTTCACGCGTTAAGATAGCATCCAGTTTTACCATTTTTATTTTCATATAATTTAACGGCGACCTCTCAAGGCTTATTGAGCTTGTTTTTGTCCCTACTTCGATCGACTGTGTTGTTGTAATGCTTATTAACATTGTAGGAAACTAACAAATAAAGCTATGGCTCGGGGTTTCTCTGCGAGATCGAATCCGAAATGAGGAGATCCGTAGACGAACGAAAGTCACCGACATAGCCCAGCGGATTAGCAAGTTGAAGTGGCAGTGGGCAGGGCACATATCACGCAGAACAGATGGCCGATGGGGCCGAAAGGTTCTGGAATGGAGACCACGGACTGGTAAGCGCAGCGTAGGACGTCCACCCACAAGATGGACAGACGACCTAAAAGAAACCGCAGGGAAACGCTGGATGCAGGCCGCTTCCAACCGGCCCTTTTGGAGATCGATGGGGGAGGCCTATGTCCAGCAGTGGACGTCCTATGGCTGAAATTATGATGATGATGATGAACAAATAAAGCAAAATACTGAAGTCACCATAAAATAATATCTGCTGGGTGAGACGAAAACCCAGTCTACATACAGTAAAAATATGGGTAGTTTTATTTTTTATTTATTAATTTAGATACGCAAAACAAAACAATCAATTAATTCCTTAAATAAATACTTATTAAAATCTGAACTGGATTGTCACCCAAAACATGACATGTATACAAAAAAAAATTTGGTAATTCAGAATAGACGAACGTGATGATAGTACCCATCCGCAATGCAATGAGACGACGAAAGAAGGCACAACGTTTTAAACTAAAATAACAAACTATGAGATGAACTATTTAGACGTAACGCAGCTGCTGCGTCTGAATTAAAAACAGAAACTTTTATAGAGTACAGACCTAAACACAGTAGGTATACCTAGTCCTTATAGTATAGTTTTAAATTAATAGTATTTATAAAGTGGTTAGCATAATTGGCTGCTTGTTGTGTAAAACATGGCAATGTTTGAATATCTTTTACTGGTTACTATTACTATAGTAATTTTTTTAAATACTACGCGCCTCGCGACCAAAATGCTGGCTGTAGAGGCCAAATTAGCATTGCTATTAAATACGGTCAGTATTTTAAAAACGATGCCTGCTGGTAGCGGTTTATTAGAACAGTGTAGTTTAGTTCTTTTTTTTTTTTTTTTCAACTGAAAATACCATTTCGCTCTTTGACAAAAGAGCAGAAGTTCACCCTCGGAGGTTGCGCGAGCGAAGGAGCACAGTATCTTAGATGTCAAATTGACATAAATATCGTATACGGAACAGCATACTGCGCTCAAAAATACAAATCGTTGACGTTGTGGAAAAAGCTGGATATCTGAAGTGGGACTGGGCCGGCCATTTTAGTCGAATTTCGGATAAGCTTTGGGCAAAAACCACGACCAAATGGCTCCCACGAGTCATACGACCACCTGGCAGCCCAAGGCAAAAATGGTGGGATGAAATTGACTCCCACACAAAGGACAGGTCTACCATAGCACAAGATAGAGTGAAATAAAAAAATAAAGGAAGGCATTTGCTCAGCAATGGAACAGAAACGGCAGAATTTTTATATTAAGATATCATTGACAAAAATCTATTTATCTAATAAAATGTTGATATTATTATGTGGAAATTTGTCTAATTGAATGTGTGTTGTTTCTGAAGCTATAGTCTTTATTTTTTCCGTTATTATTCGAAGACAGTGACTCTACAGTTATGTAGCCGCATATCATCAATGATATTCCTAGCAAATTAACAAATACAGTTTTTGACAAAGTTAAATAAGAAACTTGTTTCATTGTTTTTAAAATGATCTCTGCGTCAGTTCACTTTTCTCGACACAATGCTGCCGGACCGCGGCCATAAGCTCGCGCGGGCGAATGGCCGTCAGCGAGCCAGCGACTCATCAAGTCGGCCAGCACCGCTAATTAGTAAAAACAATTCGCGGTGTACATTCGTCCTCTGGCCCGCTCGACCGCCCGCCAATTCCGCGTACCCCGCTAGAGAGCTGCTAATTTCATCCCGGTACAGTTTTTTCGCGGCGCGCATCATATTCGGCATTTGCCCGCTCGATCCGCCATCGAAATTAAGGCTTGAACAATGTCTGACAAAGCGGCCGTCCGCAAAACATCCTCGGGCCGGATTCCGCGTCCACTGCCCGTTTTTTTAAATCGTCATCTCGCTTTACGATCCACGAATGAGGGAGCTTGTCATAGCTGGAAAGTTTCGGTGTCCTATTATATTGAAAATCTGAATGCCATGGTCATTTGTTTTTATTTTGGACTTTCTTAAGTTGTGTAACGAATGTTTGAGAGGCAATCGTTACCTCTGATGAACATTGTTGAGCGAAGGTCAAATAAGACATTTCACTCTCGCTGAAATAAATAATTAACGATTTACTATTTATGTAACTACAAGTAGACACAAATTTTTGAGCAAAATATTTCGCTGCCCTCCTACTACAATAAAATTATTGATTTTAATTTTCCACTAGCAGTACCACTACTACGGTGTTACCAGCTATTCTACAGAAACACCTTTTTTGGGATAAAAATGTAATATTATATTAATCCAGGGTATATGGAGGTAGCTTAGCTACATACCAAATTTTATCCAAATTCGTTTAGGCGATAGGGCTTTGAGTGCAGACAAACTCACTCATTACAAACTTTTCCATAATATTAGTAATTAATATTATTTTATTTATGTAATTAATTATATAATTTAATAAATTAATTTTAAACGTAATCGAGCATTTAGGTTAGTTATTTACCTGCGCAACCTTATGTAATTCCAGACACAACACTACATCCTGGTGGCGCAAGCGCAGGACAACGGACATCCTTCTCTCTCCGGCACTGTGACTGTCTACGTCAACGTGATAGACCTCAATGACAACGCTCCTATTTTCGACCCGATGAGCTTCTCCAATGAAATTCTTGAAGACGTTCCTGTGGGATCTTCCGTCGTTACCATCAGCGCTACTGATTTGGACTCAGGTATGCTATATATATATAATTATATAAACAACTAATGAAATTGGCTGTTAATTGTGATTTGTTTTGTTCTCAAGCATTTCCTGGATAAAAAGTGTATATCTGTGGTCATCATGGACACCACTTTCTAGTCAAACTTTATCTAGATCAGTTATTAAACGGTGGCTGACAGCTCTAGTATAGTATATTTATCTATGCTGACAGTAACAATTAAAGGTTACAAACCAAAATAATATACATCAACCAAAGATGTCATATTATACTACATCAACATTGTGATATAAAATAAATCAAAAGGTTGAAAGTAGTCAAAAATGATAGGATTGTTAATTTGACACCAGAATTGTTTCCTATCTTTTTTCACACACTGAAATAAAAAGACAGATAAATTGTAGTACTGTCAAATTTGTTTCAACAGAACAACAGAATCGATGTTATTATCCTGGTTTACTGTTTACTTTAATATTTCCGAGTGAGCTTTCCGAGTGAGGTTATGGTTATCAGAAAACACATTTCCTGAAATTATTCTACTTTCACGAAGGAAATGTTGGTGATTTATTTCATTTTATATCTACCTAAAGTAACATGAAAATATTTTTTTTCTTATCATGCCTCCACTGGAGTTTAAACCAGTAAGTTAAAACATATTCAAAGTTTCTAATGATGAGGCCGGGAATAAAATATCAAATTCAAATTTCAGGTTTGAACGGAAAAATCATCTATGGAATTACGTCGGGAGATGAAAATCAAGACTTCAGAATAGCTGAAAATGGCACAATCTACACTGTGAAGCTGCTGGATAGGGAAACTGTTCCGAGTTATAATTTGGTTGTTACTGCCAAGGATATGGCTAAGCCACCGGAACCGCAACTATCCTCTACTGTTCAGGTAAGAACCGTCTGATTTGGCAAAGTAACGAGTATTCTAAAGACTTTAAAACCATTTCGATCGTATAATGATTGTGCTCACTTTATGGCTCTATGATAACTTTATCATAGTGGACATGGTGGTAAGGTACTTTCAAATTCCTTGTGATCTATCCTCAAGTTTAAGATCTGTCGCCAAGCAATTAACGCCAATGTGTTTCGGCAGCATTACTTGAGAGCCAGTTATCCCATTCCAGGCTAAGCTTTTTTGCCATTTTCGACCACACTTCGTCATTTAAGAGCAGCTGAGGTTAAACGCTTAGTCAACCTTAAAAAAATTGGTTTTGACAACACTATATATAAAAAATCACATTTAAGGCACTGCTTCATATAAACATAATACGAGTAGTTACGTTACTAAAACAGTAATATTCTACAGCAACGGCATGTCTTTGTGTGCAGGTTCGACAAGAAATTTGTTTGTCAAGTCCAGGTCCAATGTTATTATTGTCCTTCGGGATACATTCAATATTTATTTTTACGGCATAGTGTCATATTTAGGAAGCTCTTACTAACTAGTGGATAGTTACGCTAGTTGCTTTCTAGTTTTATTATTTTATGAAAGGATAGAGTTACAAAGGAAAGATCGTCGAAACTTTAAATTAGTATTCTTGAGTAAAATTAAATGAAGCAAACATTTTCTATTACCTGTGATACCTTAAGGGAAAAGTACGCACGTTGTAAATACATTAAAATCTACCATTGAAGTTAAGTTTATTGCTTTAATAGGCGTTAATACTCGACGGAAGTGTTCATTACGACCCATTGTTGGGTTCATCTATTGTGGGATCTACAATGTGTTCGTAATGAAAAGAGACAGTAATACAAGGATATAAGACTTTAAACATTTCTACAACTGGTGTAACTGTAGCTGAAAATAGTCACGGAAACAATTATCTAAAGCTAAAAATATACTTTGATACCTACCTAACTGTTTAATAAGCTAGTTACAAATATTTTCAGTTTTGATTATCTTAGTGACAGTATGCAGATGCAGAGACATTTAATTTTCAGAACCATTTTGGAAATAAAATTTATCAACTTGCTTCATTTAACTACTACATTGTGTGACCTCGCGGCCCTTACAGTCATCTTGGTATCTCTTGGGCCGAGTTTTCTCATATTCAAACAATCAAAATGCGTTAGGATGAACTTCTTGCGTACTAAATTCGTGAAGATCGGATTAACGGTACGCAAGTTTTCGTCGAACTAATATACAAATATGCATAGAAACACCAATCTTATTCTGTACACTCTGAGACTTTTGCTTCACTAGGGACAATTAAAACTTTCTCATACATATAATGTTACATGGAATAGTAACTCGAAAAAGTTTAAGCCAGTAACTTCCCTATATTAAATAAATTTCGTAAATTTTCAGGTTACAATACAGCTGAAGGACGTGAACGACATGGCACCAGAGTTTGTTACCCCAAATGTAACAACAATTTCTGAAAATATTCCTCTAAATACTGTTGTAATGACAATAAAAGCTATCGACAAGGATGAAGGAAGAAACGGCTACGTAGAATATTTTATGGCACCAGACCCTGAAACAAATGGCTATTTTTCCTTAGGAAATGTTGATGGAATACTAAGAGCAACCGGTAAATTAGACAGAGAGTTGAAATCAATCTACAGAATTATTGTCACTGCAAAAGATAGAGGTGATCCACCAAACGTGACGAAGACAAAAATTAAAATAAATATTCTGGATGAAAATGACAATAGCCCCGTATTTGATCCAAAACAATATAGTGCTTCAGTGCCTGAAAACGCCAGCATCGGGGCTAATGTGTTACAAGTAAGTAGAGTGTACTTTTTATATGTTTAAAAAGTGGATTTGATAGGGCAGAGTATCGTCAGGGTCCATGAATCTGAATTTCTTAATTTAACTTACTTAATTTAAAGTTCTGGGAGTGCTTAGGGTATATCGTCACCTGTTTTAAACGATTCAGTTTAGGTGATTTTGGAAAATCAGTTGAACGTGAACGTTAACGCACCGAGATACAGTTTGCGGTCTAGCAACTTTTCACAATCACCTAAATAGAATTACTTAAAACAGGTCACGGTACGGCCCCTAAACCAATTTAGTGGTATCGTTCTTTGAATCCTTCCTTTTTTTGAAACTTGTTTCATTTTGACAAGTTATTCATATTACTTGTTCATTATTTCCATCTGATATTATAAATTTTACTATTGACAATACAAAATAAAATTTGTTCCAGGTATCAGCAACCGATATTGATGAAGGTGTCAATGGTCAAGTCAGATACTCTATTGCGTCAGGAGATGAAAACAGAGATTTCAGTATCAGCGAAGACACCGGGATTGTTAGAGTAGCTAAAAACTTGAATTTTGAAAGAAAATCTCGTTACATTCTAATCATACGAGCTGAAGATTGCGCAAAAGACGATGTGAGATTTGATACAGCTGAACTATCAATTTCCATTCAAGACATAAACGATAATCCACCCACGTTTCTGGACTCACCATACTTAGCGTATGTAATGGAAAATATTATTCCTCCTAATGGAGGGTACATAATAACAGTTTACGGTTACGATGCTGACTCGCCGCCATTCAACAATCAAGTGCGCTATTTTATAAAGGAAGGTGATGCTGATCTGTTCAAAATTAATGCCTCTTCTGGGCAAATTTCCTTGTTGAGAACATTAGACCGCGAGGCACAAGATGAATATACATTAGCTCTTGTAGCAATGGATACTGGTAAGTTGTAGTAATATACATAACTAACTGTTACCCTAGCTAACCATGTGGACAATAATGATTAACACTAAGCAATATTAGCTAGTCTGTGGAATGCACTGCCGGAATGGGTGTTCCCTGATAGTTACAATCTGAGTGTCTCCAAATCACGAGTGAATCGGTTTCTTCTAGGCAAGCGTGCTCCACCGTAAACCACGTCATCGCTTAACATCAGGTTGAGTTGGCGATCAAGGGCAAGCCTATTATAAAAAAATATATAAAAATGCTACAGAGCAACTGCAATGTATGGCATAATTTTTGTCAACGTACCCATACCATACCATAACATATTTTTTTTCATTTTATATGTTAAGTACCTTCTAACAAGTACCTACTTGCCTGATTAAATCATACTTGTTACAGGATCACCGCCTCTTACCGGATCTGGAACAGTAAAAATTATAGTTCAAGATGTAAATGATAACAGTCCTGAATTTGATAGACAAAGCTATAAAACTACCGTTAAAGAAAATCTACCAGCTGGCACAATTATTCTCTACCCAAAAGCAACAGACGCAGATATTGGCAATAATGCCAAAATAAGATACAGCCTTCTTGGTGATAAATCTGAGAGGTTTCAAATTGACTCATCTACAGGTGTAGTTTCAACTAATGCTACTTTGGACAGAGAAGAATGGGATATTTATTATCTAATAATTATGGCACAAGATTCGTCAACAACGGACCCAAGAACTGCAACAACGAATTTTACAATAATAATTGAAGATGAAAATGACAACACGCCTACATTTGCCAATCCTGTATATGAAGCTCATATTTCAGACCGCACAGTCAAGGGTGATTTTGTTTTTGGGGTCAAAGCAAAAGATAATGACATTGGAGAAAACAAGAAAATTATATATGATGTGAAGGGTGAACATCAAAATTTATTTGCAATTAATAGAGAAACCGGTGTCATTAAAGCCAAAGAAAACTTGATGAAGTATAAGGATGAAACATTTAGTTTAATTGTTGTAGCAACAGATAGTGGAGTGGTACCAAGGCAGAGCACAGCTGAATTAATATTAATACCAAAGTCAGTAAAAAACTTTCCAAAGTTTACAGTAACTAATAAATTAACATTTTCCTTTCCTGAAGATACACCAGAAGGTGTCTTGGTGACTAGACTGTCTGCTACATCTCCCAAAAAAGGCCCTACTGGTTTGTTGCAATATGGAATAGCAGGAGGAAATGTAGGTGATGCGCTAAAAGTAGAACCAATGAGTGGTGAAGTTTTCATAACTGGTAGAGGACTTGACTATGAAACAATGCCAATGTACGAAGTTTGGTTTGAAGTAAGAGATTCAGATAATCCACCCCTTAAGTCATTTATTGAAATTGAAATTAAAGTCACCGATGCTAATGATAATGCCCCAATAATTGAAAGCGTCTTATACAACGCCACAGTACAAGAAGAAGAGTCTCCGCCGCAATTGGTTATAAAAATTGAAGCACATGATGATGATTCAGATGAAAATGGAAAAATTACTTATAAACTAATTAATGATTACCAAGAAACATTTAGAATTGATTCAGAAAATGGAGAAATCTACACGAATATAGCTCTGGATAGAGAATCAATACCATTTTATGAAATTTTGGTCGAAGCACTAGATCACGGTATTCCACAGCTGGTGGGAACATCTACTGTTCTTGTAACAGTTATAGACAAAAATGATAATCCACCAAGATTTACAAGATTATTTAGTGTTAATGTAACAGAAAATGCAGAAATTGGATCATTTGTGATTCGAGTGACAAGTTCAGATTTAGATTCTGGCCCAAACGCTAATGCAACTTACAGTTTTGTAGAAAACCCTGGTGAAAAGTTTCTTATTGACCCAATCAGTGGTAATGTTACTGTTGCAAAACCTTTAGATCGAGAAATGCAAGATGAATATATACTGAAAGTAGCAGCGATTGACGGAGCGTGGCGGTCTGAAACTCCATTAACCATTACAATTCAAGACCAAAATGATAATGCCCCTGAATTTGAATACTCATACTACAGTTTTAACTTTCCTGAACTGCAAAATAAAAATAGTTTCGTTGGTCAAGTTATAGCTAATGACAGAGACAAACAAGGCCCTAATTCGATAATTTCGTATTCCCTGCAGCAACCTTCAGACTTGTTTTCTATCGACCCGGCAACAGGAGAAATATCGAGTAAATACATCATGAACTACAAAAGAACATCTCTCAACGCATCTCCTGAAAATACATATTCGGTTATTGTTGTAGCTACAGATAACGGCAAACCTCCAATGTCTTCCGAATGCCTTGTTACAATCAATGTAGTAGATGCAAACAATAATTCTCCTAAGTTTAAAGAACATGAAAAATTCGTACCGGTGCCCATAGATGCAACTCTTGGAGAAAAGATAGTCAAGCTGTTCGCTGAAGATACTATGGATTATGGAATAAACGCTGAGATTGAGTATTACATTAGTGGTGGTAATGGGACGTCATACCTGTCAGTTGACAGAAGTAGCGGATGGATTGTTGTAAATAAGCAATTTTACTATCTTGGACAGTACTATGAGCTGAAAGTGAAAGCAGTTGATCGAGGAGTTCCTCCTCAGTCAGATATTACAAAACTAACATTTGTTGTAACCGGAGAAAATATATATAGTCCTAAATTCACTGCACTAAGTTATCAAGTAATCATACCAGAGAATGTGCCCGTTGGATCTTCTATTCTTACAGTAAAGGCAAGTGATGAAGATAACGGGCCTAATGGTATTGTTCGATATTCAATATCTTCAGGAAATACTGGAAAAGAATTTCAAATTAATCCAATATCTGGATCAATAAGTATTTTACGTCCACTTGATTACGATACTATTCAAGAATATCGACTTAACATAACTGCTCAAGATCTAGGATTCAAGTCTAAAGAAACAACTGCAACTTTAACCATTATTCTGACCGATATAAATGATAATGCTCCACAATTTAATCAAACCCAGTACATTGCTTATTTAGCAGAAAATTCACCAATAAACAGCTTTATTTACAAAGTCAAAGCCACTGACATTGATTCACCTAAAAATGCTGTTATTAAGTATCATATAAACAATAAAATGACTTCATTATTTTATATAAATGATAATACAGGAGAAATATATTCAAAAGAAGTGTTTGATTATGAAGAAAAAAACATTTATAAATTACAAATACGCGCAGATAATCCATATTCAATTATGAAAAATACAACTGAAGTAATTGTGCACATAACTGGAGTTAATGAATACTATCCCAAATTCAAACAACCAGTATTTCATTTTGATGTATCAGAATCAGCAGATGTTGGAACAAACGTTGGTGTAATACAAGCTACAGATCAAGATAATGGTGATGACGGAATAATTTACTATTTATTCGTTGGTTCCAGTAATGATAAAGGCTTCAGTATTAACTCCCAAACTGGTGTTATCAGAGTAGCCCGATATTTGGATAGAGAAACGCAAAACAGAGTTGTACTAACAGTTCTTGCCAAAAATTCTGGAGGCATACGAGGAAATGATACGGACGAAGCACAAGTTATAATTTCTATCCAAGATGGAAATGACCCTCCGGAATTTTTACGACATGACTATGAAGCAACTGTTTCAGAAGGTGCCAATATTGGCCATGAAGTAATTCGAGTTCAAGCTGTTGACAAAGATGTTCGACCACAAAACAATCAGTTCAGTTTCTCTATCATTGGAGGAAATATTGACCAAAATTTTAAAATAGACCCTCAAACTGGAGAAATTGATGTCACTCGTCATCTGGATAGAGAAACTTTGTCCACGTATACTTTGATAATAGGTGCTATTGACACAGGCGTACCTCCACAAACTGGTACAGCCACTGTTAAAATTACTGTTACTGATGTGAATGATAATGGCCCAGTTTTTGACCCTGAAAGTTTTGAAGGATCAGTATATGAGAATGAACCTCCTAATACAAGTATTACTACGTTATCAGCCACAGATCCTGATCTTCCTCCTAACGGTGCACCATTTTCTTACTCTATAATCGGCGGTAAACATCAAAGTTATGTCAAAGTTCACAGGCATACTGGTGTTTTACTGACAACAAGGAAAATAGACAGAGAGCTAACACCATTCTTAGAAATTGTCATTGAAATTGCTGATAGCGGTACTCCTGTCATGAAATCTAACTTTACTATAAAAGTTCAAGTTCTTGATCGTAACGATAATTCTCCGACACCAAGATCAGCGCATGTTCTTGTATATGCTTTCAACAGTAAAATTCCACTTGGGAAGATTGCTGACGTCAAACCAAATGATTCAGACATTGTTGGTGATTATAAATGTTCGATTATCAAGGATTCAACGTCAGAAAATACACTAGCTACACTTTATATTAAAACTGGATGTGATTTGTATACCAATGCAGTAAAACCTGGTCAAGGATATTCTTTCTCAGTGTCCGGTAATGATGGAATTCATAGAGATGTAGTATCTTCAATAAGTGTTGAGTTTTTCTCCTTTGAAAATATGACAGTGGAACAATCAATCACATTACGAATTTTAAATATGACAGCCTCAGATTTTCTCAATCACTACTATCGAAGCTTGCTTGAATTACTGAAAGATGGTTTGAAAAGCAAGGAAAGCATTTATTTATACAGCATAAATGAAATCGATAGTCATTTAGATTTAACTGTTGCCACCAAAGATGACCGCACTATCTGGAAAAGAGAAAGCACTGAAAAGTATTTAAAGTCCAGAGAACTTGAAATAACAAAACACCTAAGAAGTAAAATTATTGTATCGTATTTTCCTTGCGCTTCACATCAGTGTCAAAATAGAGGTCTTTGCACCGACGGTATAAGAGTATTAGAAGACACCAAAATAACAGAAAGTTCTTCTTTGATCTTGTCTTCACCTCTAGTAAGACATGTGTACAAGTGTCATTGTACGGATGGATTTATGGGAAGCAACTGCGAAAAACGACAAGATCCTTGCACCCCTAATCCTTGTCGCTTCGGTGGTCAGTGTCATAAACAAGGCCATGATTTCACTTGTTCCTGTCCAACTCGACGTGAAGGGAAGACTTGTGACATGGAAAGAGATGACGTCTGCAGTAGTAACCCTTGTAAAAATGGAGGCTCATGTAAAGAAAGTGCTGATAGAAATTCTTTCTTTTGCCTTTGCCGACCTGGTTACCGAGGCAACCATTGTGAAGCTCTTGTAGACTCCTGTCGTCCGAACCCCTGCATGCATGGAGGGATATGTATCAGTCTGAAACCTGGTTATAAATGTAGCTGCACTAATGGTAGATACGGAACACATTGTGAAAGTACCACATTTGGATTTGATGATCTTTCATATATGCAATTCCCAGCTCTTGATGCTTCAACAAATGACATTACTATCATTTTTGCTACCACAAAATCAGACTCGCTGCTACTGTATAATTACGGAGCACAAACAAGTGGAAGATCCGATTTCATTGCTATTGAAATATTGAGTGGAAAACCCCTTTTTTCATTTGGAGGAGCACGAACTTCAATTACATCGGTTTCCATAGCCAATTTGAACAGGGACCTCGCAGATGGAAACTGGTACAAATTAACTGCAACTCGAAACGGCCGAGTAATATCGTTGAGCGTCACCGCTTGCACTGATCACGGTGACACTTGCACTGAATGTGAACCAGGAGATGATTCTTGCTACAGCGATGACACTGGTCAGGCCGGGTATGTGGTCTCTTTTCAAATTTAAATTACACACAAAAAATATTTGCATTTACAAGACCTATTTATTTATTTATTTTTCAATTGTTACAGAACCTTAAACTTCAATAACGAACCGCTGTTGATTGGTGGACTTCACAAAGCAGATCCAGTTCTAGAACGGCCAGGGCAAATTCATTCAGACGATTTTATCGGATGTATGCACAGTATCACAGTAAATGGTCGGTTGTTGAACCTATCACACCCTCTTTATGCACGTGGCGTGGAAGCAAACTGTGCTCGTTTGGAGAAAGGAGCCTGCTACAAAAAAGATATTTGTGGCATTGGAGAATGTCAAGATAGATGGAAAGGCAACCTGTGTAAATGCAGCGGAAAGTATATTGCTCCGGACTGTAGTTTCTCTTTACAATCAATATCAGTTGCTGAAAATGGCTTTGTAATATACACCATATCAGAAAAGCACAGAAGAATGCAGCTCCTTGATACATTCTATGGTGGTAATACCATTTGGGACAAGAAAACTGGTAAATTTGCTGCAAAGATGACAGCCAAAGTAAGCAACCCTCCAAAATTATTGTCATTTTCATTTCGAACGCAGCGTAAAAACGGCATTATTTTTTACGCAGCAACTGATAAGTATTACACATTAATAGAGTTACTAGATGGAAAAGTAAGTTACGTATCAAAACAAAATGCTGTGGTTAACATGACTCAAACAGATCAAAATGACGTCTCAGATGGAAATTGGCACAACGTTACTTTGTTGTCAATAGGAAGAAGCATAAGACTAATAGTCGATGGAGAGAACGTAGGAGAAGAACTTGATGCTGCGGGTGTTCATGACTTTTTGGATCCATATCTCACCACAGTGTCCCTAGGCGGCGTAAAAACCGAATGGCTTACAGTTACAGCTCAAAACAAATTCGAAGGTTGTCTAGCTAATTTCACAATTAACAATGAAATTCAGCCATTTATTGGCAACGGCAGCATATTTAAAAATATAGCATTCAAAGGAAAAGTTTTAAGTGGTTGTCAGAGTGCATTTGCTGGAGGGATTGCACAGAACACTTCACCATTGACTGTTGGACTGGTTCTTGTCTTGGTATTCTTCATCTTTTTAATTGCTGCAAGCTTATCATCTATTCTTTACTATCGACTACGTAAACAAAAGAAAGAAAAAGGAGGTGGCCCAAATAGTAAAATAAATATAACGCTTTCTAAACAAAATGGAGGACCAGCAATGCTCAATGCACCAAACTTGATAGCAGGAACAAACGATAGCATAATGAACAGAAACTTACACAATAATGATACCAATTTGAACAGTTACATGTCTGACAACGCAGATATAACCCGTAATGTTGGGCATATTGTAGGTCCTGAGCTATTGTCAAAAAAATATAAAGACAGAGAAATAATGAATATAGACCCACCAAGACCTCAAAGACCGGATATAATAGAAAGAGAAGTCGTTGGTAAAAGTCCAGCATTGCGTGAAGATCATCATCCTCCACCACCTCCATCTACTAATACTTCGCATCATACGCATGACCATCCAAGTGGTATGGATCTGAATTCAGAGGTTGCTGAACATTATGATCTCGAAAATGCTAGTTCAATAGCGCCTTCTGACATAGATATTGTCTATCATTATAAAGGATTTCGTGAAGCTGCGGGCGTACGAAAATATAAAGCAACCCCACCGCCAATAGCTGGTTATCATCACAAGCATCAAACACCACAACACCGACACTCGCCACATCATCCTAGTGGCTATCCGTCGAGAGTACTGCCTCAGGCAACCCAGCCCCCACCCCAGCCGACAAGACAGCTCCAAACAACACCACTTGCTCGACTCTCCCCAAGCAGCGAGCTCAGTCAACAACCTCGGATACTAACCCTGCATGACATTTCCGGCAAACCTTTACAAAGCGCTTTTCTGGCTACAACATCGAGTTCAGGAGGTGTTGGTAAAGATGCTTTACATAGTAATAGTGAACGTAGCCTTAATAGTCCTGTGATGTCTCAGCTAAGCGGACAAAGCTCCTCTGCTGGTAGAAAAACACCAAGTGCACCTCCTCAAGTGCCTCAGGTGGTGTCTGTCGGATCCGGTGCAGTAGGTTTAACTGCAGAGGAGATAGAAAGAATGAATGCCAGACAGCGTACCTCGAGCTTAGTTTCAACACTTGATGCCGTTTCAAGTTCTAGTGAAGCACCAAGAGGAGGAGGTGTTGGTCACCATTTATCACACAGACATCATTCGCCTCCTGATGATAACAGAAGCTCGACAGGCTCCGATGACGAAAGTGGGAACGACAGTTTTACTTGTTCTGAAATAGAGTATGACAACAACAGCATAAATGCAGACAAGCTAGAGGATGTTCGCAGACAAAATGTCAGTAGTGCCAGTAATCCTAAAAAGCCTGTCTTGCCACCTCCTTATGAAAGCTTTGATTCTTCATTTCGTGGATCTTTGAGTACTCTAGTCGCATCAGATGATGACTTGGCTCCGCATGTCAGCGCCGCATTATACAGACAGGCAAATGGATCACCGGCATCAGCCACCCTCGGGTGGGATCATTTATTTAACTGGGGTCCAAATTTTGAGAGCATGATCGGAGTTTTTAAGGACATAGCAGAATTACCAGACTCCGTTAACGGGCGAATGTCTTCCTCGTTAAGGCTTCAGAATGGAACGCCAAAGCCTTCTGAAGAATATGTATGATAGTGATGTTGTAAATAATAATAATTAAGTAGGCACATTGTAGAAATTGAATATTGTCATTCATTTCGCTAAACTGTTGTACGCATAAAACCTCTGTCGTAGTTTATTCGCCTAATTATTTTGTAAAAACTTCTTCCGATGTGCGAATAATATTATGGATTAGAAATAAGACTGTATAAATTTAGGTTAGTACTTACTATGTAAAATTTTGGAATCTTGTATCAAGATTCCTAAATTCTTGCCATATTATTGGAGAATGCTCGTTTTTACTATTTTGTTCTTTGGCCAAATATGTTCTATAAAATTACAGTAGGCTTCATATAGTTTTGAATCTTACGTTATTTATATCAATCATAAAATAGATGACATGATTCAAAAACATTACTCCAGCTAAATCCAGCTCTTTAAGTATTCATGACATCCATCGACATGACGTTTTGTCATCACAATTGATATATTCTCCTTGAACTCTTAGAAGAGGTAATGGCCGAGTTAATTTATGTCTGATGCATTTAAATAATTATTTTAAGTTAGTTTAGCATTCTCCAATTTCTTTCTTAGATTAACGAGACATTTTACAAACCTCATTGTAAATATGTAGGCATAGTGTATATAAGTCCTCTTACTTATATAAAATTATTTTGAGTAAATATTCAATCTATAAGTATTAATTTTGACTGTTACAATGTTGGCTGACTAATTACACTCACTCCATTTTATGTTATCGCAATTATTACGCAAGCTCTAAAATTTTCGAATACATGTACCTACCTACGTTTTAAATTACATTAATTTAAATATGTATTACATACAGCCATTTAATTAGTAAAAATGGTGCCAAATGTTAACTGAAAAGAACTGACTAAGTTAATTAAAAAATAAAGACATTCAACATAAATTTCATTTGTTTATTTTAAACATTCTTTAACTAGGTTAACTAACAGTTGTAGGGACGTTTCCCATGGCTCATTTATTTGTTCGAGATAGATAAGTACCAATCTTCCCTTGAAGTTAAAGGGAATCTATCGTTTTTAACAAAATCGGTTAAGGCGTTTAGGCTGCAGAAAATTACATACAGAATACGCTCCTTTTTTCTTTGCATCATCGGATAAAAATATAAATAGATCTCAATCAGCTCAATTAATGATCTTAGTAGGTTACGTTCTATTATTACTTATTTGCCTTTATATTTTGTAGTGCTATCAAACTACTAACAATTAACTGCTATAAGATACAAAGGGTGATGTTCTTGATTCATTATCAGCGTAGTTACTTACATAGTAATTAAAATTAAGGTATTGAACGCAAACCGATAAAACGTCATGATGTTCCTCGCGTGTTATGTAGCTAATTGGTATGGGTAATTTACGAAGGAACAAAACTTCTATGGAATAGAGTTTCATGCCTTTTTTTAGCAAAAAAGCAGAAGAAAATATTTGTAGTATTTGTTTTGCATTGCAGATGCTGGTGGTCCTGGTGGATAAGTTCTATTCACTAAGTTTATTTTATTCTTGTCCTTGTTTTAATCGCCCTAAAATCTCATCTATTTAACGTTAACCCTTTTGTTTCTCTCCTACGATGCATATTTTGACAGTAATGTGCATACTTTGGCAATATTGTTTTTGCTTTTACGCAAATTTTAATGCTATTGAGATAACACAACAAACAGCATAAGAAGGCTAAAATAAAACAAACAAAGAGCAGTTTTCATGTGAAACGCGTGCGGGTGAGTCTGTAATGTGAACGATGCACCACACTACACGTGCAGGCTATGTACACGATCAAGTAGTTCTAGTGCATATCGAATTAATAAATCGTATCCAATATCATCAAAAATTACTATAGTTTAATAGTATATATAGTACGACAACCGTGAAATAACAATATTTTTCAACAATGCACCACAAAGGCGCGCTAGCCTGCGCACGGTGCTAGGTTGTGTGCGTGAGGAGGTTGTTTGTTGAGCGTCAACTATTTTATTTGTATTGCTTTAAACTTTATAAAAATTAATTTATATTTTTTTTCTGTAATAACAGTTGTATTTAGCTCCCCAAAACAGATGTTGCATAAAAAAGCAAAAAAAACGTATGTAAAGATATTAAAAAAAATGCGGCATCGTACAGTAATCACCGGCACTATCAGCAGTTTAGTTTTCACAAGGGTTCACCCAGTATTCATGCACCATTTTCATGCTGCACGTTGTACTATTTTTTGCTAAGATGTTGTGGTATGTGGTATCACCGACATTACGACACTCGAAGACTAGTCGACAGATGCCACATGATATATTATACAGTATACAACGTTGATCGACGTTGACTTGGCCTAATTTCAATAAGACTTAATTATTACGTAGAAAATTTGTCGGGATTCATTCGATATTTTGTGCTTGCATTTACACGCGCTTCGAGCGAGTTATTTTTCACTAATTACAATTGAATTCTACCATATTTTATACTAGCGATCCGCCCCTGCTTCGCACGGGTATAGATTATAGCCTGTGTCATCCGGGGATAGTGTAGCTTCCCGTCAGTGAAATAATTTTTCAAATCGGTTCAGTAGTTTCGGAGCCTATTCAATGCAAACAAACAAACAAACAATCAAATCTTTCCTCTTTATAATATTAGTATAGATGGTATAGATAAATAAGATCGTCCATGCGCATAAAATAGTAATATTTCAACGGTCTTAGGGTACAATTATAATTCTAGAGCTATTTTAAATGGATTATAGGATTTATAGGTAATAAAAATATATTGTTATATGTCACACAAAATGTAATACATATTGAATAATAAAACAATTACCTATCTGAATTATTACAAACCAGTCTGCTCTTGTTTCGCATACTATCACCTAACTTGTGCCTAGTTTTTCTGTGACAAAAAATAACTGTTTCAACTGATATTTTTTGTATATTTTGCGACTCTACAAAAGGCTTCCTTCCGAAATTCTAAAAGGCAAAGTATCGCTCTAAAAATGAGCCGATAAGAAACTAAATTATGTAAAACAGCGTTCAGTTTAGACCTGGCTTAACAACATGCTTGTCTAAAATTGCCGTAGTGGGTCTTACAATTTTCTTTTATATTTTTTTGCGCTTAGTTATTGCCCAGTGTTTCAAATCTCAGACAGTTATTTGCCATCAATGTAATGAATTGATATTTTTGTCGTAGATAAAAATTGTTTAAAGAAATAAGATTTTGTGAAGATGGCGTTCGTAACAGTGATTTTTTATTTCAGTTGCTTCTGTAAGTACGGATAATTATAATTTTCTGCGCATTTTGATTGATGATTTTATCAAAAGATTTCATAATTTTAATCTAAGATTTTATCTATGTCAAGAATATAATTACTATTGTTTTCTGCTGTTAAAAAGAGTTTATGTTTAATAAAAGAAAGAGTTTTCTGTAGAAGTAAGTACACAAAGGGTTACGCGGAAAGGGTGTACTAAGCCGAAAGGGGTCCATAGTACTCATCATTATGAACAAACTTCTACTAAAAGAGCAACTCAGATAACGCGAAAAAAAACAGCTGTTCCATAAATTTTGAAGAGTGTGCATGACTGCCGTTTTCAGAGTTACTCTCATGGTAAAAGTTGTTCAACTGCCTTGCACCGTTTCCGCGTAACCCAGTAGATAAAATAGGCAACAGAAGTATGGATTAATATGGATGGATTTGTACGTGATGGTAAGCAGGTGAGTCCGTGAGACGTAGATACCTAAAAAATAAACAGGGTTTAAAGGATAGGGTGTGCTAAGCCGAAAGGGTTCTGTTATACTCATCATAATGAACAACTTTTACTTTGGGACTAACAACAGAAAATAGAAGTTTAAAAAAATCTTTTCTAAGGTACTAACCACGAAATCGCGAAAAATATATATTAGCTGTCAATTATTTTTTTGTGTGAATAACCGCTTTCTATGGAATGGCAGAAGGCACCCCTGTAGGGTTGGTTCCATAGTAAAATCAGTTCATAATGATGAATATAACAAACCTCTTTCGGCTTAGTATTTCCTTTGCCCTTTGCTTATAACCCTGTAAAATTATAAATATAAATAATAATGCCGTTACCATGCCTAAGCTGTGGTATAACTGAGATTTCCCCGATAATTACAATAGTGTATTAAAGTCGCAAGATAATAACTTTTTTCTAGGCAAGCGGTCTTCCACCGTAGACCGGATCGTCGTTTAACATCAGGCGAGGTGGTGTTAAAACGCAAACCTAATATTAAATTTTAAAATATACATAAAATAAGTATACATTACTTTAGATTTTTATTTACAAAAATGGGTTTTCAGTTGGTACCTATGCTTAGGTACTATAAGACGAACCAGGGTGTTTTCCTAAAAATTACGATTTAATTGCCTTGAAAGAAGGCACAAGGTCTTTACATAGACCAGCTCGTTTGTTTGTGACAAAAAAAAAACACACAAAAGACAACACAAAAAAATAAAAACAAGCCAAGTGCAAGTCAGACTCGCGCACTGAGGGTTCCGTACCACAACAAAATACAATAAGGTTGTCCAAGTACCCGAATTACCAGTTATAACGCCTTCCAAAATCATCGGGAGTAATTGCTTCATAGTTTACTACAGGCGCTCGAGTATTATATCTTGGCTTTTTTATTATTTGTTGGTTAATCCGCCGTAACGTTACATATTCTGTGAGAATTTCAACTGTCTATTTATTACGGTTCGAAAGATATAGCCGTTAATAGGTAGGACAGACAGACGGACAGACGGACGGGCGGACGCACGGACGGACGGACTGACGGACTGACTGACTGACGGACGGACGGATCCCATTTTTACCCTTTGGGTACGGAACCCTAAAAACCAGTAAAAGAAAATAAACATTTTATCACAAACCGGCCCCACCTCAGCATAGGTATTGCCTTTAATAATAAGGTCACTGGAGCAGAGTAGGTAAGAGCAGATACTAAAATATTTAACCAAATTCAAGGTTCACCGACGTTCATTAAAAACCCTAAGGACGCAAATGTTTACACACAAAAATAAAATTGATAAAAGCATTCTTGTTTACTTATTAATTTCCTAGACCTAGAAGAAGGTGACAATCAAGGCGAAACATATTAAAATAACTAAAAATAACTCCCAAACAAATTTTTAAAGCTATTTGAATTGTAAATAATTAAAACCGCCAAGTGCGAGTCGGGCTCGCACACTGAGGGCTCCGTACCACCAAATAACTTCATAACAACTTCAGCTCATCATCATCATTATCATCAGCCAGAAGAGGTCCACTGCTGAACATAGGCCTCCCCTTTTAACCTCCACAATGAACAACAGCCCGCCTTTTGCATCCACTGGATGTCAGCGACTCTCACAATGTCGTCCAATGTATGTGTTAGCTACTAAAGTACAAAAAAGTAGTGCAAAAAGACAACATCCTATCAACGCAACGCCCATGCGGTCACCCATCCAAATACCAGCGCGCCCGACGTTGCTTATTTAACTTCGGTGATCGTACGAGAACTGGTGGTAAACAGAAATTTGTAACCGACTCGCACTTGATCATTATTTATTATTTGTTGTAATACTTTCGTTTGTACAATAATCATGCCAGGTTTGACACTTTTACGTATAACCGTTTTCACATAATAGCTAATACAAAAATGTGTTAAAAAAATACGTTTGTTGTCGACACTCAACCCCCTTTAGTTTTTTCTTTTCGACTTTATTATTATTTCTTAGTCAGTCCGCCCTAACATAACATAAATTACAACTACTATCATCAACTAAATTAAATGACAACTAGCTATCTATTGCGGTTCGAAAGATACAGCCTTTAATAGGAATGTCAGACAGACAACGTAGGCTTAGTAATAGGGCCTCGTTTTACCCTTTGGGTACGGAATCCTAAAAATAACTCAAATATTTGGTTATAAATTCTTGTTACAGATTATGCGTTAGTACATTCACAATGCGTCACGCCTCCATTAGAGTGTCCGAATGTAAATGTTACATTTTGGCTGTACACAAAGTAAGTATATATTCCAGGATAGAAAGTATATTAGTAAATTTATTATACTCGGTCCAAGCATTTATTTGCTCTGACAGCTGCAATATCGTCGTTAAAAGCTGTAAAAAAAAAACATTTTCTTTTGATATTTCACTAAAGTATATTGGATACCTGCCACAATATTATGTTCAAAAATCTAGCGAAAAAGATCATAACTCGTGGTTTTCATTCAGTTTTTCACAATGTTATTGTAGCTGTCAGAGCAATAAATTCTTGGACCGTGTTTAGTTGTTCGCCCAGGGGGTCTAGACAAGAGCCACTTTCTGTTAGCGTTCACGTCTGCGGAAAGATGAAATTGTATGAAAATTACATTAGGTTCAGATAATTTCTCTCTAGCTAATGTCATTGTCAATGTCATTTTCATACAATTTCATCTTTCCGCAGGCGTGAACGCTAACAGAAAATGGCTCTTGTCTAGACCCCCTGGGCGAACAACTAAACCAGACCCCCAGAACTGAGACCTCCGCGACCCTATATCTTCTTAAATTAAATCATAAACATTATATTGAAATGAACTACTAGCTTACAAAGTTTCATGAAGATCGGATCAACGATACGCAAGTTATATATACACAAATATACAACCATAGGAACATAGAAACACCGGCTTGTCTTGTTAGAATCTGAGATATTTTGAACCATTATTATATTTCGGAAAAGCTTGGTAAAACAATTTGGATAGATTGTATCTGAGAACACTTTTAAGGAAAATAATGTAGGTAGTTAGACTTCGGTGCATGAATTGATAATCACAAGTTCATTGATATTTGTCATTATTGACCCACAAATCACCCGGCTAATAATAACTCGACAAACTACTTTGTACTTATTTTTAAATTACCCAATTTATTTGCTCTAAGAGTGCCTTGTATACTACGCCTTGTTTTAACTTTATCTGACATTACAGAAGTAATGAAAATAAACCACATCAGCTAATAGCCAATGACTCTGAGTCGATCCAGTCAGCCCCTTGGGTCAAAGCTGCTACTGTGAAGATTTTGATCCATGGATATACTGGCGATAGAAATTTTTCTCCTAATACAGAAATACGACCAGGTAACACAATTATTCTGGTAAATCTGATATATTATTAAGGAAGCAACAAACTAATGAAAGCAAAGAAAACTCAACAAGTTCAAAATAACAAAAATAATTAAGTAAATCTGCCAAATGGTTCTCGCCTCGGGGGATCCCAGAGCTGGGGCATATTTCACTCAAAAATTAAGCCTTGCGATCCAGCGGGCATTCTGACCCTGCCGCATGGTGGCGATTTGTTCACCTAGGTTATTTTCTTACTTTCTCTGTATATATTTTTAGTAGTAATAGTTTTATAGTTTTATCGATAAGTTGTACACAATATCCTTATCTTAGAGTTTTCTATCGTGTTGTAATTTTTATTTCTGGTGTACACAATAAAGAGTATAAATCTGCCAAATACAACACATTCGTAAGTACCTACCTTGTAAGTAAAGACGATTTTTTTTTATTGCTTAAAAAGTAACACCTTAAAAATAATAATTTACTGTAGTAGTAACCGGCGAGCTTGTATGAAAACACTCATGAAAGTAGAAGAAGCTAAAGGTGTGTCTAAAGTTATATGATTATTTACGGGATATTTACCGTGGTAAAATTGTGGAATGAGCTCCCGATATTTGAAAAATAAAAATTAAAAGTACTGCTACGCATTCAAAATACTATACGCAGTGATACAGTGAGTGTGTTTTATCGGGACTTAGGTTCGAGTTCGAGTTCCAGTGATAACCGTAGCAAAAGACTAAAAAGAGGGTAGATTGTTATGTCTGCACCTAACTTTTTAACTGTTCGACCAACCTCCCGCATTCTTCAGTCTTCCCGTGAACATGGTGCATGTAACTGCGCCGAAATATCGGGAGCTCATTCCACAACCTTACCACGGTAAATATCCCGTAAATAATCATATAACTTTAGTGAACAACCGTGATAGTTTAAAACAGTGGTCTAAAGTTGTGTGTCAGGATCGTAATAAGTGATGAGATGTGGTCTCTGCCTACCCCAATGGAAAAGAGGCATGACTGTTATATGTCAAAAAATAAAAACACGAATCGGATTGAGAAATCCCTTCTTTTTTAGAATAGTGTAAAAATAAGCTCGATCTAACAAATAACAGAACTATCTTTTAGCATACATGGAGTGCTGCAACTACAATGTCGTCTCAGTGGACTACAACCCCATATGCAAAGAGCCTTGCTACATGGAAGCAGCTAAGAACACCGAACTGGTTGGCAAGTGTACTGCTCAGCTGATAGATACACTGGTCAATAACCACGGCTTCGAACTAAATAAGTTTCACGTGATCGGGTTCAGCCTCGGTGGGCAGACTGCGGGATTCATAGGGAATTACTTAACTAGTGGCAATCTGTCGAGGATTACTGGTAAGATTTAAGTACATAATAAAGGAACAGTGCTTCACGACTTATAATAAACTTAATCAAAAGCGGGATTAGATTTGTTGTTTTCTTTTTTATTTAGAGTTAAAGAGAGACAAACGTTGGAACAGCACTCCATCAGATCCGTCATCTACGAATACTTCTACATCATCTACCCTAATATTATAAAGAATTAAGTTCCTAAGTTGTTTGTATGTTTGTGACTTTGTATGTCTCTGGAACTACTAAAATCTTCGACCAAAACAATATGAATGGACAGGCCCAGAAGAACCGTATTTTTGAAGATTACAAAATGAGCGCTGGCGCTCTCTTCGATTCAGTTGATCTCTAGCTGTAGGAAGTGCGACACGCGTCTATTGTTACATGATAACGAAACATCTGACAAAATTATGCCTTTCGTGTGCTTTCCCGAAGTGTAAATACACATTTAAAAAATCGCTATCTATTTTTTGTAACAAATTTACTGGACATGGTTATAATTAGTTATTGAAGTATATGTCAAACTGTTTTGACTCGTTTTTACTAAGCAATTTCAATGGTTATAGCCCGTCCATTCATTTTATTTTGATCGAAGACTAAAATGATTCTTAAAACTCTATCACTAATCAATAGTTGACAGAGGGCACAGACCCCAGAGTACTAAGATGCAATGCCTACAATAAATAAAAAAAAACTTTTATTAATAGAAAGTTACACCATTTTTTGAGTAACAAAGGTTTTGTTCAGAACGCAGGAGAAGCGGGGAAAAAGCTAGTATATTAAGATTTGTTGCACTGTTGAGTTACTCTAGAAAAACGTGTTACAAAATGATGTCTTAACCTTCGGCCAAAATAAAATTAAAGAACTGGCCCAGAAGACCAGCATGTTTGAAGATTACAAAATGAGCGCCGGCGCTCACTTCGCTTCAGTCGGTCTCTAGCCGTAGGAAGTGCATCACAAGACTATTGTTACATGATAATGATACATCTGACAAAATTATGCCTTCGTATTCTTTCCCGGAGTGTAAAAACACAACAAAAAACTATTTCGTTTTTGTAACAAATGTACTGAACATGGTTATAATTAGGTGTTGAAGTTCTTGAAGTATATTTCCGACGGTTTTGACTCGTTTTTACTAAGCAAGTTCAATGGTTATGGCCGGTCCATTCATTTTATTTAGGTCGATGTTCCTAACAACTGCTTAACCAACCAAAATAAACGTTTTATTAGAGGTATAAAAACCATAATTAAAAATGTATTACTGGTACCTAATACAAAATGTTATTAATGTTTGTTATTAATTATAGTCACTTATGTTGTCTTTTGACCGCATCGTCAGAGTCACTAACAGATTATGTTTACATACTTGCATTGACAGTGCTGTAAAAAAGTGGTGGTTTATAGTAAATTGGTATAAAGTTTTTGTGAGTTTTTGTAGGATTATTTATTCCTATGACAGTGACCTATCTTCTACGTGTTACATGGTTTATTGTTTAAGTTTAGAAAATCAATTGTTTGCTAGGCATTGCACTTTAGCTCATTGTCAAAATATTTATAAGTAAAAACTATGGGTTCATTTTTTTGCATGGCGTTTAAGAACCTAATTATGGTAAGTTTAAATGTTTACCGGGTCTTATTACGCATAATTTTATTTAGTAAAAATACTTTTCGTACCTTTCGCTCAATCGATGGTAAGTTACGGTATAGGTGAACATGCGTAACTTGGAATGGAAACTCAACAAGGTTGCCGGAATACGTATTTAGCCACTTGCCGAGCAATTAGTATAAAAATACTGTTCACGGTTTCTCTGAAACATTTGTTTCTAAGGAATATACTAGAAATTACTACTGCGTTTGACTATGCATAAGCGTCAGACAAAATCACATTGGAAACCATTTTCATTCCAGCATTAGACCCTGCGATGCCTTTATTCGTGACGCAAAATACTAATAAGAAAGTGGACAAGAGCGATGCCATTTTCATTGATGTGCTGCACACTAACGCGTTGCAGAAAGGAAAGCTGGAGCAGAGTGGCCATGTAGACTTCTACGCTAACGGAGGACTGACACAGCCAGGGTGTAAAGACACTAAAGAACAGAGTAAGATTATATATCTAGTGATTGAACATGGATGATACTAGCTGCACCCCACGGTTCCACCCGCAATCGTACCGGAACCGTTATTTTTTCAGAACAAAAAGTTGTCGTGTTAATCCGGGGTACATGCTACCTCCATACCAAATTCATCTCAATCCTCTGAGTCGTTACGGAATTGTATACCTACATTACACAAACGTAAACTTTTTAAACATGCTATTTAGTACAAAATATAATCAGCCAAAAATACCAGTATCCAATATATTTTGCAAACGACAAACACCTGGACCAAAAAAAAACCATTTTGAGAGATCTATTCAAAAATATTTCACACGAGGGATGTTTTTTTTCTTTTCCATTTTACGTATTGCTCTAGTAATATTTTTTTTGCTGTTCCACCTGTACTTCCCCCAACACAAGCCAATTGCCAAGCACAAGCACACACAAACAATGTCAAGCTGAACATTTAGCTTACGCAGTTTTCTGTTTTTTTAAACTCTCGTTAATTAACGTCATGATTCGTTTTACAAGCTTTTTTCAACTTGCCCTGTTAGTTAGTATGTATGTTCGTACATTCGTATTATAATATGTGTAGGACAAATCTTGCAACTGAATTTTAGACCAGTTCAACCGATCGAGCTGAAATTTGTACTTAGTAAGACAATGAAATGTTATGTTACCATTGAGCTGGTCTGATGATGGAGACAGAAGATAGGCATAGGGCTTAAACAAAATGATGTAACTCCGTCGAGCTTGAAGTCGTTGGATTTATTACCATCACTTTGGTCCTCGATGATAAATTCAATATGGCGGACGCCCCAAGATGGCGGACAAAGTGTTCTTATTTATCATCATGATCATCGTATGAAAGGGTTTGCTGAGAAGAATACTAAAAACTTGTTTTTAAAAAGTTTTGTATATTAATTATTTTTACTAAATATAAATTTAGCTCTATAATAGCAACAGTCTTTATATTTATGGCATTTTATCTGTCCTTTCCAGTTTTTGACATAAGATTTATACCAGACGAAAGAAAAGCAACAAATTATGTTTCTTAAAAAAATAATGAAAATCCCTTTTCATCAACGCTTAATTTTCATGTCACCATCTTGTATTGACGTTGCAAACACAGTAACTATCCCTGAAACTACACGAATTTATTGACACTTTATTTCGCAAAATCGAACGAAGTGCAGGAACAAAATTACAACCATACATTATCTCCTTTAGACTTTGTGTCGTTCGATAAAAAAAAAAATTATACGGAACCAATTGAGAACCGTCCTCCTTTTTTGAAGTCGGTTAAAAAGTTCCGAACAATAAAAAACAAGACTGTTATATGTGTCTGTTTATAGGCAATTATCTTAGAATACCAATTAGGGTCCAAGTAAATGACTATTCATTATATAGATACTATCGTTGACCACATTACTGGCGTCACCCGCTAAGTACTAAGTTCTAGGTTTGTAGGTAGTTGTTAGGAATGTGGTTACAAATCAACAGCTTGTCTGCCTTTTGCAGTTTTGTAACTTTTGTTTTTTTTTTTTATTACTGTGGATCTGTGGATTGGGCTGGCGCTTCTGTGATTAACTGTCAATCAAATGGGTGACAGGACAGACAGAATGTATATATTTGTGTAATAATTTTTCTTGCACTTGGGATCGAGACTAGAACTGTGGGGACAGACCGCCCTCAAATTGTATAGGGACCTGACCAAACGTTTGGTGGAGGGAGGCAACTAATGACCGGAATGCTGAAATGAGCATTGCTATTCAACGTGGCAATACCCAGCATAAAAAAATCAAACTTGTAAGTGAACGTGATTAAAAGATATGACCGTTTATGTCACATATTATGCGATTTCACAAGGGAATCAAAACCTATAGGGTACTTACTGTTGACCTAGAATCATGAAATTTGGCAAGAGGCAAGGTCTTACAACACAGATAAAGGGAAAAATCTGAAAGTCGTTAATTTGAGGTTATATCATACAAATAATATTGTTTGCAATTACAAACTTACATTTTGTAGTTGGTATGTATGGAAGAACTTGACTGTCCAATACAAAGTTAAGTCTTTCAATATTTAAAAAAAATCTGTTTGTACTCGCGGTCTGAGCGCGAGTCCTACTCGTACTAGTCAGGTTTTTTTTTGCATAGAGATAGTTTGAGGGCCAGAAACCCGTGAAAGACCCTGAAATTTTTATTCTATAAAAAAATATGATCCCTGAGCAATCGAGGGTAAAACCTCAGGGGAGTTAGACAAGACCCACTTTCTGTTCGGAAAGATGAAATTGTATGAAAATGACATTGACAATGACATTAGCTTGAGATAACATCTCTCAAGCTAATGTCATTGTCAATGTCATTTTCATACAATTTCAACTTTCCGCAGGCGTTAACGCTAACAGGAAGTGGATCTTGTCTACCCAGAGGGTAATTAGACAGCTAGTAAATGGTACTTAATTAAATATTTCCAGCAAAATCCGGGTGTGACCACGCGAGAGCGCCCATTCTCTATGCCGAGTCAATAAACACTGGCATCGGGTTCTACGCTACCAAGTGCGCGTCCTGGATTACTTACATGATAGGCTGGTGCGAGATCATGAACTCAAGCGACGAAGTTCTGTTTGGGGAATACGTATCATCAGAGTAAGTAATATCTCTAAATAAGTAAAATGTTTGGCCATTAATCATGCAATTACACGTCGATAAATATATTTGACCCGGTTTGACTTGGTTGGACCTGCGGGCATGTCCTAAAACTGCAACCAGAACCACCGAAGGATGGGCAGCAGCGTCCTATTAGTACATGGTGAACGCACTGCGAACTCCAAGCCGCCTGCCAAGCGTGGGGATTATGGCAACACCCCTCTCCAAGAGGGAGGCCTTTGTCCAGCAGTGGATGTTTACTGGCTGATGATGTGTGATGTGAAATATATTTTAGGAAAATATATTTGTATACAAGTAACTCGTGTTATATAAATATGTCTGCTGATAAAATATAAGTAAGAGATACAAAATATTTTAACGGGCGTTTGTGATTGAAGCATTTTTAAAGAATCAATACTGCAAATAAACATACAGTACCAAAACTAAAAAGGTTTTTTACGCATAACTGCGTAAAACTCAAAGGTGTACATATCTATTGATTTACAAGGATAATAATGAAATTATTTTCATTACCGCTACAAGATTAAATACTCGGCACAGAATAACGAGTGCGGTATTCAGGATATTCAATAAGCCTGAACAGTGACCGCAACACTTCCATACTTTCTCTGACCAATCCTACGATACTTCTAATTTCGATATAACTTTTTTTTTGCCATAAATTTATTTCGGCTAACGTGATGATCCCGAGACCATGGAAAATGGTCGCTTCTGGCAGGGGATCGTATTTGTTTTATATTGACTGATAGGCTTACTATCAGTCAATATAAAACCCCAGGTCACACCCAGATATCAAAACATATTCCGGCAGCGCATTCCACAGTCCAGTGGTACCTAGGTGTAAGTGCTTTGTATGGTATGGGTTTTCGGAAGCGGCCTGCTACCAGCGTTTCCCTGCGTTCTCTTTTAGGTTGTCTGTCCATCTTGTGGGTCTGGTGTTGTCCTACGCTGCGCTTGAGTGCAGTTTTGGGTGCTTGCGATGCGTCGTCTCCATTCGAGAACCTTTCGGGCCCCATCGGCCATCTGTTCTGCGTGATATGTGCCCTGCCTACTGCCACTTCAACTTGCTAATCTGGTGGGCTATGTCGATAGCCTGGTGTGTGGGTTTCCGGAATATCAACCATGAAATGGTGTCGCCTTTTCGTGGCCGTCCTGGCCGTTCGATAAAAAAATGGATAGAAGGGAAATAAGCCATGCATATTCTAAGCACACTTTCCGTAATCTATCCGGTAAGAATCCGACAGATTAGCAACTTTGCGCCGATGTTTAAGACTAAAGAAGCTTAGTCTGTACTACCTCGCATGTTTCGGTAAGAGACGGGGTAGATCTTTGCACATGGGAGGGACAAAATAGGTTTAAAATTAGGCTGCTAGAACACTCAGTTAAAGGTGTTATGTGAATTTCCACTACATTCTGATCGCACAGTATTGATGCAACGTTCACTTAATTATTGTAACGATTATTCTTAAGAGTAAGCCACCTACTTTTACTCTGTGCAATATAATTACGCAGTGAGTTCTAGGACATGTTTTAAGGGTTTCGTAAAGGTTTAGTAGGTAATTTAAATCATACTTTTTACATACGTTGGTTCCTCTTTCACACAGTACTGTTACTGTTATCTCTCTGTAGCTGCTCAAACCTTTGGAATGGATCAGCCAAGTACTAGCTTGAGGTGCTGGAGTCCATTGAGAAACATGACAAGAAGCTCATCATCATCAGTGACGAATCCCTTGTGCAGGCTAAGTTTCAAAGTCTTGAACATTGGCTCAAAGTTACTAGTATATCGGTATTTTTTTAAAATATATTTTGTAATGACGGTAATTACGGTTTGAACGACTTTACAGACGCAAGTTGATGTAATTATTTTATTTTATCTTTTTTATCTACACAATGAGTTTATTATATTTTCAGCTTTTTGTCAATAGACCTTAGCATCTCTGCAATCATCGTTTAACCATTTTTCTCTTGCGCACGTTACTTACATATCTTGACAATACCTGCATACTTTTACAATTTTGCTTTTTCTAATGCTTCAATGGTATTGTAATAAAGTTTAGAACAAAAAATTAAATAATTTCAGGGCACTAATTCTGTATGAAGACGCGTAACACGCCGTAACACGGTAACCAAGTTTACACACACAACACTGAAAATTACTATAAAATTAAACAAAACCGCGTCTGCCGATTGGATACTACATTCTCTTGACAAACGCGTACATAACACGCCAGCTTGTTCTACCTTATTTTGACAATTCAAAACTAGCGTTTTACGAACCTTATAGCGTTAGCAAACTAGACAGTCCCACGTATATATGTATTTTATCTCATAACCAAATGTTAAACCTCCATTAAAATTAAATATATTCATACCGCACCGCAGCAATCTTAGTAAACGTTAGAATGTAGGTACTGCGACACAGGCGTCTCACCTAGTGCAGGGACCTCGTTCTTCACGAGTTATTTAAAATAAAATATTGCATATATTCTTGTTGATAATTTAATTGTAATATATTTATTTAATAATTATTATATAATTTATATATATAGATATATTTTTTACTGGGCAAGTGCCTTTATTAACAAAATACAAGCTAAAACTAAAACTACAAATACAGTTAGACTGCCCATAGACCGTTGAAGGTCTAAAAACAATCCAACAACACAACTTGTTGATTAGATTAGAATGTAAGTGTACCTACTTGAAAATAAAATATTAATATTTGTCTAACCTGCATAGATTCAAAATTATACGACAGTTAGAAGTAGATTGCAATACTTGCAATCGACTTCCAAGATTTGTTCACATAGTTCGTTAGTTAGTAACAAGAAAAGACAATGAAAGCATGTTAAAAAAACAGGAAATAATTTAAAAAGTACTTTGATGAATTACGGTTTTTTCTAGTGCAACGGGTCCTCACTTCTTCTCTACAAACTCAGAATCACCATACGCAAAAGGCTCTAGTAAGCGGCGCCAAGAAGAATAAAAAGAAGACTAAGAATAGGAACAAAAAGAAGGACAAAAGAGGAATAAAAGGCAAACTAAATTAATGTTGTTTTATTTTAAAATTTGTCTTCAAGAGTTGATTCCTATATATTTTTTCTGTTTCTTTTAAGCAAGTGTGCTCCATCATAAACCGCGTCATCGCTTAACACCAGGCGAGCTGGCGGTGAAACATGAAGAAAAAAAACAGAGAAACAAACAGACTTCAGATTCTCAATTCCGTCCGTATTTACGTTAAACGGTTTTTTAGGGTTCTGTACCCAAAGTGTAAAAACGGGACCTTATTACAAAACTGTCTGTCCGTTCGTCCATCCGTCCATCTGCCCTACCTATTAACGGCTGTATCTATCGAACCGTAATAGATAGCCAGTTAAAATTTTCACAGGAGATAATTAAATAAATAAATAAATATCTGGGACATTTTTGCACACACGGTCATCTGACCCCAAACTAAGCAAAGCTTGTAATATGGCTGCCAGAAACTGATATACGTACATATATATTTTTAAATACATACTTAAATAGATATTAACACCCAGACATAGAACAAACACAAATGTTCATCACACAAATGTTTGTCCTAGATGGGAATCGAACCCACGCCCCCAAGCACAGAAGATAGGTTCCCTACCAACTGAGCCACCGGGGCAGTCAATTGAGGCAGATTAATTAAGAAATAATAAAAAAGTCATAATTCTACTAAAATTTATTCTGTGGCCATACGTTTGCGCCGTACAACACCTCGTGAATCAAAGGAGGCGTGCATCATACTGCTACGCGCAACGTCCTGCTTCTTCGTAAACGAGGCTTTTTGTGACAGGGAGGGAGATTGCAAATTTGCTGTACCAAATAGGAGCGTAAGTTTTACCTTTTCGGACAGCTTTTTAATGAGGTTTCTGTAACTTTAGAGAGGTTTTGAAAGTCAATTACCAATATCAATTAATTACATGTATTACATATATTTATGGGTACACTGATGTAATTCCTTGTTTTAATAAAAATATAAATTCTTGATTGCCTTCACAAAGTAACACTAATTTGGTGTTTGTGTTATTTCGCATAGTATTGCGGACGCTTTTGGCCTCGAGATTGTAACTTACGTATATTTATATCAGGAGTTATATTGTTTTGTAACCTGTTTACTAATAATTGCAGATATTTTCTGCAAAGGAACATAAGTTTTGAAGTAGTTATATGCACGTACTTTACCTAGAGTTAAATTATATCAGAGCATTATGCAGATTAGGCACGGTATTTGCAATCTCGAGATTTAGTTGGGCCTTAGCTAAGTTAGAAAATGCTACAGTATTTGTAAAAAAACCGTGTTTCTTAGAATAAGTACCATAAAATTTTATTGGCGAAAAATCAGTTAACTATATTTCGCGTTAATATTGCGGTTAAAATGACAATTGATTTTAGTTGCTCGTAAGTAGTTAGTCGTTTAGTAGTTTCAGATCGTTTTAGCCAATGTTTTAGCTAGGTATGCTGACAGAGTTTGACACTTTGGCTCGCTCTGGATCAGCCATGAAAACCTAAAACCGGAGGCCACAACGCTATACGTATGTTACGTAGTGATGAATTTATTGGACAACAATGGCAATTATTCTTTAAAATATAATAAAACCGTTCAACGCATTTTATACTGTTATACTGGCTGTTATACGAGGGAATAGCAGACTTTTTTGTTAATTTTCACCATATTTTTATGTTGCAATCATTTGGATCACAAAATTATAACCTCCTTATATGTTTTTTTTAAACGATTTTCATGGCACGTTTACGTGTGTTGGCTTTGCACGTTTTTTACGTTATTTTTGTCATCAAAAAATATAATAATAATTGTTTCACGTTGCTATTGACACCTAAAATGACAATAAAAAATCACTATTAAAATATCTTCTATTACGTCTGAATATTTTTTTTTTAAATGTAATGTTTTATCATAAAACTTGCTGCAATAAAATAAAATAAAGTTGAATGGAAACCACGAATTCACTTTCGCTAGGTTCTTTATTGTATGACTGTAGAAGGTACCCGACATATTTCAGTGAAAATATTAAAAGAAAATGTTTTTATTCAGCTTTTTAAATTTTATTGCAGCTGTCAGAGCAAATAAATGCTTGGACTGAGCATATATAGGGGGTTTATTTTCCTACCCGACAATTCATGTGTAGTATAATGTATAGCTTTGCTATCACTATTTGAAGATTTAATGAACCTACTTCCTTGCGTAATTTAACTTATAAATTAAATTGCCGAGTGGAAGCCTAGAGTCGGAAGCTTGATTTAACCATAAAACGTTGAATGACGTTGGTTCAATTAAACTTTCCTAATATCCTTTGTCATCCATAATTTAGTGTTGCGCCACGTTGAATGTCGCAGTGTGGAGCTGCATGGAGGCGGGCGCAGCATCCGCGTGTGTTGCCCAACACCATCGGATTTCGACATCCGACCTTCGACTGCTACTGAGGAATAAATACCAACGATACTATAAAATATGCAGCTTAAGAAGCAATAAGAACTATAAGAATCAAGGTTCTTTATGTAATTTGGCTAGCCATGCCCTGCGATTTCAAGTATTTTTTGGATATTTTTTTAAGTAGACTAAATAAAATAATTTTGAAAGCTGTAGAGCAGAAGCTGTAGCTGCTTCTTAAGAGTTTTTTTTATTTTTATGCCATAGGTGGCAAACAAGCAGACGGGCTGCCTGATGGTAAGCAGTCACCGTTGCCTATGGATACTTGTAACACCAGAGGCATCACAAATACGTTGCCGACCCTTTAGAACTCGATTAACTCGCCTTTTGGAGAACCCCATGTTGTAGCTTGTTGTCATTGTTGTAGTAGTTGAATTATTTATGTTTACTTAAAATTTACCTATTCATCATTTTGAAAGCAACATAGGATGAGAGACATAAGGTACTTTTTATCCCTTATAATATACGGTTCCTGAAGAAATATTCAAATTGGAAATACATTTATTGCGCGGGTATAACCACTATTTTAACCACTCCATAAATGTATTTTAAATGTCAGCTAAAATTATGCAAAATAATATAGCAACGTTCCAAAGACGGAACTTTATGCGAGGGTCACTCCACTACCATCTGACTGCCACCACCACTTTCGCCGTCAGTTCGCGCACGGAACACTCACGCACTACACGCTTATTAGGGTTCCTTACCAACACCAAAAATCGTTGAGAAAATTTAGTTACCTACGTATGTGATAAAAATCTGTGATTACAGCCATTGTATTAAATGTATTTTTTTATGTTATGATATGATTAGAGTTTTAAAACGTTGAATGAAGTTTAATAAACCATGATATCAGGTGCGAAGTGGTTATTTTTGATTGGAATTACTGCTATACAATTTTCTGGTAAGTAACAATCTCATTTTATTTATTGACTAAAGAAAATTATACGTCTGGATTCATAACGAATTTACTTAAACAAAAATCAATATATACACGTACCTAATAGAACGCTACCCGCAGGCATCGTTCCTAAAATGCTGGTAAGTTATATCTATCAAAATTATAATTTACCGAGCAGGAAAATATTTAATTACTTTGTAGTGCAGGCTTTATTTACTCACTAAAGTTGTCAGGGTCAGGTATCCAATTCTATCACAAAATTTTAATACAACTTGCGTGACTAGATTGATTGTGTTGTGATGAGACTGCGGTGCTACCTAAATGAAGAGTTTTGAACCGTTGAAGTACAAAAACTTTAACGGTTTAAAACTGTTAAAAAAAGTTATGCCCTATTCACTGAAAACCTTGCAATTTTGCACTGTTTGCCCACTAGTAGTTGGGGGTTGAATAACTATAGCAAAGTTATTTTTCCAAGGTCCAGGGATTGTGCAAAAAAGTCCAACCACAACAGAATTCTTTAAACTAATGTTGTTCAGATAAAAAAACCCTTCAATTTCATTTAATGTTTAGTAGTGGGCACTTCTATCCTCCCAGTTTTATCTTATGGCTGCCCCACATGGTCCCTGACAAAGCAAAATTATGGGAAAATCCAAGTATGCCAAAACAACATGGAAAGAAGTATACTTAACATAAAATTAATCGACAAAGTAAATTTGAGGATAATCAAAAAGAAGACAAAAACTAGAAACATAACATATGTAATAAAACAACAAAAGTGGCGTTGGGCTGGTTGGGCTAGGCTCAAGAGTACCCAAGAGAGGGAAAACGAATAAATGAAGACAGCAAGTAAGATGGGAAGATAAATTACACAAAAGAGACATGAATGGAAGTCCCAGGAAGAGGCCTATGCCAGAAGGCAAGCTGGAAAGAATACAGAGGAGCCGATGTCAATGACTAATTAATAATGTTATAAAAATCTGACATCTAAAATATTTATATAAATAATTAATGAATTTTACAGTAAAATAGATAATTGACATCATTGCAAGATGAGAAGCAAGAAACTTGACCAGCATAAAAATAAAGTGGGCACTTCAATTTAGACCAACAATATAGAACATCGCCGTCGATGTAGTAATAGACACGTATCGACTAACAAAAATGTATGAGTGATTTCTTGAGCATGAGTACGTACCTACTTACTTAATCACTTCATTAGGTATAGCAGGAACATTTTACTTAGAAATTATACTGATTATGATGTCGGTGCCATAGAAATGTCCTGTAGTTTTGGGTAGGTAATTATAGCAGTACTTCAATGAGTAGGTACCATACTTACAGGATAAACTACGGCTAATGTGCAAAAAAACTATACGGCCTATACTGCCATCACCATTCTTCCATAACAGAAGCAGATACACAACTTTACTATGAGATACTTTTATAGTGGAAATTTTTGGTATGGAATTTCCACTACTTTTTGAACAGCCTTACGGCCATCTCCTTACGTGGTCTCAAACTAACATTCAAAGAGTGAAGTTTGAACGTGAACCAAACGACCAGATACGGTTTGCGGTCGCGCAAATATTTTCATCACCTAAACTAGATTACAGAACAACAAGATTAGAGAACAGCAAGGCCCCAGAACAGTAGAGATGAGGATCTCTTTATCTGCGTCTGTCTTTCTAAACAGGCACAATCCGGAGTCAAAAAAAAAGGGAATAGTAATTACTATGCAAGCGATTCTACTTATAAAAAATTGTTCTCGACAACATTGCTTCCCATCAGATGAGATTGTGGTCAAAAGCATGCCTAGGCCTTTGTAAAAAAAACGGACATACCTAAAACTACATTATATTTTTTTTGACTGGCAAGTGCTTCTAATAACTAAACAAAATACACGCTAACAAACACTACACTACAAAAACAGTTAGACTTCTATGTTTTTTTTGTATGTTTGTTACGCGATTACTCCGCCAATTATGAACTGAATTTGATGATTCGTTTTGTTTGGTATTGTTTTTTTTGTATGTTTGTTACGCGATTACTCCGCCAATTATGAACTGAATTTGATGATTCGTTTTGTTTGGTATTTATGTTATTATTTCAAATGCGTTTTACCTTTTGTAGCTTAAGAAATTAAATCTACTCTAAATCTACATTACATTAAATCATAATTAAATCTACTTAATGGAAGTATCGGGGTGAGAAACAATGTCAATTGCCCTAGAATCAGCCCGCATTATCCTTAACTTTCCCAAACCAAACCAAACCTCAACTAAAGTAGTAAAATAATAGTAAACAAAAACAACGCACCGTTGTTAGTAACATTAATACATGAACATTGAACATGTTAACGTAAATGTACTTATAGCTAAGCGTCACGAGTTCCGCGCAAGCGCAAACGTATCCACGTAACCCCGCGTAATTGCATAATACGAGTGTTCGCAGTCTCTTTCCTCATCCGTTTGTAGCTCGGCACAAGAATCGTGGAGTTCATATAATGACTTATTCTTAAACGGATATCCTTGATAGTTTTTAGGGTTCCGTACCCAAAGGATAAAAACGGGACCCTAGTAATAAGCCTACGATGTCTGTCTGTCTGGCTGTCCTACCTATTAACGGCTGTATCTTTCGAATCGTAATAGATAGCCAGTTCAAATTTTTACATAATATTATGTAATATTACGGCGGATTGACTACGAAATAATAAATAAATAAAAAGTTAAAACGAAAAGGGGGTCCCCATACAACAAACGTATTTTTGTATTAGCTCTAATGTAAAAACGGTAATAGGTACAAGCGTCAAACATGGCTTTATTATAGTACCTACACTCCAATGTACAATATAACAAAAAATAATAAATAACGGCTATGAATAACGGTGATAAATTTCTGTTCATTAACAAGTTATAACTGGTATCTAATTTCGTTTTTGAATTATGTAGTGCTACGGAACCCTCAGTGCACGAGCCCAACTCGCACTTGGCCGGTTTATTTTAAGTTATTGCAGGCTTCAGCATTTTGGATTATCATTAGACCTTCAACATTATAGGGTAATGTGTTTTTTTTTTAAATTATAATAGGCTAAATATGTTAAGTGTAATTTAGTGTTCGTTAGCTTGTATTTTGTAGTAAAGTGTATTTTGTATTTTGTGCTAGTAAAGGCACTTTCCAATAAAAAAAATCTTAGATTGTAATTACGGTATTCATATGATCAAAATTTTGTCGAATAGAGTCAAACGAATTCATAAAGAGTTTAATTATAGTAGCTATGCCCCACGATTTCACCTTGGTTTTACATTTGTATGTATGCTTTATTTGCATTTAAATGAATCGTGTGCACTTTAACTGTTCTCGTAATGCAAACTATTTTGTCCCCAACAAAGTCTATCAACATCGGTTGAATTTATAATATTAACACTATGAACATTGATTTACATACACATGGATACAATGTCTAGTACAAAATTAACTTTTTAAAAAAAGGTGTCCTGAAGTACATAAATTTATATACAGTTTAGAAATACTGTCAAATTAAATTCTATATTGTTAAAACAATGTATTATTAGGCATGTATCACTAAGCTCGGTTCAAGAATTCATTTGCACTGACAGTGGCAATAACAATGTAAAAAAATGAATGAAAACCATGAACTCTGATCACATTTGACTTCACACGTAAGACTGTAGCTGGAACCCGATACATTTAAGTGAAATATTAAAAATGAATGATTTTATTATTGAAACTGACGTGGTTTTCACACATTTTATTTATGTTACACGGGAGTAACCGGCTTAATCTTACGTGAGTAATTCCCGTGTAACATAAATAAAATATGAATGATTTTATTCATCTTTTTTAGAATGTTATTTTTATCTAGTCTGTAGACTAATAGTCTACAGATTACCGAATTAGTTGGTAAAGTTATTTAAATGTGACAAAAATTTGACGACCTGCGATAACTCTACGGGTCTTAGGCCGAAAAAATAGGACTTAAATCCTGAATCAATCATTCCTAATGTGTGTAAGAACACTTAAAATATAAAAATTACTTTCAAGTTCGTAAAGTTGTTAGGTAAGATATAGGGAAGCTAGTTAGCTGGTTATCAATAAACTTGTATACACAATTCACATAATCATAATATTAAAACATGGCCTTTAATTTTTAGAAGGCCTATTCATAATAACCATTTCCGTATCTTGTAAAATACCTTACCAAGGTTGACTCACTGGTTATTTAAAAGTGATTAATGATTATTACGCTATTATAACTGGCTTTTTTAATTCAAATATTATGCACGTTATTAAGTATTAATTATTATGTGCTTATGATAGTTAATTATTTGGTAGACCAAACAAAGAAATAAAATCATTAGAACTAGGTCATTAATTTTATGTTATAATTTATTAGCAATAGTAGACAAAAAATATATACAAGTTGACTGAGGGCACGGACCCCGGAGTCCAAGTAACTGCACTAAAAACAATAAAAAAAAGATTTTAAGATATATAGTTATACTAGCTGCGCCCCGCGGTTCCTTGAAGGAACCTCCTTGGTAGCGACAGCAACCCCCTTTGCCTTAGATGTATTTTTTTTAATATATGATGTAAAATGTCAATAAGACTTCAATTCTTGACGTTCCATATAAAATTTATGGGAAAATTAATTCTCTTTATAATTAATTTTTTTCGTTAATTTTTCCGATATTTTAATACTTATTCTGCTATTCGGGGCGGAGAGGAATCCAACAAATCAAAGATCATAAAAATCAGTTCAGCCATTCTTGAGTTATAAATGGTATAACATACACGACTTTGTTTTATATATTTATTATTATATAAGTATATAGAAAGTTCTCGAGTTGGTTCTCAAGAACATCCTATAAAAAACGTTAATCAGTTTAAATAAATCAGTTAGGTTAACACATGGTGGAGTAATCGGTAATAATAATAAATGTTAAATACGGACCGTATTTTACACAGGAGTGTTTTTTTTTCAGGACTGTTTTTTTCTGTTTTCTAAAGAGGTATCTGGAAATTGATTGAAAAGTCAAATTATAAGCAGAATAATATAACCAGAGTTTATTCAATAGTTAGTCCGCGTGAGACGTAGATAAATTAGCAGTTATTAGGTAACAGATCAGACTAGTTCACAGTTACTATTGTCACAGACTGGTTAGCAGGTTATGAGAATGTTGGCCACTTCCGAAATGCGCTACCGACACACTTAGAAATCCTAAGTCATACAAATTGCGTAACCGTGAACCTCTCACGCAGGCACGACCCGTCGTGCTTTCTCGATGTTTTGACGGATCGTGGAACAAATTGACAATTTTATGTCATTTACATTTCCGACAAAGTAGTTCTCTACTTCTCTACTTTGTTGAAGACGTTTTCTGTTTATTTTTTACTAACCTATTAGATCCCCTATGCTTAGCAAAGGTCTCTCCCTTTTCTTCCCATTTGTTACGGTCTATAGCTCGCTAGGTCTGTAACGATAATACACCCATAAGGCCCTCACACATGTTATACCGATTTAATAGAATGATCTAAAATAAATATAATATATAGATACGTGTTTAATTTTTTTTTTTTTAAATAACTGCTACATAATTTGGAAAATCTCAACATATCAACTTTTTTTTGTATAACTCTTGGAGGGAAAGCATGGGGAGTGGATTTTTGTATAATACTGATATAAAATTAAAATTTTTAATGTTATTTTTTACTTGTTTTAAATACGTCTTGACAATTTACAGCTTTATTTTTCGTTTTATGCCCGAAAATCCAGATACCCAAAATTGAACGATGCATTTTGTAATACTTGTCTTAGTTGTCCCGCCAATGCTTTCGGGGCCTTGCTGAGGTCTATGCCTTTCCGGGATCATTCAAAGTGACCCGCCCAATATTTTTTTTCTTTTTGTGTCTTTTTTTTACACACACGGTCATCTGACCCAAAGATATTGGAACTACCTTTTTGACTAGGTTCAAATTCTTTGATCTGACCCAAAGAAAACGTACCTACCTTTTTGACTAGGTTCAAATTCTTTGATCTGACCCAAAGAAATCGGGCCTACCTTTTTGACTTGGTTCAAATTCTTTGATCTAACCCAAAGAAATTGGACCTACCTTTTTGACTAGGTTCCAATTCTATGATCTGACCCAAAGAAATTGAACTACCTTTTTGGGTGACCCCAATCTAAGCAAAAACTATGACTGCCAGCTTAATTTAAAATGAATAAAAATTGGAGTCATTGATTTACCAACATTATGGAGATCGGTTCTAGTATTTAATTCACAGAAATTATTCTGACACATATAAATTTAAAACATTTTAGAAATACCGACAGACAAATTTAAATCCTGGTTCTTGCGTCGTCGTTGTAATGGCCAATTTAGCTTGGATCAAATGCTGACCACGCTCGGTCTAATCATTTATATGCTCCTACAGCTGCAATTACATTGTAAAAAGCTAGATAAAAACCTTTTCTTTTAAAATTACCCTGAAGTCAGTCTAACGTTCGAAAACCTAGCGAAAATGATCAGAATTCGTGGTTTTCATCCGTTTTCTTTTTACAATTTTATTGCAGCTATATAACAAATAGCAAATAAGCTAACAAATAAATGCTTGGACCGAGTTTAAATGCACAGATTAAATTAATAGTTAGTGTAGGTCTACTTTTGGTTCAGATAATTTATAACTGCTGACCCTAAATCAATGATTTAATTTCTTTACGATTAATAAAGCTAGATACCCTGACATTCAAGCTATTGCAAAAGTAGAATCAAAGGCGATTATCAGATACATCACTTCATAAGATAACACGCATATATTCATCACAATGTCTTATGAAATTCAACCCTGAAAATATGCAGAAGCAAAATACGAGAATACAAAGTTGTCATAATATTTGTGTTCTCTCAAAAATTAGGCAACATCAAAATAAAATTAGCTTGAACTTGGTTTGAACTTGAAACACAACGCAGAGTTCGTAAGTGGGTATGTAGAGAAGTTATGTAACATTTGGTATCAAATCAGGATTTTCTTACGCCGCAAATTGAAAGGCTACTATGGCCAAAATACTTATATTTACGTGTGTACCTAAAATAAGGCTTTGTGGTCTCGTAAGAATCAGATCTAATAAACATACGATACTCATATGATAGCCAAGCGTGTGCCATATTTTCGTAATCCTGAGTTACGAAGATGATGTTATACTAGCCTGATATTACATAAGATGGTTTAAGTACTATACCACCAACAAGCACTGGGCCACCAGTGGTGGATTAAGGCCCGTTCGAACACAGACTAACTGACTGACTAATCACAAAAACTCAGAAACTACTTGACCTACGGAGCTGGAACTTGGAAAGTAGATTCCATAAAGGGTGTAAAGGTCTGGATTATATAGCAAAAAGGCCGTGTTAAGTGGGGCAAATGGAGAATAAAAGTTTAAATGAAAGTATGCGTGTACGAAGTTGTGGGCAACATCTAGTTAGGATTATAATAATTAATCTCTTGTGTTATAATTGAGGCATCTTGATCCGAAAACAAAATCATTATTTCATCAAATTTAAATGAACATAAACAATTCAGTTACATCTTAGTACACTCAAGTTAAGTTTCAACTAATTGAAGACAGCTAGTTTGTTTACAAGACAAATTATCAGCAAGAAGTTAGTCAATACTCCACCGTGGGAAAACCAGCAGAGCAAGATCCTTGTACAGCAACCTTTACGAATACAAACGAGGTCATCCATAAGCGGTAAATGCGTCAATGCGGTTCCAGGTGATCAAGTGTTACGACACTTTCACTGGCTGATTCTCTTTTGTACTTTCCATCGAAGGCAGAAGTAATCTGGTTTACTATCATTATGTAAGCGGTATCGATGAACTTTACGTTTCTGTTATGTTTTCCTGGTATTATGTGTACGGATTGTGAGTGTAAACGTTTATAGAATATTTTAACATGTGAATATTATGTGTGTTGTAAGTATGAAGTGTAGAGAAACAAGTTTTTGCGTAGTCTTCATAACTGAAAAAGCATTGCTTAATATAGACCCTGCTAACAGCAACCTGTACGTAAGTTTACCAATTGAACTTGAGTATTTAATATCCACGCTCTGGGCCAAAACAAACGCCCACACAACATTTATTTTTTCTTTTCTGTGGTTTAGCCTGTTAATCAGAAAAAAAAACTATACGTGAACTGAATAGTGCTAAAAATAAATAGATTCACTCAAACTAACTCACTCTACTGTGAGTGCACTAACAGAGACCACTCAAAATAAATCTTAATAATTATCAATACAATAAACAGACTTCAAAATTAATATGCATAGCAGTATAGCATCAATCATAATCAGCCTTTTAATAGTCTACTGCTGGACTTTTGGCCCACCCTGAAAGGGCGATTGGGCCATATCCACCACGCTGGCCCAGCTGCGGGTTGGTGGATTCACATACGCCATTAAATTTACTCTCCGTACGTATGCAGGTTTCCTCACGATGTTTTCTATCACTGAAAATCCAGTGGTATAAAAATCCGTACATAAACTCTAAAGAGCTGATTGCTACGAGCCCGGGATACCTTACGCGCAATTAATATGCGCTCGATCAAATTTACTGCTATTTCCAAATCAACAGGTGCTCGCAGAAAATAATACATGAATACTATTGGAGACAGATAAAAAATTACTGAGACAAAGTTAATGTTTTTAGGACTACCTAGAGAGCTTTCCTGTACATTGGTATAAAAAAACACGATTTAAAAAAATACAAACCATATTGAAATCGTCTCTCTTGTAGTCGGTTAAATATTTTTAATCTTAATCATAGTAAAAATTCGTTTTCTATATCTTTTCAGAAAATGCTATATTCGTTTAGATAAAAAATATGTTATTGTTTTTATTATAACTCAATAAAAATAGAACCGCCTTAAAAATTTAATTTAGTCTCGGCCTCATTAAAATTCAAGGAAAAACGTTTATTCAATAGGTCTTACTAAATAGCCAATTGGCAGTGAAATTTCTACACATAAATGATTTTATTTATATGACACGGGAATTACTCGCGTATGATTAAGCCGGTTACTTCGACTATATAGTTTCAACTGCATTCGGTAGTCTTGTGTAAGTAATTCCCGTGTCATATAAATAAAATTTGTGAAAACCACGTCAGTTTCCATAATACAACTTAAATGTTTTTTTTAATACTTTACCATCTGACAAGATTCCCTGAGTACGTAACTATTACTGCTGGTATACTGGTAGCTATGTAACTGCACCGAAACATAGAGATCTCCACCTTATCACGGCAAATATCCAGTTTATAATCATATAACTGGTAGCTATTATGTACCGCCACTCTTACAACGAGCATGACATAATTGTCCACTCTGGCGCAAGTTAACGTGCATGAATATCATGCGCAAGAACACTGGATAATGTAACTGTTCGCAAAAATGATGATACTTCTACCCATTACAATTACACATATCCCAAATCCTTAAAGAATTCATACATTTAGTAATTGTAATTGTTTGGAGGAATCAGAGCGCAAAGCTGTTGGGACTTACCTCTTTGTTAGTAAATACTTACCAACATCAACTTATAAGTGCGTTAGTTTGTACAAAACAACTGAGCATAACGTATCTTGTCGCAGTAACAAAACAACTCCGTGTCAAAATTTCTGGTCAAAATACTATTTGACTCTGTTTCTGTAAGGTACGCTAACTAAGGTACTAAAGAGTTCATGTTTTGGTCGGTAATTAATAACAAGCGTAGCGTTAGAACAGGGGTTTTTGTTATACTCGCGTGTCAAACGTTACGAAATCATAATTTGTTTTTTAATGGCATGTCTTGTATGAAAGATTAAAGATATTTGATTGTGTCAGAGCTTAAGAGCGGAATGTAGAGCATAATGATCATGTCAAAAATATTTTGAATTTTTAACCTTCTTCTTTTTGAGTTAGCAATTTGATAATATATGGTATTTCAATCAAATCTTTCCTCTTTATAATATTAGTATAGATAGGTAGTTTCTATACAAGATTCTTGAAAAATCTCATCTAACAACCATCGAGGTAGAAAACATAATTAAAGAAATTTTTTTTATTTTATATTTATGTACATAGGTAGGTATAACAAACAATCAAATTAAAAAAGCCTTAACTATTACTAATTAACACTAATATAATCAAAAATCAAAAACAAGATGTTGCCCGTGTGTTAAAGTGCCAAGAACGCTGGCTATGGTATTTAAATGTTATAGACAACTCAAACATTTGACGACCGGCAGAATTCAAATCTGCGGCAAAGGTTAAAAAAAGAAACAAAAAAAAAGTTGTAAAGGTTTGGTTTATAAAAGGACCTGTTTGGACCCTTTATAGGTAGCTAAGTAGTTACTTGCAAGTAGCAAGAATTATAAATGGCATCACCATCACTTAGATTAGTTGCAAAGACAGTTCAAGTATTTGGAGCGACAAGTGGCCGGCTGTAACTTGTGGATAGAGCGCTCGGGGCGTCAAGTTAACCCGAAGGCGCAGATTCAAATTCTGCCGGTCGTATTTTTTTGAATTGCCTATAACATTTAAATAGCAGATCCTAGAGTAAAGTGTGGAAGAATACACCAAATATATAAAAAAATTGTTTCGAATTTGATATGAAATTAAAATACTTCTGATCAGTAGGAAGCCACAAAAACTGCAACATCTTCCATGGTCTGCAAGGTGGCAACACAAATGCAGAGGTCCACCGGAGGATCAGCTAGACCCTATTTTTCTGCATCGGCCTTGGCACTTACCTCTTAATAGGCCAATGCAGATCATGTCCTATGGGAAGCTTTTCCTCTTGATAGGTTTGTGTTTTTCTTAACAAGCATAGCAAAACTCTATGCCTACTCTATAGAATTTTTAAAGCTAGTGTTCATTGGTGAATTTTTCAACAAACTAAAATCTATTTTCTTTATTTTAGTGTCAGAAACACAAGAAGACCAAAGAGAGAAGAAACCGCAGTCCGTGAGAGATCTTTTCAACACCACATCATGTATTCAGCCTCCTTACCGATGTCCGCATCCCAGCATGCAGTTTTTCTTGTATACCAGGTATTTAGGCCATTTATTCTTGAATTAAAGATTGTAGCAAAATTTTTTTAAAAGAGTTTTTTGTTATATTTAGTGTAGGTAGTTGTTGATGTTTCTTGTCGATTAAATTATATAGGTTTTATTTGTTTTTTTTTTCCAGAAAAACTCAAGAAAAAGGCCAGCTTCTAAACACCTTAGATAACGATTCTCTAGCACGTTCCCGATTTAACCCGAATCACCCTACTAAGATCGTCGTCCACGGGTTTGGAGGAGGCCGGAACCTTTCTCCAAGCCCAGATATGAGAAAGGCTTTCTTCACCAAAGGCAACTACAATATTATCATAGTGGACTACGGTTCCCTGGTCAAAGAACCGTGTCTTAGCCAGGTACTTAGAAACTTTTACTCATAAAATCTGACTAACTGCGCTCCTAAGTTTTACCCGATATCTTCTAGATGTCCCAAAAAAATTCAGGATAAAAAGCATCTTGCATCTATCTTCATAATACATACTGTTTTTATAATAACCTAGATTCGCCCCGCGGTTTCACACGAGAAGTAAAGTCGTCGTAAAGTGTTCTGAAATTTTCTATTTTCCTTATTCTTCTTTCCGTAAGAACCTTTTACAAAGTATTAGAAAACTTATAAAAAAAAAGATGGATGAAATCAGTAAAGTCATTCTCAAGTTATGGCGTGACCAAGGTAAATTGGAATTAATTTATTATATAGATTTTATCAAGGTCAGATTAGTCGTTTAAAAGGTACAAATGGACAGATAGATATGGGTAAACTTTCTCATTTATAATAGGCAAAGATGGTTATGGTTCTGTTCTTCGCAATCTCCATAATAATCTCAATGGTTGTCCTCGCTATGTAATTTGGTAACCTGTCATTGTTTTGGGTATGTTCAAATGCGCATCAATTTGCATTGTGTTCAGGTGGTAACATGTCATTAGACGTAACAACTGAATTGCTGAGGTCTTTGTACGACATCTCTGCTATTTATCTGAAGACTTGGGCGTATCAAGTGAGATATTTGGTATTTGGAAGAAAAGTTGTGAAGTGTCAGGACCTAATTAATGGTGATAATACAATTATAGAGTATTAAATGCGAATGAAACTTTTACTCTATGTACCTTTATCTTTATCTTTCTGTCTGTTTGTTACATATTCACGTTTAAGCGTCGAGATTTTTTCTCTTTCCGGGCCGGACCAATGAGATCTTTGGAGCTTATGTACGGATTTTCATACCACTGGCTTTTCGGTGAAGGAAAACATCGTGAGGAAACCTGCATACGTACGGAGAAGAAATTCAATGACGTATGTGAATCCACCAATCCGCACTGGGCCAGCGTGGTGGATATGGCCCAATCACCCTTTCGGGGGTAGGCTAAAAGTCCAGCAGTGGACTGTTAAAGGCTGATTATGATGATGATGATGACATTTTTTCTTTACAATTTATCAAAATAAGGAAATATTGGAGAGTAACATATTGGTATGTGAACCTACCACCTACAAAGAGGGAAGAAACCCCAGTCCGTGAGTGATCTTCGAGTATTCAGCCTCCTTACTGATGTTCGCATCCCAGCATGCAGCTTTTCCTGCATACCAAGTACCTAAAAATCATTAACTGCTTGTATAAAATAATTATTTATGTATGTTTTTTTTAATTATAGATCAAAGTTGGCACCATTATCATCATATTAGTTTAAACAGCCCGACCCACAATTTTACGAGTCATCAGACCCGCGGAACTAGTGGCACTCTAAATGCCATACACGGACACCCATCCCAAGACTGGCCGTGTCTTCATTTTGCATCGGTGATTAGTTAGAAACACCTAGATGAACTACGCCACAATACGCGCGCTATTTTAGGTCTCGGACCGATCTATCTCGGTTGTTTATCACTGCCTTTCAGGCGCCTTACAAACTCTGACATATATATTTTTTTTTGTAGATAGGCTTGCGCTTGGCCGCCAACTCGCCTGGTGTTAAGCGATGATGCGGCCTACGATGGAGCACGCTTGCCTAGAAGAAACCTATTCACTCTCGACTTGAAGACACCATAATCATGACAAGAGGAAGGGCCACTCGCTTATAAGTTTTAAAAACTTTTCAGATTGACTGGGCTCCTCGCTTTGCGGGCCTGTGCATCGCGCAACTAGTGGAGTATCTGCAGTACCACCCTACGAAAGGAGTACCTCCTGAGAAGATCCATACTATTGGATACAGTATCGGGGCTCATATGCTGGGCTTGGTCGCCAACCATCTTGCCAAGGGAAAGCTTGGCAGGATTACTGGTAAATTCTATTAATATTCGACGATTTAAAAAAAATATGTGTTCCGTACCCAAAGGGTAAAAACGGGACCCTATTACTATGCCTACAATGTTTGTCTGTCTGTCCGTATGTCCGTCTGTCCATCTGTCCGTCTGTCCGTCTGTCCGTCTGTCCGTCTGTCTGTCTGTCCGTCTGTCCGAACCGTATCTCTCGAACCGTAATAGATACACAGTTGAAATTGACACATTTAATATTCACAGAATATGAAACTTTACGGCGGATTAACTAACAAAGAATAAAAAAGTCAAAAAGTAATAACGTAAGGGGGGTCCCCATACAATAAACGTATTTTTTTACGTATTTTTGTATTCGCTCTAATGTAAAAACGATAATACGTACAAACGTCAAACTTGGCACGATTATAGTACACACTCTAAAGTATAACAACAAATGGTCAAGTACGAGACGGTGACAAATTTCTGTTCATTACCAAGTTATTATATCCAGTAAAATAACTTGGCGCCTGTACCTGTAGCAAACAACGTAGCAAATTACTCCGACAATTTTGGAAGGCATTATAATAGCTGGTAATTCGGTTACTTGGACGACCTTATTGTATTTTGTGGTGGTACGGAACCCTCAGTGCGCGAGCCCTACTCGCACTTGGCCAGTTTATTTATTTTTGTTCTCGCAGTTCTACTTTATTTTATTCTTGTACATACGTCACTAAAAGTAGTCTATTTATATAATGGTGAATGGTGGCAAAAATGAAGTTAACATTGAAATAACAGTGACAAGTGCCGCTTAAGTTCCTACTCCGTAAATGACATATGAGTAGGTATACTCGAAGTTAACTCTTCATATTTTTTGCTGATTAAGGAAGTGTTATTAAAACTAAATGACGATGACGTGCATAAACCAAAATTAATTTATGCACCAATCAGAAAAAGTTTCGCATAGATTACTTATTTAACCTTTTAATTGCGATAAGTATGTTGAAACTCGTACGGGAAACATACGGAAGCTAAAACAAAAGGAATGAATAAATTTACTGTTTAACCAAAACTGTTTCAGACTAATCTATAATGTATTTTCGCTTCAATGTCTTATCAAGTAAAATAAGGGATATGGAATTAATTATTTATTTATTTAACATTGGAGAAAGTCAGTAATTATAATTCGTCCTAACTTGAAAACAAACCTTTAACTAAGTTAATAAAATATGAAACTAAATACTTGTATAACAAAGTATTAACAAAGTACTAAATATTAGTTGAAACGAATTAGCATTCAATCTGTAGTAATAATAGGAATTTTACAAATCACACCTATTAAATAAATATATATTTGTAGACAACCAAATAGTGAGCGTGGACAGTGTGTTGTTGAATTTGTGGTAAGATTAGCAAATTTTTAAAATAATCTAAATCTAATCTTTCTAGAAAATCGTCTAAGAAGCAGTTCTGAAAATAAATTGACGCAAAGTAACGCCAGATTTAAATAATTAAAAATTGGTTTATCAAAATCACTCTATATTTTCTTAAACCATAGCTTGTTCGATAAGGTGATGATGATTGAATTAGAATCGGTAAATATAATCGTTGAATTTTACCATGCTATCAACCTCTATCTATGGAAACTGTCGAACATTGACGATTCGATTATTTTTCATATTTATATTTAGTCTTTATAACTATTACAAGGTCCTTTTATGTAGGTATTTTCAAGTAAGTAAGTGTAACCAACCATGTCTACACATAAACGTGTCTACGTGTGTTTTAGTAGGTCTGTTTTGAAATTCCTTATAGCTTTATATAGACTAGTGACAGATTTATTTCTCTAACTTTCAGGTTTAGACCCAACAATATTTTTCTACATGGGCAACAACAGGTCGCGGGACCTAGACCACACAGATGCTTTGTTCGTGGACATTCTTCATACTGGTGCTGGCATCCTCGGCCAGTGGGGCCCGAACGGGCACGCTGACTTCTACGTCAACGGGGGGTCCAGTCAGCCGGGATGTGCACATGACACTATCTTTCGTAAGACATTTTCCCGTTGCCTTTTTTTAACTTGCGAGCAGTTACAGATCGTTGTTTGCGTACATTCTATCCAGCAAACTGATGTTAGCATCATCTAGTAGGAACTGGCGGATACACGGACTTCTACGATACCGAGGATTCTGTCAGCCAGGATGCAACGTGATCGCTCGACCGTATTGTAGCTTTCCATCAGACCTCACGATCAAATTTAAAAAAAGAGCTCTTTAATAGGAAATCATTCCTTTTTTAATCTCTTTATATTTAAAAAAAAAACTTAAAACAAGTGACAGTCATATATCATGATCTTTCCATCCACCATACTGATGTTATTGGGATTTCCTTGGAAGTTAATATTGCTATCAAAATACTCAAAATACTGCGTGACAGTGTTTTAAGTCAAATGAAAAATACAAATTATTTATACGAAAACTGGTTACTCTAATTGTTACTGTGGCGTAACATTTTTTTGTACATAAATTTTGTACATTCTATACTCATAGATAAATAGTACCAAGGCATTTTTGAAGTTATTCATTATTCTTCACGCTATATAGGCAACAATAACAATGTTACGGTATAACAATGTAACCTAAGAAAATCCGATAAAACAGATTCTAATTAGGTATTTTAAGGGCTTAAATAATCATCTGTATGCAAGCTTGCGTAGCGCTTCACAGCCACCTACCTTTCGAAATATTGAGCAAAATTTTCGCAAGGTGGCACTGTAAGAAAATAACGGAAAAGTTTCTCCCTTGCTACAGAACTGTACTGATGTGGTTAATCCTAGATGGCACCATCGTTGCAAAGTTCATTTATTAGATCCAATATTGACTGCCGAAAAAGTTGGCTAGTTAGCAGTTCGAATTTTATTGTGATAACTAAACGTTAAAAAAATCATCATCATCATCATTTCAACCATAAAACGTCCAATGCTGGACATAGGCCTCTCCTATCGATCTCCAAAAGGGTCAGTTGGAAGCGGCCTGCATCCAGCGTTTCCCTGTGGTCTCTTTTAGGTTGTATGTCCATCTTGTGGGTGGACGTCCTACGCTGCGCTTACCAGTCTGTGGTCTCCACGTGGTCTTGGTGTGGTTAAAACAATGCAATGTAGCAATGTAGTATAAACTTAAAAATATTTTTAGTAGTTATTTACCTAATTCGAAAACAAGTAGGTAGATCTATTACTTTTTGCATTATTATCGCCTTCTCAATATTTCTCTTTCTTTCTGTATTTTTTCATTTACAGATTACTATGGTTTAATAATTAAATCTACAACGCCAAGTATGACAATCCGAGACGCAAAGGTCACGTGGGTGACACAAGTCTACGTCATATTTCTTCGCTTGAGCGGACAAAAATTACAACTGAAGTGATTTTTGTATTGTGTTTTATAGATCACTAGTAGGCCGCCCCTGCTTCGCACGGGTGAAGCCGGGATATAGCCTATGTCAACCGGGGATAGTGCAGCATCCCAACAGTGAAAGAATTTTTCAAATCGGTTCAGTAGTTTCGGAGCCTATTCAATGCAAACAAACAAATAAACAAACAATCAAATCTTTCCTCTTTATAATATTAGTATAGAGTATAGATTAACAGATTTGTTTTCCAATATCTATTTTTGTTGCAATGAAGTGACAACTTGACAGTGACGTAGGCATGTGTCACTCCCGGAATATTTGATCTTGTCTGATTATCTCTTTTTCTTCAGAGACGCTATCATGCGACCACACGAAAGTGACACCGTATTTCATAGAGTCTATCAACAGCCGTGCCGGGTTCTGGGCGGGGCCTTGCAACAGCCTGTTCTCGTATCTCATCGGATGGTGCGAGCCTAAAGACACCGAATTTGTACTGATGGGAGAACACGTCACTCACAAGTAAGCTACTTACTAAGGGTGGGTTGCACCAACTTACTTTAGCTTTAGCATTTCCGTTAAAGTACCGGTTAGGCAAAAAAATTGTTGCACTATCTGACAATTGTTAAATGACGTCATAACATTAACTGTTAACTGTAACTGCCCACGCTTCGCTATTGTTTATTTTAAATATCTGTCAGATGCATAAAATGCACAGCTTTGCATCTGGAGTAAATAAGGTATCATTTGACTTGCAACCCTGGTTACTTTAACTATGCCAGTGAATACGCTGGTGCAACGCATTTTGCAGTATCTGCTAAAGTCAGCGTTAATGTTATTGTCAACTTTGTCATAAACCTTAACTTTAACTGCTACTATGGTGCAACCAAGCCTAAGATTTATTTAGTGCACGTCCACTTGATAATACATTATAATATAAAGTCCAGTTAATTGTCAAATAAAAAGGTGAACAAGTGAGCACTCCTTTAGGAAATCATGCACAGAATCAATGCCAATGCCGTGTTAGTGCGTGTGAATTTTAGACAATGAATATGTGTTCTTTTCGCAGTGCTCGAGGTGTTTACTACGTGACGACGAACGCCAAACCTCCATACGCAAGAGGATTTCCAGGAAAATCTAGGCGTCTAAGGCGGTCTTTCTCTCCTTATAGCTGACGTAAATTTTAGTTTTTAATTAGACGGTTTGATAGTCACTACATCAAAAGAATTGCCGGTAAATTCGAAGAATTGTTCAAAATTACACCTACTTATATTAAAGTTATTTATTTTGTAATAATTTATTGACTAATTCGAGCTAAACTTTTTTTTCAACGCGCAACTCAATTAGCTCAATCTTTTAACTGGTTTAAATTAATCTTAGTAAGTGTGCTGGAATTGTTATTTTCCTCATGTGTAGGATGCACGAAAAAATAACGTTATGATCACTAAATAAAACGGTGCACCCAAATATACCGCCCGCCGCCCTTGAAGCTTGCCCATAGAAATAGAGTCACTTAGAAGATAATCACTACGGATATTGTCTTGTCTTGTCTTTCATATAGTGAATCCGGCACTGCTTCCACTATAATTAGCGATAACTTTAACATTACTTAGTTTAATTTTAGCAACTATAACTTATTTTCATCCTGTAGGTATTTAGAAGTGTAAAGATGTACAATTTATGCTGTCTACTTTCTTAATTTATTATTTAAGGTTACAGACACGTAGGTGTCTTCAAGTCGAGAGTGAATCGGTTTCTTCTGGGCAAGCGTGCTCTATCGTAGACCGCATCATCGCTTAACGTCTGGCGAGTTGGCGGCCAAGCGCAAGCCTATTTATAAAAATAATAAAATAATAATAATAACAATTGAAATTTGTATTTATTGGAATTGAGCCAAATTTATATTTATATCAAGTACCTGCTTATATATATATAAGTATATTATTATTAAATATATTATATTATTATATAATATATATACCTACCTAATAAATGACTGGTAGGTATTTTTATCTAGTTATTATCTTTATTGCTTAGAATCTCATGAAATATGTAAACTAATTATTTACTTAATAGAAAAGTAGAATAACCTAATAAGTAGAGGTTTTGTGATATTTTATTCTGTAAAAGATTAGAATGTAAAATTAACTGTAATGGTGGTAAATAAACAATTTTTTTGTCACGTTAGTATAAGAATGCTCATTAAATAACTTTATTAACATATCTCTTTTCGGAGTTTTATGCTTTCTCTAAAATAATGTTGACTATAGAACAGAAACAGAGTGTCATAAAAAGGAAGGTCTCTAGTACAGTCAATGGAGCTGATAATTGTACTATTGGGAACAGAATTACTATACCGAGCAGTGGGTCACTTAGGGCTGATGATGATGATGATGACGAATGCTGACCAAGAGACCTAATTTCTTTTTCTGTTTTATGGTTTTTATGTTTCATTTATTGTATGTACCCCTACTTACTTTACGGTAAAATATGAATAAAGAAGGAAGTTTTCTCTCTGTGACAGTATATTATATTTTCTATCCTAACTGCTTTTTAATAACTAAATTATAAACTGTGTTTATTAAAGTATATTTAGAATATTTCATGTAATATACTTATTTTAACTGATTTTTATGTTTTTGATTTACACATCTATATGACAATGTGATAGATGTGTATTGGATAATCGTAATAAAACAATTTAATAAATATTTTATCAATATATATTAATTGGGAAGTTAATATCATTAATCACAAACCATACTATATAGTAATATACATAATAACCTATATGATATTGTCATAAAAAAAATTGGTAAGCTGTAGTCAAACGCCCAACCTATCAATAAAATTTGTTTTTTTAATGGATACATTAAAAAAAAACAAGAATCAACAATTTTCTTTAAGCGAATCGATATAAGTGATAATAACAATAGCTACTTTGTGGACGAACTTAAACAATTTATTTGTCCTAAAAAAAACTACCCTCAAACACCAACCTACCGAAATCATAATAATATAATTATTGTAATATCGTAAAAACAAACAAAATATATAATTATATATAATCAAAGTCTGTGACGCAAAAAACCATATAAAATTAGTTTTATGATAATTGAAACACATTTTATTTAACATGTAGGTACATATTAATAAACTATATTAGGTAATGATATTGTTATTTTCCTACGCGCTTATTATTTAAATTTTCAACTTGTTATAATTTTAAACAAAGACGTAAGTAGTAAATTATTAGTAACGCTAATAAGTACACAGGATACATATAGGATGAATATATCCTAAAAATATACACTATTACAAATAAGTTAATTATTTACATCCAAAACGTTGCATAGGCCAGCTTGAAACATATTTCATTTGCATTTAGATTATAAGATTAATCTAATATCTATAATAGATATATGTTTTTTAAATATCGATAAGTATCTAAGATTAACCACTAAATCATTATTTAATTAGGTATATTAAAATCACAATAAATGTTTAACTTTTTCGAAGTAGAGTAAAATAATATATATGTACATAAAAAAGTTATACGTAACAAAACGATGATCATGTTCTTGCTTGTGTTGTTGTTGATCGATTTGTTTACGATTAAATACCAAATAAATATACTTTTAGGTAAATAAGATATTACTACCAACTCTTATTTTTATCGATTATAAGTAATTTATGAATTACTGTTATTAGTAATAAATACATTCATATTTATGTTTAAGTATTTATCAAAGAACAAAAACTCACGATGATCTTTATAATTATAACCAATGTAAGTATACATCCCAGCAATACCACTGAATTTTTGCCTAATTAATTACAACTAATAATGAAGAACAAAACCAGATGAACTGTTAATAGTCCCAAAATGACAAAAACCCTAAATGACACACATGAAAACTGATAAAAAATTACATTCTTAATAGGTGAACAGTTAGTTAATAATTTGTACGTAAGAAATTTCGCGAACTTACACTCTTATGCATAAACTAATATGTTCTATTACAAAAAAACGCTTTCGCACGTGACATTTCTAGTTAGCGAAAACTTGACAATACATTTCTTAGCATAGATTAGTTTATTAAGCGTTTATGCATAAGAGGGTAAATCTTTATAAAGTCATTGCGCCCGATCTATACTTAAAAGCATGTAACAGTCGGCCAAATTTCCGTTCTTTTTTCCAAATCCTGAAAAGTACCTATGATAAAAGATATTTATCAAGTTCCGATAGAAACAAATGGTATATAAACTTGGCGGTCAGTAATCCCCATAAAATTACACTGCACTAGAATTTTGATTTACATTACTGTTGTGAAAATATAATGACACAAGCAATGGAAGTTATTTACAGCAGCGTTTTCTACTAGGACTTTCAAATAAAATCCCTAAAACTCGAATCTAATCAGTAATTGACAAATTGGTTTATTCTTGCAATAACATTTAATTACCTTTATATATTTATTTACTAATACTTATAGTAACAATTTTATTATTATATAATTTAGATTTGTTAGTGCTAAGTAAATGTTTTTTTTTACAAACCAAATAAGACTAATCGTTTCAGAAAAAAACATTTTTATGAATTTCCTGACATTTTATTGTAAATGTATTAATTAAATAAAATTTAAATTGAAAAAAATATATATACTAACAGTATATTTTATGCATAATTTTGCCATAGGTGGCCGACCACAATTAAAATTTCGCTTAAATATTACAGCATAAATTTCTTATCGGTAGTTATTTATTGTCATACTCTAAGCCCTATTACTAATTTGCCATTATAAGCGACATATACAATAAGTAAATATATTATTATTAGTACGCATTTTCTTATATCTACAGCTACGGGCGCTTCAAGAAGCTTTATTGTCGACACAGCCTTATAGAGTGAGATCACCCCATATTTATATAGATATATTTATTTATTGTCTTATATTATCAATAATACTTAATAAATAGATTCTTCAACATAAAAGATACACACACTATCATATAAAAACTGATCCTGATGCTGTGAACAAAAAACTAGATTTTGAAGTAAATTAAAATAATAAGTAAATTAATATAATTTAAATACATATTTATTTTTCTAATTTAATCAATAAACTAAAGATTTGAAAGAAAACAACTGTTAAAAAGGCGTTGCATATTATTTTCCAGGACGTTTTTATCAAAACATCTGTAAAAAGAATACACTTAAAAAAATGCCTAATAAACAAAAAGAACAGTAAACAGAAAGATAAAAATCAATGCATGAAAGAAAAAAAGAAAGTTAGTTAGTTTTAAAAATAAAGAAATCAAAATATATATATATATATATATATAATTATATTATAAAATACTTATGCGTATAATATTTGAGTGCTCCCTCAGATATTACCTATCGTGATTATTTATCTACTATATTATATAACGGTGCAGATCAACAAGTGGATGGGGGATCATATAATACCCTTACCGCCATTGATATTGGACACTGTGAAAATTATCATTACAAATAAAATTATTTATATCATTAATATCATTCATAAGTTATTCGATATCATGAATATTATTTAGTTAAAAATACAATATTTGCGAAATTCCCGGCCGATATTCTCCCATTTCAATACATTTTATATAATAACGTGGAACTGTATAAAACACACAGATAATAAATAATATTGGGACAAATATTATATTTAAAACGTAACTGTTCCCAATATTGTAAACATGGGTATTTTTGTGTGTAAAATAGCATAATTTGTATAATTATCTTTTCCTTCTTTTCCTATTCCCATGTTAAGTAGGGTCAGTAACTCGTTTAGAGAGGATCTCTTGAAACTGGCTTGCGATGTTCTGTGAGTGAAATGTCGTCTGCATACTGCATCTATTTTAAGACATTCTATAACCAAATTAAATCAAGTAATAGTCACGTATTAGACTAAGTACCTACTGGTGGAAGTGGTTACAGATCTTCAATAGGTTACTTTTCATTTAAAAATGTTTCATAATATTATTTTCATCTTTATTTAAGGTATTACCTTTATCTTTAATGAATAGTTTATTTTTACATCAAGGTTAAAAATGTCTTTATCTGTTTTAGTTTTCTCTACTATGTCACACAGCCCATCACCTGTGTCCTAGTCTGCGCTCGCTCAGCCTCTGATTTGCAATTTTTTACTGTTTGTGTTCTCTACCCCTCTTCAAGGTTTTGCTTCTTTAGTTTAATTTTCCATTTACATTCTCATTCCACCAAGTTGGGTCCTTTTCAGTATTTAGACTGCTTTTGGATACACCAAAGATTTACTTTCATAAATTTGTATTATTATTACACGACGTAAACCTGAAATAGCTGTAACTAAAATATATTTTCATATATCTACCAGTGATATGACTTTTGATAATAAAATATAATTTTGAGCGAATAATTACATAACAACTACCAGACATTTGAATAACAAATAGTTACGTGATACTTTACTATTAAGAAATTCCGATCCAAAAATAATTTATTAGGCTTAACTACTTGATCTTACATTATTAATGAATATTATCTATTCAAATTGATGAATTAATGATGACACTTAAAAGTTGACAACCCAAATGTAGGCGCAAGTCACTATTAAGTTTAAAACAATGAATAATGAACTAAATTCATAAAAAAGTTCTAACATTGTCTGGTTTCTTATATTACATAATTATTCGTACAAAAAGTACAAATTTCTACACACAAATAGTTATTTAAAAATTTATTCAAAGTATTTTACATCGCTGAATTGACGGCGTAGAGATTATCTTTAAAACAACATTATTGCTTTTTTACAATAATAACTAATGCTACAGTTAATCTTAAATACATATTAGTTTGATTGAAATCACCAAAATATTCTTTATACAAACAATGTTATTACACAGTGTCGTTTAAAACATCGCGTTTTGATAAAATATTTTAACTTGAACGAAGAAAAACTTTTAATCGCATGGTGGCACAAAAAATAAAATAATAATACATAAATTTGAATACTGTTACTGGTTGTTACAGTGAAACTTTAGTGATTAATAGTAGTTAATAATAATAGTAGTTAAATAAAATATGAAAATTAACTTAAAATAAATATTATCTTGAATTTATAAAAGGTAAATCAATAATGCGTTTTGACTTTTCTGATGATAATTCTCACCGATGTCCAATGAATCATTTATACTCGAGGATTATATCTTTATTAATATTATTTTTCTAATTACTATAATGTTAAATATTGTCCATTATACAGACTTACATAACTCTTTAAGTATATTGTCAAAAATGTAGTGAGTTTTGATGTTATACCAAATATATGACGTATACTTGCATATTTTTATATATGAAAAATTGGTTTGCATAATACAGATCTGCTTTAGGTATTTAGATATAACTTTTTCATATTACATAAAATATTTTTTCTTCTTAAGTCACAATCTAAAATACCACAATATATTTTTCTTTTATATGTAAAGTTTATACACGTGTAGATATATTACATATTACATTATTACCTTAGCGACAAGCTACAAAATAAAAATCTTTATTATTTTATAGAAACAATAAGCAGGTAAAAGTTTTCTATACTTACTTGGATATGATTTGAAATCCACTTAAGGGATGTTTTAAAGTGTTTTTGTTGCCATGGCTTCACCTGCTTAATTGATTATTTTACCGCCATTCTTGTTGTTTTTAATTCACTTAAATTTTTCTTGTTAAATTATATATTTTTATAATAAAAATATGTTCATATGCAAACTTTCATATAATTACAGTAGTATACATATTGAAATTAAGCACTTAAGAGATTTTATCGCGTGTATGTATTTTTTTTATTTCGCACTTTTGAAGTGCACGGACACTTCACCATAGGTACACATATACACACCCTCGCACACATCCACTCTCTCACACACAGGTAGACAGGTAGGTAGGTAGTGTAATTATTTGTGAAACCTAAGAAATCAGTATGTATATATATTTTTAACGATCTTTTTTATCGAGGAAGTAAGTAAGTAGCGTTTATTTCTGTGCATCGATTAACAAGTGATTTTGGTCTGAGTACAATTCAGTCAAAAGTTATTGTCTTGATTTTTCCACCACATCAATAGCTTACATAATTATATCCTGAGCAATTTTCCATTTTATTTTTAAGAACAACACGATATAGCCAACTTTGAGTAATATATTTCCCTATTAAAATTTGGTTTTATCAACTACTGGAGATAAAGTATATTTAAATTACCTATATATACGTTCTAATATATTAAGCCGGCACCTATTACATTCACACTTACATAGATGTTTTTTTTAAATCGCTTGAGTAATTTTTTTAATGGATACTAGGTATATTTTTTTGTGAAATACGTTACATTTTACAAGCATAAACAGATTTGTTTATACTATTTAAACTAGATACTAAGTATGTAACTAATCAATCATAATATTATCTAAATGAATCTAGTTTATATCACAAACGCATTTTGTGGATTATTTTAGTATAAGGTATGTTACACTTTCTTACCTACAACTACATATATCTCAAGTTTCATCCTAGGTAAATATTACTTTACGCGATGGTTTTTACATTAAACATAATTATCAATATCTACTAGGTATATCTATACTTAAATAAAACTAACTAAAACATACGAGCTAACAGCAATTACAAAGGATATAAAATATATTTATACAAAAACTATTTTTTTTAAATAAATACATTACAACGACGCAGGTAATAAAAATGTAGTGAAGATACTTATAAATAAATTTGTCTATAGTCTGTTAGCTTAAGCATTATAGAAAAATGTGTTTCAATGTACATAAAATATGGTGTTATTATAATATCCGTTACTTTTTACAAATCAAATAACATTAACAAGTAATAAAATAATATAGGTAAAAACAAATTTAGTGCGAAGAGGGTTTAGGAATCATTTATCAATAAGTTTCAAATCAACGTTAAGAATAAAAAGATACATCTAGCAGAATGTATAAAGCTAAATATTTCATTTAAAAAGCTCTACTAAAAGTTAACATTACTTCCCATTAAAATACATACAACTTTATCTACCTCTACTCAAGTAGGTAGATATAATGTTACATCCAATTATGTTTTCGTTTTTAGTATTACTAAAGAACAACTTTAATATTTCGTAAATATATTTTTTATAAACATTTTACAACAATTTTACGAAAATTAGTAACAAGGACGAGAGATAACTTCTATGAAATAAATAACAGTGAATGGGCAAAATAATATCTATCGAGATTTCTAAACAGATAGCTAAAAATATTCTTTTATGATATGCAATGTAATTTATATACAGACATTTTGTACAAGAACAGTGCGATACATTAACCTATAAAGATAATAATTATCTTATTAATAAACGTCAAATACTAGTTGTTTAGAAAATAATTTTATTCTTCATTTTTGCCTGTGAGATGTATGACGTGCAACCGTAAGACTTTTCCACTATAGTAATTTTATCAAACGTTTATGAATAAGACAGTAATAAGCATGAGAGTTGATAACAAAAATAACACAAAACATTAACAGTGTCGAAAATGCTTACAAGTTATCTGATAGGTAGTAACATCCAAGCTAAAAATGACGATAAATTTCATAGGATTGGAATGCCACGAAAGAAAATTGCTACAGGTAAAAGATGACCAGGTACATCGATAAATGGTTTACAAAAACGACTAGAGTAACTTTACAAACGTGGAGGTCTAAACGCACCTATTGAGAATCATACGACACAACCTATTATGTCTTCTGTGACACAACTTCAAATTTTATGGAGATTTAGGTATGAGCGGTGGCTGTCAAAACGACAATTGGAGAAAGTCTATGCAGCATACCAGCTCAAAATAAAGAAATAAATAATAATACGAATTCTGCACATAATTATAGACTTCAATGCTGTAACAGTATTTGGATGAACGAGCGCCATAAATATCGTCAGTAATATTCTGTAAGTTATGTCTTTGTGTTAGTTGTGACAGCATCTAAAGCCTGTGTGTTTTTCATGTGGCTTTAGGTGATTATAGTTTTTTTATCCTGACAAAAATCTATCTTTGACACGGTTGTGATATCATAAAATGTCATACATTTTATGCCTATATTTCGGTTTGGCAACAAAAATAGTTCTCCGTAAAAACCATATATGATATAGATCTTAAATAGATTAAATAGATTCTTAGATTCTTATTAGAGGTAGCTAATAAAATATTAAGTATGATTCCTCCTTCATATAACTTTCTCACCGAAGAAAAAATAAATTTATGTATAACAAAAAATACTTCGACTGTTTGGTGTTTGTCTCCGCTCGGTAGATGCGTTTAGAGCTTACAGAAGTTATACGGTTAATAAGTACCATCATCGGTGAGATCAGCGTAGGGCTGCGCGGGCGGCTGCACCTGCTCGGTCTGGTAGTAAGCGCCTGACACGAACGGATTGTTGGGGACGTGGGTAGCCGACGCAAGCGCAGGCGCCGGCGGCCGCGGCGGGGCAATGGCGCCGTACCCGGGTTGCTCAGTGCCTTTTAGAGGTGCTGAGGCTCTCTCCGTCTGAAACATAAATGTAATTACTCTACTCACCACCAACTGACAATGAAAAATGTAACAACATGACAATCTATCTTCTATGAAGCGTAATACTGACTGACTCACGCAAACTCAAAAACTATTCTACCTATGAAGCTGAAATTTAGCTGGTAGATTTCTCATGGGTTTGTACTAATAATTGATTTTGCGTCTTTACGCAAAATCAACTCTTAGTACAAACCCATTTAGCCTTTGCCAAACTAAGGCGGTCAAACGGGGCAGGAGTCGGAAGTCTTAGGCTAAGGACTCACGGAGCGATTTTTACCCGCGCCCGCCGCGGTTGCAGGCCCGCAGCCTTTGTAGAATACAGATATTTATGTAAAAAATTAAAGCACATTTCACGACGCGTTTTACGCCCGTGGCGTGTGCGATTATTTGCGGGTCCCGCTGAACCGGCGGTCATGATTGCGAACGATAATCGCAACCGCGACGGCTGCGTAACCGCGCAAAACTCCGATCTCGTGAGTTTTGAAAATAAAACTCCATTCCGCCACCGCAGCGGGCTCGGGTAAAAATCACTCCGTGAGTCCTTAGCCTTATGTGAAAGCTATACGCGCACGAAGTCGCGGGCAACAGCTAATTACATACACATAATAGTTAGCAGCTACATACCATGTGCGAATATTATAATTTATTAAGAAGACGTTTGACGAATTTCTAGTGCGTTTCCGCTTTAACATCGTATGAAGTGCAATAAAGCAATTACGGATCAATTAAGAGTCAACAAAGTGCTCTATGGATAAGGGTATATTGGTTATTTCTTTGATATTTAAATATATTTTCACACAACCTGCTCGATAATGTCCAATTACATAAATGGCATGCAACAACAACGTAAAGTAAACCATTATCTCTTAAGCGATATAAAGTTGTATGAAACTCCCTAGGGAAAAAAGTGATTTGAATTTGGAACGTCAAATTCATGTGGAAACTCGTGGAAAACTCTAAGTAAAAAAATGCCCATATGACATTGTATAGAGGTTTGTTCTAAAATCGAACTGGCCACCATAAGCAGAACTCAAAAAAAAGTGAAACAAAAGACGGTGTTTGGTGCTGTGATTTTCAGTGAAACCTGGCTTTTTATTGTCTCGCAGAATATGTGAAAAGTATAGTATGCTCCTCTGGAATAAAGCCTGTCTTCGTCTTGGGCAGCTTGGACCTCACTAACGGACTCTAAAGTCCCTCGTTACGCTCAGGGAATATGCCGCCCGTGACGTAAGACACTGCTTTATTCCCTTAGTGCATAATGTACTATTATAATTACGATTTTTTGACATTCAACAAATTTTTAGTTTCAGATTTAAGTTATTTTATGTGACAAGTTTACGTTTACGTTAAATTAGCATCATTAACAAATTTATGTAGAATAAAATATGTATGATTGATCCCTTTCTTTAATATACTTGATAAGACGTTAAAGCGGAAATACGCGAGAGATTAGTCAAGGAAACAGTTTTTAAGATGAACTTCCGCAAAGATACAATCAACAATATGTAATATATTTCTCATATTGTGGTTTGATAAAATGCAGTAGTGTTATAGAACCCAACCAAGAATTTGTTGCACTTACGAAAGTAGTTTCAAGCTCTGAAGGCTTGCCGCCTATAGGCGCGTCTTCTTCTGGAGGGTCAGCCCAAGGCTGTAGCTCGCCCGATGCGAACACGCCGTATATGGTGATGCCAATGAAGTGAACCATGGCCCCCATGAGAAACACTTCACGCCACTCAGTGATAGCCTTCTCCTTTTTGTCCTGCACGAAATTAAATAAACAAATGTTCTAGAAATAGCGTCTACGTTCTACAAGCGCTTACATCTCACCGCAGATAATGTTGACACTTAAAATAGTTCTGCTCTTGATGAAGTTTTGGTGATGTAAACTGATGAAGATCATCTGTTTACACTGGACCACTACTAAATGAGGAGACGTGGTAGCCCATTTGGGAGACCACTAGACTTGAAAGCTGGAGGTCACGGGTTCGAACCCCGGGCCCGTACCAATGAGCTCTTTGGAGCTTATGTACGGATTTTCATACCACTGGCTTTTCGGTGAAGGAAAATATCGTGAGGAAACCTGCATACGTACGGAGAAGGAATTCAATGGCGTATGTGAATCCACCAACCCGCACTGGGCCAGCGTGGTGGATATGGCCCAATCACCCTTTCGGGGGTAGACTAAAAGTCCAGCAGTGGACTGTTAAAAGGCTGATTATGATGATGATGACTACTAAACGAATTACTTCTCCTAATGTACGCCATTGAGCTCAGTTTTCAGCTCTCTACATTTAGCTGCCACCACTTACGCAAATCTCACCATATAAGTAATGTAGAGGTAATAGTAAGTATATTACACTAGTTGCACCACGCGGTGTCACCCGCGTGGATTACTTCTTATAACATCAGCTATCTGCACGTGAAAGTCCCGTCAAAATCGTTCCAGCTATTTTGGATTCCATGGGGAACATACATACATACATCGCCTTTTATATGTAAGATTACCATAATACTTAAAATTAAAGTCTGTAACGATTTCTTAAGTTTTAGCGATAATCACACATTTAAATTGAAAACGTTTAACGGATTTTATCAGCATCATGTCAGTCAGAACATGTCCCCTGCTGAACATAGGCCTCCCTCTTAGACCTCCACACTGAACGACAGCCTGCCATCTACATTTCGCTGCTTAAAAACTAAAGGGCCACAAATAAAAATATCTTCAGGAGTCCAATTTGAAATTTTCATTTAGTTTTCATCCGTGAAAATGCCAAAAGGGCGTATGCGTAAATTTGTAATCTAAAGGCCGATTTCGATGTGTGTTTTTGTGGTATATGAAAATAAGGGCGATTTTGATCCCATTTTCTTAAATAAAAGTCATTTTGGATAATTTTGTTCAAAATTCAAATTCAAAATTCTTTATTAACAGATTTTTATAGTACACAGGTGTTTGGTCTCTCCTGTTAAGCTTTGACAACCTGTGTTAGGAGAGACCGCTCTTTCGTTGTTACAGTAATTTCACATGTATATATATAATAGTTTATAATTATGTAGATAATAGGTAGTTTGATATTTAAAGTTTGTAACATGTTGTATGATAATTTTGTTTTGTGGCTCTTTTGTTTTTAAGCAGCGATTTATGTACCCGGAACCCACATCGTATCGCGTGTACATTACTTTAATTCCTGACCTTTAAAACACTTTGCAGTGGCCATGGCCACAGGTAGACTACCTGTTACCACGTTAAATGAGTTCAATTTCAATAAAGTCAGTAACTTAGTACATATATGAGGGCGCTGCAATACATTCGAGGAAAAAATGTTTATGTCACAAAACATAACATTATGATTTAAGTAACAGTAATATAGCTATTTCTTATTTATTTGTAAATGTTATTTATTTATTCAATTAGTACGGCCAAAGAATACAACTTGCTTTTTTATTGTGCCTAAATAAGGGATGACAAAATAAAGTAAAACACTGTTTTAAACTATCACGGTAGTTCACTAAAGTTATATGATTATTAACGGGATATTTACCGTAAAATAAAGTAACGTCATGTAATCTAATGTCTTAATATCTACTACAATTCATCGTCCATCACCTGGGCGCAAACTAACACTAGGTTTGCCTGACTGCGTCGCTACTCCATAGGCTTTATTCCAGCGGTTGTCACATAATAGAGAATGCTGGTTTACTGTCAATTCAGCTTGTTATTTTAAGAGCTATGTCGATATGTCGGATCACTTCATGACTGTTTTAGTCCCACAAAAATAAAATTATTCATAGAACTGATCACTAAGCAATAAACAACTAGGTAGGTAATAAATGTTTCTTGAAACATAACCAATAAATACAGAAGTATCCCTACTGCTACTTTCCGCTCATAATGCAATGGTAACCACTCGTGCGGGAGACTTCCGAACGCGTTAATAAAGTGCTCAACGAAATATACTGCGTGAGCCGCATCGCCGCGCACCCACAAAGCACCTCATTTCATATTCCGAACGCGATTCGCGCCTACTCGATTTCCTTTTTTAAATTAGCCACGGCCGAGTGTCCTTTTTGTTTCGCGACGTCTCGTGTTCGAGAAAGCGATACCCTAGTAGTACCCTCGAAGTGCCCCCGTAAAAATTCGAGGGGGGCCCGTCACATCAAAGTTTTTGATAAAACGCACGAATTGAAATTGAAGAAAGGTTTCGGGTGATATTGAAATTAGTTTAAATTAACTGGCTTTGAAAAAATTTGATTGCGTTTCAATACACTGAAATCGAATTTTATTGAGTTACCTGATTTTGTTACGTTGCGAAATATTCCGTCAGAAATAAAATAAACAAAAATATTGTAAAAGAAATTGGATTTTGGAATTTCAATCGTATTTCAATTGTAGTCAACTTAAAAAGCACGCCACACACTCAAAGTTTTTGATACAAAATTAATTGAAATAATGTTAATTCAATGATATTCAATGTCCATTTCACTGAATAGGCTGGAAGTACAGAAAATGTTGCTTTCTTTATACAATAGATTGAAAAATAAAAAAGACAAAAATAGTCAAACAAAATCAATGTGATAGACTCTATGTTCTATTCACAAAAGCTAAGTTCGGTGTAACAATTGTTACTAAAAAGCCACCATCGTCACGATGCCATTGATGCTGTCTATGCAAGAGGATGCATCAACGTTCTACACAATTATTCGTTACCTTCTGCGTAATATATAATTATGGGACATCAAGAATAGCTGGCTAACGGGCTGATAAGGTACCTTTGAGGATGGAATATCATCAATCAATCATCTGGACATAGCGCGGCGCTATGTCCAGATGATTGATCCGAACTGCCCAGCTAGTTGATAAAATTACCTTCTCTTGTGTGATGTAGTCTATAACGATGGGCACCAAGAAGCCGGCTATCGTCCCGATGCCGTTAGACAGGCCCATGAGGATGGAAGCGTAGCGCGGCGCTATGTCCAGGTGGTTGACGTTGTAGCCGGATATGGCAAAGCCACTGCACGCCACTCCCAGGGTCAGCTCTATCGTGGCCAAGTACTACAAAAATAAAATGAGAAATATAAAGAGTCTTTTTATCGAAATCGTTTTTATCTCCATGTAAATGATGGATATATCTCCATGTATATGATGTCAATACTCAATCATTTATTGCATAATTATTATGAAGTTCACATACAGATGTTAGGTAGCATGTTTAAATTAGGTAATACATGATAATAACCCTGATTGGGTATGGCAATATAGTATTTGTAACCAAGTACGAAGATGACACATAAAAGGTCATAAATACATAGATCTAAATCCACAGAAAGTAAATCCAAAGTAGGTAACTAAAAGATAGAAAGGCCTATGGATTAATAAAGATAGCGACCACCGTGAAAATGTTTTTTTTTTTATAATTGGCAATCAGACCAAACAAACACAATTCGCAAATTTCATTATGTTGATCATCGACAGTTTTACTGTACCATATCTGTCAAAATTTGTATCTTGTCCAAATTAAGCCGTCGCCGTCGTTACGAATTTTTTTAATGAAAGTACTTATAGCTTTTTGCCTCAACGACATTTTAGGCCAATGTTTAATTTCACACGATATGTAATGTACTAGGCTAAAACTGCACAATAGTAAAAAAACAATTGACGCCACTTCATCACCAGCCAGAAGATATCCATTGCTGAACATAGACCTCCCTTTTTAGACCTCCACACTGAACGACAGTCTGCCATCTGCATCCACTGAATGCCCGCAACCCTCATGATGCCATCGGTCCATCTAGTGGGAGGTCTACTTACGCTGCGTCTTCCGGTTCGTGGTCTCCACTTAAGTACCTCTCTTTCCCATTGATTATCGGTTCTTCGAGCGATGTAGCCTGCCCCTGCCTGCCTGTTATAGCCACGTCAACTTAATTTTTTAATAGATATATCGGTGACTCTGGTTCTTTGGCGAGACAAACACACACACACACACATCACACATACTAACTCACTTAGTGGTGTCACTTTGGCGACGCCACTTGCTAATACAAAAATTACCCAAAACAAAAAAAAATGCCGGTATAAGAAATTATAGGTCTTACTTTTTAAAGTTAGTAATCAACATGCCTGTTAACGTTTACCCAATAGAAACCAAAGATTCACTCACCCTATTATTAGCATAAGCGACGAGCACAAAGAAGAAAGCCTCCAAGCCAAAGCCTCCACAGTTGAACAGCTTGCGCACGGTAGTAGTCGTCATGATGTTGTTCTTGCGCAAGTAGTCGGCGAGCATCCCGCCGATGGGCACCAGAGACGTCATTATTAAGTGCGGAATGGCGCCCACGAAGCCAGACTACAATAAAAAACTAGGTTTAGAAAATTAATGACACATTATTAATTCAAGTTTATTTTTCTTTACTTACGAGAATAATTTGGCGTCTAGCCAGTGTCAAATATTGAAATCTTTCAAGTTTTATTAAATATCGTTAGGCAAGTCACAGTCAAAGTGAATCAAAGTAAGTCACGGACATGCCTAAGCTATGCCCTTTGGTGAAGACTTTTCTAGAGGCTTCTAAGGCGTTTTGGAAGCAATACAAATGTTGCGCCTCGTTATTTTACTTTGATCACACTTGAACACGTTCAAGAATACTTTTCACGACCTAACTAAAGTAATTATCGTATAAAAAAATCATAACTTATTTCTATATCTAATACAATGCAATAACGCGAAATCACTGCTAGTAAGACAACATAAGTATTTCTAAGACATTTTCTTAATATAGCCTTGGTACAAATAGTTTTTATTAAAATAAGTACAGCAAACAATAAGTATCAGTATTTTTACCTCAGTGATCTGCATATTAAACCTGGTGTGAAAGTATGAGGATTGGAAGATGACGAGTAGACAGAAGTTCCACGTTCTGCAGAAGTTGGCTACGATGATAGCGTACACCTAAGAACAAAGTAGAAAACGAATCGTCAAGGCATAATCGATGCAGTAGTAACAGGTGTACTCAGTTTGCTTGTTACCTTTTTAGAAACCGATTTAGATAAAAATCTAGCAAATAAATACATAGTGGTGCATCATAGGGACGAACTTTAGAGAAAAACTCTAGAATGGGTATTGGAAATGAGGGAAAACTGGAAAAATTACAGAGCACAACTTAGTAATGCTTTCAATGGCCGGCTCACTTATAAGTGGAAAATCTGGCATCAACCACTATCGGTGCGTACGGCAGCATTACTTGAAAGCCACATCCCATTCCAGGTTAGGCGTGTATAATCTTCGACCACACTGTCACTTACCATCAGGTGAGCAGCTGTGGTCAAAGGCTTAGCAACCATAAGAAATAATCATATTATTACATACTTTTGATTGATGACTTACAGGAGCAGAAGTAGCGAAAGCCTTCCAAGGTGTAGCCCAGAAGCCAGGCATGGCGGCCTGCGAAGCCGTCCCGAGCGACTGCTCGATGTAGATCAGCTCCTTGGCTTTGATGCAGGGGTGCTTGCTTGGCCGCTCAAATACCAGCCACAGCCACATAACATACCTGAGATCGGATTTAAATACATATAGTGGGTATTCTCTGGTAGGTATCTGTTTGATGCCTTTTCACAAAAGATAAAACTATCAAAATGTAATTTGGCAAAAAAAATAGATAGATAAATAGGTAATTCTTATTGTTCACACCAGAAATGACACTCGACCAAAACAAGTGAAACAATTGACGGCCTTAACGCCATAAGTGGCATCTTCCAGGCAACCTTAATATAGTAATTCATGAGATATATAATACATTTTTTAAATTAAAATACAGTGTATTTTTTAATGCTTACGATTAGCTTGCGTAAGCGTATAATACCTACATAATGACAATATTTTTAGCGCATCTTAATTCGTTAACGGTAAACTTGGAAAAAAAATTGTACCAAACTTCTCTTTTATTAAGAAAGACCTAATCAATAAAGTGTCACATGATAAGGTGCAGTTATATAATTTTTTCATCCCCACTTTATATGACACCGCCTTGTATTTATAATGACGTTTCAACTAAGTGAGCATGCCTAAACATAGAATAGAATAGAATAGAATAGAATAGAATAGAATCATTTATTATCATAAAGTCACATTCATAATAATTTTTATAAAAAAAATATATATACTACAAATGCACCTATTATGGACTCGTCAATTTAGTGCACATTTTTTTTTTTTATTGTAAGTAAGTAAGAACCATTGAGTCTCGCTCAGCTAACTAGAGGAATCCATCCACTCCTGATACACTAAAATCTTTTGTTAGGCTGTATATATTGCTACGCATATAGACTGTACTAAGCCGAAAGGAAGTCATTGTACTCATCATTATGAACAACTTTTACTATGGGACAAACCCTGAAATTGCAAAATCAGCAGTTCATAAATTTTGTCGAGTGTCATTGACCGTTTTATATGGAAACGGGTTTTTTTTTATTTAGTATTGGTCCCATGGTAAAAGTTGTTCATAATGATGAGTACAATAATTTCCTTTCAGCATAGTACAGTCTATATGCGTACCCCTGTACAGGCGAAAAGTATACAACACGCTAACTACTATAGATATCTTCCTTTTTATCTTTGCATCATCTATATCTATACTAATCTATACTAATAATATTGTAAAGAGGAAAGATTTGATTGTTTGTTTGCATTGAATAGGATCCGAAACTACTGAACCGATTAGAAAAATTCTTTCTTTTTTGAGAAGCTACGCTATCCCCGGGTAACATAGGATATATTATATTTTCAAAAAAATATAGAGATCCTTACTAAAACTCCAATAATGTAACCCAAGGTGTAAAAAAATTTGATTTACAATTTTAACTTTGCGTGTTTGACAGTTCTAAGACAGGATAACGTCTGTCAGGTCAGCTAGTCGAGTTATAAGTACATAATTCACACCTATTTTGATTCACTGACCTACTATTTAAAAAAAAGTTATAAATTAAATTTATAATTTTGGAAGCTTTCAACTGTTTTATGTTAAGACGAGATTTCCTTACCAAATGACACCAGACACGCCGTAGAAGTAGAACGGTGCTTGCCAGCTGATGTAATCGGTTAGGAGGCCAGACAGCGGCATGCCGACCACGATGCCTGCGTAGGTCCCGCAGAAGGCGAGGGTTGCCAGTCTGGACCGCTCCATTGGAGGAGCCCACCTTCGCCAGATTCCGTGACATGATGGATATGTCACACCCTGTAAAATAAAAAAAACTTTTTGTGTGCGTATTAGCCAACCACAAAAGGTTAACGATCCATCGTCTCGTTATTTATAAACCACCCGTGGTTTCCTGGAGCGACACACGTTGTAGGCTGTTTTGTAATGTGTTAAGAAAATAATATAATTAAAACTCTCTATCTCTCTCTTTCAGCCAGACTTTGAAGGTATCTACATGGTATCATTGGGTCAGCGTTTCTCACTTTGGTCCCTTTTTTACCTTTTCAATATGAAACATCTTTTGGCTTGCCTTAGCAGTAAACCCGACTCGTATGCCGTGACAGCAAATGACATGACACTCTCATATGCCGTCATGTTTCACATCTGCGGGCCAGTGACGGCAAACTTATTTGTCCTACTTTTGATTATACATAATATATAATTTTCTTTTGATATAATTTTCAGTGGTACTTTTGGAGATACCATTGAGTCATCTCCAAAAGTACCAAAGAAAATTAATATTATATTTATCTACTTACATAAAAGCTAAGTTAAAGTAAATCCACTGGTTGGATTCATGAAATGTCTCGTAACGAACTAACACAGATGTTTTCAGGACAAAAGAATTTCCGACAAAGAATTCTTCAATTCAATCCGGATTTAAAGATATAATATAACCTTTTCTTATCGGTTCCAAAGCTGGTATCAATGGCATAGAATTTTATCTTTAATAGGAATGAACTAAGCGGGGGATATGCTGAGGTAAATACGTCACCATGGAAACGGAGGGCTCCTAATCCTGAAGAGGCTTTCTACGTTCGCGAGAATGTTCAAGAGCTGGAGATGGTATCTAGTGACGTGTTATACCTACTGTGTACTGATATCTCACACCAATACGTGTAGAGAATTATTTGCTTATTTATTCAATATGTACGCATGCAATTATTATGATGGTTAGATCAATATATTTATTATAATATTCTAAGTAAGGTAAGATCGATCACTTTTTAACTAACATATTTTTATAACAAACAAAAAAGTCGTCTCCGCTCGTCCAAAATACCTCAGTGCCTTAAGGCAAAAGTCTTCAACCAGTGTGAAACGTAGTCTCTCACTGTAAGCTTTATAAGCAAACTCAAAGTCGCACGGCAAGCTATGGAGAGGGCTATGCTCGGGGTCTCTATACGAGATCGAATCGGAAATGAGGAGATTCGAAGACGAACGAAAGCTACCCACATGGCTCACTGGATTAGCAAGTTAAAGTGACAGTGTGAAAGGCACATAGCACGCAGAAATTATGGCCGATGGGGCCGAAAGGTTCTTAAATAGAAACCACGCACCGGTAAGCGAAGCGTAGGACGTCCACCTACCACATAAGATGGACAGACAACCTAAAAGATGCAAGTCGCTTCCAACCGGTCATTTTGGATATCGATGTGGAGGCCTACGTCCAGCATGTCCTATGGCTGAAATAAAAAATATGTAATAAAGAATAAAGTAAGAAGCTGTTAGTATCTGGGTGTCTTAAAGTCGAGAGTGAATCGGTTTCTTCTAGGCAAGCGTGCTCCAGCGTAGACCGCATCGTCGCTTAACATCAGGCAAGATGGTGGCCAAGCGCAAGCCGATCTATTATTTAAAAAAAACTGTGGAAGGTAAAACAAAATATTCTTTAAATCTACGTTCATCTAATCTATTGAAGCTATTTAAACACTGTAGACAATTCATTAACTCGACAACCCGCAGAATTAGAATCTGTGCAGCGTCTTTTTTATTTTTACCTAAAGTAACACTGATGGTCAAACGTAAGCTTAAGAATAAAATATCATAAGCTTACTTTTGACCACCAGTATTTCTTTTTGGTAAACCCCTTTACCGCTCTATCCACTGAGCTATGGTTGCTTCCCTGCTACTACTAGCTAGCTAGCTACTATTACTAGCTGCGCCCCGCGGTATCACCCGCGTAGTGTAGCATGAACAATGGTGATGATGATGAAAAGTTAAGCCTATGTAAAAGTTAAGTCCAGCCTTTGAACTATACCCATGCCAAAAATCAGGTCGATCCGTTGCTCTGCTGCTGCGTGAAAGAGGAACAAACAAACCAACAAACTTTTCACATTTATAATATTAGTATGATTCAATGATTGTAGTACAAACTTACTAGTTATTACTCCGCTAGAGAGACAAGTTATATATATAAAAACAGTTTTGTTTTTACACTTCAGTATAAAACATACTTTATAGTGGAGCTGCACAAATAACACCGCATGTTTAAAATTTGGACCATTTGACGTTTGCTACGTGCTGGTGCATGATCAAGCTTATTATAGATGCTTCAAATTTGATACTTCATCCCTCGTAATTGTACGAGTCGTCACGTTTGGTCCCACTCCCCTTTGCACACAGTTTGTACATGCTATTATGATATCCCTTTCTTTCTCTTTAATAGACTTTGCTACAGATAGACATACCTTACAGTACAGATTACAGAATAAAAATATAAAGTCACACAACCAAAACAAATTCTGCAAAACAGTTTAGTAGTTTGCCTTTTAAAACAAAATAACTGGAAAATTCGATAACATAATAATGACATAATAATTCTTTAAAATATAATTCAAAAAAAAACTTGTCAAAGTAACCGTGTATTTTACAAATTTTTAAGTCGTGTTTTTATGATAATGAGTTATATTGAAAATTATATATTGTATTGTAACCAAAACAAAACACTGTTTACTTTTTGACCTTACAGTGAAATCAGTTCATTGTCAAAGGAAAAAAACTTTTTTTATAGATGGCGATACTGAAAGTAGAAAATAAAACAATACTCCGTTCATTTGTTCGACTTTAATCTTAGACTAAAATGTAGCCATTTAGTGAGCTTAGATCATTGTAGCCATTACTAAGAAATGCCCTGTTATTGACATCAAGATACCTTCACTCACTATATAAAACTTTTATCGTTATCCAATAAAGTGACAAAATGTATTCATACAAGGTCTATTCAGCCAGCACTCACCTCAACAAATCCTTGAGCAACTTTCAGTATGACCACCGCAGCTGGTCCCATCGTCATCGCACCGGGAATGGCCATATTCAATACAGCTGATATTGCTATGGCCACGCCAAAGATCCTGTTGGCAGGATACATGGAGGCTAGGAAACCTCCAGGGACCTGGGTGATAAGATACCCGGCGAAGTACGAAGAGTCTATTGAGGATTCTACGCCCACCGTCCAGTCGAATGGGGCTTCTTCGCTGGAATCCTGAAAGAATCTAAGCATTAGACATTTTGGTCCTTGAACATTTTTCTAACTAGACGTGTCCATAGTTGTAGGTTTTGCTATACTGGGTGATGGTATTGCAGGCTTATTTCTTTATGGGTGCATCTAAAAAATCCATGGGCTATGATTTGTCTTCCTTTTTTTTGTAATTTTTATGCAGTTCTAATTAGTTTTATTAAAGACACGGCCTTTTAGGGGGTCCATGCCCAAAGGGTAAAAACGGGACACTATTACTAAGCCTACGATGTATCTTAGTAAGCAAAATTCCATTACAATAAATATAAGAAAATAAGGATATTTTAAACATAGTGTTCAGGTCAAAATAGGTGAAAACTATCTGTGATGTATTAAAGTGTCAATGTGTATTACTTACATTATTCTTCTCGGTCATCTTCAGCTTTGCCATACTCATGTTGCACCGCATCCCGAACATGATGCTGAAGCCGAAACATGCCAGCAGCGCCACAGTGTACCGTGCGCTCATGCATGGGAACTCTGCTTTTATGTATTTGTCTAGCGGAAAAGATTTGTGAAACATGTAAGTTCATTACTGTTCAAAATGAAGAACTTCGGTGAACGACAAAGTACTCGTTAATTTTTGAAAGTGGGTTATATTTCTGCTAAATTTCCAATAGTCTGTTTATAGGTATTCTATCTCCATAAAACATCTGTCATTTGTTTATCGTCTCGAGTAATCATTTTTAGCATTTAGATTTTTGTTAACTTCCTTCGTAGAGCATATTTTTTTCTAAAACGACTAGTTTTATCTAACAAATGTGTTCGTGAGCGTTGTAATTGTTATTTTTATATAATAACTAGCTGACCCAACCACAGAAAAAATAAAAATGTTTAACGACAGACATTCTTAGTCCTGTCTTAGAACTGTTAAACCCACGAAGTAAAAATCGTCGTTAAATTTTCTGAACATTTCCAATTTCCTGCGCAATTTTCTTATTTTTTCTCTCCGTAAGAACCTTCTACAAAGTATTAGAAAACTTAAAAAAAAGATTTATGAAATCGGTACAGTCGTTTTCAAGTTATGGCGTGACCAATGTAAACAGAGATTCATTTTTATGTATATAGATAACTTTACCGATAGGTCGTGGTGGTGGTCTATCCGGTGATGGTGGTGTCTCCAGGTCTTCTCCATCATACATCTGATCATAGCCCTTCTGGTCGATGTGGAAGTTCTCATATTGAGAATTTCTGTAACAAAATATGGCTTGGTAGATATTTATAGTAGAAACCAGTAGATTGGAGATTTTTGTTAAAGATTATGTAATCTTGCTCTTACTTACAATAAAAAAGTACAAAAATATTGTTTTTCATAAAAAAAATCTAGTATGCACAGGCAATGCATTGGCGGCGCAACGGCGGTATAAAATGGACTGTCGTATGTAAAATCGACACAATACATGGAAAGTAAACTGATTGATATCTGTCACTTTGACATAACGTTAACTTAGTTCGCTACTCACTTGGACGTTTTACTATTTAGGAGTAGCATTGTTAAACTATTTGCGTGGTTAGACGTTTTGCTAATTAGACATATTGACCCATAGTATTTATTCTCCACGGACGCACAAAGGGCTTCAATTCCATATTTTTATAGGCAAAGCGAGTGGAAAAGTCTCTGCCGGAGTCTCTATATTCACCGAAAATAACTGGCGTAAATAGGCAAGCGTGTTCCATTCTAGTCCATATCTTTGCTTAAAAATGAACATAAATCGTCCACTACAGTAATATTATGATTATTAACTGGATATTTACCGCGATAGGGTGAATGAATCTCTTGATATTTTGCATGCACCATGTTCACGGGAAGGCACATGGAACATGGAGAACAAGGTAAACATGGTGCATGTAACTGTGCCAAAATATCGAGAGCTCCATCCACAATCTTATCGCTGTAAATATCCTGTTAATATTCATATAACTGTATTGAAAAACTGTTATAGTTTAAAACAGTATAAAGCATCCGTCTACCTATATATATGCTTAACTAACGAGCGCAGGTGATTCAACGCGCTTTTCCATCAGCACGAGTGCATTTTAATTTTATTTTCTGCAGCGTTGGGACGCCGTAGTTTTTAATTACTGGAAAATACGAGATTGGCCGCTTGGAAGCACATTTGTTTATTCAGTAGGTATATATAATTATTTTATAATCTGAATTGTACTGCAATTTTTGATCATGTTTTCGTCTTTTTTCTTATTGTAGTTAAGATGTGTTTGAGCAAACCTTCTGATCTTATGTTTCTAGTAAAATTCACAGTTTTTCTTTTGTTTTGCTAGTAGTCGCAGACAGCAAAAAAAACTTCAAAAAAAAAAGAAAGAAAAATAAAGAAGAAATAGAAAGAATATTTTGTTTACTAATAATTTTCATAACATTGCTAGGACAATTTAACGTTACGTAAGTACGTAACGGATAGTTTTTGTTACTCTATCTTGTTTTACTACACTAATGAATATAAATTAGGTAGGTATGCTAGGCGAACATTATGAATCACGGACAATTGCCTGCCTAAACTAAAAGCTAACATTATCTAGATCTACGCTTAAAACGTCCATTATCAGAGAGTTAAAACGGGGACAAAACAATAATTACGCCATTTTAAGTTGCGTCACATAATGATAGGTATAGTGTGGGGTGCATTAGCGCCACAATGGAGTAGACGGGGGGTGCCAGATAGACACGAGGTATTTTGTATTTGATGTTATACAATCCGCTCGGTGCTTGCTTTTGTGACAACGGGTGAATCAGAACCTAAAAATTAAATTTCACGAGCATATAACAAAACTGTATGTGAAAATAACAATGGTAACTAAATTAAGACCCGAAATCAAAAGCGTTTAATAAAATTTATCTAATGAAAAACTATATCCTTATTTGCTGTTTTTAGAATACTGACGATCTTCAAACACTGTCCAGACTCAGTCTAAATATTTATTTGCTGTAACAGTTGCAAATAATGAATCATGAATTCTAACCCCTTTCGCTAGGTTTTTAATAGTAAGACTAAAGCAGGGACCCTATATACTATAGTTAAATATTAAGAGTATTTTTTTTTTATTTCACTTTTTACAATTTTATTGCAGCTATCAGAGCAAATAAACGCTTCGACCGAGTCTAATGTATATTCTAACACACGGTTCAAGTAACCTGTTCAACTTAAAACAAAGACACGAGTAGGATGCACGTAAGTGTGATATTTGCTAGTTATTGTAGATATTAATTTGTATCCTTCTCTATCTGCGCAGCTCAAATGCAATTGTGAAAGACGCCATTAGTGACAGAGGAGCTATATTCAAGCGCCAAGCTTGTTAACTATAAAAATAAAGATGCTTACAATCAGCAACCATCTAAGATGGAAAATGCAGTCTTAAAATGAAGTGAAAAATATGTTTTTTGCATGTGCCGTATGACGAATTTGACGTGATACGGTCATTGCATAGGCCGGGGTAGCAAGCACAATAAAATGCATTATAATGTGTCTAATTAGCAGAGACCCGAGAGCGCGTCATATCTCGTCCAGTCAGCGAGTAAACGCATTACGGAGGGCGCCACCGTCGCCTCTTCCACTTCGCCATGCCTTTTATGCGACGATTCATTACTGGCCAAAGTGAGGGGATGGCAACAGATAACCGTGTTTATTACTTTTGTCAGCGGAAAAATTAATTCGCGTGCGAATGGTTACGAGATTATAATTTGTGATATGAAATTAATTACAATGATTTTATTGTGATGAGTTTATTTGATTTGATCTTAATTTGTTTTTTGATTGCTTCACTAAGGCTGATTTACATTAATCCAGTAATTCATTCCAGCGTTAGAATCCAGTAACACTGGATCGTTATTATGATCAATGTAAATACAGCTGCTTACGAGCTACGACACTTTTCAAATGTAATTGTTTCTTTTTTTAATATATATTTCGTGTAATTAGTAGGTTTTTTTTTAAAGTTTTATGAAATAAATTTATTTGTATAACAATCCTGCCCAGTATTCAGCATCCAGCACTGGATTGAAATAGAGTAGCCGCAACCTTTTCAAGCTAATGCGTCCACGTTCCGCAACCTGCATCTTATAGTTTTATTTGGAGTCGTTATATCATTGATGTAGGTAAATTAAAACTGTCATTGCGTTATATACACGCGATACACGGTTTGCGGTTGCGCAACGTTTCGCAATCACCCAAACAGAATTGCTTAAAACAGGACGACTAATCTAAAAAGTTTTTGTTTCTAAATGAAATTTTTACTGAACATGTATAGTGTTATTATGTGTGTTTCTTTATTAGTTCTGCTTGGATTTCACATAAGTACAAATAACACATTGATACTTCAATGCCATTTACCAAACCCCCTCTGTTTGTAATTATCGTCTTTTACCTTCCGCTCTTAATCTAAAACGGCGTGTAACTAAGTTACGGCTTTTAAATCCCTGCACTCTCCTGTCGGCGTTACTATCAGCTTGCAAACAATGAGGCGCAGCGACGCGAGCTTAATTCAATCTCCACTCTTAATGGATCTGTTTTAGATCAAACTGGTGAAAACAGCCGTGGACCCCTCTACGGCAGTTGTAGTTCTCTACATGATATGTTATCATCATCATCATTTCAGCCATAAGACGTCCACTGCTGGACGTAGGCTTCCCCCATCGATCTCCAAAAGGGCCAGTCGTAAGCGGCCTCCAGCGTTTTCCTGTGTTCTCTTTTAGGTAGTCTGTCCCTGTCACATTAATAAAAGTTAACCCATAGACCGTTGAAGGCCAAGAGCCAATCCAAATTCTCAAGCCCAACAAGTTAAGTTACTAGTTGGCAGCATACCCAATAAGCTGACGACATTTCCACGCTATATAATTAATTACCCGAGCACTATACATATTATAAAAATATTTTTTCATAAAATCTATTTCTTTCTATAATTATATTCTATATCTTCTCCGGTAGTTCTTTAGAAGATGGAAACGGACGGTTAGAGTAGGGTCTTTTGAAGAAATTCTAAAAGTTCTTGTGGCATTTTCAAGAAAAGAGTTGTTGAAAAGTTCCCATCTCTACCTGTGACGAATGCAGAAAATGTTGAAGCAATGCCTTTGAAGAGTTGCAAAACTTATAGAGTCTTGACTTGGAAGTTTCTTATTGACCGCTTTATATGAGGATTAATGAGCTAAGTTCTGCGGTAAATGGAGTGGAAAGAGGATCTTGTAACTTCCCGCTAGTATAGCTATTTATATAATATTATAGCGTTTCAGTTCATGGTACTATTCTGAATTATTATATACCCGCAATGTCATGATGATTAATATTTACTAAGGCTACCTAAAAACTCAGAAGTATACCTATATTTTTACTAATGCTAAATTCCTTGTATATTTGGAGCCTGAATATCTACTTAATGATTTTTGGGCATAGGTTCTCTTACCCTTTAGGGAGAAATGGAAACAAGCAGACGCCAGTCCGAAGCACGAAATAAAATAATCAGCAAGAAGTTATTGAAAATACGATCAATAGGTTCATCTGATGGTTAGGCGCTACTCTTCTTTATAACAGTTACAGAAACAACTCAAGAAATATTAACTTTTCTAAGCTAATCTACCTTAAAATAACCTTTATTAATCAAAAATACATTTTAAAAACAATCTTTTTCGTATTTTTCTCAGCAAACCCTTTCGTTTGATACCCATTTCATGATGGTAAATAAGAACATTTTGTCCGCCATCTTGGAGCGTCCGCCATATTGAATTTATCATCTAGGACCAAAGTGCTTGGGAAATCAAATCCAACAAACCCAAACTCGACGGGGTTACCTCGTTTCGTTTAGGCGTTCCTATGGCCACCTTCATCATCAGACTAACTTGATGGTACCATAACATTGCATTGTCACCGAATTTACATAAGTGAGCCAAATTTCAGCTCAATCGGTTAAGGATAACTGGGGCCTTACGGACAACATCTATTGCGGCACCTAATCCGCTCAGTTGGAAAATCACGCGACCGCAAACCGTATCTGGACGCGATAAGATTAACGTTCGCGTGATTTTCCAACTGAGCGGATTAGGTGCCGCAATAGCTGTTGTCCGTAAGGCCCCTGGTCTAAAATTCAGTTGCAAGATTCCACCCGAACAAACTTAGTTACATACATACAATGCAAATTAAATAAAAGCTTGTAATATTGATTCCCTACTTGAAAGTTCTTAATAAATATATTTCGGCAGGGTTACGCAGAGCGGTGCTATTAGCCTGAAAAGAGGTCAATGTACAATCATCAATATGTTTTTTTTACTATGGGACCAAACCTAAAATCGCGAAAGACAGCTGCTGTTCTATATGAAAATCTCATTTGCACTCAAAAATAAAACAGCTGATAATTTAAATGTCTTCCGAAATTTTCTGGGTCGTTCCCACAGTAAAAGCTGTTATAATGACTTGCTTTCGGTTTAGTAATACTGCTCGGTGTAACCTTGTATATTAGCTTTACTCTAAAGACGTTACGTACATAAAGGCAAATAAGCCCACAGCCTAATTGTTCTCGGAGTGACTTTCAGTTCTGTTCCAAAGCTTCAGTTACAGTCGACCGACTTTAAACTACGAACTAACTTCCAACTTCGCTTTTAGTTATCACTTTGCCAGTGCACTGGCTTGTCTTCCTGACGACTCATCTGCATAGACTGCAATTTTAATACAAAAATATATTTTTTTACCCGACTGCGCAAGAAGGAGTTTTATGTTTTTGGAGTGTATGTATGTTTGTTTCTATGAGGATTCTTTGGCACGCCCTATAGCCTAAACAGCCCAATGGATTTCGAAATGTGAGGTGTCATTTGAATCATTTGATTAGAGGGAGTGACAGGGTAGAATAATCAAGATAGCATCCGCAAAAAAGGGAAAAATAGTAAATAAACTTTGCTAAATTGATAAATATTTCCATCATTATGTAGAGCTATATCTAAAATCAAATATAGACAACTATAAAATATTCAGTAGTTTACAAGATAAAGCAGTATGAAAGAGCTCTGTATCTACTACGAGTAGGTATAGAGATACCCAAGTACGCAACGCGCCAGTGAATTTTTCAGTTACATACTATTTATTTATATGCAGTCAAGTTATACATAAACAAAATTGCTTGTTAATAATAGGCTTGCGTTTGACTGCCAACTTGCCTTATGTTTAAGCGATGATGACGAGATACAGGGTATACAGGGTTATTTTTAATATACCGAAAAACTCTCGCAGGCAGCTCCTTTACAGCATACTAAATAGATCTGTATTTTTTAATTGAAAATAATGGTATAAAATTTTGGAAAAACTCAATATCATATCAACTTATTACCTCTAATTTATAAAAGTAGTTTTTCGTAAAATTCCTTGGAGGTAAAAATTGAGAGTAGATTTTTTTAATTTACTGACATAAAATAAGCAATTTGAATGTTAGGGTTTACTTGATTTTATATTTGTCTTGACAATTACGGCTTTATTTAGTTTTATGCCCGAAAACCCAGATACTTTAGATAACTTAGGTATCTGGATTTCCGGGCATTTTGTAATATTATAAATACAGTGAATACGGCTACCTCTTAACGCGAGCTCGAAAAATCACGCGAACGCGCCGAGATACAGTTAACGGTCGCGCAACTTTTCGAAATCAACTATCAAAAGAATCATTTAAAACAGGTAGCCGTAAGCCATAAGGTCCAGCCAACTTTTGCTAAGGGTTTTAAAATTAGGCAGAAGTCGAAAGACAGTTCTGGTAAGAATCACTGTATTATTATACCTAGCTGGGTAACTACCCATCACTTACTTATCTACATTATCTTATTGTGATAGATTTAACCAACTATAGAAAATGTACTAACGCATAATTTTATTCAAAAGTAACACTTACACTTTTATCAATGCCCACCGTTTGTGACTTTAAGCCCTCTTATAAACCGATAGGCGATAATTACTTCTCACGCATGCAGGTCTCGCGACTTCAAGACAACTCCTGGATCAGACGTGAAGAGCCGGGGGAACAGGGGCCCAGGAGCACAGGGGTACCGTAAAAGTGGGGGTAAGAACGTCGGGTAGATCACAATATGCACTTGAACATTCCCCACTATAAATACCTACAGATGCCAGGGAAGTATAAGGATCAATTAATTATGATTTTAATTAAACTTATGTTCAAAATTACAGAAGTTTGAGGATATAGTTTAAGTTTGGATAAGTTTGTTTTGAGACTAGTTGAAGTTTTTGAAGTCTTTAATAGATTACAAGATTCCCACAAAATCTATTATGTATTTAATTAAGTAGATAACTAACTTTACTTTGCTTATTTGTTTTAGTAGTAGATAATTTGTATGTGTCTATTTTCTCTACTTTTAACCCATAACAGAATTTATGAAGAAGGTTATCGTTAACATTAATAATGCAAACTCTTGTCGTTTTTCTAACATAAATGTATCTATAGAAATGTTCCCGATTCCGGCCCTGTAGGGATGCGTGGGTGGTGGAAGCTATTACACCCCGTAAAGCCACCCCCTCTAATTGATTTACAATTGTCGGTTAAATTTGTTTCCCGACCACCCTCCGCGATCACCGATCGCAAATGCATTTAGGACAGTTGGTTATACGAATACTTTTGACTTTTGAATTACAAAATTTTGAATTGCAAGTCAAATCACACGAATCACACGTCACACGATTCGTTGAATCACACTTAATTACCAAATGCGAATGAGATAACTTAGTATGTCTGTTCATTATATTTTCACCAATAAAAAAGGTTAAACTGATCGTGATGAAGTAATTAATACATTACAAAAACATAACAAAAAAAATTGAATATTAGACCGACGACATCGTTTTTCTTTTATTTCAATAATTTACCGCGTTCCTATAAAAACACAGTTTGCACAAATGTGTAGCAGATTTAGTACAAATCCACGTTTAGCATTTGCCTAGTGTCAAATTTCTTACAAATATGTCACTTATTTAACTTTCTGACGTTGTCTAGTTAAAATGATTCCAATATTTTTCCCGGTGATTTTAAATTCTATTGTAAGATTAAATCATTCGATTCATAATTTTATTGCATTATTGTAGTATTTACTCACAATATAAAAAAGAGAACTAAGTACCCAGTTAAGATTGTTTTGAAAACCATGAAAGTTTTAATATTGCACCAAGAAACAGAAAACTTAGACCTTGAACGGTCTATAGGCAGTCTGTTTTCGAGAGTTAGTTTTAGCTTGTATTTGGCTCTTTATAAAAAATAAAATAAAATAAACAATAATAATGAGTATGTTCCCGATTTCAGCCCTGCGGGCCTCAGTCGGTCAGTCTGTCAACTCGCCCAAACCGCGTGAAGATATTGAATAAAACATGTAATGTATAAATGTAACCAATGTAACGTGACGATCTAATAGCTAGCTATGTAACATAGTGGTTCATGGCCTATCACTAAACCAGACATTTTGCTTTGGGCTAATCCTTTGCAAGAGTAGGTTCTTAGGTAAATATGACCCGTTTTATGCATCTTTTTGACGAGATTCCTTACGGAAACTTCAGATATTTATGTGTCAAGCTAAAAATATGCAAAAAAAAGCACTGTTATTAATAAAGAAGGCGCAGTCAATAAATAAACCAAGCAAATAATATCGCATTTCGACACTCAGAAGCATAATAGAGTTATGACAAAAATGGCGAGAGAAAGATATCACTTGCGAACCCGAGACGCTTGTTAGCGTCTTCCCGCTTTATTTATGGCCAGATTTATTTTATGGCGATTCACGGATATACAGTAAAGGAATCGAATGGGGACGGGACGAAACAATAATATCGACGAGTTGATGGTCGGTCGGCGCGGCGCGCGGCGCGGTGGACGGAAAAAGTGTAGATTGTCGATTCTGTTTTTGATTTGAGTTGACTGATGTAGTAATCAATATCGACTTATCTATACCTTTGTTAAACAGATAGGTACCTAGACGAGTATAACTAGATTACTGCTGATGTATGCTTTCCTACAACAAACTATAGGCGATTTGTAATTTATGAACTCTACAAATCGTTTTTTTTACTAACTAGATAAAAGTAAAAGTATGTCTTTTTCACAAATTTTAAGTACGTATAAAGTAAAACACTGTTTTCAACTATCACGCTTGTTTACTACAGTTATATGATTATTAACGTGATCTTCACCGTGATATCAGATCAAATAATGGAGCTTTAGATATTTCGGCGCAGTCACATGCACCATGGTCACGGAAAGACTGAAGAATGGGTAGTTGGTCGAACAGTTCAAAGATAGGTGTAGACAAAAGGATCTACCGTCTTTCTTAGTCTGCTGTTTTTCTGTTTGACCAACCACCCTCATTCTTCAGTCTTCCTGTTACCATGGTGCATGTAACTACGCCGAAATATCGGGAACTCCATCCAGAACCTAATCACGGTAAATATCCCGTTAATTATCAGATAACTGTAACTATAAAGTAATTCAATATTTTAACAGGATGAAAATCAAACATATTAATATTGTTTTCATGTTTTGATAGCTCGTGAAAACGTGCTTGCAGCTTTCCGAGCCCGCTTTCAGTCAATCCCGTTTCAAAATATAAATTTTTATTTTGGCGAATATCATAAAAATGGAAGGTAAACAAGTCTACGTCGTATTTGCAGTGGCGGCGGGCGCTGGTGGGTTCTTGCTCTCTTTGGAGTGGTCTAATCTGTAGAGCGAGGCCGACCTCACGTCCCGGGGTGAGGCTGTTGTTTCTTGGTTTCATTTGGTGTTTGAACAAGTATTTTGTTGATAATTTTCTTTATTTTTTAATGGACAAGTCCTTTTATTAAATAAACAAAATAGAAGCTAACTATACCAACGATCCCATAGACCATTGAAGGTCTAGAGATAATTAAAATTCATAAACCCACTACCAGTTGGCAGAGTACCCAGCATGCTGGTTAAATTACCACACTGAATGGCAATACTTATGCTTTGAGCCAGAAAAAAGTCAGCATTTGGTTATGCGATCTGTTTTTTTTTATAAGGCTATACTTAGTGGGAACATTTTCTTGTACTTGTAGGTAGGTACTGCTGTTTGAATTAATTAGCCAGATATTGTAGGTAATTGATATTTTCACAAGTCATATCTTTAAAACCTAACCCAAATGCTTATTGAGCAAAATTTCGAAAAACATATACAACTGATAACCAGAAACCTCTGGACACCGTGATCACGACTACTGCGTAAGTACATATATAGGGAAAGTTTTGACTAAAAATTATTTCATAAAATTTCTAGAGACATCCGTCTTCCAGTCTACCTGAAAAAACTACATAACTCAGGGTAAGAAACAATTTTTAATTAAAATAATGTAAAATACAAGCCGGTTAAAGTGTTTTATCTATATCTATACTAATATTATAAAGAGGAAAGATTTGATTGTTTGTTTGTTTGTTTGCATTCAATAGGCTCCGAAACTACTGAACCGATTTGAAAAATTCTTTCACTGTTAGGATGCTGCACTATCCCCAGTTGACATAGGCTATATATCCCGGCTTCGCCCGTGCGAAGCAGGGGCGGCCTACTAGTATAGTATATTTAAAAGCATGTTAACTTCATAATATCTCATTAACACTCACATTATACACTTTACATTATCATTAATGTAAAGTGTTTTTTTTTGCTATGTTTTACATAAAATTAAATATGTACTGTCGTAAGTATCCAATAATGGATCGGTAACCATTACTGGCTTTAACAGCCGGCAATTTCTCAAGCAATGAAACGAAAAAGGAGCTAAGAAAGGGTCGAGCGATAACCTGAAACGTTATCACCTCTGTTGGTTGTAAATAAATTGAAGTGAATTCGCTGAGAAGGAAAATCCAGACAAATACCCGTTTAATCCCGAAAAAGCTCCGAAATCCCGGGCAAATCCAGGTTAGTAGTAAATATCAATTACGCAAATACCCCGGCTTAGGAGCGAACACTTAAAGCCCGGTATCGTGTAGATGCATTTACACTCAAGGGGTGAATTTCAAGTGTTTTATTATTTGGGAAATGAGTTGCAGATGTAGGTAGAGCAAGAAAAGTATGGGTTGATATTAAATTGAATTGTGTTTAACGCAACTATGTCTTTCACAAATTTGTAAATAGATCTGATCATTAATCTTTAGAACAACGATTTCGGTAAATTGAAGTGGCTTAAGAACTATCTCTAATCTCTCATATATTTGTTGTTACCATACAAGAAATTATTCAAAAACTTTCCTTCCTTGATCGAAGATTCGCCTTTTATGCCATAGATGACAAACGAGCTAGCAGACCACCTGATGGTAATATATCACCGTTGCCAATAGATACCTGTAACACCACGGGCATCACAGATAGATTGCGGAACTTTGAAGTCTATTAACAACCCTTTTCAAGAACCCCATGCTATACTTACATAGTTAATTACTGGAAAATTATCCCATATTCCAGGTGGAAGGCAAAAAAGATCGCGTAATATGCACAGTGTGTAATTTCCACAGACCTATATTATGATATGTGAATGAGATTTCAGACGGTGGCGACTAGTGTATTATATCGAACACTGCTTCAGAACATTCCCCAACCTCCGTTGTAAACGCGATAAAAGATACAGAGACCCAACGTTTTTGCGCGTGCTGAGCAATTCTAAACTAAGCTAATTCAGTGAGCTTGGGAATTGCCTTGTTTTGGGGATAGACAAACTTGAGAGATGTAGTACAAAAAGACGTGAGAACGTGCCAGATATCCAGCGATAATGTCGAGAACAAGCGAAGTGGAAAAAAAGACAAGGAAGGCCTCACCACGCATGTGATATAACCTGAAAAAAGTTACTATATAGTAAAAGGCATCTTATAATTTTATATATTTATTATATATTTATTATTATTATATATTCTTATCTATGACACTCTGGGTCACCCGGGACACCTAAAACTGCGACCAGAACCACCGGAGGACGGGCAGCAGCGTCCTGTTAGTACACGGTGAACGTACTGCGATCTCCAAGCCGCCTGCCAAGCGTGGGGATTATGGCAACACCCCTCTCTAAGAGGGAAGCATTGTTCAGCAGGGGACATTTAATGGCTGATCATGAATGATGAATGAATGAATGACACTCTGGGCATGAAGACGGATCTAAAGACACCTCACATAACGAGTGTTGAGCCATTTAGACTATAGGAGATAATAGGTATAAAAACATTTAAAAATACAAACAAACATACATAACAATTACAATACAATTTCATGGGCAGTCGGGTAAAATAAAGTATTCATAGCAAAACTGAGCGCACCATAATTAGGCCAGAAATAGTAACGAGCTCACTCAAAGTAACAAATAAAAGGCACAGGCAATTGGATAAAATTCCCCAGGGTTGTTTTTTCCTCGTCTAATAGAGTTGGGAGAGTCTCGGGACGTAGGACAGTCGTTGTAGATGATTTTAATATTCGCGTCACCGGCCTCGGGAGCCTTGTATCGATCACAAAATGTAATACACCGATTTATTAGGTCACTTTATATAGGTACTTGGGTGTACAACTTAAATTTTTATGGCAAGTTTTGTTACACGTATTTGTAAGTTAGTAATTTAGTGCAGGCCCAGTGGCCAGCCCTGATGTCAGAATTTTTAGGCAGCATAAAGACTTCTGATATGGTTGTTGTTATAGAACAAAGAGCCACCCCTAAAATGCAATATTATATTTTTGTATACTTTTAAAACTGAGATCTGAGATTAAGTTTTCGCAATTATGTTTTTTTTTTTTTATTATAAATAGGCTTGCGCTTGGCCGCCAACTCGCCTGATGTTAAGCGATTATGCGGCCTACGATGGAGCACGTTTGCCTAGAAGAAACCTATTCACTCTCGACTTCAAGACACCCAGATTGTAACTATCGTACTAGTTATAGTATAATATATAGATATATTATAATATATAAATAATTATATTATACTACAACAGCTGAAGTTGCGAAAACTTTCATGCACTTATCTATTCAGAGAATTAATTTATTCAATAAAAATTACAAGTAAAATAAAAAATATCTTAAATATAAATGTAAAACAAACTATTATAGCATGCACTTATCTTAATAATTATAGGAGTTAGAAGGTTCTTAAAAATTAGGACGGACAGACAAACAGACGGATGGACAGAACGAACTTATAAGGGTTACTTTTAGGGCTGCGGAACCCTACAAAAACCAAACCTAGTCCTCATAAAATTGAAGTATATTATAAGGAATCAGACTAGTATTATAAATGTGAATGTTTTTGTATGTTTGTAAACTCAACTCTAAAGGTTAAAGGTATTTGAGTGTAAATTTGGAAATATAATAGATAACTTCTTGGATTAAAATATAGACTATTGTATCCCGAATAAAATTACAGCTAATTTAAATAGCGGGTGCAACGACGATCTAAAATTGATTCGAAATCCGATCCAATTAGCATGTAGAACATACAATTTTAATAAAATAGCAGAAAAGAACAAAAACACTGATTCAAATGACGTCTGAGCCAGTAAAAAATATATCTGAAATACAATAGTCGAATCGTAAAAATAAATTGGCGTACCTGTGACACAGTAATTCCGTCTCCAGAGAGCGCTTCGAGGGGCATAATGACATATGGAGACATAAGCATAACCACGGCTTATTGTATCGTGACGAAGGGCGAAATCACTCCGAGGAAATCCTTGGAGATGTGTAGCGATTTACGGATATACTCTTACATACGTACGTATAGGCATAGTATAAAAAACCAGTATGGGCGTTTATGCAAACTTAAATCAGCCCAATCAGAAAAAAAAAATATATTGAGCCCTTATTCCTTATTGTACTTGACATTTAGCTTCGATTCTGTTGTAACACTCAGTAAACTGACCCTATTTGGCAAAATTTAAATTATTATTTGTCTCTTTTCTATGTGAATACCTGGCCAAGAGCATGTCGAAGACACGCATATGATAGGGTTCGTAATGGTCACATTTCAAATTTAAAAATTGGTGTTTATAGAAAGACTCAAACAACTACACAAACATCAGAGACTATTCACTCGATGGCCGATACAATATTTTTTTTCCGTAGTGCCCTTACTGGTGTCATTCATTTTGCTTAGGACAAGTCACTTATCGTCCTTGAACTTTATGTCATTGTGATAAAGGCGAAAATATATCGGTCAAAGCAGAAAATGGAAAGCTTTTAGTGATTAAAGCTTCTGTTTAGAATATAATGACTCCAAAAATTGTATGAACTTTATCTCTTTCAGCTATTTCATTTGTGATTTTTTCTTGTCCAATAAATGATGGCTCTGAAAGATCTCTACATTAAAAAATATATAATATATTGTTAGATATCTTTTACGTGGCTGCTATATTTTATATTAAATAAGTTCTTACCTACCTTTTTTATTCTCGTTCGTCGACTAGATCTTTTTTTTTTTTTTTTACCCAAAAAGTAGGCTGTAAAATGCTGTTTTTTTCTTCTTTTAAAATAATTAACATCGAATAAGGCGAAAAACAATTACAGATACTCACAACCACCTCCACATCATTTTCCCAGTAGATTTCTACACCGGAATCAACAGGTGATAACAAAGTTCACACCCCAAAGGTTCTCTAAACAATTCCCTACTTTAACCTCTACTAACACGGTTCAAATTCCAAACCACGCTCTCGGAACTTTACTAGTAACAACCTGTGGATTATTTAAAGCACATAACTTGGAAAATGTTTACTCATTAGCTGAAATTTTTGTAACGCACAGCACTGCTTAGTTTCGTTGTCATATTAATTAATAAGTGTTCATTTTTGATTATCACTTTTCGAACAAAAATTATGAACAAAACATATATTATGTTTTTTATTACTTCTACAACCTATCCAAGTTTGTAATTATTTTCACAGTGATTAGAAGGACGTGATTAAGAACGAGAAAATTGAGGCGCGGTGAAGCGGTGTGACGTCACGGCGGCTGATATCAAACTAGCCTGAAATGCGTGCCACGCTCCCTCTGCCCTCGCTCGATGAGTTATTCTGCAATTGTCTTAGATAAGGGTTGGACTTCATTGATTTAAACTTTTTTGTAAAGTTTTATTTGATTTCGGATTTTTGTAATCGCACTGTTGGTCTATTTATAACCGCTATTAATTATGTAAATGTGTCTCATTTTATTTATTTTCTTATCTTTTGTGGAGAGCCGTCATGGATACGAAAAACACTTTCGAAATATATTCTTTAGATAACTTCAATTGAGTAAATCTTATAAGCTGCATATTTAATATTTAACTCCAATATTACAACATTTTGTAACAAAACCATTATCTACTAATTTTGTTCTCTTCCAAAATGCTGGCGTGCTTCTGGTTCAACGAAGCATTGCTATTCAGCGTGGTAATACCGCCAGCATGCTGGGTACGCTGCCAACTGGTAGTGGGCTTGAGTATTTGAATTGTCTTTAGACCTTCAACGGTCTATGGGTAGTCCCACTGTTGTTGTAGTGTTAGTAAGCTTGAATTGTTAAGTTAATCATGTTAAAAAAGTTTTTTTTTCTCTTACATTATTATTTCTAGATTCATGGTCCTAAGCGCAACGCTGACTGTAGAGCTAAGGCGAAGCTGTGGCATTCAAGTGTAAGTGCCGTGGAAAAGTGAACTCTACACTGTTTACCGTAGGGTCGAAAATACCTCGCTGCGCTTTCACGCCGTATTGTAGACACCACCGCACCCTATTTGTTCAAAACTCTAATGAAGGAGTTACAACTAATAACCTAACGTAAACCAAATACAGCTTACTTTTCCGCGGCCGCTTGTATTTACGTCACGATGCAACGACTTTCCAGTCAGCGTCGGGCCTAACAGAACCAAACTTCAGATCAGAAAATACAGAATCTCACAGCAGATTGATCCTGTATTCTGGCAACAAAGCGTAGATATAGCGCCAATGGTGAGGAAGAGTGAAATGACAACAACATCAGAGCGAGAAAACAAAAGGCAGTTCATTCAACACCAGCTATCTAATTCTACAAAAATTCCCTGCCGTTTAGATAACCAATCTCTATCCTTCCTTATCTAGCTCAAACTGGTATTGATTCGTTCGAGCGAGAGGCGAGACAAGGCGCAAAATTTATTCTTTCATGAAGTTGCAGAATTATCCGGATAGTAGAGGAGATAAAGGTGTACTTTTATTACAAATTTAATTCAATTTCTATACCATATAATCATAATAAATCACAGACTAGGTAAAGCTACTAGAAAGCCTTTGAAACGAATGCTTTTTAATTTCGGTATATTCAAAGAATTTTTTTTACAGAAAATTTATAATGTAATTTTTTATTTGTTCTGCTTACTGCAACTTATTATATTATATATATATTATCATATTATATTTTCAAAAATGTTTAAATGTGCGGTTGAGATAGAAAATGCACGAAGCGATGCGGTGTGTATTTTCGAGTATTAATGTGCATTAATGGTGGATTATTATTTATTAAATGCTCGTGAATGTGCTCGAGTGTGGGTTAATGATATAACGAGGTGAAACATGTTTTCTCGTGTTGTTTCCAAAACTCCCTAGAACTTTTTGAGTTTGACTTGACCGTGACTTACATTGCTTGACTCTGACTGTGACTATGAATTGTTTGACGCTATTTAAGATTATGTAAACCTGATTAATATTACGACCGAAGGACTCTGCATCAATAGTTATGCAAAAAAACTAACAACTACAACTTGTATGTACTCATCATTACTAACAACTTTTACTATGAGATCAACTCTGAAATCGCGAACAGCTGTTCCATACATTTTTCCGAGTGTCAATGACCGTTTTCTATGGAACAGCTGAATTTTTTTTCGCGATTTCAGAGTTGATCTCATAATTATTAATTTTTATGCCATAGGTGGCAAACAAGCAGACGGGCTGCCTGATGGTAAGCAGTCACCGTCGCCTATGGATATTTGTAACACCAGAGGCGTCACAGATACGTTGCCGACCCTTTAGGACTCGATTAACTCGCCTTTTGAAGAACCCCATGTTGTAGCTTCTCGGAAACACCGTAGAAGGTAGCTCAATCCACATTTTGCAGGTATGAGGCAAGAAAAATCGTGTGAATCTCACAGTGTGTGATTTCCAATAATAAATGGTGTTTGTATGATGAGTACATTTATTACATACCCTTCAGTAATACCACAACTTTTTATTACACGTACCTATTATGTTATTGCTTGGACCAAGATGTGTTACTGCCATCAATCCTGCTATCATTTAGCTTCAAGTGAGTTGTGATCAAAACGCTTATAGTCGTCAGTAACAAAAAAGTATAATATTCTAGTGATGCAATAACTCCGAGGCTTCTAAACTAAAAAGTCGTGCGAATGCTCCAGATTCACAGACAATGCCCCAATTTATATCCAACTCACTTACAGAGTCAAGCGAGAAAGTAGTTAGGGTAGGAAGGATGCAGTAATATGTCTGCCTTATTACGTAAACTAGACACCATTAACAAGGAACTATAATAGGAACACTTTTAACCAACTTTGTAGCAAAAACAAAACTGAGCGATCTGAAAGAGATTGCTTTTAGAGATAAAGCTGCAAATTTTTAATTTGAAGTTCTATTATTTCCTACGAGTGTCAATTCGAGCGTGAGTTCTTTGTTAACCGACTACAAAAAAGGAGGATGATTCTCAATTCGGCCCGTATTTTTTTTATTTACCATTTCATTCTATTGGCGATATACCATATGACGTCATAATCTGACATTGTTTTTTCTCACAGCCTGCGCCTACTACGCTATAATAGAACGGGAAGCAGTGATGGAAAAGCTACGGTGCAATGAATTATATCATAGTCTAAAAAGTCCTTGATGGCGTCCGTACCTACATTACAAATGCACTTGCACGTGCTCTGTGTGAAAACCGCTCCTTGTTTATTTTTATTCTCGACTTTATCTTAACAGTAAGTACTAAAGTTTTCGCATAAGCAAACCCAATGTTGCCAAAATCTGCACAGTACTATCAAAAAACGCAACGTGCAAGAGAAACAATAGTTAAACAATTGAGCAAATGCAATCTTAAAAGCTGACTCACTCACTCAATCATTGGATGGAACACATCAATCTGCGAACGAAGTATACGAGTTATATGATTATTTTATGGGATATTTACTGTGATTTGTTACATGCACCATGATTAGTCTGAACTTGGTACATGTGCCTAACTGAAATATCAAAAGCTCAAACCACAACTAAATCTTTTTTAGGGTTCCGTACCCAATGGGTGAAAACGGGACCCTATTACTAAGTCTCTCTGTCAGTCCATCCGTCCGTCCGTCCGTCTGTCCTACCTTTTAACGGCTGTATCTTTCGAACCGTAATAGATAGCCAGTTGTAATATTCACAGAACATGGTCGTGTTACGGTGGATTTACTAAGAAGTAATAATAAAGTACAAAAAAAAAGTGAAAACTTGGCATGATTATAGTAAACGCTCTGAATTATAACTACAAATAATAAATAATGGACAAGTGCGAGACGGTGACAAATTTCTGTTCATAACCAAGTTAAGTAACATAAAGCGCGGTTGGTATTTGGATGGGTGACCGCCTGGCCGTGATGTTGTCTTTTTGGACTACTTTTAGTATTTTGTGATGGTACGGAACCCTCTGTGCGCGAGTCCGACTTGCACTTGGCCGGTTTATTCTATAAAATATTTAGGTTGAAATGTATTTTGTTACTCTAATAGTGATTAATAAAATGACATAACAACAGTTAGCAACAATAGGTACATGCAACAGACTGTATAACCGAAACTTGTACGGGAAAGTGGGGTAAAAAGACCCGTCGCACAAAGCCAATTACATTAAAACATTCGGCTCGGGACAAAGGGCGAGAGAACAATGGAGACTAGAGGCACCCGCGATATGTCTTTCAATGCTTTTAACTTTCCACTGATGGCGCGGCGAGGGAAAAATGGTGACGTCCCGCGACAAATGCCCGTGAAATAGTGTTGTGCGACGCGTTATCGATATTTTATAAATTTTAAGCTATTTGAGGTTATAGCGGCATAAATATTTATTTTAATATTTGATTAAATAAGTGGTATATTTTGTTAAAAACAATACTTACTCGGCCGTTAATTTACAATTGCGCTTTTTATGTAAATCCTATCTTCCGATGATGTGTATTGAGAATCTAGTACATAAATACACACTTACAGAAATTATAATACAATTCGCAATTATTTATTTGTAAGTGTAAGTATCTATTGTTTTACATATTTTTATATTACAATCCTTGCTATCAGTCAAAATCTGAACAGGCTCAAATAAATTTCAAAGGTTCCCTCAGGTTACATCACTATTGAAGAAGTGAGACGTAACCAATGGGGTATCACGGCTTGGTTGCACCGCAAACTCATTTTATAAATCGCCCGTCCGCCCGCCCGGAACCACGCGTTAACCCACCCTCCCCTTTTATAAAGTAACTCGAAAAAAACATTAAAAGGTTTTCACGTGAAAGCAGTTTTTCTTATTTTGACCCCAGAAGTCAGTGAGTTTAACATTGTAACTGTCATCAATAAAAGCTGGTATACAGCTAGCAGGTGACTTCTTGTACTGACAAAAATGGATACGACAGATCCATGAAGTAACCTATCGCTTAATTACAAGTGCTAATTAGCTAGTTTGTGTAAGAGTTAGCGTGGCTGAGCTAGTTTGTTTTGACTTGGTTTTGGTTCAAATATTTTAACTGGATTAATAAAGTTTTTTTTTAGTTACTTACATTGTAGAATATAATGTATCCTTTTTCCTTTGGATGAGAGACTAATAAAATAAAAAGCGATTTTATTAATACAACAGATTATAAATAGAAATTTGAATAGCTATGTACCTACAACATAGACTTCTTCTCCAAGTACCTGTCAAACCCAGTTCAGTTATTCCATTTTGCTTAAGAAAACACCCGATAAAGGTATGACTATAAAGGAAAGCGCATTTTATATAATTATCAAATAATAAATTTGGAATGGCACTAGAATGCAAAATGCAAAAAAAACTCCATGTGACACATAATAAAATTTTATGAAGGATGTTAAATAACATCTTTAAACGTAAGACAACATGGCCCATAAAATCTCAGACCAATGCAGATAAACCAAACAAATATAAAAAGAACCACTGGGCTTCCGAGTAAATTCATATATCAAATTAAGGTCCCCCAGTAAAGTATCACATTATTCTTTTACAAAAACGTCCGTCCTCTCGCTTAATAGACGGTATCAGGCCAAAGATCTTAAGTAAATCAAATCGGCCCATGAATGGCGAATGAAGCCGCGCTTTCCTCGGGTTTTTCTCAGATGCTTATCACAATAGCCAGGGATCAGAGGAACTTATCTCCGAGGAGGTAAAAATGTTTCTTAATGCTTATTTAAGTTGCTCCCATTTGATGGTATCGGGTTTTAGGGTTGAGCCACGCTTTTCTTTTGATAGAACTAACTTCTTGAAAAGAAAAAGGATATAATAGGAGATGACCCTTTCATAAAAGTTGCTTTTCTATAGTACTAGTACACTTTGTAAGGCTAATTTATTCTAAGGATAACCCTCAGACAATATTTCTGAACGTCGCTGCATAAAACTTGCTAATCGGTTTATCGGAGAAAGATCTCTTTATGGTCATCATTTAAACCAGTCTAGACGTTTGGGAAGTATTTCATCCATCATACCTATTTATTAAAAGGCAACAATGACTATAAAAGTACTAAAGGGGTTTAGGATGTCTAGCTTAAAATTAAGCTTTATAATAGCTGCAAAATTAAAATCAAATTAAGCAATGCAACAAAATATTATGTTTCATAAATTCCATGTAAAATTGTGGCCAAGAACAAGATCATAACAGCAGGTCATAAAAGCTTGGCGTTAACCACCCTTGAAGATCAAATTGTTCGTCACAATTTATCATTGTAAAAAATACTTTACAGTGCGTACACATTAACATTTTTATGGTTCCTTAACAGAATTCAACCGCGATGCAAAAACGTATAAAAATGCGGCGTGTGCTACAAATCTGTAGAGCAGTTGAAACCCCCTTTACACAACCGAGACGCTATTAGTATGGGCTTTGAAAAACAACAATAACCCTCCTCATATGTATGAGGAGACGTAATATACTTTCAAAGTACTCTGTTAGGTGTAGAGTTGTGAAGGGCAGAACACGAAGGTTATGGATGATGAAAAATAAACTATTGTAAAAAAAAATAGATACAATAAAAACTACTACAATTTTGGGACATAATACGTATTTATTTTGTGAGTTTCTTTTGCAAAGGATAATTTGGAACGCTCTCGTAAGGGAGATGTGTGTGGTGCATCTGTATGCGTCAGCTCTCGCACACTACTAGATGTGTCCGAAAGTATAGTAACAATCCGACAGCCACACATTAGTAATACCCGTGATTTTTACATCATCTTGTAGCAGAAACCTTCATAATGGTCATTTAGGTACTAGTGATCACCTAAACAACTATTATGTAGTTTTCTGCTTGTGCCAAAAAGATATGACAAAAAAAACCTCCTTTTATCGTCGGTTAAAAATAATCAAAAAACTTAATTACTTAGCTATTCAAACAAAAATTTCAATTAAGAAACGGCAAACAAAATTGCATACAGATGCTAAACCAACAACATTTAAATAGAGACTGTGATTTAACGTCTTAATTTACATAAATTGCATCAGCGTCGCCTCGTCCGTTTTATTAACTCTGTACAGGACCCCTCTCTGCTTAAAAGCCACGCTATTTTCATGTTTCGCGAGTACAAATGGTATTCCATTTAAATACTATGCCAACGTTTCAATACGATCTCGATGTAAAATGTTTTGTGGGACGTGATTTGTGAGTGCTAGATCCTACACTACAGCTACCCTTTCTTCTCGTATAGTATATTGGCAACCCTTCCCGGCTTTGTCCGCGTTGTAAAGCATTGCATACATCACTCAATGATATAAAAAAACTGCTAGATCGAAAGCTTGACTAGATGCTATAAGTGGACCAGAACTCATAACAATAAAAAAAACTATTATTTTTTGAAAGATCATCATCATCATCAGCCAGAAGACGTCCACTGCTGAACATAGGCCTCCCCCTTTAACCTCTACACTGAACGACAGCCTACCTTTTGCATCCACTGGATGCCTGCGACTATCAGGTCGGTCCATCTAGTGGGAGGCCTCCCTACGCTGCGTCTTCCGGTTCGTTTTGACAGATAATGCCTATCTAATTATTACAAAACTATAGATTTTTAAATAGTTTTGTGCCATAATATTCTTATTTATACCACGTTCTGCTAATAAAAATATCAGAAAAATAATGTCGAGGTGTGAATTTATTTACATTTTTTTTAAGGCTATGCGAGCGAAAAAAAAGATATTTACCTTAGTATAATATACATAACTGGAACTGGAAATACTACAGTGGAAGACAAAAACCGATCGATGAAAAATGTGGTTACGTTGACTATAATATTATGTCACAATATTTTATAGTCAACGTGCAAGCTAGACAACAGCATGACGCGTTTTTAAGACTCAAAATTTGTTTTATGCGCAATAAACCCTGATAAGCAATTTCATTAAAAGTTACAAAGGTTTTCAATGAGTATATAACTTCTTCAATCAATTTAGAGTTATTTTTGAGTAGTATTTACGTATTGCATTTTTATTGTATCTCAATTTAAATTGCCTCTCTATCGCAATATACTGTAAGCCTTTGTGACTTTGTGAGAGCCTTTTGCGCGTAGCATCAAGCTTCTCTATACCGTTTCCCTTTGGCTTCAGTCCTTTGAGCAGGGGCTGATGCAGGATTGTATCGATATAGTTATTTGTTTGCCGGTAATCGAGTTGGGGAGACGCGTAATTTAGAGGTTTCCATGTCATATGCGTTTTGTGTGATTGCTAGGTATAGGAGCTAGTATGTTTGGATGTTGAATAAATGCAAATGTGAATTAATGTTTGAATATTTTTATGCGAAATTATAGTTGTCTTAGTTATTGTCGTGTCGTGAACAAGTATACCGTCATAGTGAACCTTAACTTCGTAACGCTCCGTCGAATCTATACATATAAAAATCAATGTGTGTATCTTTGTGTGTTTGTACCTATGTTACTATGGACTCCAAAAAGACTGGACCGATTTCGACGGGACTTTCACTGGCAGATGTTATAAGGAGTATCTTAGGCTACCGCGGGTGAAACGTGGGGCACAGCTAGTTTTAAACAAATGAAACTTTGATATTGGTTGATTGTAATTTTATCAAATCCCGTCGAATTAAAAGTTGTTCATTAAATAAATTATCTTTAAAAAAACAACTTCCTAAAAACACAAAACACAAACATTCTAAGTAAATATTTTGCTCTTTGTTGTGGCATATTAACTTAGAATATTTGTGTTTTGTGGGTATTTTGAAGCTGGTTTTAAAAAAAAATAAAGATTTTGATAAGATAATTTGTGTACAAGCGTTGTCGCTGTACATACATAAAAAATAAAAAAACAGGCTGAATTGAATTCCTCCTTTTTTCGAAGTCGGTTAAAAAATTGCTTGATACTCATAACAGCATGGATGATCGCAACTCTCATAAAAGTGATAAATTGATATGAAAATTTCATAACTTTTGAAAGCTTTCGTTCGCGAATAAAAAGGGAAGATTTTTACTTCGCGAACAAAAATCTAATATATCACCATCCCAACGCCTGCGTCAATTAACATCAACAACTTTATCACTTTGTTACAACAAACCAGTGACTAAGCTTATGGCAAAATAGATTTTTGAAGAAATTAAATAAATTAAATCCATCTCCTTCAGCATATATTTTAGGCATGTTAGGTATCCTAATAAATCAGCATATATTTACATCGCCGAGTGGTCAAATCTTTGCGCACATACCAGGGTACCTAGTTTTCTCATATTTTCCGGGATAAAACGCATAATAATTTTCATCTGACTGTTCGTTATGGTGCACGCTACTTCTTACTCAATTTTATTATGTCATTAGGTCATAAAACAAAATATCCTCGAGTGATAATAAAATCTTCCACATTCTCAATTTAATTTACACCTTTAACCCGCGAAAATACGGAAATTATAATTTATGTTTTAATTTGTTTCGTTCACATATTTAAAAATTCATTAAACATTTACTAAAATATAAAATGACTGAAAGTACTTAAACAGAACGAATAAATAAAAATAACAATAAGCAAGTTCAGTAAAATTTTCATTTTGAATGTTATTTTTTCAAACATAAAAAAGTAAACAGAACGAATAAAGAAAATAACATTAGAAATGTTCACTCAATAACGTTCAGTATAACTTTCATTTTGAATTTAATTTTTAAAACACAAAAGGTTTTTTTTTTTATATCGAAATATGTACTGAACCTTTTGTAATGTAATTTTCTTTTTTCGTTCTGCTTATATTTTTAACCGACTTCAAAAAGGAGGAGGTTATGAATTCGACTGTATGTTTTTTTTTACATAAATACATTCAATAATTTATTTTCTTCAAAAAAATTTAGAAAGGAGTTATCAATATTAAATAGGACGCACGAAGCATACTCTTAAATGAAAAAACGTAGAGAAAAAAAAAATCTGCTATATATTTTTATTCGTTTCCAAAGTTTTGTGAAAATTTGTCAATAAGTTGCCAGCTTAATATTTCAATCTCGTGCTTTATAATCCAATTCCACGCAACCTTAGATACTCATCTCTCACTTTACAAGAAGATTCTGCGTCTTTACTCGGTGAGTTGTCTCCGAGATCGCATTTTAGATAATGGCTCCGTAATCACGGTGGTGATTTATCACGCCGTATCTCAGCCTTCACTGTCCATTAGGCAATCGCGAGTGCAACCAAAGGGTTGCTGTGTCGACGCCTGTCACCCCATGTGAGAACCTCATACGGGAGAGTAGAGCAAGCGGGATGCGGTCGAGGGGTTATAGTTTAGAGTTTCAACTGAATGAATGAATACAACTTTCATCACATCACTAAGGTGCGTAATGTAAAAGTTACTGTTTTTTAGACAATATTTATTAGCATAACAAAGTCATATAAAACATATAATTATATACAATTTCAATTAAACAGAAACTAAACAATAAAACTATACTTAAAAATTGTAAATATAAAAAAACTAATACTAGAAATGCTCTCGGCTGCTCATAATTATTATGTATTAGAAAACGGTACGCTTGAACAAATATCAAATACCAAACCTCACTTTTATTTGAAAAGCCTGATTCAATGATATTAATTTGATGAACACAAGAAAATTACAGTTTTTTTTCATCCCCACTTTGTATTATGTTATCTTTTTTTTTTGATCATCATCTTGTTTATATTATGATGACGTCATCATAAATACCCAATGACCATACCCGAACTTGGAGAAATTTATCGATATCTTATTTATATATACGGGTATTGCAGTTTTCGCGTATGTATGTATGTATTAATAAAGGAAAATGTGGTATGTGTATGATAAATTTATGTACGTTCAGGTATGGCAATAATAAAGTGAAAAGGTTTTTTTTTAATATTTTTGTTGTTTCACTTCGTCGCGTCGGGTAAAAAGGGTATTCTGTGTCAAAACTGGCAGGGGCTGCTAAAATGCCATAAACATAAAAACATAAGACAACGAGTCTTTTGGTAAAAGTCGTTGCTGTGACATTCAGCGCTAGGGCTGCCCTTAACCCGTAACTAAGTTAGGGGCACAACAATTGACATGCATTAACGGTATTTCCGCCCACGTCAGCGCATTTCCCGCCGGAAATTCAATCGAGTTTCCCAACGTCTGCCGTGTTAAGGGATACTTGCGATAAATTGCTAATAAAGTCATTATAGAGATGGAATTTCAGCTTATTTGCTTACAACCGTAATACAATTTAAAATAAAATTTAAGATAGATAAATAATAGGATATGAAGAATAAACTTAGTTGAAAACTTTAAAGCCGCTCATTCAGTGTGTTGTCTACAGAACCCTTATTGTTTGGTGACGTATTGGAGCAGTAAAGCTTAGAAAGTGCGAGGTTGCACACGAGCGATGCTTACAAGCACTCGAGACGTGCCGGAAGCCGCCATGATCGCCGATCTGATCAATAAGTCTTGCCAGCTCAAATATTTGCACACGGAGAACATTAGGGGATGGCGCGCGCAAAACAGCGAATGTGTCCATCCGGGATGAGGGTAGAGTAGTTAACGACAGAGGATTTGCTCTTTGCTGTGATTTTGATATTAATTTTTATTATGACTGACGAATAGCACGAGACCGAGACTGATGATGATGATTAATCACAATTCAGTCATTCTTTGCATTTCGTTTTTTTAACTCTAACAAAAACTAATAAATATATATAAAAAACTAACATTTGTACGCTGTAACAGGCAAGGACATGAGATACGTCTCCATTCTTACGACCATGTACGCTACTTTATATTATTATGTATGTGTACCTACCATGTTCTGACAAATAAATAATTTGAATTTGAATTCAATCATCCTATTTAACTAGCATACATTTAAAAAAACCTCCGATAAAAGAGCTGATATTCTTCAAACAAGTGAACAGATTTTCTTGAATTATAGCTAAGAACGCTGTCGATCAAGTCACCTTTCAAACAAACACGATGGCACAGACAGACAGACACACAGATGCACACACCAAACTTATATTATAACACCCCTCTCTTTGCGTCGGATAGAAAATTAAATAGAGACAAAGTGATTGAGTACTTACAATTTATATTTCAGTTTTACTAGCAACGTCGTGAAGGTATCAGCTTACGTTAAATACCTAGTTTTCAGCCGACTTCAAAAGATGAGATTCTCAATTCGACTGTTTTTTTGTGTTACGCGATACCTTTGTATACCGATTTTTGTGGTTTTTTAAACCACTAAAATTTGTTTTTATAGCTTAATACTTTCATGGTGGATTAATTAAAACTAAAAAAATATCTTATGTGGTGGAAAAGGAATCCCGATTATTGAATTTTATCCACTTGACATAGAAATCGTTTTTTTTTTATTAGTTTGTATATCGAAAAACGTAATTTCTGCAAAACTCTGTCTCTGAGATTGTAACAAGTTATCTCAACTTACAAAATTCAGAGTTATAATAAACAGAGTCAGATTCACGAGCCTACTCTGAAGAGTTTCGTCACATAGTGTATTATGAAATCGCAGCCGAAATGAGTGGCGCCACGAAGTCTGCTTACCAAACCCTACGCAGACGCCAGACATCCATCTCTTACTTAATGGCCCCACACTGGATTTAAGGGTAGATTTCGGTACAATTAACTTTTATGATCGGTGAGATATCATCATGATATGTCCTGAATATTTATTTATTTATCATCGATCAAAAATTAGATATAGTCGCTAAAATAGGATTTACTTACTTCATTAGTTGGGGGTATAGAAGTTATAGACGTCTTAAAATTAGGATAGATATGTGGCTACCTATTCAGAGTAATTTTGAACGCCCGAAAACCTATGCAGCTAGATTAAGGGTGTAATAAATATATGATTACATAATGGCCTTATTGGTACAATCGCACAAAATGTACAAACCTAGAATTTATAGTCATAATTGTATGTAGCGGTGAGCTTGTTCTATTTTTGTTTCAGTATGCAATAAAATTGTTATTTAAGGCGAGGTTTTCCCACTTTTAAGCAACGCTTATTACTACACATGACCATAATCCTTCGCTTATTGTATTAAAGTCGCAATTAGCGGAGCAAGATCATGGCGCTTACACACAGTCGTGCGTTTCGCTACTTCTATTTCTGGGGTTTTTCTCATATCTTTCGAATAGTATAGCTGTAATGAAAAATGTACCCCACCGATTTCCTTCATAATTATGAAATCTATATATCAAGATATCGCAGACGTAATTTAATAAATAGGTAATTGAATAAATCCATAAAAAACAGGGATAAAAGCGCAAATCAGTGCTACTTTGATATATTTTTCCATAATTGCTAAAAGTCTGAAAAGAGCGTCTTAAGAAGAAAAAAACCATATCATGTTTAGGAAAATTATTGGAATATCAGTTTTTTTTTTAAATAAGAGTAAGTGGAAATCCAACGCAGTTTTACCCGAGGCATTGCCATTAAATTGCCTACAGTTACCTAGCATTCTTTGTGTGTTATTAAATTATTTCTCAAATAATACACATAAAAAATCGTCCCTCTCGGATGCTGCCACATTCCATTCAAATCACCCCACTAATTAAAACCCTTATTAGTTCCGTTGCAATAGTACGTCGCAAATAATTAATCCGCCCAAAATCAGTCTGTTAATTTGAATATAATACCGGTACAGTACCAAATATATACCGGTATATATGCGGTAGAGTACCGGTTGTAATTTCAGAGTGTCCTTTGAAGTGGGATTAAAACCGTCGGCCAGTTGCGCCCTCTACAAAATGTGGGTAAAATTAAATCCTTGTGGGCTGATTTTAGAGCAACCGACATCGTTTCTGTTTACCTCACTCTCATGTCTGTCTCATCTCAGAGAGATAGGTAACCAAAACAATATCTATCGCCGGAGAATACGCTCGCTCTCTTCTCACAAAGGACTTATTTACAATTTAGCTGCCGTAATGAGGATGTGATATGCATTGATTGTAGGAAGCCGTGATTGATTTTGAAACAAAGATACAAAATTGGCCTACATTTTGTTGATCAAGGTTTTATAGACATTTCTAAAGATGTACATCAAAGTTTGTAGACCACTAAAAATACAGTACACATACCGATACACCGACATAGCTATTAAAATTTGCAAGTTGAAGTGGCAATGGGCGGCCACATCGCTCGAAGAATCAATAACCAATGGGGAAGTAAGGTTCTTGAGCGGAGACCACAAACGATAAGATGCAGCGTAGCTAGGCCTCCCACTAGATAGACAGACGACATTGTGAGAGTCGCGGGCATCCAGTGGATGCAAAAGGCAGGCTGTGTATTTTGTTTTCTTTGTACATATATCGTTAAATAAATTAGTTTTTTAGGGTTCCGTAAATCCCGGTAAATTCACGACTGGTACAACACAAAACAGCACAACAGTTAGTTAATATTAATATAATTATAATTTTTATTTCCTAGTTGAACATGTATCTCAAGGGTGTCTTGAGTAATGAAGTTTCTTTTCCTTCTAGCGTAATAACCTCAAGAAACGACCTAGTTTTAGTTTATATAGGAAAACTCTGTACTACTGCATGGATTTATAAAGCTTCCACATATTCATTTCATTATAACTTATTATAATTATACCATCATCTCACTCTTTCTCTCTCTCTTTCTGAGAGAAGCCCTGAGTCCCAGCAGTGGGAAAATGATAGGCTGAAATGATGAATGATGATGTCGCAGCTAAAACAATGTTAAATCTTGATTTTTCTTTTTCTGTGCTCAAGTAGATACTATTTCAATTGGGAATATGCATGTGTTTTTTTTTTTTTTTAATCAACTGTTAACATCGTTATATCATAGTAAAAAATATAATTACAGTTGGAAATGCTCAAATTATTTTTTAAAAAAATATTAAAAACGTCGAATAAATTTGAGCTGTATGAACGCCGCAATTTTTCGCGGGCTTTGGATGACGTCATAAGCCACGCTCTGTGTTTGTTTACTATAGAAAATACAGTTATTTCACACAGATTTTCAGTTTTATAGATATTCAGACCATGGAAGAAGCTAAAAAAACCGGAAAAGTACGATTAGGACTCGTGCTCTGAGGGTTCCGTTGGACGGAAACGTCTAGAGAGCACGAGTCCAAAAAAAAAAACTAACTGAAGTTGAAATATTGAAAGACAAACTTAACTTTGTAGTTGAAATTAAGGTTCTTCCATACATAACAACTACAAAATGTAAGTTTGTAATTCTAAACCAATATTATTTTATTATTTTTAGGATATAACTTCAAATTAACAACTTTCAGATTTATTACTTTATATGTGCTGTAAGATCTTGCCTCTTGCCAAAATTAATGATTCTAGGTCAACGGGAAGTACCCTATAGGTTTTGATTCCCCTGTGAAATCGCAAAATATGCGAAATAAACGTTCATATCTTTTGATTGCGTTGACTTACAACTTTAATTTTTTTACAGCCGAAAGAAACCGTAGACCCAAGTATTTAGTATAAATTTTAACTTGATACCTTTACGCGTTCTTGAGAAAAAGGGTCTTGGCAGACGGACAGACACACAGACGGACAGACAGACGGACAGACAGACGGACAACGAAGTGATCCTATAAGGGTTCCGTTATTTTCCTTTTGAGGTACGGATCCCTAAAAACAATTTTATTGGTATTGTCTTGTGCCAAAGTGTACAAACACTACTAGAAATACACCCGATAAGTGTTTTTTTCCCCATTCCAAGAGATGCGAAAATACGTAAGCAATGGTGTAAGGTTATGAGAAGAGATATCTCCAACATCATGTTTGCATTGTTGTGTAATTAATTTTAATGTAAATATGTTATATTTTGATAGCATGGTGTGATTTAGTCAGAAGTGTGTTTTGTTCCTATTTAATATTATGCACTCTGTACCAGTGCCGGTTTTAGCACTACCAGCGCCCTAGGCGAGACTTCTACGGTGCCTACTTTGACAAAACCAGTCTCAGTCATCGTCCTAAAGATTCCTAGTTTCACGAGAATGCTAAAATTACACTATCTAATGGAAAACAATTACAGAAACTCAACATAAAACTATTTTTCTATCAAACACTACTAAAATTGTATGAATATCGACGCCGATAAAGAAGATGTTGTGGCTTTTGACGTCACGTTTCGTTTCGACCAATGGTGAAGCGTTTCGCAAATTTGAATTTCCCTCTTATATTTTGCACTTTTTATTTAATATTTTAAGCAATTATAATGCAACTAAATAAAAAAATATTTTGTAGAATATAAAGTCAGAACAATAAAGATTCGGAAAAAAATTGTTTTAACGATATTTAAACCACATGCATATTCCCTATTCCCACTAGTAATATATAGTAAAATAAATTAGTTTTTTTTATTTAAGATTGAACTGATTTATCTCTGTGTATTTTTTATAGAATAGTTTATTTTGTAATTAGAAAACCTGTATTTTCTCTTCAAATTGAATTTTGTGCTTTGCCTTTATTAACTAAACAAAATATGTACAAGCTAACACTAACACTACAACAGTGTTAGACTGTCCATAGACCGTTGAAACATAGATATTGCCACGCCGAATGGCAATGCTTATTAATGTACCTATGTACTTATTCTATTAGAATCCTCTAAGATATTTGCACTCCCATTTCAGAGAGGGCTAATTAAATAATACTCCGAGACAGAATAAACATAAATATGATTTGTAAAAGTGGCAGTTTGGTGGATTTATTCGCGGCGGCCCCCTGGCGCCGGCCGACGGCGCCGCGCCGTCCCGCCGGGCAGACTTGCCGGCGACACCCGACCTATCGATCTCCCGAGATGACGACAACATCTTCAGGAAAACTCGATTTCTCGTACATGTTTTCTTGTTCTATCAAATATTCAGGTATTGTGTCATACATGTATTGTTACATCGCGCTTGTTACCGAAATATAGAAGTATGTACCTACTCGTACAAACCTCGATATCTCGTACATGTTTTCTTGTTCTACCTAAGATATAGGTATTGTGTCATGAATGTCTTGTTACATCGCGTTTGCTACCGAAATATAGAAGTACTCGTACAAACTGTTTTACAAGTAAATTAGAGGTACCTTTTCAAGTACCTATGCAAATAAGAGTACGTTAAAAAAAACAATGTAGTTTTGTGATTTAAAAAAAATTGCCACCAAAGTTCAAAATGGTTAACACCCATAATCTATCGATTTCTGGTTGAAGGTAACGCAAAACAATGCTATTTGGGTCAAGAATCTTGGCACGGTATAGAATTTACGTTAACCACTAGGTAGAACATCTGAGTTTTTAAATATTGAGTTTTGCAGTCTTTGCTTTAGTTCATTTTATTATATTCTTAGGTAGGTAATACCCATCTACTATATAGATATTATACTATAAGAATATAGCCAAATACATCACATTAGCAACCATTAAACAAAAAAAACAACAAAACAAAGGCTTCCCTCTTAGACAGGGATGTTGCCATAATCCCCACGCTTGGCAGGCTGCTTGAAGATCGCTGTACGTTCAGCGTATACTAATAGGGTGCTGCTGCCCATCCTCCGGTGGTTCTGGTCGCAGTTGTAGGACATACTTGGGACTTTTAGGACTTACCCCGTAATTATGTACAGTTTCGATGAAATGGCTCATAAGCGGTGAAGTAAAACATCGTGAGGAAACCAATATTATATGTCCTGTTTTTCAAATAAAACATTCCATTATCTAGTGAACGGGTGTTTCTCACCACCAAGCTTGTCACTGTCCTATATCTTACTAACATTATATAAATGAACCTTTTATTTATGATTTTTGCATAGATATAGTTAGAGGGCCGGAGACCGGCATAAGATACTTTTTATCCTGGAAAAGTGTGTTGTCCTTAACGTGTTCTCCACGCAGATAAAACAGAGGGGCGCAGCTAGTTACTTATACCGTTTCAGAAACTTCGTTGACCACAAAGCAAACTGTCAAAATATGATCAGTCTTAAATCTTTCGGCCCAAACCACCCGTCCCGTCTAATTGGGCGTCTCTATCCACAACCGGCCACAAAAGGCTTTGCTCATTAAAATTTCAAACCCGTGGGCAAATGATTTAACAAGCTGTAATGCAACACCCAACGTCAAACGTATCGTTGAAAAGTTTAGACAGTTTAACAATAGGTATAGAAAGTGTCGAAACGGCCGAATTATGCATATTTTGAATATAACGCATGATAGAAATTATGTAGCGTGGATATATTTAGGGGGATGTAAAATAAATCGATGCATGTTGAGTGATTCCCAATTCTTTGTGACATTATGTTGGCCGCGTTTTTACACAACGCTAGCCCGGTTTTTACCCGTCTGCGCAAGAAGGAGGGTTAAGTTTTTCGAGTGTATGTATGAGGTTTCTTTGGCACAGTCTAAACGGCTTAATGGATTTCGATATGTGAGGTGTCATTTGAATCGTTTTAACACTGGAAATGACAAAAATTCAAGACGTCTGCGAAAAAAGGGAAAAATAGTAAGTAAACTTTTCGAAATAGATTTCAGAAATATATAACTCTATTATTATTATGAAATATTCAGTACGAGATAAATAGGTATAAAAGAGCTCTGTATCTACTACGAGCTACAGGTAGGTATAGATAGGTATGCAGCGCGCCGCTGCTACTTTTCAGTTACCTACTATTTATACAATACAGACAGCATAAATATTTTTTTAATAATTTAATTTTCATGTTTTTTTGTATATTCTGCTAGTTTCACATAATTATGTGCATGCTATTAATTAAATATTTTTACTTAACTTAACATTAATTAAATGAGACTAGTAAGACACTTTTCGAGTTTTATAATTTTAAAACGTTAGTCGCTCAGGTGCTACCCTACATTTTAAGCTCGCTTTAAACAAAACTCTTTAAATTATTGCTTATTTGCTGTAACTTAGTGAAATATTTGTTTAAACGAAACGAATGCACTGAAAGTAATCAATCAATATGGTGATATTAAATAAAGGTTCGAAGGTTCGAAACTCTCGAAATGAAAACTGAAGAAAATTTCTTAATTTGTAGGAAAATAACAATATTTTTGCATTAGACCTAGACACTTAAGCAAATAAGTAGGTACAAAAAACTAATATTATATTTTATCTTTATTGACGAGTGGTAGTTTTCCGGGATCAACGAGTATGCAATCATGGCGGAATGCTCTCCATTGAACACCAATAGAGCCTGATAGAGATCGGAAGGGAGATAATAATGTCATCAATGAAATCCAAATTGAGGAAATGTTATTTAGATTCTAAAGCAGTTTTTTTCTCTACATTTTATAAACCATTTCTAATTATGATATTAAAAGTAAAAATATAAAAATCAAGTATTCATTCTTATAGATAGCCCCGTCGGTCCAATTGGTAGTGAAGCTGTCTTCTGCGCTGTGGGGCGTGGGTTCGATTCCCACCTAGGAAAAACATTCATGTGATGAACATTTGTGTTTGTTCTATATCTGGGTGTTAATATCTATTTCAGTATATATTTCAAAATATATATGTATAATATCATAACCTGGCAGCTATATTACAAACTTTGTTTAGTTTGGGGTCAGATGACCGTGTGTACAAAAATATCCCGAATATTTATTTATGCTTACTAGAAAAAACACTCGCATAAAAAAACACATAATAATGTAGTTGATTGAATCAGGCGTTACTTTGCGGAACAAAACAAACTCCAACAACAAAAACAACAACTCAACAACTCCCAGTTGTCAGTGTTGTTGTGTTGAGTGTTGTTGTGTTGTTTTGTTTCGGAGAGTCAACACGTCCTGAGGATGCGTCGTGTAGAGGCGAAACATGTGTCGACAAGAGTGCACTGAAGAAACGGTTATAATTGTTTATTTCAATTAAATTATATTTATAGTGATATATCATATTATTTTCAAAATTTATTGTTTATTTCATTTCAATTAAATCATATTTATATTAATTTCATAATAATTTCAAAATTTACATATATATTATATAAAAATTAATATCATTAGTACAAATTGTTATAACGAATTTTTTGTTACAGATTTAATTACTTTATGTTTCAGGTTAGGTTAATTTTGTTCTTTTATGTAATTAATATTTAAATTCAGGTTAGGTTCAAATTAGAATCACAATTATCTATAGAGAAAATAGTTTAACCAAAATCCTTATTGTACTCGAAACGACGTAGAAGCCGAATTACACTAGAAATTCGACATATACAAAAAAAAACATAATAATGTTGTGTGTGACTAGTTCAGAGCAATAAATATTGAACTAAACCATCGCATGGTCTTAGTATTATAAATAAAACTCCCACTTGGTCATACCTAATGAAACCTAAGAAAAGTACGTCTAACGTTCTCACAAAAATAAACATCTTGTACATAGTCGTACGAAAACAATTTAATAACCTCCATTTTAAACATCATCAAGTCAAGTGCAATATAAAACAAAGCGTTGGAGAGAGAGCAATTAATTTGGGGTCCGTTGTGCTCCCAGCGATGGTCCAATCGCGTAATTGTCGCAGACAATATTCAAATGGCGGAAACAATTAGCTTGAGTGCTGTGTAGTCTGGAACTTAGTGTGAAAATGTGGGGGTAGGTCTTCAAAATGATCATTGTGTGCGGTGATCAGTATGTTTTATGATTTCCCCGCCACGTATTACTTTTATAAGGCAATGTCTTTGATACACGACTTTTAAAAGGAATACTATGTAATACCTCTTATAAAATCATAGTTTTACGAGTATGTTATATTAGTAATAGTTGATAAATGGAGCGGATCCCAGAGTCCGTGAAGCTGCAATACAAATTAATAACAAAAAGGGGTGCTATGTTTTCTGGGTCCATGTTGTGTGTGTTTCTTATTTCCTCCACACAAGTTACTTTGGTACCCATGGTAGCCCATTTGGTAGACCGCTAGACTTGAAAGTGCGAGGTCGCGGGTTCAAACCCCGGGCCCGTACCAATGAGCTCTTTGGAGCTTATGTACGGATTTTCATACCACTGGCTTTTCAGTGAAGGAAAACATCGTGAGGAAACCTGCATACGTACGGAGAAGGAATTCAATGGCGTATGTGAATCCACCAACCCGGACTGGTCCATCAAGGTGGATATGGCCCATTCACCCTTTCGGGGGTAGGCTAAAAGTCCAGCAATGGACTGTTAAAAGGCTGATTATGATGATGATGATGATGAAGTAACATTGAAACGCTTGCACTTTACATGTGTGGTAACGCTTAGATGTGGGTGGTGGATCATAGCTAGCGATTCGGAGACAAAATAATTTTACTTCCTAATTAATAGACAGTATAAACACATTCATAAACGTTATGCATAACATCCCCCTCTCAGCCCGCTCCAAATCTCTTTTGTGTACTGCGATAACGGTACAAAGCCTGCTAATGTCTTTTAAGGACTTAGTGATTTAAACGGACTAAATAATGAACCGGCTACCCTTCCTCTCGGCGTCGCTACGCAATTTATCAGCTTAGAGCGCGGGGTAGCTTGCGCTACTCGATAAAGATGTGTTAGTGGTAGTTGTTTTATATTGTTTTTAATTTATGCAGTCATTCCTGACTCTACGATAGGCGATAGCGGTTCTAAGTGTTTATTATCGCGTATAAGTCTGCGTTTGAACGTAAATTGAAGATAGAGGACGCAGATTTAGAAGATACTCGTGGCTATAGATACTTGGGCCTTAAGCAGATTTAAACGTTAAGAACCTAGATTATATTTCGAAACAAGGTTCGTTGAAAGTTTTTGTTGAATGTATCTTATATTTAAAATAGCGAGCAATGTAAGAATCTGTTTTATGACTATTAACTCAAAACAAATGATGATATTTTTATTGGATTTTATCACGTGTTTATATATTTTATGTGTGTATTTGTCACTGTAAAGTTTTCGACACATCAGGAATAAAAAAAATAAAAAAACACAAATACACACGACAAAATTCGTTAACCGGTTTATTTCAATGTGTCATAATAAAGAAAATTTAAGAAATCAAATGATATGAAACCAAACTGGAAGCTTATCAAGTCAATGAAAACGTATACCAATATCTAATCTATTTTAATTTTGAATGTAGGTAAAAGTCATACATTTTAGCATTGAATTGATATTTCCAAATCAGTGACCGACTTACAATTTAGAAAATCGATATACCGTCTCGGCGAATTCGTTTCCAAATCGAGTGGATCCGCAATAATGCGATTATTTCAGCGGGTGGGACGCAGTCGACTGCTCAGAACTGATAACAAACAGACATCATCCGGATTTGCGTCGTCATGCGCGATTGATGGCGTGCAGTTTTGTCTATTTGTACATTAGGGTTTATGAAAGTAATAACTTAGTTCGTAAAACAAAAAATATTTGTGGCTGGCCACTTGTCTAGCAGTGCATGGTTTCGTTGACGTTTATTTACGTAAAACAGAAAATAAGGGCTGATTTCTATGAGCTACATTTTAATGCATGAATATTCAATAAAAATTTGAAGTAAAATAAAAACTCTTCTACATAAATTTATAACTAAAACTATTCTAACAAGCCGCTACCAGTGGACAGTGTTCCCAAAATACAGACAGCATTGCCACGTTGTATGGCAATGCTTAAATCTTTGGGCAATATAATGCTTGAATAAAATGTATGTTTTCGAAAGTTACAGTTTACGAACGTTGAATGTTATTATATTTTACACGAGTACCCAAAAAATAAGTGTAAATATGTTTGTGGGTTTCAAATGCCTTGACTAATTTTGATGTGAGTAGCATCGTTTAGTAAATTAATTATTTTTCCAAGTTTCGTAGGGTTTTTAGTCTAGTTCAATGTAAACAAAATGTAATGTAATGTATGTTAATGGGATATAATATATCAAAAATAGATTGTATTTTTATCTGACTGTATTTAGTATGATTGTATAAAACGATAACATTTGTTTACTATAAATAACCATTAGAGTGAAGACGTGATGCATTTTTTAAGATTCCGTACCCAAAGGGTGAAAATGGGACCATATTACTAAGCCTACGATGTCTGTCTGTCTGTCCGTCCGTCGATCCTACCTTTAAACAGCTGTATCTTTTGAACCGTAATAGATAGCCAGTTTAAATGTTCGCAGAATATGTAAAGTTACGGCGGATTGACTAAGAAATCGTAAAAAAAGTCAATAAGTAAAAACGAAAGGGAACCCCGTAATTATAACAAACGTATTTTTTTACGTATTTTTGTATTAGCTCTAATGTAAAACAATAATACAAGACCAACTGTGCCGTGTAACTTGGCATGATTATAGTACACAATCTAAAGTATAACAACAAATAATAAATAATGGCCAAGTGTGAGTCAGCCAAGTGTGTTCATAACTAAGTTAAAATTGTGTTATACTCGAGCGTCTCTGTAGCAAAATATAGACTATGTGACGGCGTCGCAATTGCTTCGACTATTTCGGAAGCGTCAAGCTTGAACAATAACTGGTAATTCAGTTAATTAGACGACCTTGTCATTTCTTTCACCCAATCGAAATTCCTTATTTTACTAATTTTGAAGTCGTTTTTTTTTTAATTTTTAATTTTTGTATTTTAAGGTGGGATGGAACCCTCAGTGCCCGAGCTCGACTCGCACTTGTATGGTATTATATTGTTATTAATGAGTTTAACCACAGAAAAGAGAAGTAAATAGAACGGAAATGAGAAGGAAAATCGGTTACCAGGCATTATGAGTGAATCTTGATTGAACATTCTTATTTAGATCAACGCGTCGAACTCCGCATCACAGTTGCTAACTGATTTTGAATGACTGACGTTTCATTTATATGGGTGCAACTGGCTACAAAAAAAATCTTACAAAAATGCCTTGACAGCCGTTCTAATTTAAACAAAAAAAATATTTTATGTGTGTTTAGCACTGACCATCTGACGGCACCTACAGCGTGACCGGACAAACGCACATGGCGTTGAGCCTTACTTGCCACTTAGACTTGCCCAGGAGGTATGTGCCCTAGGTTAGCAGGTTGTGTAGTGTGGTAGAAAATTTGTGAGTTAATTAACGGATATTAACGAATTAACGGATTATATTGTACGTTTTAAAATTATCATGTAGCTTATTAACGCATTTACTTCCTAAAAAACGAAAATAACTACCTAGATCATTTGAAATATTAACTTGCTTATACAAATTTTATGACTAAAATACGGCTAGTACCAAAAGAGGCAAGTAAGCCGATACTGATGTTTACAAGGTTTTGTGAATCATGGGGGTAAATCGGTCTGTGTCTTTGTATGGTTTCCGATTGGTTACGCTTCGATGGAGCTTTTATCCGGCTGTGCGCGCTGACGCAAGGCGATCCGCTTGTCGTGCCCGGATATAAAATTATATCAGTACAGTTCTTCTGATACACTACCATGAAATCTTCAGTTGCATTATTTCATTGAGAGTCTTTTACGAAAAAGATAATCAAGATTTAAACGCCGGTTTCGCTGTGACTGTGTCGAAGAAGTTAAAGTGGAGTTTCTATGAAATTTGACATAATAATAATGTAATATATTATTTTGAGTTTATGTACCAAAATGGTGAAAACGATCCCTAATGGTAAAACTCCAGTCTGTGTATATCTGTATATCACCGCGGATTTTCTCAGAAACAACATAATCAATACAAAACTATTGACTTCAAATTTGGCGCAAATGTAGTCTGCCCACATAATTAATATATAATTATAATACAACAATATAATGTGTCATTTCTCTTGTGCTCAAACATTAATAGAATTAAAAAAAAAAGAGATTTAAAAAAATGTGACGTGGCCAAGATACATCCTAATATGAAAGATCCTAATTTAAGCAATTTATATATTCACGTATAACTGAAAGTGAATCAGCAAACGTATCGTAGGATGCCTTAAGGAGCCAGAGATTGGATAAAGTAGCGGGCCTTGGGGGAAGCTTAGGGCCAACGGTGGACTAAGATAGGCTTATTATGATAATGATGATGATGATGATGATGATGATGATGAAAAAGGCCTTATTATGGTACCACCCTGTACCCTCATACTACTCTATAATACAATACAATACCTCTAAAGCCGGCTTAACACATCGAATATACAAATTAAACTAAAACAAAAAACTGTTAGACATTACATTTTTGTACACGCTTGCTTGTTAGTTTGTCGACTCTTCACCCCATTTCTACAGCAAATATTCTCCGGCTGTCAATATTAACGTCGATTGTCTCACGGCCTCTAAATTGCGACGAATTCCTGCCTTCCCAAGATACGGCAATTGTTTCTTTTTGTTTGCTTCTCATCTCTAGTTTTTGTATAAAAATATTCCTTGTGATTGATTGATACAGTATGATATTGACAAATGGTTATTGTGAGAAGTATTTCTCGCTATTCTTACTGTATACTGTTTTTACAAGTTTTTATTGAATTGAATTAAAAGATGGAAAAATGAGTAATTTTTGTATATAACTTAAAAGGTATTTTAGAATCCAAATGTTGTTACAACTTAGAAGAATTTTTTAATGATAATTTTGACGAAATGTACATAGATCGTTCCATTCCAACTATTACCATACCCAAGTAGGGTCATAATATGTATTAATTTATATTTAAACATTTTAATTTAAGAACTCCATGTACCTACATATGTCTGCAATAAAATGTTGACTATTGAGTATTGCACTGTTAGTTTGAATGTTATTGGGGACCAATCTTGCAACTGAATTTTAGACCAGTTAGCCCCAACCGATTGAATTTTGCAAACACGTTTAGTTTGGATTACATGGTTAGCTAAATGATGTCATCTAAATCCAATATGGCGGACTCTCAAAGATGGCGGACCAGTCATTATTTATGCACGCCCATGATATGGGTATCAAATCAAAAGATTTGCTGAGAAGAATACGAAAATAAGAAGACGTCACACTAAATCTAATACGGTGCAAGCACAGAGATGGTGGACAAATGCTGTACCTCATGCCATAGACCAGCTCAACACAATCAAGAATTCATCACAATAGTTACAGTCACACACAATAGTTTCATTTTTTTCACATATCTCATAATTGTATTTTACACTCAACATCTCTACGTAGTCAACACCAGGACATTTGTGAGGCCCCAGCAATGCCTCTGAAATGTCCGGGCTAATGTCTCAAATGTGTAATTATTACTATTTAAATAAATAGTAATAATAATAGTATAAATATCATATCCAGCGTACTAACTGGAGCATTGATCCAATTTAAGACAGGCCACAAACATGAAAATGAGGCGAACTCGCGGGGTCTACCCTGATAACGGTCAGTGATTCGTTTTGTGTTTTTTTTAATAGTTTATTTTGACTACGATGGATAGTTGCTTTTTTATAGAATAACTAGCGGTCCGCCCCAGCTTCGCACGGGTATATTATATAGCCTATGTCACCCGGGGATAGTGTAGCTTCCCAACAGTGAAAGAATTTTTCAATTCGGTTCAGTAGTTTCGGAGCCTATTCAATACAAACAATCAAATCTTTCCTCTTTATAATATTAGTATAGAATAAGCTGGCGTTTGACCGCTTACTCGCCTGATGTTAAGCCATGATGCAATCGACTGTGGAGCAACAATGCTCCAGCACAATTAAGCTCACCAAATCAACGTTCCTTTCGTTAGCGTTGAGTCCGAATGACTCGTACGTAACTCACTTAGTCTTTGTGGTGCATATTTTCTTTTTTAAATTTAATTTATCACCAAATCAATAACGTCCTCAAATATTTTAAAGTTCTGTTCCAACTTTATATTTGACGACCATTTAGTCTTTGTGGAGTAAGTTTTTTACAAGCAATTTGGTCTGTTAGTATGTTCGTTCGTATGTGCGGGACAATACTTGCAACTGAATTTTAGACCAGTTATCTTCAACCGATTGAACTGAAATTTAGCATACATGTAAGTTCGGTGATAATGCAATGTTATGGTACCAACGAGCTGGTCTGATGTTGGAGACAGAAGATGGCCATAGGATTCCTAAACAAAACGACGCAACCGCGTCGAGTTTGGGTTCGTTAGATTTGTCTTTCCAAGCATTTTGGTCCTAGATGATAAATTCAATATGGCAGATGCCCCAAGATGGCGGACAAAACGTTCTTAACTGTTATCATGATATGGATATCAAATGAAAGGGCTTGCTGAGAAGAATACGAAAAAGCTTGTTTTTAAAGTATTTTTTTAATTAATAAAGCTTATTTATAAATTAGTTTAACTATAATGAATAGATACTTCCTCACCAAATCAAATATTTACTTGTGGTACTTGTGGTTGTATACGTACTAAAATATTTTAAAGCTCTAATTCGATATTTGATTCAAAACCGGTCAACATATCAATTTTTCTCTCTGTTAGCGCGTTATGAAAATACAAAACCAAGACAAATTAACCGTTACCGAACTGATTACGGTTCTACATTAGTTTGAAACCAAATGATATATTTATTGCAATGAATAAACAGTAAAAAAGCACTTACTTGAAGAGAAGGGGTTTGTTGGCGAACAGCCCTGAGGCTTTTTCCTTCGCGGCGCTAAGCCCCTGCATGACGGCTGGGTTTCCCACATCAAACTACTGGACACCGCATCTAAAACAATTAAGTCATAGTTTAAAACCGAAATATATAACGCACCATCGAAATAACTCCTAACCTCAGACACCCCTGAGATACCCCTGTACAATGTACAGTACATGTAGTAATATGATAAAATAAAATAAAAGGATCGCAAAAGATATTTGAAATTTTTTTTTCTAAGAGAATGTGTGAATGGGAACGAGTGGATGCGAATAGCGAGAGACCGGGGAGAGTGACATAAACAAAGGGAGGCCTATACCCAGCAGTGGGTCACTCAGGGCTGATGATGATGACAAAGATGATGAAGAGAATGTGTTGATGGCTGCTGTTGTTTCTTTTGAAACATCGCTTCATTGTCTTGCAATGAAATGGCGTTGTAGGTAGAGCAGAGCCGTCCTTGATCATGATTTTGTTCAAAGCAGTATAACTCATTGTTTTCTTATACTTTCAGATCCTAAAAAAATCATTTTTATTAAGATCCATAGTCTATCCATAGTCTTGTGGGCGATACAAAAACTAGATTTTTAATGGAAATCACATAGAATGTAGCAAAAAAACTATGCAAACACTACACAAACAATTTATCCAAGTATCAACTTTTATTGTGAGAGTCTAATACCATGCCCAAGATACCCCACCTTTGGTTTTGGCCCAAATGACCCCTTGCCCATTTTTTCACTAATTGAACTAACCCTGTATGGAACTACTAGCGGTCCGCCCCAGCTTCGCACGGGTATAGATTATAGCCTATGTCACCCGGGGATAGTGTAGCTTCCCGTCAGTGAAAGAATTTTTCAAATCGGTTCAGTAGTTTCGGAGTATTCAATGCAAACAAACAAACAATTAGTATAGATATTTGGTTATTTTTGATTCTGCCGTCGGAAAAACACACTATTATGAAATCTTAATACACTTACTTAATTGCCATAACACAACAAACAAAGCTGGAGACCAAACGATATGACTGAATATTTTTTTTACTTTTGTCTCTAAAATTGCATTTACGCATGCTTACACTCAAACTGAGCGCCAGACGGAGACTGACACTGCACCACCCGAGCCGCGTACTCCACCCGCTTCTCCTGACATATCCTACGTGTAGTTGCATGGATCGTTTGTCCCTTAGAGCGGGTGGCACAGGTGACCCTGCGTCTCATAGGACCCCGCTCTGCACTAGGTATTTAATTTTGTTCACGTCATAGCTTGCTCTGTGATATTGGGTTAAGAGTTTTTTTTTATATAGTTCTACGATGGTCACAAACTTGCCTGGTGTAGCCGAAGAAAGAATATTCTTTTCACTCTAGCCTTGAAGATGTCTATCTTGTAGTTCACAGGAAACAAAGGGATGGCAGGGAGTTCCATTTTTGGGCAATATGTAGTTAAAGATAAAACATTAGAAAATTGAAATCTTATAAATAACTTTATTATAATAACAAAATTCGATTGTATTCCCGATTTTGAACAAAGTATTTCAGGTTATGCGTTATTTTGACGGCACATAGTTTTAAAAAAGGCCGTTACGGGACGCCCGGCAGATTGTAACATGACGGCACAAGAGAGTGTGATAATTTTTGCCATCACGACATATGAGTCGGTTTTACTGCCAAGGCACGCCAATAGATGGGTCACATTAAAAACTGTACCATGGAGTCGTCCGTCAATAAATGCATATAAAAAATCTTTAATTTGGAAGTTTACGTCGTATGACGGCAACGAATTTCACAAGTATTTTAGTAAAATGGTAAAAAAAAAAAAAACTTTACAAAAATTAAGTCGTGTTAGACGTAGAACTGCTCAATCTACTGCACTAATATTATAAAGAGGTAAAGTTTGTAAGTTTGTAAGCTTGTAAAAATAACTTACGTCTTTAGAAGACTAGAAAGGATTACGAAAGTTTATCAAACCTTCCTATACTAAAGTAACCTTCAACCCCCGTTCAACCGTTTTTAAATACTGAAAACTGTTCGCATTATTGTTTAATTTTATGTTGTAAAAGCAATGAAATAGACTAAAATGTGTGAAGGACTGTAACAAAGCTGACCCATGGATGTTACATACTCAAATTAGCGTTATACTCCTATACTGATATGAGGTCAGACAAAGATATTACATAATATACTGAGGTATACGTATAGATACTATAGATATACCGAGTAACCTACTATACATCTTCATCCCTGTATGCACCTTCAATTAAATCTTACAAATCGTACAAAGAAACAAATGAAAAAACTGAAAAGGGTGAACAAATGTTATTAAATCCAAGAAAAACTATATAAAAATCACAAATACTCACATTTTTCCGTTCCCTGGTGAGGCAGGAACGGCGTAGCGTCTGTGGACCGTAGCACCCCGCACCGCTACACCGTAGCACCCCGCTCGCCTCTACGCCGTAGCGCCACGGCTGCGCGTAGACACCGCACCCATTGGCCGCCGAGCTTGCTGATGTAGATAAACCGCCACCAATCACAGCCGCCGCTGTAAAGGGGCGTGGCTTTTCAGTTTTCAGAAAATTTTCAGAAGTACCCAAAATATGTAGAGTTGGTAGCAACCCCACCGATGTTTCCACATGAAATAGCCGGGGGAGAGACAAAGGGAAGCCTTAGCGTGCATACCGTACCATACCTAACTGATTTTAACGCATCATAGTCTATGTTCATGTGTCGCTTATAAGCGTACTTTAATTGTCCATCGTTTAAAACCAATGCTAACGTTGTTAGAGCTCAGTTCGTCTTTTAAGAACTATGTTTTCATCTGTAACCAGAAACCAACTAAACACGACATTGAAAAGTCTCCGACAAATTATTCATCAAATAATTACCACAAAAACCAAGCCAAAAAATTAATAACAATATCCTTTTTATTTATATTGCACAGGAATTACTCACGTAAGATTAAGCCGGTTACCACAATACGGTTACTCAATATCCTGTTTTTCTTTACTTGTGACCGCTATCTCGCCTGATGCTAAGGGATGATGCAGTCTATGGTGGAGCACGCTTGCCTGGAAACACTTTCCACTACTACACGCTACTACGCTTACTTTCTTCATTTTGATGGCTATCTAAACAACTTCTAGCAATGAATTTTTTTGGTATTTGATCAAGTAGCAATGGTGGCGACGCATGAGCAATTCTTCTGACGTTACAATTGTTCTTAAGTGCCGATAACCCCTTACAATCAGGTGGCCCAATTCCTTGTTTGTCATTCCATTTTATACTTATTATTGTTATAATTTATAAAACACGCATAGGGGGCTCGTTAAAATAAATAAACCGGCCAAGTGCGAGTCGGGCTCGCGCACTATGGGTTCCGTACCACCACATAACTTGTTAGCTACTAAAGTTCAACAAAATGTGCAAGAAGACAACATCCTATCAACGCAATCATCCCATCAGTATTTATTATTTGTTGTTATTCTTTAGAGTGTGTACTATAATCCTGCCACATACAAAAATATGTTTGTTGTATGGGGACTCCCATTTCGTTATTACTTTTTGGCCTTTTTATATTTTTTTTTATTCCGTCGTAACTTTACATATTCTGTTAAAATTTAAACTGGGTATCTATTACGGTTCAAAAGATACAGACATTAATAGGTAGGACAGATAGACGGACAGACGTACAGACAGACAGACAGATATCGTAGGCTTAGTAATTAAGGTCCCGTTTTTATCCTTCGGGAACGGAACCCTAAAAAAGGAGCCCAAACTCGAAGAGTTTACTAGTAGCTTTTAAGATGTCCACTATCCTACCCAGCTTCAATATCATCACCAAGTATAAATCTCGTTAACTCATGCTCATGCTGAACTGGGGCTGGTTATTGTGACAATTTACCTGTATTCATGTTTTTAATATTTCATGTTTTCTATTTCATTATCACAAAATATATTCAATAAAACCAATTGATCTCCAACTCAAGAGAGGTACTACTAGCCTTTGACCTACCTCTTGGTTCCAAGTACTAAATTATTTTTTTGTCATCCGGATCAATTTTAATGAAAGAATGAAAGCGTGTTAAGCAAATATACATTACTACATTTGAAAAAGAGGTTTCAGGGGTGACGAAAGAGCTGATAATCTTCAAACAACTGAACAGATTTTATCGATCAAGTCACCTTTCAAACAAAAAAGAACTTAATTAAAATCGATTCAGCCGTTTTGGAGATGAATGGGAACATTATTTTGCACACACAAACAAACAAACAAACAACGAAACCTATACGCATACACTTTCTCCGTCGTCTTGGGTAAAATAGTAGGTACATAAAAACAAATTCATCAAACCATATTAAATGCGTCTCAAAGTCAAAATGAGAAAAGGATTACACATAAAAGTTGATACGGTCTGATGAGCAGATCTGAATCAAACGCGTTATTCAACCGACCTCGGCTGACAGCGAAGCAATACGGACAACACAGAGCTACGATAATGTCTTTCACGCCTATTCTCAGTATTTCAATCGACAGTTCAATTGATTGAACTACTGAGATTTTTTAGTCGCACTAGTTCAATGAAATAATTTGATTGAACTAGTGAGACTCAAAAGTCTCAGAAGTTCAGTAACCAGTTCAATTGATTGAAGTACTGAGCGTTTTTAGTCTCGTTAGTTCAATTAAAAAAAAATAACTAGTGAGACTAAACATATCTACTTTATGCGCCTTTACAAGTAGTAACTATTGTTCCGGGTGTATCTCTAGAAGACGGACTCAAGGATATCTTTGTACTTATCGTTATAAACATTTTTTGCTTTGGGATCAACCCTGTTATCGCGGGGAAAAAAACAGTTGTTCCATAAACCCGAGATAATGAAATTTTTATATGAACATTTTATTTAATAAAAGTATATTTCTCACACATCATAAACAAACATCATCATTAACAACTCGACACCGATATTTGGTATCAAACCTTACTTTCAATTTAAGAGACCTATTCAAAAATAATTATGTCACGCGTGACCTAGTGTAGTGCAGTCAGATTAATTATTCATCAAACCTATTTTTTAAACGCCTATTTAAAAAACACGGTTTTCGAATACGACATTTGGCTTTAAAAGATAGCGGGAACCAAATTCAATTTTCTTCCTATGGAAGTTTGATATTTATCTCTTCTTATTGGTCCGCGTTTGTGCTTCTGATAGATTATCGTATGATTTTTTCATATAATTATTTGTATTGTATTTACAATTTCAATCCAATTTCTAAACCTACGAGTGCCGAGCTAGGAACTCGTAGATTTTTCTTTATCGTCAAAATCGGTAAAAAGCTTAGGCAATAGGTGGAGAACATACAAACGTGTGCAGGTACGGTCATACAGAGGTCTTACGGGAGCACGTTAAACGCTCGTTTGTTTTGTGCATTGCATAAACAACAACATAGCTTTCAGCCTTTACCTACAGAGTTTAATGGAAAACACACCCACATGCAACCTCACACACTAACATTTATTGGAATAGTTTTATTACTTAGGTTAAAATAAAGTAAAAAAAGATAAATCATATCTCGTTCCTGATTCATAGCGCACGTTTCATACCACATCCATTCCCCATAAATCAGTGCGTGAAATCCGTACTCGTTGGACCGGGGAAACTTCATTTGCGAACTCCTCTGCCCGTGAAATGAACTCGCCCGATATTGCCGTGATATTCCACCGTCAGCGAGTCAGCTTGGGGGGTGGACTGATCGGTATTGTTTAAATTGTTTCAAATAAATGCGGCAGTAATGGTTTAAGTAAGTAAGTATATAACTAATAAATCTATGGGTAAGTATAGGCCAGTAGAAAAAAAAATGTGAAAATTACAATTTAAATAGAAATTAATTTTTAGGGTTCCGTACCCAAAGAGTAAATGCGGGACCCTATTACTAAGCCTACGAAGTCTGTCTGTCTGTCTGTCTGTCCGTTTGTCCTACCTATTAACGGCTGTATGAGCTGTATCTTACGAAACGTAACTGAAATTATAATTAAAAACGTAGTTGAAATTTTCACAAAATATGTAACGTTACGGCGGATTAACTAATAAAAAAATAAAAAAGTAAAAACGAAACGTCCCCATACAACGAACGTATTTTTTAAGTATTTTTGTATTAGTTCTAATGTAAAAATGATAATACGTATAGGGGTCAAACTTAGCACGATTTTAGTACACACTCTAAAGTATAATAACAAATAAAAATAATGGCCAATTGCGACTCGGTGACGAATTTCTGAGCATTACCAAGTTATAATTATATAATAACTAGCGACCCGCCCGCCCGGCTTCGCACGGGTGTAATTTACGTGCGAAGCCGGGGCGGGTCGCTAGTTATATAATTATTTAAACTATCCTATCTCTCAAGTTGGATCGAACTGCACATGGTGTGCGAATTTTATTATAATTGGTTAAGTGGTTTAGGAGTCCATTGAGGACAAACATTGTGACACGAGATTTATATATATTAATATTAAAGTTATATGATTATTTACGGCATATTTACCGTGGTAAGATTGTGGAATGAGCTCCCGATATTTCGGCGCAGTTACATGCACCATGTTCACGGGAAGACTGAAGAATGCGGGTTGTTGATCGAATAGTTAAAAAGTTAGGTGCAGACATAACGATCTACCCTCTTTCTTATATAATTTAGTGAACAACCGTGATAGTTTAAAACAGTGTTGTATAATAATTAACTATAGCTGAGTAGCAAAGGTGCTGAATAAAAACATTGTCTTTTAATATTTCACTGAAGTATATCTGGTACCTGTTATAGTGTCTTTGTTCAAAAACCTAGCGAATGTGATTAGAATAACGTTTTCATGCTTTTTAAGGTTAATAAAAGGAAATAAAATTTTGTTAAGTTTGTCACATAATTTAAGTATACGTAAAGAAATATATCATGTGTTACCGTATTGAACATTTCTTAACAATTTTGAGAACTCACATGCGCACGAAAATTTTTGTGGTACAGAAACTGGTATTCTAGATATGACGTGTACTCACGCGCAGATACGTGTATTCACGTGTACATGTTACTGTTTTAATAATATCAAACGTTCTGTATCATCATAACTGAGTGTAGAAAGCCATTTTGTTACAATATGTTTTGCCTGACGGATAGACACGTGTTTGACGGTTGTGTCGCAGTGCCTGATAACCGTATTGTAGATGTGGTTTTAAATAAATTCGCCAAAACGCTAGACAAACTTAGTAGCAACCAAATTAAGTGGTAACCTGTAAACTCTTCGCTTTACTAGATCAACGTAGCTTTTAGAAGATAGCAATCATATTCATATATCATCATGTTTAGAAATTATTATAGGTCAGCTTGAAATGTGCCATTCATAGACAACTATGATTAGAAATTCAAGATTTAACCAACGCCATTATTAATAATTCAGTATTATAATTAGCTAAGCAAATCATTGTATTTTAAATACATCCAGCTCTGTAAGTAAAGCTGACAAAACGCCTCCCCCTGCGCCATGATTAATGGGCTCTTTTATAAACTGAGGCGTCAGATTAGGGTGGAATGCAATCCAGTTAAATAGTTGAGAAACCACTGAATAGGTGGTTTGGTTATTAGACACATAACGTAATTGGTTTTGAAAATTCCGTTTCAACAATTCTTATCGCCAATAAGAGTTCGTCCGCGTTTTGGCCATCAACTCACCTGCATGATGACAAACACCAATTATGATTGAAGATGGAGTTTTCCGGGACCTAGAAGGTATGTTAGAGGTTTTGTCAAGTTTTATTCTTATTAGATTATCTAATCTTAACTAGTCTAGGTATCAAAATTCATAAGAAGTTAAAATCCGTAATTATAGGTACCTATTTTTTTACTTTTTAGGACTATGACTATTTAATTTAAGATTATGACTTAATCAGCGTTCTGAATTGAATATGAACCAAACAAAATACAAGCAAACTGGTTACCTATTTTGACTGCAAACGCGACTTTTTACAGCATATTATAGACAGTTAAGTGCTTTAGGATTGCGTTTGATCGCCACCCCTGCGGTCTACGATGGAACAATCTTGCCTAGAAAACAATCGATGCACTCGTGATTTAAAGACAGATTGTAAACTACAGTGGAACACCCATTCATGCAGTGCATTCCATAGACTAGCAGTTCGTATAAAAAATGGAATCAAAGCGCTTCGTAGTTTTTTTTTTAATAACAACCATGAAACTGTGTCGCCTTTGCGTGCCCACTCTGGCAGTCCGATAGAAAAATAAGCAGGAGAGTTAGAAAGGAGGAGATTCAGATTGCAGATCTGATGCACGCTCGCTGAAATGTATCTATTTAAAAACCTGATTGAGTAGCAACTAAATAAAGTTAGTACTTGATCAGAAACGTGTAAATACCTACATAGAGCTGGCGAACCGCCCCTTGCCGACGGCCGTGTGCTCACTGCGAGTAAAGAGTGCTCAGGGCTATCGGTTTTCATCAGCCTCTTCGAACTGAGAGCAAACGAAACAATGTAGATAAATACACCCCTGTCTTTAATAAATGTGGCTTACGGGTTCTCAAAAAACGTACTTGGAATTTTTTATTCTTTTTTCGGGATAAAAGGTATACTTATGTCCGTTTACATGATACTATTTCTAGGCCCGTGTCGTGGGAACCTCATTGATTTAACATTATTAGGTAAAGTTTGTTTGGAGGTAATCTAATTTAGGAAACAAAACAAAACAAATATGTGTGGAAAAAAATAAAACAATATAAAACCAGCTAAGTAACAATTCGCATGAATTAGGTATTAAATTGACTTTGACTTACAGTTAGATCTTAAAATATTTACAATTAATATGTTCAGTTCATATCAAAGGGTGTTATTAAAAATAAGTTAAAAAAAAGCGATGGATGTACAATATGTACATTATTAAACAATGGTTCATATGCATTATGAGATGGGTGAGGGTGTGATGTTTGAAAATGGAAGGGTGTATTCATGTGTGTATGTCTGGGTGAGTGTGGGGATGTGTGCGCGTGTGTTTGAATGTGTATACTGTGTATGTAAGTTTAGGTATGTATGTAGTATGTATGACTGATTGTATGTATGTGTATACGCATTCATGCTCACAAAGAGACTTAAATTCTCGGTAATGTATGTAATGTCGCGAATATACATTTTTTCTTACTATAGTTTCTATCTCTTTATCTACTTAGAACTTTATTTCATGATAAGCGTTCTGAAACTTGACTACAAAATATAAACGGCGAAACAAGTTTCCATTAGCGATCTGTCCATCAACAGTAGAGGCACTTGTGATATCGACGCTCAGCTACTCTACCTTCCATCAACCACTCGAGGATGTGACGATGCGAAACAATGCCACTTATGGACTGTGAAAGACTTTCGATGAAGCTTGGTGAGTATTAGAAATGATAGACGTACTTGTTCAGAGCAACTTGTAAAATAATGTGGTATTGCATTGTAGCCTGAGAAATCAAACGGGGATTGTGCACAAATTCTCACACAATATGTTTTATGCTGATATAATCCGAAATTTAATTATGGCAAGGGAACATAAAAAGTATTTGCGCTTGGTAAATAGGTCTAGAATCTTCAAAAAGATAGTAACTTAATCGCGGTCCAAGAATTTATTTGCTGAATTAAAACCAATAATTCTGATCAATTTCGCTAGGTTTTTGAACGTAATACTGTAGCAGATAACCGAATGAACTGAAGTTTTTTTTTAATCCCTATAAAAGAGCGGTCAAGAATCAAACGGGTGAAGCTAAGAACGTTCTCGATCAAATCACCTTTAATTTTTTTTTTATTATTGGTTTAGCCGTTTTGGACCCACAAACAGACACACAAACTTTTAAACTTCCCTCTTTTGTGTCGGGTGTTAATTAACGGGGGTGTTTTATTCACTTTTTTGCAGCTGTTAAAGCAAATAAATGCTTGAACCGAGTTTAATTTCTTATGCATAAACGCTCGATTAGCCAATCTGTTCTATTCACGTGTTACTCTTCTCATCAGCGAGAAGTTTTATAGAACCGTTTAATTTACCGTTTTAAGTAAATAGTTGATGTCTTCTGTTAGGAAGGCAAAAATTCATATAGTATATGACTTATTTAGTCTATACTAATATTATAAAGAGGAAAGATTTGATTCTTTGTTTGTTTGCATTGAATAGGCTCCGAAACTACTGAACTGAATTTGAAAAAAAAAACACAGTTGGAAGCTACACTATCCCCGGGTGTCATAGGCTATAGTATATTTTCAAAAAAAATAGGGATCCTTACTAAACCTCCAATAATACCCGTGTGAAGCCTGGGTGGACCACTAGTACTTAAATAAATTACCTATGTGCTATTTTGATGCTCAACAACGTTGAAGTTATAGTGAGGAAACCGATACATCCAGGATCCTCAAAAGTTCAAAGACATGATTGTAATATTTTATTATTGATTTATTTTATTATTTTATTTTTGATTTTATTATTATTATAATTTTTTTTTTCTTACGTGAGTAATTCCCGTGTAACATAAATAAAATGATTGTAATATTCATCAATCACCAATATGCATTGGGTCGTCATAATGGATTAGTGCCCATCCTTTCCCTCTGAGAGAAGGCCTGTGTCTCCAGCAATGGGAACACGACAAAGTGATAATTAAGTGATGAACGTACATTATTTTGAGTACTTTCAGTAACAAACTACATAATAATTACTCCATTCAATCCAGAAAAAAATAATGTTGCTACCCAAAATCACCATTCTGTGACACCTCACAGTTCGTCCAATGCTACCTTTTTCCAAACGATTGCGCTTCAGTCGTACCTGGGGGAAATGACCCTCCCTCTCACTCTTATTGCTTTTCACCTCTCTTCATCCTCTTTCACCTCTCTATTTATGACTTATTAACTCCTCAGAGGTATCATGGCAACCTCTCCCACGCCGCGCCGCCGATTTAATATAGAAAATTGTGAACTCAACCGAAAATAACTAAGATACAGTTTATTAAATTCTGCTGAGCGGTTCTCGCTTTTTGATAACGCTCTTTGAGATTTGTTTGGCATGTGTTGATCCAACCATCCATATAGGATGGACAATTAGTTTTCTCGTCGATGTTTATAACACAACCATTCATAATTAAGTACTTAGTTTCAAATATGCAATGCAATGACATAAATCATGTTATTGTCCATAATATTTTTTTTAAACGAAATAATTAAAAATAGTAACAAATCAATAAAGTTAGTAAGTAAATTAGATACGAGTTCGTATCTACAACTTTATCCTATCTCTATTATATTTTCCCTCATTACCTAAACAATGTTTGCCTGGAAGAGATCGCTTTTAGCGATAAAGCCGCCACTTATGGCACTAGCTCGTAAGACATTTTTAAATGTTTATCGGGAATTATCACGTATTATTTATTTAGGTTAAAAAAAAGTGTAAAAATTACTACTAGCACGTAATTTTTTTCTGTTTGTAATTTTTAATTCTGGTGCACACAATAAAGGTGGCCGTGGTAGCCCATTTGGGAGACCGCTAGACTAGAAAGCGTGAGGTCGTGGGTTCGAACCCCGGGCCCGTACCAATGAGCTCTTTGGAGCTTATCTACGGATTTTCATACCACTGGCTTTTCGGTGAAGGAAAACATCGTGAGGAAACCTGCATACGTACGGAGAAGGAATTCAATGGCGTATGTGAACCCACCAATCCGCACTGGGCCGTCGTGGTGGATATGGCCCAATTCCCCTTTCGGGGGTAGGCTAAAAGTCCAGCAGTGGACTGTTAAAAGGCTGACTATGATGATGATGATGACACAAAAAAAAGTTTTTATCTATTAGTAATATATAAACAAAATTTCTAAAATTTCTAAAAACCCTTTCTAACATGCTGACTCTGAAAAATAAACGTAGGTAAATATATAATGCTAACCTATTCACTATTGACTTACATATTTATAATAGGTACGTATATTATTTTTATTAGCATATCGGAAACTCTCAAGAAGATATATTTTTAAACGCTTAAATTAGATTTACCTGAATTTAGTGTGTTATAAAATCTAAGAATTCAATTTTACTTGTTTCTAATAGTCTATTTGAAACTTTGCCAAGGTAGTCTCGATGCCAATAAAATAAATTGGCACGATTTAGCTGGTCTCGTGACTGGAAGCTGGATGCCGGAACTCTAGAATGGAGGGAGACTGATAACTAGTAAACACGTTTGAGTTTAGGCTGATTAGATCCTTAATATCAAGTCCTTTTTATTGCAAAGCGGGTAATTAAATTTTTATACAAGCTTTTATTTGACTTACCCTGCTAGTTAGTAAGTTAGTATGTATGTGTGGAACAAATCTTGCAACTGAATTTTAGTTCCAACTGAGTTCTAGTTAATCTAGTTATCCTCAACCGATTGAGCTGAACACGCATACAAGTTTAGTTTGGATGACAATGGCATCGATTCTGATGCACTCTTAACTAAACTAAACTAAATTTTACAGCTCTAAACTTGTTGCCATCCTTCTCTCACGTATTGAAATGAAAAGAGAGGCAGATAATTTTAGTCCTGTCAGATTGGTTTAGTTTAGTGAGTATGACAGAATATGCCTAAATGCATGGTTAGGTAAGTGACGTCATTCTAAATCAAGTATAGCGGTCTCCCAAAGATGATAGACCAGTAATTTTTATGCACCTCCATGGTATGGGTATCAAATGAAAGAGTTTGCTGAGAAAAATACGAAAAATAAAATGACGTCACACTAAATTCAATATGGTGGACGACGGCGGACACAGTTTTCTTATCTAACCATCATGATATGGATATCAAATGAAAGGGTTTGCTGGGAAGAACACGAAAAGCTTGTTATTAAAAAGTTTATTTATTTATTTATAATTTTATTTGTATAAACTCAGTTGTACTATCATGTCATTTTCTACGTAGGTAATCGAAAACTACACGGAGACTGTTGACAATCAAAATAAATCGGATCACATACATACATACATCCCAATGATTTAGAAAAAAATTCAATATATTTTGTTGTTTACAATAATGTTGAAGTGTGCATCCGGATACGTTCAATCGCAATCCTCGAGCGGCGGATCGCGGTGTTTGCCAACCGATCGCTCCTTGGGGAGGCTCGATCTCGCTCGCAAAGCAATAAAATTTACCCCTAAACCCTCGATATTTGTCGAGAACTGGATTGAAAATACTTATCGAGAGGCGAAATATTAAATTTTGCTCTGTAAGCGGAGTTCTGGGTGTGCAGCTGATGATTGTAAAATCTGATTTTAAAATCGAACGATAAAACTCTTTTGATCTCTTTATATTTATTTTTTATTCAATAATAGTCATGTGTATTTTTAGTAAATTAAATTTACACAGTTCTTAATTTTTGGCTTCAAATGTTAGAATTTTAATTTCAATTGGTAATTAGTAAACATTACTTGGAGCGATTATGCATGAACGACCGGTAGCATATGCGTTTTACAAACTGACGGAACCCGTTTAGATTCTTGGCCCTCTCGGAGGCGGAATTTGTTTGAAGAATTTCATGTCATCTGATTCTGCATAATACGGAAATTACTCAACCAAAATTAAGCCGATTACTCCGACTATAGTGTCAACCACATTTGGTGTTTTTCAAGGCGAATTCGTAGACCCGGATATGTCCTAAAACTGCAACCAGAACCATCGGAGGATGGGCATCAGCGTCCTTTTAGTACACGTTGAACGTACTGCGATCCCCAAGCCACCTTTCAAGCGTGGGGATTATGGCATCACCCCTCTCTAATAGGAAGGCTTTTGTGCAGCAGTGTATACGTTTACTGGCTGATGATGTGCGTGCCATAGTTAAAATAATAATACCGTAATATAACGGCCAAGTGCGAGTCGGGCTCATACTCTAAGGGTTCCGTACCACAACTTAATACAAAAAGTAGTGCCAAAAGACAACATCACAACCAAGCGGTCACCCATCTAAGTACCGACCGTCTAAATACTTTAGTTTTATTAGCATCATTAGTGTTCAACTTAATCTTCTTTTCTTACTTACGTGATGAATACGAAATAGCTTCATCAATACAGAGACAATTGAACTGAACATGTAATATACCTGTGTAAGTATATAGATATGTTTAATAATGATTCAGGTGAGGCGGGCGGCGCCCAACAAGCCCCGCCCTCGGCTGCCATAGTCTTTCTCAGTCGCAAATTGAATAAATTAGCGCTAAATTTAATAACTCTATTAACGCTGATGCAAACAACTCCTGACGTTATAGTTTAGCATGTTTTGGGGGGTTGGGTTATTCAATTAGTTTCTTTGGATACTAACAAGGGGTGCAAGAAGCTGTCGAAATGATTAAAGTCAGATAAAAATATGCGGGTTTTTGGATAGGTATGATCCAAAGTTTTTAGATAGGTATTATTTTACCGACAAACGGAAGAGAAAGAGATGTCCTTGCCAAAAACTATTTATTTAGATATTTTTTATATTGTGTAGATATTCTCTCGGGAACCGTATTTGTTCATGATAAAAAATAGACACCTTTGTTACTTTCCGGCCCTCCGATCGGAAAGCCCTTACAGACCGCCGTCCAACCAACGGGAGAGAAAGAGTGAGAATAATATGTTTCCCTCTCTTTCTCTCCCATTGGTCAGACGGCGGTTGTGGCCAACCAAATCCACACGTCTATAAGCACTATTACTGCGTGAAATAGGAACAAACAAAACATCAAACAAACGCACTCTCGCATTTATAATATTAGAAATAGTAGTATTGGTAGTATGACTATAATTATGATTACAACCATCATCTTCTGAATCATCATTCAAAAGCTAAATAGCACTCACTCACTGCCTCATCATAAAATTCTGAAAACTACTTGACCAACGAAATATGGCAGATATGTTCCATATTATGTGATGTAGAGATCCGCTAAGAAAGGATTTTGTGAATTAGGTAAGGGGGGCAAAGTGGGGTTGAAAGTTTATATGAACGTATAAACGTACGAAGCAGGTAGCACCTAGTACTATATAAGTGTATCTATCTAGTCTATGTTTACGGTATGAATTTGTCAACATCGGCTGCTAGACATTTTAAATATTTCTTCTTTTCTTATTCTATAACTTTAAATTCAAAGCTAAAAATATAACAAAACCAGCCAAGTGCGAGTCGGACTCGCACAATGAGGGTTCCGTACCACCACATAAATTGCTAACTGTAAAAAAGTTGTGCAAAAAGACATCATGCCCATCCAAGTACCGACCGCGCCCGATTCGACGTTGCTTAGCTTCGGTGATAGTACGAGAACCGGTGGTAAACAGAAATTTGTCACCGACTTGCACTTGGCTAGTATTTATTATTTGTTTTTTTACTTTAGTGTGTATTATAATCATGCCAAGTTTGACGCTTGTACGTATTTTCTTTAAAGCAAATACAAATATACGTTTCAAAAAAGTTTGTTGCTAGCATACTTTAAAAAATATACATAACATAATTAAAAAAACGCGACTTATTTGGATAAAAGCACATAACTTTTAAGCAACTGAACAATTTTTCATTAGATATAGTTATGAATTATTCTAAATTAACAAGCTTTTGGTTAAAAAGCACATTGAAATCGATTATCCATTTAGGAGCTGCAAACCACAGAGACAGAAAAAAAACTTTAAGTTTGTTGATATCGCGTTAAAAATTGCGTATTGAATGATGCTTACCTCTTAATTTTGGTCAGCTTTCTTATTTGAGCAGCGTCCTCCTTGTCACTAACATTTAACTAATCTAAATTCGAAGTATCCTACCATAATTATTAAAGATAATGTAAAATTTTACTACGAAGTTGTTAGTTCTACACTAAGCTACGTTACGATCATCATACAAGATATGAATAATTTATTTTGATATGTTTTTTGTATTGATATTCTTTAGAGTTGTTGTTGTATACAATGTACTCTAAATTTCAATACTTAAACGAATATTTTAATATGCATGATAGATACGTTTAGTTGAAGAATTAGATAAGATTTCTTTCACCGGGGGAGCATCACTATTAGGGTTCAAAATTACACCAATGAGGTAAAATTAGGTTTAGTTTTATTTTTCACTTCTTACGTTGTAAGTTTAGTGTAATTTGTTGGTAAATAAATTAGGAAATATTTTTAGTTTTCAAAGTTTACAAAACAAATAGTGGACGATTTCTTTTTGTGTTGTAGTAATAGTTCAGTGTTCAGCAAGTTTGTCTGTTTTCATTTTGTTTATTGTTAAGGGTAAGAGCACCCCATCAGTGATGCGCCCCCGGCGAGCGCTCCACGTGACTGCCGGCGCGGCGGCTTTGTGTTTACATCCCCACCCCGCCTTCGACTGATATGCTCTCCCGGTTATCGTGGAAACGGAGGAAATTCTATTGTCGCTGAATATCTTTGAATACACTAACGGGTATCGGCAATCTGTGTGTGATACGCGTGTGTGTTCAAGCCCGATTAGATTTTATATTTTTGTACTTTTTTTTATTTGAGATAGTTTCGGAAATTAGGCACTCTGATTTTTACTGGTTAACCAAATAACTTATTTACCTACATGAAAACTACCAATGTTATACACCAACAAAATTATCATACCAACATACTTAGGTAGGTATACTGCGTATTATGCCTATTGTAACCTCGATAAACCTGCCGATTATGGTCTCTAAGTAATTTTACGGTAAATTACATTCTTTAAATAATTGTGCTAGAAACTCTAGTGCTTAACAGCTGTATTTCAAAATGCATCGTTCAATTTTAGGTATCTAGATTTTCGGGCATAAAACGAAAAAATAAATAAAAAGCCGTAGACAATTGTCAAGACGAATATAAAACAAGTAAACCATAACATTAAAATTGTTTATTTTATATCAGTAATTTAACTAAATCCACTCTCAAACTTTCCCTCCTACGTTTAATATCATAAATAAATACTTAGATTTTTCCAAAATGTATTTTCAGTAAAAAATACAGATGTTGAACTTTCTATAGATATTTCTATTTGATAGAATCAGAACTAAAAAAACAGTTATTGTTGCATTTTTCTTAAAAAAATGTGACACGGCTCTTAAATATTAAATGAAAACATTTATCAAGTCGGTACAACATCATAGTGAACAAAGTGTCCATTTCTCATGAAGCCCGGTGGCGTGGAAACTGAGATAAGGAGCTTTGTACTATAAAAACGGTATTTGCAGGGGCTACTGTGGGAGACTGAGGCAACACAAACAGAAAGTTTATTTTGAAATAACTTACTATCATCCACCTACCGACTTATTTACCACATTTCTCGTAATAAAAAAAATTTAAAATTAAAAAAACCAAACAGACGAAACTTTTAGTCCGTTTGGTTCGGTTACCTAACTACTCTCTCAATATAAAAAAAAAAACAACTTCATAATTTGTTATAGATTTAGCATAATTATTGCTATTTTCAAATTAACAGCCACTTGGACAATAGTATGTTTATGCCAAAGTTGGCCAACAAGCAGACGGGCTGCCTGATAGTAAACAATCAACGTCACTTATGCATGGGTACTAGTAACACCAGAAGCATCACAAATACGTTGCCGAATTAACTCGTATTGAGCCCGATGTTGTAGCTTCTCGGAAACAACGCGGCAAGTAGATCATTCCACATTTTGCAGGAAAATTTATATATTAGATTAACTTTTATATAATATATTATTTTTGCAGGAATTTTATTCGTATTATTAGAGCTGGTTCAAAATCTGAACTGATCCAAAGTTAATAACATTTTTGTGGGACCCCCTCAAGAGCTTCCTCTTCATAATATTAGAAAAACTGTTACACAAATATCGGAGTAATTGAAGTATAAGTATATTTTTTTTTTTATACGGACCAAATTGAAAATTTTAATTTCTAACTTCAGATTGTTTAAAAATAGACAAAATGGTCTACAGTTGATTTCCAGGCGATGGCGTCGTGGCCTACAACCAGTTGGATTCGAAAAGTCTATTTTCCGCGGTTCGAGGAAGGTTCAACATTGTCCTTACTCTCGCGCCGCGTGGCTCCTTCGCCGTGGCTTGACTGTTCTAGAGTGCGCTTCTACTGAAGCAGAGGAACGAATGGAACGAAGCTAAGCTGTGAAAAGACGTGGGTGTTTCCACTGAATCAAAGAAGCACGGATCGGATTTTAGTAGTAGAATCACAGAAGAGAAAATTTTTTCGTTAGTAGAATCGTGAGGACTTTGTAGCGGAGTCAAGCGGTGACATTTGCTACGCAAAGAAGCAGCGCGCGCACCCCCGTCATCCCGCCGGTGCGGTCGCTCACCGCGCTGCGCCACAGATATACACAACGCGCTGCGCTCGCATTACACTGCAACACTCAGCACTGCTATAGTTCGCTTTTCTTCGCCGCGCTTCTCTGTCTGCTACATACAATTTGTCACAATTCGTTCGTCTCCGTCTCTGTGAAAACACGCCTAATGAGGTATCATTATTAACCTAGCTTAAAATAAAAAGAGTTGACATTTCCACGGTTAACTTCGGTCCTGGCATTTAAATAGAGTTACTGGCCGTTGCCCGCGACTTCGTATATACGCGTAGACTTTCATATTATATTTCAACCTCTTTATTCCCCCCTTAATTCAGCTCTTTCGCAAAATCTTTTCTTAGCAGACCACTACACCCCATAAGTAATCTACTTGCCAAATTTCAGCTTCGTAATTACAAAACTGTCAACAAAAAAATTAAACCCCCATTTCCCCCTCCTTAATCTGTCTTTTTGGTAAAACAATATACAGTATTTATTTATTTTAAACCAGAAACCTGAATAGCAAATTTCATGTCCCTAACATCAAAAACAAAGCACTTCCATACAAACTTTCAACCTCCAATTGCCCCCCTTAATTCGGCCCTTTCGCAAAATCCTTTCTTAGCGGACGTCTACATTCAATAAGAAATCTACCTGCCAAATTTCAACTTCGTAGGTCAATTAGTTTTCAAGATTTCGCGATGAATGAGTGAGTGAGTGAGTAGATGAATTTCGCTTTTGTATGTATTATATAGACTTATTTTACCATCCATGTACACAGTTTATGCAATAAATATTTTGTGATTCTGATTAACAAAATATAAACCTAAATAATATCATGAAATAGATATTAGAAATCATGACACTGATTTTAACTGTAGATAGATGTCTCTACATTATGCAGCTAATGGATTTTCCCCATTAAACAGGTTTCATTAACATGTAAAATTAGCTTTCACACGCAATTCATAATTATCGTTATCACAGAGTATCCAAATGTTTTCACTGTGTCTTTTATTTGACGTAATTTTCTAGCTGTTTTTAATAAAAGCGAATTAAAAAAAAACCTTTTTGCAATACTATAGCAGATGAGATTGAACTCGACGGATTCACTGGTAGCCATTCAAGATTTCATGAGTTACGCCTATCTTCCAGCTCTATAGTCAGACCAGGTTAATTGTACAAAATAATATTTGGTACTATTTACCATTCAGTGTAAATAATTAAGGGTCTTCCACAACTGGAATGACTCAAAAACAAAATTGTTATTTGTAAAGGTCCGTTTGCTAACGAAATTTCAACACAATAGGAATCCTTTCAATTTGATTAAAAGTTGAAATAATACCGCAACCCTTTTTGCGTCACGCTGCGACAGAAAAAGTTCAACGTTTCCATGTATTGTTATTGTCAGTAAAATTGTTGTGTAACTAACTCTCAGAAAATATTCACCACTATATTTACCATAAATATTCAATTTAAAAAAAAGTTACCTGTTGCTCGCGACTCTGTACGCGCAGATTTTCATAATTAACGTTAACCCCTTTTTGTCTCTTTTATTGGGCCCATTTGCAAAATATTTTCTTAGCGGACATCTACACCCTATAAGGAATCTAATTGCTTGGCATTTCGTGATGTGTCAGTCAGTCAGTCAGTCAGTAAGCTAGCTATCTAGCCCATCAGCGATCCAGTCAGTCAGCCAGCCAGCCGGCCAGCCGTAATAGCTGCAGTAATACAAGTGGGTACCTCGCAAACAAAATAGAAAAAACCTATTTTTATCAATCACCATAGCGCCAATTCTAATTATGCAAAGCTCTTCTTTAACTGGACTTAAGCAAAATTTTAGGTACAGTTTGCGTTTTATTTTAGCTATAGGTACTTATTACTTTACAAAATGTTACTAAAGTTAGTTTACGAGATAAATAAAAAAGCTGTAATTAATCATATAACTTTAGTTAACAACCGTGATAGTTTAAAATGTTATTATTATTTTGTTAATATAATTTTGCAATAGAAAATGGTAGGTTAAAGGTAGATCGAGACAACTTCGAGTCTATAAGACCGATATCCACATAATACAATGGCGATATCAGTCTATTCTGAATCAATACAAATATTAATCAATATTTTATAATTAATTAATAATTAATTTGTAATATTATTGTACTGCTAATTTGTCTTATTTCTTTTTAACTTGAAAACAAATATTATAACGTGATTTTTTAATATTTATGACAAGTAATATTTATATTTATTTATTCTCCTATTTAGTATGCATATTGCCTACATACTTCACTTCAAAAAGTTATACAACACAAAGGCTTGTGAGTAGCTCTACAAAGCCCACCTCTACCTGGTAAAGTCCCGTCTAACGAGGCATCACGAGTCGTCTCTTCAAAGTGCGTCAATTAGACCAGCTTAGGCCATAAGCGGCTTTGCTGCGAAGCTACGCCATAGCAACGGTCCTGGGATTCTAAAATGGTCGTATTTTAATACGTAGAAAAACTACAATGCTTGAAAGTATTTTTTTTTATATTTGGAGTTTATTACAGCTTTGGACAGTTTCTAGCGGAGTAGTTAGGTAGCAGGAATTATAAATGACACAACCAATTCTCGGATTGGTTGCAAAGACTGCTCAAGAAAAAAATAAAAAAAATAAATATAAAAAAGCCCGTGGTAATTATATACCTACTTATCTAACTTTTATAATAAAGCCAGTTTACATATCGTTTTAAAGGAAAAAATCATAGACTCCTAATACAGACAATTTTTTGTCTAAATGGAATTCCTGGTCACTTGGAACTGTTTTGTACTATGATTAATGAATAAACAATTATTTATTTATTATTTATATAAGTATAGGTAAATCATGTATGGGTGTATTTTTTACCGACTTCAAAAAAGAAGAAAGGTTCTCAATTCAAGCCGTAGTATTTTTATGATCCAATAAACGATATGACTGGATCGGAAAGGGCGGGACGAGAGTAGATTGGCTCAATGTTAATTAAAGTTCGCGGACAATCTAGTTTTATCTAAAACTACCTGGCCCCGGTTCCTAACTGGCGGTTACACCCACGTAAATTACTTCTTAAGACATCAGCTATCTGCCAGTGAAAATTCCGTCAAAATCAGTCCAGCCGTTTTGGTGTCCATAGGGAACATACATACAAATCGATTTTTATATATATAGAGAAATTACATATACATATAGAATACATAATAATATTATTATACCATACCTACTAATTATAGGTACGGGATAATAAAAACCCTTACAAAAAGTGATGCTCTATTGAAGCTTGGAGCCTTATTAAGAGTTATTACTTCCATTCTAAAAGTGCTTTCAAAACATCCTTAAAGGGCCTGCGGACAAATTATTAATATCAACCAGTATTCATCACTACGGAGGCATCGAGTTTGAATGAATGGTATCACGACGGTATAATCTCAGTGGGGCTCCGATACAGATGGCATCCAGTATGGAATGCACTACTTTAGGTACTTGCTCCACTTGCTTATTCCTTTTACTTGTTACTCTGTCGACGTCACTTAGGTATCAAGCCAAAGCGGCGGTCATGCACTCGGCACTCGCTTGGCTATTTACGATATATTTTGTTAATTCTCATTTTAACTCAAACAAAATAAATTTTGAAAACAATTACAAATTAAATTTAAAAACTCTAAATTTGATAATAGTTCCCTCCCGACTTCAAAATCCATGTATAAATATGACGACCTAAAAGAGACCGCAGGGAAACGCTGCCGCTTCCAACTGGCCCTTTTTGAGATCGATGGGGGAGGCCCATGTCCAGCAGTGGACGTCTTATGGCTGAAATGATGATGATCATGCAGTGACATAATGTTCGTGTTTTGTGTTTTTTGAAGTCTGTTTTTAAAAGATAATATATATTTTAAAAAAATATATATATATATACCAATCCGTAATGACGAAAAATCTGAATAGAGATAGCACTACATAAACTAAAGCCTTCCTAGGAGTGTCAAGAGGAAACTTATACTAGCGCAGTATCTCTTACTGGTCGCAGGTGTATAAAAATACTGCAGAAATAGGGGGGGTGCAGAAAAATACAGGGGGTGGTCGAGGTGCGGGGGCGGAACAACGGCCTCGTTACGCCGTTTCCGCCGGAAGTCGACTCGTGATGCATTGTCGCGAGGAGGGTGGACACTGATGTTTACATTATCATCGCAAACATTAATATGTTCGCTGGACCATATTTTTATTGCTATGGTGATTTATTTCTATGCGGCCAAAAATATTGTGCTAACGACGATTAGGACTACCAAGGATTACTCGGGTGGAATATTTTATAGGTACCTTAAGTAGGTACGAATAAGTCAAAATTGCCTCTATTGCCAAACACTGTTTCTCCTTATGTTTCGAATAGTATATTATTATGTCCACTGTTTTTGTTTTTTGGCAATAAATATATCTTATCTTACTAAACAAACAACGGTGCTACGCCAAACACTTCTGATAAATATAATAAGTTCTTTCAATAGTCACACTCACACATACTCTTCAGACTTCATGATAAAATTTATGTCATATTTACGTTTGGGTAAGAAACTTACCCAAACCGGACCCTGTTAGTAAGCCTACGCTGTGTATCTGGCCGTTTGTCAGTCCGTCGGTCCTACCTTTCAACGGCTATATCTTTCGAACCGTAGCCAGTTGACATTTTCTCAGAATATGTATGTTACGGCGGATTAACTAAAAAATTATAATAAAGTCAAAAAGTAAGGACTCAAAGGGAGTCCCCATACAACAAACGTTTTTTAACGTACCTATTTATGTATTTGCTCTAATGCAAAAACGGTAATACATACAATCATCGAACTTGGCATGATTATAGTACACACTTTAAAGTAAAACAACAAATAATGGTCAAGTGTGAATCAAATTTCTGCTCACAACCAAGTAAGTGACCACCTGGGCGTTATGTTGTCATTTTGCACTACTTTATGTATTTTGAGGTAGTACGGAACCCTCTGTGCATGAGCCCGACTCACACTTGACCAGTTTATTTATGAACCTTTATGTTGTTTCTATTATAGTACGTCATCAACATCCCTCAACATCGTGATATGGTGCGTCTACTTTTAAGTAATTTTTGTTGAGTTAACATACCTAAAGATCGGCCGCTGAAAGAATGAGTGAATGTTTCCATAACATTGTAAAAAATGTTTCCATAACATTGTAAAAAAACATTGTTGTTTGACTGAAGGAAAAAAGTCAATTCTAATCAGCTTACTAGCTAAACGTATAAGATTCTAAAGCTGGTAGCCAATATACAACATTAATTTTTTTTTTTTTTTATTTCATTCAGATTTTTACAATATTATTGCAGCTATTAGACGTATTCTCTCAGCAGCCGGACTGTAATAACATAACATGTTTCATAAAATGCATTGGAATTACAAGTAGATAAGTAGTATAATTTCTGATCTTGATTTTGCCATAAAGCCATACTAATCTGACATAAACAATTACCACGTCACAAAATAATTATCGCCGGTCCTCAGCTGTCGAAGTATAGGAAAGTAATATAGAGATGCGACCGAGGTGTCTTTTAGGTCCGGCTCCCCCGGGAAATCACGGTAATCCGTGCCGTCGACGGGTAAAGCTCTCTTCAGTGGAAGAGTTGGGGTGCTGTCGATATTTCGAGTATCGATATCGCTAGATGCATAATGTTTTGCAAAAAAACCTCAAGAAATCTAACAGGAATTGATACAACGATGTTTTAAATAAATATATATTATGATGTTTTATATAAATATTGGGGACATTTTTGCACACACGTTCGTAATGACCCGAAACTAAGTAAATCTTGTAATATGGCAGCCAGAGACTGATATACATAGGTACATAATTATATATTTTAAACATTAACACTAAAGATATTAACACCCAGATATAGAACAAACACAAATTTTCATTACATGAATGTTTGTCCTAGGTGGAAATCGAACCCACGCCCCCAAGTGTACAAGGCAGGAAGGGAGGAATTAGGTATGTTCTATTATATACTTCTGGTATACCTAAGGTTTCCTAGAAAATAACTCTATTAAACTGGTCTCCATATAAAACTGAAAACGAGAAAGCCTGTAATGGAATTTAAGTTTGACCAATACCAATATTACAATTGTATATTCGTCCACATGAAGAAAACTTTCGCTTCCATTATTAGAGGCCATATCAAAATTTCGCACTGAATAACTTTACTTAGATAAGATAAATATTCAATGATTCGTTCAGTGCTAAGCCTTAAGATTGTTTTTTAGTTTCAGCCATAGTTACTCAGCATAATTTTTAATATCGAGATCTTCTGTGTCCCTTCCCTATTTAAACCGCGGCTGAATCCAGTGATCTCCGTGAATGGGTCCTGATGAATCATGCCTGTTCACGCGGAACGACGCAGGTACACCGCATTACCACGTCGTGCTCTACTAAGTGTATTGAAAAATGTTGTAAAAGCAATCCTAACTATAATATTATAAAAGCGAAAGTAGCTCTGTATCTCTGTCTGTCTGTCTGTTTGTTCACTTTTCGCGATTAAATAGGTAGGCTGATCTTTAAAAAAAATTGGCAGAAAGATAGTGTGCATCATGAAGACAGACATAGAGTACTTACCCCTCAAAAAATGCTGAAATACTGGAAAATCGCGGGTTAGTAATTATTATTTAGTAATTGGTAAATGCAGGGTTAGTAAAACATTTATTTTGATTAAATATTAACATAATGAGACAGACTCTGAGGATTCTGAAGGGATTACTCTGAATCAGGTCAATAATTGAAAATCTCGAAACATAATAGTCATGTTTAAACAAGATGTATTACTTGCATAAATGGTGGCCAAGCGGCAACATGGGCACTACTTCATAATCTGAGGGCATCTGGTTCGATCTTCGGCCCTGCATTAATGACTTTTTAGTACCTAATAAATTGTGTGGAATATCGACGACATCGCTCAAAACGGTGAAGTAAAACATCGTGAGGAAATCGGTATACCCAAGAACCTCGAAAGTTCATAGACATATTATGACATTCACCAACATGCACTGGGCCTTATATTGAATTAGGACCCATCCTCTATCTCTGAAGGAAGGCTTCAGCCAGCAGGTGTACCAGCAGTGGAAAAATTAAAGGCTGATATTATTGATGATGACTTGCATGGATTAATCTAATTTGTTCATCCATTCAAAACTTGCGACGATTCTAGGCATATCATGTACCTTACGGACAACAGCTAATTGCGGCACCTAATCCGCTCAGTTGGAAAACGAACGTGAACCTTATCGCGCCCAGATACGGTTTGCGGTCGCGTGAAACATCTATTGCCTATACCTTTTACCTATCCTATTTATCTATTTATAGGCTTACAAACTTTACCATACTTCCTTTACTTTAGGTGAGTGAAAACAAAGATAAGCAAAATTTCATAACGTTAATAGGTAACGCTATCCCGTTGTCTCTCCCTAATGATTCGTCACTTTTAATGAGAATTTCGTAATTTGTTGCTGTGACATATTGGATTTTAGGGCGCTTTTAGCGCACGATAGCTGCCAGTTACGTCACAGGACGTTTAATATACTAAACCAATAAATTCTAGGTTACCTACTAAAAATGTGTAATGTTACTTTACTAGCAACTAACAATTTTATTAGGCAAGCACTTCATTTTTAGAGCGTCTTTGCAACAATGTATATATTCTTAACCCAATTTTAAACGATGTTTAGGCATGAATCCAATCATGAAATGCACTGAATTTATATTGGTACTCTTAGATGTCTAGTGTAAATATCCATTATGATTTTCTCATTAGAGGAATATAAAACTTAAACAAGTTTCTTTCTTTAAAAATTATAAAGCTACTACGATAGTTTTGTTTGGTCATATTTCGCAAATAGTAGGTACACGTAAACAAAAAATATTTTCCAAACCTCACTTTCATTTGAAATGCATGTAGTAATATGCATTGGGAAAGCACATGACACACACGCTTTTAATTAAGGCAGTTTTTTTTTTAAGACAATTTTAAAACTGTCTGTTAGCCTATTCCAAGAGTTTTATAACAGTGATCGAGTTAAAACTCTGTATGTAAAACAAAAGAACAACAAAGACCCCTACAGCTCGATAGAGCGCCCGATGAGATGCAGTTTTAAGCTCACTAAGCGATAAAATCGAGGGGGGACATCGTTAAGGATCATCGTTCGTTCAAGTTTTGCGGAGCCAGCACCGGGTAATGAAGACTTATGGGCTGTTCTGACGGCTGAAACTCGGTAATTGTCATCTTGTTATTAAAGCCCTCGCTGCTGGGACACAAATTGACTTTGACGAATCTCGTTGACGAGTAACTGTGGTTAATTATTACTCTGGAGTTGTAGGGTTTTTTTAATAATTAGTGCAAGTGTCGGGCTATTGCAAAAGCAACAATCTATCTATCTATATATATTCTATACTAGCAACGCACCCCGGCTTCGCAGAGGTGTAAGTCTTATTTTTTTTACACCTTAGGTTACATTATTGGAGTTTTGGTAAGAATCCCTATTTTTTTTATATAATATACCCAATGTGTCCCGGGGATAGTGTAGCTTCCCAACAGTGAAAGAATTTTTCAAATCGGTTCATTAGTTTCGGAGCCTATTCAATGCAAACAAGCAAACAATCAAATCTTTCCTCTTTATAATATTAGTATAGATATATAAAAATTAATCCCTATTTGCTTTGGTCAAGCCATAACTTAAGAACGACTTTACCGATTTCATTCATCCTTTTTTTCTAAAGATTTCTAATGCTTACGGAAAGAAATATTAAGAAAATTGCGCAAAAAATTGGAAAATTTCAGAAAACTTTACGACGATTTTAACTTCGCACGTTTGATCTAAGGCAGGACAACGTCTGTCGAGTCAGCTAGTACCTAATATTTATAAATATTTATCGGGACTTATCGCGCATATACGTGTGTTCAAATTGCGTTTAGTTTAAAGTTTAAAAGTTACCTAATAGGTGTTTTAGTTAAACAAAAGTGAAGGAGAACATTGTGAGGAAACAATAGCGTGGTGGCAGGGCACTTTCTAACGGCCCCGTCATTTCTGCCCGGCTATCTAGCTAACCCTTTAGTTAAAAATCTGTCGCCAAGCACCTCACGGTATGTTCCGGTAGCCTCTAGAGAGACTGACGAGAGCCAGTTCCCATTCCAAGCTAGGCATGTTTACCATCTTCGACTACACTGTCACTTAAGATCAGGTGGGCTGACGCAAAAATCGATGTCAAAAGGATAGACTATAAACCATAAAAAACCGGCCAAGTGAAATTCGGGCTGGCGCACTGAGGGTTCCGTATCACCACAAAATTCAATAACAAAACCAGTTATAACTTTGTAATGAACAGAAACTTGTCACCGACTCGCACTTGGCCATTATTTATTCTATAATCATGCCAAGTTTGACGCTTCTACTTACTCTACGCTTTCTAGAGCTAATACAATATAACGTAACAGAATACGTTTGTTGTATGGGACCCCCCCTTTGATTTTAACTTTTTTTCCTTTTTTATTATTTTTCAGTAATTTCGCCGTAACATTACAAAGTTTGTGAAAATTTCAAGTGGCTATCTACGGTTCGAAAGATACAGCCGTTTAAAGTTAGGACGGACAGACGGACAGACAGACAATGTAGGCTTAGTAATAGGGTCCTGTTTTACCATTTGGGTACGTAACCAAAAAAAGGAGGAGAGTGCTACTAGAATCGTCCTTATCACTTAGTGCCTACCTACCAGCGCAATATACTGAATCACCCTTGCGATCGCTGTATTGAAAAAGTTAAACATTGTAAGCCGAACGTTAAACACATCAGCATTCGTAGCGCGAAACCGTCATTAACATATTGAGCTGGCGTTTTAGATGAACTGGTGTAGACCATGGGTTTTGTGTAAAGACAGACTTTCTGTAGGTTTCTAGGGTTCCGTACCTAAAGGGTAAAAATGGGTCTGTCTGTCTGACTGTCCGTCTGTCTATCCGTCAGTCCGTCCGTCCGTCCGTCCGTCCGTCCATCCGTCCGTCCGTCCGTCTGTCTCACCTATTAACGCCTGTATCTTTCGAAGCGTCATAGATAACCAGTTGAGATTTTCTCAGAGTATGTAACGTTACGATTACGGCGGATTAACTAACAAATAATAAAAAAGTAAAATAGGGGGCCCCATACAACAAACGTGTTTCCCCATGCACTCCAACAGATTTTGAAATGTGAATTGTCGTAAGATTTATTCATGTCCCGAATATAGATTTAGAAGTAGTTTTTCAACCGACTTCTAAAAAGGAGGTTCTGATTTCGCCTGTACCTATATTTTACGCAGTTACCTGCCGGTTGTGAACCGATTTTAACGATTATTTTTTATTGAATAGGCTCGATCACGAGGGCTTTTTGTTTTACATTAAGGATATGAATCTCGTTTATTTAAATTAACTGCCCATGACGATTAATTTTTATGGCAAAAATATCTTTTTATTTCCTCTTTTTCTAATTAACCTGTATTTTCACATAAGTAATAATATTACGTTAAAACGTTGTTCCTTTTTATAATAACTAAACTACAAATTAGTAACGCTCATAACTTTGGAACCAATGCGCGTTGGAGACGGTAGTGTTTTACGGTAGTATTAACCTGTATTTTCACATAAGATAAGTAATAATATAACGTTAAAACGTAGTTCCTTTTTGTAAAAAAATTAAAAATGTGACTCTACAAATTAGTAACGCTCATAAGACTCATAACTTTGGAATCAATGCGCGTTGGAGACGGTAGTAGATCGTATCGGCTAAGGTGATAATTATCTGCAAAGCTACAAACCGTGTGGCCACAATTGGAATACTTTTACAGATTCCATAGCCCAGAGGCGCAACGATATTGCTGTTTGCCGTCCGCAAACATTTACCCGGCCACCCGCTCTCGCCCTCGCTCGCTACTTACTGGAGTTAGATCAATATTTAAATTATTTCAAACTTTGATTAATTCGTAGAAATATTGTTTGCAATGATGTCGTTACATTGGGATTATGGTAATATTAAAAGCATCTGCTTTAGTGTTGTCAAGGAAAATGGAAGTTATGTCTATTTTAAAATAACTGATATTGACGAAATTTGGCAGGGAATTATAGTCCGCCCAAGAAATTTTTAAGCGTTTACATGTGCTATAATAAAGTAAAAAGGTAATTTTTCTTTTTCTTAATGTCAGCTTATAAAAGGCACCCCTTTATTTAATCACAATATAGACAATGATTTTTTTTATAGGGAGAATTCTGTGATTCTATATAATATATGTAATTTAATTCCAACATAAACTTCTACGTAAGTAGTTAATACTAAAAACAAAGAATTTGTCAGCTGATACAATTCTTATTGTCTCTAACTTTATTCACGACGTGTTCTTTCGAGATAGTATTACACTACTATACCTCTTTGTTTTTCACTACTCTAGGTAACTGGAACGGTTCTTCTTATAAGTCTTCTAACAATGTGTGTGTGGTCGAGGAGCTGGAATGCCTCGACATTGATGATCATGATGATATAGCCGTTTTTGTGAGCTTCGACTTACTTTTGAATTACATTCTCAACGAAATCTATACTTGTAAAATGTCGTTTTTTTTTGTTTTTTTTTTTTCATGTTTCACTATAAATTGGTAACCAGGAACAATCATATGTTCAAAAACAAAGCAAAAGTTATTAGAATACCTAGGTATACGGTTTTTATTCGGGTTTTTACTATCTGGTACAATCTGTCAAAGCTAAAAAACTTAGAACGATTTTAGTAGGTACTATATTATAATATTATGCATTATGAGGACAAATATAGGAAAATGTAATAAACTGAAAAATAGCGGGTAATACCGTGAGGCGTAACTATAGTTGGACATGCACTCTAATAAATAGTACCTACTCTAGCAAAAATAATATGCCGATAAGTAAGTAGTTACCACGTATAGAATTAGGATAAGCTACACTAAAAACCTGCAGGGTAAATAGGTTTTTAGTGTAGCTTTCTTTACTAAACCTACCTATTTCCAAAAATTCTTTTTGAGTTAGGAAACAAGGGGTAGTAGGGGTAGTACAAGACCTATACAGTCAAACGTTGGCTTGTATAGGAGGTTGATATAATCTACCCCCTTCACTTTATCATGCGTTCTAAGCATACATTTTGTCTGTATAATACGACCACCAACAGAATAAATAATAGTTTCCACTTTCAACGCTTGCTAAACTGCTGCTATTACCCCGTTTCAACCGATGAATACTTTATGTGGAGTGTTTACTATCATTTTAGCACTTTATCGCAATAATATATTCGTAAGTACACATACATAAAATTGAGGAAGAAATGTTTAACTAGTTAAAGCGGCAAGGTTCTAAATCGATGTGAAAGCAAAAACTTTGACTACTGCCAGTGTCACCAACTCCCGAGGGACGTGGGACTACTACCACTTAATTAAGGGGAAGCCATGAGATTTTAATTAATATTACGAGGTGATTCTCCGGCTCTCATTGTTCAGTGCAAATTGAAAAGTGCTTTTATGATTTGAGAACAGAAAAGATCTTCGGGGCGGCCAAAACACTAAGTTTCTTTTTAGTATAGCACCTACAATACAAGGTACCCCGGCTCAAAAATATGGGTGTTTTAACTTTGTGTCTATGTATGTATCTGTGTGTCTGTCTGTGGCATCGTAGATGAACTAGGTACCTATATTATTTTTTGTTTGTTTGTCGAGTGGGTTCTTAAAATAAATAAATACCTATTTCGGGACATTTATGCACACAAGGTCATCTGAAACCCTTTAAAAAATTTACATATAGATTTTGCGCGGTATATAATAAAAAAAAGAATCATGGATGCATTTGAACAAGAACGATAATTGTACTAAGGCATATCTCGCTTGTTTGTCTGATCTGAGGGTTGTACCCATGTAGTACTACGGAACCCTAAAAAGTAGGTACCTATACTTACCGAAGAGAGTTGTCCTTAAAGAATATTCCGACCTTTCTACGGCTGCTTATAAGCAACGACGCCACTTAATCTACTCTAAAGTAGACGTTGAGCCTTCGAGTGGCCTAAAATGAATCGAGAATTGACCACCTAATTTAACAGTAGTCGGAACTAACCCATAAAAAATAGTTTTATTTAATGCCAGCTTTTTGGTATCAAGTATAAAATTATTATCAAGTTTGATTCGTCAAACAAGTCAGTCAAAGTCAGAGGCAAGTCAGGCCCTAGTAAAATAGTGGAGACTTCACAAGATGCCCGACTAGTTTATTCATCATCATCAGCCAGAAAACGTCCACTGCTGAACATAGGCCTCCCCCTTTAACCTCCACACTGAACGACAGCCTGCCTTTTGCATACACTGGATGCCCGCGACTCTCACAAAAAAAATAGTGCGTGGAGTCCCTCCGCGCGGAAAATTATAACTAGGGCAAAAATATCAACAATTTAAAAACATGCCTTTCTCGAGATTCGAACCTAGCTCCTTAGGCTTCTCAATCCATTAGCGACACCATTACACTACCGGTTCTGCTAGTCGCAGGGCGAAAAAAGGATACGCATTTCGCAACCATACGAGAGAGAAAAATTCCAACCTTGTTGTAAGTCGCATAAGAAGTATAACTTCAATAATCTGCCATTATTACGCATTAACACTCGAAAATACACTAGTTTAGGAAAATAGGTAATACCTACAATGAGACATGTTTTTTTCACGTTGGCGCCAAAATTCCTAATAAAAGCTTCCGAAACACAGGACGTAGGAAGACAAATAAAAACGACGATTTAAATAATTTCGCTAAAGAGGGGTCGATCTTGTTACGCAAAAGAAAACGAGGACTAATAAAAATGCTTAAGAAGACGCGCAATTTTATAGGAGTTGTTAAGGGGGAGGTAAAATCTTTCGCAATTTAGTAATAGTAATAATTTATAGTGCCCATTTCTTTATTAGGAATACTAACAAGTAAATTTGTAAACGCCTTACGTACGGTGTCTTGACAATCACCTGCTTAGAACTTCTTCTACCTACAGTATCTACACCAATGAATTGTGCCTACGCGTATATATAGGTACATTATTATTCTGAGCGGTACTTATATTTTTAGGGTTCCATACCTTAAAAGGAAAAAGGAACCTTAATAGGATCACTGTTTTCCATCTGTCCGTCTGTTAAGGCCCCTTTTCTCAGGAACGCATAAAGCTATAAAGTTGAAATGTATATCAAACTAGCGTACCTAGGTACCTACCCCCACCTACTAGGTCTACTCTAGGCTTGCAATGTTTCATACCTATAGGTATTTTGTTCTACAATCGACGTCCAAGATTTGTTTACATACCTACCTACATAATTAGTTGGTTACAATATGAGAAACCAATAAAAACGTGTAAAAATATACGTCTAGTACCTAATTGTAAATACCTACCTATTGTATTCAGCCGCCTTCAGGCCCACCACCGTAATTCGTCACGCCGTCACCACCATTAATTTCTATTGAGAATACGCTGGACGCCTTTACACTTTCCTTCGATAACATCAAAAGCGCATTAGCAGTATTTTTCATGGCCTTTCTGTGTGGAAACTGCTTAGATGTCAAGTTGGTACTAAAGTTGTGTAGTGTTAGGGTGGGTTACACCATCTTACTTTAGTTAAAGTATCGGTTAGGCAAAAAGTTGCACCATCAGACAATAAATTGTTAAATGACGTCATAACTTTAACTGTTAACCGTAACTGCCCTCGCTGCGCTATTGTTTATTTAAAAAAAGACGTGTGGCACTCGGGGACTGCCGCGGTAAAGCTATTGCATAAGTTGTGCCGGTCGGAGTGGGGGATGTTAGGTTATTTTCGTTACGGAATTTCTGGATTCGGTCTCCACGCTCAAGGCCCGCGATAGAAGCTATGCAATAGCTTAAAAATCTGTCAGATGCATAAAATATAATTCCAGCTATGCATCTGGAGTAAATAAGGTCTCATTATTAACAAGTTTGTACGTTGGTTCATTCTACACACCAGAACCAGCCAAAGAATCAAAAGTTTAAGGTTAAGGTTGTTTTAATTTCAACTTACTATCTATTACGGTTTGAGAGAGGACGGATGGACGGACGGACGGACAGACAGACAGACGGACAGACAAACAATGTAGGCTTAGTACCTAATAGGGTCCCGTAGGGTCAAATCAATTATCGTCCCTGCCGTATTTACATAATAGAGTTTATTATACTTAAATATACTATTAATACGTTTACGATTTGGATACAATAGAAATAAATGTAAAAAAAATAATTAAAAGACCAATAATTTTTTTGATCGTCTTACAAAATGTACTTGTTTCCGGAATTCCGGATGTGATTGATTGCTATTTGCTCGGGCTGCTTGCAGCCAGCCAATCACAGACTTGTGCACCCAATTTATTAATCGTAGGGTTGTGACAGGGATTGTCAGTAAGGAATCGAATCGAGAAAGAGAATGATGTTTAAGTCACTGAAATCGATCAATATAGTAAAGTTTATACCTTATACAGGAACCTTAAAATGAAGGATTCGTACCCTAATAAACACCTTTCATACACTTGAATGAACATGATATTATAAATATTAATCATATCTTCACTATCCATGCTTTGCGCTGAATTACTTGGCATCATTGTCACAAAGTGATATTTCCAGGAAGCAAAATACGATGTAAAAGCTTTATCAGACGTGTTTATTTGGTTGATGGACCGCCGTCCAACCAACGGGAGAGAAAGAGTGAGAATAATATATTCACTTCTCTTTCTCTCCCGTTGGTCAGGCGGCGATTGAGGTCAACCAAATCCACAACCACATGTATATTAAGTTAGCACTTTTAGATTAAACAGAGCAACTCAGTGTTCTCAATGTCACATTTACCGAGCGATTTTTGTTTGGCACAACTCGTAATATGTATATATGTAAATATATGGAAAGAAAGCATTTAAGCTAAACTAACCATAGGGTGGAAATTCGCACAAGCTTAACATCTATTCAAGAACCCCAGAGAAAGGTTGGCTTTTGATCCATTGATTGTTAGTCTTCCAGTCTAGTCAGACTAACACTGGATTGAATTTACATTTGAGCATAATCAGCCTCATATTAGTCACCGCACCAATAAGTTTGTGATAGAGTCTCACAATGCAGACACAAACAAAAAAAACGTAGTCGGAAAAGACTGCTATAATAATTATCAATAGGTCTAACTCTGTTGTCCAACCATTGTGAGAGAAAGATTGAGAATAACAAATTTCCCTCTCTTTCTCTCCCGTTGGTCAGACGGCCGTTGAGACCAATCAAATCCACTCACGTCTGCTAGGACCTAACTAGCACAATAATTAAATAGCACTAATGTACTATACTAGGTATACTAGTCACGTCGCAATAGAACCACTTTCACACAACTCGAATCGAGTCGATTCGCAACACGGGACACTGATTCGCAAGCATTTCAAGTACATCACTACTTGTTGTTTTTTTTTTTACTTTCTGTTTCGTTTCGTCGTTTTCGTTTGCGAGTCCACGGCATTATTTTTATTTTAAAATTGGATTACTGGGAAAAGTAAAGTGGTAAGTTAATAATGATGATCTTTAAAGTGTCCTAGATTAAGTATTCCTTCGATCTATTAATTGTGTTCATATTTTGATCCTATTTCCAACATTACCTATTGCATGCAATGCACATGCAAAGGAGTCAAAAATGTCCGACCGTCTTTTAAATCTAGCGAGCTCTGGCTATGGATCTTCTTTCAAAAGTTAGGACCAAACACTTAGAAAAGTACAGTGTTTGAATATGTTTTCTAAATTATTAGTTGAACTTGAAAGTGTTGTTGAGATTTGCTTCGGCGCCATTTTTACTTTCAAAGTTTACTAATAAAAAATTATAAGTACCTACGCAGAGCAGGTCAATTTCTGCTAATTGTTATGGTTTTGTTGTTATTTTCGTATTTTTTCGTTTGGTTTTGATACAATGACCGAAATACCTTGATACATCTTAATACATGAATAAACATCACCAAAAGTGATCCTTATTTCATGGATGATCATGACTTTGGATAGGTAGGTACCAACTTCGTCGAAATCGTCGATGCCATTTGAATCTGACGTAGTTTTAAAAATTACCTGGACCGAAGGGGGTAGAAGGGGATTTCGACCGCGCAATACATTGTAGTTTGCAAGTGTACCTACATGATAAGACTTTTCCCACACTATGTCGCTTTATGCTCGAGTGTGTCAGTCACTACCTATCTTGTCAATACTTGTGTTAGCTCAATTCATTTCATTTTGCACTGTGAGGTCTTCTATCTTACCTGCATTCTCAAATTTCGCTGAGACTGCTGAGAGTGATGAGTTTTTACCTACAGATTACTGTAAGTAGGTAGGTACCTACTTATCATAATGATAGGGATAGAGTTTCTGAGAATACATATGCTAGCAATTTTGCATCAATGATGAACAGTACTCCATGCACTAGCACTACTGCGAGAGCTATATAAAAGCTATGCCTTTATAAATAAATTAATACCCAGGACATTTTTGCACACACTGTCATTTGACCCCAAACTAAGCAAAGCTTGTACCTACTTGTACTGCCAGGGACTGATATACATACAAATATATTTTTAAATACATACTTAAATAGATATTAACATCCAGATATAGAAAAAACACAAATGTTCATCACATGAATTTTGTCCTAGGTGGGAATTGAACTCACGCCCCCAAGTGCAGAAGGCAGCTGGTTCACTACCAACTGGACCAATGGGCCTTTATTTTAGATTCTGCCTTTATTTATTGTTCTAGGTTTACTAAAACGCCATGTCTGAACGTGGACGGGGAAGAGCCCGTGGTCGAGCGGGGCGTGGAGGAGATACCACCGCGCCAGCGCCGCGGCGTCCCGGCGAGAAACCCGGCCCGCCGCCTCACCAGCCAGGCCCGTCCGTGCCAGCGCCGCGCCCGCAGCCGCCCGCAGCCTGGGGCCCGCCCTCTGTGGCGCCGCCGGTCCGCGCCAGCGCACCTATACCCTCTGGACCCGCGGGGCGCGCGTCACATCGCACCACACCTTCCAGCCATGAACATCCTGGTGATGTCAACATTCAATCTAGGATGCAGGAACTGAACATAGGTGGTATGTATATTTTTAAATTTAAACGTAGAAAATTTATTATTTTAGCACTAGACGAGCGTAGGTCATACCTAATATAGATATATAATGACTGACCCTGCTACTTCAGCTTGTAGCAGAAACAATAACTGCTAGGATAGATGTGTTCTAAATGGAGAAACAACAAAAACATACATAGCGTAGATATGCTGATGAGACAAGTGTATGAGAATGAAGTGACAATATTATAGACTATTGTTAAATAAATATCCAGGACAGTTTTGCACACACTGTCATCTGACCCCAAACTAAGCAAAGCTTGTGATATGGCTGCCAGAGACTGATATACATACATATATAGTTTTAAATACATACTTAAATAGATATTAACAACCAGATATAGAACAAACAAATGTTCATCACATAAATGTTTGTCCTACGTGGGAATCGAACCCACGCCCCCAAGCTTAGAAGCTAGGGTCACTAGCAGCTGGACCAACGAGCTATCAATGTTATAGAGTCTGCTTTAAGTATGGAAGAAGCAGTGACTGAAGTTAATTGGAATTTGTAACCCTTAAAGCCAAAGTTCAGGCTGCATAGAGTACCTTGCCTTGGCATAGTCCTATGTCGAACAGTGATAAGACGAACTGGTTATAATAATGTTACTCAACATTTATGTACTAGCTTCGCTCGTGTTCTGTGTCCGTTGTTTTAGGAAAACCAAAAATAAGGTTAGAAATCTCATTGCTATGCAGCTGAGAATATTTTGACGGTGCGCTGCCATCATCAGGTTGTTTTACTCAGCACATACCACTTATTTTAGCGACTAACTAGAAAAACTGGTAGCTTCCTGTGTCAGTTGGGAAAATGTTTCTACTATTAAAAATAAATAAAAAAATTGAGGTTTGGTAGTTCAACAATGAAAAATTACATGTACCATTTGTTTTAGCTGGACAGCCGGTAGCAGGTGCAGGTGGTGATGCTGGTGTGATTGGCCGTGGCTCGCGTCGTGGAGGCGGCAGAGTGCTACCTGAAACTACTACAATACTGCGCACTCGCCCAGACACTATGGTCTCAAAGAAAGGTATGTTACGTCTCGATATTGCAATACTACATTACTACATCATACTACAAAAAAATTGTGTCATCCTAACAATCATTCAAATACTTTAGTGATCGCAGTTTTTTGTAAAAGCGCAAGATTATTTGTAGAAAATAAATACAGTGTAAACTCTTTATAACGAAACTCAAGGGACTGAGCATTTTTTGTCGTTATAGAGAGTTATCGTTATATGGAGTGAACAAAAAACAGTTTCAAAGTAGGTTTACGACTGATAATACGATAGGTACCCAGTATGCTTGGTCGAAGACCATCACTTCCGAGAAAACAATGCGTCATACTGCACGTGTTCAAGGCAATTAAGGATAACAAAAGCTAGACCGACCTCGGATGTTTCGGATCTTCAAAGTCTTTTGTTACCTGATAACATAACATAAACAATAATACCGATAATAAATATTTACTGTCTAAAAATATGAACACATTTCTTCATAATAGAGAATGGCGTATCGCTATAAAGAGTGTTTCAATATGTGGGTTTTAACGCAAACCAACCAAGTTGGGCTCACTTCATCGTTACAGGGAGTTTACTGTTATAAAGGATAACGTTATATAGAGTTTACACTGTATTGAAAATATTTGAAAGCGCGCACGCCGAGTATGCAAGCATTACCGTTAAACAAGTGTATGTTCTCTACCATTTCGTCTTAAACATTTTACTTCATTTTAGGTGCCCATGGACAGGAGATAATGCTCGCGGCCAACTATTTCACCGTCCAAACAACTCCTCAGTGGTGCCTGTACCACTACCATGTGGATTTTGATCCAGAAGAAGACAGCACAAGCACTAGGAAGTTCCTGGTTCGTGTTCACAAGAACATCCTGGGCGGGTAATTATTCTAGTTTATAATTTCAATTTTCATATAATTCAGTTTTTTTTTAAAGCAAAGCATTCTCCAACTGGCCACAGGGTATCCTACACTCATCATCATCAGCCAGAAGACGTCCACTGCTGAACATAGGCCTCCCCCTTTAACCTCCACACTGAACGACAGCCTGCCTTTTGCATCCACTGGATGCCAGCGACTCACTATGTCGTCGGTCCATCTAGTGGGTGGCCTACATACGCTGCGTCTTCCGGTTCGTGGTCTCCACTCCAGAACTCGTCTAACCCACCGGTTATCGGTTCTTCGGGAAATGTTTTTTTTTATTTCAACAGTAATTTTTAGCTTCCCTGGTTTTCCTTGGTGAGGATTTGAGGATTGCTGGCATACTCATAAACTACCAACTGCATACATAGGGAATGTTTTGATAAAAAATCATATACACAACAAAATCCATTCAAAATGTTTAATCCCATAATGTTGTTGTCAAAATTATGTTATTTACAGGTATTTGTTTGATGGTCAAGCACTGTACACAGTAAAGAAACTTGATCCTGTGCCGATGGAATTATACTCTGATCGCAGAGATGGCCAAAGGATGCGCATTCTGATCAAGGTATGTATAAATTGCAATTATCAGTTTCTAGTTCAAAGATGCATCCCATCTCTACTCTTTATAATTGCTTACACTACAATTTTATTAATGTGCATTGTGCAAAGTTAGAATATTGTCAAAATCATTGTTTTATACCTAAACTAGCAACGCACAGTGGCTTCGCACGGGTGTAAGTCTTATTTTTTTACACCTTGGGTAACATTATTGGAGTTTTAGTAAGGAGTCCCTATTAAAAAAATATATATAGCCTATGTCACCCGGTGATAGTGTAGCTTCCCAACAGTGAAAGAATTTTTCAAATCGGTTCAGTAGTTTCAGAGCCTATTCAATGCGAACAAACAATCAAATCTTTCCTATTTATAATATTAGTATGGATTAATTGAAGAAAAAACGTGGCAGTTAGCCTTAGTATTTGTTTTGTTAACCTTTTTTCATACCTGCATTTATGTCCTATTTACAAAAAGATTGATTGGTTATTCTGCAAATGACCATTTAGCTTGAGAAGTGGGATATGTACTTATGAAAAAAGTACATAACAAATTGCCATACTTTATTTCCAAAACAAGAAAACTTAAATGCAATTTGATTTATGTTTGCAACACAAGTAATAATTAAAACTTTAAAATTCCAGGAGGTAGCTGCTCTTGTCCCAGGGGATTACCACTACATTCAAGTGTTTAACATCATCATTAGAAAATGTTTCAATCTGCTGAAACTGCAACTCCTGGGGCGGGACTACTTCGACCCAGATGCCAAGGTAAGCCAATTTGCAGGTGTGAAATTCAGAACTGTCTACGAATCACGAGTGAATCGGTTTCTTCTAGCTAGGCCATCATAGACCGCACCATCGCTTGACAATAAGAATTTTTGGTTAAACACAAGCCATTTTTTTATTATTATTTTAAAGCCTATCATTAAGTTTTAAAAAAGTGTGTTGTGTGGTCTTAAACATAACAGAGTCATACATATGTCTGTGCTGCTGTGTGACTTGTTGCAGAGCGGGATGGATGGGTTAATGATCACGTCTGCGTCACTCGTCGCCTACATTTTTTTTTTTATACAAAAATGTAGTTGTAGTTTTTAGTTTATTGTAAATTTAGTTTGAGGTATGATGGGACTATAGAGAATAAAGGCTATTTTTATTTATTTATTTATATGATGGGACTGACGTGCCATTGCTGGCAAAAGTCCCCAAAATAAATACAGAATAGAAAAATAAAAAAAACGACGGAAGTGAAAACTTCATCGAGGTTGACTATAAGTCTCTCGCCGCTCCCTTAGTCGACTATAGCCGACTTTACCGACTGTATCTGAGCGGGACGATCAAACGAGTTCTGTGCTTTTTTCCCCATCCTAAAAAGTGCCTAACATGCCTAAAGAAGTTTTCACTTCAAAAAACAATGTTTACTACAATATCTGTTGAAGTTATTAAGAAATTCGCCAAAATTTAAACTTTCAACATGGATATTATATAAATAAATAAATAAAATAAAAATAGCCTTTATTCTCTGATACTAAACTCTACAGTACTATTAGTTAATTTTATGCTTAACACCTTATATATAATATATATATATTGTTTATTTATTTTTAACTTAAATATACACATTCAGTCTGTATCACCAGCACCATTTCCACTATCAGGTTGTCCTCCCTGGACATAGGCCTCCTCTATAAGTCGCCATTCTTTCCTATCCCTTGCTGTTCTACGCCACCCCTTTGGTAGGTCGTCCTCCCACCTTCTTTATGGTCGTCCCCTTGCTCTCTTCCCATCTCTGGGGTACCAAGACATGACTTCTTTGGTCCATTTTTGTTTTGGGGATCTTACCACATGTCCAATCCAGCTCCATTTTAAACGCTTGATTTTCCGCGAGACATCTGTCACTCCTGTAGCCTTCCTAATTCTAGTCAGTTTCCACTTGTCCTTCAGCTTAATGTGCAACATGCTTCTCTCCATCCCTTGTTGACATACCTAAGTTTTTGGCTGTGAGCCTTTGTCAGGCTCCAGGTTTGGCATCCATAAGTTAGTATTGGGAGAATACACATGTTGTACTGTGGTATCTTGGACGAGAAGATGTCACGCAATTTCCCGAACGCTGCCCATCCGAGTTGGATTCTTCGGGCGACCTCTTTGCCTAAGTTGGACTTACCTAACTGAACAATCTGTCCAAGATAGGTGTAATGGTCAACAACTTCGAGAATATCGTTCCCAACGACCACTGGCACGGGTTCAACATGGACATTGGACATAATTTTTGTCTTGTCCATGTTCATTTTAAGACCCACCTGTTGGGAAAGGCTACTGAGGTCGCTGAGCATCGTATTGAGATCCTCCAGCGACTCTGCCATGATGACTATATCATCGGCAAAACGAAGGTGAGTGATGTATTCGCCATTGACGTTGATGCCGAATCCGTTCCAGTCCAAGAGCTTGAAACCACAAGATACCACAGTGCCTCAAGACGAAGGTCTTTGACCATTGTGTGTTGCCAGTGATGACATATGGTACTGAGACGTGGTCCTTAACTGTTGGCCTTTTGGAAAAACTCAGAGTCACACAGCGGGCAATGGAGAGAGCTATGCTCGGAGTTTCTTTGCGCGATAAAATCCGAAACGTGGATATTCGCCAAAGAACCAGAGTCACTGACATAGCTGTTAAAATTTGCAAGTTGAAGTGGCAATGGGCAGGCCACATCGCTCGAAGAACCGATAACCGATGGGGAAGAAAGGTTCTGGAGTGGAGACCACGAACCGGAAGACGCAGCGTAGGAAGGCCTCCCACTAGATGGACCGACGACATTGTGAGAGTCGCGGGCATCCAGTGGATGCAAAAGGCAGGCTGTCGTTCAGTGTGGAGGTTAAAGGGGGAGGCCTATGTTCAGCAGTGGATGTCTTCTGGCTGATGATGATGATGATGACATGTTGTACACTTTACGTTTAACTGACATTGGGATTTCCTTATTTTTCAGTATTTCTTTTAGTGACCAGTAACGAGCCCAGGTGTTGCTTACTCTTCTTTGTAGTTCTCTATCCATCTGCGAGTTTGGTGCAATTATTTGTCCTAAATACACATATTCGTCCACATATTCTATCTCTTGGTTATTCACTTTAATATTTTGTTTATGCCTATTTGTCATAACTTTTGTTTTGGAGGTGTTCATTGTGAGACCTGCTTTCCTGCTCTCTGTTGCCAGTTCTTTAAGCATTTCTTGTAGAATGTCAGGATCCTCAGCAAACAGTACCAGGTCGTCCGCAAATCTCAAGTGAGATAGTTTACATCCATTTATATTTATTCCTAACCACTCCCAATCTAGATTTCTGAAGATTTCCTCCAACACAGCCGAAAATAGTTTGGGGGACAGAGGATCCCCTTGCCTGACTCCTTTTTGGATTTTAAATTCTTCTCCAATTTTCTCTAGTTGTACTTTTGCTGTGCTATTGCTATATATCTTTTTTATAATTCTAATGTATTTGTTTTCTATTCCTTGGTTTGATAAGGCTTTATATATGTAGTTGTGAGACAAGGAATCAAACGCCTTATTATAGTCAACAAAGGATATATAGTATGGTTTCTTGTATTCGTTATACTTTTCTACAATTTGTTTAACAACATACATGTGGTCTACTGTTGAGAAGTCAGCTCTGAAACCCGCCTGTTCCCTTGGTTGTTCTTCATCTAGTTGTTTAGTGAGCCTGCCCAAGACAATTTTAGAAAAAAGTTTGTATATGTTTGTCATTAGACTTATTGGTCTATAGTTGTCCATTTTGTCTTTATCCCCCTTTTTGTGAATCAAGATTATGGTCGACTTTGTCCATTGCTCCGGAGTGATTTCGCTGTCGAGGATTTCGTTAAACAGGCTAGTTAGTGGTTGAAGTATAACATCTAGTATCCCTTTTAGCAGTTCGTTGGTTATTCTATCTTCACCAGGAGCTTTGTAATTTTTTTGCGATAGTATGGCTCTTTTTGTTTCACTTTCTAGTATCTGTGGGATTTTTTCTTCTTTGCTTGAGTTTTCTACTACTACAGATAATTCCGATGAACTGTAAAGATTTTTGTAAAAGTCTGTAGCTATACTGCTGATCAATTTTCTTTTTGTAGTTACATATTCCTTGTTTTCTTTGTTTTTTCCCTTCATTTTCGGTATCCATGGTCTTTAAGTTTATTCATTGCCCTTTTGATTCCTCCTGTTTTTTCAATTTCAGACTGGATTCTATTGAGACGTGATTCTTTCTTGTGGTTACGTATGCTTACTGTAATCTTTTTACTTAACCCTTCTATCTGTTTAATGTTCTTTTTCCTGTCCTTAAACATTTCTTTTCTTTCTTGTATCAAAATTCTTGCTTCTGTACCTATTTTGTCTTTATTGTTTTTATTTCTTATGTAGGTCAATTCAGTTCTTAAGTTTGTTAAAAATTTTTCAAGTTTGTTATATTTTTCTTGAACCGAATCATTTATTTCAATTTTTTCTTTCCTTTAACTTTGTTACAAATGTTGTCTGGGATTGGTGTAGCTAATTGATCTGTTGTGTTTTTTATGTGTTTTCTTGTTCTTCTTTTGTTTGTAATTTCTAAAGTGGCTCTAACCATTCTGTGGTTCGTACTAAAGTTAATTTGATTCACTGTGCCAACATCGTTAAAGAAACTCTGGGTGTTAGTTAAGATGAAGTCTATTTCATTTTTGTATCTCCCATCTGGTGAGATCCATGTCCATTTTCTATTGATACCTTTCTTGTAATATGTGTTCATTATTCTTAAATTGCATTCGAGAGCCAGGTCAACAAGTTTTTGTCCATTCTTATTGCGCTTACCTTTACTATGGAGACCAATAGAGTTAGTTTCTCCATCGTGTTGGCTACCTATTTGACTGTTAAAATCTCCCATCACGATCTTGTTTTTGTTGGTTTCCTCAACAGTTTCTTGCAATGCCGTATAGAATAAGTTCTTCTCCTCTTCGGTCGCTTGCTCTGTGGGCGCATATATTTGTATTATAGACCATGGTTCTTTTCCGTTTTGAAGTGTCAAATCTAGGATGGAAATTCTTTCCGATTTACTTCTAAATTGTATGATAGACTCTTTTAGATATTTTTTGACCATAAAGCCTACACCATGTAATCCCTTAGTTTCTCCTTTATAGTAGAAGATATAATCTTCATATTCTCTCAATTCTTCACCTAGTCGTCGTGTTTCGCTTAGACCAATAATGTCCCAGTTTATATCTTCTAATGCGTGTTCCAGTTCCGCCAATCTGTCATCTGTTCGGAGTGTTCTTGTATTTAGTGTTGCTATAAATAGTTTATTTTTGTCTTTTCTTTGAGTTATATTTTGTAAATGTTTAGGGTTAAAAGTATTATCCGCTTGCTGTTCGTCTTTTAGAGGGTGGTGGTCTGACGTCCCAAGGTGACCAGCCTGGTTGGGACCTTTCCTTGTTGTTTTGTTCATTTTAGTTTGTGACTTTTTAGTTTTCCGTTTACTGCTGGTGTGTTTTGATTGCTAATTCATGTTGGTGGTCCCACTAAATGAAAACATATTACACAACATGGATATTACTAGCATTCATAATGTTATACGCTGAAGATAATGCATAATAAATTTTTTATCTTCTAAAATTAACATGTGTGAGAGCGTTATCTGTGGCGGAAAGTTGGCTTTTAATTGCAGTTCTTATCACCCTCACAGGATGTGTTCGTAGATGTTGCTTCAATTTAGGTTTGATAAAATATTTCCTAAAAAAAAAGTTTTGTCACAGGTGAACATTCAGGAGTTTGGGCTCCAAGTGTGGCCGGGCTACAAAACCACTATCAACCAGTACGAGGACAGGCTGATGATGGTAGCCGAGATCACTCACAAAGTAAGTTGTTTTGTACAATTCGTAGAGATATTCGAAGCAAGGCTCACTTGTCACAGATTTTGTTCAAAGTGTAAGTTGGACCTTACCACCGAGGGTTCTAAAAATGTGTTTTCCTGCATTCAGTTTGTGTTCTTTAGCGTGCGCCCGACTCGCACGTACTCGATGAGCCGCCCGGTGTTTATTATTTGTTTTACTTTATAGTGTGTACTATAATAACGCCAAATTTGATGTTTGTACTTATAACCATTTTTATACTAAAGACGCGTTAAAAACATGTTTGTTGTGCCTCACTTTATTTTTACTTTTTAATCTGTATCTATATATTATAAAGAGGAAAGATTTGATTGTTTGTTTGCATTAAATAAGCTCCGAAACTACTGAACTGATTTGAAAAATTCTTTCACTGTTGGGAATCTATACTATCCCCGGGTGACATAGGCTGCATAACTATACCCGTGCGAAGCCGGGGCGGACCACTAGTTCTATTAATAATTTCCTAGTTAACCCACGGTAACAATACATATTCTGTGAAAATTCTGGCTATCAATTATGGTTTCAATAATACAGCCATTAAAAGTTAGGATAGACAGACAGCATACGAAGCTCCTAAAACTTATTTATTATTATTTTCTTTACTAAAAGCAATTCACTTTCCTGATGCTAAATGCCATACTAACCTAAAACAGTTCTATTGTTGTAATGCTAAATGTCACTAAATTAATATTCTTCTCTGGCTAAAGTACCTCTGGCAACTTATTATCTGGTGGTTTCTTGTAGGTGCTCAGAATGGATACAGTCCTACAGATGCTCAACGACTATGCCCAAAACAAAGGCAGCAATTACAAGAAGCTGTTCTTGGAAGACATTGTGGGTAAGTTAAATCAATAGATATCTATATAAATGAATCCCTATTTCCTTTGGTCACGCCATAACTTGAGAACGACTTTACCGATTTCATTCATCTTTTTTTTAAAGTTATCTAATACTTTTTAGAAGGCTCTAACGGAGAGAAAAATTAAGCAAAATGGAAAATTTCAGAAAACTTACGCTTATAACTCGCGGGTGAGACCACGGGGCGCAGGTAGTATCTAATAAGGCAAACGCTCTGTATCTGGGATACTGGGATTGCGGTCAAACGTTAGCCTAGTCCGAAACAAACAAAAAAGGCATGGACCGAGAGGGCATTGTAGGCACTAAGGTTATTGATTACCAGCAGAATTGGGAGAAGGACAAAAGTTAGTCTTTGTTAAAACTGGCCCGTTGTGTACAACCATGAATTAGCCCCGCTGCCGTCCGATTACTAAAAGACCGTTAAGTGACACTGTGGCAATGTCTCTTAACTGTCTTTTAGTAATCGGACGGCAGCCCGTTGGTCCAGTCGGTAGTGAATCTGCCTTCTGAGCTTGAGGGCATGGGTTCAATTCCCACCTAGGACAAACATACATGTGCCTAATCCCTCATCCCTAAATCCGAACATAAACTTTTATCGCTTATACCTCAGAACGTTATTAGCCGATTTAAATAGTAAGCCTTCGTTTTGTAAAATCAAACACCTGTCCGATAGCCTATTAGACTCTAGATATGGCTAAAAACATGGGTTGCCATGGCATACATATTACCTTATGTCATTCTGTATTTATTTTCTGTTTTTTTCTGTGCCTGATTGTTTTATTAAAATGTGTTCACAGGTAAGATCGTCCTGACGACCTACAACAACAAAACATACCGTGTGGATGATGTATCTTGGGACGTGTCTCCTAAAGCCACCTTCAAAATGAGAGACGAGCAAGTATGCTACATGGACTATTACCATAAGGTCAGTCATAATTCTAGATTTGTAATCTTAATTTTTTTATGCAATAGGTGGCAAATAAGCAGACCGGCTGCCTGATGGTAGGCAGTCACCGTCGCCTATGGATAGTTGTATCACCAGAGGCATCAGAAATACTTTGCCGAAACAATATTTGGCAGTGTGGCTATTTTTCTATTTGCTTGCATTTTACTAGATTAAGTATTCTGTATCCATTCTTAAAGTACTAACAGATGTATGAATTTGGCTGACGGACTGTCGTCCAACCAAGAGGAGAGAAAGAGAAAAATTTCTCACGGGTTTGGTCTCTTTGGTGTCTCGTCTGTTAGCTACTTTATGATGCACACTACTTCTATACAAAATCAAGCTTGGTTCAGACATTTTGTGCTAAAAATGTAACAAACGGCAGTTTCGCATTCATAATGTTTGTGCTACGATTATATGAAAACTTGCCTTTGTTAAAAAAGGTGTGCAAAAGTTAGACGTCATTAAATACTTTCTTGTTTCAGAAATACGACATCAAGATCTACGATCCCACCCAGCCGATGTTGATTCACCGCTCCAAAGCGCGCGACATCAGAGCCGGAATGCCGGAACTCGTGTATTTGGTACCGGAGTTGTGCCGCCAGACCGGCCTGTCAGACGAAATGCGCGCTAACTTCAAACTGATGCGCGCTCTGGACGGTCACACCAAGATTGGACCCGACAAGCGTATCGCCAAGCTACTGAGCTTCAACCGACGTCTCACGTCCAACAAGGAAGTTGTGGCTGTAAGTTTTTGTCTATTAAATTCATAGTTGGATCATTTTTTGCACTCTCACATTGAACAATAGCAACAATGGTGCAGAAGTAACAAGTGAAAACACTTTTTTGACGTACTTATACCTGCGAGTTTTGGCGGCAACATGGAAAAAAACATGTCGGATCATCGGATTGTTTTCCTAAACTTGTGTATTTTCGAGTGTTAATGTATAGTAAATGGTGAATTATTATTTATTAAGTGCTCGTAAACGTGCTCGAGTGTGGAAAGTGATATAACGAGGTGAAACGTGTCTTATCGTGTTGTTTCACAAAACTCCACAGGAGCCTCTTGTAAAGTCTCCACCACTTTACAGGGGCATGAGTTTGACCTGACCATGACTTACTTAGCTTGATTCTGACTGTGACTATGACTTGTTTGACGCTATTAATACAATGTAAACTGTTTAATATTACGATTAAAGGACATTAAATCGACGGTCATGAAAATTTTAACAAAAAAAAGTACTTATACCTGTATGTTTAATAATACATTAAAAATTTCAGGAATTGGGCACATGGAATTTGAAATTGTCCAACGATCTGGTCAAGTTCAAGGGTCGCTTGTTGCCGAAAGAGATCATCTTGCAAGGCGGAAACGCGCGCTACGAAGCCGGAGAGACCACCGAGGGTTGGACGCGAGACATGAGGTAATGCTATGTATTTGAATGCTTTTATTCACCTTTCTTGAGCCATAGATAGTTTTTATGCAAAGGGATCTCCTGTCTGCTCACTTCACCATGTTCAGTCAATATCTTAATAGCTTATTATTTTAATTGCGTACAGTGCAATGTATGTAAAGTATACTAATCCATCCGACCCAATGTTAATGGTATTGATATATTTTATATGAACCCTTTTTGTTACTCAGGTCGAAACCGCTTCTGACTGTTGTGGAATGTGCTTCCTGGGCCGTAATTACTCCTGAGAGGATGCGGCGTGATGCTGAAGGTTTTATCGAGCTGATCATGAAAGCAGGCAACGGGTGCAACTTCAGGATGCCTAGACCGGAAATAGGTCAGAGTTTGCACCAGTCGTGAAATTTGTTTTCCAGTTATGGAAATGTATTGTATACACACTACAATGGTTGTTTCCGAGTGTGTGGCTGACATAAATACCCCGATAAAGCTTTGGTGGCCAAAATAATCGGTTTCTTCTAGGCAAGCGTGCTCCATCGTACACCGCATCATTGCTTAACATTAGGCGAATTGGCGGCCAAATGCAAGCCAATTATTAAATAAGAAATTAAATTATAGTGTGGTGGGCCATCACATACTATAATCTTCGTTTTGTCTTTTATATTCTGTTGGTGGCCAATCAATTTCAAACTATTTCTACAAATCTATTTTTCATAACAAAAAATATAGGAACATTAATAGAAATTTAAGTTAATATAAGCACAAGCTAAATGCCACTGTGGAAATGAAAATGGAAGGGGGGTTTACGGCTAGATCAAATAGATTCTAGTTAGAGGTCTTCTATTCTCAGCCACACCGTATCACCTTAGCATCAAAGTTAATAGAAGAGCGTAGATCTGTCCTTAAAAAAATATTATATCAGAAGACGTATTTTATTTCAGTTCCGATAAAGTATGATGGGCCCATGGAATACGCCAACATGTGTGAAAATGTCATTGCTAAAAGGAACCCAGCTTTAATCCTATGTGTCCTCTCGAAGAACGTGGGTGATAGGTAAGTTTGACAAATTAATCATCATAATTTTCTATGCACGCCGAGTACGCAAGCATTACCGTCAAACAAGTGTACGTTCTCTACCATTACGCCTTAACATCTTTTGATTGTAGGTATGAAGCAATCAAGAAGAAATGCACAGTAGATCGCGCGGTGCCCACACAGGTAGTGTGCGGCCGCAGCTTGACCAACAAAAACGCGATGTCCATAGCGACTAAAGTTGCTATTCAGATCAACTGCAAGGTATGTAGACACTGAATCGATTTACATACAAGGCTTGGTGCGCTCTGAGATTATTGGGTACTAAAATTTTACCTACGATGGAAAGTCATCACTACAAAAGCGCTCGCGCGTAGGTATTCAAACATAATATAATGCACAGTTTTAAACTAACATGGTTGTTCACTAAAGTTATATGATTATTTATCATGGTAAATAACGGATTAAATAATCATATAACTTTATAATATAGGTAACTAGCGACCCGCCCGCCCGGCTTCGCACGGGTGTAATTTACGTGCGAAGCCGGGGCGGGTCGCTAGTTATATAATATAAACCTTCCTTGAAAATTTATCTAACTGATGGTGAAAACCGCATTAAAATCTGTTGCGTGGTTTAGGAGGAGTTAGCGGCCATACAGACAGACAGACGCGGAAAGCGACTTTAATTTATACTATGTAGAAATGCATAAGATAAAAGAAAAAAAATTTACCCATCTTACGTTAAATAGAGTAAAACCAAACAAAGCATATGTCCTAGTCAAAAGTACGCAGAATAAGTCTACACTTGTATCATAATTGCCACATTTTTGCAGCTGGGTGGTGCACCGTGGAGCGTGGAAATCCCCCTGCCCTCACTGATGGTGGTCGGCTACGATGTATGCCACGACACGCGCTCCAAGGAAAAAAGTTACGGAGCATTCGTAGCCACCATGGATAAGCAAATGGTTAACTACTATTCGTCGGTGAACGCGCATACGTCGGGCGAGGAGCTAAGCAAGCACATGGGCTTCAACATCGCCACGGCGGTCAAGAAATTCCGAGAGAGGAATGGTTAGTATTGAAATTATTTGCAACAAACTATGTACATATGTGTAAGTTAGAAAATTTAAGTGTCTCATTGACACTCGGGATAATGCAAGAATGAATTCAAAATTGTTTTTGTGACGAATCTCCAGTGTAATTCCGCTTCTACGTCGCTTCAACAATAAGGAATTTGGGATAAATTATTCTACTACTTTGTGCTAATTTAGCCTAACCCGAAATAAAATATTAATTACATAAAAGAGAAAAATTAACCTGACTTAACAAAAAATTCGTTATAATAACACGCACGTTAGCATCACAAAGCAGTATAATTTATCCCAAATTCTTAAACAGTTTTGAAGATGGACTTCCGCAAAGTAACGCCTGATTCAATCATCAATGCAAGAATTCTTTTATTTTGTTCTGCTTTTCTCTCTTCAATTGAAACGCCTACCTCTTTTCACAGCTTCGCTTCAGTGAAAATGCACTCTAAAACCTAAACTAAATGCTCTGATTCCACATTGTTCCCCGATAGTTAAAATCTAAATGTCTTCAAATTGTAAGTGAATTGTTTTATTCTAGGCAATCATACTCCATCTTAGAATGCCTGTCTGTAAAAACATATGACATAGATTTAAATTAGTTTGTATGTATTTCTTAAATATATCTAAATAGTTATAGGTAAACTCAGGAAACGTGTTTTAAATGTTTATCAGGTCGGAACTTATCGCGTATTATTTTATTTAGGTAAAATTTTGGACTAGATCCAACATCCGTGTCTTTAAATTTATGATAGGCAGTTCAAGACTCTGAAGGATGGGTGGTCCTTTGTAATCAATGTTTCTTATTATTTTTAAGGTACATTACCCGGCCGTATCTTCATATACCGCGACGGAGTGGGTGACGGACAAATACCATTCGTTCATTCACACGAGGTAAGAGGACTTGACGAGTTTGCCAGCTGTACGCGCAGTGAGACGGGCCGACAGCTAATGTGTACATATTATCTCATATAGTCATGGTTGCGTGTGGTATTTTGCACCCCAGTCAAAGGGTCGTCGTTTCTCGCGAGGTCCTAAAAGGAATAACTGGGTAATGAAAACTGGGCTTGGCACCACTAGCCAATCACAAATCTAATGGCCTTACACCGTAGGCCATTAGATTTGCCACTATGGCCGCCCAACAAGTGCCAAGCTACAAAGCTGATACGACGCGTGAATACAATCACTATGCACCTTAACACTTTTTAAGTTTATTGATACTCTGATTTTTGTGTAATAGAAATGGGCTAGATACACCTATTAGTGTTTTTGGGTGATTTAGATTACCTAAAAACATTTAAGTAACATTATTCTTCGACTTGAATTAGTAGGTAGGAGAACAAAAAAAAATGGTTTCTAAAATACTCACCTAAGTATGAGTAGAAAAGAACCTGAATTGCGTAAACAAAAGTTATCGGATGGCATAATTAAGTAGATACTTTTATATATAATTCACAGCAGTGGGTGAAGACCTTGTTAATTCTTACAGGTTTTTGATGGTATTAATTTACTTCTCGAGAAAAGATTACTCGACAAGAATGCAGCTGGGACAGTTTTAAATTTTGCATTTTACGTAGCAATGTGAAGAGCATCACTAATGTTTTCTTTGTTTCTTTTCAGATTAAAGTTATACAAGACACGTTGGCTGAAATATACGGCGCGGAGACGCCTAAAATGATTTTTATCGTGGTGTCAAAGCGCATCAACACGCGTATCTTCGTCCCGCAGGGGCAGGCGAGCGGCGCCAACCCGCGCCCCGGCACAGTCATCGACGACGTTGTCACGCTCCCAGAACGGTCAGTCACACTTGTAGAAATAAAAATACTTAGTTTAGCAGAGTTAGACGAATTCAGTATTGTTCAGTCTGGTTTAGTTTTATAATAATCTCTGAGATCGTCATCCACGACGTTGTCACGCTCCCAGAACGGTCAGTCACACTTATACAAAAAAAATACTTAGTTTATCAGAGTTAGACGAATTCAGTATTGTTCAGTCTGGTTTAATTTAAAAACAGTCTCTTAGACGTTAGAGATTATACAAAATTGCACGTCAATATAATAGGTCAGATATCCACTTACTTACCCAGCCTACTTGTAGAATTTCAATTAAACTCGAAGAATATTAAGAAAAGTTTGAGAAAATATATAATTATTTTTCAGGTACGATTTCTTCTTGGTGTCGCAAAACGTGCGCGAGGGGACGATCGCGCCAACGTCTTACAATGTGCTGTTCGACAGCACCGGCTTGATACCAGACAGGGTAAGCTAATTGACCATATTTCATTGTATGTTATTAGTTGTTGCCCGCGTCTACTTATTCGAGATGAGGGCGATAAGTCCTGCACTGACGTCTCGCTTGGGGTGTATTGTGCATTTCCCCCTACCAGCACCTACCCGAGCCAACCCAACTCCTTGAAATATCGGAGTGAGGCTCTGGGGCGCTGGCACAGTTGCTCCAGTGGCGTAGATGGTAGTGTAAGTAATGACGATGAAAAGCAGTCTAGCTGTTGCGGTGACGTGGATGAGAGGCAGCTGTGCCCCATGCAACCCGGTATCTTCATGATCAAATTCCCTCCTGGCCATTTTTCTATCGGACTGCCAGAGCGGGCACAAAAAATCGACACCGCTTTATGGTCGGTATTCCGAAAACCCGAACGAAGCACTTTGATTCCTGATTCCACTTTTATTATGCGAACTGCTAGTTTGTGGAATGCGCTGCCTGAATGGGTGTTCCCCGATAGTTACAATCTGGGTGTCTTCAAGTCACGAATGAATCGGTTTCTTCTAGGCAAGCGTGCTCCACCATAGACCGCATCATCGCTTAACATCAGGCGAGTCAGCGGTCAAGCGCAAGCCTATTATTGAATAATAAAAAAAAATACAATTTCATCTTTCCGCAGGCGTTAACGCTAACAGAAAATGGGTCTTGTCTAACCCCCCTGTTCCAGTGGATTCGCCTTCTTAAAAGACAATCTTCCATTCCAGATCCAGCGCCTGACATACAAGCTGACGCACATGTACTTCAATTGCTCGAGCAATGTGCGCGTGCCGTCTGTCTGTCAGTATGCACACAAGTTGGCCTTCCTGGCAGCCAACAGCCTGCACAACAACCCGCACTACTCTCTCGAGGATACACTCTACTTCCTGTAGAGAGGCGTTGGTCAGGTGAGTGCAAGGTGCACTATAGATAACGTTAAACTTATTCATAATACTAAATATCAGACAACCTGTTGAAGTGCACGATGATCACCTTTAGGATGGATCAGCTTGGGGCGTTAGTCTATTGAGAAGCGCGCCAAGAGGCTCATCGGCAACGAATCCCTGGTTCAGACTAAGCTCCTTAGTCTTGAGCATCGGCGCTAAGTTGCTAGTCTATCGGTCTTTTATCGGATACATTTCGGAGAGTGTGTATCGGATCTTTATGATCTAATTCCCTCCTGCCCATTTTCTATCGGACTGCCAGAGCGGGCACAAAAAATCGACACCGCTTTATGGTCAGTATTCCGAAATCCCGAACGAAGCGCTTTGATTCCACTTTTATTATGCGAACTGCAAGTCTGGGGAATGCGCTGCCTGAATGGGTTGTTCCCCGATAGTTACAATATGGGTGTCTTCAAATCACGAGTGAATTGGTTTCTTCTAGGCAAGCGTGCTCCACCGTAGACCGCATCATCGCTTTACATCAGGCAAGTTGGCGGTCAAGCGCAAGCCAATTATTGAATTTAAAAAAACGATGTGATACAGTAATCTAGTAAGCTGAAAACTCTTCTCAAGGTCACGGTATCTAGACTGGGGTGCCATTTGACTTCATCACAGAATGTCCTTTTCGCAAATTGTCTATCAGTCGCAAAACATCCCTTTCGCATAATGCCTTCTACTCAAAATATCTCTTACACAGGGACATTCTCTTTGGGGTTCTGTACCCATAAGGATGTAAATGGCACCCTATTACTAAGCCTACTTTGTCTGTTTGTCTGTCTGTCTGTCCGTCCTACCTATTAACGGCTGTATCTTTCGAACCGTAATAGATAGCCAGTTGAAATTTTCACAAAATACATATTATGTAATGTTACGGCGGATTAACTAAGGATTATTTCCATACAACAAACGTATTTTTGTATTTGCTCTAATGTAAAAACAGTAATACGTTCAAGCGTTAAATTTGGCATGATTATAGTACGTACTCTAAAGTATAACAAGTAATAAATAATGGCCAAGTGCGAGTCGGTGACAAATTTCTGTTTACCACCGGTTCTCGCCGAAGTTAAGCAACGTCGGGCGCGGTCGGCACTTTGATGGGTGACTGCCTGGGCGATAATGGGATGTTGTCTTTTTGTACTTATATTTTGTACTTTAGTAGCTAACAAGTTGTGTGGTGGTACGGAACACTCAGTGCGTGAGTCCGAGTTGCACTTGGCCAGTAAGTGGCAAATACAAATACGGTAATAGATTGTTCTTCCAAAACCTTGACCAGACGGATACTCGTGAAATACTTACTGCAACTCACCTGAAGACTGACCGAATCGTCTGTTGCTTAACTTTGGGTGATCACTTTAGAACACCTAGTTTAGCTACACCTCAAGCGCTATGCAGCGATAGATAGGCAAGAGCTTCAAACGAGCTTGCGTCGAGGGTTGAAAAGAAGTTCAGCTGTACTAAAAGCATTATTTTTTTCAGGTCCTGTGCTGTTATGGCCTTCACCTGGTTAATAATATGTAAAACAAACCATAGTATTAGTAACATGCCACGTTGATTGATAAAATAAATGGCATCTATCACGGTCGTCATTGGTGTCGGTTCTATTGTACTATTTTCTATTTAAATTGTTGCCTCATTTTTGTCACATATTGTAATGAAAAGAGGCATATATTGTAGTGTTGTGAGATGATTTAGATAATCATACAACAGCGCCGACGCCACTGGCGCGTTTAGTTTTGCGTGGAAAATTATTCCACGGAATCTCTTAAATTAGGATGACTCGTCGAGCTTAGATGTAAGGTTAAAATCTTTGTGCCAAGTAAGTCTTGGACTTACATGTCTCATTGACATATTTTTTGATGTTTTTAGGAATGTGTGTAATTTGGAGTACAATATGAACAAGTTAAATTTAATTAGGTTTAAGTCTTTCGAAATATGTCCAGTCAGAAGCAGTTGTGGTAAAAATAGGAGAAAAAATTAATAACAAGTAATACTTAGATTTAAGCTCTTTTGATTTTTGAAATAGGTCTTGCCAGAGGCAGAAGTGTTGACTTCATTCCATATCATAGATAAAACATTTGGTTACTCTTCACTTTTCTTTTTTATATAATAAGTAACTATAATGCTACTATTGTTGTTTCCTAAGCCTACCTCAGCTTTTTTAAGACTGTATTGTAAGGTATGGAGACTAGTCGTTCCTGCCATTGAACTAAAATAGTCCTGTTGGCATTTGTTTTTGTGACCACCGAAATTATTTGTCATTGTTTCATTAAGATTATTTGATTAAGGAATAGAAGTAACAATGTGATATTGACGGTGCGTTGTCGGTGTGTCTAAAAAAGGTTACTATTTGTAGTACTTTATTGTTAATTTGTTTGGCTTATCAGTTTGTACTTTTTTTAGTAAAATAAAGTCAATTGAAGTCTATTTATCGTTTATTTTTATGTACACTGTGACCAGCAGTCTCCCACAACGCATTTAATAAGTGTTGGCATAAGAATAAGTTAGGTAGGTGAGGTACCTATAAAAACGGATAAATAGAGACAAAACATAGAAATTTTTATATCATTAATAGGTCTGTTCCCTAACGTTTCATTTATTACAAATAACAGGCTTATAGTGAAGGATATAGTTAAAAATATCACATATACTGGAAAAAAAATTGGCTCAGAAATTTCTGAGATATTAGCGTTTAAAGTTTTTGGTGGGGATGGAGAGCGGATGCTCTTTCTCTCTCCCGCAAAGCGTGTGTTAGTATTGCATTTGTATAGCGCGCGTACGGCTTGACGTCATAACGTGCTATAGTACGCTCTCTATCTAACATGAAAATAAAATCCTTTAAACTTTTTTGTTTTCGTTGATGGGCCATATTTATGATCAGCCTTGTTATGAGGTAATAAAAAAATATTAAGACATGCCTATTTCTAGACCTGCGAAAAGAAATATGAGTTCTCTCTTAAAAAAGCATACCTAATTTTCACAATTACCTAAGTTGTGTAAAAATTAGAGGCTAACCTTAAGTGGATTAGATTTAATCTCTATTTCCGTTTTACCGCAGTAGTTGGTTAGGTTATTTGGTACTTTCTCTCATGATTAAAGAAGTAGAACTCACTACACAAGAGATTAAACCCTGGATTTACTGTAGTTGTCTAGGTGGTGGATGGAAGTAGTTATAATGTAGGTAAAAATCTAACTCAAACTACAATTCAAATATTCTCACAATACTAGAACCTAGCGTCTCACAAACATAATTGTCTGTAGCACAAAATTAACATTAACATAGCTTCGCCCGCGTTCTCCAGTCATTGGTAAGTAAATAAAATTACATAGACACCTCGGCTTTGTTTCTGAAAAAGTTATTTGGGTTACATTGAACAGAGTTTGAGATTGAGTTGTGCTAAGCCGAATAGAGCACATTACATGAACAACTTACAATTCGGTATGTAAAGTTTTTTTTTGGTATTTTTTTTATATTTTTATTTCGTAGATTAGGTCATTACAAGAAACTAATTTCAATATTTTTGTTTTATATTCAGTAGTTATTTTATAATATTTTTTTGAAAATTTGAAACCTATGACGTCACTCTTTTGCACAAATATGTAGTTGCATTGAGAAGCCAAAAAAAGCACGCGAGTAAAAATAAAAAGACATTAGAACATACTTTGACAGTAACAATGACATCTAATGTCTGCTTGTTTGTTTATGGAAACCCTAGGGTTACTAGCTCACTGATTTGCAAACAACAATATTTTATTGATGTTAGTATTTTATTTGTTGGATTATTCAGGTTCTGTGTTTTTTATTCTTAGGTTGAGACATCATGTTTGAATATAAATTATTAATCATACATCAAATGACATATTAAAATATGTTTAACATTATATACCGTTGTGAGTACCACCTATAATAAAAACAAATTAATCTGACGTGGTGAAAATTAATTCTATTAAGTAGGTGCTTCCAGTAAAAACGTTCTAAATCAGATATTTATTTCCCCGAAAAAACAATTTCACATGATTTTTCCCTACGCTTAGGGAAAAATACCCCATGTTGGCAACTCTGAAAAGAACTAGACTGTAAAACCCAAGGATTTTATATATACCCTAAAGGGACCTGGATTGAGTACTCATGCTAAAAAAACGGTCCGAGGGAAAAGCGAGCACGGAGTAATTTGTCCTTTTCTTGTAGGGTGTTCATGATTTTGAGGAAACGAAGACATTGGCGTCGATTCTGGCATACCACTCACTAAACTAAACCAATCTGACAGGACTAAAATTATATGCCTCTCTTTTCATTTTAATATGTGAGAGAAGGATGGCAACAATTATAGAGCTGTCAAATTTAGTTTAGTTTAGTTAAGAGTGCATCAGAATCGATGCCATTGTAGGTAATTCCTAAAATCATCGTATAGGTACTCTCAGTAAATACAGGAAGTTCATATAGGCCCAGTGACGAGCGCTAATGTCAGAATTTAAGGCCGCCAGGACGCCTGAAGGCCTCTGCGATGGCTTAGCGGCTATTGTTATAAGACTCAACGACTCAACACATACGTGTCACGTGACATATATTTTTTTTAAATTTTAAATAGGCTTGCGCTTGGCCGCCAACTCGCCTGATGTTAAGCGATGATGCGGCCTACGATGGAGCACGCTTGCCTAGAAGAAACCTATTTACTCTCGACTTGAAGGCACCCAGATTATTAACTTTTCATTCGACCTACGTTTGGTTTCTAAATGCCACTCGCAATCACCCTACCTAATATTGACCGTGTAGTCCGTTGCTTAAATTCGGTGATCAGTTAGCAACACCTATTAGATGACGATGATGATGAAAGTAGGCTATCACTTTCCATCCCTTGAAATATACCCATGCAAAAAATCTTGTTGATTTGTTGTTGTGTGAAAAAGTAACAAACAAACACACTTTCGCATCCTATCCTACTTCCTACTAATATTATAAACGCCAAAGTTTGTATGTATGGATGTTTGTTCCTCTTTCACATACATCAGACAAACTTTTGCATTTATAATAAACTAACCATTAACCGCGACTTCGTACACGTACACTTTCATCTAAACTTTCAACCTTTTTGGGCCCTTTAATTCGGCCCTTTCGCAAAATATTTTTGCGATTTGCATTAAAAAGGTCTACAAAAAAGTCCACGATGGTATGTGTCTATTTCTTAGGGATAACCCACAATAAACATTTTATATTATTTATTTTTTACGAGAAATAATGGCTTATTTACGTAAGGATTTTAAGCAATACAGCATAAATCTTTATCCAATTAAGTACCTTAAATATGTATTGAATGCATTTAATATAGACCAATATGGCTGTTTACAGCATGGAATTTAAATGAACATTTTCTAAGATATTAGATTTTAAATGCAGGGACATAGCGGTTGCGGCGGTACCGGCCCATCAGCCAGTGCCCAGTACCACAACAGGCCCATACCGGCGGCGTGTTTCACATGGCCAATTATGAAAACAACATGTTTTGTTTGTTTTGCCTAATGACAAAAAAGCTGTGAACGTAGTATATAAAGACATTCTGTAGTATATATTATTTTATTTTTAGCATTGCACCCGTGCGAAGCCGGGGCGGGTCGCTAGTGTCGTTATAAAATCTTCTGTGTTGAAGTGCAAACTGCACACCCTGGAGTTTTTTGTTATACTTGCTGTTCGACTAAGAATTACGTCCAACAACATTTTTCTTACATCCTCTTTTGTTGGTATACTGTAACATGAAATATATTCAGCGATGAATTTAGGTACTTTCATTTTTTATGTAATATTTAGAATGATTCCCGTACGATTCCTCGAAACACCCTTGAACGATACAACTGTACACAGAAAGCTCGGTTCACCGTTGGATGGTGGTACTAGATCTACGTTTCGCCACTTATTCACCTGATGGTACGTGACGGTGTGGCGGAGGATGGAACACGTTGATCTAGAAATCAATTCATATCTATCTATACATGTCTATCACTAGCCATGAAGATATCTAGTTTGTTGTTCTCAGGAAACAAGGAGGACGGCAGGGAGTTCCATTCTTGGGCAGTACGTATCATAAATGAAGACCCAAATCGTTGAGTTCAAATCTTTGGAATTTTCACTAGGAAGGGGTAGTGGGGAAGGGGGGGTGGTAGTGTGCAGCCGTTCTACTTTTCCTAAGTGAAAGGGGGAGGGTGGAACAAGGGCTCGAAGCTTTTGCGCACACTCGCCGAAATGCGAATTACTTTAAAATATCCCTAGGTCATGCTAAAACATAATGTATAAAAATAATTGTTCATGTTCACACGAGTATGGACACCCTAATAAACATTTTCTTGTTTTCAAGCTTTATGTACCTATCTGTGAAAAGATATGCCGCAGCCACCAAATGATTCACTAGCACAGTTTTTACACAACAATTTTTCACCATCTTAAAATAATTATTCAAAAATCATGCATGAAAAAACAAAATAAGCAAACAATCAAAAACGTCATGTCGTTAATGCTGCCAGTAGCTTCATGGTTCAGTAGAACCATGAAGGTTCCTAGTAATTATACTTGGAACCTACATGGTTACTTAAAAATTAAATTGAAATAGGTACATGATACATTAGATATATCTACATTAATATCCGTTAGAAAATGGAAATAAAAATTAATCTTTATTTTATTGATAGTAATTTTATGTTTACACCCCAAAATAGGGCCTGCCTGGTATGTCCTATTGAATAAGTAAAACTACTAAAATATAATTACGGGATAATTACCGTGGTGGTTGTGGAATGAGATTCCACAACATCTTATAACTTTAGTGAACAGCCGAGATAGTTTAAAACAGAGTTTTACTAAAATATATGTATTATGTAATGGCAATCTTTAGAAAGGGATACACTTCCTCCGTGGTAGCTATCTCAGTGAGCTCGTTTTACCTCCATGTTCCTAGCCACATTATTATGAACCCTTACGTTTAGACGTTAAGGTTTAGTTTTGTATGGGAATATTTTGACAGAACGCAATCTAGTATATATGTTTATCTATGGTAAAACCACAGATATGAAAGAAAAATATTTTCTGTGTGACGAACAGTGTGTCAAATGTATTATATTTTTTTATTCTTAAAAAGCACAGATAATAAACTGTTAAAAAGTGACGTCATTTAGAGGCCAATGAAAGTCGAATGATTTCTTAGTTTTTTGTTAAAATAAATGGCATCTTATCGTTTTAAAAGGTCAGAGTAGAAAAATAAGGGTTTGTAACATAAAATCTCGAAATGGTTTCGGAATTGGCATAGGTAAATTTTTTTTAGCATACCGAATTGGAACAATCCTAATATTGCGAAATCAATAAGGGGCCAACGGCTAACTCGGTATCAAAGTAACGTTAAATCCGCTTAGTTGGAAAATCACGCGACCGCAAACCGTATCTGGGCGCGTTAAGGTTCACGTTCTCGTGATTTTCCAACTGAGCGGATTTAACGTTACTTTGATACCGAGTTAGCCGTTGGCCGTAAGGCCGGTTCTTCTAAATCGAACGTGAATAATATTTTAAGAAAGTTTTTTATTTGCGATTTCAAGGTTGTTGTCATTGTAAAAGTATTACGTGTGTTTTATGTGTTTTTATTTCTGGTGTACACAATAAAGAGTTTCTATCTATCTATCTATCTAAAGTAGACCATAGTGATAGTACATTGAGCTCATTTCAGCTTGGTACACTTTCCGTGTAACCTTTTTATTTTAAATGAACTGCTTTTCATGTGTACCTTTTGTATTTCTTTGTCACTTCACAATGGTTCTTCCCAGCTGCTTGCTATTCGTGTTTGTTTCAGAAACTACCAAAAATCGATATCCATGTTTATGTTGGGTCTTCATAGCAACGCGTGAACTCAACACAATCGGACGGACATTCAGAATACAAAGCTTATCAAAGCAAAAACATAGGTTAAAATAATTAGAACAAGTAAATAAGACATGGAGGAAGAGAAAGGAAGCGAAGACTCTGAAAATTGGAAGGTTTACGAAGCATTGTGCAGGAAAACACCGACAGAGGTACGCATATCATTCATTTTATTATAAATGCGCAGTAACTGTCTCTTGTCAAATTGTTGTTACATTACACGATTAAACGGCTGAACAAATCTTGATGAAACACAAGGAAATATTTGGCATCAAAGGACATATTTTATCGCCGAGTGCAGTTAGTTCTTGAGTCCTGAGACTGTTTTCAAACTGACATACCTAGGCTAGGGCCAGTACATCAGATCAGGCAAACAAGGGAGATATGCCCTAGTACAATTATCGTTCGTGTTCAAATGTCTTCGTGTTTCATACTTTTTAGGGATCCGTACCCAAAAGGTAAAAACGGGGCCCTATTTCTAACCCTATGATGTCTCTGTCCTAACTATTAACGGTTATATCTTTCGAACCGTAATTGATAGCCAACTGAAATTTTCACAGAATATACGGAATGTAAGGGGAACACTCGAAGCCAAAAGAAGGTAATTGTACTCATCATTATAAACAACTTTTACTATGGGACCAGCCCTGAAATCGCGAAAAAAATATCAGCTGTTCTGTAGAAAACGGTCATTGACACTCGACAAAATGTATGGAACAGCTGATTTTTTTTTCGCGATTTCAGGGTTGGTCCTATAGTAAAAGTTGTTCATAATTATGATTACAATTACCTTTTTTCGGCTTCGAGAGTGTTCCCCTTACAACCTGTATGTTACGGCGAAATACCTAAGAAATAATAAAAAAGTCAAAAAGTAAAAACGAAAGGGATACAACAAACTCCCATACAACAAACGTATTTTTTAACGTAATTTTGTATTAGCTCTAATGCATTTTCTTAATGTAGAAACGGTAATACGTACAAATAGTAAACTTGCCATTATTATAGTACACACTCTAAAGTATAAAAACAAATAAATAAATAATGGCCAAGTGCGAGTCGGTGACAAGTTTCTGTTCACTGTCAAATTATAACTGGTTATTTCGTTATTGAATTTTGTGGTGGTGCGGAGTGCGCGAGCCCGACTCGCACTTGGTCGGTTTTTTTTTTTCACTATACCGTTTAACGAAAAAACTAAATAGATGGTTACTGCTCAATTACTCATTTTCACGCACACTAAGAAACAGTACGCGAGCCCGACTCGCACTTGGTCGTTTTTTTTTTACTATACCGTTTAACGAAAAAGCTAAATGGATGGTTACTGCTCAATTACTCATTTTCACGCACACTAAGAAACTTGTACCGACACCAATGAACTAATAGTCCACACACAAAAAAGGGCGGCAACTTAGAATTATTATTACTACGGCGGCAAGGCTGTCTGCAGGGTGAATTCGACTAAAGCTATCCAGCCTGATTTAGGCTTGATGCTACCCTAGATCACCCTTGTTTGTCTTATTTGAGGCTAGGACGATGTTGAAAATCGATCATAATTATAGAATAGAATTCTATATAGATAGAATTCCATCAATTCCATCCATGTTATAGATTACCATTATTAATAATTTTTATTAATAGTTAGATAATTTCTTAGCTGATATTCAATACCTTTCAAATGAAGTATAATATTTTAAAATCTCTAGAACCTAGGATATTAATTATTTCTCAGAACTACTCAAAAAATAAAATTGTCTGTCATTCCAAATGAAGTATCCCAAGTACTTTCATTTAAGTTTGCGTCTTCTGTCATACGATAAACTACACGTCCATAAAATATATCTAGTCCATCATCGGGTGAACTTATTGGTTCCAAAATAAACCTCGCATATCTTACACCTACTTCCTTAATGCACATAATTCGATCGTAAAAAAATAAGAGTCCAATCAGAATCAGAAATCATTTATTGTAAAACTGTGTACAGAAGATGATAAAAACATGGTAGGTAGGCAGTATCAACAGTCTGCCCCTTACGAGCGTACAATAACTTAAGGTAAGTAGGTATTATGCTAACATTAAATAACCGGTTTATATAGTTATTATAATTATTAAATTAACAATAAAATTGAAATTAGTCACTAAAATATTCCTTTAACTTGTACTTAATATCCTTTGGAAATAAGCCACGTTTTTAATTTCGTTTTGAGTTTGTTATCGTTTAACATATTTATATCAGTAAGTAACTTATTATAAATCTTGAGAGCCATTACTTAAGGACTATTATGGTACATCATACTATTGTTAATTTGTGGCATGAAAATGTTATATTTTAAGAGAGAAAGAATAGAATAGTAAATTTCGTTACCTATCTTACGGCTACTAATAGTCCTACAAAACATGTCAGTATTTATATTCTCTTTGGACATATATTGTCAGTATGCTGAATGTGCCGTAGAAAGTAATGATTACGGTAAAAACTACGCCACATTGTAATTCACGAGGTTTTACCTAAATAATGCACCTTTTAATTCATGTGCTTTCATTATCTTGAAGGGGTTGCGGTGCTGCGCCGTACCTCGCACGGAAATCTCTTCCTATAAAGAACACTACCTACTAATAGGTAGGCGGTTAATAAGCCGCTTTTCAGGACTTTCCTTTCAGCATTTTTCGGGTAACATTCCATGAATCGCTTTACAAACAACGCCAATATAACGTCATGCAAACAAATAATAATTCCACGGGGTACCATCCCCCGGATTTATGTAAATTCAGCTGAGCATGCACGAACGTCGCTCGCTTTATTCAATAGATATCGTGACTCTCGGTAAGTCTGAAATGGCGAGGCCTATCACGCTACGTTCAAACGAGAAGTACTTTTACTACCCTAGTCGTCTTCTGTAAGTCACGTAAGCCTGTCTTTTCCAAGGGGTGCAGAAACAACATGGCAAATGTGTAAGTAAAAAATGGTCTTTGCGAGTTTAGAGCAAGTATGAAAATATACACAGCTTATAATTCAAATGACTAACAAAATATGTTTGCAGATGGAAGCAGAGGTGGGAAATGACATCGTAACATCTTTACGAAGCGATCTCGCCGGGCTCCAATACAAACGAGATAAGCTTATTTCTGAAGTGAGGTTCCTTTTCGTTCATTTCTGTTTTTGTTACCAAACTATCAACTTTAAAATAAATATCGGGAATAACATTTACAGAACAGTGATTTGAAAAACCAAATGCTAGCCCGAGACCAGAGAATATTAGAGCAGCAGGTGGAGATCGACCACTTGCGCGAACAAAATGCGAGACAGAATGCCATCATATCGTCGCTTCGGAAGAAAATACAAGACCTCGAAGAAATACAACGGAATCTTCAAGCTGCACAGACCAGAAATGAGGTCACGATACAAACGATGCAGAGAGACAATCGCTATTGCGAGGAAAAAGCAAAAGATATGGAGAAAAAGTTGCGCTCTCTTGAGCTAGAATGTCACAATGAAGAGCAACTGAAAGAAAATGCACGTTGTCAATTTCATGACTTGGTTCGCCGCCTCTCGGCCGCTATAGACGCGGAGTTTTGCGATGCAACACACACGCACTCACCTGAGAGCCTTATCATCAAAGCAGCCGAACTCGTCCAAGAAATCACCAGACTAAAGAACAAATGTATGAACACCACAGAAAACTTATCTTCGACCGAACAAGACCTTCGCAGCTGCCGAGATGCGTTGGAAAGAACTAACACTGATAAAGAAATTTTGCAGCGTCAACTGACTGCTCAAATGCTAGACATAGAGCGGTTGAAACAAGAAAAGGAGTCGCTAGCGGTGCATAACAGAGTAATTGAAAGAGAATTACACGACGCAAGGGAAAAGCTGTCACATTGCTCTAAGAATCTCAATGTAATAACTGACAATGTGACTCAAAACGAATCAATCATTATACAACTTAAGGGTAAGTAAGCATGGCAAACGTACAATAATAACTTTTAATTAATTTCGCTGTGTCAGCTAACTTATATGGACGATAGTTTGATATTTATTAAATTGTCTATTCAGAGGATTTGAAACATCGCGACGAGAAATACCAACGCCTGCACGCAGAATTCCGCAACACGCTAGAATCCATCGCCATTCTCCTCAGCTTGCCGACGCGCTTTGTTGAGGCCCATGAGAGTACCATCAAAGACAGAATTCGTGAAATTCTCAACGAAAATAAAGACAAAAGTATGGTAAGTTGAATCAGCGAAGTAAGTAGGTACACAAGCTGGCTTTAAAAAAGTTATCTATAGTAAGAAAAGTGGCTAGGTTGGAATCCTCGCTTAGCAATGGTGTCTTTTTTCAGCAAATAGATGCACTGCGAGATAAGTTGGGATTGGAGTCGCAACAGCTCAATAGAACCGCTCACATGCACGACCAAGCAGCCACTCGTCTCAGGATCCTAGAAGACGAGAGGAACATGCTGGAAGCCAAACTTCACAAACTGGAATCCGAGCTCAACGGAACAGAAATGGCGAAAGACAGTCTACGCAAAGACAAAGCCAACGTACGTGTGTCGACGACCTCGCATTTGATAGTGAATAAATAAAGTAAATAACGAGGAAACGCCGCAACTTTCTTGCATACATAAATCAGGTTTATTGTTACAGTTTGTTGGATTCCTCGAGCGTCTAAGCAGGACGCTTAATATGGATGAGTTGACTCAAGATGTCGGCATAGAACTGCACACGGAATCGATAATACACCGCGCCGAGCAACTAGCGAGACTCGAGAGCGATAAAATTGTTGACAAGGTCAGCCGATGCATGCAATACTACTGAGCAATGTACATTTTTCTGCTCTGGCACCCACTCGCTTGGATCGCGAGAAATGTGCCCGCGCAAAAAATGCGAATCGATCTTATCTGTATATTTTATACGGCATGTTGGTTTTGCTATGACGTTAACAACAATTCGCCGATGCAAGGAAATCCATGTCGTACTTACCTTCATCATTTCATATGTTACTAACCAGTATCGAAATGTCAATATGATCCATTAATTCCAATAGCACAAGCGGAATTAGTGTAAATTTATAGCTGAGCCAAAAAATTAATATCCTGTATTAACAAACATGTACACATACCTTATGTTTTAAATGTTTATCGGGACTTATCACGTATTTTTTAATTTAGTCCCGATAAAAATTAAAACATTTACATTTAAAACATGTGTTCAAATCGCGAAAGTTTAAAAATTACTATGTACATACCCAGTTCTTCTGTGAGACAATAAGTAAAGTAATCGGTCATGTACATACTTAGTTGTTCTGTGAGACAATATGTAAAGTAAACGGTCATGTATATACCTATGGTTGTTCTGTGAGACAGTAAGTAAAGTAATCGGTCATGTACATACCTAGTTGTTCTGTAAGACAATAAGTATAGTAATCGGCCGTGTACATACCTAGTTGTTCTGTGAGACAATAAGTAAAGTAATCGGTCATGTACATACTTAGTTGTTCTGTGAGACAATATGTAAAGTAAACGGTCATGTATATACCTATGGTTGTTCTGTGAGACAGTAAGTAAAGTAATCGGTCATGTACATACCTAGTTGTTCAGTAAGACAATAAGTAAAGTAATCGGTCATGTACATACCTATAGTTGTTCTGTAAGACAATAAGTATAGTAATCGGCCGTGTACATACCTAGTTGTTCTGTGAGACAATAAGTAAAGTAATCGGCCATGTACATACCTAGTCGTTCTGTGAGACAATAAGTAAAGTAATCGGTGTTATCCGTGTCATAATGAGTGTGTGTTTTACATAGCTGCTATATTATGGATACTATGGCACCCTCCCGAGGCTGAGAAGAGAAAGATCCTTCCACGACTTGCCTTACCTTAAAGAAGTAAGAACACCAAATCGGCATGTCGTTAATGACGTAGGTGTCATGATTGAAAAGCGATTTTAGTTCACCCACAAAATTACTACATTGTTGATCGTTAACTGTGTAATTATTACTTGTTATCATATTTAACGTAGTTTTTAAATGCACGCAAGTAAGATTCTGCACAATTAAATAGGTAGTTAATGTTTTCGATTGGTATCATTAATATTGAATTAACTACAATTATAGTGTTATAACCAGTTTAATTTTATCATCATTATTTCAATCTGCAGTTAAATCTATTATCCTACATTTTACTTTTATTTTGTTCATTAAACCTAAATTTCACATAACTTTGACCTGGCAAACTCTAAAAGTATACCTAACTTGTTTTCGTACCCAAAAGTATCAACGTAACCCTATTACTGAGCCTACGCTGTCTGTCTGTCTTACCTTACGGCTGTATCTTTTGAACCGTACTAGATAGCCAGTGGCAATTTTCACAGAATATGTAATGTTACGGTGGACAAAAAAAAACATAGTCGAATAGATTACCTCCTCCATTTTGAAGTCCGTTAAAAAGTTTATAAATTATAAAGGCAACAACAAGCCCCCGATTTCACAAGCATATTTTTTACGTTTTTTTGTCTTCGCTCTAGTATAAAAATAATAATACGTACTGTGCGTCAAACTTAGCGTGGTTATAGTAGGTACACTAGGTACCTAAACATTCAAAAGAAAAAAAAACTTTGGCCAAGCGCGAATCGGGCGCTTATTGTTGGTGTTTATTTGTTTTATTTTGTTAGCATACTAATTTCACATCACACAATGATGAAATTGCCGCTAATTAAAAGTAATAAAAAAACGCAAATCAATTTTATTAAAAAAAAAACAGTTAGGGAATGTTAGTATACTTTTCAAGTTTTGCGGGGTCTCAAAATAATTATGTAAAAATTAGGCGCCGCTGAGTTGGACACCTTAAATGCTTATTGGACTACATGCCCTCCTATTCTTCCGGCGTTTGACGGAAAAAATGAGCCCCATCAGCCATTGTAATAACAAGTAGACACCTAATAAGCACTTATCTATGTTGATTTTCTTTTTTTATGTATACCTAGTATAAGGATCTGTAGGTAGTTAAATTTTACTATCTGTGCCAAGTCTACCACTTGTTGCAGACCGCTGTGGTTTATCAGTTACAAAGACGTATTAGGATACTGAGAGAGCAGCTGCAAAGGAAAGATCTGCATCTTGATCTACTACGCAGAAAGCTGAGCGTTCAGGTGAGTATATGCATGCACCAACTTTACACGGCCCAATGTAAATCCTTATTTCGAAGGACATTTACACCTTTGATACAAATCCGTTTAGCCATGAGAGTTACTGTTCGCATTAAAAGATTTGTTCCTGGTAATTGGAAGAACTGAAGATCCGTACTATAATAAACTTTACTAATTAAAAAAATACTGGCGCCTTACGGACAACTGCTATTGCGGCACCAAACTAACGTTAAATCCGCTCAGTTGGAAATCACGCGAACGTGAACCGTACCCGGGCGCGTTAAAGTTCTCATTCACGTGATTTTGCAACTAAGCGGATTTAACGTTAGTTTGGTGCCGCAATAGCAGTTGTCCGTAAGGCCCTTTTTTGAAATTAAGCTTTTTCGTTTTCTCAGCAGACCCTTTCATTAAATACCCATATCATGATGGTAGATATATAATAACATTTTGTCTGCCATCATGGGGCTTCCGCCATATTGAATTTTTATCATCTAGGACCAAAGTGTTTGGAAAGACAAATCCAATGAACCCAAACTCAACGGGGTTACTTCGTTTCGTTTAGGAGCCTTTATTCTTCTTCTTATGGTCTCCATCATCAGACCAGCTCTATGGTACCATACATTGCATTGTCACCAAACTGGCAAAAGTAGGTATACCAATTTTCAGCTGTTCAGTTGAGGATACCTGGTCTAAAATTTAGTTGCAAGATTTGTCCCACAATCAATATAGAAAGGTCTTACGTAAAGATTTTCAGAAACCAAGAGTTGTAACTCTTGGTCAGTCAAACAACTAGATAATGATACCTACATTGGGCATATAGACGAATCTAACTATACCTCACACATCACACACACAAAATCGGTCCAGCCGTTTAGGCTATAGGATGTAATATAGAAACATTATAAAATACATGCATACATATACGCCCGAAAAACATTGCCCCTCTTCTTAGCCAGTCGGGGAAAATTATTATTTCAACCATGGTTGCTATAGCAACTTTAAGAGCCTCTTATACCAAATTTGACGGTTTTAAATCAATTTTATTCAGTTAAATTACAATATTTGAGCTGGAAAAAAATACGTGTCACAGATAGGTACATCTGTGTTTGAGTTTATGATTTGGTTCAAAACACGATAGAATAAACTTTTCTCGATCAAAAAAAAATCTGAAACAAAGTCGGCTTAGTTTATTTTTTTCATTTTATGCTCTAATGAAAGCTCGTAACAACCCGGAAATTGCATGTACTGAAAGGCAATTTTATTTAAAAAAAAAATTATTTGGATAGATTTTTGATAGTGAATAGTGTCGTTTTTTAGTGAAATTAAAAGCGTAAAAAGGTCGCGAGAATTTTGGCGCGCTGCGTTCAGTACCGCGCCAGGCGTCATCGAGGTCGGACCTATGCTCGTTTTTGTCGTTGCACTCCCCCCGCGGGCGTCCTGACTCTAGCGTGGCAAAATGCATCGTCGCTATAACTTGGCGGGGGCTGAGGGAGCGTTTTGTTGCCTACGCGACTCGGATAACCGGCCGTTAAGTGCCTATTTCTGGTGGTATAGGAGGAGAGTTGTCGCGTGCGCGCTGTGCTGCAAGCGGAGCGCGACGAGGCAGTGTCGCGCGGCAAGAAGCTGGCACGGCAGTGCGACAAGCTCTCTGTGCAACTGGCTGATGCGCGTGCGCAACTACGCGACCTTAACGCGCAACTCGCTGACGCTGCAGAGTACAAGGTGAATATAACCACGAACAGAAGTATAATTTAGGTAGGTATCTACTTATTGGTCTCCTTAACCGACTTCAAAAAGAAATAATTTCTCAATAATGTATTTTGTAAGTATAACAGTAATCAAGTTATGTTCAAATAATTGTCATTAAGTTCCGGCCTTAGGTCTTTGTACCTTTATTTCCTATGTGCCTCGGGTTACGATAACAAGGTTCCATCACTCGGTCCAGTAAAATCCACTGTAAAGATACATGGATGGATTTTTTGCACCTTTATGTCCACTTTATTCCTTTATCCATGATTTTTTGCAAAGTGGATTTTTATAACAATGCGTACCTACCTCAATACTCGAAGATACGATATAGTCCCCGTGCGAAAAAGGGGCGGCAAGTTCGTCTGCAAAAAACATCATCGTCCGACTAAAGACACCAAGCCTGATACGGGTCAGATACGTCGCCGCACTACCATATCTCCCTTGTTTGTCTGATCTGAGGCTGTGGCTGATGACGATGAATGATATTCCCACTAAGCCATCCCCTAACTACTTTTGTAATTTAAAAATAGCAATAAGACTTAATCCAACAATGCAGCTACATTACTACACTAGATTACTGGAATTTCTAATTTAAATGCAAGGTTAAAGTGATTTACTTAATAGAGGTTCTACCTTCAGTGATCTCATTGGATTTATTTATTTATTTATTTATGTACTACAACATAGTCATTACGCCGTGATGGTTAAGGCAGCAAGTAATTCCATAGTTGTCAATTATATTTGGTATGTTTTTGTTAAAACTATATACGAAACAGTATAACGACATTATAAATAATAATATAGAAATTGACATTTTTATTTCAAAAAATTTACATTATTAAAAGATATTCTCTATACCAAGTCCGTCAGATCAGACACAACCACTGGGTTGAGTCTGGCTGCTTCAAACACATCCGATGCATAGCATACTCGTGCAGAGTACGCACACCCGCGACCTTGTAGCGGTAGTGTGCGCTCTGCAGGTTTATGCACAGTTGCACTAACCTCATTCATGTCTGCTCATTTTGTTTTTATGTTTACACATATTTTTAAGTTACAATCCAGATCTGGACCGATAAAAGATATAATGTTTTGTAAGATTGTAATTTGTGTTGTGTATATAATAAATAAAATAAAAATAAAACTAATATGAATAACATTAAATTATTGTAATACTGTAAATACTACAATAATAATAACCTTATAAATTATTAAATATTAGATTCAAAGTCTACGCCAAGGAAGCTTCTAAACTTTCATTTTCTTTCTTACTTGTGATTAATAATAAACTGGCCAAGAGTAAGTCGGGCTCGAGCACTGAGAGTTCCGTACCACCACAAAATACAAAAATATCAATAAAAAACCGACTTCAAAATTAGTAACATATGGCATTTCGATTCCGTGACTTCGATTGAACAATATATGATGTCATCCAAGTAACCCAATTACCAGTTATAACTTGGTAATGAACAGAAACGTACAAGCGTCAAACTTGGTATGATTATAGTACGCTCTCTAAAGTATAATAAATAATGGCCAAGTGCGAGTCGGTGACAAATTTCGCGGCCGAGGCGCTGACCGCCGTGTTGGTCTATAGTAGCTTACGAGTAGTAGCATATAAATAGGTTACTTTTTAACTCGTAACTGTAGGAGAGAAAGTAAAAGTTGCGGCACTCTGCTAATGATATAGAATGGCTGAAAAAGTCCTGTTAGTACCGTAGAAATGTATTTCCACATAGTTCCTAAAGTTGACCAATATACGAAAAATTTATCCCTACAGATAACATCTCTAGAACGCGCGCGCAAAGTCGAAGAGTTACAAAAAAGGTTAGAGGAGGCCGAGCTACTCCGCGCTCGGTACAACCGCAAGGTGTGCGTGCTAAAGGACCAGGTGCGGGCCACGGGAGAGACCTTTGAACAAGAGCGGAACACCGTGGAGCACCAGATCACAATACTCAGGGACGACCTGGCCAGAACTAAGGAGCTGCTGGCTGAAAGTCAAAGGCGAGAGGCGCAGTTGCAGAGCTTTAGGTAACTTGCGTACCTTCTTGTCTACTTTGCTTCATTTCTCACTGACACTTTATAAAGTTACAAGACCAAACCAACCCTGCTTATACAACTAAGTCCATTAATCGATGAAGACGGTTCTGACTCAAAAGTTTATTTTTTTATCTTTATTTAAGATCATTTATGTAAAATTATCTTTGTCTTTATTTTTTGAATAGAATAGAATATAATTTATTATCATAAAGTCACATTAATGATAATATTTTTATAGCAAAAATATATAGTACGAATGCTTCTAGTAATTCTTGTCGTGTTATCTCTGTATATCGCGCGGCAGTAGGCGCGGCAGCCGCGTCAGGTCCGACAAGTCGGCTACTTGTAGCTTCATACCTAAAGCAATTATATCTTCTATGCCTAAAGTGCGGTGTGCGCCAGGCCTGACAGTAGTTAGAGTCTAGCTAATAAAAGTAGAGACAGAAAAAACGCGGCTAATTAAAAATTTGTATGAAATGCCTGGAATAATCTCACTTGCTACTTGTAAATTATTTTTTTTTATTGAACAACATTCAGAACACAGTAATGTTTGCATTTCATACATTTTGGGGTTGCAATGCGGATTTTTTAAAGTTGGCGCGCGTTTTCTTTCTTCTTTCATTAGCCAGACTCTTTAAACCGCATTTATTATCAATACTCTATTACCGTCAAATGTAATGAACACCTCCTTCCAGGAACTCGATCGCCAAGCTCCTCGGTATCCTGGTGCCCGCGTCAGTGTCAGACTTCGAGATGGTATCTCGGCTTCAGAAGCTGATCGACGCGCACCACGACTTCACGATCGTGTCGCGGCGGTACGACGACCCCGCACTGCTGCGAGCCTCTTCGCGCTCCCCGCCGCCTTCTAGGTGCAGGACTAGGACTCCAGACAGGTAATTACGTGACTACCCGCATAAATAGTACAGTGTTTACCTCGGGGTTAAAGACTTATTTAGTCCCTCGAACTATTAGCGCCCTCGCTACGCTCGGGCGCCAAACCCCGTCACGGGACTGAATAAGTCTTTAACCCTGAGGTAAACACTGTGCTTTTCATTACGAATACAAGGAAACTAAACATAAAAACATGAACTGACTAAAGAAAATATGAGTGAATTTTATTTTACATAATTAAATCAACATTTTTGGTGTGAAATTTATTTAAAGTTTATGGTAAAATTAGAGCAATTACTTATATTTAGTTAAAGGTTTTTTCGGGTATATAGATATTAGATATTTTCCACTACTGCTTTAGCCTCTTCTCTTATGAAACCAGACTGAGTATCAGCAACTGACGTGGCTCAAAAGATTAGCAAGCTGAAGTGGCAATGGGGTCATACCTGTAGAAGAACTGACAGCCTTTGGGATAGACAGGATCTAGAGTGGAAATCTCGAATCGGCAAACGTAGAGTAGGACGCCCTGTGGCAATGTGGAGCGATGACTTGCGAAAGGCGGCTGGTGGCTAATAGATACGTAAGGCAGAAGCCATGTCAATGCCATGCGGCGTTCTTTAGGGCAGGCCTCCGTCAGTGACGTACATTAAAAAAGCTGATGACGATTATTCACAATCATTGTTCCTATGGTTTCAAAATTGTATATACTGTATACCCAGTAGCATAGTTGACTGCACCATAAACATACCAGTCCGATCTGAACCATTTGATAGATAGATAGAATAGAAATAAAGGAGACCGCGTCGTATCATAAAGATTATCGTGCTCGATAACAGTTGTAATAAAGTCATCGTTCATAATTGAAATAGTATTAGCTACAGTCTATTAATCAAATTAAAACAAATGACAATGAAAACAGTGAAAACAGTCAGAAAACGTCCGAGCGTCATTGTACATACATTGTATCAATTATATACTTCACATTTACTCCAATTTAGACGTTATGTCGCTTGCATATTGTCCAACATTAGTTGTCCGCTATGTCATCATAACTCTGGCATCGCGCGACGTTGTAGTCGGATCGCGGACCTTGTATTGTAACTAACCAAAAAGTCTGCGCAATTCGTAGTGTGCGCTGAGTTTTGGTTTGGACATTTTTTTGGCACGATTGTGACTCTATTATATGTATTCTATCTCGATGCTGCACTATTATTAATTGCCTTACTAGTAAATACATTGTTAGCAAGAACTGAAGGTATATTTTCCTAAAAAGCATAGATACGCAGACTGGCAATACTGGCATTGATTCCAATCTGTGCAAGTGGCGCTGCATCAAACGCATGCTTAGCCCTTCTCATACAGCCAATGACATTGCGACTTGCGTTTAGTTACAGACAGCTTTGATATATCATAGCTGATTTGATCAGCAACAGCGAAATGCTGTATTTCAGTTGTCATCTCAGATCAGACAAATAAGGGAGATATGCCTTAGTACAAATTATCGTTCGTGTTCAAATGTCTCCTTGTTTCATCCGTTTCTTCACTATACCTCTAAACCGCTGAACGCAAAAACTAATTACGGCACATTTATAAATTTTTCACGCACACTAAGAAACTTGCAGCGGCACCAATGATAGTCCACATACAAAAAATCATCTGCCCTGATTTAGGCCAGATGCGCTCGCACCCGCATCGCCACCTTACCATATCTCCTTTGATAGTCTGATCTGAGGTTGACTTGTCACTGTCATGCTAGCGCCATCATGCTCATCACTAGATACTTCGTTTTTTACTAACCAAAGAGCTAAAAGCAAGATTAACTGACTGATGCATTATTCTACAACTATAGGTACATACATAGGTAGTATAGGTACATGCATGTTGGGTCTAAGAAAACAACCGGAGTTTACCTGTACACAGGGTTATTGATAACTAGCTATTCGCAGTCCAAGCATTTATTTACTCTGACAGCTGCAATAATATTGTAAAAAGCTGAATGAAATGCTGATCACTTTCGCTAGGTTTTTGAACATAATACTAGCAGATATATATTATATAGGTAGATAGATAAATAAACTCTTTATTGTTCACACCACAAATTACATACACACGATAAAAGCTTGATATAACCTCGTGCAACAATCGCCGGCCTTATTATTAAGAGTGATCTCTTCCAAGCAACCTATTTGTAGCCTTTTTATAAGACAAATATAGATTTAAAAAAAACAGTCCGGTAGCCCATGCTATCTTGTAAATTCCTTATTAAATACACAAATTTAAATCTTCATTTAAGGCCGCGCTCACCAGTCACCAGCAGCGGTGACTGTATTGGTAATGTTGTTGCAGGTCTCTCCGGTACGACGATAGCGGGTACGCTGACCCGGCGTTCGACCTGGAGGACGAGCTGTACAAGAGCCGCGCCGGCTTGTGACAGTCGCGCCGCCGCGCTCGCTTCTAGCGCATCTGAACACTGGCGCGGACGTTACCAGGGGCAACCTTACCACACATCTACGGAACTCTCGTCTAATGACACAATCATACGATACAGTTAGGGTCGTATCGTATCACCATTTATTTACAGACTTCAAAAATATATGTCATCAATAGGTTACCGGACAGATGTTTGAGATGGCGGAGAAGATAGAAAAATACAATTTTTTCCAGTTTTTTAATCTCCTCCACCATTCTAATAAATATCAACACGAAAATTGCTTTAAAGAAAATGCCCACTCTTAATGACTTTAAACCTTTAAATTTTTTGAAAACGTGAGTAAGATATTACTGTGGCCGTTGAGCGCACCCTTAAATGTAATTTGTATACTAAAATTATTTAAACTTCCGATATACGGAGATAATTATTGACGATTGTGCTTTGACGCATAGACCACTATCCGTTCGGAATTTATTCTTCGGAGGTGTACGGCTGCCCTAACGCCTACCAAGACGCGTCAGGGTCGTTACGTACCTAGTCAAGCGCAAGCGCACAAAGAAAGCAAAGTTTCCGGCTGCAAATATTTGACATTGACCTACGCGTGCGATCCGCCTTGTTTGGTTAGCCGTCATCATCATCTATCTTACAGTGTTGCCGCACGAATAAACCGAAACGGATTATACTTTGATTAATTAAAATAGAAAGATCCGCTCCCCGCTGTTTTGCTCTTTAGTTGCGTTGTAAAAAATCTATAGCTTTGGTGTTTTTATCTACTTATGCATAGATGAACAAAAACTCGGGTAGTAGGTAAAAAGGTTGCGCATGTTTATAAAAATGTAAAGGGAATGGGTGAAAATCCCCTCGTATTCCTTCGATTCTTTAAAGATACCTAAAATTTTACTATTATAATAAATAGGTACGCAGTAGGTAATTTTCAAGTTATTTGCCGGTATCTGTATTTAATATTATAGTGAATGCCATTAGGTATGAACTATCAATGGGGTTGGCCGGTAGAAATATTTTACAGATGTCGCTAGCATTGTACGTTATTGTAAGGTTTTTTAATATCATTAGAAAATCCAGCTGCTCCTTTCGATTTCACCCGAGTGAACCCATGGGAACCGTACATCTTTCCGGGATAAAAGTATTCTCTCTCCGGGCGTCCATCTATCTTTATGCAAAAAGTCACATCAATCCATCGCTCTGCTGATGCATGAAATAGAAACAAAAAAACAGTTTTTGTATTTATATGATTAGTATGATGATGTCATAATGACAAATTCCCATAGCAAAGGTACAAGTTTGGTTCAAGGTATACTTGAGCCACTGACAGTCACCAACCCCATCTGGGTGTTCCATAAAATGTTTGTGTGTACGCGGCAAAGGCCGATGACGTATCTATCGTTTTTGTTAATCAAAGGCTTTTAGTGATAAGTTGTGCCACTATTAATTAAGTTTACGTCTCGAATGTCCCAACTTCCTAAGCGAGCTTGCACTTGACCGAATTCTTTGTTGTATCTATGATCTTCATATTAATCATTATAATTAAGTAATTACCGATAGTAAGATCGTAAAACTCGTAAAATACTCGCCTATATTATTAATGTGAAACTTAATGTTACTGTAGGTAAGTGAGGTGAATAATTTTGCAAGGTATTCAATGTACCTACTTAGGAATTGTGTACCTATATTATATGCCTCTTAAGCACAAACGCTCCATCAGTTAATCTATTCTTTAAGGCACTCTTTTCCCACTTTTAGTAATTTTGGTCAAATTCAAAGTCATTTATTCATAAATATAAATTTACACGTCAATTCGAATTAATTATTATTATAATAAATTGTATATAAAAATTATAACATGTACAATTTTGGTCATTCTAGTTTTAGTTTGTCTACTTCCATGGTTAGCTTAAAATTATAAAAAAAGTTGTCATATCAAAATCGAATATTTATCTAGGCATAACATTTCGATCGATAGAAAAAAAATTATCACTGATTCACGCTTTTCTTTCTGTTTTTTATTTTATTTATCCGAATACCTATTTACTAAATGTTTTTTACAATATCTTAATAAAGTATACAGAGTTCAAAATTATGGAGGGAACCGTAAAGGTAAGTTTTACATTACAGCTTTACTATAAAAATATAAAATATATCTATACACTTATTTTTTTTTTTTTTTTTTTTTTTTTTTTTATATGTGAAATTCCTTAAAAATAAAATTGTTGCAGCGAAACACACGACTGCGTGTAAGCGCCGTGGTTTTGCTTTACTAATTGCGACTATAATACAACATATTATTCCTCATGGTCATCTGTAGCGTTGCTGAAAAGTGGGAAAACCTCGCCTTAAAATGATCGGTCACCTTGTCGCTGACAAATCAAGTTTTTTAAATATTATTTTTTATGAATATGTATGTGGCAAACAAGCGATGGGCCACCTGATGATAAGTGGTCACCCTATAGACATCTACAATACCCGGGGCATTGTACTGACAATGCCCCGAACAAAAACAATTTCCGTTTTTTTTTTAAATCATATTAGCGTATCTAGCATTTATGCATAATAGGGTTTTCGTGCATTTATCAGAAAATATGTAATCCGAATTCACTCCGGAAATGCAATTTGTAGTATTTAAGCTAAAGGCTTAACCCGACGCCGAATTTTCATACAACTTTGACCCGGTAAAACTAGAAAAGTTAAGCTATTTTTGTTTCAATAACTGTTTATAGACGAACTTCTAGATTCATCTACGAAAATTAGATACGGCAAAAAAACAGTTTTTAAAATGAACTTACGCAAAATAACGCCTGATTCTTGGAAATCTTTTATATTTTGACATATGAATATTTTTAGTTTTATTTGGTGACCAAATAAAACTAATAATACATGCCTTAATAATAATAAAATAATAAAATAATTAAAGACATGCCGATTTTAACCGAATACAAAAAAGGCGGAATGTTGTTGATCCACGCCGTATTTTTTTTTATTTCTGTTAACTTCTATGAAAACTAGTAGTACATTAAATGAAACCAAAAATATAGTTTCTTTTCAAGTTTTGGACTGTGAAAATTAACCGCGTAAGTAATAATAAATTTATTGTTAGGTATCTGGCCTATTTTTCAGTCTTCCATGTTGTACTTCCGTTGCTTACAAATGTTTTGGTTATTTGACATAATTGTATCTCTGAGATTTATTATATCAAGAAGTGGCTATTAAATTATTATAATTGATAGGTAATATTTGGCGTCAATAAAAAAGACATTAAGTAAAGCGCACTTAGTGTTTTTAATAGCAATTAGATCAAATATTGAAGTATGTAGTATGTGTGTAGTTCACGTTTTATGTGTTCATTATAAATTGTTATTACTAATAATTACATATCAACGGTAGAACAGTAGTTATTTGTTTAAGTAAATTAAGGAACTGCAAATAAATTATTTATGTACATAGTCTAATTGCTTTATTTTTGACTGAGATAATAATTTGACTTGAACAAGTCACCATTATACGTAGTAAGCTCATTGATATGCGTTACTCTTTGCATTTTTTATCGATTATGATAGCCATGTTAATGTTGAATTTGTTTTTGTTTTGTACTCCGGTTGAAAAATCTCTAAAATTATTTATATTTTAATTACCGTCGTACTTGTTTACCTACCTACAAGTAAGTAAATATATAAATAGATATATGTATAGCTATGTAAAGATACCTTCCTTATATAGCTATACATATATCTACTTAAATGCAAAAATATTTTATAGGTATCACAAAACAAAAATATGCAACATGCAACAGCGCTATATAGGACCAACAACGCAAATTTCTTTACTACAAATTACTCATTAAAAAAACATGTAAGTTAAAAGCGCATAGGAAAATTTATTCTCGTCTCGTTATATAAACGCAACAGCTAACAAGACAATATGAATGTGTGCCTAAAATATGTACCACAAAATATTACCTATGTCATAACAAAGTTATTAATTATGTAAGTACTGCGATTTCTTATTCTTGATAGTCCAATTAAAATCAGGCGCAGGTAGGTAGGTATCCTTGAATTCCTTCTGTCAGGCAAAAAGAAAAGGTCACGTCAAAAATCTAGTTTTCAAGTCTACCAATGGATTAGTGAGAAGCTGTCTATTATAATATAAAGGTACTTAATTACTAACCTGACTAAATTACCTTTACTATTTCCATTAGTTTATGTATTTGTTCTGATAGCTACAATAACATTGTAAAAAGCTGAATTAAAACATTTTCTTCTAATACGTATGTCACGGAAATATATCGGGTACCTGCCCTGCGGGTATCGGATCTAGGTTTATGCATAAAGAACTTTATTAACACAAAGACTTAGAATAACTAGTAGTTATTCTAAGCACAAATTAGTCACTTATGTGATAACATTTTTTTTTACTATTTAACATATAATTAAAATAATAGTGTCCGTCGTCTCATGCACTAAACATTAAAAAAATCCATAAATACTTAATGCTGAATAAATAAATGGTATTGAAGGTACTCATACTGTACCTACATAATAATTTGTAAAGTACCCACTTCGTGCGTTTACTATTATAATGATTAATCTGAGATAATGTGTTGAGCCAATTGTTTTAAAAATGCGTGAAACGAGTTTAAAATATTTATATGTGAGGGTAGTTGGTTTAAAAAGTAGCGGTCTTTCAATAGTACCTAAGCATTGTATTACCGATATTTTTTTAATCATTAATAGGCTTGCGTTTGACCACCATTCATCATTCTTCATTTAAAACCCTAGCGAAACTGATCAGAATTCGTGGTTTTCATTCAGATTTTTACAATGTTGTTATTGCAGCTGTCAGAGCAAATAAATACTTGGACCGAGTTTACGTACAGCATGTTCATGAAGTGGCATTTCGTCGTAATGACATGGTCTCTCTTTTGCTCTCAAAGACATTTATATGAATAAGACAGAGATAGTTAATAATGGCCGCTGAAAACTGCTATAAAAAACGAGTTTACTTACCTGCAAATAAAATTATACCGCGAAACTTATTTGAGGGTAGGCGTTTCTTTTTTCTATACGTCTGACATTTTTCATGTCTGGCATTCGTAGTTGAGAACTCAAAACTCGAGGTGGTAATTTATTAAATTAGTGAAATCTAATCGTAGTAATGTTTATCAAATTACTTCTCATAGCTGCCCTGGCCAGTTCTGGTAAGTCAAGTGAACTGCAAGATGTCTTGCGGTAAATTAATTATTAAGTCCATTACGTAGGTCTTTCGCCACGTGGTTTATGACAATGCCTTGAAATTATATTGCGAGTAATATTATCAGTTTTCTTTATATTTCTGTACAAAATTAAGACCTCTTGTTTAATTTCAATTCATTTTACGATTGCAATGAAATTGCTCGGTGAATAAGAAATCGAACCTTAAAGGTGTTCTGTATACTCGTAATTAACGATAAAATTTACTTATTATTTCGAATGGAAAAACCTGCTGCTCACAGACCGTCATATTTATGACTTTTACGCCTTGAGGTATAAAACGAAGAAGAGCCCATACTTAGTAAATACCATCCATTTCACAGAAATTAAATACCTACGTTTCCTGAAAGTTTATCAGTCAATAAGGATACGTAAATCTTATCTTGCGATTGCTGTCAGTGATACCTAAAGCAGTTTACCGTGAATCTATTTCTCGCTTTGTTTTCTCTCAATTTTCTAGTTATATCGGTAAGAAAAAATATTTTACGATATATAATACGACATACGACGTATATAATACGATAATGACGTTGATTCTGATGTACCATTCTCTAAACTAAACTAAATTTAACAGCTCTAAAATGGTTGCCATCCTTTCTGACATACTGAAATTAAAAGAGACACTGATAATTTTAGTCCTGTCAGATTAGTTTAGTTTAGAGAATGGTACAACAGAATTGACGCCAATGGCGTCGATTCTGGCATACCACTCACTTAACTAAACCAATCTGACAAGACTAAAACTATCTGCCTCTCTTTTCTTTTTAATATGTGAGAGAAGGATGGCAACAATTTAAGAGCTGTCAAATTTAGTTTAGAGTGCATCAGAATCGATGACAAATGTGTCGTTATAGTTTATGTACTACTTGTGAAATATCATCAAGATTGGTGTGGTTAGTTAGAGAGATATAGACGGAAAGCGGAACTATTTTCCTATTCACAATAAAAGTACCTACCTATCACACTACCTACTTTATTATAAATGCGAAAGTATGTGTGTATTTACAACTCTAAAGGCTTGCATTAAATTTGGTATGAAGGTAGCTTATTACTGTTCCCCGCGGCTTCGTACGCGTAGACTTTAATATAATTATGCAATATGACTGATGACTATTTGGACTTTTAGTTTGTTTTGTTTCTCTGGCTTGTTTGTAACTTGTCTGTTTTATAACAATGATTTCAATGTTTTTACTATCATTTTAAGGTTTTGTGAGCTTGTTTTTGTAATTAATGTATTTCCTTTTAGTTTTTCAATTTTTATGTATAGGTAATTTTTTATTTGTGATATTCTAATGTAATTGGCTTGACGTGTTAAATGTCAATAAATAGTACAATTTAATTTAATTCGTCATGACTCTGTTATATAGTCAGTCGGTGAGTGGTATTTCGCTTTTATATAGATACTAGCGGCCCGCCCCGGCTTCGCACGGGTATAGATATATAGCCTATGTCATCCGGGGATAGTGTAGCTTCCCAACAGTGAAAGTATTTTTCAAATCGGTTCAGTAGTTTCGGAGCCTATTCAATGCAAACAAATAAACAAACAATCAAATCTTTCCTCTTTATAATATTACTAGTAGGCCGCCCCTGCTTCGCACGGGCGAAGCCGGGATATTATATAGCCTATGTCAACCGGGGATAGTGCAGCATCCCAACAGTGAAAGAATTTTTCAAATCGGTTCAGTAGTTTCGGAACCTATTCAATGCAAACAAACAAACAAACGAACAAACAATCAAATCTTTCCTCTTTATAATATTAGTATAGATATAGTATAGAAAACACGTAGGTTACTTATCCCGAAAATATTGACAGTTCCCTGGTAGGTAAGCAGGTGAGACCGCAGAGCGCATCTAGTGATTCTAAAAAGAGTTTATTATCTCTAGCCGTATCCAGACACGTCCCTCGGTACGGTGACCTCGATGAAGAGGACCAAGCGTTGTTCAGAGCTGCGTACGACGCTCCTTACGAACAAGAAGAATATCATGAAGAGGAAGAGGTCCCCGGCAAGCTGGACTTGCTGAAGGGCGGCATGTTGACCCTCAAGGCCAAGATGCAGGAGCTGAAGGCCTTCGATAAAGCCCTGGTCACTCACCTGCTAGCGACGAAGCTGCAGCTGAAGGAGCTGCTTGGAACGCTGAAGAAACCTCATCATGTTGAAATTATAAAGAAAAAGCCGGTGTACCTCTATCACGTAAGTACCTACCTGCTCAAAACTTTTTTTAAGTAGGTATCTTAAGCGTGTTCATTATTTAAATAAAACCGGCCAAGTGCGAGTCGGGCTCGAGCACTGAGGGTTCCGTACCACCACTTAACTTGTTAGCTACTAAATTACAAAAAAGTTGTGCAAAAAGACAATAATTTCATTAGCGCCCAAACGGTCACCCATCCAAGTACCGACCGCGCCCGACGTTGATTAACTTATGTGATCGTTCGAGTACCGGTGGTGAAGAGAAATTTGTCACCGAGTCGCACTTGGCTATTATCTATCTTTTGTTGTTATACTTTAGAGTGTGAATTATAATCATACTAAGTTTGACGCTGGTACGTATTACTGTTTTTACATTAGAGCTAGTACAAAAATACGTTAAATAATACGTTTATTGTAACTGAAGTATTTCTGTTTTCCCTTTTTTATTTATTATTTCTTAGTAAAATCGCCGTAACATTACATATTCTGTGAAAAATTCAACTGGCTATCTATTACGGTTCGAAAGATACAGCCGTTAATAGGTAGGACAGACGGACGGACGGACAGACAGACAGACATCGTAGGCTTAGTAATAGAGTCCCCCTTGGGCACGGAACCCTAAATACAAACATCGAGTAAAACAGAGTAAAACAATAAATAAAAGAGAATAACAACGGCATGACAGATAATAAATGATCGGCCTATTTTCAACTGACTTGAAAAAAAGAGGTTTATCCCATATCGAGTGTATTTTTACAAGCTTTATGTAAGTATATTTGTTTGTATGTTAAGGGGCCTGTATACCCTCTGCAGGTCTCTCGCTCGCACATTTTCACATTATTGAAGATATAAAATCAATGAGTGTGAATTTCCAAAAAGTAACAAAAACATGTCTTGTGTCTATTATAACATTACAGATAAAGAAATTGTTAATTTGATATATTTTAATTTGATACAGTAAAATGGTAAAAAGTTATTTTTATTACTCGTGTCATGTTATTCCGTCAAATTACAAGATATCGAAACAAACATTTCTCTATGTTTGTTATGTTACGATAGACACCAAGACATGATTTTGTTACTTTTTGGAAATTCACACTCATTGATTTTATATCTTCAATAATGTGAAAATGGGCGAGCAAGACAGCTGCAGAGGATATACAGGCCCCTTAAGTACAAATCTTGCAAGCCTTATTTGACCCACTTCCCGGCGTTCAATTGAGTTGAAATTTGGTACACCTATGTAACTTGGATGATAATGCATTAATATGCTACCATGGGGCTTTTCTGATGATGAAGTCTTCTAGTTCTCGAGATACATCTCGTTTATTATACGGAGTGGTAAGAGGAACACTCTCGAAGCCAAAAGAAGGTAATTGTACTCATCATTATGAATAACTTTAACTATGGGACCAACCCTGAAATCGCGAAAAATATATCAGCTGTTCTATAGAAAACGGTCATTGACACTCGACAAAATGTATGGAACAGATGATTTTTTTTCGCGATTTCAGCGTTGGTCACATACTAAAAGTTGTTCATAATGTTTTGGCTTCGAGAGTGTTCCCTTTACACCCTGTATATATGTATTGACATTAAAGACATGAAAATCTTCCATTGCGAATAAATAGATCACGTTTTTACTCGTAAATGTTGATTCTATATCTATACCAAGTTTAAAATGATAGTTATTATTCTATCAGCTTTTATAATTTATTGTATACCTACTTTTCCTTATGCATCGATTAACTTAAAATGCACGACGTTGACACTCTGTTTTCTAAGAAACCCCGTGCCTCTTGTTCTTATGATCCTATTTATTAGATGCGAACTATAAACTACTTATTTAATAGTTTTATTTACCTGCAACTAACTAGATAGCCCGTTGGTCCAGTTGGTAGTGAACCTGCCTTCTGAGCTTAGGGGCGTGGGTTCTATTCCCACCTAGGACAAACATTTGTGTGATGAACATTTGTGTTTGTTCTATATCTGGGTGTTAATATCTATTTAAGTATGTATTTAAACTTATATATGTATGTACATAAGTCTCTGGCAGCCATATCACAAGCTTTGCTTAGTTTGGGGTCAGATGACCGTGTGTGCAAAAATGTCCGAAAAAAAAATGTCCCGAACTAAAATATTTTATTACTATGCAGGGTTACACATAACGGCAATACTAAGCCGAATAGAGGCCAGGGGCCTTACGGACAACTGCTATAGCGGTACCTAATCCGCTCAGTTGGAAAATCACGCGAACGTGAACCTTATCGCGCCCAGATACGGTTTGCGGCCGCGTGATTTTCCAACTGAGCGGATTAGGTGCCGCCATAACAGTTGTCCGTAAAGCCCCAGGTCTCATAGTCAGTAAAACAATTGGTACATACATATGACCCGCAATCTAATAGTGGAAAAAAACTGCTGTTTAATAGAAATGTTATTCACATTCAACAAAGTAGGTATGCCTCCTTTCGGCTTACTACCACCGTTCTGTGTAACGCCGTATAAGTGATCTAAGAACTTGTAGCTCTAATTTAATCATCTTGAGGCCTTCGGTTACAAAATTAGCAATAACTTGCGTTATCTACCTTGTGTTATTATTTTAGAATTAATATTGATTTATAGCATTGTGTAAAGATGCTTAGGTACTTATTGTCATTAAGTGTGTCCTTTACAATTTCTGGTTACTGGTAATCAGTTCAATACATCAAGAGAAACAACTTTTTGTTCTAGGACTTATCATTTTTTTAATTAAATTTACATAATTATATTTTGTCGGGAGTGAATGATTTTTTGTATGGAACCGCTGATTTTTTTCGCGAATTTCGAAAAGTCGTAGTAGAAAAGTTGTTTGTTTTGATCGCAGACAAGAGAAGTAAATAGAACGGAAATGAGAAGGAAAAACTGTTACCAGACATTATGAGTGAACCTTGATTGAACATTCTTATTTAGATCAACTCGTCGAACTCCGCAGCACAGTTGCTATGTAACTGATTTCTAATGACTGACGTTTCGTTTATATGAGTGCCACTGGCTATCTTACAAAAATGCCTTGACAGCCGCTCTAAATAAAACAATTATTTTTCTGTGGTTTTAATAGAGGTACTGAGGCCGCCTGCTAACTGATTATTACCGGTAGCTCTGTAAATATAGTGTAAAATAAATTCCTTGTACGGAACCGTCGTTTCGTATACAGAAATATAATTCTTTGTATGAAACTGGTTTCTTCAAAAGATTTTTTTTTACTCATTCGTAACTGGTTACGGAACTACGGCTACGTAGACGGCCGAAAGGGTGTATACCGTAAGTTCCCGTAGGTACTTACCAACATACACAGCATTTATTTATGTATTTCATTCATATTTTAGTGCATGCGACGACACACAATTTTGGAAAACTATGTTATTACTATTATTTGTTTTGTAATAAATTAAATTATTTAAATATATTGATCATATCCCTACCTATAACTTAGAATTTAAGTTATAGGTAGGGTCCAAATAAGTAATTAATAAGAACTTTTTGGAAATATCCACAATGCCTCTAACATCTCACAAGAAAAGTTGTTTTAGTTTCAACTAGTTTTCCTCGGTTTATCAATTTGGATATTTACCTAACTTGTTATTGTTGCAGAGTGCACCACCAGCGCCTGCCTATCACTACGACCCACCACACTACACCGCCCCAGCACCACCAGAACAATACGCCCAACATGCGCCACCACAATACGCATCAGCACCACCAGAACAATACGCCCAACATGCACCACCACAATACAGCCCACCTCAACACGCACCTCCTAAATATGACCCCCCAGCACCAGCGCAGTACCCCCAAGTTCAACACGAAGCCCATCAATACGCAGCTTCCCCGCCAGCACAGCAGTATGCCCACGACCCTTATTATGGCTACTAGAACTCATTTATATACGTAGTCGCTATGTTATTCACAATCGTTTTTATCTCTCGCATCTTTTGTTGAAAGAAATCGAGTTGCATATAACACAAAGTATTTATAATAATTTCATGTTTTTTATAGTAATACCTATTACTTAGTTACAATAAGTGCCTAATGTATAAATAATCGATTAAAATCTAAACAAGTGTATCGATACGTTCTTTGTCTCATCAAGTCATCATAGATGTAATTCCACTCGGCTATGTCGTGCACTGACTGTAACCACGTCATAAGAAAGTGCATTAATAAAATAAATTCATAATTTTTAAGGTCACCAGTCGTTGAGTGGCGTAGTTCGAAACGGCGCGCGCGCAGGGCACTCGTGTACTAGAAGCGAATCGCTTTTTCCGATCACTATCGAAATCGATTCAGAAGATATCGCTTAGTTTTACCGAGTATCGAGAGCCGCTGATCACATTCGAATTATGTTCTAAAGCACTAGTTTTAGAAATTAAAAACATGTTCCTAATAACAATCGCGGATACAGTGGACATGGCCTTATCGATACAATAACATTTAGCTGGTGTTAAGAAGGTGCCAAAAGTTATCCGCCGACGAGATGATTATCAACCTATCATGGATTTTCCTACTGGTATGACCAAATTTATTATTATTAGGATTTTCCTTAGAACTTAGATGCTTATGTTAGCCTGCCTAATAACTATGTAACCTATTTATATATTATAGTTCACTAGGTGTTGCCCTAGACTAATGACTATACACGTAGATTTTTATAAAAACTTTCGACCCCCTTAATTCGGCCCTTTCGCAAAATGCTTCTTAACGGACCTCTACTCCCCATAAGGAAAATTTCAGTATTACAATGATAGTTTCGCAATTTAAGTAGTTTTTGAGATTTCGTGATTACTCAGTCAGTGGTGGTATTTCGCTTATAAAATAAATATATACTCGTATAATATATATATATATATATTTTTAGTTTGTAGTTATGAGGTACATAAGTACTTAAGTTTGCTTCTATATTATTTAAGTAATTGTACGTAGGTAGGTACTTACCTAATTACCGACAAAAGTCTACTCAAACTTTATTCTTAACCAAAACTGAAGAAAAAAACACGATAGTTAACAAAAGGTAGGTAAATTTAAAGTCTTAGTTACAAAATAAGAATACTTACTTATTAGATTAGAATAACAGGACAAAGCATTGCAAATTGCAATCATCGCATCCAAGTTTAGATAATTGATCCTCTTTTTTTCCCTAGTTCAGACTAAGCTTCTTAGGCTTGAGAATCGGCGCAAAGTAGCTAGTCTATCGGTTTTTGTCGGATACATTTTGGAGAATGTGCATCCGATGACTGATCTCCATGGTCTAATTCCCTCCTGCCCATTTTTCTATCAGACTATGAGAAGGCACGAAAAATCGACACCGCTTTATGCGTTTATTACTAACGGACCACCCATACCATCCAGTTGATAGGTATTCCTAAAACTCGTACGAAGCTCTTTGATTCCACTTTTATTGTGCGAACTGCTGGTCTGTGGAATGTGCTGCCTGAATGAGTGTTACCCGCCAGTTACAATCTGGGTGTCTTCAAATCAGGAGTAAATCGGTTTCTTCTAGGCAAGCGCGCTCCATCGTACACCGCATCATTGCTTATTATCAGGCTAGTTGGCTGTCAAACGCAAGCCTATTACTAAATTGGAAAAAATATACTTAGATTCTTATTATTATATATGCGAATTATCATGCAAGACCTTCGCGTAGCCAAAGCTGTCGTCAAACTACGCAAGTTCAAGTAACCAAGCTACGACGGAAGTAGCATTAAGAACATTTACTTATATAATTATTCAAACATACCTACTTGCAAGAAAGTATAAATTACGCTGCTTAGTTCGTATAAATAGTAATTATTTATGACACTCAAAGCAAGGTTGGCGTTAAAATAAATAGTAAGTACATTCACATGCCTTTGTATTTAGGCAGTGTGAGTTATGCACATTCACTAATTATTCGGTTTAATATTTGCTAGGTCATTTTAATTATTTAATAGTAGGGGTACGTACACATATCAATGTAGGTATGGGAACATTTCTTCGAGAATAATTCATAGTCTACAAGTATTGTTATACCTACTATATAGACTATATTTATCTTTGGACTGTAGAATGCGCTGCCTGAATGGTAGTACCTATAGATAGGTAGTTATATAATCTGGGTTCTGTAAAGTCGCAAGTGGATCTTCTAGGGACGCATGCTCTATCGTAGACCACATTATCGCGGCGGCAAGGTATTTAATGGAAAAAAACTTTATAATCAAATAAGTAAGGTAGTCTATTAAAAACATTCTAATTAGTATAATAGATATACCTACGCGAGCTTTCAGCGATCATCCGATAGCGAATGGACAGTACCCACCTAAATGATTAAAATTGGCTAGGAGATTATGAATATCATGAGGACGGAAATAGAATAGAAAACTTGTCCCGAAAATTGGGAAACTACTGGAAAATAAAGAATAAAAACACAGAGCGCAATTTTCCGCGTTTTTTTATTTAGAAAAAAACATCGGCAAATTGTGAACAGGGGCTTTTTCCAGGGGCAATTTTTTTGTTATGGGTTGAGCTATAACTTACTCTCTGGGCTAATGAGAGGGCAAGACAAAATTCTGTGTAAGCATTGACCTATATTTGTGTGTAAGATTAAAATAAAAATGTTTTTGCGGTTGTGGTAGCTGACGTTTTCTCTTGATATTAGGGTTCGTCATACTTGTTCATAGTGATGGGTACAATGACCTCCTTTCGGCTTATACCACCGTGCAACCTTGTACAATCACTGCTTTTTGTAACGATCTTGTTTTTGCTGTTATAACTTTGTATTTTTGCCGTCAATAATAAATACATATTTTTTATTAATTGAATCTTGAATCTATAGTTTCAAAAGTCGTTGCTTTTAAATACTTATTTAACCCCGTTGAAAGAGCAGGGTTACAGATTTTTTACTGTAAAAAATCTGGGGATCAACGTAGGTAGGTAAAGTTTACTGACCTATAGCCAAGAGCCCATTAATCATCTCCGTTTTGAGTGAATAATCAGAGGAAATCTTACAGAGACCTATCATTATTCCCACCCTTGGTTTAAACACCGTTGCTAGGCGCCGTCCACTTGTTTACTAAACGGACTGTTAAAAAGAAAACATCAATAGGTACAATGTATGATAAATGTCAAAGTGATCTTTAGCAAACTGGATCGAATGTTCGGACTAATTTTGCTTCAATTGAGGGCGAAACGGGTCTAGTCAACTTCCTGATGTTTTTATGAAATGCCGTCAAGTCGGTAGGTACTTACATACTTGCAGATAAGTAGGCGTACATATTAGTACTAGAGCTTTGTCAGTAGGTACCATATCTGTTATTATCGATTATACTCCGTTCGAAGTTTTTAACTGACTTCAAAAAAGGATGCATATATTTTTGTCTATAAAATTTATTAAAAATAAATAATTGTAATCTCGGAACTACATCATTTGTAAAGCCATTAATTTGTTTACAAACATTTATTTGTAAGGATATACCTACTTCAGGTTAATCACTTAAAATTCATCTAAATCGGTGCAGTAGTTTGGTTTTTAAATCAAAATAACTGGCCCCCGATTCTACTAAAGAAATTGTTTTTAAATTGTAATTGTTTCAATTTCATTTTTAATAATAGCCTCAAAATTGACATATATTTTTTTTTTATTCTAAGTTATAATATAAGGTGGTATTTTTCTAGTATAAAATTGTTTTTAAAACTGTCAGTTTTGAGGCAAATATTCAAAAAATTAAATAGAAACCATTTAATTTAAAAAAAAAAATCTTTAGTAGAATCAGGGCCCTGGAAAAAATATATCATCCAAGTTAACGCAATTGCATATTTACTAATTTTGAAGTCGGTTTTTTAAATTGATAGGTACTTATATTTGGTATCGATATGAAATAAGATAGGGAAAAGATGTTTTTTTTTTTTTTAATAATTTACTGTAGTATTTAGTTTACCAGCCAGCATGTGCGAATGAGCCTCATGATGTGTCAATGAGCCTCTAGTCTAAAGGTCTTAAATTAGCAAAAGGCGTCGCTGCTCTTTTATTTCTCTAATTCAAAAACCAGAGGGGTACCTACCAATCATTAGTGTACCTATAATTTTTTTTGGGTCGGCACCAACCACCTATGGTAACCAACTAACTAACTAACTATGGTACTGAGACGTGGTCCTTAACTGTTGGCCTTTTGGAAAAACTCAAGAGTCACTCAGCGGGCAATGGAGAGAGCTATGCTCGGAGTTTCTTTGCGCAATAAAATCCAAAACGTGGATATTCGCCAAAGAACCAGAGTTACCGACATAGCTGTTAAAATTTGCAAGTTGAAGTGGCAATGGACAGGCCACATCGCTCGAAGAACCGATAACCGATGGGGAAGAAAGGTTCTTGAGTGGAGACCACGAACCGGAAGACGCAGCGTAGGTAGGCCTCCCACTAGATGGACCGTCGACATTGTGAGAGTCGAGCGCATCCAGTGGATGCAAAAGGCAGGCTGTCGTTCAGTGTGGAGGTTAAAGGGGAGGCCTATGTTCAGCAGTGGACGTCTTCTGGCTGATGATGATGATGATGATGATGACCAACTACCAATCGATAATTCGATATTGCTAATGGACAACATTTCATTTTTGCAGAGTCAAAAATTAAAAAACCATTTGGAGATTATCCAATGAAAACCCCATAAAAAAATATTTTAAAAAATCTATCCACTATTTTTCAAGTTATTTGAAAAATTTATAAATAATGGAAAAATAGGATTTACGAGCAATAGTTAATTTGCCAAAAGCTCGAATTAAAAAATATGAACTTATCTTGCCATCTATTTCCCTATCTATATTTTACCCCGTTTATGTTCAAAAATTTAAAATTAACAGGTAGTCATTAATGGCATAACATCGTGTTTCATCTACATAATATGAATAAATAATAAGCGTAGGTGTTTAAAAAACATTAAGTTGTGAAAGGATCATACGATTAAATCGCATAAAATACTTACGCCATTATTAACTTATTTTTATAAATAAACTAGCGGTCCGCCCCAGCTTCGCACGGGTATAGATTATAGCCTATGTCACCCGGGGATAGTCTAGCTTCCTAACAGTGAAATAATTTTTCAAATCGGTTCAGCAGTTTCGGAGCCTATTCCATTGCAATCAAACATACAAACAAACAGTCAAATCTTTCCTCTTTATAATATTAGTATATATTAAAGCCGTGCCGTAGCCCATTTGGGAGACCGCTAGACTTGAAAGCGTGAGGCCGCGTGTTCAAACCCCGGGCCCGTACCAATGAGCTCTTTGGAGCTTATGTACGGATTTTCATACCACTGGCTTTTCGGTGAAGGAAAACATCGTGAGGAAACCTGCATACGTACGGAGAAGGAAATCAATGGCGTATGTGAATCCATCAATCCGCACTTGGCCAGCGTGGTGGATATGGCCCAATCACCCTTTCGGCGGTAGGTCAAAAGTCCAGTAGTGGACTGTTAAAAGGCTGATTATGATGATGATGATGATGAACACTTAAATAAATGGAAAATCTAATTTGCGACCTGGCATCCCAGTACATGTTGTTTTGCTATTTGATGTTGACAAATTTGATATTGTCCTTGACATAAACTTTTTTCATATTCGTCTCGCTATGGTATAAACAGCCATAAAGCCTATACTTAATAATATTTTTTGAAAATTATTTTAAAAATAACTATTAGGTTAAAAATAAAAGTGAAAAATACGTGTCCAATATTTTTTCATAATCTATCAATTAAACCAAGAAAAATAGGTAGTAAAAAAAATGAAACGTTGTCCATTATACCTTGTCTGAAGCTGCTACGACCCGGGTTCCTGATGTCAAGATCGTACGGTCGTTGCGAAGCGGACCTTATAATATATTTCTAGAGAAAACAGCTCTGCATGTCAAGTGCTTATAAAATCGTCATTGGTTATGAGATAATAATATTTCGATGGCTCACTATTACACGGTTCTATGTAATTTTTTTACACGTTCTGTAACAAAAAAAAATTTTTTTGACTTTCATAAATATTGATTTAGCAGGGTTTATGCTTGAGTGAAAGTATCTCTCTTAAGCATAAACCGTGCTAAGTCAATATTTATAAAAGTCAAACATTTAAAATTGAAATTACAGAACGAGTAAAAAAATTACATAGAACCTTGTAATAGTGAGCCAGCGATTTGTTATAGGTAATTTTGAATGTTTGAAAGGTGACTCAAACGAGGAGTGTTCTTAGCTATGATTCAAGAAAATCTGTTTAGCCATTTAAAGATTATCAGCCCTTAAAAGGGGTTTGGGTTTTAAAAAAATATACTTTTGACAAATAGACTTTTTTCGGTACTAGCTCGAGCTTACGGCAAATCCAAACTATGTTATTAAAGGGTTTCTCCGAAACAATTTCTAAATGAATAAACAAGACGCACTGGAATTTTCATGGTCTAGTAAGCTCTTTTGACATGGGTGGTCGTGAGTCTAATTTTGCCAAAATTTTCAACATTCCGGATTTTAATACCTAGCAAATTATAATGTGTGCTAAAGGCAATATAATATTTACCTATCTGAAACGGCTCTAATATTATTACTGTCAAAATATTTCCGTGAATGCTCGCTATGTTCGCGAGAACGTAAAATGTTCAGCCAAACTCTCAAATAAATGTCAAAAGTCTTTTTAAAATATGGGAATGAATTTAACCACCGAGTTTCAGAATAGGTCAAGAAGGCAAAAACGACGCCACAAGATGGATCGTCGGAATTCAGTCTTTGCAATGTATCCCCTTTGTGATCTCAAGTTCTTTATCATGGGTCAAGATTTGCATTCGAGTTAAAATACCGCACGATCTGGTAAATCAGAACAGGTTTTCTCGCCTCGCCCAACACTTGCACTGCAAGCAAATAAACGTAATGCGAGCTAACGCGAGACAAGGCTTCACTGAACAATGCCGTTCCCGTGTAAACTCTTACAAATTGTTTATTTTTCATAGAATTCGTTTAAGTTTAACGGAAGATTAAGGGGTAAGTTAATATAAATACCTAGGTACTTCGGTAGTTTAATTTCATAATCAATATAGGTAATGATTTTGTTACCACTAGCAGCGCCCATAGCGGTTTCACCCTCTACTCTATACCTTACTTAGGTATTTATAGTAGTCGATTTAAAAAAGAGATAATTATGGAAATATCTGAAGGCGCTTGCAGACGATGCGCAGTACAAAGCAAGTACAAGTTGCAAGCAGCTACTACACGTCGCTTGCCTCGTTATCTTTAGTGCAAGTGGTAGTGGAAGTGCTACCAACCACTCATAACCACTGCCACTTACATACACTAAGCAAAAAAATGCAGACCATGCGTAGTAGCTACTTGCTACTTGTACTGCGAATCGTCTGCAAGCGCCTTAAGTCTAGCGAATAAAAATAGTTATTTTATTACTAATAATACTAAAAAACTTATTCGGCCAAATCTACATTATACCTAAGTTGGTCTGTACCAGCGAAAAAATTACATTCCGCCCACAATGGTATAAATTAAACGATTAATTGGCATTTACAACTTTACCCGCTTCTCATAAGTTGCGCAGTGGGTTAGCGGAGATTAGGAAGTTGCAAATAACCTACTCAACTTGAATACATTTTTACTCTAAAACAACAGACTTTACGGGAAATTCAATAAACGGAATTTATCCACTCATCATCATCAGCCAGAAGTCGTCCACTGCTGAACATAGGCATCCACTGGATACCCGCGACTCTCACAATGTCGACGGTCCATCTAGTGGGAGACGTACCAAAACTGCGTCTTCCGGTTCGTGGTCTCCACTCAAGAACCTGGGGAAGAAACGTTCTTGAATTTATCCACTCTTAGAGCTGAAATTTTTGGTTTCCCAAAAGCATTAACAGCTGTAGCATAGTTATCTAAATAGAAGTATTTTTTTTATAGGGCCACCTTAGATCTGACAAACAAGGGAGATGTGCCTTAGTACAATTATCGTGCATGTTGGTGAATGTCATATTATGTCTTTGAACTTTTGGGAATCTTGGACGTACCGGCTTCCTCACGATGTTTTCCTTAACCGCTTTTCAGCGATGGAATCGAAACTGCACATAATTTAGTACATAATAATATGATGCAGGGCTGATGATTGAACTGGGTGCCGTCAGATTGACAAGCGCACATGCTACCGCTCGGTCACCATCGGTCTTTTTATGTAGATTGGAGGTGTTTCAAAACAAATGAGCCAAAGTTTTGTTGCAATTTTAAACACCAACTCGAGAGCTGCCTCTTCATAATAAAAAAACACGTAAATTCGTCCATGCACAAAATGTCGTATTACCTAATCGTCGTGGGTATGCAGGTATATGTACCTGAATACCCACGACGATTAGGTAATGCGGTTAGGTGATCCGATAAAATAAAAAATACGGATCGAATTAAGACACTGCAGTAATGTACTACTATTTATGCGTTATCTGTACAGCCTTCGATTTTCACTGTCACAGGCTCGCCCCGGCTCGTGCGCGTGCCCGCCGCCCACACTAACTCTAACCTGGGACTCTCTAACCTTGTTACTCTATGATAATTGATTAAATTGAATGGATAATTCGTTAGGCACTTAGGTAGGTACATGTTATTCGACGGAGACCTACCTTGTAGCAGCCCTACAAGAACTTTCTTGCTCTCTCTCTCTCTCTCTTTCTCTAGTGAATAGAGCGAGAGAAAAGCCAACAAGGTAAAAAATGTAGGTATTATCTAGGAAATTGTGGGATATGGGCCCATAACCTATATAATCAAAGAAGGTGGAAACTAGGAAGGTTTTGAGAAAGAGAAAGAAGGCATAATATGCTCTGCAATATTCGTTCAAATAAACACTGATCGAAGGCTGCAATGGGTAGATTAACTGCCAATGATCACGATAAATTAAAACTAAAATCAAATAGGTAGCTAATACCCTTATTTCTTTGTGGTGTACTAATCACAATCTTAAAATAATAGAATAAAATACAAAGAAAATGTAATCCGCCATAATGGAGCGACGGCCATATTGAATTTAGTGTGATGACACTCACTTTATCGTTTTGTACTCTTCGAGCTCTTTCATTTGATAGGTACACATATCAACAGGGTTGACAACTATGACCACCTTCCGATAAAATCCGAAACGTGGATATTCGCCAAAGAAACAGAGTCACCGACATAGCTGTTAAAATTTGCAAGTTGTAGTGGCAATGGGCAGGCCACATCACTCGAAGAACCGATAACCGATGGGGAAGAAAGGTTCTGGAGTGGAGACCACGAACCGGAAGACGCAGCGTAGGGAGGCCTCCCACTAGATGGACCGACGACATTGTGAGAGTCGCAGGCATCCAGTGGATGCAAAAGGCAGGCTGTCTTTCATTGTGGAGGTTAAAGGGGGAGGCCTATGTTCAGCAGTGGACGTCTTCTGGCTGATGATGATAATGATGACCACCTTCCGACTCCATCATCAGAAAAGCTCCATGGTACTATACTAATGCATTGTCATTCAAGTTACATAGGTGTACCAAATTTCAACAAATTAGGCTTGCAAGATTTGTACATAACATACAAACATGAGATTGTAATAAAGGCAACTATGATGTACAACGTCAAAGGAGTATCTAGCATGTTATAAGCTTTTAGCTACTTGTCTTCTTACTTCCTAAAAAGATATCTATAGATTCATCATGCATTCTTCATTTTAGTTAGAAAAAGATATAGGCTCACTTTCACGAACAATTTAAAAAACGACTTATGGAAATTCAAATGTCAAACCCTATGGAAAATTTTGTATTGAATAGTATCTGTTTTCCTTGTTTATGTGGACTTTTAATAAAGAGTTATCTTATCTTATAAACCAGATTTAATTCGTTGTGAAAACCAGTACGTAGCCATAATACCTTATATATCTTTATAGATTATTTACGTACCTACTTATGATGTTATATCTGACCTATCTATCAAAAGCTCTTCTACTAATTATATACTTCGTTACTTACTAAAAACATTATCGAAAATATATTATTCATTGCATATTTGTCTTTTCATACAGTTGTAGAGTGATTACCAAGGATATTTTTACTAAAACTTCATTAGCATAGCACCCACGGTTTTTTATCCAAATGCCATTGGTATCAAGTCCAGTTTTTATTTCTCTGGCGCCCGCTTTACTTCACGCAATCTATTTAGATCAAGATTAATTACAGGTTGGTGTAGGTATCTTCGTGTATGCAAAACAGTACCACTTGAAACTAGGTAGGTATCTAGACGTCTACTTTTATTTTATGTAAGGTGCATTCGGTGTAAGTAAGCTACCTACGCATAAATATGGGAATCGAGCCACACCGCATGGCCTAACTAAGCGGTCTTACCGATAAGAAACAAATATAGCTGACATAGATAATAAAACACGTACCTACGTAAGACCTCAAACTACTTTGAAACAATTTTATCGTAGATCTCAACCGCCTCTACAAGGTAAGGGTTAGATACGATGAAGTAATAATGTTATAAATGTGCCAGTTTGTGTAGGTGTTTGTTCCTTGTCAAGTCCGTAAAGGCTGACCGGATATAAAGTGAATTTTGGCATGTATAGTTACTTACATCGGGTCATTTTTAACCCCCGACGCAAAAAACTGGTGCTATAAGAAATTTTGATTTAGTTCAACAAATTTTGATTCAAATTTTGATTTAGTTCAGCTCTTTGTACTTTTCATACAAACATGCCAGTTAAATTTTTCGGCAAGTAAAAAGTTTCTATGTGTAATAGTTTAGAAATCCTGCATTTCTACTTTTACGCTACATACTACACGCCCACTAACTTTTAGCCACTTTGACCGGCTATATTTCGCAAAAGATTTACTTACTAAAAAAAGTGATGTCTTAAACATTACCTTTATTTCAAAAGACCTTTTCAACGATAAATAATAAATCCCACGCAGTAAAAAAATTAAACTTAATTTCTCATAACAGAGCCACACCAAAAACAAAAACAAAATTATATTATTGTATATAAAATATAGGTAGGTACTTAGTTACCTACTTCTATAAAATTGAGATCTATACAAAAACTGTACGTGTCGAGCGTACAGACAGTGTGCGTTGATGTCTTTTAGAGGGAAACTTACGTTCCTTGAAAAGACATAAACGCGTGCTCCTGAACGACATTAATGGTTTTTTATCACTTTATTATACACCGAAATAAAAATACAAAAATAACTTAAAATAATACAAGACCGGCAGTATAATAGGCGGCCTTGTCGCGTTAAGCGATTTCTTCCAGGCAACCTTTGGATGGACATAACGGAGACAGGAGTAGTGTCGGCGGTGTAGACAATACATATAATATACATATATACATATAAATAAACACTGAATATGCAAATAATACTATTTACCTACTTACCAATACATACTATAAATAAAACATACATACATACGTACCAATTATAAAGGAAGATAGTGATTGATCGATTAAATGTTCAGGGAAGTTATATAGTAAGTACGATGTAGTGCATTTTCCTTAATAACTGTATAAGTTTTTTTTTGACTGGGCTAGCGCCTTTATTAACTAAACAAAATACAAGCTAAAACTAAAACTACAAATACAGTTAGACTGCCCATAGACCGTAGAAGGTCTAAAGACAATCCAAATGCTCAAGCCCACTACCAGTTGGCAGCGTACCCAGCATGCTGGCGGCATTACCACGTTGAATGGCAATGCTTATGCGTTGAGCCAGAAACACGCCAGCATTTTGGTCACGCGTCGCATTAACCAGGCGCTCTGAAAGATTTTTGAAAATGAGGTGAGCTCCCGGTCCCCGAGGGCCCAATGTGTCGACCCCAAACGCCTCAAATATGTAACCACTGCCGAGGTTAGCATATTACCGTATAAGTTAAAAAGTTCTAAAGAATTAGGACGGAAGGACAGCCAGACCAGACAGACATAGAACGAACTTATTAGGGTTCCATGGTACAAGGAACCCTGATAAGTTCGTGATAAAATGACCCGAACTGAGGTCCTGCTTTAAATCCTGAATTAATACTAAGGTTCCTTTATATCCTGGAAAAGTTAAGGTTCCTGTAACGAAATAGGTCGGGTCGGGGGTTCGGTGGGTAAAACCGCGGAACGCAGTAAGCGATAGTAAAGTATGCGAGTTAGACGCACATTGGCGGTAGTGGTTCTGCAAATATACGTGCGCCCGCGCAAGGACGCCCGCGTGGTCACCGCGGTCACTGACAGTATCCGTCCGCTTCTCACCATGACCAGTGACCGCTCAGACACGCCGTATTAGCTTCCGCCCCAGATTTCAACTTTTTGCACCATACATACCTACCTACCGATTAAGTTGTGGCTCGATTAAAGGATTGCTAAGAGCTTTATAAATTCTACAAAAAAATTGTTCCGTGTTAGTAATGCGTTTAACATTCCATGCGAGTGATTTTCAATTCATCACATAAGTAGGTACTTGTTGTTGAATGATGGCAGTGCTTACGTACCTGCATAGGTGCTTCATAAAAATACAAGAGCTATGAACATCCTTGTACGTTGACATGACTCATTGTTTTCTAAAGGTCAATTGAAAACGATCTTAAATTAAGGATTATCACCTTCTTTACAAGAATAAACTCCTGGGTGGACATTCTGAAATGTCTCATCTTTAATCTTTATTAATAATCGAAGACGACATACTTTATCTGTCGGACAGGTAGATCAGTTTTTATGTTGTCAACTTCAAGTGAATTTCCGCGTTCACTTATGTATCCGGTAACCTGCAATGAAATCTTACTTTATCGAGCACACACAGATATGAATGTATAAACCTGAGATATCACAGTGAGATATAAACAGTTTATTTGACATTTAACTTTGAGGTAGTTGAACATGAAGTGCCCAGATACCTAGATAAAGTACGTTAGCTATAGATGATCAAATAGAATAATAAATATTTAATTTCTTCTTTTTCAGGTTATACCACTGTTACACGTGACCTCACGTCCATTAGAAACAAACGCCGCCAGTCACGACACAGGTCAAGAGCTCCCGCGCTACCCGAACTACGAACACTCATCGAAGGCTGATAACGAACAAGTAATATCTGTAAGAATAACATCCTCCGTAGCCGTTGGACGCGGCAAAGGAAAATCGACTCAAGTAACTAATGATAACAGTAACCACAGCGGTACACAATCCTTGATGTTCACAACTGAGACATATGAGGACGACTATGAACAAAAGCACATCACTGATGTGCCACCGAACCTCGAAGGTGCCAATATAGAATTTATAAAGCAGCTCAACGCCAAGAAGGAAACTAAAGACCCAAATGCAGAACATCCATTTCAATTAGCGATGTATCAGAAACAGAATGATGGTTATAATAAGGAAAAGCACCACGACACAACAAAAACCGACGAAGAATACCGAAACAGAGAAAACATTCCTCACTTTGATAGCGTACCATCTCAACCACAGGACATGGATTACACTACAGGAATAGAACAATTTGAATCCTCCATTCTAGACGATGCCTTAAAATTCACTAATGAACGGCTGACCTCTAACGCAACTGATGACCTTCTAACAAATGCTGAAAGTAAAAAAGTTTCTGAATTTAGAACATCACCCGATACGGATCAGAATGATTTCGATATTGAGGCTTATAATAACGGAACTGACGATTCCATAGCTGAGCCATCTATAAAGTCAGTTTTGGAAATAGCGGATAAAACCAACGAAAGTTACGAAAACATCGAAAACGTACCGCTAGCCCGCTCAGTATTACAATCGCCGTCCTCAAAAAACTACATTCAAGGTTTAGCTAATAAACCACCAAGCGAAAGGGAATCTAGCACCAGACTGACGACTGTAAGTTTCAACGTAGTGCATGATACGTCCAATATACAGACGAGCAATTTTAGAAATCCTATGAATTCATACGTGAATCCAAGACATTATATGCCCCCAGAAGTTTATAGTCAGCCTGCACAAATATACAGTGAACCGGCAAAGTTTTATAGCGAACCTGCAAAAATATACAGCGAGCCAGCAAAGATATACAGCGAGCCAGCCAAGATTTACGGCGAGCCTGCTAAGATATACAGTGAGCCAGCTAAATTTTACAGCGAGCCTGCATCCTTGCATCTCGAGCAAAACGGTCCTCAGAGTTACACACCGTGGCAGCATCGCTCGCAAGCGCCCTCAACTACTTTCAACACTACCCCGATTACAACTATCACTATTCCCGACCTGAGAAACACTAGGATCCCAGAACATCAAGCCGAAAGAAACTATGAGGTAGACGAGAAAGTGAGCGTCCTCACAGACGGTCGAAGCCACGGCGTCCAAGAGTCGACTACAGAGAAATGTAAACAGGAAAATTGTAAAGTTGGATACGTGGTGAAAGGACGGCAATATAACAAATACAGGGTTGAAGAGAGGACTTCGGATGGTTTCATCGTAGGAGAGTATGGTGTGGTAAGAAATGAAGATGGAGCCCTGCGAGGGGTGCGGTACACCGCCGACAGCGACGCAAGCCCGCGGCTCATATACGACGCGCTCATGAAGTTCCTACAGCTCAAATAATATAAGCATTCCTCTTGGTCTTGAATCAGCAATAAAATTACAAAAACTTGTTTTGCTCATTTATTTGTAATTATTTAAGAATATCGATCATTGCGTATAACACGGTAATTAAATAATAATTTATTTTTAAACTAGTAAGACTGACTGATATAGAATGGAAGAATTTGGTATTTCCTTAATTAACAACGTGTACATACTTTTCAGAAAATTTAATATGGTTTTAACCGATTAACTTATACTAACTTTTTTAAGTCAATTTTAAATGTTTCCGAAAATGATATTATATCAATTCCTTACTAAAAAGAGAAGCTATATCAAGTAGGCGGCGATCTTTATAGTAGTTTAAAGAACTAGATTTAGCCTGTGACTCCATATTCTTCTCCAGATATATAACTTCTTTGTGAACAACTATCATTACATGATAACGATTTTATACTGGATCATTCTGTCATTTATATTATACAATGAAATTAAAATAATAATATACTGGACTTTTTTTATCAAAACAGAAACATTTGAGTGTGACTGTTAGGAGTGGAAGCCAATGGTATAGTTAGGTTAGTTTTTACCTACTTTACAGATTTTTTTATCTTCCATATAATATCTTCTGTATTCTTAATAAAATGTCTTTATTTCAGGCATGGAACCTGTATTGCCACACAGAAATTCTACAATTACAATAGAAAATCAAAACTAGATTATAGTTAAAATTATAATGTTAAAATAAAATAGTTAAAATTTAAATTGAATAGAGACTAATTTATGGAATTTTTATGTACTTCAGAGGATTTCAAATACAATGTTTTTAAACTATGCCTTACGCCTACTCCATGTATCTGTCACACTCTAAAGTTTTCCAATTCGATAAAAAAAGCCGGATACGTATTGTTAAGTATTGTTTAATTACTTCGTCAGCAAAGAGCCCTTTTAATGGCTTAACTTTCGCACATATTTGACCTGGCAAAACAAAAATATACCTCATTTTTTTTTATTTTGTTAGCCTACTAGTTTCACCTCATTTAGGACACAAATAAAAAAACGCAAAAAAATATATATATATATATATATGTTTACTTGAACTTTTTTATAAGTTAAAGGATGTCCTTTTTTATTTGAAATGAATATGATAACAAAATAAAACAAAAGTCAAAAATTTGTGTGAAAATTATTCGCTAACTTGCCACCCTTATTTGAAAACGATTAATGCAATGGCAATCATTGTTTTACTTGACGTATACAGTACACCTTCCAAGTTACAGTTTCACAGTTAAATAACAGCAGTACAAGTAGGTAATTCGAGACATTCTATATGAGAAACTTGTGGTGCCATTTGTCGCTGTATCGATATTGGATAAATATTTAAGATAGTCATTAAATACTCGCTATACATATTTTAGCTTAATTAATTAGTCAATTAGTACATAAAAGAATTGTGACAATAAATATTGAGATGATATTTGATGTTTGTTTTACGTTATTTCGATCTATTTTCTCCCTAAATCATCAACGTTGAAATTGGTCATTTTAGAACATTAGGTTAGATTATTACCACCCACGACGGAACGGAGAAGGTGGAAAAAAAGGAAGGTACAAAGGAAGGCGTTTAAACTGTTGTGTAGTATGTTTGTGTTACCATTTTTCTTATAAACAGCTGGACAGATTATATAGAATGCGTTTTTTTTAAAGGCTTGGCTATTTCTTTTAGCAAAATTAGATTAAAATATTTCCACTGTCCAGCGGTTTAAGTTATGAGCTCTTTTCCGTACTGGTCATGGGATTTTTAAGTTATAATTTTAACACTTGTCGTACCTACAAAAGATAAGACAGATATACGATAGATTTTTTTGTACAGTAACTATTAATGTTGCTAGCATAATTTTGTGTTTGTCTAAAAAATTACGATAAACTAAACTTCGCGGACGAAGAATCGCAACAGAACACATCTAATTAAAATTGGTGCTGACGTGCAGTCATGACCTATAACTATGCGTACATTTACAACATAGACTTACATACACATTGTATACAATGCTTTATAGCTAATTAAATTAAATACCTTAAATACTAACAATAACTTGACATAAACGTGACGTTGGCATAGCGATACCGTATAGCATAATTACTTATCAACAACAATATAATTTCCGCATCACCTCCTGTTGCTTACAAAATAGTTATACAAGTTGTATAGAACTTTAATCAATAGGTCTCTTTGGCCTATGTAACATTATACGCCTAAATTCCACTAACATCTTGTGCATTAAAACTTTAACAACATTTAACGACTTGTGGAAGCACATAATACGTTTTACTTTTAGATTAGACTGGATGGATGTCGAGAAATGGTCGCAAAGTTCTAAGAAATCCTATAGACAGACTTTTTTTATAATTTTGATAAATCGCCATAATTCTGACGCACTCGATATCGTTTCCCCGTCACTTTCATACCGCGTCGATACATTAGCCGTATTTGCCTTATAATCTCTCGGACAATATTTGATTGTTTTTTTTTAAATATAAATAGGCTTGCGCTTGGCCGCCAACTCGCCTGATGTTAAGCGATGATGCGGCCTACGATGGAGCACGCTTGCCTAGAAGAAACCTATATTCTTTAGGTTTTGACCTTTAGGCTTACTTTAAACGCTCAAGAAATAACGGAATTAAATTTCAAAGTCTAGCTTTAAAACTATTTCCAGAACATTTTAAGTCGGACAGTACATAAACAAAAAAATATATAGAGAGATTTTAAGGACTAAATACAAAACAATGAGATGTCACCAATATGCAGGCTGCGTTTTTAGGTATTGAAATAGCTAGGCCTTATCGACTAGAACTTCCCTCACTGTGATGAAAGTCGTGATTGAAAATTGATAATTGATCAAAAATTTATTCGGTACCTACATTAAAAAATACTCAAAATTCAAAATGAAATAAAAACTATTTTAATTAATGCAGTAAAAATGGGTTAGGCCGTTTTAAATGGCTGTTTCAAATACACCAACTATACCTACTATTTCAAGGACGCACATTTGGAATGTTTTTCTTTTAGTTTCGGTTTTAGGGGATAATTCAACGCCTAATTTTCACCCAACTTTGACCCCGGCGAAATTTGAGATAGACCTTTTTTTTATAGTAACTATTTTTATATTTTTAATAAATATAATACGCTAATAATTTAAATTAATAAAAAAAAGTAAAAAACACAATTAACAAGAAAAAAATTATTGCTATTCTTTTTATTATTGGTTAACGGCATGTCATTAATTATTTGAAATTAGTGGGACCACAAAAAAGGTATACGGTATAGTATACATAAATATAAATATTATATTATTATTATTTATTATTGTTTCAATAATAACTTGTATAAAAATTAGGAGTTGTCCACCTTAATACTACTTGCATAGCTTCAATAAGGTGCCCACTATTGCCTACGTGGAATGAAATGATTTTGGCATTGCTACATGTTCCAATGCCTACCACATTCAATGTGGTCACTTATTATCCGCAACAACGAAAATCAAGGGTAATTAAGTCAGCGTGCATTATCAGCATTATGCATACAAAACGTACAGAGAATGTCATAGATTTTAAGTACGTTTGGCGTTGTACTGTGCATTTACCTAAATTAGACACTTCATCTTGTTAGTTCAAATTTAATTAGATTAATTAAATAAATAAATCAAGCTTTCACAAACACTATCTACGATGCCGTCCTAATATTTATTTCTAATTATAAAATACAAGCAGATAATATATGTATATTATATATAATTAGATGATTTCGCCTTTTATATAAAATGTTCAAAACTAATTTAGGTAAGTATATAGTTTAAATAAATAACAGGTATGAACAACGCTACTGAAATATTTCGATATGTAAACGTTATAACTACATAGATATTCGTTGATATAGGTCAGTAAATACAGTAAAAGGACATTGAAAAAGTATAAATAGAAAACGTTTATATTAAAATAGAGAGTTGAAAGAGTAAATAGTTTCATAAATTAGTATAACCGTCATAATCTAGCTATATCTATCTCTATTAATATAAAAGCGAAATACCACTTACTGACTGACTAACTCATCGCGGAAGCTACTTGACCTACGAAGCTAAAATTTTGCAGGTAGATTCATTTATGTCCGCTTAGAAAGAATTTTGCGAAAGGGCCGTATTAATGGATCAAAAGAGGGTTGAAAGTTTGTATGAAAGTCTACACGTACGAAGTCGCGGGCAAAAGTTAATTAACTATATTTGACATACATTTCTTACACGCATTACAATTTGCTCTCATTATTTCATGATTAAATAATAAATTAGTGGTACAATAAAAATATAAAGGAACAGACTTAACGTACTAAATAATTACATAATAATTATAATACTTCACACCAACATTTCAGGCAATATCGACTGAAATTGACCGAATTCTATCGATATGAATACACCCTTCGAACTCTAATTACACTAAAATAGCCCGATCTCTATTCGTAGTACACGACATAATAATATTCTTGTCATTCAAATATCATTTTATAAATTCTAACCCCCTTATCCCTCTTATCCAGAAACGTTCAATATCTACCGGGTGAAAGAGAAACGCTCCCGAAGCAAAAAGGCTACTATACCTAAACACAATTGAATACCAATAACCGATTGCCTTATATTTGTTGTTATTGGGCTTTATAGCAAACCAGCAATGTAAAGCGTACAAGAGTGCGCGCGGCGCAGACAGTTCCGTTGACCTCTAACATCAGCTGATATTTTATTTGCATTACATTTCAAACTTTAATTAAAAAAAACATTTTTTGTGGTATCGTATCAGCAATCGCGAGCACTATTAGCAGTATTCGTTTTCGAAAGCGTTTCCTAAAGTAGCTAACAGACGAGACGGACTTGGATGACGGACCACCGTCCAATCAATGGGAGAGAAAAGGAAAATTTTCTCTTTCCCTCCCGTTGGTTGGACGGCGTTCCGTCAACCAAATCCATACGTCTGTTAGCACTATTATTACACTTGTATGGTTTGCATCTTTGTCATTGACGACAGGCAATCGAGACAAGGCGCGTTGTAAAAGGGTTATATACGTTTCTGAATAAGACCGAAAATATCTTACAAACGCTCCGATTACGCAAAACTTATGTACCTATATTTAATAACTCAACGATTAATTTTCACAAATATTTGAGCCGTCAAAGCTTGAAAACTGTGCCGTTCTTGTTTTGTTTTGTAATCATATTACTTTGAAATAATTATGGACATTATATTAACTTAAAAATAATAATAATTGGAGTACATTTATTGCAAATCTTTTTTTATTTTTGTTTATTCCTTTTTTTTATGAGGAAATATTTACATATAAAAATATGTAAATATTACTTCTTTATCAAACTATTTACAGTACACAAAGTTATAACTAAAAAAAAAACTTGCTTATACTTAAATAAAAAATCACAATGAAGTGTAAAGTACCAAGAACGTAGGTTGCATAGCTGGAGACAGCTTTTTTATCACCAGCGGCCTCGACTAATTATGGCGATATTTTGTTTGATATTTTTTTTTGGTACTTCATGGAAATCATGGACCAAAAGTTAGCGGCATAAATTCACTTGATTTTCAATCAACAGCATATTTCTAATTAGGGTAAACTAATAGGCTAACAAAACAACAAAAAATATACTTTTCAAGTTTCGCCGGGTCTAAGTTATGTGAAAATTACGTGTTGAGTTATGCCCTTAAATCTAAGAGCTACATGTGAATACAATCCAGACAGCGTAAATACAAGGCAAGCGTCACTGAAATTATTAAAATAAAATTATCTACCCACTATTCGTGTTTAACAGATATAACAAACTTCTATAGCTTTTACTATAAGAGCTTGAACCTATAATCTACTGGACGTGAATTAACCATCACTCCCTTACTCCATTCTTTTCGTAGTAAGAAGTTTTGGTATCAATCGTTTTTAGTGTCATGACGCACGTTTCCCTTAACTGACATTAATAGGACTAAGTTTTATTGTCCTTGTCGAATTGATCAAAAAGAAAAAGACAGTTAATCTTAGACCTGACAAAATGAATGTTTTAAATGTTTATCGAGACTTATCACGTATTATTTAATATAGGTAAAAATATGTACCTATCGCTCGACGTTTCGACCATGTTACAATGGCCGTGGTCACAAGCTGACTGAAAACTGCGGGTGAGTCCGGCGAGAAGAGCAGGTGTTTTGTTCTCCTACCCTCACTTGATTGACAAAATGAAGTTTTATTATGGAAACTGACGATTTTCACACATTTGTTTGACCGCTGAATGCGGTTGAAACTATAGTCGGAGTATCTAGCTTAATCTTACGTGAGTAATTCCCGTTTAATAAAAACAAGATATAATTTTGTTGAGAAAAACTTTTTTGATAGAATTAGCGCCAAAAATAGTTTTGAAACATGATCCCACATAAGTGCGTGTTTATTATACACCCAACCTTTTTCAGCAAATCTTAAAGCGCTAAAATTAAGAAGGAATGATTCCATTGCTAATTTCATTCTATTCTGTATTGAAACAGAACGAGAGACCTACAAACTATCGTTTTTCCATACATTCAAGTGTGATTACGCGTCTAGTAGTTTATAGGTTCAAAGGGATTTACCCAAGGAATGTACTTCCAGTTGGTGGCAACATTGCTAAGAGGTGGAGTTAGTCGTAGGTCTCCGACTCTTGTTGCACGAGCTTGAAGCGGCGCGGGCTTTTCACTGCTATAGAGCCGTGCCCGTCCAGGGATAGCCGCCCTTTCATCTGGAGATACCTGCAAATAGATAAATTATACTAAGCAGACAGCTAACTATACTCGAGCCACGTCCAGAAGCGCATTGTCAGCTGCAGTTAATTGTAAAAAAAGTAAAATAATAGCGCGGATTATGATTACTTTTGCCAGCTTTAAAACCAATTTCAAATAGGTGGTTCTGAATACGACTGTATTTTTTTTTTGTTCCGTAATATCGCCGCCGAGTGAGAACCGATTTAAATGTATTTTTTTTATTGAATAAGATACTCGTTTATCTCGAGGATAGTCCCATTGAAATATAATATTGAATAGAATATAATAGAATAGAATAACTTTTATTGTTTCAAACTGGTACATGAGTTGTTATTGAAATATACTTAGGTATTCTTTTCATACCTCTTGATGAATCGGCAGACGAGTTTCGTTGGCCGTTGCTGCCACTCATCGAGAACTTCTTTAGGCGCTAGAACCTGAAAGAAAATTACAATCAGTCTAACGATGAAACACCAACCAATTGATGCCGGTCTTGATATATATCTTGATATAATTCATAATTAGTGTTGCACACGGACAGGTGGGCAGAGTTCTCCACCGGTGGGTGCCACATAACATTTGACTCCCTGGTCGCCCTTAGACGCAATGGGGCGACGAGCTTGGGAGGTTTAATAAAGGTTGACGTTACTGGCCCAGGACATAGACGAGTCGAAGGAGTTGGGTGAGTCAGATCAGATAAACAAGGGAGATATGGTAAGGTGGTGTGGCAGGTGGGGACGCATCTGGCCTAAGTCAGGCTTGATGCCTTTAGTCATCGACTCACTCAGCACCTTGTCGCCATTTATTTTTGCATGTGGACTATTAATTCGTTAATTGGTGTCTCGTATAAAAACTTTTTTTTTTTAATTATAAATAGGCTTGTGCTTGGCCGCCAACTCGCCTGTTGTTAAGCGATGATGCGGCCTACGATGGAGCACGCTTGTCTAGAAGAAACCTATTCACTCTCGACTTGAAGACACCCAGATTGTAACTATCGGGGAACACCCACTCAGGCAGCGAATTCCACAGACTAGCAGTTCGCATAATAAATGTGGAATCAAAGCGCTTCGTACGGGTTCTCAGAATATCAACCATAAAGTGGTGTCGATTCTTCGTACCCACTCTGGCATTCCGATAGAAAAAAGGGCAAGAGGGAATCAAATCATGCAGCACACTCTCCGAAATGTATCCGATAAAAAACCGATAGACTAGCAACTTTGCGCCGATGCTCAAGACTAAGAAGCTTAGTCTGAACCAGGGATTCGTTGCTGATGAGCCTCTTGGCACGTTTCTACTGTAAGTACGTAAGTGTAAGTGATCCATACTTAGTTTAAAAAATATATATAAATGGAGACATTTGAACACGAACGACAATTGTACTAAAGCATATCTCCATTGCAGTACCTACGTTTACCGTGGACCAATAGGATGCTGCTGCCCAACCTCCGGTGGTTCTGGTCGCATTCCCATTAGAAAATGAGATATTAAATTTTTTTTAAATACCTGATCTCCTTTCAGCCTGTCCAGCAGTGTGACGCATATAACGGCCGCCTTGATACCAGCGTGGTGCGTCAGTGCAGCGAACGCGAGAGATTCCATCTCAATGTTGACAACGCCGTTCTTATGGATACTCTCTAGGTACTCCATCTTGTCGGCTTCAGTGAAGTCGCAGAAGGCACCGTCCAGACGGCCTTGACCTGCAATGTCACAGAAAAAAAATTACCCTTATGAACCACAGAACCCTTATTATTTGGGATTCCTTGCCATAAACGCGTGAAGACATAATATGAAAATGTATTTGAAAAATGGACTCCGAGCCCTTTGTCTTTTTCTATGACCGAATGAACGCATAATGCAGTCGCGTAACGTTTAGCATTTTTCATCACGCCTGATGTTAACCGATGATGCGGTCTACGTTGGAGCACGCTTGCCTAGAAGGAACCGATTCACTCGTGATTTGAAGACACCCAGATTGTAACCATCGGGGAACACCTATTCAGGCAGCGAATTCCACAGACTAGCAGTTCGCATAATAAATGTGGAATCAAAGCGCTTCGTACGGGTTCTCAGAATATCAACCATAAAGCGGTGACGATTTTTCGTGCCCGCTCTGGCAGTCCGATAGAAAAATGGGCAGGAGGGAATTAGATCGTGCAGATCCGATGCACACTCTCCGAAATGTATCCGATAAAAAACCGATAGACTAACAACTTTACGTCGATGCTCAAGACTAAGAAGCTTAGCCCGAACTAAAGATTCATTGCTGATGAGCTTCTTGGCCCGTTTCTCTATAGATTCCAATAGCCTGCATGGAAATCAAGGAACATTATGGGTGGAAATGGTAATGTCAAGTTTGTTAATGCGATGAAGTGCTTAGAGTTATTTTCATATGAAGGGTGTATGAAGAACCCAAGAGAAACAGCGGAACTAAAGTTGTATTGTAGTTGTCAATTTATTAAAATATGTATATATAAAAAAAAGTTTTTTTTAAGTTAAATTTTTATAGATCGTCGTCCTAATTACACCAGCTTTTCCCCGTTATTAGTATGATTGTGAACAACGGGATCGATGTGTAAGTTCCTAGATTATTTTTCCAACCCAACGATTTAGCGATTTAGTTAGGATTGAACAAGAAATAGTTTTTGGGTATATTATTGAGTTAATAAAAGCTCAATCATGTACTACTAATAAGGCAGGAATGCCTTAATACTACCTATATTTTTACGCAATGATTAGAAAAAATAAGTACTTATTTCTATGCAAAAATGTATCTAAGTGGTAAAACATATAAAAAATTTTGTGTTGACCTAATAACATAATTATAGATAAGTAAGTATATAAATATGCATATTTTAATTCGGTATGTAAAGTTTTTTTTTTGGTATTTTTTTATATTTTTATTTCGTAGATAAGGCTATTTTAAGAAACTAATTTCAATATTTTTGTTTTCTATTCAGTAGTTATTTTATAATATTTTTTTGAAAATTGCAATTTTGTGACGTCACCTATTAGCTCAAAATGTCGTTGCGTTGAAAAGCCAAAAAAGCACGCGAGTAAAAAAAAAGATATTAGAACATACTTTGACAGTGACAATGACATTAAATGTCTGCTTGTTTGTTTATGGAAACCCTAGGGTTACTAGCTCACTGATTTGCAAACAACAATTTTATTGTTGTTAGTATTTTATTTGTTCGATTATTAAGGTTCTGTGTTTTTTATTCTTAGGTTGAGACATCATGTTTGAATATAAATTATTATTCATACATCAAATGACATATTAAAATATGTTTAACATTATATATCGTTGTGAGTACCACCCATAATAAAAACAAACTAATCTGACGTGGTGAAAATTAATTCTATTAAGTAGGTGCTTCCAGTAAAAACGTTCTAAATCAGATATTTATTTCCCCGAAAAAACCATTTCACATGATTTTTCCCTACGCTTAGGGAAAAACACCCCATGTTGGCAACTCTGAAAATAAACTAGACTGTAAAACCACAGATATGAAAGAAAAATATTTTCTGTGTGACGAACAGTGTGTCAAATGTATTATATTTTTTTATTCTTAAAAAGCACAGATAATAAAATGTTAAAACGTGACGTCATTTAGAGGTCAATGAAAGTAGAATGATTTCTTAGTTTTTTGTTAAAATAAATGGTATCTTATCGTTTTAAATGGTCAGAGTAGAAAAATAAGGGTTTGTAACATAAAATCTCGAAATGGTTTCGGAATTGGCATAGGTTATTTTTTTTGCATACCGAATTGCTGTAAGAAATAAAAAAATGCCTCAAATTTGCCGCCTTAGGCTCCAGCCTACTTAACCTTCTGGTAAACCAGCCAGCTGACGAAAACGCGTGCTCTTTCCTAGTCTGCGTTTTAGCTACAACAGGCATATTTTTTTGTTTGGGTTTTTGGTCTGACTACAGATGCCTTTTGACCATGTCTTTATTTAATATAGTCAAACAAGTCAGAGTCAAGCAAAGTAAGTCACGGTCATGTCAAATTCATGCCCCAGTAACGTGGTTGAGGCTTTACGAGAGGCTTCTATGGAGTTTTGGAAACAACATGAAAATACATTTTCGCCTCTCTATAAGTATAAGTATCACTTATCCACACAATGTTCACGAGCATATTCACGAACACTTAATAAATAATAATCCACCATTATTACACATTAACACTCACTACACAAGTTTAGGAAAATAATACGCGCGTACATGTTTTTTTTTTTCACGTTGGCGCCAGAACTCCCAGGCGTAACCACAGAAAAGATATTTTTTTAAATTAGAACTGCTGTCAAGACATTTTGTAAGAAATTTGTTGTAGCCAGTTACACCCATATAAACGAAACGTCAGTCATTTGAAATCATTTAGCAACTGTGATGCGGACAAATAACTTTGAGAAGAACTAAAAGATAAGGTCCAAGTTCTTTGGATGCGGAGTTCGATGCGTTGACATAAATAAGAATGTTCAATCAAGGTTTTGTCATAATGCCTGGCGACAGATTTTCCTTCTCATTTCCGTTCTATTTACTACTCTTTTCTGTACAAACGCAAGCCTTACCATGAATAAAAAATTTACGTATTTCATGTCTGAAATACGTAAATTTTTTATTTGGATTCAAACTATATTTTCTACAAACATACTCTTCACGATTTTTAACCCTCGACGCAAAATTAGGGGTGTTATCTATGTTATCGTGTGTATCTATGTTAGTCTGTGGCATTGTAGCTCTTAAATGGCTGAACCGATTTTGTTTTAGTTTGTTTTTTGTTTGAAATATGACTTGATCGAGAGTTTTCTTAGCTACGAATGCTATGATTCAAGAAAATCTGTTCAGCTTTTTGACAATAATGAACTCTTTTATAGTTTTTTTTTTTTAATTTAATTTTATTCTTTTGTTTACTACCCCAGAGAATACTAGAATATTCCGAGATTTGACCCAATTAAAATGAAGAATTATAAGTGCGTTCTAATTCAGCTGTCTGAGGGGCAAAGGCCGAGCGACCTTGAGATTATGAGATAATCTCTACAACGGATGCGGAACGAAAGGCCGCATTTATATGTACATACAAGACTGCTTGTAACTGTGGCTTTACACCCGTGAACAATATTAGTGATCAAGCGCTCTGTAAGTCTGCCTTTCAGCCCATCTTTCTTTATTCCCAATTACTGGGCATAAGATTTAATTCCGAATATCTCAGGGTGGCGAGCGCAGTGCATCATGTTGCTGCGTGCTGTTATGAGCAAGCGTGACGCTTACCATCAGGCGAGCAACTTGCTTGGAGATGAAGCTTTTTTGTCATGCAACTGTGACGAAACAAGCAAGTAAGCTCGGCTGATGGTAAGTGTCACGCTTAACCATAATATAAGATCTGGTAATCATCCTGTTAATAATCATACAAATGTAGTGAACAACCGTGATAGTTTAAAACAAGTTTTTTTTAAACAATATTTTTTTGTGGTGCAAGCAGGTAGTGTAAAGACAGCTCAGGGACCTTACGGCTACCTGAAGCGATCCTGTTTAGGTGATGCGAAACGTTGCGCGACCGCAAACCGCATCTCGGCGCATTAAGTTTCACGTTCGCGTGATTTTCCGCACTGAGCTGCTTCAGCGCTGTTTTGAGCCCGCGTTCAGAGGTAGCCGTAAGGCCCAATGAATTTGGAGGCGGCCGTAGCACAGTGTATAGGAGTTAGACAAAAAAAAACTTTTCAGTCGTATTTTTTTTGTATTTGTCTTAAATAGTCTTTTTCCCTGAAAAGGGTGGAATACTATAGGAATTTCGGATAAAACCGCGGGGCGCAACTAGTTATCAATTACTTTAACTACTTTTCATATGTATAACGACTTTAGGTATACCTACCCGTGACCAAGTAATCAAGCGCCATCGATTACCTTCTGTTAAGCAACGCCTCGATAGGCGAATCCAATTGATTTTCATGTAAACTACCAAACCAACTCTGCTTTTAGTTCCTATTCCGACAAAAGAAACATAATGACCGATTCAAATTGATATCTACATATTCTACATATTACCAGATTGAAGTTGCTGATTGGCTTTGATTCTTTTTGATTAATGGAATGTGTACATGGGCCTTACGGCAACCTGTTTTAAGCGATATGGGTAGTTTTTAGGTATAAGCACAGTATAAGTTACCCCATACCAAATCTATTCAGCCTTTACGGAGTTGAGTAGAAAGAAACATATGTAGGTACATATTACTAAACGGTATTACTTTCTCGTTTGAACAGCTCAATTAACTGCATGATCATGCTGCATGAAATGGCAAAGAGCAAGACTATTAATAATTTAAAAAAAAAGTGATAGGTATTATATATGAAACTTCAATGTCAGCAAGCTACAAAAGTTCGAGACCAGACATAAAAGCAACCGTCATAAAATATTTATGAGCACTTACTAAACAATTTTTTTTTTTTGTATGTTTTTGGTACAGCGTGCAGTTGAAGTACATACCTACTCCAGTATTAGTAACTTTGTTACTGATTTCAAAGTCTAGGCATGTTATCATCTTCTACCACGCCGTTACTTAACTAGATGTTAAGTAACGGCGTGGCTGAGGTTTTTTTTTGACGAGTTTATAAAAACGACGGTAAAAAAGTTATATGATTATTTACGGGATATTTACCGTGGTTAGGTTGTGGAATGAGCTCTCGATATTTCGGCGCGGTAACCTTTCCACGGTAAATATCCCGTAAATAGTCATATAACTTTAGTTAACAACCGTGATAGTTTAAAACAGTATTTTGGGTGTGTTGTTTTGATGTTTTTGATCATTGAAGTTTGGTCTTGATACGCTGTTCTATCCAGATTTAAATTGTAATTGTTAATATTATGATTATTTATAATTTATTATTAAATCAAATTTTGCTAATCTATACTAATATTATAAAAAGGGAAAGATTTGTATGAAGTATATGTTTGTAACGAATTGGCTCAAAAGTACTGGACCGATATTAAAAATTCTTTTACTGTTGGAAAGCTATACTATACCCGGGTAACATAGGCTATATATCTATACCCATGCGAAGCCGGGGTGGCCCGCTTGTTCTTTATATGTCTTTTACTTTGACTGCTTTGTCATCATATCTTGTAATTTATCCGTAGTATAATTTATATCAAAAGTACTGACCTTCGTAGAAGTCATAAGTGCACATGGTCTTGCCGGTGACCGTGTCGTAGGGGTCCTCGGGGTCTCCCAGTCCCTTCAGGTCACGCGCCAATCGCTTGTCTAGCTTCGCAGGCCGCTGGATGTTCTTACCGAGGACGGTCTGAAATTAGCAATAGGAATAAATAAGTAAATAAATTAATTTAATTTTAATAAGGCTTTTAGCCTTAGTAAAGAAAACATTAACCGCCATCTTGGAGCGGCGGCCATATTGAATTTAGTATAATGTAAAGTATAATGTATAATTTAGTATAATTTAGTAAAGACCTATCAGGGCGACTGGTCGAAGCTACTTGTGACCAAAATGCTGGCCTTTATTTTGCCCAAAGAATAAGCATTGCCATACAACGTGGCAATGCTGCCAGCATTTTGGGCACGCTGCCCACCGGTAGCGGATTGTTAGATTAGTTTTAGTTTTAGATTAATTTTGGTTTTAGATTAGTTTTAGTTATAAATTTAAATTTAAGATAGTTTTTATTTTACTTGTAATTTTTATTGAATAAATACCATCACCCGTATAATGTCATTTCATCGTTTTTACTATTCTTCGATCTCTTTCATTTGACCCATATTATCAGTGTTGACAAAAAATATACACCATCCGCCATCTTGTATTAGCGGGCATTATGAAAATATTATAATATAAAGTATTGCATGTTGTATTGTAACCAGACCTAAAGGTGAAAGCAACAAAAAAAAACGTTGAATTAGTTCTAAATCAGCTTGCAAGATTTGTTCTAAACAAATAAATATAGAAACATTTCAAGTTGAATAAAAACTTGTAAAAAAGTTGGCAATGTTATATTCATATGATTGGCTTTGATTATGTACGTGTCAGATAATCAAAGACGATTGGTTCACACGTGACAACAAAGCAAACTGACAATATTTGTGTTTACATAGGCTAACATTTTTATCATAATGAATTCTTAGGTTTTCTGATATAACATATAGTTTTTTTTTAACATAAATTTCTTTACCTACCATAAAGTTAAAATTAACTAGTTCTGACACAAAAATAATTTATGGAACCGAGAAAACGTTCTAAAACTAGTTTTCTTTGAATTTGATTTAAGTTGCTCTGAATGCAGTTCGCCCTTCGCTCGTATTTGTACTGCTTGGTATGTACGCCATTAGGCCTAACACCTAGAGTCGAAGCATCGTTGCAGCGTAAGTACCAGCGGTCGTGGAAAAGTAAAACCTTCCCGGTTTACAAATCATTACCATCGCGCTTTCGGGTCTAAACTATTCTAAACTCTACTAAATAAGGTAAATGAACGGAGCGTCAACCGCTCAAATCTCGCGCAAAAATCAAGAAGGGGGGGGGGGAAGGTGCGAAATACGAATGTCTATATATCTGTAATTTAACCTATGAGTAGCATCCATAACCCAGACATCAGGAAGTATTCCGATCCGACCCGACTGATTCAGGCAACAAAAAGTATTCCGTTTTTTGTATAGGCGCAGCCAGATACCAAAGGCACACAAACACACGATCGAAGATTCCCAGGATCGGTTAGAAAATCGGTCAGAATCTCTCCAAATAGTCAGTCAGGTCTACAATCTGCTACGGCCCCACGGCAAGTCTGATACCCCACTTCCGGCGAACCTTCGAGGTTCCCTTGTGCTAGTCGCCCACAAGTTAGGCCCAACGCCATCTGCGTTTGCCAACCGGTCAAGCTATCGAAGCCATCTGTGGCAAACAGCGTAGTCATATATTTATAAAAATGCGCCCATAGCATTTGCATATAGTAGCAAATACCATGGCGCTCTAGTAACGCGACTGCCACCTGCTGTTTCATAGTTCTTACCAATTCTAGCGCATTCTTCATGGTTCCGTCAACAGCTTCCTCCGATATTACGACAGTACCGCCCTCGTAGCCGATGCCACCGCAGGTCCCTATCCGGAAGAACACCGGATCCCGCACCTTGGCGTGGTACATCAGCTTTATCACCTCGTGAAGCAGAATTCCCACTGAAGGGATGCCCATTCCATGCTGAAATGGAAGTGCTGAGTTTAATTTAACGCGCCTTGACACTGAAATAGCCTTTGCTGAATTATTTGTGTTATCAAGTTCGTAGACATGGTTTCGAATTAATGATGGTTTACGAAGACAAATACAAATACTATGAAAACCCTGACCAACACAGCCTCAGATCAGACAAACAAGGGAGATATGGTAAGGTGGCGTGGCGGGTGCGATCGCATCTGGCCTATGTCAAGCTTGATGCCTTTAGTCGTACTCACCCTGCAGACGGCCTTGCAGTTCTTTTTCGCATGTGGACTATTAGTTAAATCATTGGTATCGCTGCAAGAGTGTGCGTGTTTTTTTTTTTTAATTGTGCCGTACTTACAGTTTTTACGTTAAGCGGTTTAACGGTATAATGAGATGAAAAAGTGGGTAAAACACGGAGATATCTGAACACAAACGATAAGTGTTTCAAGGCATATCTCCCTTGTTTGTCTGATCTGAGAACACACCGTATATTGAAGTTTGTTGCATTATTTGGCATAAAAAGTAATCATCATTAATATTATAAATGTGAAAGTATTTGTTCCTCTTTTACGCAGCAGCAGAGACGGTCATTGACACGCGACACAATGCATGGAAGAGCTGTTTCTTTTTCGCGATTGCAGTGTTTGTCCAATAGTAAAAGTTGTTCATAATGATGAGTACAATGACCTCGTTTCTGTTTAGTACAGTCTATATGCGTAACCTTGTATATAAGTAGTACCCACAGAAAAGTTTTTTTTTGTTTAAATTAGAACGGCTGTCAAGGCATTTTGTAAGAAATTTGTTGTAGCCAGTTGCACCCAAAGAAACGATAGGTCAGTCGATCGAAATCAGTTAGCAACTGCGATGCAACACAAAAAAAATTGAGACCTAACCCAAAAAGGTAAGGTCCAAGTTCTATAGATGCGGACTTCGACGCGTTGACATAAATAAGGATGATCAATCAAGGTTCTGTCGAAATGCCTGGCGACAGATTTTTCTCCTTATTTCCGTTCTATTTACTTCTCTTTTCTGTGTAAGTACCGACTCTAAGTACCTCACAAACATAATATAATATGCATATCTATAAAAGAGCGCGCCAGGAGTTTCAACCATTTTTGCCTTGTATTTTTTTCGATGAAAGGTCATCGCTTTAGCTACACTTTTATTTCTAACCACCGACACAAAAAGAGAGGTGTATATCTATGTGTCTGTCTGTGGCATCGTAGCTCCCAAACGAGTGAACAGAATTTTGTTAGTTTTTTTTTTTATTGAAAGGTGGCTTGACTTTTATTGAGAGTATTCTTATGATTCATTAAAATTTGTTCAACCGTTTAAAGATTATCAGCACTTTTACAGTGGGTTTAAAATAAAACAATTTATAATTATTTCAGTCTTTGTATAGATAGATGTAACATAATTTTGCTGAATTGGAAAATTTACATATTATAGATTAATATTTTATATTAATCTATATATTAATCTATTATAGATTAATATTTTATATTAATCTATAATAGATTAATATATAGATTAATATAAAATATTAAGTTATATATATATAACTTATATAAACTATAAAGTTAATTCATATAAATTTTAAATTACGTTATGAACACGTGTTATTGTATATGATACTAGGTAGATATCTAGAAACCGACGTAACCATAACCTTGCACTTGATAAAACCATTATCTACTTGCGCCAATCAAAGACAATTGTCTTGCATTTTTATTCATTAATTTTCTCTGCTCGTGCAGAAGAAGTACATATATTAAAAGTTTCCATACAAATTTCTACAAAATAATTTATACTCGTATTGTAATTAATTTAGATTTTATGGTATAATCATTACTATTTTAAACTAATAGGATAACGATATAAAACTAGTGAAATGTTTTTTTTTTATTTGTGCGGCTTTTTTTAGTGTGTTCAAGATTATCTCCGTCACTGTCTCTCTCTTTAGAAATGTTATAAGAAGGTAAGTGACCGAGATTATCTCGAGCGCACCAGATTAAAGTTAGAAGGTTGTATAGCAAATTGGCGATGAGTAGCTACGCCACATTTTTCTCAATTGTGGCGAAGAAAAGTATAGAGATAAAGATAATTTAATTGCACAAAACACAAGTAAATCATTCACACACATTTAAAAACGCATATAAAACTATTTAATGGTAACACTCAAAAAAAGTGTTACTTATAAGCTAGCCATAGAGCTTACACAGCCCACAAGCAACCATAAAAAAATACTAATGTATAGTAGACCTGTCGGAATGAGAGGATAATACATCAGGGATATGAGGTCACTGGAACTCGACCCGTTATATGACCACCGCATATATACATTTCTGCTCATGGCCCAGCCGATCGCAGAAAGAAGGAAATAATAATTTAAAAATACTATTTGTAATTGTTTTCAAGATTGCCATCTAAAACAACACAAACACAAAAAAAAATACCAACTATAGAAATAATAAATATTATAATGCGTAGTACTCCGGAAAAGGAATCTTGATTCACGGATTCAGACTTATTCTTTCGGTGGGTAGGTACAATACTAAATCCTTAATTAAATATTATTAATTCGATACTTATATCAAGGAAAAATTAAAAAAAAAATATAGATAAATAATAATTATTATAAATATTACCACCGAATACATAATAGTTAAATGTATTACCACAGAATACATAATAGTACATATATAGGTATCTAATCAACACTTTCGTTGCCAATTTTACGTATGTTCTAAAGCGCGTCATGATATAATTACGTTCTTGGCATGTTCACCATATACTGAACCTAATCTATTCAGAATGATACTGAACACACGCCTTTCTTCTTCCTTCCTAAATTACTGTAAACAGTAATTTACTCACAACGAATATTTACCCGGATAAAAACCGATTAATTTGCACATATTTTTTACTGTTTTTTAGACGATGTTATAGTAAGCTTACAGGGGGAAAAAACAAATTAATACCCAATTCGATAATCTATAAATCCGCTACTAGTGGGAATTGTTCTCAAAATGGTGGGCCCATTACCACGTTGTATAGCAATGGCCAAATTGGTCACGAGTTGCATCGAAAAGAATAGACAAACTTTAAAAAAAATTGGGAATACCTCAATCTGTAGCTATACTACATTAGTTTCATAAATATTTTTCAACATATACACGTGAACATTATGCTGTCGATCAGGGTTTAAAATTTGTAGTGAGATTCGGAGGTGTCACCTAAAAGGTGAACCGCAATCATTTGGACCAAATAAGAAGATATAATGATAACTTTGATGACATTTCTTGCACTTATCTGTTGTAAAAATATTATTCCGGAGTCATCATAACAAAATAAATGAAATGCGCAAAATGACCTAGTAACGAATTTCAACTCTTAATTTTATAATGGCGCTGCTCCCGTCCGATGTTCTCTTGCTCGCGCATTTTTACATTATTCAAGACTAACTGCACCTCGCGGTTTCACCCTCGTGCACATTCCACCAGGAACCGTACATTTTCCAAGATAATAAGTATCTAAAGTCCGACCCTCCAACTATCTTTATGCAATCAAATCACATTGATTTGTTGAAATCATTGAATGTGAATTTTCATAATTTTCTTTTTCTGCCAACATTATCATTACAAACAAAGAAACTTTCATTTGAATTATATTTAAATTAGACAGAGTTTAGTGGAAACCGAAATTTGGAGTAGTTAACATACTATTTTACTCCGCCAAATTAAGAGATATTAAAAAGAAAATGTTCTTATTTGGTATGTTATGATAAGAGGAAAACATGGTTTTTTTAAACGCACACTTAGTTATTTTATATTATCAATAATGTGATAATGAAGCGTAATGCAGAATCAGAATCCCTAAAAAGGTGATAGTTAGTTGGCTTATACAATATAGATATAGGTATATAACTAATGTGGAAATTTTTGTTTCAATACTCACTACTTACCTAATCCGGATTTTTTACACAGCGAGTTTTGTAATCCGATTGTAAAAATGAAAATAATATAATCTAAATTGTATATTTTACTAAATTGCTTTCTTATCGGAAACAGTTGCTATGAAGAATATCACTACGCTTATACTGTGTATGTAAATAGATCTACACTTTCTGTACGTAAATCAATAAAATACTATAATCTTTCCGAATGTAACCAGCATTCAGATACAATTACCAGCTAAAAACTCGAGAGATTTAACATATTACCAATGATACAATGAATTCTCCAGAGTCTATCAGAGAGAGATGAGAGATGTCAACTTTAGCGAATCTCTACCTAAATGTCTCTCAAGTGTCTCTCGGAATCGATGGAAGACTTGTCTTATACATTATGCAAATGGTGCCTAAGATTTAGTCGATTGGAAATCTATTTCAATAAGACATTTTGCTTAGCTTTCTAAATTGATATATGTATATGTAGGTACATTAAGTTACTGCGTATCAATTATGAAAATTCTGATGAAATCACAAAACTGCCTTTCGAGTAAAGATACTGCGGAAATAATTATGCAATTTCATCTTGCATTTCAACGCAGCAGCACTATGATAATGTCTAACTTTTGATAGGAATTGTAGGTAACATAAAAAGAAAAAAAGTACTTATATAACTCTGAAAACCCTACTACTACCGAAAAAACAGACGGGAAGTTCATCTATAAATCAAATCTATAAATTACAGCACAAAAGTTTAAAACAAGGTTTATTAGTATACCGGGTATGGCTTTATAGGCTCGTGACTATGGGGGAAGTGGGCTATAATTTGGACGTAACTACATAGAAATGACAAAGCAAAGTCCCAACTGTCGTTTTAGCCTTTTGGGCATTTCAAAAAGAAAATCCGTACTAAAATCGTTTTTCACAGATGATCAATATAGAAAAAAAAACATAAAATTTTAAATAATGAAATAATCATTATCTTTCGTTGAGTTAACGTATCGCTTAATGTAGCCCATAGCCTCTTTAGACACGTCCTTAAAAGAATACGTTTATCATTATATAAAGCCTGTAGATACTTACGCTAATAGAGAGCACTGGTCCCACTTTGTACATGGAGTATCTGTAGGAGAACTGGCTGATGTCCTGCAGCGTGGTCCCGCACGGCAGCTTGTGTCCGATCTCCGCCATCATCGTGTACGCGAACTGTTCCATGCGCTTCGGAGTGCCACCCATGCACACGAACTAAGGACAAACACAAATTTTAATACAAAATAGCATTTGTTTTTGTAGATAGGACGATCCTTTTTTTATATAAAACAGCGCGCAAACAGGCATGCGTTTCGCCTGATGGAGAGCGATAAACGCCGCGTAAGGACACTTGCAACACTAGCGGTGTTTTCAATGATTTGCCAGCCTGGAGAGGGTTGTAGACACCCTTTTTGAAACGCTCCATGTTGAAGATCGGCAGTAAGACCTTAGGGAGAAAGACATTCCACACTTCAATGCTCAATGTGTTTTTTGCGAAATATGAACCTATGCATGCAGATCTTAAATCACATGTTTTATTAATTAATAGTACATGTATATCTGTTCTAGTGTTGCCATACCCTGTTTTAGATTCTAGGAGGCAGGTCCACAGAAAATAAGAGGGGAAGAACCGGACGGTGGTGTAGGATTTCCAGATTTTGCAAGATGTAAGGGGTGAGCTTTTCACTGGAAAGCGTGACCGTGCGCGGGTACGGGGATCGTCACATCCCGGAAAGGACTAACATATTCTTTAACACCAGCAGCTCAACCCACTTGCATAAATTTCCTCCTTCATGCGCCACACTTCCTATTTTGCGCCTATTTTGTTCAAATATTTCAACTTACAATAAATTTTTGGTTTATGCAGACTATGCAGCCAGTAGTTCCAAAATATTTTTCTCATATACATTTCAACTAAAATAGGCATAAACAGTCGTAGCTCTACTTGCATAAAATGGCGATTTACTGTAATTATGCCTAGCGACCAACCCCGACCCAGCACAAATATTTGTCGATCATAAAAATGCCGAATTTAGCTCGAGAACCCTTCGGGTAGCAATTACGTCGTTGGCAATTAGCGTCTCTCACTACGAGGGGTCTTAGAGTACCTACCTTGCTCAGTTCATAAACTCAACGCAAAGAAAAATATAGTTTCAGCAGAAATTATCAAGGGCTCGCAATCAGGTGAATGGCTCTTCAAGATTGAGTTACAAGTCCTACCTTCCTAGTAGGTAATTAGATAATAAAAATCCCAGGAAAAATTGCGTCAAGACAGCAAATAGGTATTCCTTATTTAAATGCCTATAGTTTACCTATTACTTTCCTACTTAACACTTGACAGGGAAACAAAAAATAGGTAGAGTAGACATGGTTTTAGGGAAGTACGAGTAAGTTGTTTGTTTACAATATTTAATGGTTTCAGAATCTGCAACGTTTTATTAGTCAAAGACCGTCGATATCTTCTCTTCTCTACATCTCTATCTCTACATAGTATAAATTGAAGTCGCTTTCCGCGTTTGTCTGTCTGTCTGTATGTTTGTATGGCCGCTAACTCCTCCTAAACCACGCAACGGATTTTGATGCGGTTTCCACCATTAGTTAGATACATTTTCGAGGAAGGTTTATATATATAACTACCGACTTATATTCAAGGCGGGTCGCTAATGGATGATAATATAAACTCTCAAAAGTAATTTAAATTGTAAGACGTATCACCTTACTCTTGGAAAACGCTTAATTTTAAAAGACAGTTATATACAGAAATATGTTTTGCAATAAATTATGTTTATGTAACAAAATACATCATCTTTAGTCTAGTCTAACTTAAAAACTTAATTTTTAAATTTAACGTGTCTGCCAATAAAAAGTTACCTTAACGTCTCCGAACATCTCGACAAGGTCGTGGGACCCGCTGCCCAGTGCCAGGTGGTACAGGATGTCCTGGTCCATGAGCTCGATGTTCGGGTTGCGGAGTCGTACGGTGCCATCGGGGTACCTGTTGCAAAATTCATTATTAACAAAACTCATTAAAATACACCACAACTTCTTACGCGGTCTCAAACTAACGTTAAAACAGCGCAGTTCAGAAAATCACGCGAACGTGAACCTTAACGCGCCCAGATACGGTTTGCGGTCGTGCAACTTTCTTCATCACCTAAACTCGATTGCCTAACAGCTAGGCGTAACGCCCCTGTACAAGCAAATTGATCTGCTCAGTCATGAATGCTCACATAACTTCGTACGCTGCTGGATGAATCATATAACAATATGTCTATAGGCTTACAATAACTAGGTTATTCTAAGTCTAAAAGCCTATATGATGTCGTCACTATCAGTAAGACTTCCACAATAGGCATTGTAAGCTTTTTCTCTTAGGGATAGCCGCATGTGTATTGTGGAAGGAGGTAAAATTAATATAGTAATTTTTTTGCCAATATTTTATTATTCCATTTGAAATGAAAATAAATATTATTATGTAGGGTACAGTGTAAGTACCTATTTAAAATAAAAACATCAACATAAGAACCTGAAAGTGTTCGGATCTACTTCATTTTCTTTAGCACTCATGGTGTCGTCTTCGTCGAAGGTCTTCCTGTGAGGGTGATGACCGTTCTGGTGATCCTCGGAACTGCTGCTGTTCAAGTGACATCCGTTCCGATGTTCTGAGCTTCCGTTCATGTTGCTCGACTCGCAATTGCAAGGCATGTTGGTACTTCACGAAATCTGAATGGTAATAGTTTGCAAGGTGTAATTATGTTTGAATGGCTAGTGATACTTAGCACAAACGAAATAAGATATAAATAGACGTTTTTTATTAACGAACAGGAATGAATAATTTTTTTATAACCCACAAATTCAGATAATAGACCACAACTTTTTAAAGGTTAAATAGATTTTCATCAAACGTAGCTAAGAAAAATCGCAATGCAACCTGCTTTGAAGTGATAAAAACGCATTCAAATCGGTCCACCCGTTAGTGCGTTACGATGCCATAGAACGACACACATCGCATCATACCTTAGAAAAGCTTTCAAGGGTTTTATAAAAACCTTTTTTTCATAAGTTTGAAGCGGTGTAGTTTATTATGTAGTAAATAAAGTTACTTGGCATTATGTATTCTACTGTAATTCATATATCTATCTATATGTGCTCAGTCTTCGCTCATAACGTTGCTTTCATGCTTACTAGTTAGTGATCAAACGTATCATCATCATCAGCCAGAAGACGATGCTGAACATAGGAAAAAAATATGGCAGATGAAATCGCATTAATTAAGAGTTTATCATGGGTTATCTCTGGATACAGAGATTATAACAATATTTTTATGCTCCACTGAAAGCTGATAAAGACAGCATTTTGCGTATCAGAGCGGTATCTATTAGTGAACAATCTGTTTGCAAACAATTTAGTTTGAAGGTCGCCAGTGGACGCCAGAACAAGTCACCAGCATAACATTAATGTTTGCTGAATTATTTCATCATGCTCATTTCAAAGGAATGTAACAGTACAGTAATATGAACGGGCTAACAGGAAATTGCCTGCTCTTTTGAAACAGAGCAGTCATTTAAGGTTGGATTTAGTCTGTAGGTGAATACGAGCACATTGAAAATTATATACTGTCCTCATATTATATACTCAAATCCTATAGGTCCTAGGTCCTTAATAGAACAATATTGTGCATATATTTTTATTTTAATATTTTTGCATGCTAAAGTTTACTAGTTTAGAAGATAACCTGACATTATTTTATTAAGGAAATTAAATGGCTTTATTATTTTATATAGTTACTAAACATAAATATAAGTGCATATGTAGGTAACTATGTAAGTTTCGTTCTACAAAAAGTAGAGATAACTTTTAGCGCTAAGGTCGACACTTGTGGCACTTGTAAATTTCATTATGTGTGTAACTTAAAATAGGTAAAAAAAAAACATGTGTACAATAAAGTTTCTATCGATATTTTTTAACAACACATTATATACATTAAATGTAAGTAACTAGAAGATAAATATTATGGGGAAGTAAACTTGTTTATAATAATTAACATAGGCAATAATATGAGTAATAGATAAAATCTAAATTATCTACGCATAAGTACTTATTGGAGAAATTATTAATAAACTTATTATATGACACATAAATTAACTGTAAATGAATAAGTTATAGGAAGAAATAAATTCACTTACCTTGAAAAAATCCCTCGCAAATATAATATTTTACTGAATAATTCTTCGAATCGAATATAAAAATCCGCACAATAAACACGTTCGAGTGAGCCAACTAACTGTCGGTGAATAGTTTACCAACAAACCGGGCTCGGCTCGGGTGTGCAAGAATTCATTCTGTACTTTACCGCGTCACAATACAACACGACTATGACGCCCCCGACCATTCCTTCCTACAGTGCGACAACTTATTCTGTACAGTTCACCAAATACGGGAACTAAAAATCTACACCCTAGCTGTCAGTTTTGGTAAGAAAATACGATGGAGGCTCCCTCACTCATCTTTACAATTACGTTGGTCGATCTGTAGCCAACTATGATTTATCGTCGCTCTGACGTAGGACCAGCTTCACGAGATACACTGAAACATGACTACGCTTTTTCATGATATCTCCCGCATCTAAACAGAAATGGAGTTCGAATTTTTTTTGCGGTCGCTCCGCTGCTCGCTTTTCGGTGATTTTTATTCGGTATGTGAGCAAGTATAGTAGTTGACATTTACCTTTGAAGCTGAGACAGCATTCCATGTTATAGGCGTTTTATTTATAGGTATGTCTTGCCAAGACATTATTATATAAACAGGGTTACGCGGAACGGGTGTACTAAGCCGAAAGGGGTCCGTTATACTCATCATTATAAACAATTTTTACCATGGGACCAGCCCTGAAATCGCGAAAAAAATATCTGCTGTTCCGTACATTTTGTCGAGTGTCATTTAGTGTCAATGACCGTTTTCTATAGAACAGCTGATATTTTTTCGCAATTTTAGAGTTACTCTCACAGTTAAAGTTGTTCATAATGATGGTTACTATGGACCCCTTTCGCCTTAGTACACCCTTTCTGCATACCCCAGTATATAACTTGAGCTTGAAACGCTGCAATAGTTTTATGCTGATAGCCACAGACCTAAGATATAGTTCTGTGCTGATAGCTTATCACGATCGCGATTATGCTAACTATTCGTACCTTTTGCAAATAATCAGTAGAATGGCGTAAGATTTAATTATGGCTAATTATGGCTTAATTATTATTTCTACGTACAATACCACATTCAGGCAATAGGTATACCAATTATACCACGGAAGTCACCAACAGTCAGTACATATGAAAGCATTCAAATAGCCGCAGAATTTTCAGATCGTGAGTTTTTATGAGAGCTAATAAGCGATTATATTATCAAGCTAGGTAGGTCTAACTGAAGATTCATCACACAAGTCTAATAATGTATAAGAATGTTTTTGAGATCATGGTACCCCACCAGGTGTTCCTGTAGACGACAAACATATTCGTGGATATTATTGTACGCATAATTATAAATAACTTTTACAAAAGGAACATCCCTGCAATCGCAAAAAGAACAGTTGTTCCATAGAAAAATTTCATTCACACTCAACATAATGTATGGAACAGCTGATGTTTTTCATTTCACGGTTGGTCCCCTAGTAAAAGTTGTTTATAAGGATGAGTACAATGATATCCCTGAATATGTCAGTCGTCTAGAGATACTTGCAAATGAGTATTTACAATTCTATTCTAAAAATATATAATTTATTTATAATATACATTTTTTTTTTTAAAGAGATACCTCTAGCTGGTGAGCGCGTTTTTAAGAGTTTATATGTCGTGAACTTGGGTAGCGTTGCATCAATTTACGCGGTTATGGCAAACAGCAACAAATTCATATTTTGGTTATAATTATTTAACTATACAATTAAGTTAAATGTAATTTTGGAAACATGATTGGTGTAACTTTTCTCGATAGAATAATTCGGCGAAAACAGGCTTTCTAAAACATGTTTTAAGTTTTTTTCTCCGCGGCTGGAAGTTCGTAACAATCTTAGATCAGGTAATATGACGTCATTGGTAACTATATATTTATTCATATTCTAATGGTCATTTGTATCATGGAATTTAATGTAAATTCATTTTATTTAAAACTAGCGGTCCGCCCCGGCTTCGCACGGGTATAGATATAAATAGCCTATGTCACCCGGGGATAGTGTAGCTTCCCAACAGTAAAGTAATTTTTCAAATCGGTTCAGTAGTTTCGGAGCCTATTCAATGCAAACAAACAAATCTTTCCTCTTTATAATATTAGTATAGAATAAAATAGTTCTTGAGTAATTTGAAGTTTTTAGCATATGTCGCTTCCGTAATTTAGTTCTGAGGCGGGTGCCGATTCGTGCATATATTTTCCTGCAGGCGTAGATAGCATATTTTTGTCACTGTTTCGCGCAGAGGCAAAACTTGAATTTGAGCTGACGACATATTGACTCTTAATACCACCGTTCCAAGTAACTGTTTAACACCTAACAAGCCTAATTTATCGGCTGACGGTGGGAACGACAGTTCGACGCGCGGTATCGTCGGCGCGGCGCGGCGTATCGAAATAATTGAACATCAGCTGAATACAATGGATGTTGATTGCGAACATTGTGGAGACGAGCATGCTCGCTGCACCCTAATAAGCTTTGCTTAAACTAATTTATCTGCTCAATGGGTTCAATATGCGTTGCCTCACGTTTCATTTCAATTGAAACGAAACAACAGGCTTCGTATTCGCGTTTGCTGCTTCGTGCACGGCATTTTATGAACCGTCGTAATTCTTTATTTACAGGAAGTACACCAATATTTAACATCACCATCATTATTATCATCAGCCCTGAATGACCCACTGCTGGGTATAGGCCTCTCTTTGTTTATGCCACTCTCCCCGGTGTCTCGCTAATCGTATCCACTCGTTTCCGACAGTTTCGTTTCTTTTGATGTATAATAACATGATGATTATTTATTTAACTGACATTTTACTGCAAGCGATATAGAAAAACAGTCGGCTTAACATTCTAATCGTCTAAGTAAGTTTCGGTGACCTTTGCCCTAAGAAGTTGAAACGGCTAATTGACACGTATGTTTGAGCAGCTGAAATTGTAGATACACTTAGTAAACATGGAGTTTTCAATCATCGCAGTCCTAGCCTTGGATGACGGTATAGTTAATAATAAATTGTGTATCTACCACGTGGCTATGGCAACGGTTCCCATTCTGAATCACTTGTATGTTTTTTAACATCCTTGGACTTTCCTTGTTTACAAGATTTGTGACAACACCGCTAGTGCTGCAGGTGTCCATAGGCGGCAATTTCTGCTTACCATCAGGCAGCGTGCATAATACGGCGTTCTTCTTATTTAAAAAAAAGTACTTTCTCTTCCTTAAGTGAAATCGTATAAGAGAATACTACGCCTAAGAATGGAAAGGGATACAGGATGGAAACTTTATTCTGGACAGTAAGAGCTTAGCCGACGTATTAGCTATATGAAAAGGGTCCGAAAGAAAAATGGCTTGATTTTATATTAAATAGACTTTTTCGTGTTAATTTAAGTACCCAGTTTATTTTGCACAGTTTTGAATAACACATTGTGCTGAAATGTGGGTAAAAACTAGGTATATTAATCTAACTTGGTTTAGTGCCATATTATACTTAGTTTTGACCATTATTAAAACAAGATCGAAAGGCATGATATTTTTTTAGAATATCCCAATTTTTCTGCCTTACTATACCTGGAATAGATCGCTCTTAACGATAAGACCACTAGTTGAAACCATAATTGTAAAGCCGTTCTATCCTAAGTATGTAATAACTGGTATGAAAAACCTTTTATTTAACTTTATATTTGTGTGTAGCTTTATGTGTATTATTATATAATGGATTTTTGTTACAAATAAAATATTGTCTATTAAAAACATATAGTACAACAACATAGAGTATATAATAATTCTCTATATTTGAAATGACCGCTAGACTGTGGAATGCGCTGCCTGAATGGGTGTTCCCCGAAAATTACAATCTGGGTATCTTCAAGTCGATTAAATTGATATCTTCTAGGCGAGCGTGATCTATCGTAGACCGCATCATCGCTTTTCATCAGGTGAGGAGGCGGACAAACGTAAGCCTATTATACAATTTAAAAAAACCAGCCGGCGGTTCATATAAATCCATGGCCGGCCTTATCAAACTGTTCTGAATAAAAGTTCCACCCTGTATAACATGCCTTTTTACGTAGCAGGCAGAAACTTGGACTGTATTAATGAGTCCGTTTCTTCGGTCAAGTCGGGGCCGTGTCAAGTTCACCTACTTTTACTCAAATCGGGTCATGTCATGCTTATAATGTTTACAATAGCAACTACACCATGGTCGTTATTTTAGTGCATTTAATAACTAAAAAATATACTGAAAAAGATTCTGATTGCTCACCAGCCACATGAAGAATGGATTAAGAATGCCTATTGTGACGGTAATTCTTGGAAACGGAAGTTACAGTAAACATCTGAATCCATATCTGTTCAGTACATAAGCGTCATTGATTCACTTACTTTGTTAAATAGGTACGGTAAAATGTGACAAGAAAAGCAAATACTTACTCATCGCGGAGCTCGTCTTTATCGAACGACATTGTGGTGGTACTGTTGCACTACACTACACTGGGGGTGACGGCGAGTCGCACGGATCGATGCGTGGTAGAGGGCGGGCGGGCACTGCGCGACTGGATGCCGCCCAGCAGCAGCGCGGTAGAAACCGAAAGATGCGCGGAACCTCCGTGGCAGCGGGACGTGCGCATTCAGCATTCACCACCGCTGTCGATGTCGTACCTTATCCGCGTTCACATGACGTAGCAACTGTAAAATCTTATCAGAAACGCTAATTTACCTTGTATCTTGCTAAGGTGAGGCGTATGCGCTATCTTCGGTCATTAAACTTCAAGAAAATATTAGGTATAAAGTGGAGTTGTGTTGCAATGTGAGTAGGTTTAACAAACAAGGCAGCCACTTTAGTACAAATTCTCAAATTTTATTCTTTTGTTCGGTTTCTACGATGTTCGGTAGCTTGGTGTAAAACTCTAAGGGGTGAATAAGCTCATTTGGAGCATTTTAAGCCATTCTTCCCTCATAACGAAATCTGATTATTTTTTGTTTCGATATACGATGATACTTATTATATAATGGCGGTCTACGATTGGGCACGCTTGTTATAGGTAAGCGTGCTCCATCTTAGACCGCATCATCGCCTAACATCAGACGAGGTCAAACACAAGCATATTAATCAATTAAAAATATTGAAATGTAAGAAAGGTGGGAGGATAAAAAAATCGGTACTTATAGTAAAGTCAAATTGATGTAAGCGTAGAATCAAAATGGCATTATTTAATTTGTGTCGGAATATGCACAATATTGTTGTAATCATGTGTTTCTATGGCGAAAATAATTTGAATTGAATTATCTAAAGCAGTGTTTTTCAACCTGTGGGTCGTGACCCCCAGGGGAGTCACAAAGCCTTACACGGGGAGTCACGGGTAAAAGGATAAGGCAAGTATAGGCTACACTACAATAAAAAAACCGGACAAGTACGACTAGGACTCGTTCTCTGAGGGTTCCGTTGGAAGGAACCCTCAAAGCGCGAGTCCAAAAAAAAAACTAACTGAAGTTGAAATATTGAAAGACAAACTTAACCTTGCAGTTGACAATAAGGTTATTCCATACATACCAACTACAAAATGTAAGATTGTAATTTTTTTAATTGTTTTCTTATATTTGTTCAAATTAACGACTTACGTATTTTTTCCTTTGCATGTGCTGTGAGATCTTGCCTCTTGCCAAATTTCATGATTCTAGGTTAATAGCAACAAGATATAACAATAGTACCGTTATATATTATTTCCCCACAAATGCCAATATCTAGTGTTTTTTTAAGCATATCTGTAGGTAGGTAGATAACGCTTAACAATTTTAGTAGGTGATTAAAGATTTTATAATACAGATAAGTACGGGTATGAGATTACGATTATCGTTCATATTGATAAACACAATAATATTTTTAAAGTTTTGCTTTCTAGTGTTTTTTAATCTTAAATAAATTGGTAGGTACCTAGATAGATTACTCTTTTACAATTATGATTAGGTATTAAAGATTTTATAATACAGATAGAGGAGGTATGAGATCACCATTGTCGTCCATATTGATAAAAACAATAATATTTATAAAGCTAATCTACATAATAAGGCCTTCACAGACGACGAACTTATAATCTTGCGAAGTAACACTTTCTCTCTCTCTCTCTCTCTCTCGCTCCTCTCTAACGCAAATTTCATCCTAGCGCCTGTATCGCTGGAAACGCGCTGCTAAAAAGCGCAAAGTGAATAGCGATTACACGCAAAAAAAAAAAAAACGTCTGCGATGGTGGTGAAAATAAGTGAATAGTCGATAAAAAATACAATTTGATATGCTTGCATTTTTATTACTGAATACATACATATTTCCATAAACATCAGCACACAAAGTGATTCATACGTAGACTATTCGCACGCTGGGAAATACACTCCAAACTATTTACTACTCAGAGTACTTCTATAAATACACCATTTCGAGATAAAAACCTATCGTAAGATATCACAAAAATATAGTTTTAACTAAACATATTTTTAATAGCAGCAACCCGCGCTGTGCAATTTTTCAGGATAAAAATTATCCTTCATCTTTCTACCTGATTTTTAACCGACTTCAAAAAAGAGGAGGTTATCAATTCGACTGTGTTTTTTTTCTTCTTTATCAAATTTAATAATCGGTTTAGACTTCATAAATGTAACAAACAGTGAGAGTTAAAAAAAATAACCTCCAACTTCAAAAAACTAAGAGTGTAACAAGTTTGACATTTACGTCTATCTATGGCTTTGTATCTCTATGGTCCGCATGGCTATTACGGTAGAGATTTCAACCGGTAGCAAAAAGCGAATCTTTCTCTAAAGATTCGCTTTTTGCTAAAATCGCAAATAAAAACAGGCAGACACTAGCGCTACTAACGACAGGCGGCAACAACCGTAATCACAGTTACAGCTTTTTTTAACAGCGACGATCGCATAAATGTCGAATAGTAGGTATACAGATGTCATTGCAGTACTTTTTTTGGAAAGCGTGTTTAAATGTGATTTGTTCCAACCTATTGCATTAGTAATTCGTTTGATCTAAGTTTGGAAAAAAACAATCCAAACTTTTAAACCAGATATATCTAGGTACTTTTTGGAAGGTTGACTGGAAGAGATCGCTTTTAGCGATAAGACCGTCTTTAGTGTCATGATTTAAAATATTCTTGTAATGTCTCGTCTGTCGTGTCAATAAAGTGTTGTTGTATTCGGATGGTTCACAGCTATATTTGATGAAAATATGTCTAGCTAATAAAAAGTTAATATCAGTTTTCCGAAACGGTAGATTTTTTTATTGGTTGTTACTTGATTTATATCTTTTACTATTAGTGTGATAAACTAATTCAATAATGATACACTATCACGTGATTGTAGAAGAATAAATATTTCTTAACACTGAACATTGTCTATGGTAATTTTCACAAATATACATATATTTCATTTATTTGGGTGTTTGGTAACAGGGTGCAATGCTGCAAGAGGACTATTAAGATATAGTTTAGGCGATTTAGGTAATTATAAGTCAAGGACTTAAAAACACTAAGCGCTTAATTTTTTCACAACTTTAACTTGTTTAGTTGTGATCCTAATAGTCTCGCATAAATTAAGGACATAAAAAAATAAGATATTGCTAAATAAAAAACTTAGTTGTTTTCAGTTAACGGCACGTTCTCAGTTATATGAAAATGATAGCTAAATAAAACAAAAAACTATACTTTTCCATTTTGCCTGGGTAAAAAAATGTGTGAAAATTAGCGAAGATAAAAGGTTATATTTGGGCTAAACGAAAAGTATATGAACCGAAACAAAAACGATCAGATTTCGTTAAAGACAAGTATGACATAAAATGCTCTACATGATCTTAGGCATCATCCGCTTACAGCTTAGCACCAAGCTAACAAACATCCTGTATATGAACGAATTCCTAACTACTACGAGATAACCACCTATCTAACGAATAAAATGAGTCATTATTACTACAAATAAAATATTTATCAAAATAAATTCATCAATGGTATCAATACGATCATTAAAATAAATTTCACTAGCGAATATATTTTTTTACTTATAAACACAACACACCAAGTTTATGTGCTATAAGTTGTTCCATTGCCTATACAGAGGGTCCCATTTCATAAAGCTTATTTGCAAATTTGTTCTTTACGTTCCGAACAATTTTTCACATCTCACATGTTATTATATCTCAGTGTTTGATACAAATGATGAAAAAAAGTTTGTTAATTCGGAAAAATAAGCATTAAAAAAAATCTAATAAAACTAACAACAAAACCTTTCAAAAAGTTATAGATACACTATTAAATAATTACTATGAACAACTCTTTTTATCTGTTTTCTTTTGCAAATCTACAAAATCGAAGAGTCAAAAGAAAGCAGAGCGTAAATTTGCAAGGAGCCATAAAATGGGGCCCTGTAGTATGCAAACGATTCTGTCAGATGGAAAGCACTGTTTGCATCGGTGCGATCAATTTGTGAGAGTAAATACAATTTTTTAAAGCTATACAAGGCATTACATAATCATACAAAAGAAATAAGAAAGATACTGCGGTTCTATTTCTACTGAGATATAATAAGCCACCAGCAAACAGTGAGTATAATCTAATTACAGTCCTTTTCAAATAGCATGGCACTTGACAACTACCACTCACAGACTAGTTTTCACCACTAGTTTTTATAGTAGCGCTTAGCTATATGTTTTCGCCGCATAATGTGATACTTTTATTTAGTTCTGTGACGTCACATTCAATATTTACGTACCACATTACGTTCTATCGTACTCTCAAACCACCTGTCAAGTGCCATGCTATTTGAATAGGTCTATAGTTGCTAGTGAACTGATACGAGTAATCTAATTTGTTGCTGTTCCCGTCACCTTATCTCGAGTTACAGGCATCAGAAATAATGCCAGGTCTAAGAGAAACGCTACCTAAGGTAAAACGATATTGGCATCGATTCTGATGTTTTCTAAACTAAATTTGACAGCTCTTTTTGAAAATTGTTGCCATCTTTCTCTCAGATATTAAAATGAAAAGAGAGGCAGATAGTTTTAGCCCTGGCAGATTGGTTTAGTTTAGTGAGTGGTATGACAGAATCGACGCCATTATCATATTATCTATACAGAACACAATCGAATACCAATAACCATTTGCCTTATACTTGTTGTTTTTGTGGTTTGGAATTTTGAAAACCAACAATGTAAAGCGTACATGCGTGCGCGCGGCGGGGGGTTAGACAAGACCCATTTTCTGTTAGCGTTAACGCCTGCGGAAGGATGAAATTGTATGAAAATGGCATTAGCTTGAGATAACATCTCTCAAGCTAATGTCATTGTCAATGTCATTTTCATACAATTTCATCTTTCCGCAGGCGTTAACGCCAACCCCCCAGGTCGTCCATTGACTTCTAGCGTCAGCTGATATTTTGTTTGCATTAGATTGAGTTATTTTTTTATAAAACTTTTTTTAGGAATCCGTACTTGAAGGTATAAACGGGACCCTATTACTAAGCTTACGTTGTCTGTTCCTTCGTCCGTCCGACTGTCCTACCTTTTAACGGCTGTATCTTTCGAGCCGTAATAGATACCCAGTTAAAAATTTCATAATATATGTAATGTTGCGGCGGATTAACTAAGAAATAATAATAAAGTAAATAAGTAAAAACTAAACGGACACATACAGCAAACATTTTTGTATTTGATCTAATGTTAAAACGGTAATACGTACAAGCGTCAAACTTGGCATGATTATAGTACACACTCTAAGATATAACAACAAGTAACAAATAAGTGCCAAGTGCGAGTCGGTGACAAATTTCTGTATATTACCAAGCTATAACGGGTAATTGCGTTACTTGGACGACCTTATCATTCGCCTCACCGAATCGACATGCCACCATATTTTATAAATTTTGAAGCCGGTTTAATTATTGATAATTATTGTATCTGTGGTGATACGGAACGCTCAGTGTGCAAGCCCGACTCGCACTTGGTCGGTTTATTTGTGGTATCGTATCAGCAATCACGAGCACTATCACCATTCTTCTTTTCAGGAGCGTTTCTCTTACACCCGATATTTTTTATTCGAGAATTATTTCGCAGATTATTTTCACGGCACGCACAAGTACTTATTTCAGTCTAAATCTTACTTACAACTGGATTAAATATGCTCAACTGTTTTAAAGTTCTAGAAGGTTTTAATCTAACAATTAGGCTACTGACTAGTAGACAAAATGTACATATAACTTAAACATTTAAAAGAACGTTAAAAATATTTGCTATATTACATTTTAAGATCTCATGATAGTTATCACAAGGCTGTCTTTTTAAACATACATTATTTAATACATAAACTAAATAAAAAAATGCGCGCTATCGAGCCTCTTAAACATAAAGGTTTGACTATAGGCATAGGAAACCGACCAAAAGGTGAAATTCCGATATAGGCCACCGCGGTCGCTACTCGCCCGTATATAAAATCCACCCTTAAAACCTAACAACAAGGACGCATTTGGATTCATGTAGTTATTCAAGTTACGCGAGTTACCATATGCTGTCATAATGTTGTTGTTTGTTATGCTTAGGGTGGAAATTCGCGTGCGGGCAGCTAATACTCACAGAATAGAATGATGCCACCTTTAAGTGATGTCACTAGGTCAGTCGATTTGTAGCCCAAATGGCAAGTCAAAATGAAAACTACATTTTGTTCAGCATTTCTACACCAAACTGTACAGTTAAGGATCGAGCACTTAGGACGGGCCGCAACGGGCCGGGGCGCATTGCAATAATCATTTTCATACATTTTATATGGAAATCCGCCCCGCTGCTCTCCGGCATAATGTGCGATACTTCATATAATATGAAAGCGATTAAATATTATGTAAGCGATTTTTGCGATGCGACCCGGCCCGTTGCGGCCCGTCCTAATGTGCTCGATACTTTAACAATCGTTACACTATATCAATATACTATCAGTGAAATATATCTTATAGTTAGTTACAGATTTAAATTAGCTTTGAATTCAACTTTGACTCAATAAACTCTTCTTCTACTTTAGTAGTTATGAGTGGAAGATATGCGATTTTCTTTGATAAAATAGGTACAAGGCAACATGGGCGATATGAGTGAGTGGAATGGCATGATAGCCTCGTGCCATTCCTCTCACTCGTATTGCGTGAGTAAGCGGTCGCGAGCAGGATGGCGCGATTGCGATTGACACTTAATGTATTGTAATTAAGTAATTAAACTCGGTCCAAGCATTTATTTGTTCTGACAGCTGCAACGTAAAAAGTAAAAAGCTGCAACGTAAAAAGCTAGGGGGGAAATGTCTTAATATTTTACTAAAGTATATCGAATACCTGCTGCGGATCTTACGTTAAAAACCTAGCTAAAGTGATCAGAATTCATGATTTCCATTCGCTTTTTTCAATGATATTGCAGCTGTCAGAGCAAATAAATGCTTGGGCGAACTTATAGAATGCCAATTTGACATAAGTTATACTTGCACCGACGCCTTGAACTAAAATGATTATTATTCTAAACGACTTCAAAATGAAGATATGTCTTTCACAAAATCATCATACATTCTTATTCAGGTATAATTTTAGCAACCAGGTACCAACATTGGAAGTTATATCGTGGTTTCCACTCCAGCCCTGTACATTTTTAAATCTAAAGTAACTAACACACGCGTGGATATGGTTGATGGACCGCCGTCCAACCAACGGGAGATAGTGAGAATAAAATATTTCCCTCTGTTTCTCCCGTTGGTCTGAAGGCGGTTGAGGCCAACCAAATCCACACGTCTATTAGCACTTTTAGTGAGCTTTTTATTTGAAGAACATGAACTAAAGGAAAAGCTTTCGAGAACACAACACTGGTAATATAAACATTTCTAGGTACCTAACATCTACGACGTTTTATATATAGACGCGTCAACCGCCAACATCGTTGCACTTTAAAATAGCATACTTGTACTGACACCAGTGACGCCACTAGACTGAGTAGCGCGTGACTAAACAAATGCCGAGCGATTACCTCGCTGTTATATTGCCAATAATATAGCGCAGTTAATGCGTCTACATATAAAAACATCTCAGCCTAATTAATATAAGTAATTTTTCCTCGGGAATATAGCGTGAGGCTTCTTGTAGCTAGGATCGGGTTGGTTGCGGAATCGTCGGGCGAGCCACACGGCGAATAGCTGGAAATCAAATCACGCTGTGTTAAATAACTGAATATAGTATTTAGAGGCGAGAAAATTATAAGCAATGACAAAACAATGGGCATCCTTCGTTGGTATAGAGTGAATTTATCCTGCAATACAAAAGGTTATTAAGGCCCAGAATTAATTATTATAAAGGGATAAACAGTTTTTCCCATTTATTCTGGTCATTATAAAAATATAAAATCCTAAATCTTGTGAAATATTAACCTCGTAAAATGACCGAAGCATATATGTCAAAAGTCATTTTATATTTTAAAAAACATCAAATGCGCGAATGAAATCGCTCAACCCGGTATTCTGGCCCTTAATAACATGTTGAATAACTATATTCAACATTTTAGCCCGCTTATAGGTCATTTTCATACAAGAGTATTAGTTTTTTTTTTACGGAAATGACTTGTCTGATTTTGATGAAAATATTATGGCCCAATAAAACAAGTTTTCAAAAAAGTTAATCATATTACACCCTGGCAGCTGTGAGAATGCGTCTGATAGATGCAATAGCCCAAATAGACGTGGGAGATATTTTTTTTAAAATACTTATTTGCATTTTTTGAAGTTTTTTGCCAAGTTTCGTCAATATCATACAGGCAGTTGCAGAAAGATTTATTCAGTACGTTTGTATGACAAATGACCGTTGCTTGTCTGGGTCGTTGAGAGTAAAGTATTTTATATAATTGTCTCGCCCCTAAGGTAATTGACATAACCTAAAAGCAATATATAATCTACATGCAAGTGGAGAACGTGCGATCACATTGTGGTATAAGTTAATTGCATGCTACACAAACTATACATTTGCCAGGTTTTATTTTTAACCGACTTCAAAAAAGGGTGAGGTTCGCAATTCAGCTGTTTTTTTTTTTTTTTCTTACGCAATTACTCTGACAATTATTGATTTTAATGATTATTTTTGTGTTTGGTAGGTCATAACTTCAGAGGTAGTCCCATATAAATTTTACCGAAATTGATTCAGCGTTTTTTGAACATAAACAATATAATTATATATACACAGATGACGTTTAGGTTTGTGGTTCCCTTCAGCAAAGGTTTTGATGAGGACTTTAAATCTCTGTTTAAACTTGGATTGTTCCGCTTTTTAGTTTAAGTTTGTACATCTAGGTATAGTCTTGAAGTCGCTTATTTTTCTAACTTTGTTTTGAACACAGGGGCGGATCATTTGGGGGGGGGCATTCTGACAAGCATAGGTATGCTGTGTAAAAGTGCACCGAAATCAAATCGAAAAACTGAGTCGAATGTATGGAATTGCTAGGTGTTTTGGCGGGGGGGGGGGGGGCATGGGGGCCCTGGATCCGCCAATGTTTGAACAGGGTGTCCAACAACATCAAGGATGAGAATGTAATATGTGGAAAATAGTAATGAGTTCATACAACACAAAAAATAAAAAATATTACAGACTATTTATAACAAAACTAAACTATAGCGCTCAAAATATCCAAACCAAACATATACTAAAAACTTACTATTTAGGTGACCTGTCAGTTTACACAAATCGTTGCTAGCTAAAATAGACAATTATAACGCCATAGAATTAAAATCAGTTCGTTTTTCTAAAAGTAAACTAAACTCAAATAAAACAGGTCACCTTTTCTAATGAATTCTATACTAGACCCAACAATTATTACAGATGATAGTAAAATTATGGCTATGATTTATGTGGAAGATACAATACCGTGTTTGATGTTCTTGCAAGTTTATGATGGATGCCATGATGATAGCGTAGATACCCCGAAGACCAGATCACAATAGGTACCAAGTTTTACGAATTAACACTTATGAAAAGCGCGATATTATGAATATATGTATTGGCTTTTAAGGCTTTCAAATCAAATGAAGCCAAACTGATCGCGGCCGAAACAAAGTTAAAACTGGAATCCTGCAATCATCAGTGCCATTCCGTCAATTCCCATAGGATAGGTATATCGTAATTTTTCGTCCTGGTATTAGATGTAATGTGTATAATCCAAGATGTGTTTTTTTTTTATCGCGAATAAGTCCGTATTTGACCACCAACTCGCTAAGTTAGTAAGCGACGTTGTGGTCAAAATGTGATGTTATTAATGTAAAATTTATGAAATTACGACCGGATAGACAATACCTATTGTATTACGATACAGGGTCCTTACGGCCAACTGCTAAGGCCCAGGACATTTTGTGTTTCCGCTCGTGATTGTTTTGTTTGTATTGTGTTTCCCGTGTTGTTGTTTCCGTTCGAAATATGCACAATCGCACTGATGATGATTTTTTGTGTAGGTAGCAAGCAGAACTAGTGTGAATAAAAAACAACGAAGGCCAGTGCAGATAAGCGCGGACATAGGCCTCTATGTCCGCGCTTGCAGACACCCCTTGTTATAATCGCTTAATCCATGGAGTATTCAACGGTGTCAGAAACGAAAAACATCTGTCAACAATGATTTTAGATGGAAAAAAAAATGTCTTAAAAAGATAGACAATATTTTATTTAATTCAGTTGAATACTCGCCGAATCATTATAATGAGTCCATTACAATCAAATCCCAAATTAAATCGCATTAGAACAGACAAATAAGTTTCTGTTAATTTAATTGTACGGAAAAGGTCTGATTTTGAAGACGACAGATTTTTACCATGTAAACTAAGGCCAACAATACGCAACAACGGAATTTCCGCACGGAAAGTGCATGGCGTCCTTCGTTCGAACCGAGAGCAAAAATGCGATGGTGTGCGAAAAATTGTCAGCAAGATGCGTTCCGTACGGAAAAAATCGTACGCATGTAGGTTGGATTTGAAACTTGATTGTTGTAAAGCAAAGCGAATGCGACACGAATGCGGAACACCAATCCACCTCAAATGATAAAGTGAGTCCGTTTCGTCAGTTCATTCAGAGAAATGCACTGGGGTTAGCTCGCGGATCCTTTTGGTTACGATATCTTACTGTCAACCACACACCAAGAAACTGCAAAGTAATCGTAACACCTTGTTAGTCACAAATGCAAGCCCAACGGAAATATTATTTTACTTATTCAATTACATTGCCACATAATTATGTCAAGTTAAATATTACACTGAAGTATAAGGTCAGAAAATTAGTTATCAGTTGCCATTCCCATCCTAACTGCGATTAGCACTTCCTTTTTGATGATAAATTATTTTGTAAAACAACTTCGGTCTATTAGAATAAATAGATTTTTATTCTAATTAATTTAATACAGTTAATAGTTTTGGTTTATAAGCCTTGTTTTTTCAAGAGCGTGAAGCCAATTTATGACAGATTATAAAGGAAACAAAATCTTATTATCAACACATGTTTCTAGTAGAAAATATGTCGCATTGTTTACAAACTTTCATTGAATAGATCTAGTCATAACAGGAAAATTATGCCCAATGAATTATCAAAACATTACAAGTTAAGGATTTAACATGCGCCAATGACCTTGACCAAACGATGCACACTTATTATAAGCGCCATCTAGCGTCCAACGTCCGTACTTCTTGCGTGCAAAGCTAACTTAAGTATAGACTATTTATACAGAACAGAATTCTGACGAAGATAATAACTTTACCTACTATGTTGCTCCCTCCTTGAGTAATAGTGGTTGCTCCTCGTAACTTTATGATAACTGATCCTATGTGCAAGATTTTTGGTAGAAAGAGAGATTAACACATATTTTTACGTGGCTTTGTCTCGGATGAATTAAGTACAAATAATATAGTAAAGCGGGGTCGCTTTAGCTAATAATCAATAGTTAAAAGAAGTCGCCTTCAGGACGTCTAGGTACATTCCGTAGGAATTCATACTCACCCATATCCCCATCTTATATAGGGACGATTCAGACCTAACGGCGCGCGTTGGGGCCATCGGTGTAAATCATTCCTTATCGAAAGCATTATTACAGTAACCGGCACACAACTTGAGCCATGACCTCGAGTGCGCAATAGACGATTTTAAGGTATCGTTGGTGGAAAGAGAGGTGCGCGGGGGCATTCTGACGGCACGCGTCCACGCGATTGGCCGATGCGTGAACGACATGCGCGAACTTACCCCCACTACGTCAACTTTGGCTCAAGTTGTTTGCCGGCCACTGTATTAGCCGTACAACAATCATTCATATTCCCTTTTTCCCCTGTTAAACATAGATACAAGTTCTTTTTGGAAAACAAGCAATATATTATATGCTAGCTGCGTCTCATGATTTCATCCGATATCAGGGGCCTTACGTACAACTGCTAATAGCGGCAGCTAATCCGCTCAGTTGGAAAATCACGCGACTGCAAACCGTATCTGGGCGCGATAAGGTTCACGTTCGCGTGATTTACAAAGTGAGCGGATTAGGTGCCGCAATTAGCTGTTGTCCGTAACGCCCCAGGAACCTGTATTTTCGGGACAAAAATTTAGTTGTTTTAAACCAGACTTCCAGAGTAACAGCTATTTCCATACAAAGTTTCATCAAATCCATTCAGCTGCTACGAAGTTAAGTAACGTGGAACAAACATACACACAAAATTTCGCATTTATAATATTAGTGTGTTGATAGTGTGATAGAAGCAGGGCTGGTCAAGCCACGGCCTGCTAGACGGAGAAACGTATTTGAGGTACCAATTAAAACTAGGGTTGCCATACGTCCGGAATTTTTCGGGCTTGTCCGGGAATTTAAGCTTTTGTCCGGAATGCGGTGATAATTCATATCATTCATATATATATTATATTCATATGGCATAATATTACAAGCCTTGCTTAATTTAGGGTCAGATGACCGTGTGTGCAAAACGTCCCTAATATTTATTTATTAATAAAAATGCGAGTACATGGAATGGCGTTATACAAAAAAAACTAAGCAAAAAAGCGCTACAGGTTTTAATCTGAATGCTTTGGTCTATCGTCAAGCCAGAAAAAGAGGATAGTTAATTCAGTGATTATGATACAAGGTATAGATAAAAAGCAAGAAACAGTTCGTAAGTATTGAAACAGTTTAATGTCTATAAAATAAAAACACAAAACAAATTACAAAATAAAATAACTAGGGAGCTACTCGATACTTCTACCAGAAAATAGAAATAGACTAAACACTTTATGAAATAAACTGCTGAGCTTCAGCCATTGTTATAACAACAACATGATACAATATAATTATACAAAATAGTTTAATGTCTATCATGTAAAAATACAAAACTTATTACTAAAACGAAATAAGTATTTAGTTTAGAACGTAAAGTTTGGACATTATTATAGGAAAGACAATATTATAAGAATGTATATTGCATCCTAATGTTAGATGTTGGTGAAAAGTAAATGTATTGTGTTGGTACTTGGTAGAAATAGTTTGGTGAGTTTACTAAAATCAAGGTAGAATAATAATATGTTTGGCTAAATTGGCTAGTAAAAAACTTGGCAGGCGGTACTTCCCACAGAGGCAGTTGCTCACGTGTATCAAGAACAAGTCCGATCTTGTTAGTCTAGTCCGTTAAATACTGCTGCCACCTATTCGACAAAGCTGCTAAGTACCGGCTGGAAGCTTAAGATTTAGTAGACCTTTTTGATGACGTCAAAATAATGCTCATGCTCACCATCACAATTTACAAAAAACTTTGTATTGCACATAAGTATGTAAAGTTTGAAGAAAACCCTATTTGTTTTTCTCCGAATAAATTTAAACATTATATGTATATCGCATCAAATCCGCTGTGTCTTGATATTTCTTTATTTTTTTCAAAGAAGTAACAAATATCCACTATGCTTCTGCCAATAACCTTCCGTTCCAGTTCTTCTGGTTCCTTTTGTACTTCAACTGTAAAATCCGGCATATTTAATAGACGTCGCTGCTCCTAGAACGAAATAACAAATAATTACTTTACTAACATAATACCCATAAATACATTTAGGCATATAAAAATAAAATATAATTGTGCACTTAGCTACATAACATCTTATTTGAAATAATAATTATATTCTGAAACAAAAAAAGGTACTGAAAAGTTGTTAATGATCACCTGTTCATTCGAAGGCAACATTGTTTCTATTTCTGTTGTTTCCAGATGTTCGTCCAGGGAGTCCAGGTATCTGTAGAAAAAAATATAGAAATAAATAAGTTTTCCATATAAGAAATTATGATGCATTACAATTCTAACTCGCATCCTTCTCAATGCGTTATCTTCTTCTCTACATAGTGTAAAATAAAGTGGCTTTCCGCGTCTGTCTGTCTGTCTGTATGTCAGTATGGCTGCTAACTCCTCCTAAACCACGCAACGGATTTTGATGCGGTTTTCACCATCAGTTAGATACATTTTCACGGAAAGTTTATATATATAACTAGCGACCCGTCCCGACTGCGCACGTAAATTACACCCGTGCGAAGCCAGGCGGGCGGGTCGCTAGCTCGCTAGTATATAATATACGCAAAATTTTGAATTACAAATGAATTATTTAAAACCAATGTGTGTAACTTAAAAATACAGGATTTTTATCGCTTCACCTCTTTAATACGTCCTATTAGTAAATAAAACCGGCCAAGTGCGAGTTGGGCACTGAGAGTTCCGTACCACCACATAACTTGTTAGCTACTAAAGTACAAAAAAAAAAAGTGCAAAAAGACAACATCCCATCAACGCCCAGGCGGTCACCCATTCAAATACCGGCCGCGCCCAACATTGCTTCACTTCGGTGATCGTACGAAAACTGGTGGTGAACAGAAATTTGGCACCGACCCGCACTTGGCCATTATTTATTATTTTTGGTATACTTTAGAGTGAGTACTATAATCATGTCAAGTTTGAAGCTTGTACGTATTACCGTTTTTACATTAGAGCTAATACAAAAAAACGTTTAAATAAACCTTTGTTGCATTTCTTCTCTTTACCTTTCGTTTTAACTTTTAGACTTATTTCTTAATTAATCCGCCGTAGCATTGCATATTATGTGAAAATTTCAGTTGGTTACCTGTTACGGATATAACTGTTAATAGGTAGGACAGACAGACAGACATCATAGGCATAGTAATAGGGCCCCGGTTTTACCATGTGGTTACGGAACCCTAAAAAGCATAATTTGGCATATAGAATTCAAAAGAACTTGGTGGGTCGTATAATGTAAGACGCGGGCCGTGGATTGGACAGCTCTGGTATTCTATAATAATTTTAGTCTGTTCACACTTTAGGTACGTACAACGTTGTACGAATGTTTGTATGTAATTATGTGTGCTGTTGTTTACTCGAATTCGCTATTTGGATAAAATTTGGTAAAGAAAGTAACAAAATACCTACCGTACCATACCGTACACAGTAGGTACATATGACTTACAGTAGGTACTACGTACTTACCTAGCTGGATATTAGTATTACGTAGGTAAATTCCCAGTTGTGCCTGCCATACAAGTGCCTAGTGCGAGTCAGGCTTGGGCACTGAGGATTCCGTACCACCACATTCACCACATATTTTCAACCTTTTTCGTCAATACTAGATTTTCGGAATGGATCTACATACATATTTATCAAGTTTGTACGGAACCCTGGTGCGAGTCCTACTCAAACTTGTCCGATTTTTATTTTTTGACTTTATACCTAACTATCGGTCCGCCCCAGCTTCGCACGGGTATAGACTATAGCCTATGTCACCCGGGGATAGTGTAGCTTCCCGTCAGTGAAAGAATTTTTCAAATCGGTTCAGTAGTTTCGGAGCCTATTCAATGCAAACAAACAAACAAACAATCAAATCTTTCCTCCTTATAATATTAGTATAGATATAGATAGTATAGATTTTTAAATTTTTTTTAATATTAAAATTTTTATTTGGATAGGAACTTAAAAAAAAAACAGAATATTAATGAAAACTTAAAATATAAACTAAAAACTAAAACTTAAAATAACTAAATAAAAGTATAGATAGCATAGATTATATTTTTTAGTACCATTATTTAGGTAGATAGGTACATTATTCTTTGGAAATTTCAACTGGCTATCTACCTATCACGATTCGAAAGCTAAAAGGTAGGACAGACAGACAGACAGACATACATACATATAGACAGACAGACAGACAGTGTAGAATAAGTCCGGGTCCCGTTTACACACTTTGGTTACGGAACCCTAAAAACGAGTAAGTAAGTACGGTTATTTAATTATTATGTATTGTGTTTTAATATAATATTATGATAGGTATGTACTCACCACGCCGCCAGTTGAGTTTCAATTTTTTCAGAGTTTGCCGTTTTTGTTGTTCCCACCATTTCAAAAGTATTTTCTACACAGAGACAGTCTATGATGATAAACACAAAAACTCTAACACATAAATTACACTTATTTCACTGAAGAGGTCCAGCTTCCTTTCAAATTTCAGCTTAAATATAAGCTAATAACTAAATACAAACAGTTTCATTCAAAACACTAGAAAAAGAATAAAAAAATTCAAAAAATATTTTTTGTAACTGCGCGCGTAGTCTGCACGTCGCAAAGCGCAGAAACAGACTGGCGAACCCCCGTCTCGTGCGGCCGCGGGTGTTTTTTGGTCACGTGGGTTAGGTATCTCCTGCGCGTCTATTTTTAATATTACTAAACATACGTACCAGGGGCCTAAAAAAATAATTTAAAAATTAAATATTCATGTTTTCGAATTTCCTATGTTCAGGTGAAAGAATCAACTGGAACGCATTTGTGGTTATCGCGATAACTCTGGCTATGGTGATGAAATAGACTTTAGAATAATATTTTTTATTCAAAATGTAGCAAGTAAAAAAACCTTCTGTGCCGATATAATTAATCAAGTTGAATTTCCCTCATGAGCGATATTTTTTTCAAGTCGCTAGGATAAGTAGTTTGTCCTATATCACTGGTTAAAAATACCGATTTGGCAAATCTTAGGCTCTTAATAATAAGTCTTGGAGGCAAAACACACCTAAAACGGGGAGCAGACGCAGGCGCTCTCCTTCGAAGCAATTTCAAACTTAGTGTCCTTTTAAAACATTACAAAAAATTAAAGTTCGCGCCAGTACTGACCCTTTGCAAACGCGCGACGTGCCTCTTCTCAACTCGGAGTAAATACTTTCCCAAATTTATCATATTCAGAATTATATCTCTTCTCGTCTCGTATTAAGTCGCTTTCCGCGTCTGTCTGTCTGTCTGTATGGCTGCTAACTCCTCCTAAACCACGCAACGGATTTTGATGCGGTTTTCACCATCAGTTAGATACATTTTCAAGGAAGGTTTATATATGTAACTAGCGACCCGCCCCGGCTTCGCACGTAAATTACACTCGTGCGAAGCAGGGCGGGCGGGTCGCTAGTTGCTTATATAATACATCTATTCAATTTTCAATCTCTTGCTGGCAATTATGAAAGTGACAAACGGTTAGCGCTGATTTCACCCATAATGAATTGCTGGTGCGCTTTAGTCACAGAACAATAGTAAAAAGAATTATAGAATTCCAAACTATATAAATGTGCTGTGATAGGAAAATAGCTCTCATATAACTCGATTATTGTTATGAGGGCTGTAAAAATGTCACCTGCCCCCGTCTTATTCTATCACCATCACCTGCGTTTTGACAGCCTCAGAAGTAACATTAAATATAATAATTGAGCTATACTTGAAAATATTAGTGTTTTATCCAAAGACAAAATTTAGCTTCATGTGAAAGAGCTCATTGGAAAAACTTCAAAGAAAAAACAGGCAACGAGTGAAGATAGGATGGTAAGTATTTCTTTACCTCTGTGAAGCTGAAGAAGAGTCCAATACCGCCGCAAAGTTTGAATGTGTAGTCAATTGACTCTTTGAGTTTTTCCATGCATGGTTCGCATTTGCAACCAATCACTATAGCGCCACCCCCACAGCACATTTTCTGTAATGTTCAAATTCATGTTTTGTTTTTTTAGCACGCAGACTTAGAAGATACCTATTAACACTGCCCTTGAAAAGGCCCAGGTTATATTTCTCAGGAAATAAGGAAGCTGGCAGATTGTGTAAAAATGTTGATGTTAAATAAGAAAAAAAATATTTTTATATAGTCCATTTAAAAAAATATTTAGACTTTGGATGTCATTTATTTTGGGTGAGAGTTTGCGAGATCGGAATGCTGAAATGGAACAAATCGATAGCGCAATGTAAACGACAACAAAAAGGCTTTTAAGGACAAAACACGTGTCAGCAGCACCACAGGGCATGAGTAGTTCGGGACCCTGCACACCGCAGCAGGCGTAGCGCAGCGCTGCACGTGCAAAGGCGCACGGCTTTGTATCACTATATCCGCCAGAATATCTCTCCATTCGGGTTCTTTAGCCCAGTCGTATTAAGATATCGCCCCCTCCAACGAATTCCAAAGGAAAATTGCTACTTATAATTTTTTCTGGGTTTGCCCCTTTTTGAGCTAATTCGACTGGGCTACTTACCAATGTGCGGTACGCCTGTTGCGGTGTGCAAGGTCCTGCACTGCCCATGCACTGTGGTGCTACTGACACTTCAGTGTTGTAGACTAGGTGAGAGGTTCATGTAGCTCTTTTGTATTGTGTTCAAACTGCGCTAAAATTCGTTTGGTCTTGGTGTGTCGAAGCACACGTTAGGTCAGCCGAAATCTAGTGAACTCGTCGGTGCCCAGACAGACTAGCTTGCTGACTGCCGCCGATTCCTGAAGACTTTATGTCAGCAGAATTAAAACTCTCTCGTGTGCGCTGGGTATAATAATGGCAGATTGCATTCCACGAAAAGAAATGCAAAAACAAGTTAATTTCTTAAAACTCACATCAACTATATCGCAGGAAGGATAATCAGCAGTGCCGTTAATTGGAACTGATCTGTTCTGGAAGCCGCAGCATAGGAACTTTTCCTGGACAGACTCCTTCATCTCCAAATTTACAGTATTCCAACCCTGGAAGAGAAAAGTAATCATTATAACAATGCTATTATACCAGTCCACTTGTGTCTATAGTATAGAAAAAAAACTCTTGGTTTGGATTCTGCCAGTCACCCTGACCATAATGTTTAATTTACATCACAAATTCTGACTTTTAGCAAATTTGCTCATTCTAGTTTATGTGTCCACTTGCATTGTTAGCTTAAATTTATAAAAATGATATCATATCAAAACTGAATGTTTTATCTAGGAAACCCCAAAGACCAAAACACGATTAAGGACATTTCGCTCGAAAGAAAAAAATATGAAAGTAACACTGCTTTGCGCTTTTCTCTCTGTTTTTAAGATTCATTCAAATACCTATTTATCAAAGGATGTCTACGATATCTAAACAGACTCATAACCACAGGTCCTGGGTGTGGGATATACAGATTTCATAATTATGGAGAGAAACACAAAGGTTTAAACAAAAACATTACAGCTATACTTTTCGAAAAATATGAGAACCTCAAAAATAGAAGTAGCGAAACGCAAGACCGTGGACTAATAGGCGTGGCGTAGGTAAGCGCCATGGTTTTGCTCCACTAAATGCGACATTAATACAATATATTAAGCCTTATGGTCATCTGTAGTATTTAGTCTGTAGTGATTTAAGCGTTGCTTAAAAGAGGGAAAAGCTAGCCTTAAACATGCTTAAGCCCAGGCTTAATTTCAATGGATTCAGTTACTTAAATTTCACGCAAAAAAATCGAGGATTTGCTATTTGCTGGGTATGATTTTATTAGGATGGTTTCATAAATTTTACATGTGAATCTTATTTAGCACCTTAGAAAAAAAATGCACAGCCTATGCGAGGGCAGCCACTACAAGCTAATACAACATATATTGAAAGAGTCAATACATTGGTGCGAGAAACGAAGAATCTTGGTTCAATTCGGGCAGTCACCCCGATCATGTTTAATTTTACATCACTAAAATTAAACAATATACTGCACATGACCTTATTTTCTATCCACTAACATTGAGAATCCTTAGTTGTAGCCAATGCATACATCAGTTTTGAAAAGTTTTAGTGAAAAATTTCTGTTCACCACCGGTTCTCATACAATCAAAGTTAAGCAACATCAGGCGCAGTCGGTACTTGGATGGGTGACCACCTGGGCGCGATGTTGTTTTTTTGCACTAGCATTTTACAAATTATAAGTTTTTTTTTTTTTATTGTAGATAGGCTTGCGCTTGGCCGCCATCTCGCCTGACGTTAAGCGACGATGCGGTCTACAATGGAGCATGCTTGCCAACAGAAACCGATTCACGGTGGTACAGAACCTTCAGTGCGCGAGACCTACTCACACATGGTTGGTTTTATTTTGTGCAGTCGTGTAAATAAAGTTACCTGCTGTGCAAGCATTTCCTGCTGTTTAGAGTTGACCGCGAGGCAGGCACACGCCACTGAAAACTGCACCAAGAACAGAAGGAACAAGATCACCATGTACTGATTCAGAGTCAAGGAACTATCCAGCCAAGCAACACAATCAATGGTATCAGAATATCTAAAATTCATTGAACTATTTGTAAAATAAATATGAACGAAATAACTAATGTTAACATGTCATGATCTACATCTGACATATTATAAATAATTTAATTCATCATAATTTGCCCACTCTAGTCCACAGGGGGGTTAGACAAGACCCATTTTCTGTTAGCGTTAACAACTTAACGCCTGCGGAAAGATGAAATTGTATGAAAAAGACATTGACAATGACATTAGGTTGAGAGATGTTATCTCAAGCTAATGTAATTTTCATACAATTTCATCTTTCCGCAGGCATTGTTAAGCTAACAGAAAGTGGCTCTTGTCTAGACCCCCAGGACTCTCCCAAGGCACACCACTCGCGATAATGGCTTTTTACTTCTACCATAACCTGTTTGCAGAGTCACTTAGCTGTAAATCACTCATCATCATCAGCCATAAATTGTTTTCTGCTAAACAAAGGCCTCCCTTTATAACCAATAATAAATACCCATGCTTGGCAGGCGGCTTGGGGAATGCAGTATGTTCACCGTGTACTAATAGGACACTGCTGCTCATCCTCCGGTGGTTCTGGTTGCAGTTTTAAGACATACCTGGGTCCTTATTAACTTACTACTAGGAAGATAACCTGCTTGTAGTCACTTCTGGTACTCACTATCAGGAAGACAACTTCCTAGTAGTCACTTCTATTTAATAATAATAATAGTTATTCTATCACTCTGTATCAGGCAGATGACCTACTTAGGTTGTTTATACTTTGGGCAGTAAACAATGATATTTTAAAATTAGTTGTTTCATCTTTTGATCAATCATCCATTAGGGACAATAACCATTATTAATTTTAAATGTTAATTTAAAATAAATAATGGTTAATTCCTACATAGTTGTATTTTGAAAATATTCCAATAAATTTTTGATGTTCTGATATATGTATAGCTAGATCAATTTCTAGTTAACTAAAGATAGACCAAATCAATTCCCCAGACTAACATTAAAAATGGGTTGGGAAACTAGCCCTATTTCTTCACCACTCTTTGTATTTTTGATACCTTATCACAATAAAATGGCTGAACCAATCGTGCTTAAATTTGACAAGTGATTAGTGTACATTATGAGGATCGACATAAGATACTTTTAATCCCAGAATAACTGAAAAAGGGGAAGAACTGCAGTGTGCAGCTGGTTTGGTTGGAATTTCATTATTTCATCATCACACAGCCTTCCTCATCCATCTGGAGGCCTCTTTCTTGGTATATCATTTGCCTCTGTCCTGCGGTAATCGAATCCAGGTTTAATATCAACCCATCTTGCAACTTATCTTACCTCGGCCACTACTCTGTCATATGTTTATTTACCTTGTGCATATATTAGTAAAGTTAAAGTGGTGTGTGTACTTCTTATTCTTATTCGAGATGGGGGCGATAAGTCCTGCACTGACGTCCCACTTGGGGTGTTTGTGCAGCTTGGAGTGTATTGTGCCGCTTGGGGTGAATTGTGCTTGCAGCTACCTCATTTGTGCGCCATTTTCCAGTCATTACTATGTTTGCTAGGCTTTACTATCTTTATCAGTTATTATCAGATGCCACAACCAACTGTGGTTACCAATAACATATGATCTGATTGTGAGACTACTGGTCAGGGTCATTAGAAAGTGTTATAGATGTGAGTGTAATTTTTGGTTAGAAAAGGATACAAAGAACAGCATCACTTGATGGTGCTTCGCAGTGCCTGCCAGCCCCAACAAGGAGACCAGGATGAGGAATATTCCACATGCTAAAATACCACCCACGATGGGCAGGTTGTTGCCAAGAGACGCTGTTTGTCCGTACACCGCCACTGATATTAGAATGCTTGCCACGACCTGATTATGTTGACAAAGATAACGAAACATGTATGAGATATCACAGGTGAATGTACAAATAAATCTCACAATCTAAATGTAAATTAGGAAGTAAAGCAAATCATTCTACGTTCGCTCCCATCGTCCCGTCCCGACTTACCACATAGAGGATGTTTAACGTTATTAAGGCGTTTTTCGAGCAAGTGAACCCACCACACATGTTGAAGAATTTTGATATCACTGCCCTTAATAGCGAAACTATCTTAAAACACCGAAAAGTAAAACAAAGAAAAGATTCCCAAAAAAATTGGGAATTTATCGATAAATACGTCTAACTGCAAGACAGCTGGAATAATATGATTTGACTATTTGAGTTGAATTGACTGACTGAGCTAAGAACTAAGTAAGAACTAAACAAGTCACAGAAACAAGTCTTGCTTGTCTATGTCTTGTGTAGTTCGTAAAAGAACTAGGTCGTTGGAGCGCTCCAATAGAAAAGAACTACGCGAACTAGTTTCCAGATCCCTCGCTCCTTAGTTCGTTCGATATGACTGACTTATATTATATTAGCGAGAGTGAAGTGAGCAATAGCAACGCCACGCCACCGCGCCGCCCGAGCTAGTCATTACTCAGTTTACTCACTACTACCGCTAACTCACCACCGCTCACTAATAGTGTTAACACACGAGACGTACATGGTTGACGAACCGCCGTCCAAACAACGGGAGAGAGAGAGAAAATTTTCTCTCTTCCACCCGTTGGTTGGACGGCGGTTCGTCAACCATGTACGTCTCGTGTGTTAACACCATTATATAGCTCACTAAACCTGACGACTTAGATTAAATATGAAACGTTAGTGCTTCAAAATGATTCGAACTACCTACTTAAACCTAACGGCAAGTAAAAACACTCTTTGGTAATTCGAAATCTATTTAATTTAATGTAAAGGAAAACCCTTGAAGAGGGTGGGGTTCATTAACCCGTAACAAATGTATGGTCCCACAGTTATAGAGGGACTTATCTTCGGCCACTTCCGTGGTGGTTCACACAACTTGGTGGTAGGTACCATATGCCGTTCGCGCGGCAGGGCGAGCCGTTTGTTGATTGCATGTTTTCTGCAATTGAGGGTCGTTTTGGGAGTTTAATATTTTATTTTCGGAACGATTGCTGAAATCTGCATCGTTACAACTACACTAAAAGTTTAGTTCTATAGTTTGAGTAACTGCACAGATAAGTTGGTAGGTCTGTATTTCACTAGCTCAATAACGTATATCTTTCATCTCATAGAGAAAAAAAATCTTTGTTTCGGGTGTCTATAATGTACAACATGATATTTGCCGACACGATATTGTACGGCATGATAATGTACAGCATGATAATTGGTGTACATGTACATCGAATATCATGTTGTACAATCCATGTCGTACAATACTGGCCGTCAATTATCGGCCCGTGTGTATAAAGTACGGCAAGTAATGCACAGCCAGGATTGCACAGCCAATAATCCATGTACGAGAAAAAAGTCCACGTTTTATCGGGCTGTACATTATTATGCCGTACATTATCATGTCGTGCAATACGGGCCGTGTTTTGTCGAAACGGGCCGAAAATGTACGACCGATAATGTACAACATGATAAAAGGTGGCATCTCCCTATTGGCTAATTTTGCTGAAATGTCTCTGCTTTTATTGGCTGTTGAGTCTATGACGTCTGTCGATTCCATGCTTCGTTTGAACAAGATAGTGTAAGATAGTCACAGATTAAAAATATGAGAACCATCAAAACTTTTTGGTGGTGAGGCGGAGAGAAGAGTAAAACTGTGTTAGATCTGTCACTCATTTCGAACCTAATCAACGCAAGTCTGACTCCAGGTGGGCTCCCGCCAGAAGCTCTTGCGGTCGCCCCTGAGTGTTGCTTCGCCACACTCGACCTTCGCTTCGCTACGGAGGTCACCGGCTCGCTTCGCTCGCCACCTCCCCCCTTCGCTCCGCTCGGTCTCGTATGGCTCGCTCTCACTCAGGACCTCCCTTGAGCTTCTGGCTCCCGCGTTTTTTATATACACTCTAGGGGTAGGGACCACAAGACAAGGTGGAGTCGGGGTGCTCTGTGTCGGTTCTGTGACCCATTTCGAACCTAACATACTCAAGTCCGGATGCTGTGTCGGATCTGTCACTCATTTCATTTGTACCTAATACAATCGACGTGGAATATCCACGTCTAAACGAAGCATCAGTTTTTATGGTCACCAATTATCATGCTGTACAAAATCGGGGTGTACATTATTAAACAGAGTCAATAATGCACGGCATGATATTGTACGACACAATAATGCACATCATGATAATTGGTGTACATGTACATGGAATATCATGCTGTACATTATCGCTTGTGCATTATTGGACTGATCTGATAATGTACGGCATGATATTGCACGGCACGATATTGTACAACATGATATTCCATGTACATGTACACCAATTATCATGCTGTGCATTATTATGCCGTACAATATCATGCCGTGCATTATCTGTGTCGTACATTATTGCCTCCCTTTGTTTCATCTCATCTCTAAAGCCAGGTTTGACATTGACAGTATTCAGATAATTATTTGATTATTTTTACCCAGTGGGCCAAGCTAAAGTCTTCAGACCATACTGCCTAAATAAAACTAAGATGCCAACGCCAACAGCGCCAATGAAAACCGGTGCGAAGTAATTTTTTATGATTTGTTTTCATAAGCGATGTAGGCGTTATTCAAAACGCGCCCTAAATATTTGGTCTCGCGATCATAACGTAACGCACAACGCTGCGGTAAACGGTGTCGGGCACAAAACATAATAGTATGAAAAACGTATAGAGTGGGCTGTTGTTCCGTCGAAGCATGCATCAGCGGTAAGGAACAAGCTTGACGCTGCGTTGGAAACGCTTACCGCAGCGTTGTGCGGTACGAATTACGATCGCGAGGCCAAAGCTTAAGTCTTATAAAAATCAATTTAGTCCTAGTCAACGCCTACTGCCCCAGTAAAGTTGTAAAGACTTTTTTAGAGTGTTGACTCAAACACTGAACGATCTTAAATCGCTAACAATAAAACAACATGCGTAATAATAACATGATTATTATTGCTTGCACAAATTCTTACTTTTTAATCATCACCCACAGATTTCATCAAATTAATCGTTCTCAAGTACAACAACTCCATCGCTCCCGTTCCCCACATAAAATCAAGATGGCTGAACGTAGCGTGAGGGACCCGAAACATGCCGAATGATTGGCCTAACTCTCTATTGAGCCTTTGGACATCAGTGACATGGGCGAAAATGTCGTCATCAACATAGTGGAGAAATACAGGGGCGGTGATGCGGGATAAGTCGTATGCGGGCGGAGTGAAGCTTCTGTAGATTCTCCAGTTGGTCAGGGAACCGTGGTCGAAGCGTCTAAAGAAGTTCTTGCGGATGTGCTGCCCGTAGTGAACTATTTGTCGCACTGCAGCACCGGCTGGTGTGTGCCCAAGTTTTACTGGGAACATTGTCTGAAAATCGGGAGTACAAATTAGTTTAACTATGAAGAACACAAAGATTTTTAAGGTTGATCCACATGTACTGACACTCATCTGAAACTCGGGTTCTGACCTTGAATATCATGCAAGCTCTACAGTGTTATAAGCTTGGGGTGTCATCATCATCATCATCAGCCAGAAGACGTCCACTGCTGAACATAGGCCTCCCCCTTTAACGCTGAACAACAGCCTGCCTTCTGCATCCACTGGATGCCTGCGAATCTCACAATGTCGTCGGTCCATCTAGTGGGAGGCCTACCTACACTGCGTCTTCCAGTTCGTGGTCTCCAATTAAGAACCTTTCTTCCCCATCGGTTATCGGTTCTTCGAGCCAAGTCCTAAAACTGCGACCAGAACCACCAGAGGATAAGCAGCAGCATCCTCTTACTTAAACTTTTGTGATTCCCACGCTTAGCAGGTGGCTTGGGGATTATAGCACGCTACTTTTAAATATTAAAATGCATGACACTAGCTTGAGTTACTTACAGCATTATGCATGTCTTCACTTCGTCCAGCCGCGAGGAATAGGAAGTTCGAACAAACCAACTGTGTGGGCACTCCATCTCGGCAGAAGGTATGCCCCAGTTGTGTAAACAACTCGGTGTTGGGGAGGAGCTCGTTTATTCCAATCAAATTAGCTATCCTCTGCAGAAGAGATGTAGTGTTAGTTTTAGCCTGTATTTTGTTTAGTTAATAAAGGCACTTGCCCTGGGAAAAAAAGGGTTTCAGGGTTGATATCATAGCATAAGTTGTTCATAATGATATAATGACCGCCTTTCGGCTTAGTACAGTCTTTATGCGTAACCCTATATACGACCAAAATATTAGACTTGCACTGTATGTGATTAGGAGATAAGTTAGGGTGCGTCAGCGCGGATAAAACTATTTGAAACATCAAATTTACGAGTAAGCCCCTAAGAATGTTATACCAAAATTGTGAACCTACCTCAATATTGTCCGCATGAGGCGCAACAGCAATGAACAGCGGGTTCTGATTATTCGTCATGTACGCGACTGGAGCGAACGCTTGCATGGATATTATCTTAGCGTTATACTCTGGGCGCAGCGAGGCCATCGTCCAGAAGACCGTGGTTCCTTGCGAATGTCCAATATAGTGGAGACGAGATTTCCCAGAAATTTTGAGAGCGTGGTCAATCATAGCTGGCAAATCGTGGGTGCCAATTTCTTCCCAGCTAAATCGCCAGAAATTATCTCGAGTGGTGTCAGGGTTCAGGCTCACGTGATTCCTGGAGTAGTAAGTGCCGCGAGCGTTGCCTAGCCACACGTCGTAACCTTGCTCAGCGAGCTCGTATGCTGGAATAAATATTTAGAATTTAGATGAATCAACCAAGCTTTATACCTTTATACCTTCTTCTTCTTTGGGTGTCTTCAAATCACGAGTGAATCGGTTTTTTAGGCAAGCGTGCTCCAACTTAGACCGCATCATCACTTAACATCAGGTGATGGCGGTCAAACGCAAGCCTATTATTTATAAAAAATAAAATAAAATATAAACATCAGGCGACTCTGTACGACCTCAGTTCATTGTGGCGTGGCGGGTGCGAACGCATTGAGTCTGGATGACGTTAGTCGAACTCACCTTGCCATCCTTTTTTGCATGAGCACTTTTAGTTCGTTTATTAGTGTCGCTGCAAGTTTCTTAGCGTGTATGAAAAATTTGTAATGAGCCGTACTTAGCGTTTTTGCGTTAAACCATCGAGATACAATGCCCATAGTCACAATCGTCCCAAAAAAATGTCCGAAGGCTAGGCCAGACAAAAAAGAAGTATGTTATAGAAATTTTAGATACCAAGTTATGCCGAACGCTCTCTGCGTTCGCTAACTAGTCCGGTGAAACTGTAGAGGCCAAAAGGCCAACAATACAAGTAATATAAAAAATATTAGATGACTTCTAATTCTATTCTGTGGCACCATCGCTGACCTGGTAAGCGGTCAGCGACTTGAGGTCTTTGTTACTTAGATGTATGAAAAAGAGTGGTTACCCAGCGCAGTCCCGGGCCCCATCAGCACCCAGTCAGCAGCCGACGAGAAGAGTCCGTGCATGACAAGCACTACTGGCTTCCTCGGGTCGTAAACGTTGTTGCGGTCGCGGCCGTGCGGGATGCGCTGCATCTCCAGGATGTAGCCATCTTCCGTCACCACATTGTGCACCTCTACGGGATACCTGTACTTAGCGATCAGGCCAGGCTGAAACAAATCAATTTATTAAAACGACAATTATGTAGGTACATACCACAGCAATAAATTCACGAATCAAGATACTTTAGATGGGGGAAAGTTTATAGATGCGACTACCTCCTGTAGAGGTGGATAAATATGGGGGAAAAAAAATCCACGGATGCTACCATTCTTGTTTCGAAATATGACGGTGGCTTCCAGCGCCGGCTTTGGGGTAGAGCAAGAGGAGCGGTCGCTCTAGGCGCCAGATAGCAAGGAACGCCCAAAGCGGATAAAAAACGACCAAAAAAAATTGGCGTATCGTGCCTGGGGCGGGAGCGGTGTGGCAAGCGTCGGCGCATACTTGTGTTGATGTAGAGCATAAAATTTTGACGTGAAAATAGTTAATATCCTGGAAAAGCATATGTATATAGCATAAAAATTATCGCGTCCAGGGGCCTTATACGCCTAGCTGTTTTAAGCAATCCAGTTCAGGTGATGAAAAATGTTGCGCGACCGCAAACCCTATCAGGGGCCTTACGGACAACAGCTAATTGGGTATCTGGGCGCGATAAGGTTCACGTTCGCGTGATTTTCCAACTGAGTGGATTAGGTGCCACAATTAGCTATTGTCCGTAAGGCCCCCGGACGCATTAAGGTTCACGATCGCGTGTTTTTCGGAACTGCGCTGTTTTAACGTTAGTTTGAGACCGCGTAAGGAGATGGACGTAAGGCCCCTGTACGATAGTTTTCAGAAATGAAGCGCGCAGAAAGACAATCACGCTCTGGCTCTACCCTTATTAAAGGCTAGGGCCGGCGCTGGTGGCGCCACTCAGGTCTACAGATAAGTTATTCAAAGGTCAAAATAGCAGTACCTACAAGTGAAACAGCTGACTCACCACGTCGAGCAACGCATCTTCCAGCAAGTTATCAGAGTACCGGCCGCCTTCGGGACCACCCGCCCTGTAGTACTCTTCTATGAGGTCCGCATGGGGCGACCTGCGGGCAGCCGCGAGCCCACAAACGAACAACAGTAGCGCCACGCGCCACATTACAGGCGATATTATCTCTGGCTCTCATATTTTCACCCACTTTTATACCCAGCAGTGATTTTTAATCATAATTATCGAACAAGATCAATATCAGCTTTAAGCTGCTAGAATCATAGTTTGATATGAGTAACTACTTTGTTTACGCAAATTGTGATAAGAGAATTCAAGGGTAATTCTTGATCAGGAAAACTCGACTTATGCAGACTGAAAAGTTTCCGGTGTCAGTAACTTTTCACCTTTCGTTCTTCTGAAGAGTGTGTGGATGGATGTGATTAGATAAATGTATCTATTTAGATCTATTTAGTATCTTATCTAGTCAGGACGCATTAAAATAAAATGGCAATTAATATCTATTTAGTGAATTGCAAAGGTTGAATTCTCAACAAATCAAGTGCGTGGTTGCTCTATGGTCACTAAATACAGTATATATAATGCACTTTATAATTATATTTCAATTTATACATGAGTAAGGTCAACTTTTGAGACATTGACATTGGTGGGGCCGAAGCCAACGACAAGAGGCCCTGTTGAGTACAAAATACAATTATAGGGTAAAATCGAATATATTATTAACAGAATTTAAAAAAACTAGGCTATTGAAGTGACCAACTAGTGGATAGGAGAACAGATCTATAGGATGAGAAACGGCACCTGCATTATCCTGTCTCATCTCAAAATATATTTAAGCCGCATGAAGGCTGCCGCATATTAGCACCGGAGGGGCAACAATGGCGTGGGTGGGCTAGGGTGTCGAGAAGTGTGCTGCACTTTCACTAAGAGCTACTCGCGGCGTCCTGGAGCTTAGGTTCTTAGCTTTTGCGGTTACCACCCCCAGACGGCCGGTTAAGGCAAGCCAGGGGTCGGGGTCTCTGGGGTTTTAGCCCCATGGATCCGGGGTATGCGGTGTCGCCACTCACCGACGGCTCGCCATAAAGCCGCCCCTGCGTTTTAATTATATTTTTAGTATTCGTTTTTAGTTAAATGAATATAGATAAACTAATGAGACAATAATTCAATAAATGTCGTTATTATATTTATTTATATGTTATTATTATGTAATGTCTAAAAATTATTAAATGTATCCATTTTATTGTAGACGAATGTACAATGATCAACTTTAATCAAGATAATTATTTAATAAATAATTTTATTATTTACACTTCTGTGACTCATCACAACTTGCAGATAAAGAATATTAGATAACACTCTATGATAATGACTAATTATCTTTAGGTTGCATTGCTATTATCAAATTACATAAATCAATAACAATGAGTCTATTTAATTGCAGTGACACATTGGCCACTCCCGATCGAGCTTAAATATTATGAGCGTTTCCGCATGCTCCTACTGGGTACTCCTACTAGTTACGTTGTACTGATTGCAGTAGCGTAGCTACCGGAGGGCTAGGTGGTGTAGTACACCGGCGCCCTCAAGCTTAGGGCTCTTCTCCCACCTTCAGAATATGGGCGCACCTTCATAAATAACAGATTGTAACACGAATTTAATATACATACATGTCAGGGGCGGATCCAGGATTTCATTTTGGGGGGGGCCATTCTGACAAGTTTCGAAGGAATCAAATCGAAAAATTGAGTCTGAATGAGAGAATGTATGGAATTGCTAGGTGTTTTATCCCCCCTGTATCCGCCAATGATACATGTATTATATAGCTTTGCATCTCTTATTCATATAATTATATTTTTACTTGATAAAACCTAACTAGTTTAGATAGCCACTATTATTTTTTGCTCCAGGGCCTTTGCTTACGTCTCTGACTGGCTGCATCTAGTAGTTTTATCTTATAGGACATGTTAATTTTTTTGAGGTTTAAAATATAGTCCATACCAAATTTCACTCAAATCCATTCAGCCATTACTACATTACTTACCAAACATATTATTTACTGACAAACTTTTCCATTTACAGTATTCAAGTGATGATAATTAGTGTTATGATTTATCACCCAATGAGGCACGCGCGTACTTCATTTAGATGATAATTTACTGATACCACCTATCAGGACATCAAGACTCGAAAGTAAAAACTATATACTTACAATTTATAGCCTTTAATTTACTCTTCTATTGTCTCTATGATAATGACTAATTTTTTACAGGTTGCAATATTAATATTATTAATAAACTATTGCATATTTTTGATTGATATTTAATTATTCTTCAGATTTATCATCACTTTTTTGCTGAGCTTCTTTCAGTTTTTCTTCAAAGAACTGTTTTCTGTGCATCAAAGCCAGTCGCGGTTGTCGCAGTCCAAAGTTTTCATTACCCAATTTACTATATTTATTTTGACCTTCTTTGCCCATTAGTTCTCTAAGAGCTTGGTTTCTCTGTAATATTTTTTCGTAAAATATCAGACCACTCTCCGTGAACTCTGGATCAACTTCAATGAGTTTTTTGTCCACTTCAGCTTCATAATGGACTTCCGTCATGTCTTTCATAAGGAAGTAAGTTCCGATACCGAATAAACTTGTCAGTGTGTAAAGGACAAGCCTGAGACTCAAAGGCCTAGCGTATAAGTCCAGTTTTCTGTTTATTAACTGACACAATGTGTAACAGAAGAATATAGATGAAAAGGGATAAACGGAGTCATAGATGTATTTGTTGTTTTGAGTCATTAAAATCTCCCTGCAAATAGCAAATTGTTTTACTTTTTCTGGGAGGATTAAAGCATCTGCTAATTTTTGACCCACTTCAGAATTCCAGTCGACGCTTTTCTGGTTCACCTGCAATAAAATAATATGATTATGAACAAACTCAAACATATGATGTTAAAAAGTTATGATGACGCTATTGAGACTTTTTGAAATAACATTTAGTTGAATCTGAAGAAGATAACTTGAGCTTAGTTTCAGCAGGAACCTAAATTCATTGAATAGTCACATACAACATGGGAAAAACCAAAGCCCAGGGACTACGCTGGACAGATCCCATGAGAGAGGCCTGCTGACAACGAGGGAGAAGATCGTAATGTCAAAAAGGCTTATCTTGGAAATTCCAATTACCGCTGACCTTTCAGCCTAGGGTTACCAGATGAAACAAAAAACTCATAGAAATTTCCGGGCATTGACTTCAAAGTTCATATTTCGCGGCTTAAAGAACAAGTGTGGCGGTTTTTTTCATATTTTTTTATTTATTTCTGTAGTTTTTTGAATTCTCTCTGCATTCCGGTCAAAAGCTTAAATTCTCAGTCATGTCCGGAAAAACCAACCGGACGAATGGCAACCCTATTTCGGCGGGCTTGGACATTTCAGCATTACTCACAGTCAGACCTGCACAAGTTCCAAGTCACCAACTGATAGAACACCAACTGAGAACAAGAGACTGCGTGGGACTGGGATTTATCGGGTGATCTCATATATCAGAGGCCAAATCCCACTTCAGGTCCCTGCGCCAGTTTATTTTTTTTATTGCCTTGTAATGTTGGCCTTTTGGCCTCTACAGATGGACCGGACTAGTTAACGAGCGCAGAATGCGTTCGGCATAACTTGATGGTTTAAGTTTTTGGGCGACTAGCACAAGGGCACCTCGAAGGTACTCGAACTCCGGCTTGGGCCGTCGCCGGGAGTGGGAATCAGACTTGCCCAGGCACCCCAGAAGGGGTGTGCCCTGGAGCCCTAGCGGTTTGTTAAACTGAATGAATGCTGCACCAGTTGAGTAAGTAAGCATATTTATATCGACTACACACCTGAATATCATCTTTTTGAATATCCTCCAATGATCTGTAGGTAAAATTAACAGGAATCCCAACTGCTGCACCAAATCTTGAATTAGTGCTTCCTGAAAAATATGTTTACATAGTATTATTATATGTATTACAACGTTTGTTCCAGCATTCGCCGCCAGCGTTTCTTTCCAAGAAGCTCCAAGGTAGTCCATTGTCCAATGTCTCTGTAATTCATTGTAAAATGGGTCTATTCCGAGTCTGATCTCAGTCTAGCGCTGTAAGATTTTTTAAACTGTTTCTTTTCTTTGATCATGTAGGTCCGTACCATGTCAGAAACATTTTACCAGTCTGTGAAATGAAGTTAACAACTAGGTGTGTAAAACCTTTTTTTTTTATTCTTCTTTTTATTGGGGACATTTAGTCATAAATGACTATGTCAGTCCCATAGGAATCACCAAGTTTATATCCTAGGGTCTATCCTTGATGCTATGCACTTTTTTTTTGGCGGGAAATTAATAATTATACTAGTTTTTCTCATTATTTTTTGTTTTACCTTACACTAGTGATGACAAGTAGATTATTTACACACGTGACTAGGTGATCTTTTACACGCTCAAGCCATTACCAAAATATATTGTGTGTAAAAGATCACCTAAATCCATTGATATAAGTACATAGGGGGAAGATACGGGACGAATTGTGAATTACTTGTCAAAATTGTGTGAAATAAAGCAGCAAAAATTACTTTTTGCTGCACAAGGTGCACCAACAGTTCGAAGACAAAAAACAAGTTTTACAGCATTACTTTTCGACTTTTTTTCTTAGAAGTTGACGTTTACAGTGTTGACGTCAACGTCGCCGCTGACTCGAGCCGAAACAGAGCCATATTTATTGGGTACAATGTTTGGATGTCACGCGTCTTCCCTTTTTTTAAAACAGTCATTGCCTACATCCCTTGGGTAATGATCATTTTGTCTTTTTCTCAGGTTTCCTAGTTCAAAGTTTGAGTATATCTAAAAAGCTTCTGTCAATGATTTTTTGTATTATGTAAAGAAGATAGATTCATCTTACCTGCATGAAACAAATCATATCCGAATACACTAAATGATGAAATCATCTTGCGGTGGATTTCAGTAAACTGCAGTATGTCCAAGCACTTGTTGTAGCATTCTTGCAGTTTATCAGGCAAACTAACTGGCTTGCCATCTCTGAAATATAAACATTTAATCATTACCGATCAGTGGATCTTATTGCCCTGGGGCAATAGGATCCACCATATCACGGTGCAACACCAGCACCCACGAGGAGGCGGGAATGCACGAGCCTATTATCCAACAAGAAAAAACCTAGAAGCACTAATGTGTTTGTTGTACTCGAACTGGCTTTAGTAAAACTCTCAAAAATCCAGATTTGTGCAAAAAACAAAAGATAGGTGGCAAACTGCATAATTCAGGTGACAGAAGTCTACGCTAAGCTAATGCTACAGATGATTCGGATACATAAGATATGTACAGTGAATCCGGGTCCAAAGCACATTCTCCGAAATTAATCCTGAAGAAAATGTACACACTTGTTACCTTACGACGGCATTCCATTCCAAACTAAAAAGTTTCTTAGCAACTAACTTTTTTTTGCCTTTAAATCAAACAGCCCTTTTGGAGATCGGTAGGGGAGGCAGCAGCCTAGCAGTGGACGTCCTATGGCTGAAATGATGATGATGAAATCAAACAGCACTCATCACCATGGCACGGTCAGCACCATCAGCACGGTCTACCGTTTAAAGAGCTTCAAACTATATATTTGGCTGAATCGCCCCAATGATTGCAGCAGTATTCCACACACGACCGGACTTGAGCTTGTAATAGAATAACTGCCTGCCCCGGTGTGACTGCACCATGAACTTTGTTTACAACATCCTTGGACTGCACTTACTTGTAATAATGAACAAATTCTTTGTATTTATAAAGAAAAAATGTTTGCGGTATAAACTTTGCAGTTGTGAATCCTATTCCGGCTGCAGTAATGGCACTGAAAGTAAAATAACGGCCTTTTTCAGTTAAAAACCATGAAATTGGTTTTCTTGTCGACATTTTCAACAAAAACTTATTTCTTTAATTATTTATGATACAATTCACATTGATTGAACCAACAGAAACACGAAAAATAAAATAATTTTTTTCTATGAAATAGGTTATTTTTACGAAACAGCCAAACCAAAGAGCAAGAAAACAGCTGATTACAGCTGTATGTCAGTGCCAGTGCCAGGTAACATGAAATATTTTTTTCGCCTCTTGCCCGAGTATGGGCAAATGATAAAACGGGGTGAAACAAGTCTTTGTGGGCTTGAGCATTTGGATTGTCTTTAGACCTTCAACGGTATATGGGCAGTCTAACTGTATTTGTAGTTTTAGTTTTAGCTTGTATTTTGTTTAGTTAATAAAGGCGCTTGCCCAGTGAAAGTTTGGATGTTTTGTCACAGTGTTTTGTGGAATGAAGCATGGAAGAGTTTTGGCGCCAACGTGGAAAAGAACATGTCGGCTCGTTGGATTATTTTCCTAAACTAGTGTATTTTCGAGTGTTAATGTGTTCTAGGTGCTGAATTATTAATCATTAATTTGTGTCGTAAACGTGCTCGAGTGTGGGAAAGTGATATAACGAGGTGAAACGTGTCTTTTCGTGTTGTTTCCAAAACTCCATAGGAGCCTCTTGTAAAGTTCCCACCACTTTACAGAGGCATGAGTTTGACTTGACCGTGACTTACTTAGCTTGACTCTGACTGTGACTATGACTTGTTTGACGTTATTAAGACTATACAAAACAGAAGAATAGGCGGTATGGCCTTAAAGGCTTTAGCCTGCCCGATGGGCGAATTATGATTTAAAAAAAAATGAAGCATGGAATAGAGGTGTAAAAGTAACGAAAAAATCACGTACCCGTATGTATTCGTTACTATACATTCAGTACTCGTTACTATCGTATCGTTACTCGTTACTTTCGTTTATTTCATACGATTACATAAAATTTATGAAATTTTAGTGGCAAAATTTTATGAAAACACTTTTTCACAAGTATATACTTTTTTTTTTACTGCATACTCTGTTAAAGAAAACTTTGTTTTGAATATTTGAAATTTTGACACCATAATGCGCGCACATCGTTTCACATTTTCTTTGTACGTCCTTAAGTTTACATTACCTTTTTAATTCGCGGAAAATACGCACGCATGCGCAAAACGATCAGTAATAAACGTTTCAATACACGCATCAACGCAGCGTAACATTGGGTCATTGAAACAGCGTATGTAACCATGATACGAAACATGCGAGTAACGAAAAGTATTCGTGAGTAACGTTTCGTTACTCGGTACTAGATGGCGTACCCGTTACTTAGTAACGAATACATACGGTTTGCTACAGCTCTAGCATGGAATGAAGTCTTCATTCCAATGAAGTTGAATGAAGTAATGAACGCAGCGCAGCCAATAGTTGTTCAAGTTGTTGATTGATTGTTGTTTTGTTGTTGATTTCGTTTCGTTCGATTATTATTGTATTCAATGTTGAATAAATAAGTATCGCGTTGCGACCAAATTATAGGAGGCATATTTCTTTTCTATATGTAGTTTAAGAACTAAAAATGGAGCAAGTGATAAATGCCATCGAAAAACTTCGCTTGGAGGATCTAGACCACTCATGGGCCGAAGCGATATATTTTTCCGAATTTTTAGAATTTGGAGAAATTCCTGCAGAGTATGCCTCCATTCTAAAGACAATTAAGATTCGGCCCGTGTACAGAAATATCATGAATGCCGTGGAATCGTGGCTGAGCATGGAAACTGATGGCGATGAAGAAAAATCTTGGGCAACTCTATCACGCCAAGTCCCATCGAGAAAATTGTTAGCAGTGCTAGGATACTGTATTCACGAAGGTACGAAGCATGTTATGAACGAAAAACTGAGAAGTAAGGCTTTGTTCTCAGCCCGTGTGTACTTTAGATTGTTGTCAATACCAGGTTTTATGGCATACAATATTTATCATTCACAACTGTTTGCACATTCCCTCGCTTGCGTTGGGTTCCCAAAAATTATTTGTGACAAATATGATGAACAGAAGACGAAATCGAGAGATGACAAGGAAAAGGAAGATAAAATAGCTAACATTCATGATCTGAGAGAGCAAGTCAATTATTTGATTAAGCAATTACAGCTATTTGTAATTGATTTAAGAGCTATAATAGAGCAGCTACAGCTTGGTCCTAATGATATGAATTTTGAAGATATACTCAATAATCTGGTTGATGTAACTGGGGGAGCTATTGTAAATAAACTGAATGTTGGTAAGTCAAATTAACATTTGGATCAAATTTTGTTATCAGTTATATTTTATGGCTGACCACAGCCCACCTGATGTTAAGTTACAGTGTGGTCAATAATTGTAGACAAGTCTAACCTGGAATATTTATGCTATCTGGCCTAAATATATCTACCATTTGAGTATACATTCCATAGGTATAGAGTGCACATATCGCACTGGTCGCCTAATGTGCAGCATACGCAGGTGAACCATAGTGATGTTGATAGATATATATGTAACAATAGGGATGGGCCATTAGTCTCGTTCCACTGCCGTTTTCCCACCAAATCGCTTCTAAAATCATGCAGCAAAGGAAAAAAAGTATAGTCGAGAGTGCTGACTTGGGAAACGTACATAGACGAGATGTGTTGTCGCTCATGCTTTGCACTCCAGCGGCTCTCCACTACAACCACACAATGTTACATGTGGCGGTTAATGGCACAGTACCTATTGCTCGCTGTGTTATTGTTCAAGTAAATATTATTATTTCTTTATTTTAATCTATACATACAATATTATAAAGAGGAAAGATTTGTATGTATGTTTGTAACAAATTGGCTCAAAAAGTACTGCACCGATTTAAAAAATTCTTTCACCATTTGAATACTACATTATCACTGATTAATATAGGCTATATTTTAATAGGCTATATAACTACACCCGTGCGGTGCCGGGGCGGACCGCTAGTTTACATATATGTGTCATACGCATGTATGATGAAGATGGTTAGAAATAAAAATTTTGAATTTATTTTTTAGACCATATTTTTATTGAAAGATATCACTAGTAAATAAAAATATTTTAAGATGAATTAAATAAGTAAAAACTGTTAATCCGTATAACTACTGGCGCTGCCGGATGGAACAATGCAACATTCTCACCCGTGCATAGTGTTCCCACTTAGGAACACGCACTCTATACCTACGGAATGTATATAAAAGTCTGTAACACAAGTTTTCAGCATAAAAAATCATCAGGGTTAACTTGTTGATGTTAATTTATACATTTTATCCTTGTAGATAAAATAGAGCTAGTGCAACTCACTCAAGTGATATATGAAGTGATCCACATATTGGTCTGTGATGCGGATAATCAACCCGACTCCCTGGCTGTGAGCCTCCTGCTCAAGTGTCTGCATGGTAAGCTGGTTGCTGTATGCTTAGACACAAGGGCTTCTAATGTAAGTATCATAGATTAATACAAAGATATTTAAAACTATGGACATCGGGTCAGGGCTCAAAATTGCGAAAACTAAAAGTGGACAAAAACAATACTAACTAATGTTGTAACCCTTTAGCTACATTAGACTTGGTTGTAGTAACATTGTATTTTTAAATTAGTTCATCTGGATATCTAAATTTATACAATTGCAGCCTGTGGGCAAGAGACTGCCCGGTTATTATGTATATTGATGAAAAATGATTGAAAATAAACTTGAAAAACTTGGTCTATCTTTAGTATTTTTCATGTTATTATATATTCGGTAGATTATTAATAATGAATGAAAAAGTCTTCACAGGGAAGTCTTCATATTAAGGAATTTTCTTTCAATGGTCTATAGGCAGTCTTAACTGTATTCCTAGTGTTAGTTTTGCTGTTTCAAACTGTTTATTCACAAATGTAAGTAATATGGTGCGTTACTGTTAAATAATTGTACATTATAATGTAAAGAACAGCCAACGTTTTGCGCAAATACTGTGTTATTTAAAAATAACTACCTGACCTGGCTACTAGGACCAAAAAACTGTTTAAAATTTGAATTTCCCGCCATGAGTGAATCGTACCACCTTAATGAAGGTACTTGCCCCGTAAAAAAAAATTACATCACATATAATTAACACAAATAATAAGTGATGTCAATTTTACTCCTTTATTAAAGTTAGACCTTTTTTTATAAAAGTTAGAACCCAATTTTAAAGCTTTTGTTGAAAAAAATATATGAATTTTTGATGACTGATGACACCCACTGATCCACCTGTGTGAACATTCCCTCAGGAGCTATGCATTATTCCGGGACCAAAATATTGTATGTTACTCTCCAGTCTTCCAACTGTCTATGCAAAGTATGCAAACAATCACCTTGATCCGGTGCTCTGTAGCTGCATGCAATAGGCACAAATTAACATTTTCACATTCATATTATTAGTTAGATTTACTTCTAAGTTACAAGTTAATATGCAAAATATAACTTGCTATAAAAAATCCTAGGGCCGTACCGGCACATGTTTTAACCGATTCTGTTTAGGTGATTGCGAAAAGTTGCGCGACCGCAAACCGTATCGGCGCGTTAAGAGCCTCTTAAACCAAATTTGACGGTTTTAAATCAATTTTTTTCAGTTAAATTACAATATTTGAGCTGTAAAAAAAATACATGTTACAGATACATCTGTGTTTGAGTTTATGATTTGGTTCAAAACACTTTGGAATAAACTTTCCTCGATAAAAAAAAAATCTGAAACAAAGTCGACTTAGTATTTTTTTTTCATTTTTTGCTCTAATGAAAGCTCGTAACAACCTGGAAATTGCATGTACTGAAAGGCAATTGTATTCAACATTCTTTTATTTGGATAGATTTTTGATAGTGAATAGTGTCGTTTTTTAGTGAAATTAAAAGCGTAAAAAGGACGCGAGAATTTTGGCGTGCCGCAGTGTTGCCAACTTGGGGGTTTTCCCCCTAAATTTGGGGATAAGTTAGATGAAGAGGGGTATTTTTAGGGGCCATATTTTTTTAGGGGCATACACTAGGGGTATAATTTTTTTACGCATTTTTCATGATTTACCTTTTTTAGGGGTATTTTCTAGGGGGAAATTCTTATGTAGCGGTTTTTGTAACGTAAATTAGAAGATGATTGATTGAATTGATGAATTAAATTTTATGAAGGTGTGTAATCTCATAGACATCAGCAGAAAAATCTTTTCTGTAAATTAAGATGAAAATTAAACGATACCAGCGAATACTCAAGCGGGCATAATAACTGAAATGATAAGACAAACAATTGGACGACGAGTGAAATAAGAGTAACCGACTGAGCAAAAAGCGAAGATGTGGTTCGTTAGTGTTAGAGCCGTTACCGTTATTAGAGGTCAGTGAGATGTTAGGGGGAAAGAGGGGGATTTCGAGACGACGCTAGGGGGGGACGCTTAGTCGAGGTTGGCAACACTGGCGTGCCGCGTTCAGTGCCGCGCCAGGCGTCATCGCGGTCGGACCTATGCTTGTTTTTGTCGTTGTACTCCCCCCGCGGGCGTCCTGACTCTAGCATGGCATCGCTATAACTTGGCGGGGGCTGAGGGAGCGTTTTGTTGCCTACGCGACTCGGATAACCGCCCGTTAAGATACACGCTCGCGTGATTCTCCGCATCATCTAAACGTACTTGCCCTCTTTAGGCCAGGAGCTGTATACGTTGCTGTTTTAACAACGCCACCATCGCTAATGAGAACCAGCACCAGCACAAATACTTTCTATTCGTGCCGTATTGGTTCTCAATGGTGTCATAAGCGCGATTCGGAACACGCCCCAAAATTACCACCAGAGCTGCTACCTGTAAAGTTATCTGAAGTTCACTATAAGTTACTTTTTTTAAACTGAATTCCTAACTTGAACGGTATTGTTTCAGTTAATGGTACGAGCATCATATGTGTCTTATTCCGGAGTCGTTTTGAGCACATATGGAAAACCAGCCCTTGAGAATTTTCTTATCCTTTTGGAACATCTATGCTACACGCTAGATGGCTTGGTAAGTGAAAACTATAAGCAGATTACAAAAACGTCCTAAAATAATTCTTCGTAAAAAACTTCCACCACCACTCTTCTGTCACAGTAGCTGTGCTGCCCGTGAACTGCGGTGGTGCTCATAAAATTGACTTGTACTATGTTACAATTATTTAAATAACTGCTTGTTGGTACCAATTCTTGAATCTAGTAAGTAGATCGAAGCCCTTGTAAAGTCTGCATTTAATGGAATTAAAACGACGGAACCTGCAAATTTTTGACTTGAGTGATGTTGTTTGCTAGCTGACGATAACAACCTCTTTTCTTTTTGTTTTAGGAACGTGCTGAAGCTCGCCTTGCCCGTGTTCAAATGGTTACAGGACTCATGAGCTTTCTGCCCGAAAGGAACCACAACAAACTCGTGAAGTGGATAATCGGCCTGTCAAAATCAAGTAAAATTCCTCACCGACATATGGCTGTGGTATGTTCACAATGACAAGCGTAGCCGTGTCTCTTATGGTTATTGAAATGTGAATCCTAAACAGCAAGTTATTAGTTCGCTGATTCTAAATCAGCAGGATTTCACAACACATAGGACAAAAGACTCCGGTGGCGTCAAACTATACGCTTCGACTTGATGAACTTCCTTCTTTACGTCGGTTAAAAAAGGACTATTTCCTGCTGACTTAGACGGCGATACAAACGCAACTAATTTCATGTCTAAAATTATTTATGGTAAATTCATTTCTAAAACTTTTTTTGGACTTGACCCCAGTTGAATTATTTGCGTCATCTTTTTTATGCAACTTACTACCAAGCGGCATAGTGAAGCTTATACCCAGAAGGAAGACCCTGAAAAGCTCTTATCAACAATTTTTTTACATGTTGCTCATGGCCACCGCTACATTTCGTGTCCTGAATCTCAGGACTAGTTGAAATCAGTGTTCAGATGTGTATGCCATAGAACAAACTAATAGAATAAGAAAAAAAAAACAAGTTTCTTTAAAAAGAGATGAGAAAGAAGAGAAAGAACTTATCTATACTAATATTATAAAGAGGAAATATTTGATTGTTTGTTTGTTTGCATTGAATAGGCACAGAAACTACTGAACCGATTTGAAAAATTCTTTCACTGTTGTGAAGCTACACTATCCCCGGGTGACATAGGCTATATATTATCTATACCCGTGCGAAGCTGGGGCGGACCGCTAGTGGTTAATAAGAACGGTATTTTTGGCTGAACAAAAAACAATGTTCCAGACACTTTCATTTTAATAGACTTATTCAATGATACGTCACAGTGGGTGCAGTAATAAAAAAATTACCCTCTATGACACCCTCTTATTTTACATGTTGCCATTGTTGCGTCATCTCCGAACTTAGGGGAATCTATAGACACCTCATTTATTAAAATTGGTAGCTATAAGCAGTCTCCAGGTAAAAATATGTTTAAATTTCTCAGGATGTACTGGAGAAAATGTTGAGTTATAGTGACGGTGGACAACTACATAATAAAGAACAGAACAAAGGTGAACAGAAAGAAGGTGATTCTACAGGTAAAAGATATAACAAAGTACGTAATTACGGAACAGTTTTCGATTATGAGAAATTCCAGCAATTTTTGTTTGTTTTTAGAAAAGACAAGTGACAATACAGTTGAAAACCAAGAGAATGGTAATCCAGAAAATGCTGAGGAACAAAGTTCAAATAAAGAAAAAGATTCAAATTCTATGGATACTGAAGAGAACACCCAAGACGTCCCTACAGTTGAATCTGTATGTTGATACTAAAAAAATAATTTTGTGAAGTTAGGCGTAGGTATATAAAGTGCGCAAGTGAAGTAAGTAAGCCGTGGTAGCCCATTTGGGAGACCGCCAGACTTGAAAGCGTGAGGTCGCGGGTTCAAACCCTAGGCCCGTACCAATGAATGAGCTCCTTGGAGCTTATGTACGGATTTTAATACCACTGGCTTTTCGGTGAAGGAAAACATCGTGAGGAAACCTGTATACGAAAAGGAATTCAACGGCGTATGTGAATCCATCAATCCGCACTGGGCCAGCGAGGTGGATATGGCCCAATCACCCTTTCGGAGGTAGGCTAAAAGTCCAGCAGTGGACTGTTAAAAGTCTGACTATGATGATGATGATGATACAAAGTACACACCAATGTTGGGTTGCGCGAGCGCACGTCAGTTATCCGCATGCGACAGTACATTATGGAGTTTTCAGATCTACATACGAGTCACAGCATTACTCAAAGTTAGTGGAGGAATCGGAATACTGCCATAATATAATGAGATTAGGGTGGATATTCCTATGTATGAAGTGAAATCAGCTAGAGCATTTTTGCCCAGGTCGAACCAGAGGTAACTGAAGAGGACTTACAAAGGCTACTCCATGCACGTACCATTACAGTCCCATACGGCGAGATACTGCACGCGATGTATGAGCGCGTTCAGGACACGTCGGGCACCGTGAGGCAGCGAGCTGTCGCCGTCCTTACTAAATGCCTCGAAAATACGAGCCCAGCCATGAAACAAGCTTTAACGGTATGTACTCAATACTTTATTGCATACATATGTAGGTACTAGAAGTCATAGAATTAAATTTTCAATGAAGCTATACATTATGACCCATTATTAGGGTATGCCAATAGTCAACATGGAATCCGTACGAAGCGCTTTGATTCCACTTTTATTGTACAAACTGCTAGTCAGTGGAATGCGCTGCCTGAATGGGTGTTCCCCGATAGTTACAATCTTGGTGTCTTCAAATCATAAGTGAATCGGTTTCTTCTAGGCAAGCGTGCTCCATAGTGAACCGCATCTTCGCTTAACATCAGGCGAGTTGGCGGTAAAACGCTAGCCTATTAATAATATTAAAAAAAAAACAATCAAAATTACGCGTACACAAAATCAAATTTTGTGTACGCGGGCGACCTTCTCCAGAATCGCGCGTATTCCCTGAGGAAGGGGCTCTAATGGCTCCGAAACCGGTCGATCGCCTCGACCGATAAAAACATAATCGTGAGTGCAAACCGGTGTTATAATAATTTATAATCAAAATTATCATTGAAAAATTATTTTCGTCACTAACTTATCACACAGTTAGTGATGAAAATCATCACTAGTGGGGTCAGTTAGTGAAATGCGTAATAAATACAGTTTCTTTCAACTACGTAGTAATATCATTAATCACTACAAAACCGATCACAAAGGACGTATTTTTGCTTAGAACCAAAACAGTGCATAAATGTTAATTGAAATTTCAAGGTTGCACAGTTTTTCATTAATGCACAGTTTTTTTATTTATATATAAATTTACCACAGAAGTTTAATGGCTCAAAATAAAAATCGGTGGAATAAAACCGACTTGTGAGTTGATGAATTATGCTTTGTTTTCATTAACTTTAGCTTTTATTTTGAGTAGGTGTATCTTATCACGGTAGGTAGATTGGTAGTTGAAAGAAAATTATATTACGCAACTTGCTAAAGTGCGTAATTGATGCACTCGTAATTTGCACCAATAACACTCGTGCATTAATAACTTTGCGCTCGATGCAACAATCCACTATTATTGTTACGTCAACTGAGCACACGAAGATTTTTGCATGTGTTCAGATGGTGATACTTGAGGCGAATTCTTACCGTACCGAAGTAGGTTTGTAGAAGGACTTACAATGTTATCCTTGATATTGTTATTATTGTGCAGGAAATGCACGGTGAAGGCGACGTGTCTCGTTTGATGGCGGTTGCGGCGCGGTGTGTGTGCGACGAACGCGCAGTTGTGCGCCGCTCCGGCTTGGCCTTAGTACAACGGCTGCTAGAGACACAAGATGCGCCGCCCGCCAGTACCGACCTTGGGGTGAGCTTGCAACTTTTACACACTGTACTTCCACAGATGTTGATTAGATTACCTCGCTACATCAATGCGTGAAATGTGAAGGTGCGCCTTGCGAGCTCTCTCCCGCTTGGCACGAACGAAGTGAACGACCTGTATTTTTTAGGATTCCGTATCCAAAGTGTATAAACGGGACCCTATTACTAAGCCTAGATTGTCTGTCTATCCGTCTGTCTGTCCGTCCTACCTTTAAACGGCTGTATATTTCGGACCGTAATAGATAGCCAGTTGAAATTTTCACAGAATATGTAATGTTACGGCGGATTAACAGAGAAATAATAAGTAAAAAAACAAAAAGTAAAAACGAAAGGGGGGGTCCACACCCCATGCAACAAACGTATTTTTTAACGTAATTTTGTATTAATCTCTAACCATCATCATCATCAGCCAGAAGACGTCCACTGCTGAACATAGGCCTCCCCCTTTAACCTCCACACTGAAACGACAGCCTGCCTTTTGCATCCACTGGATGCCCGCGACTCTCACAATGTCGACGGTCCATCTAGTGGGAGGCCTCCCTACGCTGCGTCTTCCGGTTCGTGGTCTCCACTCAAGAACCTTTCTTCCCCATCGGTTATCGGTTCTTCGAGCGATGTGGCCTGCCCATTGCCACTTCAACTTGCAAATTTTAACAGCTATGTCGGTGACTCTGGTTCATTGGCGAATATCCACGTTTCGGATTTTATCGCACAAAGAAACTCCGAGCATAGCTCATTCCATTGCCCGCTGAGTGGCTCTGAGTTTTTCCAAAAGCTCTAATGTTAGCACAATAATACGTACAAGCGTCAAACTTGGCATGATTATAGTACACACTCGAAAGTATAACAACGAAAAATAAATAATGGCCAAGTGCGAGTCGGTGACAAATTTCTGTTCATTACCAAGTTATAATTGTGTTACGCAAGAAATTAGACTATATTGTTTGACTAATAATTGTTTGACAGATATTGGTGGGCATGTGTCGAGATGCAAGCATCATTGTACGCACGGCTGCAATACAGGGACTCGCTGACTTGTTGTTAAAGCGGCCTTCAGCGGCTGTGTTCGATGCCTTTCTGTCAGGGCCGATGCATCAGCTTTCAGATCCAGAAAATAAGGTAATAAATATCGGCTGTAAGGGAAATGCTCCCGAAGCCAAAACATTATTATTATACTATCTAAAAACAATCGAATACCAATTACCATTTGCCTTATACTTGTTGTTTTTGTGGTTTAGAATGTTGCCAACCAGCAATGTAAAGCGTAAAAGCGAGCGCGCGGCGAAGCGCGGCGCAGGGTTTTCGTTCTCTAGCACCTGGTACTAGACCTCTAGCGTCAGCTGATATTTTCTTTTCAATACATTGAGAACTTTTTTTGTACAATTATTTTGTTGTGTTATTATATCAGCAATCACGAGCACTATCATCAGTTTTCCTTTTTTGGGAGTGTTTCCTTTACATCCGGTATATACTTTGAGCATTGTTTCCCATTTAGCCCCATATAGAGGAGTGCAAGGGGGAAAGCAATGAGCACTGTGTTGAAGCATATTGAGAAAAACTTACTTCATAATGTAGGCAACTGTGAGGGTGCGAGAAGGCAGTAGCACAGGAATAGTAATGAAATTGGAGCGAGACAAGAATAACGAGAGCAGGAAAATACCGTGACGGAATACTTTACGCCTACGAAGTCGCGTACAAAAGCTAGCATAGCAAAAATGTATACTCCAATCCGCTTGTCTATTCAGGTACAAGACACAGTGAAATCGCTGGTACAGAGATTACTAGTGGATCGGATAAAGAAGTACAATATATCTGACGAGGACCCGATACCGTGGATGTTGCTCGCTGGCATCACTAGGCATAACATGCGGAGGCACCTCCAGAAGGCTTGCATTCAACTGGCTAAGTCTACTAATTGTATCAGGTAAGAAAAAAAAAAAACACTTATCCTAAGTCCGCCCAATCTATTCTATTGGTCAATATACCTTGTAATTTTTGAAACCTTCACACTCATTTCTATCTCAGCTAGGATTTCCTGTGTCAGTGATGCCATGGAACACAGTACAAATATACAGAAAACTAACACCCAGACCCAAAGTATATATAAGCAGCAATCTGTGCTTTCAATTTCATTAACTCATCATGTAATACTTATAATGTATAGTTGAAGTTATGGGCTCCTATATTTTTACCAGATTTATATAAATTTTACGGCCTGTTGAACATCTTGTCACATGCTACTCTGAAAAAAAAAACTAGTTTTTGCTGTTTTCGTGACTTTTCCTTTGGATAACATGCATTATAGCTCTCCATCTATTGTAGTATTTTTCTCCTAATTACAATCCCTAAAATCGAATCGTTTAATATTCTGTTTTTTTTTTTTTTTTTTTTTTTTTTTTTTATGTAAGCGTCCTCCATAATAATAAGCGTGCGAGGTAGCGGTTGAGCACCGGCCTAACGTTAAAAAAAACTGGCCAAGCGCGAGTCGGGTCGCGCACCTAGGGTTCCACACAAAAAAATGTGTTTTCTTTCATTCAGTCCGGGATCTTTAGCGCGTGCCTGACTCGCACTTAGTAGGTGTTTATTATTTGTTATTTTACTTAGGAGCATATACTATTATCATGCCAGGTTTGACGCATGTACGTATTACCGTTTTTACACTACAGCAAAGACAAAAATATGTAAAAATAAATATGTTTGTTGTATAGGAATCCTTCATATACTTCTTAATTTAACTATCAATTCATAGTTACAACCGTATCGTAAATTTTCTGTGAAAGTTTCAACTGGCTTTCCATCATCATCATCAGCCAGAAGACGTCCACTGCTGAACATAGGCCTCCCCCTTTAACCTCCACACTGAACGACAGGCTGCCTTTTGCATCCACTGGATGCCCGCGACTCTAACAATGTCGTCGGTGCATCTAGTGGGAGGCCTCCCTACGCTGCGTCTTTCAACTGGCTTTCTATCATGGTTCAGAAAATACTGCCGTGGCAGGACAGAGACAGTGTAGCCTGAGTAGTACCGTTGACACCCTTTGGGTACGGAACCAAAAATATATATTTTTCCAGTGTATGGCTAGTGGATTGCCTGAGCACGCACTTGGGCGCCCTAGGCACAGCTCGGGACCTCCAGGCGCTCGTGATGCTGACCAGCGTGGCGCGCCACGTCGAGTACTCGGATATCAGTTTCGCGCTCCAATACTACTACAAACATGTTGACGAACCGCAGGTCCGTACACTAATATACTATTACATCAATCGACAAGTTATAACCACCACAAAAGTAAATAAAGATAATTAATAATATTTTACAAACAAGTACATTATAAGAATAAAAACAAAATATCCCAAGGTAAAATATATTATAGCCTATGGCATGAAGACGAATCTAATCGCACATCGAAATCGGTCAAGCTATTTAGGCTATAGGAGATAATACATACGCCCGAAAAACATTACCTTCCTTCTCGTTAGTTGGGTAAAAAAATAACAACTGACTTTTCGGGAAGTTCAATAAACGGGTTCCATGCTATAATTCTCTACCTTTTGAAAGGAATATCTTCTTTCTAATTTAACTGGCTGACGAGAGAATATAATTTTTTTGTCAGATAATTGTCGATAATTTTACTATCGACTTCAAAAAAGCAGGTTATCAATCCTACTTTTTTTGTATGTAAAATTATATCTCAGCTGATTGTGAACTGATTTTTATGATTACTTTTTATTGAATATTGATTGTATCATAATGGTAACCACCATAATGTTCTATCGTCTCACTTCGGTCAGATAAGTGTCGGTTTTTCTGCAAGGTCCACATGCTGGTAGGCATTGGCTCGATCATACTTGACCATTAGTAGACAGTAACACTCATCTTGTATTAATTTGGTTATTCTCGCGTTGGCTGAGGCTCGGCGAACTATGGCCAACGGGTATTGTCGGCTGTAGATAGTACCTTTACCTACGACTCAGGCTTACAAACGTCAACTCTTGAGATAACCAATTTTTGTTAAATGCTTTTATTAGCTTCACTTCTAACAATGTAAACAAATATTAGAAGTCGATTTTCAGCTACTTCTAATTGTATCAATATGAAACATTGCCTACATAATAATATGTATTCTGGATGACAATACTAAAATTTGGTATCATCGAACTGATCTGATGATTGAGCCAGGAGGTGGATAGTAGAACTCTGCAATGGCTACTAGTAAACCCCTCGAATTTGGACTGATTTGGTTAGTTTAATCATTTGTTTTATTTTTATTAAACTACAATATTTTTTCATACTCTTATCAACACACAAGATAGTTAAACAAACAAAGAAAGAAAACATTTATTTTGTGCACAAAACACTACAGCATTAACATCACAAAACACAGAAAATACAGAGAAAGAAAAGATTCCATGACCCTAAATCCTACACCTTACAGGATCCCATGCCCTTTTTGTTCAGTTTTCATTGCGCTGTAGTGTCCAGAGTGACAAAAAAAGCAGTGCTCAGCGATAATGCTGCTGATTTCTTTGCAGCGCTGCAGAGTATTAAAGAAGTCATCATAATCAGCCTTTTAACAGTCCACTGCTGGACTTTTAGCCTACCCCCGAAAGGGTGATTGGGCCATATCCACCACGCTGGCCCAGTGCGGATTGGTGGATTCACATACGCCATTGAATTTCTTCTCTGTACGTATGCAGGTTTCCTCACGATGTTTTCCTTCACAGAAAAGCCAGTGGCATGAAAATCCGTACATAAGCTCCAAAGAGCTCATTGGTACGGGCCCGGGGTTTGAACTCGCGAGCTCACGCTTTAAAGTCTAGCGGTCTCCCAAATGGGCTACCACGGCTTCTATTATTAAAATTAAATTCACTTATCAAAGAAATAAAGAGTACTTATTAAGTTGTTGTATACGCAGAGTGAGGAGAGCGACCCGCGGCTGATGCCGCTTATCATAGAGCTGCTGGGTACTTGGTCGCGGTTTGCGCAGCCGGAAGACCGCACCGGGCTGCGGGACCACCTCGTGCGTCGCCTTGCCGCGCCCAGCAACGACGGTACGTTGCTTTATAACTGCAGAGACGATTTATGTAACACAAACCGGCCGTTCCGATGACGGGTGACAGATAGTCGTCCGTCAGCAGAACGGTATCAAGTGGATTCTTATGCTTATTCGGGATGGGGTTGATGAGGCCTGTGGGCTTACTCTTGACACTTCAATCGTAATTTGGGATTGGGATCGAAAACATGCCATTTGGTACTCTTCAATCGCGTCAAAAGTACCGAAAGCTTCGAGTTGAGTCGATTTTATTTAGTTCCATAAAATTCCACCATTATCGGTTCCAATCGTGCGCTAGTTTAGAATTCAAGAGTACCAAAATGGCATGTTTTCGATCTCAATCCCAAATTCGATTGAAATCGAGTGTCAAGAGTAAGCCCACTGAACTGACATCTTGCTTGGGGTGTATTCTGCGTTTTCCCCTGCCAATATTTACCGAACTCCTTGAAATACAAGAGCGAGGCTCTGGCGCACAGTTGCTCCAGTGGCGTAGATGAAAGTGTAAATAATGATGAAGAAAAGCAGTCTAGATGTTGTGGTGACGTAGATGCTGAAGATAAGTTTGCCTCATGTAACCCAGTAGCTAGTAGCAGTAGCAAGTTGAAAAGCATGTCCTCTCTCATTGGTGTCTGGGCCCCAAAAGGTGCAGTGAGCGCTGGATGTGACGCTAATATGTAATGCCTAGATACGCCGAAGGAAGATATTCAATATTATGTTATGTGTATGATTTTATATGTTTTTCTAGGTAAAGCCCTTGGTAAAGCGCACTATACTTATAAAAGACGTCACATGTACACTCAGGACAGCAGAAACAATATAGCGTTTACATACCAACAGATAAAAAAAAAACAAGATGTTAATTTCACAGGGTCCCGCATCGCGTGCGCTTTTTTGGCAGCTCAACTGGATACATCAAATCTTACCTGGGCGACGGAATTAATGCAACTAGGTAAATAATATTTATTAATAGGCGAGCAGCATTTATGCTGGTACCTATATCCCAGAGTCGACATTTAGCAATATTTCCCGATCTTTTTCATCTCTTATAATATTATAATCATTTTCACTAGATTTATAGCTCATGTAATTTTATCAAGTTTTGGAACTTAGCTATAAGCTCCTAGCCTTTAGCCATAATACCTGTGATACTGATGGTTTTCGTATAATAGCGGAACGTGCGGCGTTAAACGGAGGCGGTGTCGAGGAATGGCTGCGTGCGGCTGACTTATCGCTCGTGGCTCCCACGCCTCCCTCGCCGAAACTGCTGCAACTCTTCCTAGCGGCCATCAAGAACCCACCGCCAGGTATCGTGGTCTCTTTTAATTGTTATAATAATGATTACAGTAATCACAGATATTTATCATTTCAGATAATGTTCATTTCATCACCATGCCGATAGTTCACCTACTTTGAGTATGTGTCTTGGCGTGTCTTAAGTTGGATTAATGCTCCAACTTAATTCAGTTCGAACACCGTCGCCTTGGCAGCAGCAAATCGGACGTCAATCCATACATTTTTCCATAGTAAACTGTAACTCTTCGAAAGAAGTTGGCCGTGCGAATGGAGTTAAACTATCACTAAATAACCCTCGTGACGTACAAAATAAGATTATTGATTGATATCAGTACTCTAGGTATTGATATCAATCAATAATTGTATACAATACAGAATTTGTTTCATATCTAGTAAAATATGCACTAGTATGATCTTTTACAAAGGAATGGCAAGACAGCGTCAAGTCCATCATATCTGGAGGTAGTAATAAATAACAACCATAACTCTGTTATGACTAAAATAGACAGAAGTCTTACTTATGGCGAGCAAGCAACAACTTTAATAAACCGAGCAAACGCACTGAGTTATTTGTATCTATACATTTTTGTATTTTATGTTACCGAAACCTTTCTTAGCGTTTGCACATGTTTAACTTCTTATATAATCTATATCTACTCGTGAGAACCTGTAATTGGCTTCCTATCGTTTTTCCATTCTATATTTTAGTGTAAAAAGCTGTTGGTTTTCCAATAAATAAATAAAAGCGTGACTGCAGATTGGTCAGGGCGGCACGCGGGGGAGTGCGTCGCGGGCGCGGGCCGGCTGTGCATCAGGTCGCGCGAGGCGGCGGCGGCGGCGGCTCCCGCGGCGGCTGAGCTCTTACACTCCGCGGCGCCGCTGCAAGCTCGGGTTAATGCACTACTCATGCTCTCCGACATTTGCACCAGGTACCACACAATTCATCAATTCACAATTGATCTATGATGTGTGGATGCCGGCGTCGCGATTTTACCATCGCACTAGCCGCCACCGCCTGAAGGCTCATCCACACATCATAGATCAGTGGAAATCGCACACTGTGCGATTTACACGATCCTTCTTGCCTCATACCTGCAAAATGTGGAATGAGCTACCTTCTACGGTGTTTCCGAGAAGCTACAACATGGGGTTCTTCAAAAGGCGAGTTAATCGATATCTAAAGGGTCGGCAACGTATTTGTGATGCCTCTGGTGTTACAAGTATCCATAGGCGACGGTGACTGCTGACCATCAGGCAGCCCGTCTGCTTGTTTGCCACATATGGCATAAAAAAAAAACAATTCAATTCAATTTATTTATTTCCTTCGTACACCTGTATTTTGGTAACCCTGAAATGCCAGTAGAGTTACAGTAACGGTTAAAAGAATATAATTTATTATTAGTAAAATTTAAAAACTCCTCACACTTTTCTTGTGGTTTCTTTTTTTGTCTTTTATCACGTAAGATTGGTGGCAATGGTGATCGTGCGTACCTTTTACAATGACCGGTTTGTGATCATTCCCAGCAATCGCTTAACATCAGGCGAGTTGGCGGCCAGGCGCAAGCCTATTTATATTAAAATAAAAAATGACTATCTAGCCACTTGACTGCTCATCTTTGACCCCGTCGTAATCCAAAGGTCTAAATTTTCATGCATGCATAATCTATTTCGAGCGGGTCAGTGCTAGGCGCGAACCTTTTCGAGCGGGCTAGGATTAGGCAATCCTAGCATTAGCAATGCAAAATAAGCGCGAATTGAATGAATGACTTTTGAGTCTCCAATCACAAGCGCCATACGATACGACCGACATGGCTTACTTGGTGCACAAGCAAGTTATGACTCGTACGCGATATACTATATACTTGATTCCCAGGTATACGAACATAGTGGAGCCACTACTGGGGCAGGTGTGCCGCTGCCTGGAGAACGCGGCGCCGCCGGAGCTGCGGCGACACGCGGCGCGCTCGCTCACCCGCCTGCTGCTCGCAGGCTATCTGCGCCTGCGCACCCCGCTATACTACAAGTAACTACACATAGTGCAACCACTACTGGGGCAGGTGTGCCGCTGCCAGGACGCGGCGGAGTTGTCACGAAAATTGTAAAGCTACTGACAGACATGCTGCTTGCTACCCCAAAAGCAGTAAAGAGCATGCTCTTACTAGCAAACTCGGAGATCGACTGCCTTTTCATTTTCAGGCAATCTACGTGAAGTGTGTGCGGGATAGCACCCGATGTGCTCTTGTGGAGATGGTATCACGGAAACACTGATGATGAGAGTTTAGAAACTATTTAATAACTCAAATTAGCAAAATTATCAATGCTAAATGCTGATGAATGCACCGCGGTTGCTGCTTAACGATGCACTGACGCGAGTCGTGACCGCCGCGGCCCGCGTGCATTATTGCTGCCTCAGCAGATGTTCGATTGTATCGAACACAGTGCAATCTAGTTAGTGTTTTTTCACGTTGACGCCAAAACTCCCCACTTTTGAGGACCGCAACGTGATGTCGCCAATAACTGCTTTTTCTCTTGCTTCCTCTACATTGTAAGTGTATGTTCCAGATATTGCGCACTCCTGGCGGATGAAGAGCACGACGTGCGCGAGCCGGCCGAGTACTACGTGACGTGTTGTCTCACTGCTGACACCATCTATCACCACTTTGTAGACTGCGTGCAGTACTTCAACTCGGACGATTCCGGCAAGTTCCAAACAACATTCATCATCATCATCCATTTTTTTATGTTGACTCTGATCTAGCCGATTGTTCTGTATTGTTTTAGTGAACCAATAATAAAAATACTTCACTATATGGGTAGTATGAACCTGAAATAGCTGTTAAAATTTGCAAGTTGAAGTGGCAATGAGCAGGCCAAATCGCTCGAAGAACCGATAACCGATGGGGAAGAAAGGTTCTGGAGTGGAGACCACGAACCGGAAGACGCAGCGTAGGGAGGCCTCCCACTAGATAGACCGACGACATTGTGAGAGTCGCGGGCATCCAGTAGATGCAAAAAAAGTATAATGTAAAAAAGTACAAAAGTGGGCTCTTAATGATAAATGACATCACGTCATTTCACTTTTCCCTCCACCTTCCTGGTCCGGGGATAGTCTTCCAGGTATAATTTATCTTCCTTAATTTAAGTTTTCCTGGATCGGATATATTTATGTTCAACTTTTTTATAACAATAAAAAAATATCATTCCAGTAATTAAGGAGTATCTCTACATAGTATAAATTAAAGTTGCTATCCGCGTTTGTCTGTCTTTATGGCCGCTAACTCCTCCTAAACCACGAAACGGATTTTGATGTGGTTTTCACCATCAGTTAGATAAATTTTCACGGAAGGTTTATATATATATGACTGACTCAACATACTACTGTGTAAGTTTTATAGTATTTTTAATACATAGTATAAACATCATATATTATACTAGCGACCCGCCCGCCCGGCTTCGCACGGGTGTAATACGACATTACAGTGAAGTACATTACACCCGTGCGAAGCCGGGCGGGCGGGTCGCTAGTATAATATAATATGATGTTTATACTATGTATTAAAAATACTATAAAACTTACACAGTAGTATGTTGAGTCATTGTATGCAACGGGATTTACGCACGTTTTCATTGACAGACAAATTATCATTCGATGCACGGCAGCTCATATACGACGTGATGCTGCAACGACTATCCCTCGTTCAACGGCTGAACACGCAGTGTCGGCTGGCGAGAGAAATACTGGAGCATGCAGCCGATGTGGTGGATGAGGGAGAAGAACTCAGTCAGTCGATGAACGACACGCTACTGGATACTATACACGTGTTGTGTGGACCCAGGATGAGGCTGCCTGGTGAGTAAAATCAAGGAAGATAGACTAAGAGGAAAGACAATAGCGGAACATTAGAGCGTAGCTCGGAAATTTGCCTAAAAATGGTATAAACTTAGATGGCACCGTAATTTGAGCGTGCCATAGGTTGTCTCGAACTTCCGTAAGCGCTGCAGTCAGATAGCGTACGCAACCTATGGCACGCTCATATATCGTTTTTAGACAAATTTCCGAGCTACGCTCTAATGTTTCACTATTGTCTTTCCTCTTAGTCTATCTTCCTTGGTAAAATTAAGTTAAGTTTGGTTAATTGTTGTAAACAAACAAACAACAGTCTGTGTGTCTGTTTATTTGTTACCTTTTCTCTATTAAGACTGAACTGACTTTACTGATTTGTTAAAGAAGAGAACAAAAGCGAACATATAATACTTTTATATCAATAACTAGCTGAAACCCGCTACTTCGTACGCGTAGAGCTCGGCCTTCGGTCTCGCTGCTACAACCCCCTTTTGTCATCCTTAATTCGGCCCTTTCGCAAAATCCTTTCTTAGCGGACCTCTACACCTCATAAGGAATCTACCTGCCAAATTTCAGCTTCGTAGGTCAAGTAGTTTTCGAGAATTCGTGTTTAATGAGTGAGTGAGTAGATGAATTTCGCTTTTATATATATAGATTGCGAAAACACAAAAAGAGCACAATCAAAATCTCAGTCTATAGTTTCATATGCCATACTTAAATTATAATCTAAGATGCCATAACATAAAACTATGTTTTTTAGTTTCTCATCGAATTATTATTTTCAGCAAAAAAGCAAACTTCCGCGACCGGCGATCTGCCCGATGTGGACGATCTTCAAGAACGCGTCACCACGAACATTGTATCACAAGTGAGTCAACACACCTTACCACAATTTTTTTTTTTATTATTGCTGATAATATTCGCCTTTGACCACCACCTGTTGCTAAGGGACGACAATCGGTTCTATAGTTCATACACAGTGTTAGTTATCGCCTGACATGCTCGTGACGTTGTTAATTACAGACCTACATATTTCTAAACTCTGCAGCCTAGCTAGTCATTGAAAAGGTGATTTATAATCAGTTAATAATATATGTTGTCCTCAAACACTTTTCTACCCCAAACATGGGTTTTTGCGGGGCGGGTCAACTGTTAGCAAAATGATAGCGTTAGACTTTATTTTATTTTATTATAAATAGTATTGTTCTTGGCCGCTAACTCGCCTGATGTTAAGCTATGTTGCAGTCTACGATGGAGCACGCTTGCCTAGAAGAAACCGATTCACTCTCGACTTGAAGACACCCAGATTGTAACTAGCTAAGCTTTGTACCTGCACAATAGCATTGGTGGTTCACACGGTATGATGTATCATTGTCGTTGCAGAAAATGAAGCACACAGTGGCAGAGGTGCTAGTTCCGGCAGTACTGCGGCTACACGCGCGGTTGCGCGCCGGCGGGGGACAGCTCCTCCGTTACCTCGTGCGCCTTGCCAACGACCTGCTCGCAGACTACCGCCAGGAGGTAACTAACATGATGGACTTAGCAACGAAGTGCTATTCCGTGCGGTGCTCCGGCTACATTAAAGGCCTCAAACTTGCGAAAGTGTATGCCAGTCATCAACCTTCCAGGAATCTTTTGTCACTTCATCTTGACTTAAGCCAATGCGCCGTCTCATTCTCATATCCCTTCCTTATGGCCGTCATATTCTCTTTTCACAGTATTATTATTTCTTATAGATCGAAGAACTCATAGAGACGGAAGAAGAGCTGGTGGAACAGATCCAGCAGTTCCAGGGGACGATAGGTCTGGAACCGTCGGATTCGAACACGCGTAACCTAGTGACGGCATCAGCGCCGCCCGAGCCGGAGACGCCGCGCGCGCCGCGCCGCCGCGCTCCTGTGCGGTCCGACCGCGAACCTGTGCGCAAGCGTGCGCTCCGCATTTGACACCTGTATGAATCCGTTCTACCCGCCGGGCCACCGTCCACACCACCCTGCAAACTCAGCCCATTTATCGATCTGCTGTTGCGCCATGCTTCCCGATACGATCTTTTGCCTGCATTAAAATCCGTATCGATCGATGATGCTGAGAGAGTGGCCGAGACGTCACCGGAACCTCCGATTATTCCTGGGAATGCCAACACATATAAAAGCAGAGCGTCGCCTCGCTCCGTGCAGCAGAAACAATCGACGGTAGAACGTTCATTGATTGCGATGGACAGCATCGCCGAAGTTCACGTTAGGGCGACGCAACACAACGCCCCGATTTTAAGTGCATCGCCTCTTACTTACGAGCAGGATGATGCTGAGATGTCGTTATGTATTGCGCCGCGAGACCCGAAAGATGTCGAAACGTTACCCTCATTCCAAACGGAACGTTCATCCATCCTCGAAAGTTCACAAATCATACCTCTGTCGGACTACATGTCCGATGACAGCGATCCAATACCCTCAGTCCCAACTGAGCGTTCAACCGTCCTTGAACATTCACAAATTACCGCTCCGGCGAACTGCATGTTCGATGACAGCGATCCAGATAGCCGGCATGAAATGCCGACGAGACTGGGAGATCTCCGAGAGACCAGTACGAGGTGGGACTTTAGTATGCCCCGTCCTCATTCGCTTTTAGACCAACCAGGACCGAGTTGGGCTACCGATTGAAATGTTTCAAGAGGTTAGTTGATACAGGGTCGAGCTTTAAGTCTTTTTGGAATCGTATTTGTACAAGTGTGCGGTTTTTGCACACTTTTCTGAAGTGCCTAACTTGTTTACCTACTTAAATATATGAATCATATCTGCCAAAGTTATATAGAATTATGTCTTCAATCGTATTACTTTTTTTTGTAAAATATCCTTGTGAAAAAGCCTAATTATGGGTTTAAATATACAGTAACATAAAACAAACTCTTTTATTTTAATTTTCTATGCTAGCAACTCTGCTATTATTTTTGTCTGCATGAACAATTGAAAATCTGGGTCCTACAAGTATGACAAAAGTATTCAAAAATGAACTTATTTATTGTAATTAATGATAAAAGCATATTATCATAATAGAAACACTATAATAGGAAATGTATTTTATCTTTAAACTGTTTACAAGAATAATTATAATCAATATGAAACAATAAATACATAACATTAATTAAATATCATCTATAAAACAGTGCTTAAATTAAGCTTAACATCTAAGTCACTTTCTTTTTCAATGATTACTTCTTTATTGCTGAATGTTTTCTTTAGAAGCATATCGATTGCGGCTTCCTCTGCAAATAGAAAAATGTAGCTTTATAATATGTTCTATTGTTTCAATCAATTATTAACTAATCAAAATTACCTTCTTACCTGTAACTTGTATTGCTAATAACTGATGTACAATATGCCTTGCTGTTATTTTGAACAAGTCCCGGTTAGTTATCTTTTTACTTTTGTAGTAGGGCATCAAAAGTTTGACCACTAAACTTGCGACATCCACCTTCTCAGTTTTCTTAACCACATTCTGTTCTTTTTTTCTGTCGTGCCTTTCTTTCTTCTTTTCTTTATGACGTGCCTTGTCGTGCTTTTCATGTTTGCTTTCTTTTGGTTCTTTATGTTCTTTTGTTTTGTTGCTCGAGCTTAACCGGCTGTGCTTAGAGGCTTCTCTATGTTTATCTGGCTTAATCTTTGGCTGTGATGCATCATCTGGAACAACTTTTTTCTCTTCCACAGGTTTGTCTACAGGTATCACAGGCTCTTCTTGTGGCGTTTCTGCAAATTTTTTGAGATTCTCTAATACCTTGTCTGCCTCTAAACTCAATCTATGAGCTTTGGTTAGTTTCTTTTCATCAAGCTCCACTACAACAGATGAATCACTTTTGTTTAATTCATTTTGATCATTTTCATGAGGTTCCTGCATTGATTTACTTTCTTCAGTATTTATTTGTGACTCTACATTATCACTATCGCTTATACTGTCAGCAGACATTTTAGAATTATTTGAGGTATTTAACATATTATGATCATTTTCACTGGTATTGAGCACCAACGTCTCCTCTGCATCTTTAGTTTTTGCTTGAGATTCGCCGCCATCGTCAATGACTAATTCTTTCTCGGAATCGCTGTCTGAACCGTTATCAAACAACGATGATTGGTTTACAGCAACAGGGCTTTCTTGAATCTTTGCATCTTGTGTTTTTTCGGGTTTTTTGTCATCTTTTTTATGCCTTGAATGTTTTTTCTTGTGTTTGTGTTTATGTTTATGGTCTTCTGTCAATTTAGCCCTTTTATATTTATCCGGCTCAGCGTCACTTTCCGATGACTCACCAAACAAAGCATTTATTTTCCTTTTTGCTATTGGTTTAGTACTTTCTGATTTGGACTCCTGGTCTGATTCATCTTTATTTTTATGGGACTTTTTTTCTGCTTTGAATTCTTTGTCTGTATGATCTTTGTTTTTACTGGTTTTGTGGCTTGATTTAGATTCTTTGTCTGTTTCTCCCCTATTCTTACTAGATTTCCTTTCTGATTTAGAATCCTTATCTGATTCACTTCTATGTTTACTTGATTTGTGTTCTGATTTAGATTCTTTGCCTGTATCGGTTTTATGTTTATCGGATTTGTGTTTTGTTTTATTACTGTCACGGGAATCTTGTTTTTCCTTATTTTTATTGGGCACTCCTTGCAACGTGATATTAATTACAAAAGTTTTTCGATTGTCATTCTTTTCAGGTGAGTCTTCATCACAGGTTGAGGAGCTTTGATTGATTTTTAAAGTTGTGTCATTGTGGTCGATTTTATTGTTTGGATCTTCAGTGTCAGTTTCTTTCAATTTTAGTGTCGTGTCATTGCTATTATCTTGACTATGTCCGACGTTCTCATCTATTATAGCGAAACCATCATCTTCACTTTCGTCTGTGGGGGTGGCAGTACGGGGAGAAGCATCTGACGCCTTTTTGAAAAAGCTCTGAAGACGTGTTTGTGTAAGCGGGTCCCGTTTAAATGAGTTTGCTTTTCTTTTGGTTTCTTTATCGGCTTTAGAAAGTATTTTTTGTTCAGATTTTCCATTGTTTTGGTCTATAAAAAGATAGTAATGACATTGATAAAATTGTAATCAGGTTTGAGTATATGCAATATTGATTCTGCTATAGCACTTACCAATTTCCAACTGAGTTGCTGTAGTGAAACCACCATATTTCTGTGACTTGTCTTGTTTTTGAGATTCATATTCTTTAACGAACTCCCCAAGAGTGCTGCGTTTCCGTGGCTCAAACGTTTTCAGTTCTGGGTACACTTGGTCTGTGCACGCCTTGACTGCAGCTATCTGAAAAGTGTATGCACTCAAAATACCAATTTTTAACATGTCTTGTATATTTTCTTTCTGCGTTCAGTCGAGAATCATGTCTACTATGGTCATAAAAATGTAATAAAAAACTTATTTGTAGTTACGCGTTACTTATTCATATGATGTCATCCATAAAATATTTTAAGCTCTCTCATTTGACCCATTACGGATAGGTTGATCAAGCACATTGTACTTCAACTAAAATTACCAGTTTAGACATTCCTCTCCTATACAAACTGATGACAGTGCTGCTGCGAAAAGCTTCATACTCCATTTCAATGGCGCACTGTTCCACGTCGCTTCTCGTCAACTTTCTATTATAATCGTCATCCATGTCTTTAGTGCTGGCAAGATTGTTGTTCAAAGCGTCGTTAAGTAGGGAAAGGTACTGCTCTCGACAAGCTATTGTCAACCCATTCACCTAAAAAAAATCATAGTTGACAAACACAAATGATTAGGGTACAGAATGTTTTTTCAAGAAATCCAACTATATAAGCATCAATGCCGGATTGATGCTTATATAGATTAAATTTAATTTAAATTTAATCCATATAAGCTTATATAAATTAAATTTATTAAAATTTAAATTAAATAAAATTGACTCAACTCGACGCTTTTGGTACTATTGACGCGATTGAAGAGTAGCAAATGGCATGTTTTCGATCCCAATCCCAAATTACGATTGAAATCGAGTGTCAAGAGTAATCCCACAGATCTGTATACAGGGACCATAGTGCATTAAAAGTGTAGTTTTCAATAGGTAGCACCCTTAACTTTCCCTTGAAACTGTGAGGCAGGCGAGTCTTCGGCCAGGTAGGACAACTGGGCGTAAGGCAAAGCAAGGCCATCTGTTATTATAACTTTTAGTTGCAATTGATCTTCTACTAATGTCTATAATAGTCTATATCTAATTGTTCATAACAGCTCTCACCTTATTTGCCGTGCTTTCAGCGGCTTTACACCTCGAGAACTGAGCAGACTCAGCATCATTTCCCTTCTTCTCTTCAATGCGTTTCTTTCTATTGGCAAACTCTTGCATGATGAGAGATTTAGTTTCTTCAGCGACGCGGCGGCGGGTATCTTCGCCATCCGAGCCGTCGCTCTCGTCTCGTCCGTACGATTCAGTTTCTCTGAGAAAAAAACAACATTGATATAAGGTATATTATTCAAGTCGCACTTTGCGGTTTTACGCGCTTGGAGAGTTACTTCTCATGGCAAGCGTTGTTCGACACTCACTTCTTCTGCCCGTAGCGTCCCTCGCCATAGAGCTCGGAAGGGTCCTCGGTAACGACGAGCCCTCCGCCATGGAGATGCGCGCTCATGGCGCGGCGCGAGTGTTGCTCGAGCGCGCGCCGCACGGCTCGCTCGTCGGTACACACGTCACATCGCGCCACGCACCGCGGTACTTCCTCGCCGAAAAAGTCTGCAAACGTCTTGTGGCGACACCTGCAAGTTACAATCCTAAGTGAACTTTTTTTTACAAATGGAGTTTTATGGGGATATTTGAGCCTTACTCTTGACCATTACCTCGCCTAATGTTAAGTGATGATGCAGTCTACGATGGAGTATGCTTGCCTAAAATAAACCCGATTAACTCAACTTGAATTCACCCAGATTGAAACTATCAGGGAACACCTATTCAGGCAGCACATTCCACATTCTAGCGGTTCGCACAATCAGTGGATTCAAAGCAACTGAACATAAATTTTAGTAAATACCATCTTGACGATGACTTCAAGTGAGGACTTGTTAGGATTATGTCTAAGAAAATAAGTAGTAGGTTCAGTGTGTAGACTGTAGGTATATAATATTTTGATATATGTTTTGTGTATGTTATATTTATTTGTAGCCTATTGATTTTTTGTTGTTATTTGCATAGGTTTTTACTTCTGAATTATTTTAATTAAGGCCACTATTTTATTTATTGTAATTCCTTTCCGTGCACGGTTGCCTGGAAGAGATGGTTTTAAGCTATAAGACCGCCTGTTAAATGCCTAGATGATAGTTTCATTGTAATTTATCTGTTACCCTTGTTTTTGTGATCTTTAAATAAAGAGTCATCTTACGTTAGGTACGTCTGATGGTAAGTCTGCAAAGGTGGTGAGCAACAGAATAAATAAAAAATACTGTTTCTCACTCATAGAAGCTGTTTCATATACTCATATTCCTTGTGTAGAGTGTGCCAATGAACACACACAAAGCCAACTAACACCCAGACCCAGAGCAAATATTTAAATTAATTATAATATAAACATCACCCTTTCGAGGGTAGGCTAGAAGTCCAGCAGTGGACTGTTAAAAGGCTGATTATGATGATGATGATTATATAAACATAAGGTAATCAAACCCAGAGTAGACTAACCAGAAAGAGGCAAAGTGGATTCCAAAATCGAGATACAATGAAAATCTTACCTCACTTCTTCACAGTATTTGACCATGATCTCGAAGCTTTTGTACGCATTTTTGCCTCGCTGCTTCTGTTCGGGAGTTTTCGAGTGCGCGATCTCTTTTTTTAATAAGAAATCAACGGCATTTCGCTCACTTCGACAGTAGTAAATGCGACAAAAAGCCGACTTGCCGTCCCTGCCGGCTCTACCGGATTCCTAAAAAGATAAAAACTACCTTAGGGATGTTCTAGGTATAATAAATGAAATGAGATGTGTATTTTTTAATGTTCTATTATTTAGGTGAGGTAAAGGCACTCAACCAAGATGTGTCAGTTTTTTCCACATTTACAGTTAATGTTTGCCTAATTATTCTGTAATACACACACACACACACTGACACTTTTTTTTTAATACATGGAACTTGGGCTTTTGCCTTGCATCATCATTAATGTGCATTTACACAACACAATGCAGGCATGCGCATAATTTTTTGTAGCTGAAGATTTGATCAAATAAACAGATGACATTATACGATGTAGCATCCACTGTTAAAATAGTGGCATAATTGTCCACACATACTAGCTATACATTTGTTTATGGCACGTTATGTTTACGCATTGTTAGCTAACAAGTAACTGAATGCAAACTGCTGCAACGGCGCGTTTTGACGGAGTTTTAGATAGGCCGCGAAGGGGTGCTATATCTTTTGATTTGATCGAACAGCTGTAGAAACCTCATTGAAACAACGCCAAAGATCGGCGCAAAACAGGAATGATTGACAAAAGATAGAGGAGTCTTATGCCCTACAGTGATTAGATTAAGATTCGAATGATGTTGGGATACCTGATAGTATGCGGCGACGTTTTGCGCAAGTCCCCAGTGGGCCACAGCGCGCACGGTCGCCTTGTCGACGCCCATGCCAAACGAGACTGTGGCGCACACGCAAGGACAATCGCCACGCTGCCACTGCTCTTGCACCGATATCCTATCCGACGATTTCAAACCTGTACCAGAATTTTAATATAGTACTCCTACTCATTCATATGAAGCCAGCTTCCTGCGGAGCATAACAGACGAGCGCGGACCATGCACTACAGGAAGAAGCATGTCCGCCATTGTCCATCCGCATCTCTAGCTGTGCATGCAGATCTGGGGCTTATTCCAGACCCTGCGATATTAGTTTAGTCAATCTCATTCAGATAGTCATAGAACAACAGGGACATAATATTGCATACACAAGAATAGCGCCAGCCTGGTGCGAGTTGTCTGTGGCTTCACAGATAGTAAGAAGCCACCTGTATTTATTTATTTAATAATAGACTTGCGCTTGACCGCTAGCTCACCTGATGTTAAGCGATGATGCGGTTTACTATGGCGTATGATTACCTAGAAGAAACCGAATAATTCGCGATTTGAAGACACCCAGATTGTATTTCATAATTATTTTCTTTATTTATATACCATACCAAGTGGCTAACTCAAGCCATTTTTAGGCCGCTTACATTGCCTGTTTTTTATTATGTTGCACTTTTAACGCGCCTAGTATCTTTCTAATTAGATATTGAAATTCTAATAGTATGACAGAACGACACTGTAGGTGTAGACCACATCCTCAGCAACAGAGTTGTTCACAATTAGAAAAGATTGCCTGACGATTATGGTATTTTCAAAATCAACAAACGAGACGGAAAAAAAAAATATGGGCCAAATTGAGGCCAGCCTTTTTTAAAGTCCGTTAAAAAGGAGCACAATACAAAATTTCAACACTGTGTGATATTATGCACATCTGCATAATATGCTGCTCCCTTATCATCAAATAAATAAATATACAATTTAATAATATAGCACATTCATCCTATTATATTTTCTAACACTTCTAACTAACAGTAAAACAAGTAGTGATGCATGCAAAATGATAAATCTTCAAACTACAATGAATAGCCTGAATCACAAGAAATAAGATCCTGATCATTTACTACTTAAATTAAGTTTTATATTCCATTATTTTATATTCCATTGTTTCATACCTCCGTGATATGCCATTGATTTCAATCCTCTTTTATTTAACATGTTTGCCAAGTCTTCTGTCTGCTCCCGAGTGCGGCAATAAACAATTACAGCATTTTTTTCTTTCTGCAACATTAGAGAACAAGTAAATTTCATAATTTACATAAGCCTGCGCCTAAGACTGGAAAGACAATTTGTCCACAGTCCGTGCTAGGCCTGCAGGAGTCTGGAGGATCATTTGAAATGTGGCATTTTGAGTTTTGAGATTCACTTACAGGTTTAATATTTTCATCTTCTGTTAAACTCTTCTTCAGGAACTCTGTCAGGTGACCTATTTCGTCCTCAATACAATTCTGGTAAATAACATCATAAAACAAGTTTCTCCGGAAGCTTGGCGTTTTAAACTGTGCAACAGGTGTAAACAGCTTGAGATTTGATAGTATGTCCTTAACCACTTCTGAGCTAGCCGTGGCTGTGAGTGCGACCCAGGGTACTTCTTTGTGTTTTTCTCGCAAATCTCCTAGTTTTAAATAATCAGGGCGGAAGTCATGTCCCCACTCGCTTACACAATGTGCTTCATCAACAACCACATATGAAACCTTCTTGAACTTGACTAGATGTTCCATTAGAGATTTAAATGTAGCTGTAGCTGCTTGTTCAGGAGTTATATACAAAAATTTTGTACTAGGTTTCATGCTCTGAAGATCATTAATAACTCGCTCTCTATCTTTAGCTGTTACTTTCGAGTTAATAGATTCAGCTGGGATTTTCAACTTAGCCAAATGGTCGATTTGATCTTTGATGAGTGCCAGTAATGGTGAGAAAACAATAGCCACTTTGTTGTCTTGCAACATCGCTGGTAGTTGAAAGCACAGTGACTTTCCCGAGCCCGTAGGCATTGAAACGAAAACATCATGAACACCTGTGGGGGAAAACATTCTATAAACCTTTATTATAGCTAGAGAGCAGCATATTTTATACTCCGCTATGTCAGTTGACTGCATTCTAAAAGCTCTAACAAATGTGTCGGGCTTGGTTCTAGGTTCTTGGACAGCCGTCCAACCAACAGGAGAACCAAATCCAACCGTCTGTTAGTACTAAAAGTGCTATAGTGCTAACAGACATTTGAATTTGGTTGACCTTAACCGCCATCTGACCAACGGGAGAGAAAGAGAAGGACATATGTTATGCTCACTCTTTCTCTCCCGTTGGTTGGACGGCGATCCATCAAATCCACACGTCTGTTAACTACTTAACAAACGGCCTTCCATTTCTGCTGCAGATTATTTTGCAGGTACCTTACCTCCTTGTATCAGTATTACCTACTCTACAAAATAAAATGCGGCCAATTTAGAAATTCAAAATTTTCCAACATTATTAATTACTAGCTGAACTAGCGCTACTTCGTACGCGTAGAGCTCGGCCTCCGGCCTCGCTACTACAACCCGTTATAGCCTGTGTTATTCTAATGTATAAGCAAAATTATTGTAATCATTCACTAAAATCCATTCAGTAGTTTTTCCGTGAAAGAGGAACAAACATCCATACATACAAACTTTCGCGTTTATAATATTAGTAGGATTACCCCATCACTAGATATGTCAAAATTGACAATTATATTCCCATCGCGCAAAAAAGCAGGCCGTCTCTTTTCTTTTCATAAAAAGGCAACGCGACCACGTTATGTTGACATAAAATAGAAGCTCCAAAAAAAATTACATTCGTTGTCCCAAAGATACGGTATTATGAACGGTGTCTTTATATTCGGCATAAAGTTATGTAAATACTTAGTTTTACTCAATTTGTTACAGAAACAAAAAAAATATATAAAAATACCTCTAGTGATAGCTCTTACAGCTCGCTCTTGAAGTTCACTTTTGAACTTTCGATGTCCAAAACATTGCAGTAGTTTCTCCGTTACGTTATCCATCACGGGCTATTGCGTCGCAGGATCATTGCAGGTTTGTCAATTTAAATTTTGTAACACAACACTTTCACAAATAGTTTTACACAAAGATAATCGCAATCGCTTGTAAAATTAACCCAAAAACGCGAAAATAATGTTTACAGTAAAAATATTATTCCTGCTGCTGGCAGCTGCACGATTTTGACGTTTGTAGTGATGTGATATGATAAGGATAATGTCAATGCTTGGTATTGGCAAGCCGAAACACGAGTCGATGAAAAATGACTGTGTATTTGTTCTTTGGTCTAAAGCTTGATCATATCATAATATGATCTAATTTTTTTGTAAATTGACAAAAATAAATATTATAACGAGTTATTAAATAATAATGAAATTAAATTGATTTAAACTAGAGCTGTCAATATTTAATTTATTAGGGATGTCCAAATTTAGGTCTTAAAATCGATTTTAAGAAGGACTTATTTTGATTCAATAATCGATTCTCAAACCCTGAAAATTTAGTCGATTCGCGTTATTGAAATCGAATCAAAATATCGAAGAAGTTACTTGCTCTCCATAGCTCGTTGTGCGAGTTTGAGCTTTCATAAGAGGCCATAATGAGAGACCACGTTTCATTCTGTATGTCATCACTGGTAACACACACTGTTCGAAGACTTTCGTCTTAAAGTAATGAGGTATTTTGAACAAGAAGACGTTGCAAAATTTACCGAACGCTGCCCAACCTAGATTTGCCGATTGACCTCTTTCTATTTAAAGATTTTACTTTCGATATAGACTTATAGGCTATGCTGTAAAAGTTCGTCAAACAATAGTCTTAAACTCTGTGGTCTGTATCTGTCCGTGTCTCTTTGTGTGGTATGCGCATGCTTATTACAGCTGATGTCTGAAGTAATCGTTTGTCCTCCCATTTGCACCAGCATACGCATACTACTTGCACAAGCAGGATGGCAATCGGTCCATGACAATTAGAATCATGAACGGGGGGGGGGGAATCCATAATATAAATAAAATAGGCTAGACTCCGAGGACAACTGTCAAAGCTGTTTCTATTAAAAAATGACTATTTATTCTTTTGGAAAATTTATTCAATTAATCGAGAATTGATTAAAATTTCTAAAGTCCGATTTAATCGAGGATCTATTCGTCAGTCTCTCGATTCAAATCGATTATTATTTTAGGAAGAATCGACATTTTGAAACCACAGAAATCTATCACCGATACGATGCTATTATCTCGAATACATTATTTATGATTCGATTATTAATCTTTACAGAAGTTTGGTTGGTAGACTATGTAGCAAAGGGTGGGATTATTTTAATTTTTAATAAAATATTGATCATGGTTGTGGTCGTGGTGGAATATGTAAAACTTGATTTCCTTTTCAGACTGCTTGCCTACCCAAAAATGAGTAAACGCAAAAACCCTGCAAGCAATGAAAATCCCAATGCAGATTTTTGCGATTTTCTAATAGAATTAGCGGAATATGAGAAAAATGTTAGCAGAAATATTCACAAATACAATGCCTACCGTAAAGCTGCCAGTGTTTTAGCTTCTTATCCTAAAAGAATTCAGTCAGGTTATGAAGCAAAGAAATTAGACGGTATCGGAGATAAAATTTCAAAGAAAATTGATGAATTTCTTCAAACTGGTAAACTTCAGAAACTTGAAAATATTCAACAAGATGAAGAAGTCCAAGCTATCAGCCTGCTCACCAGAGTTTCTGGTATTGGGCCTGTAAAAGCAGGAGACTTTGTAAGGAGTGGAATAAAAACAATAGCTGACCTTAAAGACAATGTTGATAAACTCAACCATCACCAAAAAATTGGATTGAAGTTAGTATATTTTTTTAACTTGCATTACCTATCAATATTATAATTTCTTTATAATAGGCATTATAACATTTCATATCTACCTACTTTATGAATAATTTCAGGTATTTTGAGGACTTTGAGAAAAAGATCCCTCGAGCAGAAATTCAACAAATTGAAGAAATGCTAAAGAGCCGTATCCACAAATTAGATGTGCAGTTCACTTTAACTATTTGTGGCAGTTTCAGGTACGTACCTAGCATGTACATACCTAGTTACTTAAGTATGTTGTCAGAATAAAACGGCTCTGTCAATTTTTCGCTGATAGAGATTGTCACGTGCAAAATTTTCTCTTACACACGTTTCTTTGACCATTATAATCACATGATTTTCAATTTGGTTCAAAATATTATATTGTAAACAGACGCGGCAAGCTACAGAGTGGTGATATTGACGCTCTGGTAACACATCCGTCGTTGAAGTTAACCGCTGATAAGAAAAAACACGACCAGAAATTAATGCTGAAAAATTTGGTTGACGCACTATCCGGACTTGTCACTGATGTTATTTCTGTGGGGGATACCAAGTTTATGGTAAAGTATAGTATGACACCGTTTTGACAACTTACTTAGCGTCAAGATCAACGAAAGCTATGAAATTCTGGATCTCTAAATTCCATATCCCATCGCTTAGAATGTCATACCTTACTTGCGAAGATCCGTATCTTAGAATTGTTTAAAGACAACACATTCAGCACCAGGTACCTGCGACGTGAACTCAAAGTACTGTAAGCACTAAGCAGTGCAAGTGCAGTAATAATAACGATCGACAAAGTGGACGTTTGTCGTCGATTTAATATGTGAGCTGAAACTCACTGATTAAATCGGTTATATCGATTTTATATAATCAAAGATCCTACTCATTATAAATACAATGTTGTCCAATAGTCATCGATTTTAACACTTTTATCGATAAAAAATTTCATTCGATTGATAAGATACCGCCGATTCCCAACTGAATCGGAAAGTGTCCCTCTAGAAGATTTTATGGTTTTTCGCCGATTGCTGGGCAGGCTAAAGCCATTAGGGTTATGACGTCTCGACTTGCGTATTTTACCGACTTACATAAAGGTATGTCCTGTCCCCAATAAAGTAGTGGAGACTTTACTGTAGAGGCCTCAGATCAGACAAACAAGGGAGATGTGGTAAAGTGGCGTGGCGGATGCGAATGCATCTGGCCTAAATCAGGCTTGATGCCTCTAGTCGAACTTAGCCAGAAGACGACCTTGTTGCCCTATTTGTTTGAATGTGGACTATTATTTGGTGTCGCTACAAGTTTTTTAGTGTGCGTAACAAATGAGCCGATGATGATGAGTGTGCCGTATTTACAGTTTTTGCGTTAAGCAGTTTAGTTTGCAGTTGGTACAAATGTATGAACAATTGAACACAAACGATAATTGTAATAAGGCATATCTGCCTTGTTTGTCTGATCTGAAGCTTGGCCTCACGAAGTCGCGCGGCCCTACTGAAAACACGTCTATAGACACAACAAATTTTGAACTTGACTGTGGTAGCAAGCTAGGCGAGCACAAAATAAACCGGCCAAGTGCGAGTGGGGCTCGCGCACTGAGGGTTCCGTACCACTAAAACAATAAGGTCGTCCAATTATCCGAATTGCCAGTTCAGGCTTAACACCCTCCAAATTAGTTGAAGCAATTGCCACGCAGTCACTTAGTTATTTTTGCTACAGTGACACTCGAGTATAACACAATTATAACTTGGTAATGAACAGACATTTTATCACCAACTGGCACTTGTCCATTATTTATTATTTGTTGTTATACTTTAGAGTGCGTACTACAATCGTGCCAAGTTTGACGCTTGTACGAATTATCGTTTTTACGTTAGAGCTAATACAAAAACACTAAAAAAAAAATCGTTTGTTGTATGGGGACCCCATTTCATTTTTACTTTTTTATTTATTATTTCTCAGTTAATCCACCGTAACATTCCATATTCTGTGAAAATTTCAACTGGCTATCTATTACGGTTTCAAAAGATACAGCCGTTTAATGGTAGGACAGACAGATATTCATCGTAGGCTTAGTAATAGCGTCCCGTTGTTACCCTTTGGGTACGGAAACCTAAATGTTAATGAACCTGAATGTTATGCTAACACCCTTAAATCAAAATTTATTTTTGTCCAAGCTAACATCTTGCTCTCCAGGGTGTCTGCCGACTATCCAGCGAGCTTCCAGCGCGACGTCTAGATATCCGGCTAATCCCGAGCGAGCAGTACCACTGCGCTGTGCTTTATTTCACTGGCAGTGACGTATTCAACAAGACGATGCGCGCACACGCACTTGAGAAAGGATTCACACTGAACGAGTATGCGCTTAGGCCTGTTGGAGTCACAGGTATATAAAGATTTCTTTTTTGGAAATATTGAGGTAGACTTAGATAGTAGAACCGGCCATGAACGAAAGAACGACTATAATATAGAAGAACGACTTGTTCCGTAGAGGCCATTTCACATCAATAGAGATGTAGGTACTGCATAATACATATTATATACATGACTGGAATTTATGCACATATATTTATTTTCATTCTTAAATTTAAGTTTTTTTTACAATAAAATATAAAAACAAAATATTATTAAAAAAAACCTAAACCTAGAGTGCCGCCGGCAGCGGGGCAGGGCCCAAGCTACCGGTGGTTAGGGCTGCAGAGTGAGGAACCTCCTGACAATACGTGCCGTGTCAAGGATTACCGCCTTCTGCATCTGACCCTTGACCCAACCATCTAGCGAGAGCCTCTTAAGGTGTTGGTCGAGGCTCTTCGCTATAAGACCGTTCACCGATACGACGACGACAACGATCGTCGAGTCAACATCCCACATGGCGGTAACCTCGTGAGCCAAGTCAAGGTATGCTAGATTTCTAGCTATGCTATGCCTGAACGCGACATTAGACTGCAAGATTTGAACATATTGTTGTTTTAGGCGTACCAGGAGAGGCGGTGCCAATATCTTCTGAAGAAGATATTTTCGACTACATAGACTACCCATACAAAACACCGGAGGAACGAAATATGTGAAACAAATGGACAGTTCTTTTATTTTATTACCTACCTCGGCCAAGCATTTAATTGCTCTGACATCATCATCAGCTCTAACAGCTGCAATAATATTGTAAAAAAGCTGAATGAAAACCACGAATTCTGATAACTTTCACTAGGTTTTTGATCATAAAATTCTAGCAGATACCCGTTATAAATCAGTGAAAATATTAAAAGAAAATATTTTAATTAAGTTTTTTTTTACAATATTATTGCAGCTCTCAGAGCAAATAAATATTATATTACTATACTATACTATAGTTTGGAATCTCGCAATGTGTGTAGTCTTCTGGGATCAAACACAGAAAAACAATATTTATAGAAGACTTGCTTTTATTAAAAATAATTAAATTATTACTTCATAAAAAATCGCGGCTTTAATAATTAACTATGACAAACGGTTTACACTGTAGGGGCCAATCGCACTTTTTGTTATAAAGGAATCGACAACTTTTGTGCAGCACAACTGTCAAAATTCGCTGTTAGAACGTCATTACGAAAAACCTGAATTGAAGGCCTCTGTATTTTTATGCTACTGTTTGACAAGTCGATCAAGTCACTCATTTAATGGTAAGCGTCACGCTTGCCCATAACAGTTTAATGCCACCAGAAATTTAGAATTTCAACAGTTTAAGAACCTTGCGAGCAATGCACTGCGTTTGTCATTGTATTGTTTCTCAGAACGAGATAAGCTTGACTAGTAATAATTTGTGACAATTGTATACAGTAGGCAGTAGGCACAGCGGATCTTTGTCTCTGAAGTTAAGATCTGTGAACCATTACGCAAGTAGCACATCCCTTGAGACATGCTTGCGACACAAAAATAGCTACTGCGCAGGTCTTGCAGCCAACTTCAGAGACACAAAGATCCGCTGTGCCTACTGTATGCGAGTGTAAACCTTTAGTCATGGTTTATTGCGATCATGATAATAATTAATATCTATTTGAATCATTTTGAATTCATATCACAAGTTTAAATTACATACTTACTACATAATACAAATCCCTTTTGCAAATAATTTTGTTTGACTATGTTGATAACGAATGATAATAATTCAAGTCAGTACAATAAATGCACATGCAGAATACAATTTTTTGTTTCATTACCAAACTCGTTCGACTGTAAAACACAACCCTCGATACCGTCTATCATTCTCGGTCCAAGTATTTTTAGCACTGACAGTTGCAGTAATTGCTGAATGAAACTCAAATATTCTGATTCCGTTTGCTGATTGTTTTTTAATGTCACATTTCAACTGGTAGACTTAATGTTTTAATGTTTCACTGTTAACATTTTAATTTGGATTTTTACAATATTATTGCAGACGAGAAGCTAAAAATACGTTGACCGAGAGTGGCAAACAACAAGTGGTATTTTTACCAAGCACCTCAAGGGACGTCAGTAAAAGACTTATCGCCCCCATCTCGAATAAAAATAATTGGTCTTTTTAACACAAACCAACACAATATAAACATGTATCATTGTTGTAGTTTATAAGCAGTAACAGAAGCAATAAAGAATTCAGTAAACAAATCCATAATCACATTTAGTAAGAACAACAGTACTTATAATTATAACATTTCTAAATACAAAAATATATTTTATTTTACTGAACTAGAAACTTGAAGCTGTTTCTTACTTACTCACAATCGCACATAGCGTAACGTAATGGGTAACTGACGCGACTAGTCTCTTTTCAGTCTAATATATTCTCGTCTAAAGGTACTGACAGACGTGCTCAAAAAAAGCATGCTAATAAGCTTGCTTAAAATTAGCATGCTATTATCAATTTTGTCTCAATCTGCAGCGGACGACTGTTTTATGCATAAAAGTATATAAGTTTTATGCATATTTCGGAGTATGCTTTAAAACAAGCATGCTTATTTCTGGCAAATGTGAACAGTTTGCAGAGCATGCTAATTTTAAGCAAGCTTATTAGCATGCTTTTTTTGAGCACGTCTGTCAGTACCTTTAGCTCTCATAAGAGTTGATACCACAGACTTTATCATATTAAGACTCCGCGAACACGTCAAAATCCAGCTATCGCATTTGTTGTATATACTATGACGTCACACCACCAATAGAGCAATTAAGTGGCAGTTTAACTTTATTCGCCCGACCAACTGCTTTCTAAGTTTTTTTACAGTTTACCAGACGTCTGATGTTTTGTTTATATTACACGAGTAAGTAATTTCACGTATGATTAAGCAGATTACTCCGACTATAGTTATAACCGCATTCGGCAGTCTTTTTCAGTGAGTTTTTTTTTTTCGAGATGACAGCGTCTGCTTACCAACACGTGCGAGGCGCGCGGCGGCCCGCATTGCTAAGAGCGACGGAATTACGCGCGCACTCATCTTGAAAAATACCGCCGAATGCGGTTGAAACTATAATAGGAGTAACCGACTTAATAATACGTGAGTAATTCCCGTGTTCTATAAACAAAATAAATGAAAATCACATTTCCATAACAAGTCGTCTGATGTTTCCATACTAAGACGTCCGACATGCTACTGCCGAGACGGCGGAATTCGAACTGAATTATGCGTAGTTGGAGCATTGATCAAACTTAAGACAGGCTATTGACATGCAAAGTGGCAGAACTCGCGGGATCTATGCTGATAAAAGTCTTTGGTTGATACAGTAAGAATACTTCATAAACTTAATTATAATGTGTCAATAGTACAATATCACCCAACCATATTCTTAACATGGAATGAGGTTTCGATGTTTATGTTATGGTAACTATTCACAAATTACTGTATTGTAACCTACAGTGAGACTAAAGGTTCAACGCTGACTGGAGTCCCGGTTCGGGCCGTGAAGATGCCGTTCTTTTCTATTTACGAGACCGCTCGAACGCCACCAAGCCTTCCACTAGACGTTGGACTTATGTTACTCAGTTGAGGAAACTAAACAAGGAAACCAACAATTTTATCAAGTGAACTATCAATTTTGTCTAAAAAATACGATGTCACTGTATAGTGGTGAAATGATGATAAAAATACATAAGAAAATCATAAGAGCAATTGATGATTAAAAAATCATAAAGAGACATAATGAGATTGAACAAAATACAAAGAAAAACCTAGTTATCACTTACTATTATAATAATACAAAAATCTCGCGTTTTCGGTGGCAAGAAGCAAGATTTTTTAAAGAAAGATTACGAGAATTGACTCGATAAACCAATGACTTACAATAAAATAATCGCACGCGCCATTGATCTAATACAAAAATCAGTGCCCTGGTTTTACCTATACTGGGTAAGCCGAAAGGGGTTTATAATACTATTATAAACAACTTTTAATACGGGACCAACCCTAAAATCGCGACAAAAATATTAGCTGCTCCAAAACAAAAGAAAACGGTAATTTCCACTCGATAAAATGTATGGAGCACCAATTTTTTTTGCGATTTCCGGGTTTGTCTCATAATAAAAGTTGTTCATAATGATGGGTGCTATGGACCGGTTACGACTTAGTTGCCCTTTCCGCGTAAATAAATGTAATTTGGTTTTTGTTTTTCCTCGTACTTTTGGTACGGAAATTTTTGAGTGCTGACCTAATATCCATAGCTTTAACTATCTTTGGCATGCGCTTAAAAAAGACATAATGATGCGAACATAATAAGCAAAAGTATACAGATAGAGAGACATTTAGAGATTGAGCCAGAGTTCGTTTTAGAGTTTAGAGTGGGTTGGTTTGCTTATTGACAGGATATGAGCACCACACACTAACTTGCAGGACACTAAATAACAATCAAAGGAAATAAATATCATATCAGTAGTAAGAGAGACCGAGACAGATATATATGATTTTAATCTATTTCGTGTGTAAAACTTCTGGATCCAAACGTTTTATTCGACGAGTATTATAGCAATTATTTTTCTAGTGATCAATCTGTATTAATGCGTCTTCATTATACTGGGTTACGCAGACAAGTTATACATAGCCGAAAGAGGTCAGTTATATTCATCATTTTGATTTTTTAACGCTGATATCAAGATAAAACGTCAGCTGCTCCATACATTTTGTAGTGTGAATGATAGTTTTCTATCGAACATATATATATTTTTCGCGGTTTCAGCGTTGGTCCCTCAGAAAGTTGTTCTTAATGATGGGTATTAGATTATTTCGGCTTAGTACACCCTTTCCGCGTAACCTTCTATTATTTGGGTCATAGAATATTGCTATCCTATCCTTGAAATTGGTCATGGACAGTTTCTATTGTTAAAACACTGTTTTAAACTATCACGGTTGTTCACTAAAGTTATATGATTATTAACGGGATATTTACCACAACTCGTTCCACAACCTTACCATGGAAATATCCCGTTAATAATCATATAACTTTTCTATTGTTAATTTTCGATCTACGGGCCGTTTTGAAAAAGTTAAGTTAGAACTTGTCAATCTCTCGTCGTCCAATCGAATATAGTATTTTCATTGTAAGGCTATCAGCGGTCTGATTACATACATTGTCTCTCTAGAATCGCAATAGAATGATGTCACCAACAGTCGACAAAATTTGTCGACTTTTTTAATCGTGCAAAAGCGAGACAGGCGTGTTTGAAAACGTAGTCTTTTCACGTTTTCGCTCGACAAAGTGACAAGATTTTGTCGCGGTGCGCATATTAGATCTGCTGTTAAAAAAACTAATTGGAAGCACTTCAATAACCTGCAAATAGATCGCATATTCATACGACGCGCAAGCATATCGCGTGAACGGGATGCTACAAGAAAATCCCTTTAAGTTTAAGGAAAAATATCTCGGGCGAGATGTACAAGAACTCACCCCCCTCACCGGCCGAACAAGGCGAGATGACTATAAAGCCATGACATGTATTTGTCGCCGTGAAGCCTTCGGTGATCTTTTTTAGGGTTCCGTACCTCAAAAGAAAAAAAACGGAACTCTTATAGGATCACTTTGCTGTCCGTCTGTCTGTCCGTCTGTTAAGTTAGGTTAGTTTTTCTCAAGAACGCGTAAAGATATCAAGTTGAGATTTATAATACTCAAATCTACGGTTTCTTTCAACTGTGAAAAAAATAAAACTTGTTAGTTTACGCGATCAAAAGATATGACCGTTTATGTCGTATATTTTAGCATATTTTGCGATTTCACAAGGCAATCAAAACCTATAGGGTACTTTCCAATGACCTAGAATCATGAAATTTGACAAGAGGCAAGGTCTCACAGCACATATAAAGGAATAAATCCGAAAGTCATAAATTAGAAGTTACATTATAAAAAAATATTGTTTTGCTATTACAAACTTACATTTTGTAGTTGGAATGTATGGAAGAACCTTATTGTTCACTACAAAGTTAAGTTTGTCTTTCAATTTTTTTTTAACTCGCTCTCTGGGGGTTCCATCTAACGGAACCCTCAGAACGCGAGTCCTAATCGTACTTGTTTTTTTACGTTTCACACTCATATCTTCACTAGGATTCCCTGTGTCAGATAATGCCACAGATACAAAGACAAGGGCAACTAACACCCAGAGCAGATATTTAAATTCACCATTCTAGTACCTGTCCGGGCGGGAATCGAATCCGAGACATGCTCATGAGGCAGATGTGGAACCCTACGGTCCGCAGAAGAGGTTGTACAAGTAGGATTGTTGGTCGGCGAGCGCGTCGTCGGGCGCGCACAGCTCCACGGCCCGTCCCTGCTGCAGCACGAGCGCGCGCCCGCACTCCAGCACGCCGGCCGAGCGGTGCGCGATGAACAGGACGGTGGAGCCGCCGAACGCGGACCGCAGTGTTGCTAGGATCTCACGTTCCGCTTCCGCGTCTAGGTTGGCAGTCGCCTCGTCTATTAGGACGATCTAGAAGTAGACAATAGACAATATTTATATTTGTGTCAAAATCCTTTATTTTTTGCTATGTGTTACAACTATAGTCCTTTTCAAATAGCATAGCGCTTGACATCCACCACTAACAGACTAGTTTTGAGCACTAGTTTTCATAGTAGCGCTTAGCTATATGTTTTCGTCGCAAAACTAAATCGGTTTTGCGACGAAAATCGGGTTTCCGGTTAAATTCGATCTCCTTTAGCCAATGCAATAAGTTTATAATGGTGTGAAACATCCTGCGGAGCCATCTAGCGGGAAAGACGTCAAGACGAAATACGTGTTTATTTACAAGCTTTTATTTAAGTAGCTTGCTTTGTATATTAGTTTGTTTGTTTAGGTCAAATCTTGCAAGCTGAATTGGATCCTCTTAACCAATTTTGCTGAAATTTTGCATATACCTTAAGTTTTGGTGACAATACAGTATGCAACATCCAATATTTTAATATTTTCAAAACGGCCGTATAAAAATATTTGAAAAATAAAATAATTTAAATAAAAATTATAGCATAATTTAATTAAAATAAGCTTGTATTCAAAATATTTTACATAAAGTCATGTTATCTGTCATTCCAACTTGCGTGTAATTATCAAACAGGCATACATTTCTATGCCCAATTCGGGAGATCATTGACATAAATAAAAAAACAGTAGAGGTTCCAACACAAAACCTTGGGGTATGTCAACTGTACCTACTAAAGAATTAAAAATTTTTTTTTTATGTTTTATGCTTCTTTCTAACCTACTTAATACAAACCATTGTTATAAAAGCTGAATAAAGAATTTGAATGTATCTGACCTTAGGTCTCTGCAAGATGGCCCTGGCGAGACACAGCAGCTGCGCGTGTCCGCGGGAGAGGCCTTCAGCGGTGGCAGCGAGTCCCCCGCGCGCCTCCGCCGTCGCCCGCGCCCCGCACGCCTCTAACGCTCGCCAGATCTCGGTCTCGGAGTACTGCCGCAACGGGTCAACATTCTCGCGGATGGTGCCAGAGAATATGAACGGCTCTTGCGGGATCACGCCGACACGCGATCTGTGAATTACACAACATTGTTCAGTGATGCAGGTTTCCTCACGATGTTTTCCTTCACCGAAAAGCCAGTGGTATGAAAATCCGTACATAAACTCCAAAGAGCTCATTGGTACGGGCCCGGGGTTTGAACCCGCGACCTCACGCTTTCAAGTCTAGCGATCTCCCAAATGGGCTACCACGGCTTTTTTTTTACGTACGGAGAAGGAATTCAATGCCGTATGTGAATCCATCAATCCGCACTGGGCCAGCGTGGTGGATATGGCCCAATCACCCTTTCGAGGGTAGGCTAAAAGTCCAGCAGTGGACTGTTAAAAGGCTGATTATGATGATGATGATATGTTCAGTGATGAAGCGATACATTAGAGGCCTTTTATGTTTTAATAGGTGGCAAACAAGCAGATGGGCTGCCTGATAGTAAGCAGTCACCGGCACCAATGGATACCTGTACCAATAAAGGCATCACAAATACGTTGCCGACATTTTAAGACTTGTATATCGCTTGTCGGAATGTGCGGATAACCGCGCGTATGGAACGGCAGTGGATTCTCATTAATCATCATCACCAGCCATAAGACGTCCACTGCTGAACATAGACCTCCCCTTTTAACCTCCACACTAAACGACAGCCTGCCATCTGTACCCACTCTTTATTGGTGCCGGGACTCTTACGATGTCGTCGGTTCATCTAGTGGGAGGCCTACCTATACGCTGCGTCTTTCGGTTCGTGTCTCTACTCAAGAACCTTCCTTTCATGCCACTTAAATTTTCAAATATTGGCAGCTATGTCGGTGCTTGTCTTTGTTTATGTTTGTTTGTTTGCCTCGTTTCAGATTTTATCGCGCAAAGGAATTCGCATTGGAATAGTCCAATTTGTAGGAATTTTATGTTTGGGTTTTGCTTTAGTGTGTAGTGGTTTATGTTAAAGCTCTATATTTTTTTCATTCTTTTGTTAAGCAACTTGTCTGTTGCAGACACTAAGTTTTATTTTGAGCTGTTGTCTTAAGTGACGCGTCCTGTGTGGAATGCGCCCATTGACGCACCCATACTAATAACTTTTCTTAGTGATGTATGTTAAATCTTGGGGCATCTTCTGTTCGACAGCCAAGCTTAACCTCTATTTTATTACAATGCTTACTTTTTAGGGTTCCGTACCTCAAAAGGAAAAAACGGAACCCTTATAGGATCACTTTGTTGTGATTGTTGTCCGTCTGTCAAGATCCTTTTTCTCAAGAACGCGTAAAGATATTAAATTTAAATTTATATCAAACTAGCGACCCACCCGCCCGGCTTCGCACGGTTCACAATCCGTTGCGTGGTTTAGGAGGAGTTAGCGGCCATACAGACAGACAGACGCGGAAAGCGAGATATATGTAGAGATACTCACATTGGAGGACGTTTTCAAGCTCTTGGACTGGAACGGATTAGGCATCAACATCAACGGCGAATACATTCGTTTTGCCGATGACATAGTCATCATGGCAGAGTCGCTGAAGGACCTAAATACCTTGCTCAGCGACCTCAGTAGCCTTTCCCAACAGGTGGGTCTTAAAATGAACATGGACAAGACAAAAATCATGTCGAATGTCCATGTTGAACCCGTGCCGATAGTCGTTGGGAACGATACTCTAGAAGTTATTGACCATTACACCTATCTTGGACAGATTGTTCGGAATCACGACAGAACTACTGTGAGCGGGTGGAAAACCGGTACTTTTAGTCATCCAGAAGTTATTCAATTCCGTCATTCTCGAAGGTACTACGCCTGAAGCATGGCACAGGAGTGTGGTGGTGCTCTTCTTCAAAAAAGGTGATAACACCTTATTGAAGAATTATAGACCCATCTCACTCCTGAGCCATGTGTACAAGCTGTTCTCCAGAGTCATTTACGAATCGTCTCGAAAGCAGGTTTGATGACTTCCAGACCCCCGAACAAGCCGGTTTCCGTAAAGGCTGGAGCACCGTAGACCACATTCACACGCTCCGCCAGATTATACAGGAGACTGAGGAATATAATCGGCCATTATGCCTAGCGTTTGTGGACTACGAAAAAGCCTTCGATTCAATCGAGACCTGGGCAGTATTGCAGTCCCTCCAGCGTTGTCATATCGACTATAGGTATATCGAAGTGTTGAAGTGTCTGTATAGAAACGCCACCATGTCGATCCGATTACAGGACGACCATTCAGATTGTTCAGTTAGGTAAGTCCAACTTAAGCAAAGAGGTCGCCCGAAGAATCCATTTCGGATGGGCAGCGTTCGGGAAATTGCGTGACATCTTCTCGTCCAAGATACCACAGTGCCTCAAGACGAGGGTCTTTGACCAGTGTGTGTTGCCAGTGATGACATATGGTACTGAGACGTGGTCCTTAACTGTTGGCCTTTTGGAAAAACTCAGTCACTCAGCGGGCAATGGAGAGAGCTATGCTTGGAGTTTCTTTGCGCGATAAAATCCGAAACGTGGATATTCGCCAAAGAACCAGAGTCACCGACATAGCTGTTAAAATTTGCAAGTTGAAGTGGCACTGGGCAGGCCACATCGCTCGAAAAACCGATAACCGATGGGGAAGAAAGGTTCTTGAGTAGAGACCACGAACCGGAAGACGCAGCGTAGGTAGGCCTTCCACTAGATGGACCGACGACATAGTGAGAGTTGCTGGCATCCAATGAATGCAAAAGGCAGGCTGTTGTTCATTGTGGAGGTTAAAGGGGGAGGCCTATGTTCAGCAGTTACGTCTTCTGGCTGATGATGATGATGATGAGAGATACTCAAATCTACGGTCTTTTTCAGCTGTGAATAATTAAAACTTGTGAGTCAACGCGATCAAAAGATATGACCGTTTATGTCGCTTATTTTGCGATTTCACAAGGGAATCAAAACCTATAGGGCACTTTCCGTTGACCTATATAAAATCATGAAATTTGGCAAAAGGCAAGATCTCACAGCACATATAAAGGAATAAATCTGAAAGTCATAAATTTGAAGTTACATCATTTAAAAATAATATTTTGCTATTACAAACATACATTTTGTAGTTATAATGTATGAAAGAACCGAAGCGCTCCGAGGGTTCCATTCAACGGAACCCTCAGAGCGCGAGTCTTTTTTTTTCTTTTTTTAACGCGGTACTACTTGTACTTGTCTGGTTTTTATTTATGAGCATCAAACAAACAATGAATAAAAAAGTTAAAGGCCATGAACTTTTTAGAGATATCGGCCAAAGTGAGTAGAAACTGACCTCAATGAGTGTAAGTGTAGCTTGGTTACGTCGACACCGTCGATCCGTACAGTGCCACTCGCAAGCGGCACGAGTCTCAAAATAGCTTGCACTAGGGAGCTCTTCCCAGCGCCCGTCCGGCCCACCACGGCGAGTTTCTCGCCCGGCCAGCTAGAGAATGTGACGCCGCTCAGCGCCAAATTGCTATTATTTCGACCGCTGAAAAAAAAAGTGTGTGTTAAGACCACACGACAAAAGTGGAAATTTCATCAAGGTTGGCTATAAATAAATAAATAAATATTCGGGACATTTTTACACACATGGTCATATGACCCCAAACTAAGCAAATCTTGTGATATGGCTGCGAGAGACTGATATACATACATATTATATATAGTATAGGAGATACCTGTTCATACCTGGCAACCCAAGAGTTGTGACAGGAAAAAAATAGGCAACCTAACTTTTGCATATACTATGGGCTGCATACTTTCGATTGGTATAGAATTTATCTATTAACCAAACCGGTGTTTTTTTTAAAATGATTATATAAAAATTTCCTGAACTGAAATTTGTTAGGCAACCCATATGCAATATATTTTTTGATATATTAAATTACATAAAAATATGTTTGATCCATTAACCAACTCGGTGAAGGTCGTTGTTAAAGGGATCTTAAGACTAATAGGTTTAAATATATACTTAAATATATATTAACAACCAGATATAGAACAAACACAAATGTTCATCACATAAATGTTTGTCCTAGGTGGGAATCGAACTCACGCCCCCAAGCGTAGACGGCAGGTTCACTACCAACTGGACCAACGGGCTATCTAATCTCTCTATATCTCTCGCTCCCTTAGTAGAGTCGAGTCTTAGTAGACCAGCCGACTTTACCCAAACGAGTATCAGAGCGTGACGGTCACGCCAGTTTAGTGCTTTTCTCCATCCCAAAAAGTGCCTTACGTGCTTCAAGAAGTTATCACTTCATTGTTTTTGTATTAAATATTATAGATTTCCGTTTGGCCACCATCTCGCCTAATGGTAAGTGACGGTGTGGCCGAGAATATACGTAGATTTAGAAGAAATATATTCACTCTAGTCTTGAAGATGCTTAAATCTTATTTCTCAGGAAACAAGAAGGACGGCAGGGAGTTCCATTCTTGTGAAGTACGCATCCATCATTAAAGGGGAAACAAACCGCTGCGGACAAATTTTTGGAACTCCCATAAGGAACTTGACCGTTAGTAAAAGCGGCAAAAAATTTGATTGATCAAAATGGGTAACAACCATGACTAATCGAAAATAACCATAAAACTTCAGATGTCTTCTTATTTTACCTGTATTTTAGGTACACATCGTCAAATTCTACGACGCCTTGCGATGGCCAGCCATACGGCGGGGCTTCGCCGTTAACTTTTTCGCATTCCACCTGAAAATTAATAACAATAATAATAGATACGCGTCTCTATTTCCCTATGTTTATTTTTAAATTATTTAATAGCGGTTGGCATTTCTCCATGTCATGCCTGATGTTAAGAATAGACGCCGATTAGAATGAAGCACGATAAGAAAATTCTTTATTAAAAAACCACACTAACAAGAAAAACACATTACAATGAAAATATTATCTAGGCTTTTAATAGGCGCCCTTATCGCTTAAAGCAACGGCATGCCTCGTTCACCTACAAGGAACCTGTAGAATGTAGACATAATTATATTGTACTTTTTCATCCCATCTATTCGAAAAGGACGACTTGGTTCGCCTTTGAGTGCACCCAAAGGTGGTGTTTTCTTTAAGAAACTTTTAGGTGGCAGTAATGAGTTTTTAATCCTCTTTATAAGTGCGACGCAATTATCTTTGCCGCGCACTTTTTGAATTTAGAGCATCTTGTTAGTGCGGCTTACTTCAGGTTAGGCATACGCCTAACTAAATAACATTTAAGGTTTTCATGGCCAATAAATATTTCTGATTCTGATTCCTACCTACCTGATACTAGTAAGATACCTATATAGTACCTCTCTGATATATTCCCCGACTCGCTCGACGGCTATCATCTCTCGCTCCGTCTCCGTGAAAGCGTTGAGTACGTTGCTCAACATAGACGTCATCGATAGAGCGTACGAAATAGCGAGACCTACGAGACCTGCAACATATACAAACACGTTGGCAAACTTGTTGAACGATTACTTTTATAACAGACAGCCGTAAACGGATGTGTAGAATACATAAGCTTTATAATTTAAAAAAACACCAAAGCCACAGTATGTAATTTTCTATTGCGCTGCGTCGTTATTCTAATGGTTTTTTTTCTGGTAAACTACTGGATATTTTATAGCAATAACAATAGCTATAGCAATACATAGCTATTGTAATACATAACCATTGTTATATATTACAATAGTTAAATACAACAAAAGTTATATATATATATATTTTTATTTTATTTGGTATTTTTAATTGTTTTATATATTTTGAATTTGCTCAAAAAGTTAAACGGTTATAATAAATTAGATCTGACTAAAACAAATTTGTCTGGTTTCATTTATGCATTTTTTTTTTGACAAGCCTATGACAATTGATGTATTCTAACAATACCACTTATATCAAAATCGGTTTAGGCGTTCAGGAGTTACGGTGGACCATATACACACATAAGATATGTAAACCTTAAAAACATAACACACCCTTTTTGGACAGTCGTGTAAATGTATGAAAGATTTGCAACGTACCTCAACAGATTGGTACCCTTGGTGGATTGGTAGGTCTTGACTGTTTGTTTTAATCTAGAACCGCATTGGGGCATTTCCAAGTGGCCTTTTTGGCCTTTGGCATTTTCTGCCTGAAGAAAGAACCTACTAAAAAGGGATGTCTGGGATCGAGGATAGATAGAAACTTTTTATTGTGTACACCAGAAATAAAGTCGAAGGAAGACCTTAAACCGTCCACTCAAACGAGACCGTGGTGACCGTGTTATGGAAGGGTTAGTATCGATATTGCGACTTGTTGTGCCGGGAAGAGTTTAGACGCGGTGTACCATAACATTCTTGCACTCCAAAATAGGTAGATATTTTATTTAAGAGCCAAGATACTCCGCTGGATAGGTCAACTGCTGAGAATGGGGGATTATCGCAATGTCAAAAAGGCGTATCTTGGAGTTCTCAATAGCCGCTGACCCGTCAGCCGACATAGATATCGCTGGAATTTTCACGAGCACCACTGATCGCCGACTGGCGAGAGACAGCGCGGGACCGAAGCCAATGAATTCCCTTGTGTCAGAGGCCGAGACACACTTCGTGTCGCTACGCCAGCGGAATAAGCTGGTCATCCACGCCACCGCAACAGCTAGAGTGCTTTTCATCATCATTATTTACACTACTATCTACGCCACTGGAGCAACTGTGCCAGCGCCCCAGAGCCTCACTCCGATATTTCAAGGAGTTGGGTTGCCTCGGGTAGCTGCTGGTAGGGGGAAATGCACAATACACCTCAAGCGGGACGTCAGTGCAGATGCCTTATTTTAGATGTCTTATCGTGATTCGGATTGTGATCGCGATCGCGTGCCATCTCACTTACGTAAGTAGATGCGAACGGGACGGCATGCAATCTCAATTACAATCAAACTTCTATAATAAGGCCGCAGGACTTATCGCCCCCATCTAGAATAAGAAGCTGTGTACATACCCGGGTCGGCGGCGTGAACGGCGCGCTGCAGCACGGCCAGCACGGCGGCGGCGCACACGGCGCCAGCGGCAGCCACCTGCAGCCGCAGCGCGAGCCACTGCGCACACGCCGCGCCGCACAGCGCCGTGCGCTGCCACGCCTCCACCAGCTCGTCGCCGCGCGCGCCCCACCGGGACCCCGCGCCCATCGCACGAATCACACTTAGTCCTAAAATACACAACATTTCTTTGTGACTGAGTTTTTTTCTAAACTTTTGGACCCGGGTATGTCCTAAAATTGCGACCAGGACCACCGGAGGATGGGCAGCAGCGTCCTTTTAGTACACGGTGAACGTACTGCGATGTCCAAGCCGCCTGCCAAGCGTGGGGATTATGGCAATACCCCTCTTTACGAGGGAGGCCTTTGTTCAGCAGTGGACGTTTACAGGTTGATGATGTGTGTGTGTGTGATGCGAGTTTTTTTTAGATAGTATCGGTCTACGTGGCGGATAGTATTGCTTAAGGTGATAAGGCCGCCCATTATATTGCCGTATATTTGTTTTTTTATGTTAGTTTAAGTTTTATTTGTATTTACGGTGTGTAATAAAGAAATATTGTAATGTACGTTTGGCCAGCATCTCACCTGATGGTAAGGAACGGTGGGCCGAGGCTGTAACATGTTGAACTAGAAGAAATCTATTTAATCTAGCTTTGAAGATACCGAGATTTTAGTTCTCAGGAAACAAGAGGGATGGCAGGGAGTTCCATTCTTGGGCAGTACGTATCATAAATATCGACCCAAATCGAGATAAAGAACTCTCGATGGCACTTGGCCCACGTACTAGTCACTCGTGAGGTATGAGGTGTGACTAGCTGCGCAGCGCGGTTCATCATCATCAGCCCGAAGACGCCCTCTGCTGAACCTAGGCCTCCACACTGAACGACAGCCTGCCTTTTGCATCCACTGGATGCCCGCGACTCTTACAATGTCGGTCTATCTAGTGGGAGGCCTCCCTACACTGCGTCTACGCAGCGCGGTTACACTTTAAAAATTACCCGGGATAAAAAATATGCTGTCACTCTCCGGCCGTACATCTCTATGCAAAAAATAATGTAGAACCGCTGCTCTGTTGCTTCTTGAAAGACGAACAAATAAACCAACACACTTTTGCATGTATACCTATTGTTAAAGTTATACGATTATTAACGGGATATTTACCGTGGTAAGATTGTGGAAAAAGCTCCCGATTTCGGAGTTACATACACCATGTAACTTTATCATATTACTTTAGTGAACAACCGTGATAGTTTAAAACAGTGTTATACCTATTGTTATTAACTGAGTCCTGAGGTTTTCCCGCTTTCCCGTATTTTCCGATGGAAAAGTTTCCGTCTTCGTCATGCACACTACCGCCTTCCCATCAGCCTATACCTGTGCCTCTCGTAATGCACGCCACTGAGCTCGGCCGGTAGTTCTCTGCATGCAGTTTTTACCCGCAGTTTTACGCAGGTGTTCACTCCATCTGGCGGAAGGGTGTCCTACTCTACGTTTGCCTAAAGTGGTCTCCACTCTCGTCGTGGTCTCTACAACTCTGCTATCCCATCGGTTATCAGTTCTTCGGGTAATATGGCCACTGCCATTCAGATTACTAAGTACTTTGGAAAGGAACATACATACATCGCTTTTTATATATAAGAAGATACAATATAATATTTGGATAGCCCGTTGGTCCAGTTGGTAGTGAACCTACCTTCTGAGCTTGGGGGCGTGGGTTCGATTCCCACGTACCTAGGACAAACATTTATGTGACGAACATTTGTGTTTGTTCTATATCTGGGTGTTAATATCTACTTAAGTATGTATTTAAAACTAAATATGTATGTATATTGTATATCAGTCTCTGGCAGCCATATCACAAGCTTTGCTTTGTTTGGGGTCAGATGACCGTGTGTGCAAAAATTTCTCGAATATTTATTAATTATTTATTTATTAATATGTATAATACCTTCTAGCGTGTCGTTGAAGTGCGTGTAGACGGGTGAGAGCGTGACGCTCTGCAGCCGCTTGAGCTGGCGCGAGGCGGCTCGGTACCGCCGCTGCAGCCGGTAGTATATGAAGCCCAGCGGAAATATGCCAACCAACAGCCACGGCAGCCCGTATACTGTCACCACCACCGCACCTGCCACAACAATATGATGAGTATACTGAACCTAACCTAACTAATTGACCTACAATATGATGAGTATACTGAACCTAACCTAATTGAATTGAATAACAAGTTATATGACTAGCTGTTGCCTGATTTCGTGCTCGTAAACTTTCATCAGAAACACGGTTTTCGGTGTTTTTCTGATACATTTCGGGGAATGTTTCGGATCTGCATGAGCTTATTCTCTCTTCATTTTTCTATCGAACAGCCAGAGGCGGGCACGAAAAGGCGACACCGTTTCATGGTTGATATTCCGAAAACACGAATGAAGCACTTTGATTCTACTTTAAGGCTGCGTTTCCATCAGAGATGTGCCAGGAAGATGAGCGGTGCGCGAGGAAAGAATTAACCAATTAGATCGCTTCATTCCGTCTCGCCTCGCCTCCTATTGGTCGATTTTTTCTTTGCGGACCGCTCATGGTGGAAACGTAGCCTTATTGTGTGAACAGCTTGACTGTGAAGGGCATTCCTGTACGGGAGCTCCCTGCTAGTTACAACCTGGGCGTCTTTTAAGTCGCGAGTGAATCGGTTTCCAGGCAAGTGTGCCAAAGCAACAGAAATCTATTGTGTTATTGATTTTTCCTACTAAATATTTACTGATAAAGTTGCTTAGAAATGGCAAGTAATAACAAGGGAAGTGATCTCACCTACTAATGAAAAGAACTGCGCCAGAAGAATGTTCATAATAAACGGCAAGGAATCGTCCACTGTGTAAGTATCTGAGGAAAATCTGTTCACTATTCGTCCCGCTGGTGTCACGTCGAAAAACTTAACATTTGCCTGTGAAAATAAAACATGACAAAATAACTCCAGAATAGGTGTGCACAATTTTTTTTATTACATTTTAAATAGAACGAAAATTACAACGAAAACAAAAGTACTATTTATAAAAAAAAAACATAACTAATTTCATGCTAGACAGAGAGCACATTATAGCAAAAAGCCGCATGCACGCCATACAAATGCTATACTAACACACGCTTTGCAGGAATGGGATGTAATATCATCCCCTCTCAAGCCCTACCAAAAACTTTAAATGCTTATACCTATTAAATGTATCAGCCAATTTTTTTTCTTCTGTATTTGAATTGTTACAATTATATCCTTCGCTAAGCCTGTTATTTGTAATAAATGAAACACCAATCAACTAGCTTATTAAGAGCTCAAGAAAAAAGCTTGGAAAAGTCACCTCTTTCTGGTTTATCGTAGGTTTAGAATTCTCACGCCGCACCTTCCACTTTTCTAAACTAGGTAGTATATGAGGTACAGTTTTAGATATAGTTGACGGTAGTCCTAAAAGAGTTGACTTTTTTACGATCGCTCGCCTCGACTTTGCAATCAGCGTTGGGTCTTCCTAACACACTCAGGAGATACTTTCAAAACTTGGCTATAAGCAAAGCATTGAAATCTATAATTATTTATACCTTTTTTTAATGTTGACAAGCTAAGCGTTTTATGCATAATATACCCAAGCTGAAATGTGCATGTGCAATCGAATTTCGGTCCCATGATCGGAGAACTCCATCTTTTTCTTTCAGAAATCGCAAGAAGTATGGTTAATATATATGACGTTGCTTGCCAACATATTCGGCTATATTGTATTGGCCATGCGTGCTAGAAAGCGACAAAGTGCTCGCAGATTTGTTATATAATTTTGACCGTTTTTCTTTTTGATATTTTTTGACTGTTTTGATCTTTAGCACTGTTAAATATGTTTCATTTTAGATGTAAGACCTACACTGACATCCCGCTTGAAGTGCATTTGCCCCTCCATAGCCTACCCAAACTAGCCAAGCTCGTTAAAATAACGGAGCACGGCAATGGGTCGCCGACTAAACTGTTCTACCCCTATTTTGCCAAGTGTTGTGGTATTATAGAAGTTTTTTTTTTTTATAAGAGCAATCTAATTGAGTAAACGCGTACAATATTATCACACAATAAAATGTAGAGTAAGAAAATGTAACTTAAAACGTGAGTTTACGTCACAAGAAATTGGTATCAGATTTAAATATTTGCTATAAGCCGGGATCAAACGCATTTCAATGTGTGTAGATTGGATGAAAAACGTACCTTAACGATAATCTTCAACAGAACTTTGTGTATCCTCGTAGCAGCCTGTACACCGCCGTACGCAAACAAGAATGCTCTCATGACAGTGAATACCAAATTCAACCCAGCCAGTCCGAAGTACATCTCCAAATAGAAACTCTCTGGATAAATCGGCGTGTCATTCGACAATCTTACTGCGTACATCGAATCTTGTGGTATATTCAATGCAGTAGGGTTATTGACAGTGTAGTTGTCTCCATCTAGTTTGTGTATAACAGACATCGTCTTGTTGATAATTGTGTGGACTATGCCGTCTATTGCGTTCACACTGTGGTCTAACACTGTAGTCTTCTCTGGTAGAAAGTCGTCTATGTTTTTATGTGCGGTAAGGTTTTGGTTCAAGTTTTTAACCCAGTATGCGAGCCATAAGAAGGTGAAGTTCTGCGAGACTTGCATCAGGATTAGCGATAGTACGATTATGATGGAGAGGAAGACTCCTACAGAGCGAAGGTACAACCCCATCACCCACCAGCCAACCGTTCCTTGAGACATCGCCTCCTGTTGAAACAACATTATGATAGCTTATTTCAGTTCTTTTTTTATAAATAATGGGCTTTTGTTTTACTAACACTTTGCCTGATGTCAAGCGATGATGCGGTCTACGATGTAGCAAGCTTGCCTAGTAGGAGAAACCGATTCACTAACATCAGGAGGTGGCGGTCAAACGCCTGCCTTTATTAAATCTATATCTATACTAATATTATAAAGAGGAAAGATTAGCTTGTTTGTTTGTTTGCATTGAATGGGCTCCGAAACTACTGAACCGATTTGAAAAATTATTTCCCTGTTGGGAAGCTACACTATCCCCGGGTGCCATAGGCTTTTTTTTTAAATAGGGATCCTTACTAATACTCCAATAATGTAACCCAAGGTGTAAAAAAAATAAGACTTACACCTGTGCGAAGCCGAGGTGCGTTGCTAGTCTATACTATAATATTATAAAGAGGAAAGATTTGATTGTTTGTTTGTTTGCATTGAATAGGCTCCGAAACTACTGAACCGATTTGAAAAATTATTTCACTGTTGCGATGCTGCACTATCCCCGGTTGACATAGGCTATATATCCCGGTTTCGCCAGTGCGAAGCAGGGGCGGCCTACTAGTAATAAATAAAAATACTGATAGAAGAAAAAAGTCTTTTGACCCCAGAGTTTTGATGCTATTTTAGTTTTAAGTTTTTGTCTTCTTTCGATAGTTTGTCTTTCATTTTAATGATTCTCATTGTATCTCTACATAGTATAAATTGAAGTCACTTTCCGCGTCTGTCTGTCTGTCTGTATGTCTGTATGGCCGCTAACTCCTCCTAAACCACGCAACGGATTTTGATGCGGTTTTTACCATCAGTTAGATACATTTTCAAGGAAGGTTTATATATATAACTAGCTACTTGCCCCGGCTTCGCACGTAAATTACACCCGTGCGAAGCCGGGCGGGCGAGTCGCTAGTAGTGTATACAAAACATACCTCGTCTTCCAAACTGTTCCGGCTGACGGTGTCTTGGCTGTCAGTTTGTTGCGGTTCCACTGGTCGCGGAGGTTCCTCGCCTATAGACTCCGTTTCGCTGGGTAGGAACTCTTCGATGTCGTTTAATACTGATTCGGGAGGTCCTGTCAGAGACAATAATGAGATAAGAAAAGTAGTGATTTTTACAATTGAAACAAGTATTTTTTTTAACCCCCTAAAAAGAGCTGTAATCTTTCAGAATAGATTTTCTTGAATCATAGCTAAGAATACCTTCGATGAAGTCAGGTTGAAAAAAAAAAACCTAAATCAAAACGACGTCAATGCAGGTCTCATCGCTTCCATCTTGAATAAGAATTTATTGTTCACACCATTAAATTTGATACAGAGGACAAAAAACTCTCAAAAACAAGTGTAACAACTGGCGACCTTATCGCTAAAAGCAATCTCTTCCAGCCAACCTTAGGATGGAAAGGATTTATAGAAGGCGTAGAAAACGAATAAGAATATGCTGTAGTTATGGCAGTATACCGTATCTGATGACGCGGCCGTGTTGCAGCAGCAGCGTGGTGTGCGTGCGCGCAAGATGGCGCGCGGAGTGCGAGACGAGCACGCGCGTGGTGTGCCGCAGCAGCCCGAGGATGCAACGCTGCATTATATGCGCGCCCACTGCGCCGTCCACGCCCGCCAGCACATCGTCCAGTAAGTACACTGCGCAAAATAAACGAGTATAAGACTGCGTATCCACCAGAGACGTACGAGGAAGACGTGCGGTTCGCAAGGAAAAAATCGACCAATAGGATCGCTTTTTTTGCTTCTCGCCTCGCCTCTTATTGATCGATTTTTTCTTCGCACACCGCTCTTCTTCCTCGCACATCTCTGGTAGATACGCAGCTTTAAGGGCTTTTCCACCAGAGATACACAAAAAAAAACTACCAATAGGATCGCTTCATTCCGTCTCGCCTCGCCTCCTATTGGTTATTTTTTTCCTCGCGCACCACTTATTTTCTTCGCACATCTCTGGTGGAAAAGCATCCTAAGTCAACGTTAACTTTTACATGTCAAGCTCAGAGTTAACGCAACGCCTTGACTGTGGAAGTCAAGACGCTTCGGTAACAATTCGAAATATTAGCTGTGAAATCACTAATTATTGCAATATAAACCCTATATCGTGTCACATACAACCAATTTACTTCCTAAATTTGTGTCTTTATATTCTGCTGTTGTTATGTTTTTTTACGTATAGTGCGGCAAATATTTCATACCGTTTGCCTGCAGATAAGCGGTAATTTCCGCCTATGGACACCGGTAGCCTAGCGGTTGAGGTGGTTTATATTACGAGCTGTGATTACGAGTAACAGCCAAAAGTTTCTACGGTTTTGCGGTGGATGTGTGCGAAGAACGTCAACTTCCTAGAGATTGCGGTCAGTCCGTTTCTTTTCTACTCTACTTACATAGTACCATAGATAGTACACAGCCCAAAATAGGTCTAAAAACTTGCGATTGCGCGTTTATCATGGCCAACAGGCCTAGCACGGGCGGTGGAAAAATTGTCTTTCCACCGTTTTTATCCCGCGAGAAAAAGACAAACGTATACATATTCTAGCTTTGTCGCGTCTAGGCGTGGATACAAACGGTGGAAAGACAATTTATCCACAGCCCATGCTAGGCCTGCTGCTGCGACTTATAGGTTGCGTTAAACCTCGATAACCAGCAGGGCGACCAAGCTGATGCCCCGCTGCCCACCAACAACCTACATTCGTCCATATATTGGACATAATCTTCTCCAAATGTACGCCACTCAATCTTTAGTCCACAGCTTCCAGTTTCTACCCGCCACTTTTCGTAGATCGCCTGCTAAAGTCAAAAACACGACTTCAGAGCTAAACCTATACACACTTACCTTGTTTGTCCTGATATACAGCTCGTGCGAGAGCAATGCGCGCGCGCTGTCCGCCGCTGAGAGTGCACCCGCCCTCTCCCACATACGCGTTCCAACCAAGAATGTTCAAATCCTCTGCAACAAATTCATACCCGTTCTCGAAACATATTTATGGCGACACTTGGGGAAATCAATGGCCTATGTGAATCCACCAATCCGCACTAGGCCAGCGTGGTGGATATTGCCCAATCGCCCTTTCGGAGGTAGGCTAAAAGTCCAGCAGTGGACTGTTAAAAGGCTGATTATGATTGGGGAAATCGGGGAGTCGATTTGGCAATGGCTAAACTACCACTGTCACTTTTTGAATTAAAACAATAGGCTATCGGACAGATTTATTAATTGTCATACAAAAAAAACGGACCATAAATAGAACCGAACACCAAAAACCAAATTGAAATGTGGTCAAAATTAAGATAGATATAAGCATTTTAATATCTTAGACAGAGAGCGCACTATACTTACAATTGACGTCACGTGCAAATACGCCATACAAACTCCATACTGACAGCTTTATTAGCCAATTTAAATAGTTTCTTCAGGAGGTTTATTACATTTAGTTATATTTTTCACTAAGCCTGTTATTTTTAACAAATCATACACATATCCGATAGCGTATTATTATTGGTGAGTACTCGTTCTCAGTTAGTAACGCGAGTTTTTTTAGTATTTAATAATATAGACTTACCGGTAAGAGCACATGCGTCTACAACTGCCCTGAACTTTGCCTCTTCGTATGGCTTCCCGAACAGGATATTATCACGTATAGTGCCTCGGACTAACCACGGTTTTTGTGGTACGTAGCCAAAACCTAAGAGATTAATACAACATTAATTTCGCCGATTATTTTTGTACACAATGTGACGAAACAGAGAGAAAGACGTTAGAGGTTGTGTTTGTGCGTTAGTATGTATGTTACCAATTTTCTTAAATGGCTGGCTTTGAATACGTTTTTTTAATTAATATAAAAGTTATCGCTATCGTGTCGTCTTGCTCGCGCGCATTTTGTAAGTAAGTTGGCGCGAGATGGATGACACGCTAGCGATAAAGAGTGTACACTTTTATTATAACCCCACAGACTTCATAGTGGTATTGATTTTATATTGATATTTTAATTCATAATTACAAACATTCAAGTTGGTAATTAGTTAATTACATTTAAATCGTGAATAGGAATAAGTCAAATTAAATAATGTAGGTAGTGCTTAGCTGTTTGGTCTTGCCTAGAGATGTATAAGTTGAACTCTTTTACGAAAAATGTGGGGTTTCTTAAATTTTATTTTAGTTATTTCAGCTAAAGTAACAAAAGTAACACACTCACTTACCCTCTCATGCACATTATCACCCCAACATATACTTATTGATAATATACGAATGTAGTTATCTATACATATTAAAAATTATTATATTCATATATAAAAGGCTTTGTCCTGAATGACTGACTGATGGATCAACGCACAGCCTAAACCGCTGATCGTAGAGACCTGAAACTTGGAGGGTGTGTTCTTTGTATGACGTAGGCATACGATAAGAAAGGATTTTCCGGAATTCTACCCCTAAGGGGGTGAAAAAGGGGGGCAAAGTTTGTATGGGACAACGTGTTTCCTTGGTCCAATCTACTTCAAATTTTGCATAAACCTTTTTTAACAGAATTGATGGAAGACGTGTATCGTACTTTATTGAAATTCATCCCCTGACGGGGTTAAAAAGGGGTAGAAAGTTATTTTGGCGGTGATTTGCTTAGAAGTTGATATCAATACTCCTTAGTGCTTTTGATTTAAATTAAATTTTATTTTGACACATGTTTGAAAACTCTATCCGATTTTTTTCAAAAAAGGTTATACTCACTTGAAAACAAGCAAATACTCTTTAAACTTGAAATGTCTCGAAAGTCACCATACTATATTAGTATCTCATTTGAAGGTTTCTAAGTTTAAAGATGTTATGCACTTTTAGGACACGGTAAAGTTATATTTTATGAGTATTCAAACATTTGAACATAATAATTTATTTGTTGTACCAAATTAAATAACGTAAAAAACCATTAAAAAACACTATTAGAACCATTTTCGACATCTACGCGGACGAAGTCGCGGGAAAAGCTAATTAGATTATAAAAATTTAAATCCCTAATTGGGTAAGGTAAGTTTATTATTTTGTATTTTTTATGGGCTGATGATTTTATTTATAAAATAAAATAAGAGAGATGATAATAAAAAAATTGCTTGCATTCGCGCATATTTGAAACTATGGCTGAAGATAGGGAGATAATATGGCCACTGCTCCACCGACAAGAACTAAACGAATTCGAAAAGAAGGAAACAAGTTATTACTTACTGTTAAGATTTTCGGGCACCTGCAAGTCTCCACTTTTCTTCAACATTTCCCCTATGATAGCCAACAGCATTGAAGTTTTTCCACTGCCAACATTACCAGTTATGCCAATAAATTCCTCTTTGCCGATTTCTAAAGAAATATCCTTTAAGCTGAAAGGTTCGTCTTGACGAATCAACGCATCCGAGGACGACGTCGAATCTTGCCTTTGGATGCTCGCTTTTGTTATCCTTTTTTTCGATCTCCCTTTGTTTTTCTTGGACTTCTTGGGCGGTATCTTGCGTTTCGATGCTTGCGCCCACGAGAAAGTTGCGTTTTTGAATATAATCACTTTATCTTCATCGCGATTCGTGTTGACTTTATCGTAATAATACTCAGCGTCCATATCTGGGAGCTGCAATAACGAATTTATTATTATGACTCCATTCTACAGGGTTACACGGAAAGGATGTACTAAGCCAAAAGAGGTCCATAGTACCCCTCAACTTTTACTATGGGAACAAACCTGAAATCGCGAAAAAATAACATATAATTATATGAGTGTAAGTTACCTTTTTCTATGGAACAGGTGATATTTTTTTCGCGATTTCAGAGTTGCTCTTGCAGTAAAAGTTGTTCATAATGGTGAGTACTATGGCCCCCTTTCGGCTTAGTACACACTTTTCGCGTAACTCAGTACAGAGAGTTTACATGTAGAGATTTGAATAAAGATAATTCCGTTTTTTATCGATTTCAAAGTATCTCAAAGGTTCTTAATTATTTATTTTTTGGAGGTATGTTATGATGGATGTATCTTCGCAGATTATGAATTGATTACATTGATTATTTTTTGTTGAATAGGCAATTACTCAAGGGGATGGAACCACATTTAAATTTGAAGAAAATATTCCATTTCTTAGGGTGCAAAATTAGGAGATGAATTCCGTTAATTGAGCTTTGCGTGAAGTCTGCTGTTATGTTTTGTACAAATATATATTTCAATACTTACATCAAGTAGTTTTTGCACACGTTTGATGGAGACCCAAGCCTCCATAAGTCCGTTAAGCACCCACGGGAATGCGTTGAGCGGCGCTATCAGCATGTTGATTAGGGCGATTGTGGTGAAAACCTGAACAATACAATAACTCTTTATTAAAATACCACATAACAAGGATAACATAAACATTACAATAAAACTATTATCTAGATTTTACAAAATATAACCGGATCAATCAATCATAAATCGTAACAGTAGGCTACCGGTGTCTATTATGTCTTCTGTGCTACCGGATAGGTATTTAATTATATATATTGAAGAACTGGGGCCTTACGGACAACTGCTATTGCGACACCAAACTAACGTTAAATCCGTTCAGTTGGAAAATCACGCGAACGTGAACCTTAACGCGCCCAGATACGGTTTGCGGTCGCGTGATTTTCCAGATGAGCGGATTTAACGTTAGTTTGGTGCCGCAATAGCAGTTGTCCGTAGTTTAATGGTTTAAAAATTATTTTATCTTTTTATTATTTTTCTTTTGGCTACTTATTGGCATAGTAATCAAAATTTTAAATTACTTTTAATATTTTTTACATCATTTTAAAATGTTATATTGCTGTTTTGGTATAATAAAATTGATACATTAATAGGAGAAGCCATTGGCTCCCGTCACACAGTCTCCGACTAGTTCCGGAGCCTCTGGGATCATTACTATAGCTTAACATAAATTATGCCTGAATAAATGATTTTGTATTTTTTGAAAGAGCGCTTTTTTATTTTATTTTTTAACGCGGATAAATCCGCTTTTGTCCACCGACTCGCCTGTTGGTAAGCGACGATGTGGTCGAAGATGAAGCACGCAGACTTAGAAGATACCTATTCACTCTGGCCTTGAAAAGGCCCAGGTTATACCTCAGGAAATAAGGAAGCTGGCAGATTGTTCGCTCTTTTGATTACGTCACTCAATTAGGGCTGTCGTTTAAACTACTGCTTTAGCTTATATATCTACTGTGTCGAAAGAGTTAAAAAAATGTCATGTAGCTCTCGACTTGTGTAGTGTTTTTTTTTTTTTGTTTTATTGCTATCTACAGATAATAATACTGACTGATTACAATCAGTTCCCGGACTTTGAGCAGGTTTAGTGTAGTAGGTTGTGTCGTGCAGAGGTGGTCCATTGGAGACTTCTCTTCTGTCATGTTTTTTATGTGTTGAGATTGTCACAGAGATGTATCTTTTTAAGAGATGTAAGGGTATGCTGTCTGAACTAGTCGTGCTGCCAGTGTAGTGTAAATGGACGTACCGTCGGTGCAGTGAGCGGCTGCCCGCGCAGTGAGTGCGTGCCGAGAGTGAGCACGGCCACCAGTACGGGCGTGGTCGCCCACAGCACCACGCAGATCGCGTCTAAGTACTTGCGCTGCCGGAGGTACTTCAGCTCTTTGCTCCTCGCCTCTGGAACAAAACTTTATCATTTACATTTACTCACAAGTCTAAATGATAATTAGCTAGAAGATGGATGGATGGATGGTGTTCCAGTAAACAAATACCCTGTTATTAATAAGTGGAGTAGTCTCATTAGCTTTTTTTGCTTTACAGGACGACCAAAATCAGCATTCATTCATCAACACCATAGCGAGTCACAACAGTGAATCCACAACTTTATAGCGTTGTCGATACGGTTCAGTGGGCCTGTAGTCTTATTCATGTCTATTATGTTCATAGTTATAGTCCGGTGTAAGAGGGCAGTTTAAAACTAACCATTAACTTTTCCAATAAAGTAGTCCTCCCAGACGTGCATTTTGACAGTCCTGATGCCTTTAAGCAGGTCGCTGATGAGGGAGACGCGCGAGTCCTTGTGGCTCATCATCTCAGTGCTGAGGCGGCCGATCTGGTTCGCTACCACTTTGTTTATGGGAATTAGTATCACGGAGAACGCCACTCCGGCGAGGAAGGACACGCCCACTTGTTGATACAGCAGGAACAGTGTTATCACTAACTGAAATCAGTTGCACAAGAGTGATTTATGAAAATACGTTATGCTACTTAAGGCGAGGTTTTCCCACTTTTAAGCATCGCAATAAACGTTGACGACACGCGTTACTACAGATGACGATAATCCTTGGTTTATTGTATTAAAGTCGCATTTAGCGGAGCAAAATCATGGCTCTTACACACAGTTATGCGTTTCGCTACTTCTATTTTAGGGGTTTTTATCATATTTTTCGAAAAGTATAGCTGTAATGTAAAATATACCTCACCGGTCTCCTTCATAATTATGAAATCTATATATCAAGATATCGCAGACATAATTTAATAAATCCAAAAAAACAGGGATAAAAGCGCAAATCAGTGCTACTTTGATATATTTTTTCTATCGGGCGAAATGTGCTTAATCGTGTTTCGGTCTCATGGGTTTCCTAGATAAAACATTCAATTATGTTATGACACCATTTTTATAATTTTAAGCATGCATACCTCTATGGTTATGGAGGTATGCACACTTAAACTAGAATGACCATAATTGCTAAAAGTCGTAAAAGAGCGTCTTAAGAGGTCCGCGCAATCTGGCGCGATCACGTAGCGATCATGCGGCGGTGTTCAGCGGATGCCTAATTGCCGTCCCCGGGAACAGTGATTGGCATAAATAATGATCGCTACTGCATCAACGCTCGCACATTATGTAATGTGCGAGCGTCTTTAAGAGCTTACGGGATAGTCAAGTTAAAATTAGGGCATTCTTTTGCAGTTTTTAGTAATTAAATAATTTTTAAATACCAAATAATCATCTAGTATCATATTTTTTAATACAGTCAATTTATAGTTCTTGGAGCAAACGCGACGCGTTGTTGCTTAAAGTGCGCCTGCTATTTTTCCTTAGGCAACGAAGCGCTGCTTAACGCATCCCACGGAAGGGGAAAATCGCTTTCATACATTTTATATGAAGTATCGCACAAAGAAGCAGGTCGGATTTTCATACAAAGTTATGAAAGCGATTTTTGCGATGCGATCCGGCCCGCTGCGGCCCGTCATAATGTACGCGTATATACCTTTATGTGCAAGTATTGAAGTAGTGACAGATTGTGCTATTAATAACACGTTCGCAATTTAGCAGTGTGATGAAAAATCTAATCGAAGGGCAGCTTAGCGATAACAAGTATCGCATATGACCATATTTGATAGTAACCACTTGTCTTACCACTTTAGTCGCGGGCATCCAGTGGATGCAAAAGGCAAGCTGTCGTTCAGTGTGGAGGTTAAAGGGGGAGGCCTATGTTCAGCAGTGGACGTCTTCTATCTGATGATGATGGTGACTTGTCTTACCTGTAAAGGTATGCTCCACAGCGCATGGAAACTGGGACACGAATTAACGATTCTATCAGTGTCAGTGGACATGAAGTTAGTGATTTCACCAACTGAAAACCTCTTCGTCAATTCCGTCGAAGTGACACTCAGTGTTTTCCTCAGGATCGTCGAGACCAGAGCGCCGCGCATCTTCAGTCCGATGATGGACATTAACCAGTTAAAATGTACGTTGAAGAGGGCTGATATGAGTGTGGCAGCGAGGAGACCACCAGCGTACATGTAACTGCAAAAAGACATCAAGGAAACTGTTTATGTATAACTGTGTTTTGCTTATACGGGAAGATTAGTTGCACCTCATTTTCTGCATTGTTTTCTTGGATGAAAACGTCCTAATATCACTTTTAATCCATGACAAATTTCATGAGGACTCTGCCAGTTAAAGTTAAAGGAATTGCTTTCAATAAAACGGTTTCAAAAATAGGAAGACAAAATGACATTCTAACATTTCAAATGCAAATCATGAAGGCGGTGCACAAATACGTGGTTCCGAAACTCCCTGACCGAAAGGACGAGAAAGAAATATAATTTAATTTTGTAACATCAGCAACATTAATCAATATAGACATATGAGCAATATATTTATATATATTATTATAGAAACTGACGTAGTTTTCACACATTTTATTTATATATTACACGGGAATAATATACAATATTAAAATATATTATATTGTGCCAAGCGAGACGCAGCCGCGCGTGCATTCACCTTGAAAAAGACTGCCTAATGCGGTTGAAACTATAGTCGGAGTGACCGGCTTAATCTTACGTGAGTAATTCCCGTGTAATATAAATAAAATATCTATATATAATATATCTATAGCTTAATTATTGCCCTGTGTCACAAAACTGGTCTCAACCCAGCATAATGAGACAAGGGATCAGTGTTGAGAGTGAGTCACTTGTCTTCCTGTTTGAAAGAGTCATTTATTGGCTTTGTGTTTATGTACTATCAGGAAGCATCATACTTGTAATAAGCATGTCAATATTTGTTCTGTAAATATGTATGTGAAGAAGTAATTGGATCATATTTTAAACAATTACATTAAATTACTTTCTTAAGCGGCATGAGCAGCAGTGAATCATAACAACACACATTGTTTATTGTTCACTGTTTTCCTTTGGTATTATGAAACCTTTTTTTTTCATATGTCTGAACTGGCAAGTTACTTTTAATAACTAAACAAAATGTGTTGAATGTATATGACTAAAATGACGTTGAATGTATATTAGATTTAAATAGTTTTCTCTATCTATTTCTGTACAGATATAAAATTAATTGGAAACTATTGATACTACTACTATTGCTAGTGCTGTAGTAATCATATAAATAAATAAATAAATATTCAGGTCATTTTTTCACACACGTTCACCTGACCCCAAATAAGCAAAGCATCTATGACCTTGAGCCCTGGGGACATCTAACCTCGCTTAGGTTAGATGTCCCCAGATGTATTACGTAAAAATAAGTGCTAAAGCTCGCGCATGTATACAATAGATAAAAGCCTTCGCGTTTCAAGCGCCTGTTTGGATTTATGAAGATCTCTATGCATGCTAAAATTAACTTTGTTGCAGTGTAGCAAGTCTCTATATTTGTTCAAATGTCATGTCTGAGGGAGCCTTCTGTACTATATTTATTTACTGATTATAGTAAGAACTTTACCCATAATGTTGATCTATACTCTCGTCTTCAACAAAAGACACAAGTTTGTTAAGCAATAATGGTCCTGCAAATCCCGCCATATCTGACACCATTCTCAGTATCCCGATGCTGTAGAATTGTACGGCAAAGCATTTGTGCAGTGCTCTTAGTAATGTGACATTCTGCCTGCGTAACGGCCGGAGAGGGACACGTGAACTGGGCGTTACGGGAGTGGACGCTGTTTCACCCGTTGCACCATAACCTGTAACAAGAAGTACAGTGTAAGAAAAGATCAGGCCCCCGATTCTACTAAAGAAATTGTTTTTAAATTGTAATTGTTTCAATTTTATTTTTTAAATAATTGCCTCAAATCAGACAGTTTAAATTTTTTTATACTAGAAAAATACCACCACCTAATATTATAACTTAGTATAAAAAAAATATTAATCTGTCAATTTTGACACAATAATTAAAAAAAAATTTAAACAATTACAATTTAAAAACAATTTCTTTAGTAGAATCGGGGCCCTGTACTTCTTTTTGTGGCGCACTCTCATTGGTTTCTATACACTGATGAAGTCGGGCCGGCAAGGCAACACGAGATGTTGGTACCGACACAAATTTGCTGATAATACGAGAGCTGCATGAAGCATCTGTGGCATGTATGGACTGTGCTTGTCAGTAAAGCAAAGCATGCACGTAAGACGCCGATAGCTAGGTCACCAGGAAGATAGGTTGCTGTGCAGACACCATAATAGTGATATTATAAAAAAAAAACTCTAAACTCAATGCAAGTTTTTAAGCTCTGGCAGCTGCAATAACAGCAAAAAGTTAAGCGATTTAAATGCGTTTTTTATTGTAAGCAGGTTTTATTGTGATGGTTCTTAGCTTGGTTTGATGAAAATCTATCCAGCAGTTAAAAAGTTATGAGCTTGTTTCAGAATGTTGTTGTTTTTTTTTATGCCATAGATGGCAAACAAACCAGCGGGTCGCCTCTCGAAACTCGAAGCTCGAAACTCGCGGGATGGTAGGCAATAACCGTTGGCTAAGGACACCTTTACCACCAGGGTTTTTTAAATTTTAATTTTACTTATTAGATGCAGAATCTAGACATAAAATGTTGGCATAATAATTTTTTACTATGTACCTAACCACCATAATACAAGCATGTTCCTTAGTAGCTAATCACCATTAATTACGAAATTAGATAGCCAAACAAATAACCAGTTCTTATCACCACGTACAGGATTATGACGATAAGCAGAACATGTCTGTTTGCTTTAAAGGTATTTCACAATTGTTGAGTAAACTTGTTAAGTTAGCCTATCCATTAGCCATACCTAGGCCTACTGCAGGCATTGCTTGCGATCATCAATAAAATTTTACCCATTTGTTTATTCTCTTAGAAATTACAGAGTTATCCAAATTCTAGCATTGTCACTTTTTATTTTATAGCCATCTATGCTGGTCAAATTTCTTGGTTCTCATCTTGCAATTATGTCAATTATTTATTTTACTGTAAAGTTCATTTATTATTATTTAAATATTTTAGATGTCAGTTTTTTTTAATAATATTAGTCATTGACATCGGCAGCATTATCACTTGCATGGATAAAAAGGCTAAACAAAAGTTTATCATGACACTGGTGCTATAGGCCTGTAACAGGCCTAGCATGGGACGTTAAAAAATTGTTTTGCCACCGTTTTTATCCACGCGTAGACTGACAAAGCTACAATATGTAAATGTTTCTCTTTTAGTCGCAGGATAAAAAAAGATAGAAAGACAATTTGTCCACAATCCATGCTAGGCCTGCAGGAGGTGATAAAGAAACATAACATACATACAATATATTATACATGCGCTCAATAGATCATTAGATCATTCATTACCCTCATTAACTTATAGTACTCAGTAACTTATAGGAGGTTATAAACAATTCTGCAAAATTATTTCACTGATAGAAACCTAATTTATCCCTCAGCAACATAAGCTATGCTTTTACTACTGAGTGAAGCCACAAGCGAAGGTAGTCTTGGATTTATACCTGATGCAATGAAAGGCTCATGCGGTATCTCAGCATACTGTCTATATTCATCAATGTTCCCAATGAGAGACCGGTCCATTCTTGCACCAACATATGAGCAGCGATAGTTGGCGGGGATGTCAAACAACTCTTCAGGATCATTAAGTTTGTTTTCTATACCTAAAAAAACATAAATGGTCAGTTTGTTATGGAATAAAAGAAAACTGTTGTAAAATATTATTGTTCTTTATTCCAGCTTGCATCTCACTACAGGTTTTTTAAATGCTTGTCAGGTTAGGAGACTACAAGTCATGTGATGGTGCTCCAAGATGGTAAACACTGGAAAATGTCCACTTAAAACTGCTTTAAATATTTCGCTTGGGAATTTCAACATTCCTGACATTCCTGAAGATATAATATGACTGATTGTACTTATGAAAAATATCAGAAACAAAACGTCGAGAATAACTTTACAAATGTTCAACAAAAATTTATATTGGTCGGAACATGTATTCCAACATAAAGATTAATTCAACAAAAATTTGTTTTAATTCCGTTTTTATGTATGAAAACTAGTTTTTTGGTGCAAATTATTGGTACAATATGATTTTTTGTTGAACGTTTGTAATGTTATTCTTGAGGTCTTATTATTTTTAAATGTTTCCTTAATACATTCAGTTATATTATATCTTCAGAAATTTGTGTAGGCTGACAGGGGCAAATGCACAATACACCCCAAGCAAGATGTCAGTGCAAGTCTTATCACTTACAATTAGAATCTTTAGAAATGTTAAAATGTGCAAGCAAGATAGTGAATGTAACTTGCTTAGGCCCTTAAGGGTAGTAGACTGACTAGTAGACCAGACTAACACTAGAGACAGTACCACCATGCAGTGTTCAAAAAAGTCTTAATAACTGCTTTTAACAGAACTACTTTAATTTGGGTTGTGTTGTAAAGGCTTTTCATGGCATCCATCTTTCAAATCCATGGTCAAGTTTGCCACTATAATATATCCCAAAGCTTATAAGTGTGTATGATTATCATTCAAATCCAAAGTTCAGCTAACAGTTTTTAATGAAATTTGGTATGGAGATAGCTTATACCCTAGATTAACACATGGACTACTTTTAATCCTAGAAAAATATGGTTCACGGATAGCGGGTGAAACTCCAAGGCGCTGCTAAGCTGTATATATTAAAGCGAAATTCATCTACTTACTCACTTCTCATGAAATCTCAAATTACGAAGCTGAAACTTGGCAGGTAGATTCCTTATGAGGTATAGAGGTTCGGTAATATATATATTAAAATAATACCAGTATAGATCAAACCGTTAGAAAAAAGTAGGTATTTCCTGTTATCTACCATTCCATTCGCCTGACTCTTACTATTTATGACAGTACAAATGAATTACCTTTATGGAGCAAGGGATTCACCCACAAAAACGTCAACTTAGAGAAACATCCATTGCCTTGCATAGCAGTGCCTAATATACCCTCATCTACATGTGGCAATAAGGGGGTATATTCACTCTGTAAAACAAAAACTAGTTTAAATATGATGAGGAACGACGACATTACAAAATTAAACTTCTTAATAGACTGATACATACATGAGTGTGCTGAGAGCCCACAAGGCATGGCGAATAGAATGTGGGTCTGGATTCACTGGACGGCAGCAGAGTGAGGAAGTACAGTGCATGGCTACACAGCACCGCCACGGAGAAACCAATAGTTGAACCACTCATGATATTGCTCCTGAGGGCTATGAGATTGAATAACACTGCCAATGACCACAATATTAGCTGAGTGGTGGGGCCACGGGGACTCGGCCCCAGGCGGTGCTTGAGAGCCAACACATAGCCAAAGTGCACTAACCACGCGAGACACGCTGCCCCCGCGGCGAAGTAGTCGACAGGATACAGAACAAAGTCAACCTTTGTTATGAAAACATAGAGCTCGATTATAGGAATTAATGCAAGTGCTAACACGACAAAGCTTCGTAGCACTATCGCGTGCTCCTGCGCCTTTTCACGGATCACCCAGTCTCTTCTGTATCCCACGTAGTACCCGGAGATGATAGCAGTTAGGAAGTATACCGGTATTTGTAAAAATAGTTCTTGAAAACACTGGCCAAAATCCTTTGACACATCGTCCCAGGGTTTTAAGCCCTGGGGGCCGCATATATCAAACCAATTTATATCAAAGTAATTCATATTGTATTGTATTCATTTACGCCTGCTACATTAGTATTTTTTAACGAATTTGGGGCATCAATTAGAACAAGCGACTTCTTTCACGTTTCGATAAGTATACACTTTAGCACAAACTTGATTTGTACATTAATTAGCTAACACCGTGTATTCTCACTAATGTGCATTAAGTAACTCACACAGAACTTTTATCTACAACTGTACAGACAAATAGAAAAAATATTTTCCTTTCCTCATGTAAACAGATTTTTAATTTCCTTCCTTTTTTACCGAACGAATACCTGACTGACACCATGATCCGTTGGGTATGACTGACACTGACAACTGGTAGTTTGACACAATTTGATTTTTGACATTGACACATTTTTTTTTACCTGATCTAATTCTTTTTGCCATTTACTAATCAAGCTAAAGTTATTAAAGCCATACAGCCGCGTCTTACGTATTTTACTGTAGAATCCAAGTAGCGTGGTGGTAGAGTATGATCAAAGACGTTTTAAAACCAAAACATGCAAAGTATCTAGAATCTAACAGACGGATTTGGATGACGGACTGCCGTCTGACCAAAATTTTCTCCCGTTGGTTGGACGGCGGCGGTCAAATTCCGTCTCGTGAATTAGCTTAGGTCATCGATCGTATAGCCAGCCTAAAAAAATTATATAAAAGTCAGTGTCACAAGTCACAATTTGTTAATATCAAAATGTCAGATAAATCACGAACAAAAGTGAAACAACAAATTACAAAACAAAAACATGTTTATGTAATTTATTTTATCTTAATATTAATCCTAATTCACCAAATAAGGTGATAAATTTGTGAGATATTATATTGTTTTCTCTACGCCTCTACGGCATACCTTACATACATAATATACTATATACTATCGATACCTATTAACTTTAGTGATCAAATCATAAAAATCCAACAATATCAAAATGAACACAAACAATACCGCTGCGGAAAGTTCAGTAGCTGAACAAGAACAAGAACATGAAATTGATCCCATCAATGATATAATCGATTATCTGGTGAGAGTTGCAAACATTTCATTCAAAAATGCACACGTAAATGAAGCCGAGATACGTACCAGCGACAAAATTCGTATGGCTACCGATTTCTACAAGGATTCTCCCACCGACTTTCTAATGCAGTTTGGAAAGTTCTTGGCTCCATACCATATTGAGTATTTCGAGAAAATATCAGAACAGCCATCTGGCACTCACAGCTTCAGAAAATGCATACAACATCTTAAAAGTTACCACTCCGAAGCGAGCAGACATAAGAGGGTTAGAAACAGGAGGTACAAAGTTCTACAACAGCTTCAAAACGAAACAGATTATTTTAGTGACAAGCAAATGATGCTGCGTAACCCCTTGCTGTATGAGCAGCTGGTGGGCCAGTATTTGACAGATGCAGAAATTAAAGAGAGGGACGGCATTGATAGCAACAATCTAACCTTACTTACAATGATACTTGACACAGTTGACAGAAATAAAATGATTCAAACAAAAAATGAACAGTTACTCGAAGAGGGACTTGAAGCAGTTGATATTAATAGTGTAGAGGAGAAACAGGAAACTAAAAGCGAGAAACAGTGGGGTGACTTTGACACACCTGATACAGAGCCCAGCTTCAAGCCAGAAAAGAGGACGCAGAGTATGGTGAGTGCTCCAGAAAAAAGGTTGTTAAGAGAAGAGTTTTGTCAAGAAATGTACAGTAGCTTCATTGAGGGTTTTGATGATTTTGACTACTCAACAATTGATAACAATGAACAGTACGATGACTTGCAGCAAGTATCACAGGATGAAGAGGACAAGTACTTTGACTCTGAAACTAATGACATAAATAATTTGGAAGAACACATGAAGCTTGTACAGGAGTATGGAAGAAAGAATTCCAATAGTTCTCTGGGTGGTGAAGACCCGTTAGATGTTTTTATGGATCATTTATCCAATAAATTAAAGACATAGTTTTGGTTTTTTCAATCAAACTATAAATTAATTCTAGGTTTTATATTTAGTCATCATTTTCAGTTTACCTTCTCACACTTAATTCAGTCCATGATTATGATTGGAATCAAGGGATTATGGATAGGAATGATGGTTTAATATTATGGAATGGACACCACAGAATAGGATATATAAGCATGGCAGGCACGATAACTTAATATTTTACACGTAAGTGTGGCAACGCAGCCACCGAGTCGCAGAGGGGAAATACTTATAGCTCTTCAAACTGTTACATACTTTTCTGTTGTACTAGAGCCAGGCTGACTAAACTAGATTTAAAAATCCACAGTCTGAATCAAAATTCGAATTAGATAATTAGTATTCTAACTAGGATGACTGGCTGAACTGTCAAGCGTAACTTCTGCCTCTGATCAGCTTAGCCAGTGTCGATAAAACACAAGACAAGCACAAGCTGCTTGCTCCGGCGGAGTGGCTTAGGGTGTCGAGAGATGTGCTGCACTTTAACTAAACGCTACTTACGGCGTTATGCCCTCTAACACTTTCATCCTAGAGCCTAGGTTCTTAGCTCTTGCTGTTTCCACCTCCAAATGGCCAGTTAAGGTTGGGTGTCATTTAGCCCCATGGAATTGGAATACACAGTGTCGCCACTCACCTACATACCTCACAATGCTGACCCTGTATTTCATCATCATAATTATTATTAGTAATATTATTTATAATAAATTAATATCAGTACTTTAATAAAAGGGCCTGTCAAAAATAATATAGCAATACTCTGACAACTTCTTACGACTTGTGACGAGGTGCGACTTATGACCCGTGGACGATTGTAATTTCTTGAATAATCCTGGACAAAGACATACAGTACACAGATTTAAAAATTCCCAAGGGCAGGTATGTTTGGTATCTTGACAATCAGTAGGTACCTACATGTTCATGATGTTAGCTTGAAGGAAAACTACTGAAACCGAAACCATAACATGGTGGTCGAGCACTTCCTAGTGATGTGTCCGCCTCGCTAGCTACCATCCTAGTCGAAAATTCGTCGCCAAACGCCTAACGTTTAGTTCTGACCGGCTCACTTGAGAGCCAGTTTCTAATACAGCTAGGCGTGATACCACAGAAAAGAGAAAAAAAATTGTCTGTGCGTGATACCATCTAGAATGTGCATAGAACAATAAAAGAAATCGGACATGTTAGTCAAAGTCCCGCCGAATTGGAATCAAGGAACATTATTACCTACTCCTAGCAGAGATTGGAATGATACACACACAAAAAATAACAAAACTAAAAAAAGGACCTACTTTAAGTCAGTAAAAAAAAATAAAGAGTGCAATTGAAGTACAACAAAAGCCTCCCTCTCGGCCTTTATTCAGCAGTGGACGTTTACTGGCTGATGATGTGATGATGATATGTGCAATTGCTCTATCAACTTTTCGCTGATGAAAATTATGCCACGCCATAACAAGACAGAAAAATTTAATTTTAAGTATTGTAACGATTTTATAAGTTCTGTGTCAATACAACAAACGACATAAAACTGTCCTTTAGCTCGTATATAGCTATATTACTGAAGCGATACATTGTCTGCCCCACAAAAAAAACTCTGTTATGTGGTCTGCCACTTACATCAATGGGTCTGCCATATGCACCAAGCATTTTTTTTATATCAAATGGCCTGCGTTTGACCGATGCGGAATGGAGCACTCCGACGTAGAAGTAACCGATTCACTCGCGACTTACAGACGCCCAGATTGTAACTATCAGAAAACACCCATTCAAGCAGCGCATTCCACACTTACAGTTCGCACAATAAAAGTTGACTCGAAGCACTTCGGGTAAGCATACGGGTTTTCGGAATATCAGACATGAAACGGTGTCGCCTTTTCGTGCCCGCCCTTGCCGTTCCATAGAAAAATGGGCAGGAATTAAATCATGCATCAATTCAGAAAAGACCTCAATTTTTAAACGGCTGAAAATAATAAAAATAATTTTAAAAAAATGCATTGAAATATTCCAGCCATTTTGGAGATATCATCATCATCAACCATTTTACACCCACTGCTGTGTGTAGGTCTCCTCTTCAGCGCGCCATCTTTTCCGGTCCTTTGTTAGTATTGTGCACTGTTTTCCTGCTGCCTTAGCGATGTGGTCTGCCCAGTGGTCGCTTTGGTATTTTGGAGATAAATGGTGACAAAACACTCAACCTCTCATACCAAACGCAAATACATTCTTCTCCGTCTTGGGTAAAAAGAAAAGAAAGAAACCACATTAGTCGCAGGATGTTTTTATTTATAACAAGTATTGTATCTAAATAACCTACCTCCGGCTTCAGTGCGCTTATATCATAGCTCACTAAGCAGGCATAATGATATGCTAATCAAAATCATGTCATAATGCACAATATGTCACATAATCAAACGATCTAATCAAAGATGGTGATGTTGCACAACAAATTGCTGCCCTTCTGCAATAGACGCCTTGCCTATGCCTATCAGATAGATATACAGGTAGGTACTTTTATATCGATAATTGATCGTTTCGAATACTGTCAGCGTTTCACTGACACTACTTGAGCCTACTTTATTGTAGGTGCTTCTTTCTAAGGTAGTAGGCGCGTGGCACGCATTCTGAGAAGTATGAGCTGCAAATTTCACATATCGCACACCTAGCTAAATACCTACCTATATGGAATGGTGATAGGCAATTCAATTTTGGTCCAAGAATCAATAGGACAACAAATAAGCGAATTCTTGAGAAATATTAATAGTTATGTCCATTTTACTGTAATAATTTAGTAGGTAGGTATGTATTTTGAACTGCAAACCCTATTTTCGGCTCCGTAGAAATATTATGGGAGAAATTTATTGTTTGTACGAGAAAAATCTGCTGTTTCATAAAAAAAAAGTAATTCCAATCAACAATACCTGTGGAAAAGCTAATATTTTATTCGCGATCCCCATAGTAAAATTTATTCATAACTAGCGACCCGCCCGCCCGGCTTCGCACGGGTGTAATTTACGTGCGAAGCTGGAGCGGGTTGCTAGTTATATATATAAACCTTTCGTGAGAATGTATCTAACTGATGGTGAAAACTGCATCAAAATCCGTTGCGTGGTTTAGGAGTTAGCGGCCATACAGACATACAGATAGACAGACAGTCGCGGAAAGCGACTTCAATTTATACATGTAGAGATGAGGAGTACCTACATTGACCTCCTTTCGGTTTAGTATCATCGTTCCGCGTAACCCTGTATACGGCCATAGGCACTTACATAATGTTACAACAAATATGAAACGTAGATATACGTACGTTTCATATTAAATTTGTTGAACCGAACTGAAGAGGATGCGTGCGTGCAGCCAACGGCGGCGGCGGCAAGCGTTGTCATGTCATGTAATTAGTAGGGCAGTCGATATACTGCCGGCAGTCTCCCACTGCAGGTAGTTATGCACGGGCGGGGTCAACTCTCCTTCCCTGTCAGACAATAATGACTAATTAATAAGGAGTCTTCTCTTGTCGACCCCAAACAGCCGCATTTACATACAATGCCTGACAGAGTAGCGGTCTGCCAAATTACAAACAAAAACCCAAACTGCAGATTAAGCGATTTATTGGAAATCTTGCTTATCGGGGTCGCCTTCTGTAAATTTAATTAACGACTCTTTCCTTTTTGTATAATATCATTAACTGTTTCTTGAATGCACCCAAATTAATAATGTTGAAGATGAAGTTGACGAATGGTGTATCGTGAGAGACCGAAAGTTGATATTTGACTTTTATAGGCTTCGTTAATCACAAATGAGCGCATTCATTTATATTCATGGAGTCATTTTAAAAATACGCGCAACTTTGATACTACATGCTAGAAAGTATGAGGCGACGGCAGGCAGTGGCAACGTCTTCGTATTTTCACACTTATGAAATAGGATATCAAACAAAATTAAATTCTTTGTAACTACCAACTCTAGACGATAGAGTAAAAAACAAACTGTACAAACTACGTACTGATACAATTTATTGCGAACAAACATATTATCTGAAAAATTAAACGAAAAAAAACTACCTACTGTTTTTTTGTTGTTGCACCTGTACCAAAGAAGACATAATAGCACACCTGTACTTCCCCCAACACTAGTTGGGACAAGTGGAACATGTTGCTTACGCAATTTTTTTGTTTTGTTAATAATTAATTGTCGGCGTTGTCGAAGATGGTAAATACGCCTAGCTTGAATGGGATCTGATCAAATGCTGCCGGATGCTGGGTGACAGATTTCCAAGGGGCGATTTTGGGTGGTAGCAAAGATTTTTACCATACGTAGTATAGTATGAAATTTTTGGGTGGTAGCTAGCCAGCTGGGCATAAGATATAGTGCCCTACCACCTGGTTTTCTAAAGATGTTTTCCTTCACCGGCAGCTCAAGCTTAATGTTAGGATTTGAACCCACGCCCTTCGGATTGGAATTCAAACGCACCAACCACTTAGCTATCATCGCTAAGCATTTCTCACGTTAGTTTACCTTCTAAAACCATCATAATCAATTCAGTCCATTCTAAGACTTCAACCGTAATACCTCCTTCGATGTCTATCGATCGACGCTGGGCAATGTTTCAAGTATTCAGTGACCTTCCAGCGTGACGTCGCGTGGCGTAGGTAGCAAGTAGTCGTCGCAGGGGCGTGAAGTGCGTGCCCTATGACTGGGTGCCGGCCGCAGACACCGCGCAGACACCGTGCGGAGAACGCGTCCGCGCCTCGGAAACGTCCGCATCGACCCGACGCAAGTGCGCGCGCGCTACGCGAGAGACGCTCGCTCGACCTCATGATAGTTACGGCTAAGAAAATATAAAAAATGGTGAGTGAATAGTATTTTAATCTGAAACTATAATAACACTTGCGGCACTAACTCTTAAGAGGTAGCTAAACGCGTGCGGCCATCTCACTCGTGCAATAAAGCAATTATTAAATATTATTAAAGGGACAGAAAAAAAAAAAACCCAGTTTTTTCTATCTATAAAAATCCTCCTATTCTATGAAATATCAACACGCAAAATCACTTTATTACGCGAATGAGATAGCTGCGCGTATTATACTATTTACAATGATTATAAAGATGACAATATATTTTTTAAACTTGCTAAAATGACATCTATATTACCGATGAGCGCAGCCCTAATTTTCTCTATCTAGATATAATTGTGTAATTTTTTCTGGTGTTCACATTAAAGAAATAATCTCTATGTATCTATAATAATATTAACAGGAATAAAATCATTTTTTGTGCTTGCCGATTCGTACGCGTACGGTCTGCGTTAAATCTCCTCACCAAAGGTAGACTACAGTAGTAACTATTTATTCATCTGAGACCACAGTTTTTGCACAATATTCACAACAACAACAACAACATTCAACATTCTTATCGCGACATATGATTTAAATTAGTTTGTCAGCGTTTCTAAAATGTATCTATCCCTCTCTAAGAGGGAGGCCTTGTTCAGCAGTGGACATTTAATGGCTGATGATGTGATTCAAGGTAAAAACAGGAAATTTTTCGTGAAATTTGTACTCTACTACATCCATGTATAAAGGAACGGTGCCACCAAAAAAAAAATTTAAAAAAAAATCCTACCCAGAGCTATGTTGATACTTTTCCGAAGAATGTATTTTTGAAGAATCTTTTTTAAAGATAGATAGAAACTCTATATTTTGTACACCAGAAATAAAAATTATAAACAGATAGAAAACACTTACGAGCTAGTGCCACAAATGATGGCCTTATTGCTAAAAGCGATCTCTCCCAGCCCAGGCAAACATTGGATGGAAAGAATTTACGTAACAGGATCGACGGGGGATGATAGAACACCACTCAAACATAACTTTAAGAATTACCAATTTTGGCAAAGCGGAATACAAATTCTGGTACAAAAGACATCAACGCGTCTTCTCACTGCCCACTTGTAACTTCCTAATGTAACTTGAGTTGAGATAGGCAATGAATTGAACTCAACTCCTCCGCGGTTGTAGTTTCTGTAAAAGTTAAGTGCCGTTATGCCTCTGTGTCTGTGTATTACGTAAAAGATAGAAAATATTGCTTACACCAGTATTGATCTCTAGTTAATCAATTGCCTATAATATAGGCAAATGAAGATATTATCTTCATAAAGATAGGTACTGATCCTACTCGAACTTACCCTTTTTAAAGCGGCTCGTTCGCAGTTTTCTCGTTCAACCCCGGCCCAGGAGTAAGAGAAGCAGCCGCTCTAGGTGCCAGATAGCAAGGGGCGAAAATGTGCGAGCGAGAGAGCTACGAGAACACAGGGGATGTTCCCATACATTGTAAAGAATATTGTAGTGCCTAATGCCTGTTTAAAGTAACCAGTTCAATAAATCCACTTTTGGCTTGGTAAAAGAGCTCCAATTCATAAATGATCGGTATGGCTCAGCGGTAGCGTCTGTGTTATAAGGCACGGAGGTTAAAAAAAAATTAAGAATATGCTATCGTTTGACTGCCAACCTACCTGAAGTTATGCCGTTAATGCCGTTATTGCCGTCATGACGTTAAGTGATGATGCGGTCTACGATGGATTACGCTTGCCTAGAAGAAACCGATTCACTCGTTTTCCAAAAGTTCAATTCCCGCCCGGGCAGATGTTTGAATGATGAAGTTTACTTTGGGTCTGGGTGCTAGTTGTCATCGTCTTTGTATATGTGTTATACGAAATCCCCGACACAGGGAATCCTAGATTTGAGAGTGAAGAGTTTTTAAAGTGAAAACTCCTTTAGGCACGTTGGGCACTTTACGGGATGGAGAAAAAGCACTGAACTCGCATGACCGTCACGCTCAGATACTAACTCGAGTAAAGTTCGGTAGTTGGCTAAAGTCGACTAAGGGAAGGAGAGAGGTTTCTATCAAGGTAGTTGACATTTTATTAAACTAATGGGAATTTGATTGTTAAACAGAATTCTTCCCCGGAAATATTTTATTATGCACAACTTAAAAAACAGAAAACTAACGAAAATTCAATAAAAACTAAAACTTAAAATAACTAAATTAATAATAATCAAACTTTCATTCAATCAAGGTTTACTTAATAAATATTCTTGAAAATTAATAAGTACCTTACATTATTTAGACCCATGTTTTTAATAGAATACTAAAATAAAAACGAAAATAATCACAGATTAATAAATACATAATAGATTCAGGTGAACAGTGCAGGAACATGCACAGTGCAAAAGACATCAACGAGCGCATCCACGTACGTTGGTGCAAAATATATCAACACGCGCATCCAGCGTACGTTGGTGCAAAAGATATCAACGCGGGCATCCACGCACGTTGGTGCAAAAGACATCAACGCGCGCATCCAGCGCACGTTGGTGTAAAAGACATCAACGCGCGCATCCAGCGCACTTTGGTGTAAAAGACATCAACGCGCGCATCCAGCACACGTCGGTGTATGATCTGTGGAATTTGCTGCCTGAATGTTTCCCGATAGAGTCAATCTGTGGGTGTCAAATCGAGAGTGAATCGGTTTCTTCCAGGCAAGCGTGTTCTATATCGTAGACCGCATCATCGCTTAACATTAGGCTAATTGGTGGCCAAGCGCATGCCTATTATTTAATAATAAAAATAAAAAACTTGTCGCTCAATCCAGTTCATCTTTTCGATAGAGCAATGTTCGGTGCTTTCATAGTTTATGAACTTCAGTAATGTTACCTAATTATTTTGGTGCATCGTGGTTCCCCTCAGTGCGCAAGTCCGACTCGCACTTGGCCAGTTTTTTTTTCTTTCTTTAGGTCTGCTTGTAAAAAGAGCCTCTTAATTTAATTTAAGTCTGTTAAAAACTAAGCATGTGTCCAATGAGCTAATAACACGTTTCTTATTGTCTCTATTAAGAGGAAGATACTTTGGTAGGAATCTAAGGTTGAATTTGCTTTGAAGAAGAGCGGCCGCGTCATCGCCTCGTCTTATGAATCAGTGTTGCGCCTTACCGGCAGCGCGGCAGTCAGCCAGCGTCGTCGGTCAGCCATCGGCCGACAGCGGCCACTCGCGTCGCGTGGGCACATCTTCAGCCGCCTACAGGTCAACGACACAAAACGTGTGAAAGTGTTATATCGCTCCCTGCACCCACACGTCGGAGGGATACACAGATTTATCGTCACAACCTTCTAGGAGAAATTGACGTGCGATAAGCTGGTCACGTGTTCCTAAGAATGTTCTATAGACTTGGGACAGTTCAAATTTAACTACTCTTAATTCGGCAAATATACTGGGTTACCCGGAATGGTGGTCACAGCGAAATAAAACTACTTTTATTTCGCTGGGTGGTCATAAGACAAAAGGTCATTGTACGCATACCTCACACTCACACCAAATCTTAAATCGTGAAAATATTATCATCTCACCATACATTTCGTTGAATGTGAATGACATTTTTCCTCTTTTCATATTTTTATTTCGAGAGCCAACTCCTAATGGCCTGAGAAGAGGCACGGAGAAAGAAAAAGAAGAGCGTAGCTTATATCATATCCATGGTGGCTCCTTTAAGTGATGTAAAGCATCGCGTGTAAACGTATTGATGAGATAACGTGCTACACGCGACGCCAATTTAAACTTCGCCAGCTTTGAGCTATAGCCGCTGTAAAAATTTGATTAATAATAAAAATGCGATGTCCTAAGAATCTTGAGACGAGTGTTCTAAAGTGTGGAGTCAGTGGGCGTTAAACCGCCTGTGGCGTCAGCCTGTCTGCGCGCACAGTTCCCACGCACCCGCCCGCACCCCGTCGCGTCGGCCCTCGTGAATCAAAGTCAAGTTTAATAAATAAAATTACATCAATACTTTCACTTCCAAATGTTACGAGATTTTAGGAAGTGCGTGAACAATTATAATATAACGTAAAAACCGGTTGACACGCCGTCTCTTAGACGTACAATCAATTAGATCGGTGGCGCGCCCACTGATAGACGATATCCATTTATTACGAAGATAATGTTTGTCAAACAAAACATAAAAAAAGCATCTTATTATAATATTTCCGGACCGGAACGGTACAATTTTTCTGGGATAAAAAGTATCCTATGTCACTATCTGTATATCTGTATGTATCAGGCCTGGCGCACTCCGCACTCTAGGTATGAAGATACAAGTAGCCGACTTGTCGGACCTACCGCGCGATAGACAGAGATAACGCGACAAGAGTTACGAGATAGACAGAGAAGCAACTTAAAGAACAACTAGGTTAGATAATAACCTAACTGTAGGTAGTTAGGTAGTTAGCTCGTCCTGAATTGCACTTTATTGTGTAGTAGCAAGAGTCGCTACTTATATAAATGATTTTGAGGAGTGAATGAAAATGAAAAAATGTTTATTTACTACAAATATACATACCATACATATTAGAAAGAAAATAAAAACACAGTTAAATAAAGTTTGAATAGTACATACTTGCAGAGAAGGTTTTGTAAATTTAGAAGGTCATTACTAATAGTTTCCTCACTAGGCAAAGCCTGTATCGAGGAATCCCGTTTAAAAAACATTTTAAATTTAAAGTTCCTCTGTCGACATAATAATGTTACAAAAAAATGTTATGATATACAAATTGAAAACAAATAAATATATATTATATATATAACAATCAGTGCATATAAAACAATGATAAAGATAAACGGAGGGTATTACTATTTATAAATATAAAACAAAAATAAAAATATACACCCTGCTACCATAAATTTAAGTTAAACAATTTCAATTTAATATATAACTTTCAATAAATCCTCTGTTTTGTCGTATGTTAATAAAGCTAGCCATTTATGTATTATACTTTTTGCTTCCATCAAAGTTTTATCCATAATATTACAGCTCCTGACAACCATGTTATATACGTAGGCCCCAACAAAACTTTGTGCCAACCAAAGCGTTGTGCGAACTTCGTGTTAACTGATGGAGTGGTCAGTCGGTAGACTCTACGATTTTTCAAAAACTTGTGGTCAGAAGATGATAGATCTGACCTATGGACTGAAACCGACGTTTTGAGAATAAAGAGCTGACGCACACTGAGTACTCCAGCATCTTGATATAAATTCGTGGTAGGATATCTGTATGGTTTCCGAAGCATAACTTTTAAAACCGAATCTTCTGTACCTTTACTTATTATATATGTATTCTGTGGTTGTATCATAATAATACATGCAAGTGCGTTTGTTTGTTTATCTTTAAGCAACGTATCGACGTGATATTTTGCATAGAGATAGTTAGAAGGCCATCAGAGTGTGACATAGGATACTATGTATCCCGAAAAAATGCACGGTTCCTGTTCGGTAATATAAGAAGGAACCCAAAGTCGACATGTTCTACGTGAAAATGTTATTTGAATCATATTACTTCCGTTAGTATACGATCAAAAACCTAAACGTTTCTCGGGAAGCCTTAAACAGCTTTTATGGCAAGTTATGTACGGCCATGTATTGTAATTTCCGTAGAAAATTACTATAAAGACTCGGTCGTCTTACGTGTATAAGATGCCTGTCTGTATTCTCGGATCCAAAGTAGTCCACCCAACAATAAGTACCACCCACCTTTGTGAATTTACTTGGCCATAAAATGTTTTAAAGGCTAGTCTTTACATTCAAGTCTAACGGAATCTGTGCGGAGACAGGTTCAGAAGCTGTTTTATGACTTATCTATTGTATGTACATGCTATATAATATGTGAGGTAGATACATAAGTAAATGTTGATATTATAACGCACCGAAATATGAGTCATCATTAGGTATCTCAGCCAGATGACTGCTGAACTTAGGCCTTCCCTTAGACGTCCACACTGAATGACAGCCTGCCATCTGCATCCAATGGTTGCCCGCGACTCTCATGTCGTCGGTCCATCTAGTGGGAGGCCTATCTATGCTGCCTCTACCGGTTAGTAGTCTCCACTGAAGAGCAGCTCTTCTCCATCAGTTATCGGTTGTAGGTAGGCCTCCCACTAGATGGACCGACGACATAGTGAGAGTCGCTGGTATCCAGTGGATGCAAAAGGCAGGCTGTCGTTCAGTGTGGAGGTTAAAGGGGGAGGCCTATGTTCAGCAGTGGACGTCTTCTGGCTGATGATGATGATGATGATGAAAGAGTAAAAGGATTAAAAGTCATGGAACTAAACACTACAGCATGAGCAACTTGGGGTTCTGAACAACTAGTCTGGACTTTTTTCTACATAATTATTAATTTAAAAACAGACTTCATCACTACAGACAATCTGAAAGTATATCCTTTCAATTTACATTCAATAGAAAAAAAATATCCAAATAGTTTAATAAATGACGTAGTTCTGACGTAACAAATATAATAAAATAAAACAACCGAATTGAGATCCCCCCTCCTTTTTTAAAGTCGGTTAAAAAGGCGAGGCGAGTCCGTCACGGAGTCAATAGAATCTTCATGGGTCGGTAAAGTATTTGAGATGCCGTTTGTATTTCAGGTATCCATAGGCGACGCTGACTGCTTACCATGAGGCAGCTAGTCTGTTAGTATGCCACCTAAGTCATGAAAACAAGTTGTTAAATGTGATGAAAAAAGCTGCCTGCGAAAGGCTGTTTGCAAATTTTCAATAACTGTGTATATCTTAGTATTTGTCACAAGATAATGAATCGAGCTCGGCACTAAAGGTAATACAAGCTGCGTTTTCTTTATCAGCGCGTGGTCAGCGGCCGTATACGATGTCATTCACTTAAAGCCCATAGAGCGCGTTGGTTAACCACAATACTTAAAACTAGAAATGGAAAGTTGCGTTGCGTCCGACTCTAGACAAATGTTTACTGAACGTGTAGTTTCGTACAATGGAAATGGTATACCTAAATAAAAAAACTAATCAATATTTTAAATTTAAATTTTTATTTTTGTATCTCGATTACGTTAAATTGTATTTAGCTGTCTTAGTAGGTGTTGATAAAGCAATACGGCATTGTAAAAGATGAAACATTTCAAAACTATGGTGTAATTTATCACGTATAGGTACATGGGTAATATTATAATACTAACTACTTAAAACTTGCAAGCTTTAGGCAAGTATTTCAACTTATTCAGGAACTAGCGCCCCAGCTTCGCACGGGTATATATTATAGCATATGTCACCCAGGGATAGAGTAGCTTCTCGTCAGTGAAAGAATTTTTCAAATCGGTTCAGTAGTTTCGGAGCCTATTCAATGCAAACAAACAAACAAACAATCAAATCTTTCCTCTTTATAATATTAGTATAGATAGTAGAAATAACTGTAGTCTGTAAGTAACTTTACAGCTTACACCAAACGAGGATCCTCTTTTGGTGTTAACTGTAGTTACTTATTTGCTGAATTAATAAATAATTGAATTCTCAGTGGAGAGCTAAAGCTTCCTTTCTCAACTCAATTTTGTAACAAAAAACATTAAATCATTATATCAGTTTTATCGCGCAACAGCGAGTTTTTTGATTACCTCACAGCACTTGACAGTACTTGCGGACGATTGGGTCTACTCTCGACCGTTATAGAGTCTAGTCTCATCACCTTGCGCGAGTGCCATCACATCATGCACTTTGTGTAACTCGCAGGAAGAGTTGTTATGTGCTATGTAACAGTGAAAGGACAATCGAAACAGGGCAAATTAGATGCAAAACGCCTTAGTGCGATTCCCGTCAAGTAGCAGCCGAGTTAGCGATTCGGCGCACGCGCTGCTTTCACTGCGGCGGCATCCATCGTATCCTGGTATTTGTTAGCCTAGGTGTCAATGATTTAAAAGGACAAAATTCTACTAAGGACTACTACGAAAAAGCTTGTTCAATATTTTTTTTTTCAAATTAATAAAGTTTATTTTATATAACATTTCAATCATTTTAAAGTTTTTTTTTAAGGCACACCTATATTTAGGCGGAGGAGATTGAAAGAATATCTAGAACAATTTTTTACAGTTTTTTTTTCTTCGATCTCCTCTCTCATTTTATAAAATAGCAAGAAAATTGATAAACCAATTGCAATGTTCTAAAGATGAAGATGACCAATAGTTTTTTTTTATTCACTCAGTGTATTTTTCTCTTCAAAAACGTTAAAGATAAAACAGCGCCCCATCAGCCGCGCACGGCCTAAGTATATATCGGCGTAAATGAGATACGGTCGGAGTCCCTCCCAAAATGATACAATAGCAATACCATGCATACTGTTGTTCTGAAAAGCGATTGAGGACACGCATTTCATGCTTCCTATAAATAATAAGGATGCTTAAAATATTAAAATTAAGAAGTCTCATTTTATTCCCAGCTGGCATTTTAACGAGCAGTTCTCGTACCTTATACCGCTCAAAAACTGCGAAGAACACCCTAATTGCTTATATACACCCTAATTGGACAAAACATGCCAGAGCGATCGATCAGGCAACAAATTTTTATAATATTTACATTGTACGATAAATCAGAAACGTACCATAGATGCATTACTTACTTCGTAAGTTTGAACAAAAATTAAGTACCTACTTTTGAGTAGATTTTTTAAGGCCAACAGGCTTGCAGTCCGTCTTATACTAAACATATGGACATCTAGATAGATTTATAGTAGAACTAGCTGAAACCCGCTACATCGTACGCGTAGAGCTCGGCCTTCGGCCTCGCTACTACAACCCGTTATATATACAAACAGATGTGTTATTCTAATGTATAAGTTATATTATTGTAAACTTTCATTAAAATCCATTCGGTAGATTTTGCGTGAAAGAGGAACAAACATCCATAAATACAAACTTTCGCGTTTATAATATTACTAGCTGGAACCCGCTACTTCGTACGCGTAGAGCTCTGCCTTTGTCCTCCCTACTACAACCCGTTATAGCCTATGTGTTATTCTAATGTATAAGCTATATTATTGTAAACTTTCATTAAAATTCATTCAGTAATTTTTGCGTGAAAGAGGAACAAACATCCATACATCCATATATACAAACTTCCGCGTTTATAATATTAGTAGGAAGTAGGATATAAATAGGATAAACGAGTTCAAAGTCATCCAAAGGTTTCGTCAACTACGTTTTTACATGCTTTAAACATCGAGATACAATACCTATAGAGTCACAATCTCTAAGTGAAAATATTCAAAAAATGTCCGAGCGTCGAGGCATCAATTATATATAATTCACAATGCCACATTTACTCCTATTTAGACATAACGTCACATGCATAGTTGTCCACATCGCTAGTCTGCTATGTCATCGCGGCACTGGCATTGGGCAGCATTGTAGTTGGATCGCGGTTGCCTTATAACTAACCAAAAAGTCGGCGCAATGTGTAGCGTACGGAGAGTTTTGGTTCGGGAATTTTTTTGCACGTTTGTGACTCTATATGTATTGTATCTCGATAGCTTTAAAACTTTTTTTTTTTTTTAAACAAATCTTCGAGGTCGATTTGAACGCTTACGATTTGAAACTTTGCAAATATACTATGTAAGTACTCCGGAATATACAATTCAATAATTTGATACCACTGACCGATCTAATCTGATGATGGCACGCCAAGTTTGACGCTTGCACGTATTACCCTTTTTACAATAAAGCAAATAAAAAATACGATAAAAACATTTGTTGTATGGGGTTTAGTTTTTTTCTTATTGATTACATCAATTTTTTAGTTAATTCGCGGTAACATTATTATATTCTGTTAAAATTTAAAATTTTAACTGACTGTTTATTTCGGTTCGAAAGATCCAGCCGTTAAAAGGTAGGATGAACGGACGGACGGAGAGACGTACAGACAGAAAACGTAAGCTTAAGTAGGTACATAATCTTTACAAAGTTATTGTCCGTGTCCCCAGATACAGAGCAGTGTTCTATTGGTGCTGCTTGTGGCTTCACTGGTGCCACATTGCAGTGCACTCGGCGTTCAACTCACGCCGGCTGACAGTGGACTTCGATACAACGCCTCTTGTGAGTTTAAACAGCCGCTAATTACAATCAATAGGTTTTTTTTTTTACATCGAACGTTTGACCGCGATCTCGCCTGATGGAAAGCGATGATGCGGTCGAAGATAAGGTGTCTTCAAGTCGTGAGTGAATCCGTTTCGTCGAGGCAAGCGACCTCCATCTATTTATTGTATTTATTATTTTAGTTTTTTAATTTTATTCCTATTTGTATTAGAAAATCGCTTTTAGTTTTAAAGTGTGTGAGATAAATGTTAGTGGAATTATCCGTTTTTATTCTCAACTAGCTGCACCCCGCGGTTTCACCCACGCAGTGATGAAAAATTGTGATGATGCTGATCAAAAGTAGCCTATGTCCGTCTCCTGGTTCAAAGCTACTCCCCCCCCCAACCAATTTTCAGCCAAATCGGTTCAGCCGTTCTTGAGTTATAAATAGTGTAACTAACACGACTTTCTTTTATGTATGTAGATTAATAATTTGAATTTGATATGAATGTATACCTTATTTGAGAATAAACGTAGATCGCACGTCAGGCGAGGTGGCAGTCAGCGCAAGCTTATTATCTAGATTATTCTAGACAGACTCTGAAAAATTATATTTTGATCGAAGTAGATATCAATATAAAAAATAATTTTTTTTTTTATATTTTCTACTTCGCACTCGCACAACATTGACCCGCCAAAACTTGATAAGTACGAGTTTTAGTTTTATTTTATAATTCTACTATCACACACACATCATCAGCGAGTAAACGTCTACTGCTGATCAAAGACCTCCCTCTTAGAGAGGGGTGTTGCCATAATCGCCACGCTTGGCAGGCTTGTGGATCGCAGTACGTTCACCGTGTACTAATAGGATGTTGCTGCCCATCCTCCGATGGTTCTGGTCGCAGTTTTAGGATATACTCGGGAATCCTACTATAGTTTCACACAATGAAATGGATGTCATTAACTGAAAATAAAACCATTTTGGAAATTTTTATAGCAATTTTTTTGCGAATTTACTATTAAAAAAAATTATAGATTTATGGAAGTAAGTATTTAGTGTCCAGCAGTGGGAGAGTATGAATAAAAAAAACTATTAAAGTTAACGGAATGCGCTTGACAAACAAAAAGTGTGTCCTTTTCTGTTTTTGGCGGGTCAAAGCTGTGTGCAAATTAGGCGAATCTCTACATTAAATAAGTATGAGTATTATTAGCAAACGGGAGAGATCGAGTTAAAAGTTCCTAGCGCCACAACTACCATAGCTATATAATTTAAAAAAAAGTTTTAAATTGTGCATTGATTATCTTAGAACACTCGTAATTATAATGTTAATAATTCGGTTTATCTATTCCAGACAATAATGAACACTCAAACCCAAGCGGTTTGGCTTCGCTGTTCTCTCCTCGCATGGACTTCGATCAATGGAAGCCACTGACGGGCCGCGGGGACCCCTTACGCAACGACCCCACGTATGACTATGAGCCCCCGGTCCTAGAGCGCGTGCATTATTGGGCAGACGACTCGAGGCTGGAACGGGAACACTATCCAGAGAAGAAATCAGAAGTCTTAATGCTTGGCGTTTCCTCAAGAAAACCAAGCGTCACGTCTCGTCAGCCACCTCTACCACCTAGGAGACAGCAATACCGCCCCCTTCCGCCGAAATACGATGACTTTACGTATAAACTAAGTGACACATACCCTATGACTATTCTCGTGCCACCTCCTCCCCCGCCTCCAGGTCATCAACCCTCTCTTTTTACTCTTAATTACGATAAAATGCCTTTACCCAATACTCAAGTCAAAGTGACTGAAGCTCCGCACCTTGTTAGTAAAGACACTACGCCATATGAAAAGTTGACATCGTCGTATGCTTTGCAAGAAGCTAACTTAATTTATCAGTCATCTTCCACGATACAAAACTGGATCCGTGACATAAACCAGTCGTTGACACCAAATATCAACAACGTTGTGAGCAGTGACTACGCTGGGTGGGGACCAACCACGCCGTTGAACGAATACGACTTCGCAAATGATACTCATAATTTCATATCGAATGACCATGTAGAAATATCCAAGCAACCGTACACATTCTATAGACCAATGCTATCAGAAGCACCCCCACCACCAGTAGAAAAGAGGGTTCCGAATCTTATTTCAACATTCCTACCGACAGCTCTACCAGCCACAGCCCAAGATGAACCAGCCACAGTAAGTCTATCACAAATAACATGGCCGACGGAACAAACTACTTTTGAAACAACAACAGAAGCTCAATATTATTACGAAGACATAACAGCCACAGAAAAACCGACGACGGTAAATCTTCAACCTACACAAGGCATACATGAACCGACTGAAAAACCTAAACCCGAAACAACTTTATTCGATATGCTAGGTCCTATGATGTCTATGCCAATCATAAACGGCCCCGAAAGACCCGAAGACAATCTGTATGCTCACGCAACAGAAAATATGCAAGTTTTTAAAGAAATAAACCCTGAGGACATTTTAAAACTTGAGACTATGCAAACAATGCAGCCACCTCCACCCGTTAAGTTTGCAGAAAGCACTACAGTATCACACAAACAACTTTATAATGCTAATTCGAATATTGTCGACATTTCGATGCATGACAAACCATCACTGCATACTCACGACCCTTATTTACATATGCGTTATACGACACCGGTGTCGCCGACGCCAAACGATCCTTATGATAAAAACAAAGCGCCTACTGAAGCCTCCGTGCCAATGTACTTAATAATACAGGGCCATTCCAAAGTGAAAACATACGGCTCAAAACCTAAACCAGGTCAAGACAAACATACTTTAAGTAATGAAATTCCTAAACCTAACGAAACGAACGAAGTAAAGCACTTGCACCCAGTCAAAGAAAAAATTGCAAAGAAACTAAATTTAACAGAAGGCATTCGTACGAGTAGAGCAAAAGATTTGAAAGCTTTAGTTGATCAAGGTCATGGCTCGATAGAAATTCAAGAGACAAATGTAGGGATCAAATACGACGTGAGCGACGGCAGCGAGGTTCCAATAGAATTATACAGAAAAGGTATAGTAGACAGTGACGAGAATAATTACAAGTCTTCGAAGGAAATTCAAAAGCCGACGCGAACAAAAAGACAGATCGATCTGGAAGATCTTTTGCCTTTCGATGAGGATAGCATTGAAGAATATGTTTTTAACTATCTGGAAGGTAAGAAAAATGTTACTGGTTTGACAGGACTGTTAGCACAGGTAGTGACGAGCGACGCAGCCAGTGCTGTCGACGAGCTAGAAGAAGACGATGAAGAGATCGAAGATGACCACGAGCACGAAGACGAAGACAGATGAGCGATGAGGTTCGAATTAAGAGAAACAATTACTTAAATTAATTATGTACAAATTCAGCGAAGTGCCAAAAATTTGGTGTGAAATGTTCGTTCTCAGTTACCTGAATATTTGTTGCATACCAAACAATACATTGTCCTGAACGAGAACATGAATCCCTCCCACCGATTTATTTCAGTCGTATTTTTACCCGACTGCCTAAGAAAGAGGGTATTTTTTTTCGGGCTCATGTATGAATATTTATTTGTATTTTTAATGTTTCTATTTTACCTCCTACAGCCTAAACGGCTTGACCGATTTTTATGTGTGAGTTAGATTCGTTTTCATGCTCAAGAGTGTCATAGACTATATACATTATGCAGTCGGGTATTATGTTTTTCATTTAATAATCTACTAGTTTACTTACTAGTGCTACTGAAAAAGTTAAGAAACTGACTTATTGTGGCATAAAAATTTAACGGGTTTGCAAAATTCGTTTGCTAGTTGAACGTTTGTATATTTATTTAATAGTTTTCTAATGTGACATATTCCAAGACTGTTTACTGGTACACACAAGGACGAAAAAAGATTGATGTAGATTAGTTAATTTCGTGTAGTAATTTATTTATTGTATTTTTAAGTTTCAATTAAACATTATCTTGTCACGTTTTTGTTTCAATAAAGTAGATAGGTAAAGCTCAGACGTAATTAAGATTACGGCGAACGTAAGGGAAAATGAAGTGCTCTGAAATTTTCTATTTTTCTAATTATGTTATGTAGGTTTAGTAGATTGACGCGAGTGTACAAAAAGGTGCTCGACGCAGCGGACGCGGCCCACTAACACACACTTCTTACCATCCTTTTCGTAGAAATAGACACTGGCACCTTAGATAAAGTGAAAGCTGCTTATAAACCCATAAAGTCACATTTATTGCGATCCAATGCTGCCGATAAGGAATCATCAATGATGAAGAGCCGATCCGTAGACATAGGTAGATAAGTACATAATTAGGTATTTATGGTAGGGCGCACCCTCAGAACATTCAAACAAGGGAGATATGGTAAGGTGGCGTGGCAGGTGCGAACGCATCCAGTCTAAGTCTGGACACCGTTAGTTAAACTCACCCTTCAGACAACCTTGACGCTCTTTTTTGCATGTGGACTATTAGTTAGTTCAATCGTGTCGCTGCAAGTTTCTTAGTGTGGTAAACACACTTAGTGTAGTACAAAATAACTTGGTAAGTGTGCCGTACTTACCGTTTTTGCGTTAAGCGGTTGAGGGTTACCTATGGTGATTTTTTAAAATAAAAAATTGAGACTTCAAAAATTGTACTAAGACATATCCCCTCTAATCCCTTGTTTGTCTTATCTGACGGCGCACCACACACATTATAGGTACTTAGGTACAAACAATTGTGAATAAATTAATAAATCATTTTATAAACTGTGTAAAAGAAAAGTATCCTTCTGAAGTTCACAAGGTTTTGAAAAGTAGGAAATAGCTTTGCACTCGCATTGCACCAATCCGCTTGACATAAGCATACTTTATATTCAGCTTCAGGTAATCTGAAAGAAAGGCTCTTCTCAGTGTGCGTGCATTGTATCAGTTGTAGGACTACCGGCGTTATGTAACCAAACTCTCACTTACAAGGGGCTGTTCTCGTCTGCAGTTCACTCGCTCGCACATTATTGAAGACTAGCAACGCACCCCGGCTTCGCACGGGTGTAAGTCTTTTTTTTTAAACCTTGGGTTACATTATTGGAGTTTTAGTAAGGATATATTTTTAAAAAATTGTGATGGTGTAGCTTTCCAACAATGAAAGAATTTTTCAAATCAGGTCAGTAGTTTCGGAGCCTATTCAATGCAAAAAACAAACTTCAATAATGTGATGGTGTGCACGCGAGAGAACTGCATACGGAAAAAGCCTCCTTAACCACCATAATGTTGGATGTCCACTGACAAACGCAAGGTGGGTCAGCTTAGTGAAATAGAGCTGTTAGTGAATATAGGTAGATACTAAAATGTATCTACATAGAAAAATATGTTTCTGTTTCTCATCATCATCATCAGCCAGAAGACATGCTTTAAGCTTCAGCATGTAATGTTTTGGGTTATCGTTAGTTATATGCTTAATTTGAAATAAAGAATAAAGACGGCCACTGCTGAACATAGGCCTCCCCCTTTAACCTCCACACTGAACGACAGCCTACCTTTTGCATACACTAGATGCCCGCGACTATCACAATGTCGTCGGTCCATCTATTGGGAGGCCAACCTACGCTGCGTCTTCCGGTTCGTGGTCTCCACTCCAGAACCTTTCTTCCCCATCGGCTATCGGTTCTTCGAGCGATGTAGCCTGCCCATTGCATCTTCAACTTGCAAATTTTAATAGCTATGTCTATGTATGTGTTTCTGTTTCTCCTAGGGTGGTTATATGGTCATTGCTTCTAGGCAAGCGTGCTCCAATATCATAGACTGCATCATCGCTAACATCACGCAAGCTCGTTGTCAAACGCAAACCTATTATAAAAAATAGAAGCTCATAATTACGCGTAGGTATACATCTGCACACAGAATACAAAATACGAGTAATCTGATGACATTAAAATAAAAACACTGGAAAAGAAACCTAATATTGGTATTTGGACTCACTTTTGAAGTTTACAGGACATTGATCTAGTGGGGATGTTCAAGGAACGCGGTAGTGGGTCGTCTCCCACGGGCTGGTAGCATCCACGCTGCACTAGCCACGAATGCTGCGCGCGAGCCGACCACGCACGCACAAAGCACATTGCGTTATCTGTAACAACACTAAATATAAGAAAACAAATTCACGCAGACTGCTTTTACTTTTACTTTTTGCCTATTTTGTCTATCTTGAAAGTCCTAGATAGGTAGAATTATAAAAGCATAAGATTTTCAAAGTCCATACTACCTACCTTCAAAACAGTTTTTATGAAGAATCTCTAGTGTCTTTATCGTACCCTGAGGTACGCTGCCAACTGGTAGTGGGCTTGAGCGTTTGGGTTATGTCTAGGCCTTTAACAGTATATATGGGTAGTCTAACCGTTTTTGTATACCTAATAGGCTAAGTCGTTTAGGTCTTTAGTATTAGTTAAAGCGGAAATACACGGAGATTATACAGAGGTACCCAGCATTCTGGCGGCATTAGAAAGCCTACCACGCTAAATGGCGTTTCTAATATGGTCAGGCGTTTGCGTTAAATTTCTGTGACTGTGTAGTACGATATTTAGAAAGATACCTCCGGTGCAATTAACTAAGTATCCTGCACTGTTGTTGAATTGTCTCAGGTCTGTGGAAGCGAAATCCCCGCCGCACCAGCCCCAGTCTCGATGCATGGTAGAACAGTTGTAGCAAAGCAGGCCGTTGGAACCGCTCCACCAAGATATTAATACAACCCAAACTGATTTCCAGCACATTTTTTTATACTTAAGACCAAGAATTTACAATATAGAATAACTTAATAACTATATTTACAAAAAATACGCTGTTATCACATGAAAGACACGAAAGATTTCCGATGAAGTTGTCACGGGATATTCGTGTCAAAAAGACAGAAACCAGGGTTTACCTATCTTCAGAATAAGCCGTATAAAATAATTCCTTTTTGTTGGTCTAGTCTAGACCTGAAAAGTTATTTTTGTGAGTTGTGCAGAATGGAACTTGATGAAGCTTTTTATACCAATCAAATCGACTGGTTGGTCAGATACCTACCTATAATTACTTTTAGCGTATTACAAAATTACATTTCAGGTATCTGGATTTTCGAGACGTAATTGTCAAGACGAATATAAAACAAGTGAACCATAACATAAAAATTGTTTATTTTTAATGTCAGTAATTTCACGAAATCCACTCTCAAACTTTTCTTCAGAGAGTTTTACGAAAAACTACTTTTGTAATTTGGAGGCATTTGGAGGTAATAGGGTGAGGGCTTTAAAGGCTACAATTAAAAATTAGACCACGAATTGGATTTGAGGAAAAGCGACCGTAGCTTAGCGGAAAATTAGCGGAGCGCTCTGGGGCGCAAATCCCAGATGGCGCGTGTTGGGATCTAGACCTTTTTAGGGTTTCGTACCCAAAGGGTAAAAACGGGACCCAATTACTAAGCCTACGATGTCTGTCCGTCTGTCCGTCCGTCCGTCCGTCTTTCCTACACGGCTAGAATTAATAGACAAAATCAGAAATTTTTGCAAGCGGCGAGCACACCCTATGAACGGACGGTTATCCGAGTCGCGTAGGCAACAAAACGCTCCCTCAGCCCCCGCCAAGTTATAGCGACGCCATGCTAGTCAGGACGCCCGCGGGGAGAGTGCAACGACAAAAACGAGCATAGGTCCAACCTCGATGACGCCTGGCGCGGCTCTGAACGCGGCGCGCCAAAATTCTCGCGTCCTTTTTACGCTTTTAATTTCACTAAAAAACACTATTCACTATCAAAAATCTATCCAAATAAAAGAATGTTGAATAAAATTGCCTTTCAGTACATGCAATTTCCAGGTAGTTACGAGCTTAGATTAGAGCAAAAAAAAAAAAAAAAAAACTAAGTCGACTTTGTTTCAGATTTTTTTTTTTATCGAGGAAAGTTTATTCCACCGTGTTTTGAACCAAGTCATAAACTCAAACACAGATGTATCTGTGACATGTATTTTTTTCCAGCTCAAATATTGTAATTTAACTGAAAAGGATTGATTTAAAACCGTCAAATTTGGTATAAGAGGCTCTTAACGGCTATAATAATATCTTTCGAACCCTAATAGAAAGCCAGTTGAAATTTTCACAGAATATGTAACGTTATGACGGATTAAATAAAAAATAATAAAAAGTCAAAAAGTAAAAACGAAAGGGCATACAACAAACATATTTTTTTACTATTATGGAAGGCGTTATGTTAACTGGTAATTCGGTTACTTGGACGACCTTATTGTATTTTGTGGTGGTACGGAACCCTCAGTGCACGAGCCCGACTAGCACTTGGCCGGTTATATTTATGTCTGAGGAATTGACCAAAAAGTAGATACTTATACATTATATATATACATGACCGCTTCGCTAAATCGCCACATGTAACGTGCTAAGGGTGCTTGGCCACTACAAGCTATCTATTCACTGACTGAACAAGTAACTGCTTGTTTCTTTGCTCGCGAATTTCCTTAAAAATCGTCGCGGTCTAAGCCCTATAGCGCGTGCATCGCGAGCAAGGAACATTATTACTCCTACCGGAGATCGCGTGGCGCCAAGGCTTCGCATACATTACGACGAACACAACTCGTGAGGCCAGCTAAGCGCTCTTTAGCGAGAGCCCTAGACCACAGAAGTCTCCATATTACATTGACCCAGACTTTGAATAGATGACACGATCCATTGTAAGTGAATACACAAGCATACAAAATGAACAGACTGATTAAACCTGGCAAACAATTATTTACGGCCCAGTAAAAAGATCCATGCAAAATAACGCCTATAGTGACTGCACATTGCACGCTGAGTTTTGCGATGACATGCTCTGTGGTCGACTGAAGCAACTTATTGTACCGAGAATATAACAGTCCGGTGGGCCCAAATTAGTGGGACCACGAGTCAAACATCGAATATACTTATATTTCTGTCCTTACATAACGTTGAATATTTACCTGGACACATGATTGTTAACGCACAACGTAGTTTTGAGGTAACTCTTCGGTTGGGGCTAAATATACCTCTATACAATAAAGGGTCGTCACCAAATTGCTTGTGTGTAAATGTACCGTTGAAGCAGAGCAATGATTGAGCATTATGGACGAGAAGTACTACAAACACAATGCACAGTAACATTCTTACTAAGAAATAACCAACTGAGAAGCGAGGCGAAACCTACTGGAATTTCAGATATTATGTTGACAGGAAAAAGTTTTATACAAAGCTACTGTAAATAGGGTAGATGGTAATCACACGCACATCAATGTATGCATACCTGAATACATTTTAAAATATGTATTTGTATATTTTCTATTTACCCAGTATGCAAAGTCAAAAGGAGGGTTTATATAGATAAGTAATTAGTTTTTTTTTTACTTATTAAGTAACAGGCTTGCACTTGACCGCAACCTCGCCTAATGTTAAGCTATGGTGCGGTCTATGATGGAGCACGCTTGCTTAGAACAAACCAATTCAATTGCGACTTGAAGACACACCCAGATTGTAACTAACACGGGGGAACACCCATTCAGGCAGCTCATTACACTGTCTATCAGTTCGCACAATAATAGTGGAAACAAAGCACTTCGCACGGGTTTTCAGAATATCAATCATGGAATTGAAACGGGTTGCCGCTAAGTGTTCGCTCTGAGGCTCGATTTTTGAATCGCTTGTATGATAATTTGCACGAAAATATCATGCGAGAAGATTGATTTTCCATCGAAATCCCATACATACCGTATTTTTGAAATAATCATATCACTCGCTAAAGCAACGTTTGAACCTTTCGAATTTGCTTTCTATCAATAGAAAATCTTTCATTTCACATGATATGAAATCATAAGACTGATTCAAAAGTCCCTGATCCCCGATAAAAAAATGGGCAGGAGGAAAGTAATGCTTGAATATCCTTGTCTAAACAGCTCAACCAATTTCGATAAATGTAGTATCTTAGTTCATATAGGTTCACTGGGCTTTATGACATCATCATAAATATAAAATGACGTCATGTTGTAGACGTAAACAAAATTGTGCATCATGCAACGTATCATTGTTATGGCGTTTTAAAATGAAAGTGACTTTTGGTAAATAATTTTTTGTTCAGGTGCAGTGTAGTGTGCGAAATATAAACCGCCAAAAATACCGTCCACCATCAGATTTTTAGGAAAGATATATAAGTATACTAGCTGCACCCCGCGGTTTCACCCGCGTAGTGATGAAAAATGGTGATGATGCTGATGAAAAGTAGCATATGTCCGTCTCCTGGTTCTAAGCTACCTCCCCATTTTCAGCCAAATCGGTTCAGCCGTTCTCGAGTTATAAATAGTGTAACTAACACGACTTTCTTTTATATATATACTAGCGGTCCGCCCCGGCTCCGCACGGGTATAGTTATATAGCCTATTAAAATAGTCAGTGATAATGTAGCATTCAAATGGTGAAAGAATTTTTAAAATCGGTCCAGTACTTTTTGATCCAATTCGTTACAAACATACATACAAATTTTTCCTCTTTATAATATTATAGTATAGATTAGTATAGATGTAGATTAAATATCATTAAAAAAAACTTAATCTTAATTTTTTTAAGCTGATTGTTAAAAATATTTTAATGGAGCACACAACTATAGAAATAATACAGTTAAAAATAAATTGTTTCAATAAATGTATTTCGTAGTTTTTCGTAAATTGATAACTATCCACTATCGGTGAGGTAACAACTCTTGTAGAACCATCTCAGCGATCTATAACTCTAATTTCACAATCTAACTGATAATTTTGGGGTGCATTCAAAACTTAACAACCTTGCGTACTGGGAATAAAAACTAAATCTTAATGAAATAGAGCACAGAATACAAGTGACTGGGAATTGCAGCCTAATGTTCTGAATGCACCCGAAACGCACACAGACCGCCGCCCACTGTGGCGCATTATACACGCACTCTGTGAATTCACTCCCTACTAACCAAAGGAATTTACATGAAGCTTGCACAAAACGAAATATGGACCCAACATAAGCAAAGTTACGTATCTAACGCTACTTGAAGGTATTCCGACCTTTACCAATGTAATCACACCCTAAACTTGTAAACAAATACTAAAACATATCAGATAGTACAAAATATTAATATAACATTTATATCAATAATGCAAACTGATTTCAGCTGTTTACCACCATAAAGCAAGAGATAAGGGCATAAATCTCATTCATACATCAGAAAACATATTTTATCATCAATTTCCTAAAATAAATGCATGAAATTTGCGACACTGTCGTTAGAATAAAAGCAGACGCAGTAATATTATGGCATCAATAACAAATCACTTGATTTTTTAGCATTCAGCATAATTTGGAAAAAAATCACAAATGGAATTTTATACAACCACTCCAATACTTACATAAACTATATTCTGTAGTATATGTAACGATAATTTACACTGAGCATCTGCCTCATCAGGGAAAATTCCAATTAGATTATAAATATCAATATCAACAATTTTAATAAATAAATGATCTCAAAGTCAGCTCTAAACACCCAATGAAAACTTCAATATGAAGTGAACTTACACTTGTTTAAATTGGAAATAGTGTACAATACAATGCCAATACTTGTACACCACACCACCTTTGAGAATAGAAAAGAAAGTTATTTACAATAGATTTTATCCAATAGTGATAGTCAGGCCAGACATTGCTAAACACTAAAATACGTGAGAAATATTCTAAAATATACTATGGCTTCAAGATCATGCTAAGTACATATTTAAAACTTGGATATAATGTACATGTACATTTAATAGTCTATCTAATAACATACACTATTAATGTGAATAACTATTACGATCTAACGATTTATAGGAGTGCCACAATGCCAAATATAATTTCGAGATACTAAGGTAGTCAGGTATTTTTTCCAAAGGGCAGTTATTTCAGGCCCAGCGAAAAAGTTCAAGAACAATAATTGAACAGCTAGAATCTGTGCATGCTGGGCCAAAACCTCCATACAAAGTGGACAGTATCTTTTAAATCTATTATGTACATAATAACCAAAATACTATGCTACGATTATTATCATCCAGGATGAATGAAAGTGCGTACTATCAGGAATTGTTACATTTAAACAGCTTCAATGCGAATGTTGTTGCAAGCGATACAATGAAAGTCGGCGGCGGCTATAGGTACCTTATTACAACGAGAATACCAACTGGCTACTGGATATTAGCACACTACCTACCGAAAACATAATTAAATGCTACCATATAACATACAAGAATTTAAATAATGAACACAAAAGGATAAATGTATGTAGCGACTAAGGTAAAGTTTTTTTTATATTTTTCTCGTTTATATTGTTGATTGACTCTTCGATGTTGGACGGCCAGGTATTATTCTCGTTGGCTCAATGGCAAGTAGGCACTAGTCTAGCTGACGGTCCAGTCCAGGCCCCAACGCTCTGACACTTTCAGCTGTGCTGCAGCTGCATCCTTCAGGGAGAATAAGTGAGTCATCTCTAATTCTGTCTTAGCCAGTGATATTGCCTTCTCAAACAACTCTAGAGACCTTCTCAGATTGCCCCTGAAAAGAAAACAATATTTATGCATTGTTACAAGTTTGAACAAAGTTTATAGTTTTCAGCACAGAAAAAAGAAGTAAATAGAACAGAAATGAGAAGGAAAATCCGTTATCAGGCATTATGAGTGAACCTTGATTGAACAATCTTATTCAGATCAATGCGTCGAACTCCCCATCTGATTTCAAAAGACTGACCTTTCGTTTATATGGGTGCAACTTGGTGGGGCTTGGTATTCATCCCCAAACTTTAGAGGTGAATTATCTTTTTCAAATTTATATGGTAATGACAGATAATTTAATCAATAATCCAACTGCCTTCAAAAAAAGAGTTCGCAATTTATCACTATTTATATGACTTGGGAATTACATATGATTAAACTGCATCAGCGCACAGCAAGACAGAACCATGCGCATGCTCACTATGTAAAAGACCGCCGAATGCTGTTAAAACCCTAGTCGGAGTAACCGGCTTAATCATATGTGAGTGAATCCCGTGTCATATAAATAAAATGTGTAAAAATCACGTCAGTTTCCATAGTAAAAAGGTTCTCAATTCTATATTACAAAATCTCTGTTTGTATATTACACAATATCTTCGCCAATTGTAAACTTGAAATGATTATTTTATTTGGAAGGCTGTCTTGAAAGTGGTATGAATAAATACATATAAACATACATATAAATATAAGAAAATATTTCACCTCTAAGGATTGAAATTAGGGCGATAAATCCTTGTGAAGTTGGTTTTATTTTTTGTATAAATGTATTATTTATGTTTAAGTGTGTCGGGGTGGATGACATCAAGACTGTTCAGTTTTTTATGTGTTAAGTAACAGTCTTACAGTTATCGAGCTTATGAACATTTTCGAAACACATTTCCATGCCTACCTAAAATAACCAAAAATTCGAAAACTATGAGATTTTTACAGCGCCAAACTGACGGCGCTGAAAAGGCCTTTGCCTGCGGGTGGTGTTCCCCACCTGTAGGCAAAGGGTTATCCACTCATTATGACAAACCCCGTATAAGAGAGACACAATCTCACTGACTGGCAAATCACATAATCTCTAGAATGACTTGATTGACTTGATCTACAAAAGAAATTTGGCAGGTAAATTCGTTATGTGGTTAAGATATCCACTATGCAATGATTTGAAATGATAAAAGGATGAGGTTAAAAGTTTATATGAAATGGTTATATGTCTATGCTTCAAATGTTGTGGCTAGCAGTTTAGTTACAGCAAATTCCATGTATTAGATAGGACATTTCAGTCTCAGAAACCTGCTGCTGACAATTGATTATCTAATCTGCTTGAAAACCCATTTCTATTGAAGAGTTTGGTTATATAATACAGAAAACTATAGCATTGCTTGACATATAACAAGATTACCTCAGATATACTATCTAAAATTGTTTACTTGCCTACTGATAATACAGTTCATAGATAAAGTGGTTTTCATTTATAAAACTACATCTAAAACTGAGGCATAACTAAACTAGTGATTTCATGCCACCATGACTCAGATAAATCTCAAGGCTAAAGGCCTACTGTTTGATAATTATTTATGTAAGAATACAATGTGTGAAAGATTTAACTGTTTCTAAATTACCTTTGTACTTCTATGGTTCCCAGAGTTTCATATGCAAAATCACATTTGTCATCCATTTCAATGGCCTTATTGATCAATTTAACTGCCTTATCAAAGTCTGTGCTCTTCTGAAGTTGGACCAAGCCTTTGTGCACATACAGCGTGGCGTTGTTGGGGTCTACAGACAGAGCTGAGTCAAACAGAGATTCAGCTCGTCCCCACTCCTGCTGGTCAGATAGCACTTGAGCAAATAGGATGTATGCCTCAGCACACCGAGGGAACCTCTCTAAAGCATGCTCGAAATCAGCTCGCACTTGATTGAGAGCACTGACATTCTTGTTTATCTGAGCATGTCGGTAATCAGCATAGCACTTTTGAATATAGGCAATAGAAAAGTTGGGATTGAGCTCAACAGCTTTAGCAAACTCAGCGGTCGCCTCGTCCATGCGTTCTAGCAGCAAGTACACCTGTCCACGATGATGGTAAATATCTGAGTTGTCAGTGTCCAACTGAGCGGCTTTGCCAAAGTCTTCCAAGCAACGTTCTGTATTCTCCAGCTGAGTGAACAGAGAAGCTCTCTTAATCAGAGCATTCACCTTAACCTTTGTAGGAGCTTCACTGTCAATAACCCTGCCCAGATCAGCCTGTGCTTCATCATGTCTGCCCAGAAGCAGATAGAATGTAGCCCTCATCAGCAAAGCTTCATTTTGATACTTTCCATCACTGTCCAACTCTTCAGTGCAAGATTGAACAATGGATTCATAGTCCTGGGAGTCTAGGGCCTTCTTAGCCTTTGCAAAACCACCATTGTCATCGACTTGAATCTTAGTGATAGGATCTTCTGAAAATGCTGAGAAGTATGTCTTAATGAAATGCTTGGAGGGCATGACCGGCTCACGTCTCGCGAGTGCCTCCCGCGCGTGCTGCCTACCGAGAGCCTTCAAGATTCTGTCAGCATTGACTAGCGAGCTCTGCACTTGGAACCTCTCAAGAATGCATGCAGATGTGACATCTTCCAAAGCTAATACGAGATCACCGCTTTTTTCAGCTGCACGCGAACGTCGCAGGAATGCTTTCACGTACTTCTCATTAAGTTTCAACGCGAAGGTGCAATCTTCTTTGACTTGCTCCCACATTTCACGCTTTTCATAGCAAGCCGACCGGTTCTGATAAAAGGTCGCGAGGTCGACAGTGCGGTCAGGAGGGCACGCCTCGATCGCTTCGTTGTATAAGGCGATAGCTTTATCATACTCGCCTGCATGAAAAGCTCGGTTCCCGGCGCCTTTCAGTTTCATCGCACGGTCGATGGCGCTCTCCGAGGTTTTGTTGTTGTCCTCGTTGTCTAATGAAATCGTTGTCTTTGCTTTCAACTCAGCCACCTTTTTCTTCTCGGGATCTTCTAATCTGTTTCTTAGGTAAAGGTAACCTAAGCCGATGGCCAGAGGTGCGCCGAGTAGAATGGCCAATTGCCATTTTGGAAATGGCGTACTGCCGGTAGACATCGCTTTAGGAAATTGTATAAATGTATGATTAAGATACAAATATTTATATAAGCTTCACTTCGTCAAAGAAATAAAGTCAACACTGAACAATAAATTTTTAATTTTTACACATTTCTTCCTATTTCACAAACTGACATGTCGGATGATGACGGCCGATTTGACAGATGGATGGCTGGATCAAGGAAGTTGGTCCCTTTAGGGTATATATAAAATCCTTGGGCTGGATGCATGCATAGAGCTGATCACATACTATAGATTAGCAAGCATAGACAACTAAAGCAAGCAAACCCACAGATCTAATACCTAAGCAAACCCAAAGAATACTTTTACTCGGGGAGAGCCACAGAGCAAACCACAGCGTGACCCATGATACCTACTACCCAAAGGGACGGAACGCTTCAAACAGAAAAAACGAGCAGAGCGAGAGGTACCACGTTTAGCCATTTGTCCCTTTCACACTACATGTCTTATATACAATGACATTCATGAACACATACTAGTGTGTGGTGTTGCCACTTTTGGAAAAATATTGTAACCGTAAATTTGGTATTAATTTGGGTAGTCCGTACATGATTTTATCAGCATCATTTTTAATTATTTATATTTTTATTTGTGAAACATAATATCTAAAAGAAAACTCTCATGGTTATTTAGGGTGCATCCGTTTATTATTGTAGTGATAAAAATAAGGAAAGGAATAAATTAGTATGTACGTGTGTTGAGTACTGCTTCCAACTATTCGACGGAGCAGCCAAGTACCAACTGGAAGCTTTAGATTCCGTAGACCGGCGTGCTATGAGGCTGATTGGTGACAGCAAGCTAGTCGCCAATAAATTACAAAGCATTGAGCACTGCCGTAAAGTAGCTTGTCTGTCTATTTTCTACCGGATATATTTTGGTGAGTGTGAGCAAAAGCTTCAAGACCTTATTCCACCCTCCCCCTTTTACTACAGCACAAGTAGAAGGACTGCACACTATCACCCCTTCCTCGTGGAAATTCCAAAAATTCGTACACAACGATTTGGGTTGTCTTTTATGATACGTATTGTCCAAGAATGGAACTCCCTGCTGTCCTCCTTGTTTCCTGAGAACTACAATCTAGGCATCTTCAAGGCTAGAATGAATAGATTTCTTCTAGATCAACGTGTTCCATCCTCGGCCACACCGTTGCTTACCATCAGGCAAGTTAGTGGCCAAACGTAGATCTATTCTGTATAAAAATATAAAAAAGTATGAAAAGTAATGAGGAATTAGTATCAGTGATTATGTCAACACTAGAAAGGGACAAATGGCTAAACGTGGTACCTCTCGCTCTGCTCGTTATTTCTGTTTGAAGCGTTCCGTCCCTTTGGGTAGTAGGTATCATGGCGTGACCACAGCAGTAAACGTAATGTCAGTTCAGCGCCGTCAAAAAAACAAAATTACAGACTGCAAAACAAGAATAATGTTGCATTTCCCACCCACCTATGGGTGTGTATTGCGGAAAAATGGGCGCTCACCTTTAACATGAGAATTAAACAACAAATAGCTTGCTAGAAACTTGTTTGCTTCTCTAGGAAAACATTCTTGTCTTGTATCTTACTGTCACTGTCTCACTGTTGACTGTTGTCAATGTCACTTTTTTGTCATTAATTTCAATTGCCAAATTTGTTATTTTTGACCAGAAAACAAAAATCTAAATTAAATTTCCATGAGATTTTTTAATGACAATATATTAATTTTACTGGCTTTCAATTACACTTTTAAAATAATTACCAATATTTTGTGGTAATTGATTTGCACGTGCCTAATTATAGTATCCAGATATGTTTCCCTCTAAACTGGGCACTGTTGTAAGTACATTTTTACATCTCATGATGAAAACTTATTTTAAATCAGATGCGCCCCGTGGTTGCAGCCGCGTTATATTTATATACTTCCTTGGTAGCGATTGCAACCTTCTTAGACTTATAATTATGACAATTTCTTTTTTTTCTATTATACCTAGAATGTATGTAAATAAATGAATGACTTCAATTCTAACCGTTCCATACAAAATGTATGGAAAAAGAATTTTCTTCATAATTGTTCTTGTATTTTCCCGTATTTTAATACTTATTCTACTATTCTGAGCGAGAGAAATCCAACAAATCAAAGATCATCAAAATCGGTCCAGCCGTTCTCAAGTTATAAATGGTGTAACTAACTTGATATTGTTTTATCATCATACTAATATTATAAATGCGAAAGTGTGTTTCTTTGTTGGTTTGTTTGTTCCTTGTTCACGCTGCAACGGAAACACGGATCGACCTGATTTTTTGCATGGCAGTTCAAGAGCCAGATAATGACATAGGCTACTTTTCATCATCATCATCATCATCACCATTTTTCACCACTACGCGAGTGAAACCGCGGGGCGCAGCTAGTAATTATATATACAGATAGGTACAGATACAGATTTATTCATAAATTTTAAAATTTACACGTCAGTAAGTTGTTAGGTAGGTACATCTAGGTACTACATAAATTTATCTGTTTAGTTTATATCTTGTTACAGGTACGGTTGTCACAATTCGTTTTGCCAAATAAATTGCTTGGGCTTACAGCAACACAATGTCAGCCAAAAAGACATAAAAACGAGTTATATGAACCGGACTATCTTATTGTAAGTATGCAATGATTTCTTATGACTGATCTCCACACTCTATAACATTAATTATAATTATGCTTTACACTCATTCACTATAATTATTTTCATTATATTTATTAATCCACCAACCCAGCACTGGGCCAGCGTGGTGGATATGGCCCAATCACTCTTTCGGGGGTAGGCTAAAAGTCCAGCAGTGGACTGTTAAAAGGCTGATTGTGACTATAATTATTTAAAGAAATGTACACACAACCACAAAGTTGTGCTTAGAATATGCATCCTCTGATGCATTGAATCTACTTAAGCTTAATTTAAGCAGAAATGAAAGAAAACAACAAATATTCAACAAAATTTTATTTTGATACATACAAGTATCAAACTCAGATATTTATATACTGAATATGTAGATTATATTTAGTAAATAAAAAAAGAATAGAAAAAAACTATTGGCTAACTAATCGCAAAAGAAATATCAGCTTTTCCATAGAAAACGGTCATTGACACTCAATAAAATGTATGGAACAGCAGTTTTTTTTTGCTATTTCACGGTTAGTCCCATAGTAAAAGTGGTTCATAGTACAGTCTATATGCGTAACCCTGTATATTTATATTTACATGATAGTCAGTGGTCTTACATCCAAATGTTTAGTGTGTTTTTCACTGAAATGTGTTTTCAAGTAAAATGAGTATATTTTCCAGAGCATGGAGCCAGACGAACCTGTGTATGACTGCTTGAACCTCCAGGTTAAAGGATATGACTTCACTCTGCTGGAAGCGTATCAGAGCCAACTCCATAAATATGCGGAAGTTATGGGCATACAAGTTGAAGAATGGTAAATCTGACTCATAAATGCAACCTTAACTCCAATGTCTATAATACTTGGTCCAAGTATAGCTTATTACAATGTTATTACAACTATCCGAGCTAATTATTGGACTGAGTATAATGTCCCTCTATTACCTCTTCTTGACTAAGGCGCTGCGCAAACGAAGACACTTCTTGTTGCCGACACAGCACACCCTGTACCAATCAAGTTGAAGCAACTGGACACAAAGTCTGCGCAGAGAGTGGCTGATTTCATACTGTTTATATAGAAATCAAATATTCATTGGTAGCTTGTATCCGACACAAGACACAAAAGTGTCCACGTTTGCGCCCTGCCTAAATGAGCGAACTAATCTGCATCAAATTTGGCTGGATAGTAGGCCCTTTAAAAAAATATGTCTTGTTCATTACTGCCTATCTTGCCTAATGTTAAGCCATGGTGTGGTCTACAATGGAGCAGCTTGCCTAAAAGAAACCGATTCACTTGCGTCATGAACACACCCAGATTGTAACTATTGAGGAACAGCCATACAGACAGAGCATTCCACAGTCATCTGTCATCTGTTCACAGGCATCTGTTCCCATAATAAAAGTGGAATCAAAGTGCTTTGTATGGATTTTCGGAATATCAACCATGAAATCGTGTCGCTGCCTCGCGCCTGCCATGGCCGAGAGAAAATGTGCAGGAGTTAAATAGATCTTGCAGGTCCGATGCACAGTCTTTGAAATGTATATCCAATATAAAACTAATAGGCCCGATGGACGAACCGATGGTTCTTATATGAGCTCATTAATTATTTTCTATTAAAAAAATTGCAAGCTACCAGCACTTGGACAACCTCTCAAACTAGGACAAATCATGGGAAACCCAGAGATATGGCAGCTACTACTTACATTTTAACAAATTTAGCTTGAAATGGTTCCAATTCTCTACATTTATTTATATTTATTCCAGTTGGGCGACTCCAGCACAGAAGCTAAAGATACAGCGGTTCAAAAAAGGAGGCACTGCCATAGATGCAGATTACAATCTCAATGTTTACGAACGTAATGTACAGGTAACTACTGTCTGAACGATTCGCGCTGACGCTTAATCAGCCAGCCAGGAAACTTAATCTATATCCTACTAATATTATAAACGCGAAAGTTTGTATGTATGGATGTTTGTTCCTCTTTCACGCAAAAACTACTGAATGAATTTTAATGAAAGTTTACAATAATATAGCTTATACATTAGAATAACACATAGGCTATAACGGGTTGTAGTAGCGAGGCCGAAGGCCGAGCTCTACGCGTAAGAAGTAGCGGGTTTCAGCTAGTCTTACTAATATTATAAACGCGAATGTTTGTATGTATAGATGTATGGATGTTTGTTCCTCTTTCATGCTGCAACGGAAAAACGGATCAACCTGATTTTTTGCACGGGTATAGTTCAAGAGCCAGAGAGTGACATAGGCTTTTCATCATCATCATCACCATTTTTCATCACTACGCGGGTGAAACCGCGGGGCGCAGCTAGTATTATATAAAACAAAGTCGGGTCAGTTACACCATTTATAATTCCAGAAGGGCTGGACTGATTTTCATGATGTTTGAATTGTTGGATTTCTCTGCCCAAATAGCAAAATAAGTAGGTATTAAAATAAAGGAAATAAATTATAAAGAAAATTCATTTTACCATACATTTTGTATGAAATGGCAAGAATTGAAGTCATTGACATGATTATTATATCATAGAAAAAAAATTGTATCCAAGTCAATGAAGGTTGCTGTCGCTACCAAGCTACCAAGGAGGTTTAAGACGCGGGTGATACCGCGGTGCGCGGCTAGTTTAATAATAAAACTCCGGAGTATGCGACGTCACGTATATTTTTGGATAGAATGGCCAAGGAACAGAATGAATGAATGTCTCTAACATATTCCCCGACAAAAAATAAGCTAGACTTTACAAAATATATTATATATCTAAGAACATAGTATTTAATTTAATTTGGTGACCTAATAAAATTTTAAGGTACCGTTCGTTTAACACATAATTGGTTGCGAAAGTTGACTAGTAGTAGATGGTCTTAAAACTTTTTAATCTTTGACCTTCAGGTGACAGATGTCCCCGCATGGGCGTTAGGCACGCTGCTCCGCGTCGCTCGTACATTACTCCCTGAAGGATGCACGTTGAATGTGAACGAGCACTCCATAGCTCACGAGGAAGTGCGCTATGTACCCGACAACCAACTCCTCGAGCTGAAGCAGCAGCTGGAGGGAATGGGAGGCAGCCGCGCTGAGACCAAAAAGAAGAAGAAGTGAGGGTTGTATATTATAATTTTTGTAAGTAGATATTTAAATAAATAGTTGAGTTTGTTATTTGAATATTTTTATTTAGATTAATTAGCAACTTAAACAGCCATGTGCATCGTGCATTTTAACGATGACTTTCGCACTGGGCCCTCATTCTGTAAGTACAAAATCGCACGTAACGCGGCGCGTTAAGTTAACCTCATATACTCGTAGTTGGCCTATATTTCCTAGGAAATAAAGGTCACTTTTTTAGAGGTTAACTTAACGAGCCTCGTTACTTGCGTGTTTTAGTTAGTGAATAAGGGCAGAACAGTCACTTACATATTCAGGGTTACGCAGAAAGGGTGTACTAAGCCGAAAGTATATATTATACTCCACAGTACCCATACGAACAACTTTTACGATAGGAACAACTCTGAAGTCGCGAAAAAAATATCATATCCATAGAAAACGGTCATTGACTCTTGACAAAATGTACGGAACAGCTGATATTTTTCAGGGTTGGTCCCATAGTAAAAGTTGTTCATAATGATGAGTATTACGGATGCCTTTCGGCTTAGTACACCCTTTCCGCGTAACCTTGTGTACGCGTTCGAGTTATATGGCTAAGTATTATCATATCAAAATCACAAACACACAACTAAGACCACAACCACCGTTGTGTTTGTATCACAATAAAGAGTTATCTATCATAAATTATTTTCAAGCATTCTACCCACAATCACTTAATAGTGAATATATTGTAGATGGTGAAGGTCTTTGTTCGCATACCATATTTTATACTGACCATAGACTGGCAGTCAAATCTTACCTATTATAAGTAATTAACTTCGAATTGACTTAAATCATTCAAAGCTCTACAATTAAGCATGTTAAGTGAAGTTTAGACTAGCAAGAAATTCTCACAATTTATTGCTACTGGACTTGTAAGAATGAATATTAAACTTTAATTGATCAAAGCACAAAAGGCTCGCAGTCAAAAGGCTCTTTGGGGCCTGTAAAGGTTCTAGCTGAGTAGTTACTTGCAGGCAGCAAGAATTATAGATGGCGTCACCAACGCTTAATATAGCATTCCGATGTTGGCAACCGCGACCGGCGGCAGCGGCCGCGTCACGCGACGTTGTCGCCGATCGACGTTGTGTGTCGCTTGCATTATTTAGCACTCCATCTATACATCCATGCATGAATACCTCCTTGTTTTGACTCGAAGGCAGGCGCTATGGCCTGCACAACAATTGTATTTAAACTTTAAGTATTTGCTATCGCGAAATTCGTAGGAGCTCGAGCAAAATTATCCATATTATTCGGCTGGTTTAAAAACTATGCCAAAATTTATGTTTTTTTTTTGTGGGGCCACTTCAAAAGTTTTCTCTACATGAAAAAAAGAAACACGCAAATTGGTCTCCAGATGCCAGCGTAATAATGCCAGATTATAATAGCTTTGATTTTGATGACAAGGAGATTGGGGTTAAAAATTACAAAATTTCTGCTTATGTAAAACTTACTAAAGCCATAGATGTAGATATCCAGATATGCCCATGCAATGCCCATGCTAGAATTCTCTCAAAGTATGGAGTCAAAACTTGCAACAAAAAAAAACGGTTGTGTACACTATGTTTGTTTTGTTTGTACACTGTATAGTTATTTTGGAAGAAGTCAAGTTCTGCAAGTTTCTTTGCAATTCTAAACTGCGCTTTATTACAAATCGTGCAATTATACTAAGATCAGCCATTCGCTCGAGAATGTGTGTGAATTGTGTACATAACTGATAGTACTTATTACTGTACAGTAGTGTATAATGATACCTACACTGGATTAAGCAATTTTATTCTAAACTAGCTGCGCCCCGCGATTTCATCTGCGATATAAAATCGTGGTTAAGTTTTCTGACATTTTCAGCAAAGTATTAGAAAATTTAAAAAAAATGAATGAAATCGGTTTAATCGTTCTCAAATTATGGCGTGACCAAGGTAAAAAGTAGATCAAGAAGTTTTCGAGATTTCGTGATGAGTCAGTGTCTCAATGAGCCATACGTACGCCACTGCTTGTGTCTGGGTATCTGTGGCACCATAGATCCCAAACGGCTGAACCGGTTTTTTTTTCAATATTGACTTAATCGTGTGTTCTTAGCTATGGCACAAGAAAATCTGTTCAGCCGTTTGAAGAATATCAGCTGTTTTATCGAGGGTTTAAAAACCCCAATTTATACTTGTCTCATAGCGTAGGTAATTAATGTACGTATTCAATGTCTTGGCACCCAGATACCGTAACACAATCTCGAAAGCATTCTAATATTACATACGTTTTGCTAGAAAGAGACAGAGAATCCGTACTCTATATCCACCAAAAACTTAAAACGCTCATATCTCAGAGATTTATCAACCAATTTAGTATATTTTTTTAGTATGCTAAATGTATTTAGTTATATCCATCGCTAAGCCTGTTATTTGTAATAAATGAAACATGAGGATACATGCCTATTATGGATTCCTTTCGGCTTAGTACACACTTTCCGCGTAACCCTGTACTATATATGCTATAATTATCAACAATAACTTGATTCCTATTGAAATCGTAGGTAACTGACCTAAACCCATTAAGCAGTCAGTTATTTTACTCCCTTCATAGCCTAATTATATGGCAGGCGCTGTTAGCCAAAGAGTTCTAGATCGGTTGACTTGCCTCATTGCCGGTGTTCTGATTAAGCTGAGTACTCACTATCGAACTGTGACCTTTGCGTGTTACTGTGACCAAATAACATGTGTACATACGTATATACGTGGTTCGCGAACCTGCCGCAAGCTGGAAGTATACCTATTATTTGTTCTACGAAATATTATTTTACTCTGTGATAATTTAATTATAAAAACCGGTCATGTGCGAGTCCGGATCGCGCGCTGAGGGTTCCGTACTACAACAAAATACAAAAAGTAGTGTAAAAAGACAACATCTCGCGGTCACCCATCGAAGTACCGACCGACTTGCTTAACTTGGCGGTGAACAAATTTGGCACAGACTCGCACTATTATTTATTATTTTACTTTAGTTAGAAGGTGTTCTATAATCATGCCCAGTTATACGTAACGTAACTTATACGTATTACCGTTTTTAGGGTTCCGTACCGAACGGGACCCTTTTACTAAGACTACGCTGTCTGTCTGTCTGTCCTACCTTTTAACGGTTGTATCTTTCAAACCGTAATAGATAAATTTCAGTAATAATAACCGCGAGTTGGCGGCAGTGGCTATTATATATACATATTTTAAAAAACAGAAAAAAAGATAGTCAGTTTTTTTAATACAGAATATGTAATGTTACGGCGGATTAACTAAGAAATGTGCCCGGCTTTGTAATTTGTCCGGTTTTTTTTAGCTCGGGCGATTTAATACTAGTAATAAAACATACATAATTATGATTTAATCTTGATTAACGTATCACAAAACACAAAACAAAAATCATCTTTTACAATTTAACCAACATAAAATGTATGTACTTTTATTGAAATACCCGGCTTTAGGTAAGGACTATTCAATAATTTGATATGGTAACCAATAACCAGTAACCGTAGTACTGTTACGGTTCTATAGTGAATACCAGCTTTAGTATCTACATTATGAAAGGCCCGCCTCAACTTTGAGTTTGTAATGGGTAACACAATATCAGAGTCGGTAATCTCAGATAGTCTGGTGCGGATAGTGAACTATCCTTTCTCTCTGTTAGTAAAATGATCGGCTTGTCGTTTGCAACACCACTCCGGGCTAGGCACGTGTGACAATTACAAATAGAACACGTTTTATTTACCTACAGACCAAATTATCTGCAGATATGGGTAAGAGGTTCGATTCCCACCCCGGACAAACATTCATGTAATGAACATTTGTGATTGTTCTATATCTGTGTTAATATCTATTTAAGTATGTATTTAAAAATATAATTATATGTATGTATATCTGGCAGCTATATTACAAGCTTTGCTTAGTTTGGGATCAGATGAACGTGTGTGCAAATTTGTCCCGAATATTTCAAAAATATTAAAAAAAAAAAAACATGAGACAAACATGGAAGACACAAAAACACGAACAACTAACACACCAGAGCAGATACCAAAATTCATCTTTTAATAAAGGTCTGGGTGTAAGTTGTCCTTGTATTTGTATGGGTTACATGGAATCTCTGACAAAAAAAATATATATACATAACTGCTCCGTCTCCTCAGATCCAACATCTCAATACCACACGGCACAAAATGTACTAATTGTTTCACAACACTAATACCTACCTAATAATCATAAATAATATTAATAGTCTTATTGAAATATAAAAATTAAGTAATATTTCATCTTTGACCGCGACACAAAAAATATTGTCACGGAATGTATAAGAATATTTTCATAATTAATTCCACTCTAATGTTTACTACAGAGACGTAGTTATGTACCTACTTACCACACGTTATAAACGGATGCGTCACCCATGACCCGTGTGAGTCCAAATTACACAATTTGCTATCTTGTATTTATGTCGCTTCGCGGTGGGTAAATATTCAGGACGCGCGTGTCGTTAACCTTCCATGTGTGATCTAGGCAGCAAACACCCTACCATGTCATCTTTGAAATTAACTTAGATAGCAAGACACATAAACGAGACCGCTAATTTGGAGGGAAATAAGATTTTTGCAGTGGTACGGCTCTTGCAGTGTCCGTTTGGGGAAGTACCACTTCTTTGCCAGTTATTCAACCGCCATAAGTGTTTAACATTACAGCTGTGTTTTGGATTGAATATTTCCAGTGAAGTTACTAAAGCATAAAGAGATTTTACATCATAACAGGGTGACGAGCACAGTGCATTGCGGCGCAGGTTTTTTTTACTGCCATAGATGGCAAACAAGCTGACGGGCTGCCTGATAGTAAGCAGTCACCGTCACCTAGTATGTATACTTGGTACACCAGAGGTATCATAAATATCGTTCCCGACGCTTTAAGAATCTATTTAACTTGCCTTTTGAAGAACCCATGTTGTAGCCTCTCGGAAACACCACGGAAGGTAGCTCATTCCACACTTAGCAGGTGTGAAAGGTGTGAAGCAAGAAAGATCGTGTGATTCGCAGTGTGTGATTTACACTGATCTATAATATGTGGATGTGCTTTCAGGCGGAAATCGTTGAAGTTTCAAATTCTGGGTGGCACTAAACTGTTGTGGGCAAGCGTGACCCTCATATTATAAGGCGAGTGTCGCACAGCTGTATAAAAATAAAAGATCAAGACAATTTAGTTTGGCTTTATCTCATCATCATCATCAGCCAGAAGACGTCCACTGCTGAACATAGGCCTCCCCCTTTAACCTCCACACTGTACGACAGCCTGCCTTTTGCATCCACTGGATGCCCGCGACTCTCACAATGTCGTCGGTCCATCTAGTGGGAGGCCTCCCTACGCTGCCTCTTCCGGTTCGTGGTCTCCACTCCAGAATCTTTCTTCCCGGTTCCCGGTTATCGGTTCTTCGAGCGATGTGAGCTTTATGTGGGCTTTATCTCAGTGAACACTTATCCACCTGAGCAGACGTTGGTCGTCTAGAATCTCAAGGTACAAAAAATCTATGATATGAAAAAAAATATTAACGTAAACAAAGACATAAAATAACTAAGGGCTTATGTTTAAAAATAGGATTCATTTTTTTTATAAATTAAATCCTTTCCTACTAATATTATAAACGCGAAAGTTATATCGTGTGTATGGATGTTTGTTCTTCTTTCAGGCAAAAACTACCGAATGGATTTTAATGAAAGTTTACAATAATATAGCTTATACATTAGAATAACACATAGGCTATAACGGGTTGTAGTAGCGAGGCCGAAGGCCGAGGCGAGGCGTACGAAGTAGCGGGTTTCAGCTAGTTGTATATATTTTGTTCACAATGGGGAGCAAAAGGTATTTTATACTACATTTGTACTTCCAAATACAATCACAGTAGCTACACTATCAGGCCATCATGTTCCCACTGCTAGAACACAGGCCTTCCTTCAGAGAGAGTGGATGGGCCGTAATCCATGCTGGCCCAGTGCATTTTGGTGAATGCAATATGTCTTTTAACTTTTGAGGTTCTCAGATGTACGTACGTCATTAGTATTTAAGTCGTGGTTGTCCCATTGCCTTTTGTGGATGCAAAAGGCTGGCTGTCGTTCAGTGTGGAGTTTAAAGGGGGAGGCCTATGTTCAGCAGTGGACGTCTTCTGGCTGATAATGATGATGATGATGTCCCATTGCAGAGCTAAGGCGTCTATTCTTTGCTTCTCCTCCTCTCTCTTCTGCGCTATGGTGTACCAGTGTTTTGTATATTTACTAATATAGGTACCTTGAGCGTATTGTTTACTAGCTGCGCCCCGCGGTTTCACCCGCGTAATGATGAAAAATGGTGATGATTATGATGATGATGAAAAGTAGCCTATGTACTCCAGCCCTTGAACTATACCCATGCAAAAAATCAGGTTTATCCGTTGCTCTGTTGCTGCGTGAAAGAGGAACAAACCAACAAACCTTTCGCATTTATAATATTAGTAAAGTATGATTTAGATGAATAAAAAGTAGCTTATTTTTCTTGGGATAAACAAGTAAGTACTTACCTACCTAAATGCGCGACCTTTATTTAGAGGCGCCACTTCTAATTTTTAAAATAATAAACCCTGAAGATACATCTCAGTTTGAGATTAATTACTGACCTTATTGGATAACATCAACAGTAATTACGTAATCTTTAAAGCTTAATGAAACAAGTATAAATAAACCGACCAAATTCACTGCAGTTATTAAACTTTTTTATTTAATTGATCTAACGAACTTACCTCAAGTGAAGTTCGATCCTTAATTGTCCTGCCATAAGTTTTTTTTTTAAACCAGCCGTTTATTTATGCTTGCCCCAAACGCATATATATTATGTATCACAGAAACAAGGTAAGTAGATATATGCCTGAAAACAATTATTATTCGGGTTCAAATGTTTAAAAAAAAAATAGGCTTGCGCTTGACCGCCAACTCGCCTGATGTTAAGCGACGCGTGATGCGAAATGTCTCCGTTTTTCAGCCACTTTATTCACTAAACCTAAAAAAAAACAGTCGATTTTTTTTAAAACTTGTTTTAATTATAATAATGTAAGAAATTACAAACCAGTCACTGCTATTTATTGCAACTTTTTCTAAGGGTTATACTTATTTGTATAACATGAATTTTTGCACCTGGCTATACATCAGTTCTGGAGCACCTTCTGGAGTATAGTAGGAATGTCACTTAAAAACGGTATTTTTAACTAATAATTTATAATGACAAATGCGTGGAGTATTTGCGAATTAATTAAGGTACATACGGGTTTTATAATTATACGAAACCAGTAGGGAGGAGTACTTTGAGTAAAGTTTTGTATTTTCATGGAGTAGAAAGCTTATATTTTTTTTTTTTAGTTACTTATGACAATTTCTTATAGTACTTTGGCAATAACCTCTCGCGGGTGACACCGCGGGGCGCAGATATAACGCAGTCTGCGTCCATACTGCATTGTCGCTTTGCGCAACATCCTTTTACTTTGGATATTAACTTTTCAAAGGCGATCTGCAATTCGCCTGTGAGATATGACTGATGTGCTCTTGGTTGCGCAATGCACATTGCCGGACCGGACAAATAATTTGCGACTATTGTTAAATATTATGTTGATGGCCATAATTAGAGCAGAATAAGTGGGTCAGAGAAAATCTCTGCAACCAGAACTGAGGATTCCACTTTGCTAGGTTTTTGATTGGCGGGCCATTTTTTGGGTCCTATACCTACGTTCTCGCCCACTGCTTCTGCCCTGACGATGCGTCCACCAGCAAATTGGTGTTCGTCCTGAGGATACAGACTTGGATTTAATAAAAAACAGTGTCATAAAATAGTTCTGAAATCTACTGTTTTTTTTTAATTTACGGTAAGGGGCCTCATTACGCTACCCCGCTGCCTCCAAATAACGATATTTAGGTAGATTTATATGCCAACAAGCATTCCATCAGGAAGCGTAAATTTTTTCGGGATAAAAAGTATCCTATGGCAGTCTTGGGCTCTCTGACTATCCTTATCTCTGATCAACTCTCCCGATGTTAAGCGATGATGCGGCCTACGATGGAGCACGCTTGCCTAGAAGAAACCGATTCACTCCCGATTTGAAGACATCCAGACACACGCCCACAAATTCTACTTTTAGTAATATTTTATTGCTATTTGTGTGTTCCTTTCTCCTAACCTAATGCAGGTTAGCTTATTGTTTTAACCGACTTTAGAAAAGGAATCCACGATACGATCCGTTTTTTTAAATGTTTGTACACTGATGAAGTACAAGTACAAGTGAAAATACAAATAAAACTTAACTAAAATAGAAAACAAGTATACGGCAGTATAATGAGCGGCTTTATCGCCTAAAGCAATTTCTTCCAGGCAACCTTTGGATGGACAGTACTGAAGAATTTTAAATCGGTCGGAAATTTGTGTCCTTTTTTAATTATGTACTTAGCTCTCAAGGTGGTCGCACGAAACTTTCATTAACTTTGCACAGTAGTTAGCTCTAATAAAACGAATAATTTTTGGTGGAGCGCCTGTTAATTTGGCAATGTCAATAATTTTGTTCGAGCGCTAACTAATTTAGAAGTCAGTTTTTGTATTGATAATTATTGACTTTGAATATACCGAGTGCGTCTAGACGATGGACATAATATTATAGTCAAAGATATCATTGTACTCATCATTATAAACAACTTTTAATTTGTGACCAAACCTGCCATCGCGAAAAAAAACTGTTGTTCCATAGAAAAATCGTATATGGAACATCTGATTTTATTTACGCGACTTCAGTGTTGATCCTACAGTAAAATTTGTTTATAATGAGTACAGGACCGGAAAATATGGCGCGCTGAAGAGGAGAGGAGAAAATAGTTGATGATGATGATGATAATGAGTACATTGATGTCCTCGAATATATCCATAGTCTAAGAGAACACCCGTCTAACAATTCTTGACGTTTATAATAAAACAATATTTATAAGAATTTCAATATCGCCTACAAAAGACATCAACGCGCACAGAACGCGCGCGGTGATCTGTGCGCGTTTGTGTCTTGTATATGTCGCAGATTGATTGCCGAATCAGCTAAACAAAACCACTAGTTATTTTACACAACAGCTCCGTTATTTAAAACAGCTGAACAGCGTTTAGCTGGATTGCCATTGCACTACGTTTAACAAAACTGCTACCTGAGTATAGACGTAATGCAGAATGGCTTATCTGCTATCCATCACTAGCACAAAAGGTAATAAGTACATGTTACTACTTACTCAGTGCCTATATAATATTCCATTACTGAGACTGTGATATCTGTTATTTTAAGAAGTTCAATATCGCCTACGAAAGACGCGCGCGATTCACTGTACTGCGCGTTTATGTCTTGTAGGTACATGATAACTAAGTCCTACTACTACTTAGTAGGTATATCTTATTTCTATTACTATGGCTGCGATATCTGTTATTCATAATTAAGCAGGTATATCATTACCAAGTTCCGTAAGTAGGGTAAGTATATACAAGTTTATTTAAATTCATTAACCAAAAGTAGGTAAATTTTGTATGTGCAAAACAAACATAAGTTGGTAAAATATAATTATTTACCTCTCTCCAAGTATCTTCTCTAAAAGGTTATTAGCTTAATTTGTTTGGGTGCAACCTTAGTGAACTAAATTGTTGTTTACACGCCTCTGAGGCCTTCACTAGCACCACCCGTCTTATTTGACCGTAGGTTATGGAACATTGTGTAACTGAGATAACGATCACATCAGAATGGATTTTACCATTAGGTACGCTTATCTATGCGATCAGTGCCCTCACGTAGGTTGTTTTATTACACCCTTCTTAGAGAATTTAGCACTAGTTTATTTATAGAATTTAAATTGACTCTTCATTTACATCGCAGCCTTTTTTGTAAGTTGGTGCCCGTGTGGCAAAGTATTCAGAACGACGATCGATGACTTTTTTTACCTACAAAAAAATCTATTTTATTCTAGATTCTCAAATCGTTTTTTTTATATTTGTTACTTCAGAACTCCGTCATTTATAAACCAATTTATGAAAAAAAAATCAAAGGGGTCTACTATATACTTTTAGGTTGGTCCCATAGAATTTAATTAAAATCGTTTCAGTAGTTTGGTTTTAAAATCAAAATAACTGGAAAATATGACATCCAAATAAACGAAATTGCGTTTTTACAAATTTTGAAGTCGGTTTTTTGTGAAACCGAAAATTCGGAAAAAATTGTTATTAAAATTTTACTTTTTTGCCATCGATATTCCTGCTCTATTTAATACCAAAGGCAAAGAAGGCTGCACTTAATGGCCAGAGGTATCACTTACGTAGGTAGGAACATTTTCAATTTTTTTAAAAATAAAAATCACAGTGTGCTTTATAAAAACGATTAGGCATTATTAACTTTAGAATAACATTGCAAACGGTATAAAGATTTTTTTTATTTGTTTCGATCTCTTCCGCTAAATCAAAACATATCAACATGAAAATTACTTGAACATGAAAACATTTGCAATGTTTTAAAGTAATTAAAAGAATGCCCAATTATTATTTTTGATACTTATTTATATAATTTAGAATTTAGCGAATTTAGATATTTTCAAATGTTGAAATATGCATAAACGCAAAGGACACAGCTCCGACTGGCGAGCGCGGTCTTAAGTAATTTCGCTTTTATGTAGGCTAATCGAAAAATCTAAAAACTCGAGTGGCGTTGGTTTCAGCCCCGCCACTGCCTATTAAAATTCCGGGCTATACCCGTGAATTAAAATATATACTGCGGAATTATAAAATACATTTATTTCAGAAAAAGTTAAAAAGAAAATAATAACTAAACCGGATTAAATACCTTACGGGTAGATGTTTAAAGCAATCCAGTTTAGGTGATGAAAAATTTTGCGCGTCCGCAAATCGTATCTGGCGCGTTAAGGTTCACGTTCGCTTGATTTTCCGAACTGCGCGGTTTTAACGTTAGTTTGATATCGCGTAAGCAGTTGGCAGTAAGGACCCTGTTGAACCAGTTACATCATCATCAGCTCCCTATTTACTCATTAGCATTTGTCTACTATTAGTAGCAGACCTCACGCAAGATTTTCTGCTTTTCACCAGCACTCCACTTCCCGCTACTAAGACATCTATGTTTTTGTAAATAAATAAGAGTCATGATCGAATTTAATTAGCCTATAATTTGAGTAATGACCACCTACATATATTATATTATGAGCCTTCCTACCCAAGATGACCTCATAAAGAAGGCGAAGGGAGATGAGCGAGCGGAGCGACCACGACTGCGGATTGATCCGGCAGTCGCAAGGCCAGCGATGATGGCTGTTGAAATCAGTTATGAACAAATTACCCTGCATTATTAGAGTAAACTTATTACTCATACCTATAATTTTTATTTTCGGTATTACTGAATTAAGTTTTGCTAGGTTTTATCCTTAACTTTATTATCGCGTAAGATTTTTTGTAGGCGCACGAATTATTATGGTACCTACTTACCACTTCGGCGAGTGCATTAAAATTTGATCTGCATGATCTAATGGGCTCCTGCAAATTTTTCTAACGGACGGCTAGGGCGGGCATGAAATGGCGACACCGTTTCATGGTTGATATTCTGAAAACCCGTACGAGACGCTTTCATTCCACTTTTATTGTGCGAACCGCTAGACTGTGGAATGCACTGCTTGAATTGGTATTCACCGAAAGTTGCAATCTGCATGGGTGTTTTCAAGTGGCGAGTGAATAGGTTTCTTCTAGGCAAGTGTGCTCCGTCGTTGACAGTATCACTTCCCTCCTTTATTATACTACTCTTTGGTATCACTGGTTAACATCAAGCGAGGAATATACTACTCTCCACCAATGCCACCAATGCTCTCTACCGACATCAAGCGAGGTGGTGATTTTTTTTAAATTCATAAATAGGCTTGTCTATTCAACTTTTGCCTATTTTTTTTCTTTTTAAGACTGACTTTTTAAAGTTTGTCTTTATAATCAATTTGATATATTCTAATTATTGATCAAGGACTTTGGTTTGACGAAGTAAAATACACGTCAATTATTGTTTGTTACCATATGTTTCTTACACCCTCAAACTAAGACATATCGACACAAAAATTTCTTTGTTTGTAAATTTCTTTGTCAGCAAAACTTGGTTTTGTCACTTTTTGCAAATTCACACTCAGTGATTACATTTTCAATAATGTGTAAATGCGCGAGCGATAGAACTGAGGACAGGAAGAGCCGCTTTAATAGTATGCTTGGATACTTATTAGATACTTGTCAAAATGATCATAAGCAGCATAATAGGTACAGCGACTGATCATTATTGGTGGTGGCAATTATTTCACCAGAAATCATACATGTAGGTTGTACGATGGTCTTCAAGTTGCAACTTCACACAAACAAGCTAGAGTTTGTGTGCATTTCTCACACAAACTCTACCGTACGATGAAATGTGAATAAGTAAATAGCCCCGCTAAACTATGCAAGAAAATGGCCTCTTCAAAATTAGCATGAAATTTAGATACACGAGTGATAACAGTTACAACATCGTAATTACTGTAATAAATAGAAGACTAAAACAATTATGATTCACCAAAAACTGCTGGCTAAATTTACTTAATAAGAAAGAAATTATCATTAAACAGCAGCAAGCAGGCAGGCTTAAGCAGTAGGTGTGAAGTCTATTTATTTTTGCTCAAGTCTGTGAGGGTCGAACGAATTTGAAGTCATCGTTAAATAAATAAATATTCGGGACATTTTTGCACACGCGGTCATCTGTCTCCAAACTAAGCAAAGCTTGTGATATGCCTGCCAGAGACTGATATAGTATTTTTTTTTAAAATACATACTTAAATAGAATAACACCCAGATATAGAACAAACACAGATGTTCATCAGATGAATGTTTGTCCTGGGTGGGAATCAAACCCACGCTCCCAAGTGCAGAAGACAGGTTCACTACCAACTAGACCAACGGGCTATCAAATCATTGGCGTATATTCATCTCCAAGAAATGATTTATGTAGCATCCGAATCATATCTGCGCTCATGGCTAAATAAGCTGATTCTGAAGCCATAGATGCGCACACAATTCTTTCAGATATCAACTGAGCTGAAGTAACCTCTTCATGGCTACATCGACGTGATTTAGCTAACACAGGCATGTCCAGCACCATGACAAGCAAAAAATTCACTTGTTACCATTTTATTTCGTGAAATATATTAGAATATATTTAATTAAAAATCTACTTATGAGCGATGTGAAGATTAAACGGGCTGCAAAATGTAAATATATAGGTTGCACTATTACGAACACAAATACAAGAGAAGAGGAGATTGACGTCCGGATCCACAATGCCCTCCGTTGTAGTGCAGCATTCCATTAGACGTTAGTGTCAGTGCCGGTTTTAGCACTACCAGCGGCGCCCTGGGTGAGATGTCAACCTTCCCCTTACAAAGGGATGATAAAAAATCATATTGCATGTATAGATTTGAGCGGCAAACCTTATTGAGTCTGCAGGCGAGGCGCCGTGCATGCTCATTTACGCACGAGCACGCACTTGCGTTGAGATTCAGAGGAAGTACCTACGGCTTTGACTAGTGACTTTTTAAATGTATTAATAGGCTTGCGTTTTACCGCCCACTCGCCTGATGTTAAGCGATGATGCGGTCTACGATGGAGCACGCTTGCCTAGATGAAACCTATTCACTCGTGATTTGAAGACAACTAGATTGTAACTATTGTAACAAAAATAAATACAAAAACAAAATCATTTATTCGGGCATAATTTATTGTAAGCTATAGTACCTACCTATTGATCCCAGAGAATTGAACTAGTCAGAGACTGTGAGACGGGAATGGCTTCTCCTATTTATGTATCAACTAATTATACTAAAACAGACATATAAATATAACATTTTAAAATTAGGTAAATAACTATTAAGTATTTTTTTTTAATAACTTTGATTACTATGCCAATAAGTAGCTAAAAGAAAATAATGAAATAAAATATTTTTTTAACTATTAAATGCAACATAGCCTGCGCTATTCTATGCGCAATAACTTAGTCCATTGCTATGGAAGTAGGTGCAGTTCTTGATGTTTCTAGGGTTTTCTCAACACAATTGATTGCTCTATACTCTATTGCAGTGGTTCCCAATTTTTTCTTGCGTACCACTTCAAGACAGACCTCCAAGTCACGTACCCCTCGAGCTCGGCTCAAGCACACCAAATTCATTTGCAGTTCGGTCCGGTGCAGGCGTAGTTTGTGAGGACCAGTGAAGTACACAATTCTATGAAAGACGTAACACCGTATGCAGTCCGTTTGTAGTCCGTCTGCATCCAACGGACTGGATACAGCATGTGGTCTACTCCAGCCTTTATTGCAGGAATGATAAATAAAAAATGAAATACTGGTACCGGGATACTGATAAAACTATCTTAGTCAAGATATTGCCGCGCATCGCGTACCCCTTGATGCAACTTCGCGTACCCCTAGGGGTACGCGTACCACTAATTCGGAACCACTTTCCTATTGCATTTGCGACGGTACGAGTATACGCTGTCTGAGACGCTGCATGAACGCACAACAGCATGGCATGTCCTTAGAGAGTAAAAATATAATTCCCGTAACTTAATTATTAGACTGGTACCTATACTACTAATGCTTTTTTTAAACAACTGTTAGTATAGTCTTAATAGAATACCTTATTTTTGTTTTTATAAGTTAGACAACTGAATTACGATGACCATGTAATTATATATGGAGATTGTTTTGCGTAACATTTAAATACAGATTAATCAATAATATAATAACACCAAACGATTACGTACTTGCAGTCTTGACCCAAAAAGAAAAGATTTTTGTTTTAAGCTTATTAGCTTTTAAACAAAATAATATTAGAATCAAATTAGAATCAATAACCTCTAGTTTTGGGTATTAGAAATTTTAGCAAAACATTAGCAGGTGCCTACTTACGACTAAACGAATAAAATATATTTAAATTGTTTTTATTTTATTAAATAATAGGCTTGCATTTGGCCGCCAACTCGCCTGTTGTTGATGGAGCACGCTTGCCTAGAAGAAACCGATTCACTCTTGATTTGAAGACTCCTAGATTGTAACTAAGGGGGAACACCCATTCAGGCAGCGCATTCCACAGACTAGCACAATAAAAGTAGAGTCAAAGGGCTTCGTACGGGATTTCGAAATATTAACCCAAAAGCGGTGTCGATTTTTCGTGCCCACTCTGGCAATCGGTACTCTAATAGGAACGCCGTCACTGGTGGCTGGGAATGTTATTCTCGATTTCCATAACTGGTGGCGAAGCTGGTGACAACTGGGAATATAAAATTATCGGTAGCCACCACTGGTGGCAATAATTGGGTTTTTGTTTCACGATAAGGAAAGTGACTGTCGAGCCATATTCATCTTATTCGATAGAAATGCCTACTTAACTCATCTAATATTTCAAAAACCTTTTCCTTAATCAACCGACAGCTTTATTTCGACAGCTCAACCGAAATATGTATCTTATCTTAAAGCCATTTTCGACGCGTCTAGGGTTCATTCAATAAATTTATGCACATACTGAACTTCGCATTAGAAGGCATATTTTAAGTGAGGAGTAATCAACATTTCAACATTTAGTGGCCGAGTGGTAGCATGTGCGCTTTATAATCTGACATACATACACATACCTACATAGGCCTCCCCATCGATCTTCAAAAGGGCCGGTTGGAAGCGGCCTGCATCCAGCGTTTACCTGCGGTCTCTTTTAGGTTGTCTGTCTATCTTGTGGGGGTGGATATCCTACGCTGCGCTTACCGGTCCGTGGTCTCCATTCAAAAACCTTTCGGCCCCATCGGTCAGCTGTTCTGCATGCTATGTGCCCTGCTCACTGCCACTTCAACTTGCTAATCTGGTGAGCTATATCGGTAATTTTCGTTCGTCTACGGATCTCCTCATTTCTGATTCAATCTCGTAGAGAAATCCCGAGCATAGCTCTCTCCAAAGCTCGTAGTGCGACTTTGATCCTCAGTGTCTTAAGTGCCAGACTCACGTAGTATGGGTACATTCCCTTATCTCGTCGCAGATATTTATAGCTAAATAGTACGTAGCGCCCCGCGGTTTCACCCGCGTGGACTTTCCCTCAGGATCGTAAATTTTTCCGGGATAAAAAGTAATAGTCTATTTCCTATTGTCAATGCTAGTCTGGAATGCGCTGCCTAAAAATCTCATTTTTAACCGACTTCAAAAAAGGAGGAGGTTCTCAATTCAACTATATCTTTTAGCCTGGTTACTAAGATACCTTAGGTACCTACTACGGTAAAGTCTTTGGGTAATGTAAGGTACCTACTTAGAATTACTACACCTACAACATCAACTAAGATAATTCTAACATCATTACTTTGGGTTTTACAAGTTTCTAGTCGAAGCCAGGGTCATTTTGTGGTTTAAATTTGAAGACTGCTTTTTGCATGTAGTACTTCAGTAAATCATCATTAGGTACTGTAAAAATATGTAATTCTGACCGGATTATCTATAAGACCTTGAACTCTGGTCAGGATTCGAATCCGCATCTGTATTCGGTCCAAGTTTTTTAGCTGACAGCTGCAGTAGAATTTAAAAAGTTGAATGAAAACTGTAAATACTAATCATTTTTGCGGAGTTTTTGAACGTAAGATTTGTACCTGGTAACCGATATAATAAAGTACTAGTTTTTTAACCTCGATAAAAGAGCTGATAATCTTCAAACCGCTACAGATTTTCTTGAATCATAGCGAAAAACTCTCGACCAAGTCACCTTTCAACAAAAAATTCTTCTGGGCAAGCGTGCTCCATCGTAGACCGCATCGTCGCTTAACATCAGGCGAGATGGCAGCCAAGCGCAAGCCTATCTACTATATAAAAAAAGTGGTTCGCCGTTTGGGAACTATAATGCCTCAGATACACACGTTTAACTTATTTACACCATTCTTTTTGCGTCGGGGGTTAAAAATAACCCAGTGTAATAAGTGGCGGTCTCCATAAGAGCGTATCCTTATCTGCCGCGGACTGAATCCGTCGGAAATCGTTATAACAAGCTGGTTTCAAATATACATATAAAACGGCCAAGTGCGAGTCAGGCTCGAGCACTGAGGGTTCTGTACAAACTTATTAAATATATCATACATACACCTGAATGCTTGGCCGCCTGCCAAGCGTGGGGATTATGGCAACACCCCTCACTGAGAGGGAGGCCTTTGTTCAGCAGTGGACGTTTAATGGCTGATGATGATGATGACGCAGCGTTTCCAAAATTCCTTCCTAATACGAACTGCACAGGAATGGAATGCGCTTCCTGCCTCGGTGTTCCCTATAAAGTACAACCTGGGTCTCTTCAAGACAAGAGTGAATAGGCATCTCATGGGCAAGCGTGCTCCATCTTAGACTGCATCGTCACTTACCATCAGGTGAGTTGTGGTCAAACGCTAGCCCATTTCATCATAAAAAAAAAAAAAAAAATGACACCTGAATAATATTACCCACTATTACCCTTCAGCAGTCAAGTAAAAAGGTTAAAGAAATATTGAAAGACATTCAGTGGAAAAAAATCTTTCATACATCGGTCTACATAACTGTCGGTTTTCCAACTAATACCTATGTTTGTAATAGCAAAATATATAAATTATGTGATATAACTTTAAATTAACGACTTTCGGATTTTTCACTTTACATGTGCTGTGAGACCTTACCAAATGTCATTATCCTAGATTGACGGAACGTTTTAATTTGCGAATAAAATACGTGACATACATGGCCGTATCTTTTGATGGCGTTGATTTTAGAACCTCGAATTACAACCTAGGAACCTACACGTCCAAGGGAACGTTGACCTTAGTACATACTCGATATAAATTTCAACTTGATTTCTGTACGCATTTCTGAGAAAAGGGGTCTTGACTCACTTATATACTTATAGACTGACACAGAGACGGATATAGTGGTCCTATAAGAATTCCGTTCTTTTTTTTTTCAGGTCACCGATTTCAACGCATTGAAATCGGTGCATCCGTTTTGGAAAAAAAAGTAACAGTCAGACACACAAACTCTTACCCCGAATGCCTATAGATATACCTCACCATACGTGGATAGTAAAATATTCGACACCTCTCAAATTATCTTCAAAGACGGTGTCCAAATACTCAGAAGCTACTAAGTATGTTTTTTTTTTCTCTTCATTTTCAATATCAAATTATTTATTTGTCAGAACATGGTAGGTACACATACATATAAAGTAGCATACATGGTCGTAAGAATGGAGTCGTATCTCATGTCCTTGCCTGTTATAGTTTTAGTATTAGTTTTTATAAAGTAAAAAAATAAAAAAGCTATGTTAGAATATTTTTAGAATCATATTTTGGTTTAGTTGTATTTTATACCTTAATTAGATGTTTATTACTACCTATATAAGCTATTATTATTATTTTATTTTTTCCTAGTACCTACTTAGTACATTTTCATTTATTTATCATAAAAAAGTACAACGAAGGGTATAGCAGATTTTACAAGGTTTAAGGTTAATTTCGGTAGTTACTGAACAGTAATAAAAACCTGCATTAGAATATTTGGAATGATCTCATGCGAAGGGACCCGACAATGGGTTGCATCATTGGTCCAGCGAGCTTCTTCCGCTCGCCTCTTGAGCTTGGCTCGGCCGTCAGCTGGCGCGCGGTGGGAGTGCATCAATCGTATAAAACGGCTACCCGCCGACCCCTCAGCAAGCAGTGACCGCACACCTGCATCATGAAGGTAATACTCCCATCTTTGGCTACCTTCTGCTTTGCATTTTCGTATTTGTAGGTTAAGTGAGTTTAATTAGTGAATTATGAAATCAAAATGTTGCAATTTTTTTTTTATAAAATAAACGCCGACTTAAGCAATATGAACTTTAATGCACAGTTTTCATCCCCTAATTATCCACCATTAGAGGTGGAGTATTTTCTTCAAATTCAAAGATTTTTTTAAATGTAAATACACTAGATATTCGTCAAAGAAACTTCTAAAAAAACATTAAAATTTTGTTTACTATCGGCCAAGATATCGCGTAACATTTTCACAAATACTGAATACTGAATTGACAATTTGAAACCTCCTTTTTTGAAGTCGGTTAAACATTTCTAAAGGATCAAATAGTAGCCCAAATTATAAATATCTAAGTATTTGTATTTAACATGCTTTTTTCCAAAAAGCTCCATATATTATATAAGTACCTATTCCCAAATTTTTCAAGTGCTTGCTTATTTCAACTCCTAATAAAACTTGCGTAATTATTTAGCAACACCAAAATAATTTACGAATTTGCTCCAATTTCAAAGTATTTTAATTGTGGTCATTGACATTTCATGTCTATTTTATCATTGCGTTTATTTTTTATTGCTTTTCTGATATGGTTACCTACAAATTATGGTTGATTCCTAAATTGTTATTAAAGCGTAATTTTTTTCTATTCAGCGTTCTCCTCCCTCACTGTTGATGGCAAATTGCCCCAACAAATAAAGAGGCCGTAGCCAAGTTTAAAAAAAAACTACTTACAGTATACAAAGTTATATCTAAAACAAAACCTCTATTTATACCTAAATTAAAAAACAAAATTTATTACTTTAAAATATGTTTGGACATAACTTAGAAACACTAAGTAGGACGCACATTTTTTTTTGTAAACATTAGTAGAGGTGACCGAATTGTTCAAGAGTTCCTCCTTTCATTTGTTAGATGTTACAAGCACTAAATGACCGCAGAGAGCATAAAGAGAGGGCATCTCTCTCTCTTGTGTTTTACCTATGTCATATTGATGTTACATCATATTTATGTGGCAGAGTAAATAGACTGTAGATGTCCCTAGTTTTTTTCCACAGATGTTTGTAAACAATATTTTATATCAAAATAACATAGATAGATAGATATATAAACTCTTTATTGGTCACACCACTAATTACATACACATGATAAAGCAGGTTAAAAAACAAGTGCAACTATCAGCTGCCTTATCGCTAAGAGCGATCTCTTCCAGGCAACCTTAGGATGGAGAGGATACATACATAAAGTACAATATAAAAAAAAAACTTCATGGGCTGTGGGTAAATTCAATAAATAGGATGCCCTAATGTAATGACCCCTAAATGTAGAATATTCACTTTAAATTTAAATCGGTCTACTCTCGATAGCCTATTCAATAAATAATATTTTTTTTAAAAAACACTAAAATCGGTTCACATTCGGAGACGATAATTATCTCGTAAAATACGTACACGTCAAAATACAGTCGAATATTATTATAGTAGTAATATGTTAGTAATATAAACTTTTCAAGACTGGAACCATTTTAATTTTTTCGATTTACGTATGATTATTTTAATGACACTGACTTATTATTGTCCAATTAAAATCTGGATCTTTGTGAACGCAGTGCAGCACTGCAACAAAGGTTGTGGGAATGGGTCACTTGCGAAAACTTAAAAACGCATTGTAAACGTCAATTCTATTGTTAACGAGATAGCAAGGCAATCATCACACTCATTTAGTTTAGAAATACAAAGAACTACCAAATTGCCGTTTGTACAGTAGGTACCTAGACACTGCTGGGTAATCTACGGTGGATTTTAATTTCAAATAAGATTATTTGACTTTACTTTAGAATACAGAAAACTATGATAGTACTTGCGCTTTAATAAAATCTAATTATGACGAAAAAGCCCTAAATTTGACGAAATATTTACGAAACTTTAAACTGGAGGCCATGTCCTCCCAAAAACATACTGTACTTAAATATGTACTTACCATTCGCAGGTCTTCGTATGCTTGTTAGCCATCGCCGCAGTGGCACACGCTGGTTTTAGCAGCGGCTGGTCTAGCGGAGGCGGTGGCGGCTATGGCGGCGGTGGCGGCGGCGGCGGCTGGTCCAGCGGAGGCGGCGGCAGCGGCGGCGGCTGGAAGCTCGGCGGCGGCGGCGGCTCCTCCGGCTGGTCCAGCGGGGGCGGAGGGGGAGGCTGGAAGCTCGGCGGCGGAGGCGGCAGCAGCGGCTGGTCCAGCGGCGGCGGTGGCGGTTATGGGGGCGGCGGCGGATACGGCGGCGGCGGCGGCTTCGGCGGAGGCCACGGCGGCAGCAGTGGCGGTGGACGTAAGTACATTTAAAATACACCTAATAAATAAATGTAATAATTATATAAAACTTGCCTTGATTCCGTTGCGTTCAACGTGTATTAGTGCTCTTCTCTAACTTCCGGAGAGATCTTTCGTGACTATCTATTTGCATTTTTTGTACGTGTACGATCAAGACAATAACTAAAAAAAAAAAACACCGACTGCACATGAAACGTAAAACGTAAACGGGATTCATCCTTTAAACTTAGAAGTGGAATATTTTCTTCTTTAAATGGGACCAGCCTTGAGTTATAGCACCGGCTCACAATCGGCGGAAAATATATCACGTAACATACACACACAAAATACATACACGAATTAAGAATCTTCCATAATGAAGTCTGTTAAAAAAAAAAGTGAACAATGAACACAACCAGTTTCATTCAATAATTCCGTAAACCAGCTACTAACTGTTGTGTAAATACTTGTCATCGTAAACGGCAAAAGTTGTCAGTGATTCATAAATTTATCAGTTATAGATAGTGTTGGGGGTCAATTGACGAGATTAATTGGTTGACCTTTCGAACTTTGAACAACTATGCTTACACAACTATAGAATTGATAAACAATCCAAAGTTTAGCTTTACCTAAACCGAACCTTGCTTTGTCAACAGAAGTGAAGATCATCAAGATTATTACCACTGGCGGAGGCGGCGGCGGCGGTTACGGTAAGATAAAAACAAATTATATAGAATCTTAAAAAAAGTTTAAGAGCTCTCTCACATTTTTTGAACAAACAAACAGACAGATCTATAGAAAATGTAATAAACAGATCTGTATTTTTTATTGAAAATAGCGGCTTCAAATTTTTGAAATCCTCCACATATCAATTTATTGCCTCCAATTTACAACAGTAATTTTTCGTATAACTCTTAGGCGGGAAAGTGTGAATGTGAATTTCGTAAAATTTCTGATATAAAAAAATCTATTTTTAATATTAAGGTTTACTTCCTGGTATGGTTTATTCGTCTTGACAATTACGGCAATTTTTTCGTTTTATGCCCGATAATCCAGATACACACCTAAAATTGAACGATTGTCTTTTTTTAATACTTACGACTCGTAAAGTCATTTATTTTCATAAATAACCTAATATGTTACATCATTTCAATGAGAACATTACTAACAATAAATTAATACAGTTAAACAGTTAGGTACAGTTAGCTCAGCAAGTGTCTTTTGAAATGTGTTGAACGAGTATAGCGACGCGCACCGCATGCCGTAGCTTTACCTTTAAGCTATAATTATCTGAGCAGATACTACAAAATAAATAAACTCTAAGCATCCTCCGGTCTAAAGTTTAGAGGCCGTAGGATGGTCCTCACTAGGGTCATCCATTACATTCCCCGGCGGTCGTCGCGGTCTTTCAATTTCGCAATCTGTCCCATGCTTCGCTACGTTTGTCCGGACTTTAGATTTGTTCGTGATAAAACGAGTAACTAGGATTTGTGCAATCTTCAAATTACTTTAATGCATGTTGGAGAAGGTACATCGCAAGGTTCACGAATTACCTGTTAAACTTTTGATTATTTCAAGCGGCTGAGGTCAATGTTGTCGTAAAAACATCTCGCTTTATTGCAGTCCTATTTTTGATGCTTATACATTTTAATAACACACAAATGCCTACTACGATATACGTATCTAATTTAATAAAGTCGCAGTCTAGACCAAATGGAATGTATATAGGTAATGTATCTGGTAATTTCCGTATTTCTATATGTAATGTATGATATTTCATTTGCACCTCCTCCGCAAACGTCTCGGGAGGCCGGGGACGTAATATGATAACTTCCTCAAATTGCAGCGCTATCAGTTACCAATTGTTAAAAGGCTATGTTGAAAAACTCAAAACTACTATGAATAAAACTTAATGAAATAAGATAACATTAAGAAAACATTTTTCAAAACTAACTTTTAGCTTTAGCATAGAAAATGTAATATAATAAGTATATCTCTATGAAAATTTATACCAAAAGATAATCAAATCTATCAAAGCAAAAGCTTCAGAAATAGCAAGGTTGGATGTGAAGGTATTTTTACTGCAGCCGCAATAGTGATATCAAACAGACTAGGCGTGCACCACCTTCCAATACATCGTCACCTCACAGTCACGCGTCAGGTGAGGCCTGGCTTGTCAACCATAAAAATATAATTAATTTTTTCTTTTATTAACATACTTTGTTATGTTTGTGGTCCAGGAGGCGGCAGCAGCGGATGGTCCAGCGGCGGCGGCGGCGGCGGCGGCGGCTGGAAGCTCGGAGGCGGCGGTGGCAGCAGTGGCTGGTCCAGCGGTGGCAGCAGCGGCTGGCCCAGTGGCGGCGGCGGCGGCTGGAAGTCCGGCGGTGGATCCTCTGGTTGGTCCAGCGGCGGCGGCGGCTCCTCCGGCTGGTGGTGATCCCCTCACACGATAGTACAAATTACGATTTAAATACAGTGATACCTCCCATCCACATCTTTGTTTTACGACCCATCCTTGATATTCTGTAAATTGATTACTAGCAAAAATAGGAATAGGTAGGTATACCTATAGCCGAACAGTCTGTTTACTTTTTACTAGGTTTTTTAACTTGCTTTGTTAATTTGGGTCAAACCTTGCAACTGAATTTAAAAACAGTTATCCCCAACCGATGCGATGGAGCTGAATTACATACGCGTTTAGCTTGGATGAAAATGCACGGTTACTTGGTTAGCTAAATGACGTCATTCTAAATCCAATATGGCGGACTCCCAAAGATGGCGGACCAGTTATTTTTTTATGCACCCTCATGATATGGATAACAAATAAAATGGTTTACTGAGAATACAGAAAAATATAAATACGTCAAACAAAACGTTTACATGGTTGAACATCTAAAAATACAGACTACTACAGTAGTTTATTACTTAGTTTACTAATGTCTAACTGTAACTCTATAGTACGCTTCTTTAAGCATTAAGCGTCTGTAAGTACCAAGTCGCAAACAATCTAGCACCAAAGAGCATTGATTTAACATCGAAACGCCAAAATTCATGCATTTGATACCCTTCGGTCTTGAAACCCTTTGATCACCCTTTCGGGGGTAGGCTAAAAGTCTAGCAGTGGACTGTTAAAAGGCTGATAATGATGATGCATTTGAAAAACGAATCAGCTGTGCAAGTACCGTTGTTTAATGATCAGCAAATTTGACAGTTGAGATCGTCAAATTCGATAAAATACCATTTAAGAGGGGGCCTCCGAAATTTTATGTTAATTTGCCATGATATTTTAACTAAACCAAATATCCTATCAACGTAATAATTGATATATGTGATTTTTCAATTCATTTTCTTTCCGGCACTAAGACAGAAACATAATAGCAAGATATTTACTCGATACTTTATTGTTTTCAAAATGGTCCCTTTTTGCTGATTTTTTTGATTTTTTCTTGGATAGAACTTCAGTCACAATCTAAAATAAATACTCATCGAAGGAAAATATTGTTTGTTTTCCAGTGCTAAGACAAAATTTACCTAGATTAATTAGTACTCTCATAATAAATTATATTCGATTTGAGACTTACGTCCTTTAGTTCTAAGCAACTATTCGGTCAAACGGCAAGTCCGATATTCAACCTTATTCTGTTGCGCTTTGTATCTAAATGGCGAAACACGCTCCGTTCAACCTCAGTACCGCACTATGCTCCAACGGGGAAGGACGCACGCGCTTGCTATTCGCCTAGATTTATCTTCCGAGTGCGATTATATCAACACCTACTGTATTTTCAAACAATGGATAACATAAAAAATCTATGGCTCGAACGCGACCATTTGATGCGGCAACCAAGTGTTGCCAATGACCTAGAGCACAGACTAGGTAAAGCTACTATGAAAAAATTACAGGTATTAATAATTATGGATACGAGTAGGCCCTACCTAACGCATCTATTATTATGTACGCTCGGTAATATAGTTATATGAGTCTAAGTGTTTCGTGTGGAGAGAGAAAGAGAGAGAGAGACAGACGGAGAAAGCTGAGAGAGAGATAGAGAGAGAGACAGTCAGAAAGACTACTAAAAATCAAAATTATTAAGTAAAATATAATTTTTGTTGAATAAAAAATAATAATAATAATTAACATTTTTTTTTTAAATTAATAATTTCATAAATTTAATTTAATTTAATTAAATAATTCATACATACTTAAATAGATTATAGTTACTAACAACCAGGTATAGAGCAAACACAAACGTTCATCACATAACTGTTTGTCCTAGGTGGGAATCGAACCCACGCCTCCAAACTCAGACGGTAGGTTCACTACCAACTGGAACAACGGGCTTTCGCGTGTTTCGTTTATTTTAGTATAGTATAGTATAGCAAAGTATAAGTAGTATAGTATAGCATAGTATAGCATAGCATAGCATAGCATAGCATAGCTTAGCATAGCATAGCATAGCATAGCTTAGTATAGCAAAGTATAGCAAAGTATAGTATAGTATAGCACAGTATAGTATAGTATAGCATAGTATAGCATAGCAAAGTATAGTATAGTATAGCAAAGTATAGTATAGTATAGCACAGTATAGTATAGTATAGCATAGTATAGCATAGCAAAGTATAGTACAGTACAGTACAGTATAGCATAGCATAGCAAAGTATAGTACAGTACAGTACAGTCGATTCTGTTACGTAAATTCTTTCCATCCATTGGTTGCCTGGAAGAGATCGCTTTTAGCGATAAGGCCGCCACTTGTGGCACTAGCTCGTAAGTGTTTTCTATCGTGTTGTAATTTTTATTTCTGGTGTACACAATAAAGAGTTTCTATCTATCTATCTACAGTACAGTACAGTACAGTACATTACAGTACAGTACAGTACAGTACAGTACAGTACAGTACAGTACAGTATAGTATAGTACAGTACAGTACAGTACAGTATAGTACAGTACAGTATAGTATAGTATAGCATAGCATAGCATAGCATAGCATAGCATAGCATAGCATAGTATAGTATAGTATACAGTAGAATCTGGATATAACGACCTTCAAGGGACCGGCGATACTATGTCGTACTAACCGGATGACGCACAAAACGGCAGGATTGTTTATTGAGTACATTTATTATGAAACCTAATTTGAGTAAACAATATCGTCGCTAAAATAGGTTAGTCGTTATAAGCGAAGTCGTTATCTATGAATTCTACTGTAGTATAGTATAGTATAGTATAGTATAGTATAGTATAGTATAGTATAGTATAGTATAGTATAGTATAGTATAGTATAGTATAGTATAGTATAGTATAGTATAGTATAGTATAGTATAGTATAGTATAGTATAGTATAGTATAGTATAGTATAGCATAGCATAGCATGGCATGGCATGGTATGGTATGGTATAGTATGGTACGGTATGGCACAGCATAGCACAGCATGGCACAGCATGGCTTAGCATGGCATAGTATGGCATAACATGGCATAACATGGCATAGCATGGCTTAGCATAGCATAGCATAGCATAGAATAGCATAGCATGCATTTACGGAAGTTGTTTGAAGGCGGGCGGGGGTATGTCCGTGGGCTACTGATGACATGTGGAACGATCCGGTAAAGTTTTCTACAATTATTAAAATTTTGGGGTAGTGTGTGGGATTTTGGTGAGGGGGGGTCCGGGTAAGAAGACCAAGTCTTGATCTATACACAAAATCCGGTCAGAATTTGTCTCCGACGCACCGAAATTTTGAAAAAATTGGGAGGTGGGGGGGGGGAAAGTTTCAGGAAATGTTATAAACTAAAGTCCGGATTGACATCCGATTTCCAATTTTTTTTACAAAAATGACCTCATACGTACTGTTTCTGAGATAATCGATGTTTTTTGAAAAAAATTACGAAAATTTTCCGGATTTCTGCGCCTTAATATTTTGAGAGGCATCCTTTGCACAAAAATAGCCGAATTTGGGCTTATCACACGCGTCTTTTTATTTTCCACACACGTGTGTTTACAGTGTTTCTATTTTATTATTATTTATGCCTACCAACTAAATAAACAAATTTTTTTTTAAATATTATTTATTTCCTGAAATTGTGAGAGTAGAAAGCCAAAAAAAAATTTTTCGTCTATTTATTACACCACTGAATTTTATGTGTTGAAATTTTTTGTTATTTTTAACATGAAATTCCGGTTACGTAATTTCAAACCCAATTTGGGGTCTTTAGGGTTAGGTCCTAAAGCCAAGTTTTTGAGTTAAACGTCTTCGTCTGCCAGAAAAAATGATGCCTATGACGTCAGATTTTTGATTGGACCTTTGTGTCCAAAGTTATGGACCTTCAAAAAATCGGGTATTTAGGGTCCGCCTCGCTACTTAGTAACTCAAGTTACTATGTACCTACGAGTCTTAAAATACTAAATGACCTATCGTTGGATAGCCAGTGAAGCTAACTATTCTTGCCTAGATTGACCTGGGACAAAATGTTTGAGGAGCCGGTTATTTCAGGTCGTCAAAATCTTAAGACCTAACTTAGACTATAATATAAACTAAAAACTAGAACTAGTTATATTTCCTAAACCACAGCCTTAAAAAATCTGCAAAAAAATTACTAAAATTTAAAATGAGCTTTACTACCTCGAGCCAAAATTTGGGCGTGGTAGGGGGTGGTTTTCACCCTTCTTTATTTATATTTAAATGTATTTCTCACTGATTTCAAAAGTAAAAATCTAAATATTTTTTTGTAATTTTTTTTGGGTTAAAGGTCTGGTTTAGGAGATATGACCCGGGATCGGGTACCCCGTGCCACGAGGTTTTTGGGTTTTTTGGTCTTATCCCGGCAAGTTCAACCTAGCAAAGCATAGCATAGTTCAGTTTAGTTTAGTTAAGTTTAGTTTAGTTTAATGTTTAGTTTAATGTTTAGCTTTCTGAAACTGTCTCCAGCGTAATATTTTAATTAGAGAATTTATTTAGATTATATCAATTTAATTTATATACTTTATTATTTTTATATTGTAGAAAACCTAAAAATAAATAACAAATACAATTTTGAAAAGTGAAATAAACAATTTACGGTTTTGCGCGCCGCGACCGAACTCAGCTAATCGCCAAAACACCACGTGCACCAACACTATGCTTATCCTGTGTGTTATTGCTCCTTGCCGCTTTACAAGGTCGAGTGCGCGAGTTGTGTACACTTTAGCTGCGCGCGACTGCCGCGCTGCCGTGGTTATGTTTCACACTAATGCGGGTGATGCGAGACGCGCGGGTGAAATCAGAAATTTTTCTTGCCTTATACGCAGCCTTAAGCAGTACTTGCTATGATCGATTCTATGGCATTTTATCGAATTTGACTATCGATAAAGAACGGTACTTGCACTGCAGAATGCTATAGCAATATGGTTGATTTAGGCAACAAATTCTTTTTTAATTAAAATCGTTACCTCTATTTAAGTACGGATTTATTGGAGTCCATAGCTGTGAAGACCTTTGCATAGCATCATCATCATCATTTCAGCCATAGGCCTCCCCCATCGATCTCCAAAAGGGCCGGTTGGAAGCGGCCTGCATCCAGCGTTTCCCTGCGGTCTCTCTTAGGTCGTCTGTCCATCTTGTGTCCGTACGACGACTACGTGTCTGTCCAGTCATGGTTTATTTAAAAAAAAATGTCGGTAGGTACAAAGGTACAAAAACATCTTACTTTATTTTATAGATAAATTAATAATTAAAAATTCCTTAATTAACAATCACAGAAACAGATTGTCCTTAGATCTATTTTGTATTGGATACATCATTTTTTCATTGGTTTCTTCTTTGAAGTGGATGCTTTCTTCGTTTTGTTGGGATTATAGTTCTCTTTTTCTGAGGAGTTTGTGCTGGTGGGGGTGATGCCGCGAGGGGCTCGGCGCGCTCTCTTACTGTGCTCTTCCAAGTCATCAACATCAGCCAGGATCACATAATCTCTAAAAAAAAAAAAGTGATAGGTACCATAATTATGTAAAGTTAAATGATTATTTACGGGATATTTACCGTGGTAAGGTTGTGGAATGAGCTCCCGATATTTCGGCGCAGTTACATGCACCTTTTTCAGTTTTCCCGTGAACAAGGTGCATGTAACTGCGCCGAAATATCGGGAGCTCATTCCACAACCTTACCACGGTAAATATCCCGTAAATAATCATTTAACTTTAGTGAACAACAGTGATAGTTAGTTAGTTAGTCCTTACGCCAAGGGTGTAAACGGGACCCTATTACTAAGGGTACGCTGTCTGTCTGTCCGTCCATCTTACATTTTAACGGCTGTCTATCTTTCGAACCATAAATACAGCCAGTTGAAATTTTCACAGAATATGTAATAATAATACGGCGGATTAACTAAGAAATAATAATAAAGTCAAGAAGTACAAACGAAAGGGGGGGGGGGTCAACAAATAAATAAATACAATAAAAATATATTTTTTACATATTTTTGTATTTGTAATACTAAAATTAAAGGGGATCACTATACAACGGTCACCATACGGTAGCGGCTTCAGATTTTGAAAAAACTCAACAGATCCACTTGTCACCTTAGCAAAAGTAGATTTTCGTAAAATTCTAGGACGGAAAGTTTGAGAATGGATTTCGTTAAATTACATACGGACATAAAATAAACAATTGTAATGTTATGATTTCCTTGTTTTATATTTATCTTGACAATTACGGCTTTATGCCCGAAAATACAAATACTTCAAATTTAACAGTACTGAGAAATGCTGCGAAACTTGACTGCGATACTAGCGCTACGGTAATTTGTAGAACCTTTTCGTACGTTATCTAACTGCAGCGCTTACGGAAGTTCGAGACAAACTATAGCACGCTCAAACTACGGTGCCATCTAAGTTTACACCGTTTTTAGGCAAATTTCCGAGCCATGCTCTAATGTTCCGCTATTGTCGTTCCTTTTAGTCTATCTTCCTTGGTTCAGACTAAACTTCTAAGTTTTGACTCTTGAGCATTGGTGCAAAGTTACTAGTCTATCGGACAATAACATTTCAGAGAATGTATATTATATATTATGTTAAAAATTAAGTATATGTGGGTTTCACACATTTTATTTATATTACACAGGAATTACTCACGTAAGATTAAGCCGGTCACTCCGACCAAGCGAGACGCAGCCGCGCGCGCGCATTCACCTTGAAAAAGACTGCCTAATGCGATTGAAACTATAGTCGGAGTGACCGCCTTAATCTTACGTGAGTAATTCCCGTGTAATATAAATAAAATATATGTATGTGCATCAGATCTACATGATCTAATTCCCTCCTGCCCATTTTTCTATTGAACTGCCAGAGTGGGCACGAAAAGACAACACTGCTTCAAGGTTGAAATTCTGAAAACCGCTATGAAGCGCATTGATTCGACTTTTATTGTGTGAACTGCTGGAATGGAATGTACTGCTAGAATTATTGTTCCCCGATAGTTACAATCTGGATGTCTTCAAATTGGGAGTGAATTGGTTTCTTCTGGGCAAGTGTGCTCCATCGCAGACTGCATCATCACTTAACATCAGGCTTGGTGGCAGTCAAATAGATGTTATAAATGTTTATCGGGACTTATCACGTATTACCATATGTATTACGTATCAAAAATACCTCAGTGCCTTAAGACGAAAGTCTTCGACCAGTGTGTGTTTACCAGTGATGACATACGGCACTGAAACGTGGTCTCTCACTATGGGCCTCATAAGCAAGCTCAAAGTCGCATAACGAGCTATGGAGAGGGCTATGCTCGGGGTTTCTCTACGAGATCGAATACGAAATGAGGAGATCTGCAGACAAACGAAAGTCACCGACATAGCCCACCGGATTGGTAAGTTGAAATGGCAGTGGACAGGGCACATTTCACGCAGAACAGATGGCCGATGGGGCCGAAAGGTTCTGGAATGGAGACCACGGACCAGTAAGCGCAGCATAGGACGTCCACCCACAAGATGGACAGACGACCTAAAAGAGACCGTAGGGAACCGCTGGATGCAGGCCGCTTCCAACCGGCCCTTTTGGAGATCGATGGGGGAGGCCTATGTCCAGCAGTGGACGTCCTACGTCTGAAATGATGATGATGATCACGTATTATTTAATTTAGGCATAAAATATGTACCTTTCGCTCGACGTTATGTGATAAGTCCCGATAAACATTTAAAACATGTGTTCAAATCGCGAAAGTTTAAAAGTCAAATGCAAGCCGATTATTAAATAAAAATATGAAAAAAGGTCTGAGAAATCATCAATACTTAATAAATTGGTCAAGTAAATACTTACACTTCCTCACATGACCTGTGTATTTCAGCTGTCACCTCCAGTGACATGCTTGCTTCTACATCTTCATCACTGTCCGATTCTTCTATTATTACATGCTCGATTTTATTCAATGATTTCATGGCAATTACTTTGTCGAGACTCTCAAGTGTCCCATCTTGAAATAAATCTTGACTTGGTGATTTTTGTAAAATGTTACTATCAACATTTTTATTGCCAGTAATTCTTTCCCTTGTATCGGTTTGGACTTCAACAGATCGCATGGAGTTTGTTTTGTTTGTTTTTTGCCCATTTTGTTTGATGGTAATAATTGTTATGAAGCTTTTATTCTCAACTGTAATTGACACATCTTCAGTTGTATCTTTGTGAGTGCCAGATTTATTATTGTTTGATTCAAACATACTTTCAGATACATCATGGTTACTTCCGTTACAATCAATGCATTTATCTGAAAAGTAACCTTTTAGGTAAAATGGCACCTTTGTGCATTTTTCTAAAATAATAGCCTCATCATCCATCACTATACCGCTTTCATTGTTATCAGTAATATTAATATTAGTATTAAAATATGTTGAGGTATCAGGGTTCCCACAGATTGTTTCAATTCTAGACTCCTTATCATGTATCTTTGTTTTCTTTGCAGGTGATTTATTTTTAATCGTAGATAAAGCTGTTTTGGAATGAGATCTCTTTTTTGATCTCTTTAGAGGTGAGTTTTCATTATTTGAAGTGTTGTGCTGTTTTTTGATAGCTTGAGTATTCTTTCTGAGTATTTCTCCATTTGAATTAAGCTCTCCAAAGGGTTTTCTCACATATTTGTTTAGCCACATCTCAACATTTTCACTTTGTTTCGCCATTTTGTGATTCTCAATAACTGATATTTCTTCTCCAGGAAGTTGTGACAATCTATTTTCTTTGTCCAGTTTAGTGCTCTTAAAAGTTTTTCTCTTGTTGAAATATTTGGCAGGAGCTTGGATGCACTCAGGGAACAGTTCTTTTTCAACTTTCAACTGTTCTGATAACCTGTGTCTCCTATAAACTAAAACGAAAATAAATAATCTTTATCACACCACAATTTCAAAAATGGTTACAGGGGAACGGACAGTGGAAAATCTTGGTGGAAGATCTCATTTAGCCCGGTAAAATTACTGTACACAGTGCCATCACTTACCGGCTCAATGGCTTGCCACAAAGCTGTTTAGCTGCATTTTAAATATTTATATAATTTTTTTTTTAATTACCAGATTTTTATATTTTTGTTCTATTGTACTTAAGACTCAGTTAAGTTTATAATTAAATTTTCGGTCAATATGCTGTTACTGTCTTTACATGTAATTAATGTGGCATTAAGATTATCATTATGAACTTTTGGACTATGTATTAGTGTTACTCAGTAGATGGACTTTTAGATCCTATGAAAAACGTATGGATGTTAACTTTAAGTAGGTTTAACTTACCATCTATGTGAAATTCATTTTGAAACACATTTAGTAAATGTAAGGCATCAGCGGCTCTTTGAGTAAAAGGTTTATCCACAACTGGCTCTCTAGAAGCACTTGGTGGCGTAAGGCACACGGAGCAGTCTGCTGCCAGAACTACGCAGTCTTCGCAGCTAGTGTGACCACAGGCATACCTCAGGCGACTTCCATCCGTTCTATCACTGCAACACAGATTTTATAATAAATTATTGGGTCAACGACAAGCCCGTGAAGCCCGGAGATTCACTAAGTAAGAAGAAAATAAAAACCTACCAAACAGCACAACGAATACTGTCAACAATATTTTTTATATGTTCTACAGCTGCATCAACGTTTATGGACTTATACATGTCATGAATTAGAAGTAAAAAATATTTTAAAAAACCGTATAAACGTAAAAACAACAATTCTCAATGCCGCATACGCATCATTACAACTTTCTGTCGACGTTGTAGTCACGGCTATGACAGTTCATAGAACCGTTCCGAATGTTAGCAAAATTAAAAAAAAAAGGGGGTGCATGACGCTTGACTAGCCGCCATATTGCAAATAAGTATATTGCTGTCATTCTTTAGTTTGTCAGTTGTCAAACGAAAACTAACCTCTACAAATTCGTGGTAATTTGTTTTCGTAGTTCTCGTGCGGTTAAGAAGTAAGGACGTTGTTTGGTGATATATGGTGTTTTTTATGGATTTCTATTATACGACGACTTTGGCTATTCTTCTCGGACTTCTCAGACTGTATCTTCGCGACCTCGCATTCTCAACACGGACACTGATTATTATCTATTTGGGTTTTGTTGTTTTTTGGTATGCAAATGCAAAGATCATGCCATTTTCCCAGTGTTCTATTCCTACCTGTGGGACCAGTAAACATGATGCAAAACTATTCGTTTTTCCACGGAATGAAACATTGCGCAAGGAGTGGGTAAAGCGTATTGCTGCGCATCATCCACAAATTCTGGAGTTCTCTGAAAAGCAGCTATTGAAGAGGTTAATATGCATCCGCCACTTCGAGCCTGCATTTCTGATCGGCAATAAAAGGCTTCACACTGGTTGCCCTACTTTAATTACCGAAGATGAAATCCATTCTGGTATACCATTGATGCCCTTCATAAAGAACCCAGGTTAGTAGTTTTCTGTCAAGTATCTATTTACTATTTTTGGTTGTAGGGTATTATTTTTATTTTTTATTTAAAATTTCTTTCATATATTTCAGAAACTGACCACACATACTTTGCATCACCAGTAGAGACAGATCACACATACCACAAGAGATGTCTATCTGACGCCAGTAGCCCACCAAGAAAAATCATAAAACAACCAGTAGATTTGAGCTCTACATATCAAGATCCTGCCATACCCTCAACCTCTAAAGAAAACTTGGAAATCCAACAAGGTAATTAAAGTTTTTAATAAAAAAAATAGATATTATATTGCAGCATAGATACTGCAGAATTATTATAGATGTCCGTTCGGATTGTGATCATGATGGCATGCTATATCGCTCACGAGCGTTATGCGCGGGGTGAGGTGCAATGACAATAAACTTCTGTAATAGCCCTGCTGATATTGGGGTGGCATAATTTTATTATCTATATATATAAAAGGTGATGTGGGTATGTATATTTTGTATGGACTCCAAAATGGCTGCACTGATTTTGATGGGATTTTCTTTTTCTGGCCCAAACAGAATTAGGCTATAAATTTAACTAGTATTTGTCATACTTTTCTGGGTAAACTTAGGTTGAAAGGAGCAGAATGTATCTAATTTTACATTCATAGCTTTTGTTCATATAAATTGCATATAAAAAAGCAAATTAAAAAACTTGATTAGCATTGGTCACTAGGTGTTTATGAGATATTTTTATTATTTAGGCTTGGCCTAAATGCTATATTATGTTTCCCTGTACAATATGCAGTACACTGGGCCTTACAAGGTTAACCATAACATCTCCACAATGTGTGTAATAGAATAGGCTTTATAAATTTAAAAAAATATGTTCTATTTCAGATAAGGATTGTGTTACAGAGAGAGAATTGACACCTCCAAAGACGCCAACTTTCTTGACAACTACATCTAAAAGTAAGTTTTGTTTATAGCCTTACGTAGTTTTAATGGCTAACCAATACAGAAAATGTTAAAATACCTATATATACAATTAATTTTATAATATAATTATTTTAATATCTTTAATTTTTTTGTAGGTAAAAGAAGATTGCGTCTAATACAAAGTGTTTCATCTCTGTCACCCAAATGCAGAAAATTGTATAATAAATGCATAATGACCATGAAACGCAAAAAATTGTTTGGTGGCGATAATAAAAAGAATATTGAGAATGCAACCAAATTGAATGAAACAAAACGTTTCCAAAAACTTGTTGAAAGCCTGAAAGATACACCAAAAAAAATGTTTTTGATGGAGTTGAGGACTGCTTCACAAAAAAAGAAAGCAAGACGATACAATTTGGATGAAAAAATGTTGTGCCTTGCATTATTGAAGCAAAGCCGTAAAGGTTATAAATTGCTAGAAAGAATTTTTGCTTTGCCAAGTATACGCACCTTAAACAGGGTTCTGCAAGATATGCATATTGACAACGGTATCAATAGCAACTTTTTCAATGCATTGAAGGACAAAACAAAAGATTGGAACTCAGTAAAAAAAATGTGCAGCATTGTATTTGACGAAGTGCAGCTGTCACCTGGGCTAACATATGTCCCATCAAATGATGTCATACATGGCTTTGTCTCGTGCAATGAAAAACCAAAGTTTGCTGACCATGCATTGGTGTTTATGTTGAGAGGAGTTTGTGCATCATGGAGACAACCTATTGCCTTCTATTTTTGTGAAGGAACGATGCCAACATTGAAATTAAAAAATATCATAAAAGAAATTGTACATGCTGTACTGAGCACTGGGTTGGAACCCTTGGCATTTATTTGCGACCAAGCAATGACAAATCAAAGTGCTCTAAGAAGCCTACAAGATGATACACGAGCTGATCAGTTGAGGCATGGATTAGATTGTGGTATGTGCTGTACTGTTTATGAATGTAGTATTCTTGTTGCATTGCATTAGTATAATAATATTAATGACTTGCTAAAATCATGAATATAATGCTTATGTTATGTTTTTTCCTTTACAGATGAGACTATTTCCATCCACGGACAAAATTTGAGTATAATTTATGATCCTCCTCACCTCCTAAAAGGTATAAGGAACAATTTGCTGAACAAGGACATGATGTTTGAAGGAAAAATTGTAAAATGGCAAGATATTATAGATGTATACAATTTTGATTGCCAAATTGGGGATATAAGAATGCTCCCGAAATTGACAGACGAACATGTAATCCCCGAAAAAATAAAAAAAATGAAAGTCAGTAATTGCGCTAAGGTTTTGAGTGAGAGAGTTGCTGCCACTCTCAGATATACCGCAACTTTTAGTAAGTACTAATTGCAGTTTAACTTGTAACATTTCAAGACCAAATCGAAATATTCTCGAAATATTATACGAGGCTGCAAATCTGTATTACGATATCTAGCATACTAAATCTTTTGACTTTTGCAATGTTTTTTTAATTAAAATAACTGTAAATTAAAATAATTTATTTTTTTAATTATTTATTACAGGCCAACGTGCCGATGGGACAACAATTAGCGACACGATAAAAAATACAGCTGATGCAGTCGAATTTTTTGATAAATTGTTCGACAGCTGCAACGGCTCCAGACGAGGAAGAGCACCAGGTACATGCAAATTGTGAAGATGACATGGGGTCAACAGTCATAAGTTTGCAGCAACTGTTGACCCCGTGCCATTTACCCGAACCCCAGAACCCCATTCAAGACCAGCCAGCCGCCAGCAGCAGCATAAAAAACAATGACGAACGGGTGAAATGTAATGCCAGGGGATATACTGCAGGGTATATTGTAAATAAACTGAATAGATGGGTGAAATGCCATAACTGCAAAAAAACCATGATATCTAATGAGATTACCAATGTCCATGGACTAATTACACATAGAGAACGCACAACTTTAAAAAATAGGAACCTTAAGTACCCATCTACTCAATTTATCGTGGCATTTTCTGTCCTCATTGACTGTATTAATGATACTTTAGAGTCAAATTGTCATAGGGCAGGAATCGTTAAAATAATAAAAGAAAAGTATCTGTCCAACAGACATTTGGAATGGATGGGCTGTTCCGTACATAAAGGAACTATTTTGGAACGTTTCATTGCATTAACTTGCAAGTTACAAATTTTTAACTGGTGCCGTGGAATAAATCAAACTTTAAGCGGAACAGTCCATACCAAACTGCAGAAGGAAATGACTGAAATGCAAAAACTTGCATATAATAAGTTTTTGAAAACTAAAAAATATAAGAATAAAAAATGTATTTTGTTTTATTTTTCATATAAACATTATTTACATAGGCAATAAAATCACAAACCAACAATATCGATAATTGAATACATCACTATTTTATCGATATCGACATGTTTACGCTACACTAGATCGCAGCTCTATCACGAGAAAAGCGACATCTGGTGTGCGCGCGTCATGCCCCCCCAAACTAGTTAATAATTAAGATTCGTTCTGGCAGTGTCTTATCTGTCCTTGGACATACTACTATATAATTTGTGGTTGTAGTTCGTACTAGGGATATTAAAAATAATCGTTTTTTTATTTAAATCGATAATTATTTTCAGTAAATCGATTATATTATTGGCATTTTTTTTTAATTTGATTTATATTTTAGGTTTTGAGACAATAAATTTGTCATTTTGTTGGGATGCTCATCATTTCATTTTAATTTTAATACATAAAACGTTTTATATCAATCTGATAAATTTGTTAGTATGAATCTCTTAGGTTTATTATTGGAATATGAAAAGCATGTACTTTTAATAACTGCAAGAAAGTATATTTTTTTCCGCAGAAATCGATTATTAATTTTAATTCAAATCGATGTTTGACAAATCGATTAATTTGAATAAATAAAAATCGTTTTTTATTGAATCGAGTCTTTTCCATTAATCTGACATCCCTAGTTCGTATGTCGTAGTTAGTCGTAGCGTAGGTACTTTTTTATTATTTTGACAGTGATTTTGTTATAAAAAAATGTCCGCCTTTTATGGCCTAGCTAAAGCCATTAAGGCCATTCCGCATTGTCTTACGTAATTTACTGTCGTAATGACACGAGGTTTATGTTTGCTATTGTGTACCGCATGGTACCGCTCAATGTTTTTAGCTGTGCGTTTGTAGAAATAGTAAGAATATGTCAGTTTGTGCAAAACGTGTTTATCTCGTCCAAGGACTTTAAATACCGTCAAAGGGTAAAAAGTCCTTGATCTCGTCCCCTTCAGTTTTTGGTTGACTTTTTTCGGTACTATCTCGGCAGCACTCTTTCTCTCCCGTTGGTTGGACGGCGGTCCGTCAACCAAATCCAGATCCAGACATCTGTTATCATTAAATAAGTTATCAAAACCACTGGGGCCCACCCCAGTCGTTCATCTGAGGGCCCGACTGCCACCTTTGATAATATATTTTTTTCTGAGGGAGAAGCCACCACAATTTAGCCCACATTTAGGCATTACTAAGTGTGCCAAGCTCAGAAGAAGGACTAAAGGCAAAAAGGTAACGTCCAAATTCTTTAGCGCCAAGTAAAAAAAAAACAAATTGACATTGACTGAAACAGCTTTTTGACATTTTACTTTTCGTTGTAATGTAATAGTGTTGTCTGATACACACGATAAAAACAAAACAACAAAAGCACAATTTTTTTAATTGATCGATTACCTTATACCAACTGGGTTATGTTGGTTCTCTAAGTGTCATACTAGCACCTAGCACAGTTAGTTTAAAAAAAACTTGAGGTTGTGAACCGACTATGTGAGTTTTTTCACGGCAAAGTTAAATAAAAATCAGTATTTCGATTACCAAAACTAAATTTCGAAAATTGTTAATCGACATGATGCACCTCAAAAACTCACTTCGCATCACACAGATCACACTAAGCACATCCCTTAATTGTTTTATTTGCGTACTGAACTGAAGCCGGCTTTTATTGAATGAATGTGAAAATTATTTAATTACCGTTTAATCTGGAGAATGTAATTAATTCAAGACAATGTCACCAATATCGGAATATAAACGGTATTTTCCCATTGATAGTTTACAAAAAGTATGCAGCATATTTGAAGAGCAACTGCGTAGTGACAAAGAAGCGGATTTAGCTCTATTTTCTGTTATTGTTGGAGCGGTTGAAAACAATTTAACTAATGTGAAAAACACCGATAAAGATGTAAATTTGGCGGGAAATAAATTTATAAAGATGAAGTTTCCATCCGTGGAGTGGGACGAGGTTCGCTCCCTGCACGACCGGTTTGTATCGCTGATGCGAAGCGGCGTCGACACAAAACTTTTGAGTGGGACATTCGCAACACGCGACTTGGTGAAGAGGGTTGCTGATGTGGTTTGGAATTCTTTGACGCGCAGCTACTACAAGGACAGAGCACATTTGCAATCTATATACAGTTTCTTGACAGGGAATAAGCTCGATTGTTTTGGTGTTGCCTTTGCCGTTACTGCAGGCTGCCAAGTATTGGGTAAGGACGACGTTCACCTCGCCTTGTCTGAAGATCATGCATGGGTCGTGTTTGGCAAAGATGGTACAGAGACAGCAGAAGTAAGCACCTTATTATATGCATTGCTTTTTAAAGTCGTATTCAGGTGCACATCGCTTAGCCACTCAGCAGATATTGGAGACTGTGGTTTCCAGCGTCCATCTGATCAGGATAGATTCTGATAATCATGGACTCTAGCATCAATCTGCTCAGGACAGTGTGGTTGCCTTGGACTTCACTTGCTTAATTTCGCGACACTGCTTATTTTGTCATGTAGTTATCGCAGAGAGCGTTTAATAGACTGTGATGTTGAAAAAAAATTTAGCCAATGAAGTGAGCCCCCATTTCTTAATTTATTCAAAGTAGCCAATCATAACAATAACAAGTAACAAGCAGTTTTTTTTAGGCAGCCTCTCCAGATGCCATTCTGCCTGTACCAAATGCCACAGTGGCTTAAGACAAAAGTCTTCAGTGTGTGTTGCCAGTGCTGACATACAGCACTGAAACATGGTCTCTCACTATGGGCCTTATAAGGAAGCTCAAAGACGCACAACGAGATATGAAAAGGGCTATGCTCGGGGTTTCTCTACGAGATCGTATCAGAAATGAGATCCGTAGATGAACAAAAGTTACCGACATAGCCCACCAGATTAGCAAGTTGAAGTGGCAGTGGGCAGGGCAAATAGCACGCAGAACAGAAGGCCGAAAGGTTCTTGAATGGGGTCGTTCCCATCTGTTCTACTCTTTGTTTTACCAATAGAACAAGTAGGAAAAATATACCGTTTGTTCTCCTTGTGGAGCAACTGGAGACTATGGACCCATAAGCGCAGCATTAAACATCCATCCACAGGATGACAGACGAACTAAAAAAGACTGCGAGGAAACGCTGGATGCAGGCCGCTTCTAACCGGCCCTTTTGAAGATCGATGGGGGAGGCCTATACCAGCAGTGGACGTCCTATGGCTAAAATGATGATGATTATGCCTTACCTACAAAATTTCACGAAGGTCAAATCAACAGTATGTACTTTATCATCGAATAAATATGCAAGCAATGTACATACAAATACAGACTTGTTCCAGTAGACTCTGTGATGTCTTTTCACTCACTCAGTCAACAAAAGCATGTTCACAAAAGCAATAATATAACAAAAATCAAAAAAAGTGCAATGCGTGATATCCAATGAACATTTTCAGGTAACATGGCATGGTAAAGGGAATGAAGACAAGAGAGGGAGATCAGTAGGTGAGGGTGTGTTGGCTCGCTCCTGGCTGTATGTAGCGGGCAAGCCAGTAGTGTGCACTCGAGTTATGGAGCTGGCTGCACTGGTGTCATCAATCAATCCTACTCTCACACCCACTATTGACGTCCACGAAGTTGCACAGATGCAGCACAGGCTACTATGGCTTCTATATGATGGTGGTAAATTATCATTTAAGTGTGGTATAACCCCCAATTTTCAGAATCATACTAATATTATAAATGCGAAAGTGTTTGTTGGTACTTATTTACACAATGTCAAAAGCGCAAAATGATAAAGCAAATTAAAATTACGATATTTGAATACAAAGAACACACACACTTGGGATGGAGTCTATTCAAAAGTGCTCATTATAACTTCTTTAGTTTAGAAAATTGCAACACAGAATTAAAGTCAATTATTATTTGACCATAAATATCTTTATTTTAAGCCAAATATGTTTAAAGAATGGATATTGGATCAGTGTTCAAAAATGTTCAAAAGTAGACTAAAACCATTTAGGATTCAGTCTAGTTTTGTTCCAAGCATTGTTATAAAATAATTAATAATTTGTTTGTTAGTGTATTTTTTGCGTATAGGTAACTTTTTTTTTTTTTTTATATAAAACCCAACATTCACGAGTTTGTAAATCGATGTTGTCTTTCTCTTTCTTTCACAATTATTTTATCAGACAGAAATTATATTGCAACAATATTTTGCAGGTCACCTGGATACCTATCCCATGGCATTAGGAAATCTCGGAGATTTGGATGAATACATGAGGATATCAAACTGCCCTGGTGATTCAGAGCTTCAGTCTTCTTCTGGCGACCTCAAAAGCACAAGACCAGATGGATCCACAAGACCAGATTCTGCTGCATTGTATGCACAAGCTATTAGATCATCGAGGACAAATTATGAAGACAGACATGTGTATCCTTATACTTTCCAAGGAGGCTATTATCACCGCCACAAGATGTACAAAGAAGCATTTCATGCCTGGGCCTGTGCTGGTGATGTTATTAGACAGTATGTATTTTTAACATCTAACTAGATACTGGACACACTGGAAAGAAATTCACCATGGGCTCCCCTTTTTAAATTTCGCGTCACTGCTAGTTTTTAGGGTTCCGTACCCAAAGGGTAAAAACGGAACCCTATTACTGAGCCGACGCTGTCTGTCTGTCTGTCTGTCCGTTCTACCTTTTAATGGCTGTATCTTTCGAACCGTAATAGACAGCCAGTTGAAATTTTCCCAGAATATGTAATGTTACGGCGGATTACCTAAGAAATAATAAAATAGTCAAAAATTTTATACGAAAATGGGGTAATAGACCCATACAGCAAACGTATTTTTGTATTAGCTCTATCTAATGTAAAAACGGTAATACGTTAGGCGAGCGTGGAGCATGCTTGCCTAAAATAAATCTAGAGTGAATCCGGCGAGATGCGGTATAAGCCTATTATTTAATACAAAAATACCAAAGAGTGCAGCCATGTACTTTTTTAACTCAATAAAAATATGTTTTTATTTACAGTTTTTCAAAAAAGTATTCATATTTCCAAATTAAGCATACTTAATACTAAGTTTCATCAAATCAGACAAATAGTTTTCAAAACTTTAACTGGTATGTTTGTATGAAAAGTGAAATGACCTGAGCTTCAGTCCTGCCTCAAATAGTAGACTAGTTATTTTAAGATCACTAATATTTAACTTGCTTTCAGTTATAATTACTCCCGTGATGATGAAGAAATATACAAAGAGTTTTCTGAAATTGCCAATGAATTGATACCGCAACTAATGAAAGCAGAAAGCTCTGGACACTCGGCAAGGTCGATTTTAAAAGATCCGGAATGTTTCGCATCGTTGCTTAGGTGAGTACAGATATTTCCATGACATCTCTAAAAAATACGATAAAAGTAGCAAATAAATTTATTTCCCAAACTATTGAAGTAAAAATCAATAAGTGCATTTCTTTACGCGGGGTATATGATATGGGAAAAAAAAATTGAAGTTATACTTCTTATGTGACTTGCAAATAAGGTTGCATTGAACGTTTAACGCTACCATGGAGGGGGAATTTTTCTTTCTCGTATGGTTGCGAAATACGTATCCTATTTTCGCGCTGCGAATAGCAGAGCCGGTAGTGTAATGGTGTCGCTAATGGATTGAGAAGCCTAAGGAGCTAGGTTCGAATCTAGAGAAAAGCATGTTTTTAAATTGTTGATAATTTTGCCCTAGTTATAATTTTAGGGTTCCTTGTTGAAGTATAACCTCTTCCGCGCGGAGGGACTCTACGCACAATTTTTTTTTTTTAACGAAGGTGATATTACGGCCCTCGCTGCGCTCGTGCCACAATTCACCCGAGCTTACATTCTGTTTCCTAAGTGATGTATAGTGTTTTTTGCCATACATACAAGGCTTTCATGAGTATTCTTTATTTTTAGGGTTCCGTACACAAAGGGTAAAAACGGGACCCTATTACTGAGCCAATGCTGTCTGTCTGTCCTTTCTACCTTTTAAGCGCTGTATCTATCGAACCGTAATAGACAGCCAATTGAAATTTTCACAGAATATGTAATGTTACGGCGGATTAACTAAAAATAATAAAAAACGTCAAAAAGTAAAAATTTAAAAAAGGGTGTTGGTCCCTATGCCCATACAACAAACGTATTTTTGTATTACCTCTGATGTAAAACGGGTAATAAATACGAGCGCCAAACTTGCCATGATTATAGTACACACTCAAAAGAGTAAAAAATAATAAAAAAATGGCTTAGTGCGAGACAGTGACAAATTTCTGTTCATTACTAAGTTATAACTGGTAATTTCGTTTTTGAATTTTGTGGTGGTAGGGAACCCCCACTGCGCGAGCACGACTCGCACTTGGCCGATTTATTTATGTTAAAATAATTTAAAGCACAAATAGAACCTTCTTAGATAAACCCATAGATAAATATAAAACTGAACTGTTTTCTAAAAAGGTTAGCATAGCGCGAGTTTCTAATTTTCGGCACTGCACGGGTTGTAGCTATTGGTGTACAAAAATAACTATTACAACCAAAAAATAAATAACAATCAAAAACAATTTTGTTTCAGATTTTACGACGGTATATGCAAATGGGAAGAAGGGAGTCAAACACCGATTCTCCACATCGGATGGGCGAAACCTCTCGTGAGCACCATATCCAAGTTCGACGCGGAAGTACGCGCGCAAGTCCACATCGTGTGCAAACCTGACACGGGCGACAACATGGACGAGACGAAGGACGAGGGAGAGACCAATGGAAACTGGAATAACGCGGAAAATCCAGAGATGAGCGTTCGTGAGCAACTGACGGCGGCAGTGAATAGTCGGCCGAGGGTGACGCTGTACAGTCATAAGATGGCGGCACTAAAGCCATTGCTTCTAGCGGAGCGGCTGAATACGCATGCCTTGCAGCTGCAGCTAACGGCGCAGAGCCAGCTGCAGCGACCGCTGGCGCCCGCCAAGCGGCGCGATGACGACGACTCCACCGCCGCCGCGCCCACCCCGCGTGCCAAGCGGGCGCGACGCGACCGCTGAACACACTTAGAGAGACCTATCACGCACTTGGTGGCAACAAATTTCTTTAAAAGCGCCTAATGTATGGAAATCAGGCGCTGAGTTAACACTTTAAGGGTCTTTTTGTACCAGAGATGTGCGAGGGAGATAAGCGGTGCGCTGGGAAAAAACTCGCCTCCTATTGGTATATTTTTTCTCGCACACTGCTTAGCTACCCCTTACATCTTTGGTGGAAAAGCACCCTTAAGTGGCAACTCAGCGACTTATTTTCACACCCAACCACATTTTTTTGACCGGGCAAAATTCGATAAGTATCCATTTTATATTTTATTATTTGACATATGATTGAACTTCAAATTAATTAAACTATTTTTTCGAATTGTTTATAAATTTCAATTAAGGCCATGTCATTAATTACATGAAACTTGTAAGCAAAAAAAAATAAAAAAGGTAAACTTATCGAGTTTTTCCAAGTCAATGTGTAAAAATTTGACATTGAGTTAAGCCCTTAATTTTATTACAATTTAATAATGCTCTCAGATTCGCTCGTGAGAAAAAGTTCAATGTAAAAATATAATATAACAATATGTAGTAGACTAACTGGTCCCCATAGCCTGATAATAAATGCTGTCAAATATCTATCACATTGAATTGATATAAAAATCGCCTCTATTCCAAAACAAAAGCCGCATGAATAGCTATCTAATTTTTAGGGGAGAAAGGTGCAGAACTGCAGACTAGCTCACTCCTTCAAAGCAATTTCAACCTTAATGTCCTATTAATTCAATGTAAACTAAGGTACGCGTCGTGGGCGACGGCAAAGAACACGGTTGCGGCTTTTTTGTTTAGTAACGTATTAACAGGACACTAAGGTTGAAATTGCTTCAAGGTAGATAGCTCGCGGTATTCATGTGTAGGCGTTTTACATGAATCCTATACGATTGGAATTTGACAGTGTTTGTAATCACACAGCATGTTTTATGTCTCTAATCTGGGAGTTTATCTGCAGCTTTAGAATAGTTTCAGATTAGTTACGACGAGACCTTGATATCGTACAATACAACAATATAACGGACATAACAATATCACAAAACAAAATAAATAAAAATATAATTATAATATTTTTCTCAATATTGAGCCATTTACTCATGACGTGAACAAATGTATAGTATTAAAATATGCATTTACTTAGAATTCGCGGTACAAAAGGCCGCTAGTGATGTAGATACTTCTTAATTTGATTATTATTTTTGCAGCTTTTAATTATCTGTCTCGTTTTACGATTGTTTTATCTAATATCTATTGTTATTCCAGTGCATTATTATTGCAAATTATGGCGGATCTACACAAGTAGACACATTTGACATTCGGAACCGATAACACAACGATATTGGGATGGCGCAATCGCTATTGACAGCTAACGTAATCAGGCTGCTAATCTATTTCGATGAATAATTTTAATTGTCATTTAGAATCTATAATTCTGATTTCGTGCGTGACAAATGTGTCAATGTATCAAATTCCGTACTTGCACTATAGAATAGGCATGATGACTAATATTTTTTTATTACCTTATAAAAAAGTTTATCATAAATAGATACCATCAACGAAAACAAAATTAAAATTAGTTCCAAAATAAACAGGTATAACCTTTTTATTTTGGAAGTATTTTAATTTCATGCTAGACAGAGGGCGCACTATACTGAGTCATGACGTCACGCCTCAGGCGCGCCATACAAATGCTATACTAACACACGCTTTGCGAGAAAGGGTCAGAGTATCCCCTCTCTATCCATACCTAAAACTTTAAACGCACATATCCCAGAGATTTATCAGCCAATTAAATTTATTTTTTCAGTATGCTTAATGTATTTAGTTATATTCATCGCTAAGCTTGTTATTTGTAATAAAATAAACATTAGGACACATGCCTATTAATAAAATTAAATCACTAATATTGATAGTGTTACCTATATCTATTTTGTATATTTGAAAGTGTGGAAGTACAAGTCTTTTTCTTGTTATGTACTATTGAAATAATTTGTAAGTTGTTTTACACAAGCTTTTAAAATTAAGTATGTATTATTATTATGTACTTACTTGCATAATGTGATAAGAATCATGATAGAGTTGTAGAAACCTGCATTTAAATGTATATTAGTTGCTAAATATACCTCAATCTCCATAAGCTGTTACTATGTGTACGAGTATGTACACATTTTTAGGGTACCATAGTCCAACAGGGGTTTCTGTAAAACTTTATTCTGTTCTATGTTGCCTATGGTCTGTTTGACCCACAGTTACTTTACTTGTAATAAGTATATGCATGTAACCATAAAATGATTATTTATTATGTTAAAAGTGTCCCAGACATTGGGTCATTTTCATGGGCACTATTTTATTATAGTTATTTTTTGGAACCATTCGATAATGTTCAAATTTGATATACATTCAAATTATCAATATGATAGTTTTAGCCTAGTTTTAAAAAAAGGTAAATAAAATTGAGCTTTTTTTAAAATTGACGTTCAAAAAAAAAACAAGAATTGAAATAAAATGTCTTTATGAAAATTAACGATGTCCGGGACATTAAGTAATATATTGAATTTCATAATGGACTAGGTATGTTTTTATAACCTAATTAGAAAGTGTGCCTTCCTTTATAACCAGTATTTTAAAAGAAACGCATGTTTGTGTGTTAAGTATATGAAAATTAATTCTTTAAAACTTCGTAGTTGATTCCATGTTATGTTAAAGTTGCTATCTGTAAGCATAGGCGTGCCCAGGATTAAGGTGGGCGCATTAAATTCCAGCTAGCCCCCAGAGGAGTTGCATAGGAACGAGTGAGTCTCTTCCTAGAAGATTATGCTTTTGAGCTTCCAATGCTCAGGTCTAGCTCCCCTCGCGCTCTTGGCTCGCCCCTGCATATAAGATTGTTTTTATTATTCAATGGACAAACTAAGCTGGCTGGCTGGCTGTTTCATGTAGTTTTTAAACATGTACCTGTTAAATTAGACCTTATGGGATATGTAGGCACTGTCTGTAAAAAGTTTTAAAAGTTAGGGCACAGATATCAGTCTGCCCCCTTCTAATTTTTAAATGGTGCATAACCGTAAAATTTAATAACAGTGTTAATCTATGTGCATAAATGTTAGTCGTGCCAAGGTCGTTAGCAAGCGTTTTCTAACATGTACCTGTTAACTATTATACTGACATAAACTGCGGAACCCTATTGATGCCGTGTTAGACACGGTTTTAGCCAGTATTTTTACTTATATGTGCACATCTGCAAATAATTAATTTACTTGATGTTAATATGTAATGTTTTCGCTAAATATTTGTTTTCTTGTTATATAAAACTTGGTAGCTACCTATTAAAACCTAATATATAGGTATATCATGTTTCTGGAAATTATGGCTGATTTCACATAATACTTTGTACAGGGTAGATGAATAAAGTATATGAGTATTATGAATGCTGTGTTTCAATGTTGTAGGGTATTGTGCATAAACCAAATAGTACTTTTTTATAAACTGAAACAAACATCGCAAACGCACTGAGCTCGCGGGTCGCGGCCAAAGTGCTATTGTCTTCTGTGGTTTGAGTAAATACTATCACAGTCTGAGACTGAGATCAGCAGTGGTTCTATTTCACGACCACATGTACATAGTATGTGTGCGTAAGCTATAAAGTGATCAACGGTTATTGTTGGCTGAGCTGTAAATAAATAATAAATATTCGGAACAGGAGGCACCGCGGTAAGCGCCTACACGCCACGCGCCGGTTGTCGTGAAAACAATCGACGTGATTGTTTTCAAAACATACAAACAAACAAGCGGTGTCTCCGTCCGCCTGTGTACGCTATTTTTGGATTGTTTTATCTACGTTTGGCAAGGATTTTGTATACCCTAAAGGGTGTTAAAAAGGCTGTATACCCTAAAGGGTATACGTTTGGTCACCAACTCCTCGCCAAGGTAAGCAACGGAGCGCAATCAAATGGGTGTTGTTAATGCTGTCGGCAACATTGATCATCATTGGTCGGCATTGATTCGGAACGTGTTCATGTCAAGACTCTTGTCAATGTCACTATGACATATTTATTTTGATGCGTCTGTGTGATGCGTAGACAAAACATCACAGATTACACAAAACATAAACAATCAAAACATAAAATGCATATTGTTTTTGGTCGTAAAGTGATGAAAATAATTGCTCTAATTTAATTTGTGATTTAGCATGCTACTATGTAGCGTTTGATGATTTTTTTTCGTTAACAATTTGCCAAGGTCATTGGCTCTATTTAGATTTTAATTTGTAAGCAATTTTTGTGGTTTTAAAATTTTATGTTCTCTTGGTTATCGTTATTTATTTAGTTATTTTCTTTTATTACTTTCTACTCGGCTACGGCAAAAAGAGGTTTAGTTTCACCCACTATTGTACTGGAACTGTTAAGTTTTCGGTATAAAAAGTACCCTGTGTTTTAAATTCAGGATAAGAACAACTACCTTTAATGTTACTTATATGCTATTTTAAGTATAACACTAGGTACTTGACTTTTTATTCCACTGTAGTAATAGTGTTCCTTGCACTGTGTTCTAAATGTAATTTATATTATATTTTTGTAATTTGGTTAATTTGTTTTGCGCTCAAGCACAAATCAAAAATGTTTAATGAATGTGTGCTTCTATCCACAGTTTTGAGCCGAGTGACCAGCCGAAGACATTAATAGAGAAGATACTGTGCTGCTGACCTATTTTATTTAATAGTCTTAATTAAAGAAATTAATACGGCGAAAAACACAATTCGGGATGAAATCTAACTATTCAGTGAATTATAATAATGAGAAACAAACCAAACGATATAGAAAAAAGTACAAATGTATCATACGACAGATAAAAGCACTAATTTTGGTAAGTTTAATCTTATAAAAATACAAATAGGGAACAAAAACATAATTTATCATACCCATTAAAATACTTTCAAATTACATTTATTCTGTGAAAATTTCAACTGGCTATCTATTATGGTTCGAAAGATACATCCATTAATAGGTAGGACAGACGGACGGACAAACATTGTAGGCTTAGTATTGGGGTCTCATTTTTACCCTTTGGGTACAGAACCCTAAAAACATATCTGAAAGTTTTAATAATATGCAATTATTTAATGTGACTTATTGACACAGTCACTCAAGCTCGCACTAATATTCTAGCTTATCAGTCTATGTCAATTACATGAGACACATTTTTTTTTCTTCTGCTACTCCTCTTCCTGTGGCGTATTGTTGTATAGGTCTTTTAAAATGAAGGTATAAAACCTTATACAACACTTTATTATCAAGTGTATCCTTTGAGAAATATGCTCCGCCAAAGTGGTGAAAACTTGGCCCTGTATTTCTAAACAATTAGACATAACATCTAAAAACATGCAATTGATGGAAAGTGATGATGCGGTCGAAGATGGAGTTCTCACTCACAAACTTTTCCTCAGAGTTTTACAAAAAACTACTTATGTAAATTTGTGGTAATAAGTATGTAGTGTTTTTCTAAAATTTGAAGCTGTTATTTTAAATAAAAAATACAGATCTATTTATTACAGTAATTGAATTTTCTATTTGATAGAATCAAAACGCCAAAAATACAGTTCTCACTGCTTATTGTGGCAAGACATGTATTTTTTTTTTCAGGAAAATGCAGCACTTTGTGATGAAGTGGCAAGAAACCAAGAAAGTATTAGTATTGTCAAGAATGAGCGAAAATTTTTACTACACAAACTATTGGAATATGAGATTGATACAGATAGTACGCATTCAAGCTATAGAAGCAAGAAGAACTAATCATACTTTCAAACAAAATGTTGCTACAGGCATAAATTGCAAAATATTATGCTAAACCTAATGTACAATAAAATTACTATTAAAATATACTTGAACCACATAGAACTTTTTCATTCAAAGGATCATTATTTTGTCATTCAGTACTAAAAGTAAATTTTGACAGGGTTATATGGAACGGTAGTACTAAGCCAAAGGGAGGCCATTCTATCATCATTATGAACATCTTCACTGAAGCTGACCTTGAAATTGCAGAAAAAGTCGGTGTTGAGTGTACACATTTTTCTATAAGAGTGAGAGTAGAGTGAATAGTTTTTTTTTAGATCAACATCTTAGTTATCGCTTACCATCAGGCGAGTAGGTGGCCAAATGTAAATCTATAGCATATTTTTAAAAAGATTTTTATTTCAGGGTTTGTTAAACGTACATGATGGTTAGTAATTCAATCTGCTATCAGCTTAGTACCACTGTTCCATGTAACCCGGTATACTTACACAGTACCGGTGTTAGGGTAGGGCGCGGTTGGGCGACCGCCCAGGGTGCCAGACATAAAGGGGTACTGCAGGCGCATATTATACCTACCTAAATATAATGCAGTCTAAATAATCAGTTTCATTCTTAATGCATTAAAAAAATCTATTTGCCTTTTTTTCGGTTTGAATGGCAGAATGGGGGCGCCGTAGAAATCTCGCCCAGGGTGCTGATAGTGCTAAAATCGGCACTGCTTACACATCAGCTGTGATCAAAAGATTGTATTTTTATTTAGTTTTATAGTGGGTTAAACTAAAGACTAAAAAATGTACATTGCTTATCTTTTAATTTAATGAAATACATTTTCTACAGTTATTTAGTAATAATAAGTATCAGCTCTCATCATCATCTTCCTCCTCATCATCATCAAATGATAAAATAGGTTTGCTTTTCTTTGATGATTTACTATCATCAACTTTGTGTTTGCGTTTATTTCCATCAGAACCTGAGCCAGCTGCATTTTTTAATTTAAACATTACACGCTGAGTCAGATCAGCTTTTGTTTGTTCTTCTTTTTGTTCTAATCTTTGTTGTTCAATCTCTGCTTCTTCGGCTGTGAGGTCACCTTTTTTTAACACCACAACTTGTGGCTTTTCACTATCTTCGTCGTCGACGAAATCTTTTTCTTCGTTTTCAAGTTCATCGAACTTGTGATTGCGATCATCGTATCCAGCCTGCTTTTTGAGGACTTTTAGAAACTCAGGGTCTTCAGGTTTGATGTAATTAACATTGCGCTTTCTGTTCATAGTGTGTAAGAGTGATTATTGAATAAAATCGACGAAGATAAATTATGATCTGCGTTTGTAAACATCAATTCATAACCTCTATAATTTTCGTTTTGCTTTTCCTGGTTAGAATACTGTTATAATATAATATGTACTACGCGAAGTCATGAATTGAGATTTTATTGGGTCATAGAAAACTAATTTTATGAAGTTATCATAAAAATGTTTTAGTAAACGGACAGAAAGAAACATCAAATAAAATTAATAAAAATCTCCAGAATTTTTCCTTTGACATCACAAACTGTCATTGTCAATTGGTGACATGACATCAGACATTTTTCTTTTTCTTGAGACTATATTGGCGTCCCATGTCTTCTGCATTTACCAATGTTAGGTATTGAAATATTTTCAAGTTGGTTTTTGTTAAAACTATTGCGACGCCAAAACATCTCTCAGGGGAAATCATAGATTCAGTATACCCCTCTACGGGGGAAATGAAAAAAGTATCAATCTATCACTCTCTATGGCCGAAGCCCAAAGCTGATGGTAAGGCGAAGCCGAGGCCGACTGATTGCTTCACTCACTACCAAGTCTCATCCAAGGGCGGATCCAGGATTTAATTTGGGGGGGGGGGGGCATTCTGACAAGCATAGGTACCTTTGAGTAAAAGTGCACCTGAATCAAATCGCAAAACTAAGTCGAATGTATGGAATTGCTAGGTGTTTGGGGGGGGGGGGGGGGCGACAGGCGACCCGGGCATAGATATATATCGTAGTATAAGCTAAAGATCGTTGGACCCGGGTATGTCCTAAAACTGCGACCAGAACCACCGGAGGATGGGCAACAGCATCCTGTTAGTACACGGTGAACGTACTGCGATCCCCAACCCGCCTGCTAAGCGTGGGGATTATGGCAACACCCCTCTCTAAGAGGGAGGCGTTGTTCAGCAGTGGACATTTTTGATAATGTCATAACGAGATCAGACAAACAAAGGAGATATGCCATAGTACAATTATCGGTTGTGCTCATGATTCCATTTTTCATAAAAAAACATCACTATCGCTAAACGGCTTAACGCAAAAACTGTAAGTACGGTTTGGTACAGTACTTACACATTCATGCACACTAAAAAATTTGTAGTGATACTAATGCACTAAACACTAATAGTAACAAACAAATAAAAAGGGTGACAATGGGGGTCATATGTGTTTTGACTAAAGGCGTATAGCCTGATTTATTTAGGCCATATGCGTTCGCACTCGCTACGCCACCTTACCATATCTCCCTTGTTTGTCAGGTACCTACTAATAGAATAACTAGTAGGCCGCCCCTGCTTCGCACGGGCGAAGCCGGGATATATAGCCTATGTCAACCGGGGATAGTGCAGCATCCCAACAGTGAAAGAATTTTTCAAATCGGTTCAGTAGTTTCGGAGCCTATTCAATACAAACAAACAAACAAACAATCAAATCTTTCCTCTTTATAATATTAGTATAGATTAACTAGATCGACCAAAAGGCGACGTGGAGCTGGTTTTCAAGAAATATTTTCCAATGTTTTCCCTGCTCACATTTTCACCCATGTATCCATATTGGTCACAGCGATTTTCCAAGTAATCGAGCCAGTTGCTGCACTGGTACGCTGGGAATGCTCTTGGAGTAATGATAGATTCCGCAAAATAATTGTAGGACCTTCCATGACTGCACGCCTCTGTAAGTTATTGTAGGTATATTAGATTATTGATCTATTTCTGTCTGAAAAAAAGTTTTTGAACAAAAATTCAGAAAATAGAAGATTGTAAAACGAGTGCATAAAACAAGTTATTTTAGCCGAGACGTTTATCAGCCCGAGCCGAAGGTGAGGGCCCATATTTAAATCGAGGATAAAATGAGTTTTATGCACGAGCTCAGCTTTTCATTATAATTCAATAATAATCCTAATAATATTATAACGCGAAAGTTTGTATGTATGGGGATGTATAGATGTTTGTTCCTCTTTCACGCTGCAACGAAACAACGGATCGACCTGATTTTTTGCATGGGTATAGTTCAAGAGCCAGAGAGTGACATAGGCTACTTGTCATCATCATCATCACCATTTTTCATCACAACGCGGGTGAAACCGCGGGGCGCAGTTAGTCTAATATATAAAAATCACGTGTCACGGTGTTTGTGGTTGCACTCCTCCGAAACGACTCGACATATTTTTATGATATTTTTAATGTATATTTGGTAGGTATGATATCTTCCTTGGTATAAGAATAGGTCGTAAAGTACAGGGGCGGATCCAGGATTTCATTTTGGGGGAGGGCATTCTGACAAGTATGCCTATGACCTATGATGTAAGACCTATGAGTATGCTGTGTAAAAGTGCACCTGAATCAAATCGAAAAACTGATTCAAATGTATGGAATTGCTAGGTGTTTTGGGGGGGGCATGGCCCGCATGCCCCCTGGATCCGCCAATGGTAAAGTATATTTCATACCGCTAGGTGAATAGGTTGTCATAGTAAGTCGAGCTCTATGCGTACGAAGTAGCGGGTATCTAGTTAGTGTACTATATTTATTTTACTTGCCCTGTAAGTGCCTATGTATGTGTGGGACAAAACTTGCAACTGAATTTTAAACCAGTTATCCTGAACCGATTAAGCTGAAATTTTGCATACACATTTAGTTTGGATGACAGTGGCATCGATTCTGATGCACTCTAAACTAAACTAAATTTGACAGTTCTTAACTTGTTGCCATCCTTCTCTCACGTATTAAAATGAAAAGAGAGGCAGATAATTTTAGTCCTGTCAGATTGGTTTAGTTTAGTGAGTGGTATGACAGAAGCGGACCCGGGTATGTCCTAAAACTGCGACCAGAACCACCGGAGGATGGGCAGCAGCGTCCTGTTAGTACACGGTGAACGTACTGCGATCCCCAAGCCGCCTGCCAAGCGTGGGGGTTATGGCAACACCCCTCTCTAAGAGGGAGGCCTTGTTCAGCAGTGGAAATTTAATGGCTGATGATGTATATGATATGTATGACAGAATCGACGCCATTCAGAATCCAAAATGGCAGACTCCCAAAAATGGCGGACCAGGTATTTTGTATGCACCACCAGGACATGGGTATCAAGTGAAAGGGTTTGCTGAGAATGCGTAAAAGAAAATGACGTCACACTAAATTCAATATGGCTGACACACCACGACGGCGGACATATTTTTTTTTATCTACCATCATGATATTCATGATATGGTTATAAGCCTGATACGTTCGCACCCGCCACGCCTCCTTACCATATCTCCCTTGTTTATCTGATCTGAGATTGTAATCTACCCACCTAATATTTTGGGAATGGTCTCGCAGCCAGGCTGCGGTGGAATGCCGCTGTTAGGGAAGAAGTCTGCTGTACCGATGGATCCTTCTATACCGAGAACACCGCCACACGTGTGAATCACGTCTACGAAAACAGCATCTGACGAATCTAGTTTATTCATCTCGTCTCGACTTGGGTATTCAAAGAGAGGTCGGGCAGGGTCCAATCCTGTAGGAAGACTAAGATGTTTTTGTACATGTAGAAGCGTTATCCGGGAAAGCAAGGCAAGGTAGGTATTATCAGATATAATAGGTAATTAGGTAGGGAGGTAAGCTAGGTATAGTATAAATTACAGTAATATTTTGCTGTTTTTATCCGACTGCCCAAGAAGAAGGGTACCTAATTTTTTGGGGCGTATGTATGTTGGTATTTTTATGTTCCCATATGCCTACATTGATGTATAACACCAAATATTTTTTTCTATATTACCTTAGTCTTGAACGGCTTGACCGATTTTGATGTGGTAGGTGTCTTTAATTCGTCTTCATTCCCAAGTGTCTTAAGATACATTTTGCAGTCGTGTATTTTTAAAATTTTACTAAACGCCGGGGTAACACAAAAAAGTATGTATAGGTTTATCTACGAAATCTGAGGACGCATTAACATTTTATGGAAAGGTAATGCAAGTACATCCAAAGCCATGGTAGCCCATTTGGGAGACCACTAGACTTGAAAGCGTGAGGTCGTGGGTTCAAACCCCGGGCCCGTACCAATGAGCTCTTTGGAGTTTATGTAAAGATTTTCATACCACTGACTTTTCGGTGAAGGAAAACATCGTAAATCTGCATACGTACGGAGAAAAAATTCAATGGCGTATGTGAATCCACCACCCCGCATTGGGCCAGCGTGGTGGATATGGCCTAATCACCCTTTCGGGGATAGGCTAAAAGTCCAGCAGTGGACTGATAAAAGGCTGATTATGATGATGAAAGCAAGTACATTTTACCTGTTATACGGTCCACTGTCAAGTTCGATTGATAAGCAGCGATGCCCATAATGTGAGCACCCAGACTGTGTCCAATCAGGTGAATTTGGTCACCAGTAATGTTATACTTCTCGCTGAGACCGTTCAGAAATGTCGCTACCTCAGCACCAATACGCTCTGTCTGATTTGCCACCCAATGGTAGAAAATAGAGTTTGATGAATAGCTCCAATCAACTGTTACTACGTTTACATCTTGAGCATGTAGATATGCGTTTTTTATGCTTGCAACAGCGTCGCTTTCAGCGGACGATCTCCAACCATGAGTTATAATTTTTATCGGAAAGTTGGTGAGATCAATATGGTCAATATTGATCGCAGGTTCTGCTGTATCGCTCATGATTATGGAGTCTTCTGTGTTGTTCATGTGTCTGTAAAGATAAAAGGTAAATTGAGGTCAGCAAGATAAAGGCTGATTTGACACATCAGTGTGGGACAGATACTGTCTTCGACATAATTATGCTTCAACGACTTTGGAAGTAGATTTTCTCATACAGCCAGTAATCCTACTAATATTATAAACGCGAAAGTTTGTATGTATAGATGTATGGATGTTTGTTCCTCTTTCACGCTGCAACGGAACGACGGATCGACCTGATTTTTTGCATGGGTATAGTTCAAGAGCCAGAGAGACTTTTCATCATCATCATCACTACGAGGGTGAAACCGCGGGGCACAGCTAGTCAGACATAATTTAAGGTCACAATATCAATAGGCATGTTTCATTCAATGCGTCTTCTATCTCGCTCGCTTTTAAGCTGTAAAATGACTGTATATGTTTTAATGACTAACAACATAAATGTTCAATACATTTTTCATTTTCATTGACCCAAAAAAAACATCTATGTTTAATAAAACATTGAAACAAAAAAACTAAATAATAACATAGTTATCATCTTATAAAACCGACTTCAAAATTAATAAAACACGCAATTTCGTTTACTTGGATGGCAATAATATGTCATCCAAGTAAACTTACAAAAAAATCAGTTATTTTGATTTAAATACCAAACTACTGGACCGATTTTGATGAAATTTCTATGGGACCAGTCTGAAAAAACATCCTTACAGAGTTTTCCAAACGGGTTTATAAATGACGCAGTTCTGAGGTAGTAACGAACAAAAAAACAACAACCGAATTGAGAACCTCACTCTTTTTTCGAAGTCGGTTAAAAAGTAACACAAATATCGTAATTTTACCTGGTATAAAGCCTAAATTCTACCTCGTTGTAGACACCTCTTGGATTTGCTTCTATATCATCAGTCAGGCTTACTAAATGCGGTGTCCCCTCTCCGTCCGGAAAATAAATCCACTCTGTACCATAGCCTTCTCCGTAAAGATTATTAAAATAATCCAGCACAGTCACATTGCCTGAAAGAAACGTCGGTTTTTTTTCTACTGTTGCTTATTATATAAAATGCATCGTTTTGGGGTAACTGGATTTTCAGGCATAAAACAAAAAAATAAGGCCGTCATTGTAAAGACGAATATAAAACAAAGTTTATTTCATTAATTTAACGCAATCCACTCTTAAATTTTCTTTCAGAGAGTTTCACGAAAAACTACTTTTGTAAATTAGAGGCCAGTAAGTTGGTACGTTGAGTTTTTCTAAAATTTTAAACTGTTATCAGAACGCCAAATTGCAGTTTTCGTTGCTTTTTTCGTCATAAAATGTGAGAGGGCTCACTTAAGATATTATGGGTTAACTGTTAAAAATTTGTTTATCAATAGCGGGTACATTGATGGGACTCTGAATCTACTTTGGAAATATTTCAAAATCAAGCTGTCGTTAATATAAATGTAGGTACTACAAAGAAACTTACATTGAGCAGTTATTCTCAAAATAATAAAATAAACTACGGCAAAGGCTTGATTCAGTAAGACCATTATAAAATTGTGTTTAATAGTAACTAAAGGAAAAAGCGACTAGTTCTATTTGGACTACCTTTAAGACTAGGTACAATTTTAGGTACTTACCGATATGGGAGCATCAACCCCATAAAGCTGGTAGATAAGTCTCTGGTATCAGAACAATAAAGATAACATAAGCACCTCCATTATTTTTATTGATTACCCCACCATTGGGCTTACTGAATTCGTTTAAATTATAGTAAAGAAATAGGTAAAAACTTTTTCAGATAGGTGGCAATTAGACTTATACGGGTTTACTTGAAGTGTAGCAACATAAATGTCGATATTTGTTTTTCGACATGATTAAAGCCCGGCTACACTAAATTCAGTTTGTCGTCCATATCCGTTGCGGGTGCAGTACACTAAACTTGTGCTAGAAATGTATGAAATTTTATGAGACACTGTTATACGGGTGTAAGGGGAACACTCGAAGCCAAAAGAAGGTAATTGTACTCATCATTATGAACAACTTTAACTGTGGGACCAGCCCTGAAATCGCGAAAAAATATCAGCTGTTCTATAGAAAACGGTCATTGACACTCGACAAAATGTATGGAACAGCAAATTTTTTTTTGCGATTTCATCAGTGCTAGTACCGTTCTTTATCGATGGTCAAATTTGACAGTTGTGGTCGTCAAATTCGATAAAATGCCATTTGATCAATACTCGCTATGATCGATTCTATGGCATTTTATCGAATTTGACGATCAATAAAGAACGGTACTTGCACTGCAGGGTTGGTACTATAGTAAAAGTTGTTCATAATGATGAGTACAATTACCTTCTTTTGGCTTCGACAGTGTTCCCCTTACACCCTGTATTCAATTCTGTAACCTCACACTGCATGCATACTTTTTTAATTCACAATAGGCTTGCGTTTGCCTATATTATTCCTGATGTCACGCAAAGTCGCAGCCTAGTTCGACCTCTTTCATAGAGTTTTAAACACGACTAGTCTACAGTACTGCAAACATTGGACAATGGACATGGACTTTAACTGGATTTTTTTAATTGACTGACGCTGTGGGCCTTACTGCCTCTACAGCTTGACCGGACTAGTTAGGGAAAGCAGAGGGCGTTCAGCATAACTTGATGGTACTGGATTTGGTGTATAGAGAACATTATTTGGTGTGACTGGGCCTTAAGTCTATCTCATCTACCTTGCCGCAGTATCAATAAATACCGTATCACCGTAAATAGTTGACAGCTTAAGAGTTCGAAGATATTCTTTATTCACGAAATACAAAAGTATTACGAGCTATAAAACTACGAAAAAATATTTATACAAGTAGGTGACAAGACAAACAAGGCGCTAGCCTAAACGTAAGCGCTTCGTCGCTTATTCAGTAATACTGGACATATAATCTACGTATCTGCCTAGTCTTAACTTACATAATTTTACAAGTACTCGTAGGTACTTACTCGTAGGTACTAACACCGTAGAGAACCTATGCGTCTATACTTGTTTGCTTGATTACTAATCATAGTTTGATACTGAGACAGAGCCTGGATATTTAAAAGAAACGCTATCATTAGTATTTATTGGTTTATTTCAAAACACAAATTGAAAGACTGGACAGTTAATCGGATCCAAATGCATCTGGAAACCTTACCGTCAAAGTTTAGATTCCCAAACCGTTACGAAATTAGTTCTGACAACATTAAACAAAACGTACAATATTACTAACAGCAATTAACTTTACAAATTCCTAGAATCTAAACGGTAATACTCAGATTCTGTAGCGCAATGTTGAACATACGACACTGGTTTCCATCACAGAGATTTCGTTACCTACTGAAAGATTACTTAAAACAGAAATACATATAAATCTATTTCTCATCTAGCAATGTAAAATTGATGCATGATTTTCTGCCTATAATGAATAAGGCCGACAATGTCCTGTGCTTGCAAAACATACCTTCGAAACAGTCCAGTGTACTCCAGAGGGCACTCACTTGCATTCATCGCCTTGCATCGGTCCATGCTTCACCTTTACATACTATGTACTTATACCTACTCTAACATTATAGGGAAAATTTGCAAGCGCAAGAAACTGACTTATGATATGACAACAGCTCACCGTACCCGAGTAATATTAACATTTACACTGCGAAAATATACGCCTCTAACATAATTATATGTATTACCTAGGTATTATTACATTACACACACAATAAACTTGTGAAACCTTAATATACACGAGAAAATAAATGCTAGACTTCAGTTGTGTACTGAGTTAGGGTGAAGTGTACTATACAATCAATTGGAGTATATATTGTTGATAAGTTTTTGTCAGGGGTACAATCTTAATCTAACAAATGTTATATAATTATGGTGTTGTAAATAATTATGAACGTAACTAAAGCTTATGATCAATTTAGAAAGATATGTACATCTACGAACAAGGTATCTATAGTAAATGTCCACCTACGCCCACTATACTTCTCACAGGCCAACCAACTTCTCGGTAGACGATGCCCAAAAGACGGAACTATCAAGGCTCTCAAGGCCCTCATTCAATAACTACAAATACGCTCGTAATGCGACGCTTTAAATTAACCTCATAAAGTTGACCTTTATTTCCTAGAGAATAGAGGCTAAATTTTTAGAGATTAACTTAACGCGCCGCGTTACATGCGTGTTTTAGTTACTAAATAAGGGCCCTGTATTGTTCAGCAAGTATTTCGACTGGGTCCCCCATCAAATTTATAGATAAGTTGGTTGTGTATTCAGTGCGCATGTCGAAAAGAGATAAAGAAAGACACGACCGTGACAACGGAGAGAAAAACTTGCTGCTGAACATTTAAGTTATTATTCTTTATAATACCTTTTTTCGTAGATGTAGACGGAATCAAATACAAAATTCGTCATAATCATTTACGTAGCTGTGTAAGCAGACCTGGCGAAGCATAGTGCACAGAGGTTCTCAATAACAAACCTATCAAGTCGTGGTATGGATTCTGGAAGATTCTTTTGAGTCTCAGACAATAGTTAAAGTCGAATTTTCTTTGGCAGAGGTTATACTTTAGTTAGTGCAGTCTTACGTTATCCATGCATTTTTAAATCTCTTTCAGTCAGACTGACACTAGAATAGGAAATATTAGTCGAGCTAGCCCACTCTTATGGAGTAACTACTAAGTTATCTGTGTTCAACCCCAACAGTACAATATACTATATCCTATTCTGTAGTGCGCGTCTGTTACCCATCTGCAATTCGCTTTACCGCAATGGAGTTTTTGGTTGGATTAATCGTCAATCTGATTATTCCACCCGTAACTCCATAATTCCTTCAATCCAATTATGTCAATTCTCACTGATTGAATTGACAAGTGTTACCCTTGGCATAGGCTCGCTTTGATGATCTCATGGACTTGTGACTATTTAGTGAATAGTCTTAATTTTTTTAACAAAAAAAACCTCTGAAATAAAAAAACTGAAAAGCTGCACTTCGCAAGGTTTGCCCATGTATTCCCATTGGAACTTGAGGTTTTACTAATCACTTCAAGTGCGAAAATATACAAACATACCAATCCAAGCACCACCTTTATATGGTAAGAATAAACAAAAAAAGCACTTGGCAGACATAAATGAACCAAATACTTGTTACTTACATTGTGTCATTATGGAAACTTCATTATAACAATAGTTCAAGTTTATTTCAGTCACATACTTTACTTCTGATTCTAGTTTCAACCAGATACTACAGCAGTATGAGGAGAAATAAGTCCCCAAATCACCTTCTTGAAGAAGGCCTTCAATCACAGTTGAAACTAGTCTATAAAATCCAACTTAAAATAAACATGAACTCTAAAATCAAAACAAATATATTACTTCATGGTGTAACGTAATATTGTTATCTATCGATACTTGGTGTCGGTGTGAACTGTTGCCATAACTATGTGTAACGTACGTTAGTCCTGCATTTCTTCAGGCAACTCATGCGGATTGAGGATACCTGGCACCGACAGCTGGACTCTCCGCTTCTCCTCTTGTGCTTGACGGAGGGCGAACAGGCGTTCCTCCAAATACAAATCGCTGTCGTCTTCACCTGTGTACTCCTGTCGACCAAATATTCATTCAATTAGTTGATAATTATCATGTTAAACTTTTTGTAATGACATCGATACTGTTATGTCTTTTAAATAAACTTATTTTTTATTGGATAATATGCATGCGCTTCACCGCCACCTCGCTTGATGTTAAGTGACTGCCTATGATAGATAGAGTATGCTTGACTAGACGATACCTAAACTTAAACACACTCATAGTAGTAAAACACTCACAGATCTTAAAATGGTGCCATTTTTTCCTTGCATAATAGCAATAAAAAGATATGCAGAAAATTTTTGTGCAATCAGATCAGAATTATATAGAAAATTAAATCAGAATCATAAACATTATTGTAATGAAAAAAGCTCGTCAAAACTAAAAGTCCATTCAATCCAGTTGGACAGTTCCAGTGTCCATCTTCCGGCTCCATCATTAGATTAGCTCAATGATACTTTTACCATTTATTGTCATTAAAAGCAGAATCGGATATCTTAAAAAAAAATGCGCGATTGGAGACAGCAGTTGTCAAAAATCAAATATATATTTTAACCAATAGGACGTAACATACTTTCAGTCAAGCTCGCAGAAGTAATCGACGCATATCGCCTGCAAAGAGCTACATCACATTTTGCTTAGAGCGAGATTACTAAGCAAAAAATGTTGTAGCTCATTGCACATCGTCTGCATCGGGCATTAGACATACATAATTATGTGCAAACAGTGAAGTTAAAATAAAAGCTTGTAAATAGAACTTTGTTTTTCTTACACTGTCAAATTGAATCTCAATGTGATTGATTAGGAATGCTCCTAAACGATAAAAGATGCAGTATTTACACGAAGTATGACCGGCTTCATGCCACGTCCCAGATCAAACTTTTCTTTATATCCACTTTGCCTTTTTCTCCATGTCCATATGATATCCTAGTGGGTTTCATCAATCGCATTGAGATTGTACTTTAACATAGAGCAAAAAGCCCTGTCAATGGTATAATAATAAAAAAAACCACAGGGTCCAATCATTCAATGTTAAAGTTTCCTATTTTTCAACACCTTTTTCCTTGCTGAGTTTCGCCAAGATCGAATCATCCGATTAATAAATAAACAGGAGGGGGGGCAATTTCCACGCAACTGCATTAAGTGTGTTATGTACTCATTGCTCTTTGCATGAAACAATTTCAGATTCATAATATTAAGAGGGAGTAGAGAGGAAGGGAGATTACTTACCCTTATTTGAACTAAGAAGTCTCGCAGGTGATCTTTGAAAGCAGGAATATCTTGATCCAAATTGAATAATCCCTGTACAGTGATTTTGATTTGGTTGTCGCTCAGATGAGGGAATGCTGTTTTTAAGAGATTAGCCACATACTCCTGGAATAAACACAATTTATTATTAGAATAACTAAATTGCTATGTACATGTAAATGAATACTGTTTGGATTAATAAGATTATTATAGTTATTAACATACACTTGCAGCTGGATTCTAATTGCTGTCAGTTGCAAGCACACTATGCATTGAATGGTTTGGATCGAAGGTTTTGATCATTTAAAATAGATTTTCACATGATGGGGATATGTACAAAATACAAAGTAAGGATGTGTTCTCATAAAGTCAGACGAGCAGAACGGAGACTTCTCGGAATCAACCAATCACAGTGGTTGAAACCTGCATCTCGTCTCTGCTCTGCTTTCATTAGAAACAGTCATAGCAGATTAGAGCAAGGTATAGCAGAGCGTGGTGAGCCATCGCACTGGCCGGCACGGCACGGCATGCGCCTTTGCATTTAAATTTCACAGCTCTGCTACACAAATTCTGCTCGTCCCTGACAAAAAATCTGCACATCTCAGTAGAAACACACCTTTACCCATGCATTATTATTTATTGTTACTGGAACAATCATGTACACATAAAAAGATAATGTACGTCGAAAGATTTCATGCAAGTGGGACAGGGCCCCGATTCTACTAAACCAATTGTTTTTAAATTGTAATTTTGTTAATTTAAATTTTTAAATAATTGCCTCAAAATTTTGAGAAAATATTCAAAACTGTCAATTGACAGTTTTGAATATTTTTTTATACTACAAAAATACCACCACATATTTTTTTTTTTTAATACTATGTAGTATTAAAAAAAACTGTCAATTTTGAGGCAATTCATTAAACAATTAAAATAATTACAATTTAAAAACAATTGGTTTAATAGAATCCCGGGGGCCCAGGATGCATGAAAGATTGATCTTTCAACACAAGTGCAGCAAATAAATAACACTAACCTGTATGTAAACGACATTGTCAGGTGTATTGCCCAAAGGAACTGTGACGCGGCCTGCCTCCACCAACGTGAAAACGTATGCCAGGATAGTTGAGTGCATAGTCAGCCCTGCACCATGTGATGTGTCTGTTACCACACTGAACACATGTTCCAGAATATCGCACAGGTAAGTCTGGTAGAAGCTTTGGGCTGCTTGTTGGTGTTGCTCAACATTGTGAAGCAATCTGTACAAAATCTGTAGCCCTGTATCAGCAACATTCCTCATAGTGTGTTTAAACGCCCAAATAATAGAATCCAGAACCAACTTAAATTGAGCCGGAGGTATGCTCAGGAATGCCTTGAAGCAGTGTGTGTTCACGGCTTGTAATAACAGGAAAAATTCAGTCCGGTGCTCAGGATACTCCTCAAAATCTTTGTTGATCATCTCGAGGGTGCATTCGAAAACAGCATCGAAAATTTTGGGTACATCTGATGTAATACTTCCACTGAGCTTGTACACAATTGTGCTCATACAAGACAACACTTCAGGCTCCCGCGCATCGGGGACTGCAGTTCTTTGATAGTCTAAAAGTACTGCGTCTAACAGTGGCGGAATGAAGTTCTCCAAAACCATGTTGTTGTCTGTGGATCGAGACACCCAACTGGATATCAGTTTTAGTGTTTCCTTTTTGATTATTCTCATGTTTTTGATGAGCGGCTGTTTCGTTACAACTACGCCATTCAAACCGATAGCTTGGCTGATATTTTCGGACATGACTTTGTAAACATTGAGCATGTCTAGATATATTCTACCTAGCTGTACAACATATGGGTGTCCCAACGCCCGGCAGGCACGCACATTGGTCTTCAGTATACTGACGAGCTGTTTAACAGCTTCTGGGTCTTTGAGAATGTCCACATTGTGAGAGGCTTGAGATATTATATCATCCCAAACCTGGTTTGGCAGCAGCATGTACTTCTCAATGAGCTGCTCCTGGGCCACCTGGTCCACCTGGGCACTGATCATGTATCCCACGGCTTCATAGAATGTATGTACTTGCAATGTTTGTAGATCACAGATGATAGAGCTGATTGTGCTCAGAATCTCTTCGATGAACGGACATGCCTCGCCGACCTGCGTAGTGACGAAGTGACGGCGACATTTGAGGGCGATCTTGATGAATGTGTCACAAGCCATGTCCTGCACACCGTCGTGAGTTTCGTGCATGAATTCAAAAAGTTTGTTGACGACTGTTTTCAAGAACTTCCAATGAGCACGGAGGAACCTGGGGTATTGTCCTACGACATACATAATATTGCTGGCAATGATGGCTTTGTTGTCTTTACCTTTTTTCTGTTCACATAGACCTAACAGCTCTTTAATTACTACAACTAAAAAGCGTTTCTCGTCTTCCTCACTGGTTGCACCAGAAATGGAGCCAATAGCCCAACAGAGGGTGTTCAAGTTTTTCCAGGACCATTCTGTACCGTTCACTTGGTTTTGCAACTTCTCAGTCATGATGCGCTCTGTGTCCTGGTAATCTAAATGAGTGAGATAGACCAAAGTCTCTCTCATGTTTTTGTACAGGTTTATTGAATCAGTGTCCTTCATAAACTCTCTTACAACTTCGCCATTCTCATTTTCCACCACCAATACCTCTTCAGGTTTTGCCATTCTCGAGATCATGATGTAGCGTACACTGCTCAATACATCAGCATACAATGCTTTTCTGCCCACACTCTTCCCAAGTGTAGTGTACAGACTTGACGAGTGTGAGCATGGGGCTATCTTGTACAAATCAGCAGTCAATGCATTCCAAAATTCCAAACAAATCTTGAAGATTTCCACTTCATCTACTTCAGATATCAAAACGAGATACCGTAATGCATTCATCAAGGTGTTATTCAAGCCTCTTCGTTCGATGAGCTGCCCGTGTTCTTTCAGGTATGTGCAGAGGAACAATGCCAGGTTTTGTATGAATACCTGGTCCTGATCTCTGCCCGCAGAGTATGCGTCTCGTATGTTAGTAGTGAGAGGTAACATAGCTTCTAGCTGTTCCATCGTCTGAACAAGTAAAGCTACAAACTGTTCTTCATAGTTGCTGACTGAAACTCCTGCAATCTCTGTAAGGCAACTCAGTGTCACATTGCGGAACATTGGGACATTTAAGAATTTGAAAATGAGTGTGCTTAGTAATTTCATTTCAAAGATATAGCCCAGGGGGATCCAGTTCAAAAATCTAAGAAGAGTGTGTAATGTTGAGTCTACCAGAGGTGCATTCTGTGAGTTTTCAAGTACAAATTGACAGAGCTGGAATATTTGGTTAAACTCTGAGCACATGGTATCTTTCAAATGCTTCGCTTTTGTTTGTGTGAGTTGGCCAGTGCTAAATACAAAAACTTCTTCACTCAATAGTTTCAGAATTACCATATTGTTTTGACAGAGGCTCTCATTCGTCTTTGAAGCACCCACAATATCACTTATAAAAGAGTCCCAGTTGTGAGGCCATTCTCTTTTTAGGACTTGAATCAATATCATGTTAAGCTTTTTCAAATAAACTTTGTTACTTTCCATGGTGACAGGATCTGATGATGTTTTAATAATGAGACCCACAATGTATTTCTTGATGCCTTCACATTGATTTCGCGGTAATATTTTCCATCTTGTTTGTATAACTTGTTCTAATATTTGTAGGGCGTAATACTTGGTCTCCTGGTTCTGGGAGAACTCAAGTATTGTATCCACTCGGGTCCAGGCATCAGGGTGCTCCTTGAGGGCAGTCAAAATGTCCTGGGCGAGGCGCTGCTGCTCGCCAACGGTTGAGTACAAGCATCCCACAATGTTATCCAATAGATTTATATCTAATTTTTGATTGAAGTCCAAAAGTTTTGAGGCTTGTTGCTCCAGAGTTGCCATTCTGATTTTGGTTCAGCTTATATTATGAATTTGTTCCCTTTCAGAAAATCAAAATAAGATTGATTTATTCACATTCATTCCTCACCTTGTGCAACACTGAAAAAGACAAAATACTGTATTATGAACCTTTTTACTTGGTATAACCTCTGAAAATACGCAAAAATACATTAGCACTCATATGATAGCACACCGTCTCCGAACAACTCAATAACATGTTTTTTTATGGTGAATAGACGAAAGATACTTGAAATGATACAAACGGCTGTGATATATTGCAAGTATATTGTCGGAAATGAAAATATAGAGCACACACCCCGCAGTTGTCAGAGGTATTGCTCGATGTTTAGTAACATTTTCGGCACATTTGATTGCATGTTCATTATTTTAAATCTACTGTAAATAAATCAAGTTATATGGTATTACATGAATCTACTCACCCGAGAAAATAATTTGCGGCGCAATCAATCTAACGCACTACCATACATACTAATCCGTTGTTTTCGTGAAGCTTGAAAAAGCTTGCGTACATGTTGTCTATAGTCTATGCTAAAAATATTTTTAATCTTCCTAGAGTGACGTCATGAAAAGCGCCCTCGAGACGTTACATCAACAACACGAGAGATTTTATACTAATAATACTAACCCATAGTCATTTATGACTAAATGTCCATAACAAAAAGAAGAAAAAAAAAAATAAAAAAAAAAAGATACCTATGTTCAGCAGTGGACGTCTTCTGGCTGATGATGATGATGATGATACCTACTACCCAAATCAAATTTGGGTTTGGGTAGTAGGTATTATGATACTAACAGACGTAAATGGATATGGCTGACGGACCGCCGTCTGACCAACGGGAGAGAACTTTGGAGAGAAAGATAATTTTTTATCTTTCTTTCCGGTTGGTTGGACGGCGGTCCGACAACCAAATCCGTCTCGTCTGTTAGAACTTTTAGGGCTATAAGAAGGACTAAAGAATAGAAGTAGCTATATTCTCCATCTCCGGCATCTACATTCGGGATGACAACGACGGAAAATGTGGATTCCCATCCCACTCATCCCACCCAATGATTTTCATCTGTTAATTTTGTATCTGTGTTGCGTTATCAATGCCCACTGACAGTCAACGTCTCATTTATGGCTATGGTTTGCAAGGATTTTATATATACCCTCTTGATGGTTTGTTATGTTCGTTTTCGAAAATTAATTCAAAATTTCAAGAATCTGTGGAAGGCGGTGGAAGTGGCGGGAAGAAGAGATGTTTTTTATTCTCTTTGAATGTCAGTTGCCGGCACGGTATATTTTTACTCGATTTCATATAATTTCGGCTATAAACGGGTAATTGGTGGATAATGGTGCCTACCGGGTAATCATCCAACATCAATGAATCAACATCCGGTGGCCATCGCTTCCAAGACAAGATATTTAGTTCAGAAAATCTTAGCGGAGGGTAGGCTTTGTAAGATATGTAATATCAAACTAATTCGGGTAATTTCAGATTCGATTTCGGTCTTTTTCTTGCTTGACTTCCGGCAGCACTGATCAGTTATGTCAACTTGTGAGAGTTTTGGCGCCAATGTGGAAAAAAAACACGTTGGCTCGCATTGGCGGATCCGGGGGGGGGGGGGGGGGGGGCATGCCCCCCTCCCCAAACACCCAGCAATTCCATACATTCGACTCAACTTTTCGATTTGATTCAGGTGCACTTTTACACAGCATACTCATAGGTACCTATATTTCATCAGAAATTAATTCTTGTAGGATACCTCTCTACATCCCGAAAAAATAATCCTCTAAGACAGTAAAAATAAATACGCGCTTGCTTTGCTCGTGCATCTTTCTATATACTGCGGATTTTTTCACAACCCGTCATGTACTTATATGATTTACATTGAAACAAATCAACATTGCGACAAATTTTCACTATCGCTCCGCACGCGTGTTTTTGTTGCTTATAGTTATAGATAAGATACTATACTACTTTTTTCCCTGAAACATTATTAATTCCTGTAGGATACCTCACAACATTCAAGTAAAACAATCATGTAATATAGGCAAAAAAAATAGCGATCGCTTCGCTCGCGCATTATTCCTTATACTACGGGTTTTTTCATAAACCGTCGTGTACTTGAATCTGATTTACATTGGAACAAATCTACATTGCGACAAATTTTCACTATCGTTCTGCTCGCGCGTTTTTGTTACTTATAGTTATGCATAAAATACGCACAACGGTTACTTTTTGTCCCTGAACCATTATTAATTCTTGTAGGACATACCTCTCTACATACCGGGAAAATAATCCTGTAAGGCAGTAAAAATAATTTCGCGCTTGCTTCGCTCGCGCATCATTATATATACTGCGATTTTTTTATAACTCTTTATGTACTTGAATCTGATTTTCATTGAAACAAATCAACATTGCGAAAAAAAATCACTATCGTTCCGTTTGTGCGGTTTTGTTGCTCATAGTTATAGATAAGATAAGCACAACGACTACTTTTTATCCCTGAAACACTATTAATTCCTCTAGGATACCTCTCTACATTCCGGAAAAATAATCCTAAAACATAGGTAAAAAAAATTCAGCAGCATTATTATGTATATGGTATTCTTCTAGTTTGCCCTTCAAAGAACTTACCTATCGTCTTTTTAAAGTTACATAATTATTATCGAAAGTTCTCTAAAAGTCAAGCTCCGAACCATGTCAGAATGCCCCCCCCCCCCCCCCCCCAATGAAATCCTGGATCCGCCCCTGTTGGCTCGTATTATTTCCCTAAACTCGTGTATTTTTGAGTGTTGATTTGTATTATTTGTGGATTATTATTATTAAGTGCTCATGAAGTTGCTTGAGTGTGGGCAAGTGATAAGCCCCCACCACTTTACTGGGGTATGAGTTTGACTTGTCCGTGACTTACTTTGACGCTGTATATGAAGGCCTAAGAATAATATTACGACTGAAGGACTTTGTATCCATGGTCATTAAACAAATTAATAAACAAAAAAACAAGTCAACCTGTCATGTTATGTCAACTCGTGTGATGTGACATGACATCTTTGTCGTTTCTTCAATTCAATTCATCAATTGACTGGATTATAAAAAAGAAATTAAAAGAATATAAAATAATCCATACATTTTGTGATACATCCATTACAGTTTAGTTTATACCTAATTTGTACAAATGACCTGAAGCCGCATCATAGTTATCAAAGATTTTGGCACATAATATTCCATTATGGCAAACGAAGATTCGACGCCCAGTGCATCACCAGACGAAACTTCTAACGAAAATGTGGTCGCTGAAACTACTCCCCTTACTGCTGATAATGTTGATGTTTGTATTTATTCTACCATGCATAATATACCATATTTAGTAAATAAGAAAAATTAAATGCATGGGAAGGCTACCTACTTAGCATTACTAACCTGAAAAGTGAAAATGTTACATTGATCTTGACCCACTTAGGTCGTGTACTATTGTAAATATATATTTCAATAGAGAAAAAACGGGACCAAGCTAATTAAGTTTCAGTTGAAAAATTCTGACCCTCTATCATTACACACATCACTTCCATTTCAGTCAACACATTCCATGTCATGCCGGTGATAGGCGACCTTGATATTTATGGGCCGCCTTGCGTTTAGGACGATTTGATAGACAGATCATTTTGCTAACATGATCATTTCATGTGAAAGGGATTTGTTTTACTGGGTTATGCGGAAAGGGTGTAGTGTTAGTATTAGCTTCTATTTTGTATGTCTAAAGGCACTTGCCCTGTTTAAAAAAATAAATAATAATATGGGTGCAACTTTGAAATCGTAAAATAATCATCAGGTGTTCCATAGCAAACGGTTATTGACACTTGACAAAATGTATGCAACAGCATTTTTTTGTGATGTAAGGGTTGGTCCCATAGAATAAGTTGTTCATAATAATGGGTACTATAGACTTCTATCGGCTTAGTACACACCCTTTCCGCGTAACCCTGTACTGATACAGAAATTAACTTTTTTCTTCTTTTCAGATTAACGCTCAGATAGACGAACAACGTGCAAGAATGCAACCAACTAAATTAGAATCATTTTTTGCTATCACCAAATCACTCATAATTAGAGCTTTAGTAGTATACTTCATTACATCTATGTTCCGTCAGCCATCAGCACCAAAAGCAGAGGTTGGGAGCCCTACAGGAGCTCCCCGTATACCTGCTGTTAACATGTTCGCTAATGGTACAGAGCTAGATATGTATTGTTACCTGTCAGAAAATGAGTTCTATGATGACTTGAAAGATTCAGATTTATTATGGAAACAAACCGGTTTGACTTACGGTGATTGGCATGGTGGACCTGATAATGATGGCACCTTTACTGTTTCGAGGACTATTACTCCACCAAATTCTCTAAAAAATAATGGATCAATATACCTCCATGTGTTTATTGTCCGTTCTGGCAAATCACCAGACCCTAAAGATAAAGATGCTTATGCAGGACCCTATATTTCATACGGAAAGAAAATGCTGAATAAATATAAAAAACTGCGCTACCTTAAGACGCACAACTTGTTAACCGGCCAAACAGAAAAGTCGGCCGAAGAAGTAATGAAAGCGGAGACCATGAAAGAAGAAATAGTTTCACATTGGCATCCTAATTTAACTATCAATTTAGTGACCGATCAAACTAATTGGGTACAAGGCAGTGTGCCTCCTCCTCTTGATGAATTTATTTATTTCCTGCCTGATGGCAAACAGTATAAACCAGCTATATTTTCGAATGACTACTGGAACATGATGCGTGATTACGTCCCGATTAACAAAACCACAACAAGCCTGGATCTTCAACTTACATACCAGCCACTGAGTCTTTTCAAATGGCAGCTGTATACCGCACAGGCCATGAGAGATAAATTAAACATGTTCTCTGCGTTAGGAGCTGAGGAGCAGGATGAAGAGCAAGACACAGTCAAAGAACTGCTTCTGGACACCTCTCCGTATTTACTGGCTCTCACTGTATCTGTTTCCGTATTGCACTCAATATTTGAGCTGCTTGCATTCAAGAATGACATTCAGTTTTGGAACAATAGGCAATCTCTAGAAGGCTTATCAGTGCGATCGGTGTTCTTCAATGTGTTCCAATCTACTGTGGTGTTGCTGTATGTGCTCGATAATGAAACTAACGTAATGGTTAGAATTTCATGCTTTGTGGGTCTGCTGATTGAAATATGGAAGATAAATAAAGTAATGGATGTGAAAATAAACAGAGAGGACAGAATTTTCGGAATACCTAAGCTAACGTTTGCAGACAAAGGCTCGTATGTAGAATCTAGTACTAGGCAATATGATATCTTAGCTTTCCGTTACCTTAGCTGGGCTTGTTTCCCTCTTCTGATTGGATATGGTGTTTATTCTCTGTTATATCAAGAACACAAGGGGTGGTACTCCTTTACCCTGAACATGATGTATGGGTACTTGCTGACATTTGGATTCATCATGATGACTCCTCAACTGTTTATAAACTACAAGATGAAGTCAGTGGCTCATCTCCCGTGGCGCATGATGACCTACAAGTTTTTGAACACATTCATAGATGATATGTTTGCATTTGTTATCAAAATGCCAACCATGTACCGAATTGGGTGTTTCCGAGATGGTAAGTATTTTGTTTTATCTTCAGGTGTTTAAATTGCATGACGAAATTGTGAGAAAATACTAAAAATAATAATGGTATTTTTTGTGAATAGTGTTAATTTAAATGGATACTAAAAATAATGTATGATCTCATAATGAAGTCTGTCAACCATAAAAAAGTAAAATTTTAAAGTGAATTGCCACATATTTAAATATTGTTTTAAGTACTGTGTTTTCACAGCATACCTATCTATTGTCATATTTGCTTTGTTCAATGACATACAAAACTTATTATCATACATTTGCATGTATCTTATCTAGAACTGTTTGGAAGTTTAATTCTTAGAGCTGTTATACATGGTGTTTTTAGCAGTGTTTCAAACGCGCGTTTTTGAAAAGCGCTTGAATCATGAGTTTTTATTATGACACTACAAGAACAATAAACTTTAATTAAGTTGTCAAGACATAATAGGATTCAGTAAATAATGCTCTCAAAATGGGCAAACGAAGCACTTTGAACCAGCCAAACTTTAGAGGTTCACTGCAAAATCCCTAAATTTTATGATGTACTACTTTGAGAGAATGTTGTAATTTTTTTTAACATTTATGAACTCTGAACCTAGAACATCTTAAGCCTTTTTCAGTTTTCTTAATAGCTCATACGGTTTTAATCCCACTATGCTTGTTGAGGCAACACCATGTAAGCTACTTTGACAGGGTTTAGCTGGCAAACAATAACACAATAAAACCAACAATGTTTTGTGTTCTATGAAATGTTATCTACATTAGAAACAATCTATTTAATGATACACCACTTAATATAAATAATTTATTTCTTCTTTTATAACTGAGATCTATTTCTATAGTATCATGATATCTTGAATATAGTTTTCACAAATGTATAATGTGTGACATCTGGATGTACAAACGAACATAAAAATCTTTTAGGGTTCCTTCATATACTAGAAAACGTCAAAATAACGTTTGGCATTTTGGCGTCGTATTGCGATGGAATCGCTGAAATCGCGCTGGTAAAAATGCTATGTGAAACCGCTCTTACTTACATAAATGTTTATACTACATTATATCTCTACATGGCATTGTCTATTTCAGATATTGTTTTCTTCATCTTCTTGTACCAACGTTGGATTTACAAGGTTGACCACAAGCGTGTCAATGAATTTGGCTTCTCTGGAGAAATGGAAGAACAACAAAAACTAGCTAACAATGGAACTCCAGCCATAACAGAGACCGAACAACAAGATAAGAAAAATGATTAAGGCTTTATAACAATATTTGTAGTACATTTAGCTGTCTCTTATGTTGTACAAAATATAGCTATTGTTATAAATTAATTAATTAATGTCTAGCTCCTTTGCAATAATGGCTAGGTTCAGTTATTTATTTCAAAGATTGTTAGGATTTCCAATCAATGTGGGATGTACACAAATAATTGTATGGTGTGTGATCCATTTAATTATGTTTGGTAATATTGGATTGTTGCAAACTCGTGTGAAAGTATAATAGCTATGTTTAAAATATAAGCATCCATACCTAATGGCATTGATGTAATGTACTAGATCGAGGGTCAGGTGAAAAACGGTACAGAAAATATGGCTACATATAAGTGTGTTCATATTCCAAACTAGATTTTGGTTATCAACTATGGCGTGCATTATCACAGATCTACACTGGATACCATATCTAGCGCCGGCCCTAGGGAAGAGCGGTTGCTCTTAGCGCCAGATAGCAAGGAGCGCCAAAATACCAAATGCAAAAAATAAAGGTCTTAGTTTATATCCTGAATTAGCACGTTTTCAGAAATGGAGTGCGCCGAAATGCCGAACGACAATCTCTCTCTACCCTGACCAAAGGCTAGGGCCGGCGCCGACCACATCCTCAGAAAAAGAGTCGGGTATATGAACGGGTTGCCTGAGAATGTTCTCTTCAAATTCGACTAATAAACTGGACAGATGGATAAGATCAGAGATTATCTAACATATGCATATGCTGCTCGCCTATCAATAAGTAAATAAAATAAAGGATGCGTTAAAATGCCTTTAAGTAACATTATGAGTCATTATAGTCGTGTATAAGGCTCAAAACAAACTCAATTTGGTGACATTTTGAAATATTTTTAACAGTTAGCTTGTATAGGAGCATAATGTATACCTAAAGGTGGTGAAATTCAATGTGGTTTTCTTCATGACGCTCATTCTAGTATTATATTACATCAATGATTTTTCGGAGCGATTTCCATTATAATTGTGTCCAATAGACATATATTATTGTAATCTATACTAGTGATAATTATATTGACAGAATAATGCTGTAGGTGGTATTTATTCAGAAGTGAACAATGTTTTGACTTCCTTATAATCTGTTTAGTTATTATATTGGGTCGCTATAATTTACTATCATTATGGTACAATACACTAAAGTACTTATGTAAATACATTTCAATTTTAATCTTACAATTTGGAGTTTTGTGATGGTTGTGTGATATTCTTAATTTTAATAATTATTCTCAAAATATTCGAATTTTTAGATTGCAAACCAGGCGGATTATTCCTAGGACCTGCAATATTAGTTTTGTCCCTGTCACTTCTCATTCAGATTGACATCAGTGCAACGGGAGCAGAAACAATATCGCACGCGCTAGAATAGCCGGCCAGCAGGGTTGGCATGTGCGCTGCGATAAAATTTATCGAGTCATCGTGCCAAAGCGAGACAGGTGTATACGAACACTTGGCGCATTGTCACGGTCTCGCTCGAGAAAGTGACGAAAAGATTTTATCGCTGTGCTTAGCCCTGCTGGTGATTGATTGTCATGAGGTTGACTCACTGCATGAGTTGTCAAATCCTCAGGCTGTCCTAGGCTGTGTTTATAAATGATTATTAGTGTATCTACATGGAGTATTGAGCAATAGATGCACTGTCAATATATAACTTAGAGTAAGCAGCAGTCTTTGACCCAAGTAATATCTAAAGACTCGTTAAAATATGGCGATCACAATGTAAACCAGTTCTATCTCCACTAGTCTGATAATACGTTTGTTGGTATTCTTAACCAAAGTAACAGTGAGTAAAATTTTATGGTCACATTTACTCTAGTTGGTTTATTTGCTTGAAGCCTGTAGCAAGTTTCCTTACACAAAACCTATAGGTTCATTGTCGCTTCTCAAATGTTGATTTTTTGCACAATGTTGACTTCCTAAAACGTTGAATTATGTACTTTAATGAATGATGTGCTTTTACTTCATTGACTTACGGGCATAAAAATACCGTCCTGTATTTTCCTTACCTCAGTATTTCTGATCTGGTAAATTTTACTTTACAAGCAATACATCTTGCTTAATTTGGGACAGAATTTAATTTTGTAAGGTTATTGATTACCTGATCTAAGGGTTATTGCTGGTTCTTAGCTTCGTCTATTTTGTTTATTAATTCTTATCATTTTTTTTTAACGCGGATTATTCCGCGTTTGACCACCACCATCTGTACAAAGTATGTATAGATTTTTGCCCCCTTTTTGACATCCTGTACGTTTTATTAGTTGTGTCGCCCTACTTATATCCACCTTTCTAAGACACACCAACATTATGGGAATTCACCATTTTGTGTAATTATATTAGAACATTGTGGAAATTCAACATTATGAAAATATATGTTACGAGAAATCACCATTTTGCGAAGTCGATGTAATGGATAAGGAGTACCTAAGGCCGAAAAAAAACATGGGTAGATAGGTATCTGTGTACAGTAGTCAACTAAGTATTGTTGGTAAGTGATCTATCTATTGCTTGTATTCCGTCAATGACTTGTAGGTACTATTTCACGAACTACAGCAGCAGTTTTAGGGGTTGGTTATTATAGTTGAAACTTATTTAATACATAAATTATTTTTGTATATTGCATTTTTCTTTGAATTCTACATTATTACAATTTAGGTAGTGTATTTATTTACATTACATAGGTAGGCGTCAAGTTGTCGTTACTTTAAAGTATTTTAGCTGATAAATTGTTACTTTGTTATACATTATCACATTGCATTTCAAACGTTTTCAGTTGCACAAGAGATATTAAAAAACCTTGTATAACCTACAGATTTTGAGTATAATAAATTAATTGTTCCAAATTTTGTATTTTATTTTTTATATCCCTGATGACTGTCAACTCCGACGACGGCTGTATGTGGGAATTGGCCAGGTGAAAATTCTGGTTCTGGGTTGGCCTTTGGAGACAAATCGAAGAATACCCAAGACAACCTTCGATCAAAAATTGGCTTCGCCATCCTATAAAATATCAACACGATAATTGTATGATGATGATGATGAAAGATAATCCCAAAAAATCACATTCAGTGATTTTTATCTTCAAAAATGTTCGAAAGTGGCCGTAAATATAAAGGTAGGGTTTGAAACACTGGGGGTTGTTACCTACTCACTATATATAAGTTTATATTCTTATCTAGGTTATCGTTTCATTAACATTTCAGCCTATCAAATGAGTAGACAATGACGATGCGGGATCATAATATACTCCAAAACAAGTCTTCAACATCTGACTAAATAGAAGTGGAACTGTAATGCCAGCGACCCAAGTCAGTGCTCAGTTATTTTAAAGAGTTCGGGTGTTACGGGTAGGCTGAATTGTGGAAAGGCACAAAATACCTATCCCAAGCGTCGGGACTGACGTTAATGCCAACTTTTGTAGCACTTTCATACGGTCTATTCCACTTTAATCAACTGGGTGGCCTGAAGGCGGAGGAGTGACAGCGTGTGGAGGCTGCGAAGGACTTTCATCCCTAACCTGCCTAGCAGCCCGTCTACGACATAGTATATGAATAGGTATATTTTAAATGAAAAACATATTAGGTATGTAAAATATACCAATTTTAATATGACTAAACTATAAATACAATATAACAAATCGGGGAGAGTGGCATAAACATAAAAGGGGACCCAACAGTGGGTCACTCAGGCCTGATGATGATAAATACAATAAGAATTATTTACATTATATTATTAATTATTATACAGAACACAAAAAGAGCTAAACCGAAAGGGGTCCGTTATACTCATACGTTATACTTTATGAACAACTTTATCTATGAGAACACCCTAGAAATCACGAAAAAAAATTGGAACATTTGCTTTTTTCCCGATCTCAGTGTTGGTCTTATGACAAAAGTTGTTCATAATAGGCATGATGACAAATATTTATTTATTCCAAATAACCGGCTTAGCAATTAATATAACTAAATACATTACACATACTAAAAAAATAATTTAAATTGATTGATAAATCTCTGAGATATGAGTGTTTAAAGTTTTAGGTGGGGATAGAGAGGGGATGCTCTATCCCTTTCTCGCAAAGCGTGAATTAGTATAGCATTTGTATGGCGCTCCTGAGCCGTGACGTCACGGCTCAGTATAGTGCGCTCTTTGTCTAGCATGAAATTAAAATGATCGCAACCGTATCTGGGCGCGTTAAGGTTCACGTTCGCGTGATTTTGCAACTGAGCGGATTTAACGTTAGTTTGGTGCCGCAATAGCAGTTGTCCGTAAGGCACCTGTTGATTGTATTGGAATGTGCACTCATATATCTCTTGAGCATTATAGAGAAAGCTTTTTAAAAATATTCGAAATGTAATCAGTCAGTATAATTCCTATCCCTACTTATATAATATTGTAACAACATAAATTTATAAAACACTGTTTTTAACTATCACGGTTGTTCACTAAAGTTTATATGATTATTTACGGGATATTTACTGTGGTACGGTTTTGGAATGAGCTCCCGATATTTCGGCGCAGCTACATGCACCATGTTCACGGGAAGATAAGTTTATATAGATAAGATACTAGCGGTCCGCCCCAGCTTCGCACGGGTATAGATTATAGCTTATGTCACCCGGGGATGGTGTAGCTTCCCGTGAGTAAAAGAATTTTTCAAATCGGTTAAGTAGTTTCGGAGCCTATTCAATACAAACAAACATACAATCAAATCTTTCCTCTTTATAATATTAATATAGATAATTATTCTATGGATATAAGTTTCTTTGTTAACTTTTGCACTGCAAAACGGAGCATTGGTTTGAGGCGGAAATATGAACAGATATATTTTACGGACCAGACCAACATAGGCTACCATTTGTTCTGGATAAATAGACGATTCTCATGGGACAACCCCCAAAGCAACTACTATTTTATTCTGTGACAGATTACTAAGTGAGGTGATTTCAAAAGGAGAAGAGGTGATGTGTATCAACATGACAAAATATGCATTGGCATGGCATTACAATCAATATCATGTCTGTGCTTTCTGTCTCATGTCAGTCTCACTAAACTAAACATGAGATCATAAAACCCCGCGGGCAGAGCAGAGGGTAAAAGTGATACATAAACATGTGAGTAGTTATATAGGCGAATTTCTATTATCACCTCTTCTCACTTTGAAATCACCTCACTTAGTAATAGTAGTTATATAGGCGAATTTCTATTCGCCTATATAACTACTACTTACAAAACCAGCCGAAGAGTATGTGGTCTGCACAATGCTAAGATATTGTTTTTGTGACCTCACAATAAGACAGTTACATATTTTGAATTATAAATTTTAGACATAGTGTATATAAAGACCGGGGGCTCGATTTTAGAAACCTTCGCTTGTGTATTTTCATGCGGAATGACCGACTATCGGAGTCCCAAAAAGTAGCATTTTAAACATAATCAATCACATCATTTGCTAACGCAATGAATGGTTTCAACCATTACATTTTGTTTTCTATCAATAGACAATCTGACAGACTGATAAACCGGCACTCTTATTACTCATGGAGACGCAAGTTGGAAGTCCGTTGACGTGCCGTACTTATCGTACGGGGTCTAGACAAGAGCCATACACTGTTAGCGTTCACGCCTGCGGAACGATGAAATTGTATGAAAATGACATTGACAATGACATTAGCATGAGATAAATTACCTGAAGCTTATGTCATTTTCATACAATTTCATCTTTCCGCAGGCGTGAACGCTAACAGAAAGTGGGTCTTGTCTAGATCCCATTTTAACCCTGATCTGGAGCGTGCTTATACGTCCGAGACGGCTTTTGCTGTCGGCGTCTCCCAGCATGAAGACCCCAGATTCTCTGTGATACGGCACGCTGGGATTTATACAATTTCACGTGCTCGCGGTATCTATCTAGCTAAAGATCTGTGTTCAAACGTTTGACATTACACAGACTATATATGTTCGTCTGTTTTATTTTTTAATCCACGTTATTTTCGACGTTGCGAAAGTTACCTGTTTACCGATTGCTGCGCGAAAGGACTTTTTTAAATGGTTGTAGAAAAATGGTAACCCCAGAATTCGAATGATTTAATAGTAGGTACGCAAATCAGGATCACTAGCAATTGATTTCGCCGGTGATTATTTTCGAATGCGTATAAAATTCATATAAAAGAATTTTAAAAATCGAGCCCCTGCTCTACGAACTTGTAAGAATGGCTCCAACTCGTTGGTGTACAAACGCGTCGTGTGCACCGGTGTGACGAAAGTCGTTGGCCAGTTTCGGTAGTGTGCGGTCACGCAAGTAAGAAAAAAAAACCCATAATAAAAATGGCTAGCATTAATTTGTCTGTGAACAGACTGTACAATTGCGACGGAGTTCGCTATAATTACAACAGGTGGTCTCTATTTCAAGAATTAGATTTTTGCAAATGAGTGTTTTTGAAGAGGCATCTCTCCAGATACTTATCCCAATGATTTTATAATCTAAACAAGATGCTGATCCTGTTTTGTGTTTACCACTCTGGAATAAATTTTTACATATTCCAAACTTAATATCAATACCTTTGTCCAGCAGTGGGACAGTATAGGAAAAAAACAATAATATCGAAAGAAAATATTCTATAATATTATATAAAATAAACAAATAATGATCGAGTCGAGTACCTTCCAGAGTTTATATCTAAATAGACTACATAAATCAGTTATTAATCAACTGGTATTTTAGTTGTGCATAGTCGTGCCAAATAAACTCGCGCACAACTTGCACAAGACTTATATATCCCACATCACAAAAAAAAAAACTAAATCTTCTGGTTCATTTACTGAACCTAAATAAACCTACTGAGGTATATTTAGGTTTAAAACTCCTGCCGGGTTATATAATAATTACAGTATATCACAATCAAGTGTTTTTAGGCTGGAATTAGAGTTACGTTAAATAGGTCGCTGACCGTCCATCGACGTAACAATAGGTTGGCAGAACGGGCAAAATGCCACGGGCCGTGTTTGATAGTTTGATTTATCAGCCAATTAATTTTTCAATATGTGTAATGTATTTAGTTACATCTTCCGCTAAGCCTGTTATTCATAATCAATGAAACATTACGACACATGCATGCCTATTATGGTCGAAAAATGTTCTCAATTTTATAAATCAACAAAGTCAAATGTTTTTTAAAAAATCTAAATGTATCCTACTAATATTATAAACGCGAAAGTTTGTATGTATGGATGTTTGTTCCTCTTTCACGCACTTTTCATCATCATCATCACCATTTTTCGTCACTACGCGGGTGAAACCGCGGGGCGCAGTTAGTGATTCATAAGGTAGGGGGACCTCCCTTTTTAAGAACCACCATAACGTTAGAAATAAAGTGTATAAAATATAAAATTAATTGTTCACCACATCACGCTTGTCGTGTACAGGCTCAGTATGAAAGCCTGCGTCAGCGTTTAATTTCCATTCGAGGGGGTTGTACGCGAGAGCGGGGCCAGAGGTGGGGGCGCGCTATCTGAAGGGGCAGCCTGGCGCCCAGTGGCCGCGCGAGCCGCAGCTGTAGCACCGCCCGTAGCCTCCGTAGTACGACCCTGGGACGCCGGCGATGCGGACGTTTCGACGTCGACGGTGTCCGCCACTGTTATTGGACCCATCTGAAAATATGTAATAAAAACTACTATGTAAACTATAGTCGGAGTGACCGGCTAAACCGGTAATATAAATAAAATATGTAATTACACATTGCCATAATATATTTTACTAGCGACCCGCCCGCCCGGCTTCGCACGACTGTAATTAACGTGCGAAGCCGGGGCGGGTCGCTAGTTATACATATAAACAGAGGCGTCTCTAGCCCTTGTGGCGCCCGTGTGCAACCAGTACCCTGGCGCCCTCTAGTAGAAGCGGGGTCAAAATGGAATACTAACAGTTATAACTTTCAAACGGAAATTCGGGTGCAAATGGTGTCGGAAAGCAAAAACTTTTTTTTTGGATGGAACGGGTTACATCAAGAATAAAAAATCACAACTTTGTAGTTCTTCCAAACATATTTAATTTAAAAACTAATATAGTTACATTACAGGACGCTCGTACACACAAATATATACACAGTACACACACACAAATGTATTTACAAAAAAGTTACTTTTCGTGCTTTTGCATTAGCGAAATCTTTAACAATGTCACTAACTTCAATTTTGATTTCATGTTCAATACTTATTAACGATAAATTTGTCAGTCTACTTTGCGACAATGTTGACCTAAGATAGTTTTTAATAATTTTTAGTTTAGAAAATGACCTTTCGCTATGTGCGACCGTGACTGGAAGTGTCAGGTATATCCTCAGTGCTGTGGACAGATTTGGGAACACTGAAATTAATTTATTCGTAAACAAGTAATTTAAAATATCCAACGGCGTAGTGGAATCATCAATAAACATCGGTAATAATTCGATTTCGTTATAGAGCTCGAACTTTTCCACATCTGAAGAACCAGCATGGCTAAGTTTATTTTCTAAATTAGAACAATGTGTTTTTTTTGTATCTGAGTCCAAATCTTTCCAGTGTTTCAATTTTTGAAGAAATGAAAAAATTACATTATTTTCATTCAAAAGTTCGAACCGTTCGTCGAACTTAGAAATTGCGGTGTCTAACAAATAGTAGTAAAAATTTACTTTGAAATGTGTTTTCGGGTCTGTTATCGGTTCATCCTCCGCCTCATAATTAAAAAACCTTTTACGAGCGCGAAGGCGTGCAGGTGTGGGAAATTCTGCTATTGCCTCGACTTCTTCCGCTATAGTTTTCGCGCTGTTAAGGAGCTCCTAAAAAGCAGACTCATTGCGGAATTCAGACAAACTTATTTTTGCATTATCAATCATTTTCACCGCTTCTGACAATACAACGTCTGACTTTTGAAGTGCCTTGCTAACTATATTTATCTTGCTTAAAATTTCAAACCAAATAAGCAGAGAGCAGATGAAGTTAAACGACTTCATTTTTGTCAATAATGAATTTGCCATATTTCTTGACTCGGCATCTTTGCTCCTATCGGAATATATGGTAAACAAGGCATCATACACTTTTCCCAGTTCAAAACGTAGAGCTTTTACTGCTTCAACCCTGCACTCCCATCGAGTATTTGAGAGTGGTTTTAGACTTAAAGTTGGCACTTCTTGTGTGGCACACTTGTATTTGCCATCGTGCTGTTGACGCAGAAAAAAAAACATAAATTTCCTGCACAACTGAAAAGAAATTGACAATTTCTAATGAACTTTTAGCAGCGTCATTCACCACCAAATTTAGGCTGTGTGCCGCACAAGGTACGTAAAATGCGCGCGGGTTTAAATCTAAAATTCGTTTTTGTAGACCTATATTTTTCCCTTTCATGTTTGCACCATTATCGTAACCTTGACCACGCATATCTTGTATGTCAATTTCGTTTGAGATTAAACAATCTAACAAAAATTGAGTTTAGCCCAGGCCAGTAGTGTCTGTAATAGGAAAAAAACCCAGAAAGTGTTCTTTTACTTCAGCCTTGTTGTTGCTTGCATTTAAAAAAACGTACCGTACGACAACCGATATTTGTTCTTCGTGTGCAATCTAAAATAATGGAATAATATTTGGATTGTGTCAATTCCAAAACAATAGCTTTTTTTATTCTTTCACCTAATAATTGTATTATTTCATTCTGAATGTTATGGCCAAGATAATGAGTTAGGCGTGACTCAGATTTTTGAATAAGAGCAATGTGTTCCGCAAGCACATTATCAAAATTAGAGGTATATTCAACCAGCTTTAAAAAATTACCATTATCGGAATCGTAAATTTTTTGAGATCTTCCCCGAAAAGCCAGACATTGCCTCGCTAAAAAATGAATCATGTTGATTATTCGTTCGAGTACTGCAACCCAACGTTTTTTTTCCCGATCAATTTCATTTTGGTGCAAGACATCTACCGACTTTTCTTTTAAAATAACAGTTTTCAACGTAATTTGTTTCTTAAGACATGATAGGTGCCCTAAGCTCTTTTCATGACGTACTATAGCAGTAGACAAATGCTGCCAATCTTTGTAACCTATTTCACCATTAAAAGGAGTCGCATCAGCATGAAAAAGTTTACAGTAAAAACAATAAACAGAATCAGTTGACTTAGAGTAAACCAGCCAGTTTCTTAAAACGGTTTCATTATTTAACATCTTTTTAGTATAATAAGCATTTGAAAAAGATCTTTTTGAACTATTCGAAGGATATGAACCCACTTTTACTTGTACTGGCCCACGCTCCATCAAAAATATTCTCTGTTTATCGGATAACACCTGTGGCCATAACGCGAGATCATTCATTACATCTTCTCGAAGTATATTCTCCGGGGACGTTTCGGCACTAGGAGGTTCTTCGTCTTCTTCGACTACCGACGACAAAGACAGCAGCGGCGGCGGCGGCGGCGACGTTGAAGGGACGAGTTCTGCTGTAGAATTATCTTGGTTTTCATATGTCTGTCTCCAGGTGTTCGTCCGAGGATGGACCGGGTCGACCAAAAAACTTTTTAATAGAACATGTATTCTTTTTCAGAGACAATTCCTTCTCCAGCTTTCTTTTTCGACTTTGTGCACCAGAAAGTTTCTTTTTTCCATCGCCATCAGACATCTAAAATAAATAATAAACTAAGTATAGGCATCCGTACGGCCAAAGTTTGGAACAACCTGCCAGCTTCCCTGTTCCCTGAGAGATATAACCTGGGCCTTTTCAAGGCCAGAGTGAATAGGTATCTTCTAAGTCTGCGTGCTTCATCTTCGACCACATCGTCGCTTACCAACAGGCGAGTTGGTGGTCAAAGGCGGACTTATCAGCGTTAAAAAAAAAAAAAAAACCTAAAAGTACTATCAATGTAAATTAATATACCTAGGCCCAGAGAAATAGTTGCAACTTGGACTAAGTATTATATATTATTATTATAATTATGACACATATCAATCAACGTCGCGGTACCTTCATTAGGCAATCAAACAGACTAAATAAATTAAATAAAAAAGTAGTTTGTTGTTCACAGGTTAGGTAAAAGTAAAACCTTAATAAATACCTAAGTAAGTATACTAGTAGGTAAAACATATTAAAGCACTTTAACTTACCGTTGTTTGTTCCGCACTGCAGTAGGTTAAACAAATGAAAAATCCTAGGTCTTGGGTATTTAACTTCGATATCACTATCTATCACTCGATAGCACCTCGATAGTTGTTTTTTTTTTCATGGATTTTGCTGGCTATTTTTGATGACCTCTGACCTCGATGCTTGTCGCAATAATTGTGCAAGCAAATAACCAAATCTTATCTTTTATATAATTTTTATCAAAAGAGAAGCCGATTTACTTCACATTTACATGTTTACTCAAAGATGATAGTTAATCCAATTACATCAAGGCTTATTTCGCAAAACTACGCTGTAGCGGTAAAACAAAAAATGCGGCACGCGTACACAAGCCTTTGAAAATGACCGCCCCACGTCCCTGGGAATTTTAATTTGAACTTTATAGCATTCCAATACAGCCGAGTTAGCAATGATAGTCGGCGTATTGTCAAACAAATCAAAACAAACAGGTGCAACGCCGGCACGCGCCTGTGGTAGCGATGCGACATTACGCCAATATAATCTTTAACTATCTGTATTAAGGCTGATTTCACGTTGAAACAAAAGTTATTGTGTAGAGTAGGAAAAGGAGTAGCTTGTGGTGGCGCCGCGAGCGACGCATCTTTGGAGGTGTCGCACTAGAGGGCGCTCGGCGCCCCCTTAGACCCGGCGCCCGTGTGCGCCGCACACCCTGCACCATAGGTAAAGACGCCTCTGCATATAAACCTTCCTCTTGAATCACTCTATCTATTTAAAAAAACTGCTTCAAAATCCTTTGCGTAGTTTCAAAGATTTAAGCATACATAGGGAAGGACAGACAGCGACAGCGACTTTGTTTTATACTATGTAGTGATACTAAATTTGAAGTAGTTTTTTATCTATACTCTATACTAATATTATAAAGAGGAAAGATTTGATTGTTTGTTTGTTTGCATTGAATAGGCTCCGAAACTACTGAACCGATTTGAAAAATTCTTTCACTGTTGGGATGCTGCACTATCCCCGGTTGACATAGGCTATATATCCCAGCTTCGCCCGTGCGATGCAGGGGCGGTCTACTAGTTTTATTTATAATTGTTGTATTTTGTGGATGTCCTAAGGCTGAAATGATGATGAAACTACTTCAAATTTAGTAAAATATATTATGGCAATGTGTAATTACATATTAAATAGTATATTATGTACAGTGTATGTATTATGTATAGTGTGTTATCTTGACCGCATCGTCACTTGCCATCAGGTGAGTTGTGGTCAAACGCTAGCCCATTTCATCATAAATATATATTATGTATATATATATATAATATATTTATGATGAAATGATATATATACATAATATATATTTATGATGAAATGGGCTAGCGTTTGACCACAACTCACCTGATGGTAAGTGACGATGCGGTCAAGATGTCCTGCGGCACGCTTGCCCATGAGGTTTCTATTCACTTTTGTCTTGAAGAGACAAACCCCACCCAGGTTGTACATAATAATATATAATTATAATAGATGTACGTTTGGCCACCAACTCGCCCGATGGTAAGTAGTAACTTGTAGCTACAGTAGGCTACAGCTACGGTACAGTATAGTAACTTGTAGCTACATAGGCACAGCGGATCTTTGTGTCTCTGAAGTTGGCAAGACCTGCGCAGTAGCTATTTTTGTGTCGCAAGGGATGTGCTACTTGCACAATGGTTCGGAAGAGCCTAACTTCATAGACAAAAAGATACGCGGTGCCTTCTGTACTACTATTTGTTCTGTGCCTCAGCACACAGCGAATTGTTGGCGAGACAGTGAGTTCAACAGTGTGGAACTGTGGAACTCCACTGTTGTCATCAAGAACTGTCTCAGATAAATGAATATGAATTTAATCTGCAGCCGTCGTACTTAGTTTAGTAAAGCATGAGATGTTTGAGAGTGAGCAAGAACTTTAACAGCGCGAGCTTTGTAAGCGCTTAGGGTTGGATCTATTCTGCATGAGCGTTGTGGCGGTTAGGCAGCTATTGAGTAGGGAATTATTTGTTTAAGCCTAATGTAAGTAATTTTAATTTTTTTCAACAAACGCATATTGTGTAACTTCGTAATCTCACAAAAATCTTTACTTTTCAAATTTTTATTCATGACGACCTATAATTAGCCTTTGGATCTATTAAGATTGTTGTAGTTTTTGAGGCTGTTTGTCTTCTTTTGAAATATATAAATATAGGAGGAGTTGGATAAATATGTGTCATGTTACCTCGTAGCTGACGAATGTCACTGGCGGCAGCTCCGGCTGACTAGTCTGAGTCTGCATCATCGTCAGATCAATAATCTAGAGCAGAAGCGCAAGTTTTTTTTTGGCTGCGACTCTAAGATTGTAAATAAAAAAAAAAAGTTTTTACAAAAATATGAGTGGCAACCAAAAAAATTATAATGCCTTACCCTGAGGTATTCGAAGTCGAAAAGCGGTATTCAAAATCAGGAGTTTCGAAAGAAAAAAGATCCCTAACTAAAGTGTGTCGCTTGCGCATAAAAGTCCATACCTCTGGGTAATAGAAGACTGTCGGCCGCGACGGCGGCAATTCCGGCGGCGGCAGCTCTTGCTCCGGCGGCGGCAGCTCTTGCTCCCGCGGCGGCAGCTCTGGCTCCGGCGGCGGCAAGGACCGCGGCTGCGGGCGGTGCGCCCGCGGCACCGGTCGCCAGGTTCCCCGCGGCACCGGGCCCGGCTGGTAGACCCGCACCAAAGTCACTGGCGGCGCCAGCACCGGCGGCCGCTCCGCCGGACTCATCGGAATCGGTAAAGTTGTCAGATCCACTGTCGGAATCTGAATAGTCGTACCGCCCGCGCCATCCGCGGTTGTAATAGTAATCCCTGCAAACAAGATAATTATCTATACTAATATTATAAAGAGGAAAGATTTGATTGTTTGTTTGTTTGCATTGAATAGGCTCCGAAACTACGGAACCGATTTGAAAAATTCTTTCACTGTTGGGATGCTGCGCTATCCCCGGTTGACATAGGCTATATATCCCGGCTTCGCCCGTGCGAAGCCGTGGCGGCCTACTAGTATTATGTATATTTTATTGTTCGCATAGTCGCAGAAACCACAAATCCAAGAAGTCAATTCAAGATTGCTAAGCCTGCAGGCAGTGGCGTGACTATATCGCGGAGTCCCGTGGCAAAGTCATCGGATGGAGCCCTCCCTCAATGTATAGACTAATGTCGCTTAACCAATGTTGTAGAATTTTTTCAATGAATCAAAATTAGTGTATGGTATTTTAGTAGGTGACTTAAACTTATTGAATAAAAATATATATAAGTATGCATATTTTTACAATATTTTTACAATCTAATGTTTCAAAAAAGTACTACTGCTTATAAGGACTTAGGATATTATATTAAGGATCTCTTTTATGACGCTTTCGGCTATCTCTTTTTTTTTATGAGATGTTACGTGATACCATCTAACACATGTATGTGTCTGATCTAAGATTAAATAAGTTTGTAAAGATTTACACAATAAGAGTACAGGATCAAGTTCTGTTATTCTCAGAAATGTTTTGAGCTGTCTACCACGACGTTTAAATCTCACCTCTCCCTCTCGAACTCGTCTGTGGCGTCCTCCTCCTCCTCGGTGAACTGGTCGAAGCTGTTCTCCGAGTCGTCGAAGCTGGTCTCCGACTCGTCGAAACTGACACTTGTTCTGCAAACAACGATAAAATTAACTTTATTGCCACGTGGTGAGTCTCTATTTATATAAATGCCATTAGGGAGAGTCTAGTACTGCACTATTGTTTCTTCTGTAGCCACCACAGATCTTTATCAGGTTAGATGCTGTGAGCACGTCAATTTGTATGAAAACCCAACGTGCGGCATTTTTTGCACCTATGACGTCACAAGAGTCATTTAGTGGAAGTTTTGCTCTATTTACATGACCAACTGCTTCCGAAGAGTTTTTACAGTTTATTAAGACACAATTTTAAACCTTTGTATTGACGTTTGACTTGTTACAGCTAAGACGACGGCGATTGAACTAAATTAAGCATTTTAGTTGGAGCATTCATCCAAATTAAGACAGGTCACAGACACGCAAAGAAAGGTGAACTCGCGGTGTCTATCTTGATAGAGGTCTGTGGTACTCACGATTAAATCATTTTGATAACCCATAAGTGTCAAAGTGAGTAATAGATAAGCATTAAGCATACCGGTACCGGCTAGTGCTAGTCCCAGCGGTCTGTGTCCGAGCCATCTGAGACACGAGTTCTGTGAACAATACAGCTTCATATAGCTACTAACTACATATATTGTCTTTTTTAAGTTTTCTTTGATATCGTACCGGGATTCTAATTCAAAGTGGGGATGTCCCACTTGGGGTGTATTGATGTTTAGCTTGGAGCGCGTGATCCAGAATGAAGAAGATATAGTATTCTAGTAATACTTGTAATTCAATTATTATCTATCACACGAAGTTGTCAAGTTTCACTCATTCGCCTTACATCCACCGCCGTTCTTAAGCAATAGACATTTACTCAAAAATACTTGTAATGTTGTATTTTTTTTTTATTCTAAACTTTTTCAACCTTTTATATTTACTTATACTTTATTTATACTATTCTACTATTAATTTATTTGTTATTTCAATAACCATTGAACTGGACTGTATCCTTCTTTTATATGTGAAAACTTTTAGGCATGTCTGTTTATTTATTTTGATTTGCTATGTTTAACTTTGTTAAAGCTGTTTGTTTTCCATAAATAAATTAAATTACCCATGCTACTCGGCGCCAACAATGTTGTATGGAATTTCATTGCTGGTGAGTTTAAGGCACCAGAAATTTCCTTAGAAAATCCATTATTGTCGAGTTTTGTTTCAGAAATAGTTCAGTGCAAAAATATTTTATTAAGAATTTGGCTATACACAGGCACGGGAAAGAGACAAAAGCGCGGCACGAATGTGTTGTTTTTTTTTGCAATATTCCTTTAGAGTTGTGTCCCTTCGATTTATTTTTGTGATATTTAAAATTAAATAGTAAAAATTTACTTATTTTATTTATAATAGGCTTGCGTTTGACCATCATCTCGCCTGATGTTAAGCGATGATGCGGTTTACCTTGGAGCACGCTTGCCTAAAAGAAACCGATTCACTCGTGATTTAAAGACACCTAGATTGTAACCATCAGATCGGAGTCAGATTGTAACCAACTCTTCAAGCGACGAATCCTCAATTCAATGTGTTTAATATCCCTGGGGCCTTACACCTAATCCGCTCAGTTGGAAAATCACGCGACCGCAAACCGTATATCTGGGCGCGATAAGGTTCACGTTCGCGTGATTATCCAACTGAGCGGATTAGGTGCCGCAATAGCAGTTGTCCGTAAGGCCCCAGGTCGTTCAAAAGTATGCAAAATTAGTGAAAACATATTGTCCTGAAAAGACAGACCTGAATTTAAGTAACTACTTTTAACAATTGTTACTTTGAATAAATTCTTACACGTTAAGCTGATTTTATTTAAATTACTCGCATTGTTTGAGGGGCCTATGTTCAGCAGTGGACGTCTTCTAGCTGATGATGATGATTGTTTGAGTAAAGCGCTATACAAGCGTCGGTGACTGCACTGCTGGCCACGATATTATTGCCTCGAGCTAACCTTTCAAAACAAAGCTGTCTGCGCTATAAAAGCCTAGACCTTCGGTGTCGGTCTTTATTTTAGCTTGTCCATCAAGGGCTGCAATGCTGACAGCTCCAAGTGGCTTACCATAATAATTGAATTACACTACATAATGAAATACTATTAACATATCTCCATTTATTTACATTCCAAGCACGTCTAGGGATTTAATTTAATTGAGCTACTGTTTAGTAAATTAAATTATTTTATATCAAGACATCTTTAAACTTAAGAAACCTTTAATTTGACCAGAGTTATCTACCTCAGTTTTATGTTTAATGAGATTATTATTCAAATATTTTTATAATAATGAAGCTGTATTGTTCACGAGTATTCTAGAACGAGTAATTACCTGCACGGAACTTGAGGATGTCCTGCCTTTTGACTTTCATTTCTTCAGTGAGGTTTTCGTTCACCATTCTTTCAATGAAATTATCTACTACTAAACTCCTATTTTCGGATGTGATATTGGCTCTGTGGAAAGAAGTTATTAGATATAGTAAACAGCAAAAACATCAAGCGTCTACATCGAGATACAATTACCGTTACAATATCTAAGTGAAAACAGTCAAAAACCGTCCGAGCGTCGTTGTTATACCTAGACAATTAATTAGTTCGCAACACCACATTTAGGGTTGCCTGGAAGAGATCGCTTATAGCAATAAGGCCGCCAATTGTTTCACTACTTTTAAGTTGTTTTTGTCTTATGTATGTCATTTATAGTGTGAAAAATAGAGATTTATCTGTCTATTTACTCTAATTTAGACGTTATGTTGCGTGCATAGTGTTCAACGTTAATTGTCCGCTATGCAAACGTAGCTCTGGCATCGCGCCGCGTTGTAGTCAGAACGCTTACCTTGTAACTAACCAAAAAGTCGGCGCAGTTCGTAGCGTGCGCCGTGTTTTGGTTCGGTTTTTTTGGTACGACTGTGACTCTATATGTTTTGTATCTCGGTACTTGGATGACATAATATTGGCATCCAAGTAACCAATATGTCCAGTTATTTTGATCCAAAAGCCAAACTGCTAAACAGATTTTGATAAAAAGTATACTCCATTCAATAAAAAAAATAAAAAGAAACGGTTCATAATTAACGAAGTTCTGAAACCACAAACATAAAAAAAAATACATTCGAATAGAGAACCCCCTCCTTTTTTGAACTCTGTTAAAAAGACGAAACTACCTCACCTGCAAATAGGGCAATCTTTCTTCTTCTTTTTCCACATAGTGATGCAGTATTTACAGAAGGTGTGAGCACAGTTGAGGGTGATGGCCTCAATGAACAGCTCTGCGCAGATGCTGCACTGCAGTTCGCTGTCCATGAGTTCGCCGACTTTAGTGATTGCGCTTTGGTCGGAGGTACCCTCGCCAGCACCCTCTACATATATGCTTAAAAGAGTGTTCTTCTCTGTTTCCATAGACTCGTAGGCGGTTTTCATCTGTAAAGTCGAAAACAGTAGTTTTGGGGCCTCATTGTTTTATTTTCCTTAACTTGTGTTATTTCGAGTGTTAATCACAGTAATATTATTAATACGAAAGTTTGTGTGTGTGTGTGTGTTTGTTACTCCTTCACGCTGAAATGGCTCAGCGGATTCGGATGGAATTTAGAGTATATATAGCTTATGTCCTGGATTAACACATAGACTATTTGCCATCGTCACAATTTTTCATTAATACGCGGGTGAAACCTCGGGGCGCAGCTAGTGTGTAATAATGGTGGATTATTATTTACTAGCTGCGCCCCGCGGTTTCACCTGCGTAGTGATGAAAAATGGTGATGATGATGATGAAAAGTAGCCTATGTCACATTCTGGCTCTTGAAATATACCCATGCAAAAATCAGGTCGATCCGTTGTTCCGTTGCAGCGTGAAAGAGGAACAAACATCCATACATCTATACATACAAACTTTCGCGTTTATAATATTAGTAGGATTAAGTATTCGTGAATGTTGTTTCCAAAACTACACAAAAGCCTCTAGTAAAGTCTTCATCATTTTACTAGAGCATGACTTGGACTTGACCGTGACTTACTTGACTCTGTCTTGTTTAACGATGTTTAATAAAACTTGAAAATGTTTCAACACTTGACAGTGGCAAATGCTCAAGTCGTGTGACGCCAAAATCAAAATTAAGAATTAAAACTATAAAAGAGCAGCATTCTGCACTTCTTGTTTAAATTTTAAACAAAAGTGCAAAATGCTGCTTGTGTATAGCACAAGGCAAGCAAGCTAACAAGCCGCCTGGTGGAAAGCGATCACCGTCGCGTATGGATACTACTGCAACACCAGAAGCTTCAGTTATGTTACCGACCTAGCGGATCGTCCACCGCTAGCTAATTCCATAGACGGGAACTTGTAATTGGCCTAGTCCCTAATCATTTTTGTTTACTTATATACTACTAGCGGCCCGCCCCAGCTTCGCACGGGCATAGATTATAGCCTATGTCACCCGGGGATAGTGAAGCTTCCCAACAGTGAAAGAATTTTTCAAATCGGTTCATTAATTTCGGAGCCTATTCAATGCAAACAAACAAACAAACAATCAAATCTTTCCTCTTTATAATATTACTAGTAGGCCGCCCCTGCTTCGCACGGGCGAAGCCGGGATATATAGCCTATGTCAACCGGGGATAGTGCAGCATCCCAACAGTGAATGAATTTTCAAATCGGTTCAGTAGTGTCGGAGCCTATTCAATGCAAACAAACAAACAAACAATCAAATCTTTCCTCTTTATAATGTTAGTATAGATTAGGCTGTATGTTTCCCTAAAAATTCAAAATAAAATGGGTTATAGCTAAACTAATAATTTAGTTTAGCTCGTGTAGTTGAGCTAGTTTTTCATACATGTGCGGTGGATGCATTCCATGACCAAACCTTGTAAATTGCAAACAAAACGACAAGGCAGCTGATTAGTTAATATTCCACACACAACACATAATGCATACCTTTGTAAGTTGATCCTGTAGTGTTATAACTTTGTTGGACTGGTCTGTTTGCGCCTGTGTTCTGGCGATAGCCAATGTTGCCAGCTCCGTTTCCCGTTGCTGTCAGTAAAATAAAAAAGTTGAATTCAGTAAAAAAAAAACTGGGAGAAGAAATATATTGCTATCGCATCTGATGACGCTATAGCAAGCAATCGGAAGCAAACAAGCCGGCGTCGTCATGACAGCTTTTTACAGTGCATGCCGAATCGTAACGTGTGCAAGGGCCCTTAAAACCATCTTGAAGGAAAAATAAGAAAATAAGATTGATGGTAATTAACTGTATAATTTATATTTACCCGTAATTCTGCCATTGACATTTCTGCGTTTTTCTGAGCTTCTAACAACTGGTTTTGAATCTCTTCTCTTTCTTTTTGCTGAAATAATAAATGCTTATGTATTATTTCAGCAGCAGCTAGTTGAATCCCCAATAACGCGCCCTACCATTCTTCTTATTATATAGTCATTTGAAAGGGCAGCCGCGGCGCACGTGCCGTCATCGAGCAGTGTCAGTGGAAATTAGCCCTTATTTATACTACTAAATGGCACCCCGCATTATTATGGATTGAATATTATGTTAATTGCTTTTTGACAGCTCATAAAAAGGAGACGACATAACTATGTAAAGTAATATTGCCTTCTTTGAAGTTGACTAACCTTGTAAAGAGGTAAGTTATTAATTTGTATGGGATATAATTAGGTAGACACTTTACAAAGCTGTGTCGTCCACTTTGTATGAGCTGTCAAAAAGCGATTAACATAATGCACAGACTATTTAAAGGAATTGTTACCAGTTGTTCCACTTTGATTTTGTCTTCGTCACTGAGTTTTTGGAGTTGTTTCATTTTCTCGTTGAGTTGCTGTTCAGTCTCGTGTTTCTGTTGTTCTGTTTGTTCAAACTTTTCTTGAAATTCTCGTTTGATATTAGTGAGTTCTTGCTCCAATTCGAGTTCCCGTAGTCGTTTCTGTTCTGCTATTTCTTTGAGTTCCTGCAAATTCAGAGATCAAATTTTAATCTATCTTTTAGTGTGTATAATTGTACCTACTTGAATAAATTACTATGACTATAGTGGAAGCTCCGAATAAGTGTACCAAAATGTCCACACTCAAGCTCGGCCTTACCTAAACTAGCACACAAAGGAACTGTGGGTATAAGTAGAGCAAGGGATGTGGGTAGTATCAGCTAAGGTGGCGGCGCGGCGGATGGGATGTGACAGGAGGAGCGGGGGGACGAAACCAGAGGGGTTAGACTAGACCCACTTTCTGTTAGCGTTAACGCCTGCGGAAAGATAAAATTGTATGAAAATGACATTAGCTTGAGAGATGTTATCTCACGCTAATGTAATTTTTATACAATTTCATCGTTCGCAGGCATTAACGCTAACAGAAAGTGGGTCTTGTCTAACCCCCCAGTCGCGTGCCGCTCTCAACCTCGGCGCCCTGCCACCTATCTGACGTGGTAAGACGATTCAAAGACATTAACTCACGGCATCTCTCACTGCACAGTCTCGTGTACACTGCTCAAGAAAAAGTTGTCCGTCACGGCATACGAGTCGGTTTTACTGCCAAGACGCGCCAATAGCGTTTCAAAAATTCACTTTGGTCATCATCATCATTTCAGCCTATCATGGTCCCACTGCTGGAACACAGGCCTTCTGTCAGATAGATAGATAGCGAGAAAAAGAGAGGATGGGCCGTAATCCACCATGCTGGCCCAGTGTATGTTGGTGAATGTCAAATGTCTTTGAACTTTTGAGGTTCTTGGACACATCGGTTTCCTTACGTTTTCTTTCACCGTTTTTAATGATGTCATTTAAACTGCAGATAATTTATTTAAGAACTAAATAAAGTCATCAGTGCAGAGCAGAGGATCGAATCGGGTGCCATCAGATTGAAAGCGCACATGCTACGCCTTAGGCCACCATCGCTCGTGATCTATATATATATACATATATGAATATGGGTTTACTTCAAGTAAGGAAGTGCTCATAATGTTTCAGGGTTTTACCAGTTTTATTTGCCTGCTACATAACAATAGCACCAAATTATATAATTATAGCACCAAAATAACCTGAAATTTGTCTTGTAAATTGAATATTTGAAAATTGTAGAAGAAAATACTTACCAGAGCTACGCATATAGACTGCACTTAGCCAAAAGGAGGTCATTGTACACATCATTATGCACAATGACAACAGTCATTGACACTCGACAAATTGTATGGAACAGCTGATTTTTTATACGCGATTTCAGAGTTGATCCCAAAGTACAAGTTGTTTGTTATGATGAGTACATACGTACATACATACTCTTCAGTATTACCACAACTTTTTGTTACATCTATACTAATATTATAAAGAGGAAAGATTTGACTGTATTGTGTTTGTTTGTTTGCATTGAATAGGCTCCGAAACTACTGAACTGATTTGAAAAATTCTTTCACTGTTGGGATGCTGCACTATCCCCGGTTGACATAGGCTATATACCCCGGCTTCGCCCGTGCGAAGCAGGGGCGGCCTACTAGTGTTGTATAAGAAGATAAATAATTATAATTTTTAGAAAAAAAAAGAACCGACTTCATGACTATACATGCCTACATTTATAAACTGAAACTAAAAAGTAGAAAGTATTGTTTAATATTACGACTGAAATACTTTGTATCCATGGTCTTGAAAAATTTAACGAAAAACAACAGGGCCCGGTCGCCATGGAGCCACGTTCAGTTGTAGGAACAGTTTCTCTATGTTTGCTGTTCAGTTGATAGCGTCGCTAGTGGAGAACAAAGTATGAAATTCACCAAGAAATAACTGTAGTTCCAATTTTTCCCACTTTAACAGCTAAGTTGGTACTGTGCAATGTACATTGAATTCGTTGCTTATCGTCATGTTTTTGTAGATTTTTCAAAAAGCGCTGAATCAATGTTGATGAAAAATTTATGGGACCACCTATGAGATAAGACCTACCAACCAAAAAAAAGAATCATCAAATACAATTCTAAATTGGCGGAGTAATCGCGTATCAAACATACATAAAAAAAAACATACAGTCGAATTGATAACCGCCTCTTTTTGGAAGTCGGTTAAAAACGGTTTACACTCACGTAAGTATGAGAGCGTGTGCGATCATTTCTGGGAGCGCATAATATATTCCCTGTTGAAGGACCTCTAATAGCTCCAAATCCTTAACCGAGAGCTCATCTTGGCCGATAAACATAATATACTAGTGTAAACCTTTTTTTCCCGTATCACTTGTGACTTGATTTCAGGAAAAATACTCAGCAACCAGCAACAGTTTCCTCAATACAAATTGAACTTTTTTATAAGTGGCATCCATGCGACTGGCCACCTGATGGTTAGTGGCAATGGGCAAGGAGCCTATCATCATCATCAGCCAAAAGACGTCCACTGCTGAACATAGGCCTCCCCCTTAGATTTCCACACTGAGCGACAGCCTGCCATCTACATCCACTGGATGTGACTCTCACAATATCGTCGGTTCATGTAATGGGAGACCTACCAAGACTGCATCTTCCGATTCGTGGTCTCCACTCAAGGACCTTTCTTGCCCATCAGTTTTCGGTTCTTCAATCAATGTGGCCTGCCCATTGCCACTTCAACTTTTTAATACCTATTTCAGTGACTGGTTCTCAGGCGAATATCCTCGTTCCGGAATCTATTGCACAAAGAAACTTATGGAGCCTATAGATACCTTCAATACCTGGGGAATTGTCAGTGCGTTGCCTACCTTTGAGAACTATAAGGAAATTGTTCCTTACCTTTTCTTGGGCCTGTCTGAGTTGTTCAGTTTCTTTCCTCAGTGTTTCTACCAGTTCTTGTTTCTCGCTCAGCCGGACCTCTTCCTGCTCTCTTATTTTAGCTTCCAGTTTCTTCAGCATGTCTTTTTTAGAAGAGCTCTCTCTACTAATCTCAGCAAGAAACTCTTCTCGCTCCTTGTCTAGTTTATCTTTTAACAAATTGTTCTCTTTCAGTAGCTCAGATTCATTTTCATTATGTTTTTGTATTTGTTCCTGAAAACAGTTATTACTTTGATTATAGACATGTATGTATATTATCAAAGAGTTATTATTATGAAATTCAAATACATTGGAATCAGGTTATTATGACGAATCACTTCAGGATGCTACACGGTAAAGTAACATAATATGGTCTATAATTTTGTTAATTTAAGATTAACCTTAAGATTTGAACCTGCACGATCTGGTTAAACACCCCAAAAGATCTGACCGCTAAGCTACGGTCGCTTTCCTGTCAGCTTCCAAATTACTGATCTGTCTCTGTGTGGTATATATAACATTTCTTTTAAAACTACTTTTGAATCTAAGATTCAGGTATGCGCAATGAGGGTTTCGTACCAGGACATAAATTGTTAACTACTGTGAAATAGTTCCGACTCTGATTCCCACAAGCCAAATCTGAAAACTCCGACTCCAATGTTGGTTCCGATAAAACCACCTTCGTAACATCCCTACTGTGAACAGGGCCTGAGTGATGATATGGTTTACGATTGAGCGCACTTGCCTAGAAGAAACCGATTTACTCAAGACTTGAGGACACTCAGAGGTAGCAAAAGAAATAATATTAATAGATGAATTACCATTAACTCTGCAATTTTTCCCTCCATTTCATTTTTGAGTTGAGCTAAGTGTCCATCCCTTTCTTCAATTAATACTGCCTTTTGTCTCTCTACTTCGTTCTTCTCACCTTTCAAATTTTCAATTTGAGCAGCAAAGTCATTCTCTAGCAGTAGGATCTTACGATCCATATTTGCCTGTAGTTGTTGTTTTAAATTCATGGATGTTGTTTGTAATTGCTTTGCATTTTGTAATTTTTCCTCTATATGCTTTATTTCATAGTTTTGCGACTCTTCAAACTTCATTTTCACATTATTCAAGATGTTATCAGTGTTTTTTTCAATTTTAATCCGTTTTTTAGGTATCTCAAATATGTCAGTGCTTGGCAGAGAGAATTTATATACAAATTCTGCAGTTGGCTCAAGGGTGATGATATCTCCATCGGAGATATGTACTTGAGAATCTTTCCCCAGTTTTTTGTTATTGATGCTGATGCCAAAGCTACTGCAATCTTTAATATACCAATCATTGTTTTCTGATTTTACAAATATGCAATGTAGTCTAGATATTGAAAGATATGGTATGACAGCTGCATTCCCTATACTCCGGCCAAGTGTGAACTGAAAGAGTAAAAAATTGTGATCTGATAAGGTAGCCAAATATCAGTTTTATTTTTTTTTTTAAATTATAAATAGTATCGCGCTTGGCTGCCATCTCGCCTGATGTTAAGCGACGATGCGGTCTACGATGGAGCACGCTTGCTTAGAAGAAACCGATTCACTCTCGACTTGAAGACACCCAGATTGTAACTAACGGGGAAACCCATTCAGGCAGCGAATTCCACAGACTGGCAGTTCGCACAATAAATGTGGAATCATAGCACTTCATACGGGTTCTCGGAATATCAACCATATAACAATGTCGATTTTTTGTGCCCGCCCTAGCGGTCCGATAGAAAAAAGGGCAGGAAGGAATTAAATCATGCAGATCTGATGCACACTCTCCGAAATGTATCCGATTAAAAACCGATAGACTAGCAACTTTACGCCGATTGATTAAGGGTAACAAGAAGTTCTCATTGCACTGTTGAGTCCCATCGCTAACTGCATTGTTTGCAGCCCAATTTGCTTTCCCCATGATATTGATGTGATAGGGCACCCACTGGATAGTGACCACCATACCTGCGGAAGCTGCGGCCCTAAAGTTATATTTTTTATAAAGAATAGGCTATCAGATATCCTTGAACAGACGAAGAAGGTGCCTAATGTTGGAGTGCATTCCTAGAATCCATCAACTGGCTGGCAAATACACCCAATAGGTCCCATTGTTATGTTCCCCATGTACCGATTTAATCATTGTTGACATCCCAACCTGATTCGCCGTCGAATGTATTTGAACAAAAAAAAAACATTTCTAATATATAAATACTGAGACGATGGCTCAGATTCAAGGTACTATAAATAGATGCTTTGTTGATATTGCAAGATATATAAAAAACGAACAAAAATACGAATTTACAACGTACCTGTTCGGAGGTTAGAGCAATTTTTTGTAAGTGGCTATAATCGGGTATCAAAGGTTTAACGCTTATTAATGTAGGAACATTTTCTTCGTCCTCCATCTTTAATTATAAGTTAATGCAATAATTAAGAGCTATCTTGAAAAATTTACATCAATAAAAATTTATAGAAACTGACAGAAGTGACAACATAAAAATAAAAACATTAAAAACAAATCAAACATCAAACATCGTAATTCGTACTTCGAAGCCAGATATTTTTTTTTTTAAATTTTTTATGACCGTGGATTCAATGTCCTTTAGTCATAATATTAATCATGTTTACATAGTATTAAAATGGTCAAACAAGTCAGAGTCAAGCAAAGTATGTCACAGTCAAGTCAAACTCATGCCCCTGTAAAGTGGTGGAGATTTACAAGAGGCTCTTATGGAGGTTTGGAAACAACACGAAAAGACATGTCATGTTCCACCTCGTTATATCACTTGGCCACACTCGAGCACGCTTACGAGCACTAAATAAATAATAATTAACCATTTACTACACATTAACACTCGAAAATACACAAGTTTAGGAAAATAATCCGACGAGCCGACATGTTTTTTTCCACGTTGGCGCCAAAACTCCCGTAGCCAGTGTTGCCAACTCAATATTAGGATTCAGGGACGTGGGCTAAATCAACATAAAAAATGGGCTACATTTGCCCAAGTGTGTAAAAATAGGAATGGTTAGCTATAATCAAAGGTAAGAGTACTTGATTTTGGTAATATAAAGGTATGATTCCAAAGTCCGAACTCGGCAGCACTGTTGCGGCAGCATTGCTGCGTGCTACCGAGGTCGTGGGGTATTAGACAAGAGCCAAGTCCTGCCAAATCTCGTCCGTGGGCCGAGATTTGACCGTAAATCATAACGCCAATTCCGAAACCATTTCGAGATTTTATGTTATTTATTTACTATTACAATTTATTATTTACCCCTATTTTTCTACTCTGACCTTTTAAAACGATAAGATGTATTTTTTTACATAAAACTAAGAACTCATTCGACTTTCATTGACCTCTAAATGACGTCACAGTGTAGCATTTTATTATATTCTGCTGCAGGGCTTTTCTCTATTTTTTTCATTTCCAGTGACCAACCGGTCTCAGTTGTCCACCGAACTTTGATGCAACTGAGATATTCATAATATTGGTATTCCGTATCACCACAGAAGACATAGGTATCACATTCAGTGGCTATCAATTCACGGTGATTAACGGTGTCATTCAAAACGCCATTATACAACTCTATTTTTTTATCGACTATTATGCGACTAACTTGAGTAATGCCTTCAAAGCGTTATGCATGGAACATTTGAAGACTTTTTATTTTAAGTGGGTTTTAAATCACTAAGAATAATAAAAAGATGCGTGGTGTAAAAGATGGTGGTTATGAGATGCTCATTAAACCTCTACGGGCCTATTTGCTATCCGGTGGACAGCGGGCCTATTTGCTATCTCGGTGGATAGTTAATAGTGATGACCACTGGGCAAAGTGTCCAATGATGAACTGTCAAACAGCTAATTACGTATTCATTAACTCCAGTTACCAACTAGGATGACGTCATGAGCACCAAGTCCCGGTGATAATCACCGTAACTCTTTTTGACAGTTGTTTTCGTATCGATACTTTAAAATTGCGATTCTGTAACCAAAGTGGACATCAAATTTGTTAATCACTGGGGTTTTATATATCTCGTGAAAGGCACTATTCAAGAGCAGTGTTTTCAGTATGTAATTATCATTAGGCCGGAGTTAAGGCGCCAACATGAAAAAAACGTCGTCTCGTTGTATTATTTTCGTAAACTTGTATATTTTCGTGTATTAGTGCGTGGATTATTATAATTAAATAATTATTTATAATAAATAACTGATAGATAAATGATGAATAAATAAATAATGAATAAATAAATTATAATAAATGAATAATTAAATAAGAAATAATAAATAATTAATTATAAATGATAAATAATAAATAAAGGTATTTTTGTAATCATTATCATCATCATCAGCCATTAAATGTCCACTGCTGAACAAGGCCTCCCTCTTAGAGAGGGGTGTTGCCATAATCCCCACGCTTGGCAGGCGGCTTGGAGATCGCAGTACCTTCACCGTGTACTAACAGGACGCTGCTGCCCATCCTCCGGTGGTTCTGGTCGCAGTTTTAGGACATACGGGGGTCCTATTTTTCCTATTTGAATGGCTTAAATTTTGCGAATGTACTTGGTTTCTTTGTGTAGTTATTCTAAGGGTACTACTACCTATATTTTATAATATTGTAGTCTTTGGACAGTCCGACTACGGACAGTTGAGCTACGCCACGCGCTACAGCTCCGTGCTACGCCGTCTATTATTATTATTTATTTATTTATCTATACTTCTATACTAATATTATAAAGAGGAAAGATTTGATTGTTTGTTTGTTTGTTTGCATTGAATAAGCTCCGAAACTACTGAACCGATTTCAAAAATTCTTTCACTGACGGGAAGCTACACTATCCCCGGGTGACATAGGCTATAATCTATACCCGTGCGAAGCTGGGGCGGACCGCTAGTCCAATATAAAACTCAATGATCCAATGTATGTAAGGTAGGTAACCACAGGAAAAGTAACTTTGTAAAGTTGAAAACTTGGGAAAACTCTTCTAATTTAGTCCATCTAACATCGGAATAAAATCAGTTTCCCTGTAGGTACTTCGAACTCACGATTAAAGCTTTTATCGGTGGACTGATTAAGTGTCGAGACCGGGATGGATTTATTGTGAAAGTTGGCCGTTCGCTGAGGTTAGTGATTCAAGCCCGCACACTTTAGTAGAATAATTGTCTACGTGATCGGAATGGAGGATTCATTCCTCCCTTAATAAGATCAGATAAAGAGCTAAGCTGGGTCTGGCCAGGTGTGTGCGTAAATGTATACAGAAGTTTTTCGTTTACTGTACACTATACCTGCACCCCACGGCTTACCCGCCATTTATAATATTTGTTCAAATTTTTACGACATAAACAGTACCTACCTTAAGTCAGTTTTCAGCAAAAAAAAATATACTTTTCTGTAGTTTTCAGCCACGCACCTAGCCGTGAAAAGGTACTAACAAATAGAGAGGCAGTTTCAATGATCTTATAGGTATCTGTCATTGGATAGTTTGATTAAAATTTGTTCTGCGTTTGGTTCCGCTTGAGGTTTTGGTGTTTTTTTTTTAATTCGTGAGTTATCTTCTGTTTTTTGTACGATGCCAAATTTAATACAGTCAATGAAGACCTTCCTACCTAATACCTACTTCCCATTTTCAGTATAAATAACGGTATAATCATATTAATATTATAAATGCGAAAGTGTGTCATCATCATCATCACCATTTGTCATCACTACGCGGGTGAAACCGCGGGGCGCAGCTAGTAATCAATAAAACGAACGTATTTTCTCGTCAACGTCTTGAAAGACTTTATCTATCGTCAAAGAGGAAATAGTAGAATAGAAACGCTTTATGCGTTTTGGTGCCCCTTACTATCTGGCGCCTAGAGCGACCGCTCCTCTCGCTCTACTTCAGGGCCTGCGCTGGGCGCCACTTTGAACCCGCCAGCATTTATTTCCAAGAAGGGTCCAATGGACAATTCAAAATTAAAGATTTCTGTTTCAAAAAATTTAAACCTCTTAGAATATTATTACCTCAAATTGAATCAAGGGGTTCCTTATCTGAACTTAAAATAAATATAATCTAATATTATCTTCTTAGATTAAAGACATACGTAGTATAGTATGAAATCTTAGATTATTTATCCTATTATAACTTAGAAATATATTGATTTTATGAGAAGTAAAAACAAAAAAACCGGACGAGTAAGACTCGTGTTCTGAGGGTTCCGTTGGAGGGAAGGGAACCCTCAGACTCCGATGTAGTGACAATAAGGTTCTTCCATGCATAACAACTCCAAAATGTAAGTTTGTAATTGTAAAACAATTTTTTTTATATGATATAACTTCAAATTAACAACTATCAGATTTATTCCTTTGTATGTGCTGTAAGACCTTGTCTTGCCAAAATTAATGATTCTAGGTCAACGGGAAGTATCCTATAGGTTTTGATTCCCCAGTGAAATCGCAAAATATGCGACATAAACGTTCATATCTTTTGATTGCGTTGACTTACAACTTTTATTTTTTTACAGTCAAAAGAAACCGTAGACCTAAGTATTTAGTATAAATTTCAACTTGATACTTTTACGCGTTCTTGAGAAAAAGGGTCTTGACAGACGGACAGACAGACGGACAGACGGAGAACGAAGTGATCCTATAAGGGTTCCGTTTTTTTTGAGGTACGGAACCCTAAAAATGAACTTGAAGAGCATTTACTTAGTAGGTCGTAGTAGGTATAAAAACAATATAAAGAGAAGACTAAGAAAGAGGGTAGATCGTTATGTCTGCCCCTAACTTTTTAACTGTTCGACCAACCACCCGCATTCTTCAGCCTTTCAGTCTTCCCGTGAACATGGTGCATGTAACTGCGCCGAAATATCGGGAGCTCATTCCACAACCTTACCACGGTATATATCCCGTTAATAATCATTTAACTCTAATATAAAGAGGTAACAAATATATGGTAACATGGCCGATAAGTTACCAGCAGAGGCGAGACATTATTTAAGGCGAAGCTCCGGGAGCAGAAGTCAGCGGTTACGCGCTGGACACTGAGCCAATAGTGTCAGGAGTCCCAGAGGCAGCTGTAGGGGCTTACGCCGAGCCTAGTTAGGAGGGGTTCTAGAAGCATTAATTTGGGGATTTGTTTCCGTCATTTTTTTTCAGTATAAACTATTGCTTTTTATTCGTCACATATAGCTGACCCGACAGACGTTGTCCTGTCTTAGAACTGTCAAATGGGTGAAGTTAAAATCATCGTTCAACCAAGTTTCTGTTTTTTTTTTTAATTTTCCAGACAATTTTCTTAATTTTTCTTTCTGTCAGAACCGTTTACAAAGTATTAGAAAACTTAAAAAAAAAATGAATGAAATCGGTAAAGTCGTTCTCAAGTTATGGCGTGACCAAGGTAAATAGGGATTCATTTATATATACATATTTACTAGTTGCACCCCGCGGTTTCACCCGCATAGTGATGAAAAATGGTGACGCTGATGATGATGATAAAAAGTATCCCATGTCCTTCTCCTGGTTCTAAGCTACCCCCCTACCAATTTTCAGCCAAATCAGTTCAGTCGTTCTTGAGTTATAAATAGTGTAACTAACATGACTTTCTTTTATAAGTATAAATATAGATAGATAGATAATCAAACAAGTTGGACCTAGAAAAGTTAAGAACTTCTTTGGTCATAATTCAATAGTTTCCATATTTAAAATATCTTCATGTGGCTTAAAAGAGGTGTATCTAATACATTTTTATAAAAGAAGGTGGAGTTTGGCTAGTTTTGATGATGATTGAGAAATTATACTTACAAGTTGGAGGAACGGAGAGTGACATGGGGCGCAGCTAATTAATAATATTTTAAATGTGATGTAAAAACTTAGATACGTGTACCGTAGTAGGTATCATGCGTGTACCATAGACAAACAGACAAAAGTAATATTGACCCTTGACAGTACAAAGGCTACCGATAAGATTATTTATTACTGTCTCAAAAGAAAGTAGACCATAAGTAGAGCCAAACACCGAAAATAAAATGGAAATATGTTTAAAATTATGGAAGACTAGCTGCGCCCCGCGGTTTTACCCGCGTAGTGATGAAAAATGGTGATGATGAAAAGTATGTCTATGTCACTCTCTGGCTCTTGAACTATACCCATGCAAAAAATCAGGTCGATCCGTTGTTCCGTGAAAGAGGAACAAACATCCATACATACAAACTTTCGCGTTTATAATATTAGTAGGATGTTTTGCTAGATCTGTCTAGCAAGACATTAAATTGCTTAACTATCTCGTGTGTGTATAATATGTGCTCTCTGGAGCACACTATACCTACTTTGTGCTATACCATATAGATAAACATAAACAGCTATACTTAGGAACGACGTCACATGTACCTACGCCATACAAACTCCATATTGACATTCACCTTGCGGGAAAAAGACAGAGTATCTCTTCTAATCAAAAAAAAACTTGAAACGCTTTAGGTAGTATATATCAGAAATTTATTAGCAAATTTAAATAGATACTTCAGTTAGTTCAGTTCAGTTACATTTAATTATATAGGTATTTACTAAGCCTGTTATTTCTAACAAATCAAACACCTGTCCGATATCCTGTTGCGTCAATAATAAAACTTATTTACCTATCTTCTGAACTATTTTGGCATTCTTGTGTAGGTAGCTAAAAGCAGCGTTACAATTCGGGCGAAGGAAGAGTCCAATATTCTGATATTAAGTTTGTCGAAGCCAGGGTCATATTGGGCGCAGACTTCTCTATGTGGTCGGTAAACAAAAGTCAATAAACTTTCGACTTTAGCTCCAAACCACCCCAGCTTCGCATTTTCGCAGATTTAATATTTATACACATGATATTTTCGTGCGAAATCATACGAGCGATTCAAAAGTCGCACCAAACATGAGCGCGATTTTTGAGCCGCTCGTATGATGCACTCGCTGAGTTAAAAAGGAACATACAACACACACTTTCTAATTTATAAAATTAGTATGATTAATAGGTAGTAAATGTGTGGTGTAGGCTATGTCATAAAGTTGGAATTATTAAATATCTAGAACTGAATTCCTCAACCGATCCCTTTATTACACACGTTTCTATTTAGCCTAAAGTGCCGTCCACACATGTTATTCGACACCTAAACTGGAGCCTTAAAAGGTAGTGTTCTCAAGAGGCTTGTCTACCACCATAACGATGACTTTTGTTATTGGTTTGTCGGTCGTTATCCGACGGCGAGCTGCGGCGGTTAAGTATCAATAGGTCTTAAATAAATAATCAGAAACAAGGGCGGAAGGACCTAAGTGCGGGACATTAACAAGGGTCCAGTCCAATTTTCGTCCTGTCCGCGTTGATATATTGAGGGGCGATGTAGCGATGTGAAGCCGCGGCCGCCTCGAGCTCCGCCGAGCTGCGTTGCACAACTCATTTACTTTTTTAGATGTGTAGAGCTGCCACTATAATTGGTTTGGGATAGAGATTTTTCACATAGCGCCTGTGATTTATTTTACTACTTACCTGCCTTCATAAAGACATACCCTACCTACATATTTGGTATCACATCACATCACATCACAATAATATTAGAATGCGAAAGTTTGTATGTTTGGCCGCAGTTTTGCACTCGACCCCGTAACATGAAATATAGTTTGGAGGTAGCTTATATTTTATTTAAAAAAAAAAACGGATCTTGTAGGAATCATCATCATCATCATTTCAGCCATAGGACGTCCACTGCTGGACATAGGCCTCCCCCATAGATCTCCAAAAGGGCCGGTTGGAAGCGGCCTGCATCCAGAGCGTTTCCCTGCGGTCTCTCTTAGGTCGTCTGTCCATCTTGTGGGTGGACGTCCTACGCTGCGCTCACCAGTCCGTGGTCTCCATTCCAGAACCTTTCGGCCACATCGGCCATCTGTTCTGCGTGATATGTGCCCTGCCCACTGCCACTTCAACTTGCTAATCCGGTGGGCTATGTCGGTGACTTTCGTTCGTCTACGGATCTCCTCATTTCGGATTCGATCTCGTAGAGAAACCCCGAGCATAGCCCTCTCCATAGCTCGTTGTGCTACTTTGAGCTTGCTTTTGAAGCCACGTGAGAGACCACGTTTCAGTGCCGTATGTCATCACTGGTAACACACACTGCATGGTCGAAGACTTTCGTCTTAAGGCGCTGAGGTATTTTAGATGAGAAGACTTTGCGAAGTTTACCGAACGCTGCCCAGCCGAGTTGGATTCGCCGATTGACCTCTTTATTGAAGTTGGACCTATATAGTTCTTGTAGGAATAAAATGATTTAAAAATAAAACCGTCCAAGAGCGAGTCGGGCTCGCGCACTGAGAGTTCCGTACCACCACATACTACAGTACAAAAAAGTACTGCAAATAGGCATCACGTCCAGGCGGTCAAACATCAAAGTACCTATCGCGCCTTTGGTAATCGTACGAGAATATAAATTTGTCACCAACTTGCACTTGGCCAGTATTTATAATTTTTATGGTTGTTTTAATTTAGAGTGTTTCCTATAATCAATCGTGCCAAGATTGACGCTTGTACGTAGGTACATATTACCGTTTTACACCAGAGCAAATACAAAAATATACGTTTAAAAAACGTTTGTTGTATGGGAACCCTTTAGATTTTACTTTTTGACTTTATTATTATTTCTTAGTTAAACCGCCGTAACATTATCTACATATTCTGTGAAAATTTCAACTGGCTATCTACAAAAACGCTGGCTGTATCTACGAAAGATACAGCCGCTAACGGCCTTTTATCCGAGTCGCGTAGGCAACAAAACGCTCCCTCAGCCCCCGCCAAGTTATAGTGACGATGTATTTTGCCACGCAAGAGTCAGGACGCGCGCGGGGGGAGTGCAACGACAAAAACGAACATAGATCCGACCTCGATGACGCCTGGCGCGGTATTAACACAGCGCGCGCAAATTCTCGCGACCTTATTACGCTTTTAAAGAACGAAACTATTCACTATCAAAAATCTATCCACAATTTTTTTTTTTATAAAATTGCCTTTCAGTACATGCAATTTCCAGGTTGTTACGAGCTTTCATTAGAGCATAAAACGAAAAAAAATTACTAAATCGATTTTGTTTCAGATTTTTTTTGATCGAGGAAAGTTTGTTCTATCGTGTTTTGAACCAAATCATATACTCAAACACAGACTGATGTATCTGTGACATGTATTTTTTTCCAGGTCAAATATTGTAATTTAACTGAATAAAATTGATTTAATTGACGTCGAATTTGGTATAAGAGGCCGTTAAAATAATGTAGGTAGGACCATTGACCTATATGTTAGGTAGGACAGACAGACCAGCGAAATATCATTATTTTGCTGAGACAGACAGACAGCTAGACAGCGTATAGGCTTAGTATTTAAGATCCCGTTTGGGTACAGAACCCTAAAAATAAATCGTGAAAAAATAAATTTGATTGCACCACCTCATATTATGACGTGTTTTTATTTAAATTAATGAGAGATTTAATCATAATTTTTTCAAAAGGTTTTTTTTTTTAAGTTTTAATTTTTTATTATCTTATCTTAAATTTAGAACTTAACTTACTCTTTTACTGCATTAGCACTCGTGCAGAATGGTCTTAGTTTTCAGTTCGGGTGGTGGCTCAACTGGGTTACATCACAATCCTTCACCACTTACCTTATAGACACCTCTAGAATCCTAAATTGCACAAGTGTCAGTCATCCGGTGCTCTGCCCGCACTACCCTAGTTACCCTGTGCTAGGGTTGCCAACCAATACTGTTAAAAACAGTATCATACTGTTTTTAGCTCTACAGGGTACGCAGAGAGGGTGTACTAAGCCGAAAGGGGTCCATATACCTTTCATAATTATATATCTATACTATAGAATGTAGCAACTCCGAAATCACGGAAAAAAAATCAGCTGTTCCATAGAAAACGGTCATTCACACTAGATAAAATGTATGGAACAGAAAATATATTTTTCGCGAATTCAGGGTTGGTCCCATACTTGTATAGTAAAAGTTTTTTGTAATGGTGAGGTATTATGAACCCATTTCGGCTTAGTACATGCTTTTCGCGTAACCCCGTACCTATAATACTGTTTATTTCATCATCATCTATTTATAAAATATAATTCAGCGCGCGCGCGGAACATAACTTTTTTTTTGGGTTTCTATACCTAACGAAGCTTATAATTAAAAAAGGGGGGTTTACACATCAGTTTAAAAATAACATTGAAATTCACTGCGACTCAGGCCTTCTCTCAGAGAGAGGGAGAGAGAGAGATGTTGGATGGGCTCAAATCACAGAAAAAATGCTTACTCAGTGCTTGTTGAATGTCATGTCTTTAAACTTTGAGGTTTTTTGACATACCAGTTTCCGAGCGGTGGCATCGAAACTGAAAGGAGCACATGCTACCGCACGACCACCATCGCTCCCATTTCTTGTTAAAAGGTTGGCTTCCCTATCTTGTGCCTACCTTGAGCAGCTACTACGCAAGGCCCGCGGTACTCGCTAGGATGAAAAGTCTCGAAGTGGCCCGAGACACAAACAATGTCTGATCCTTTAAAAATTCAGTATGTACCCACCCGGCACTCTTGCATTTTTCGAGAGTACTAAAGTCTGCTTCGTTTATATTAAAGACCTCTATCTATTCGTTTTATCCGCCGCGAAATATGCTTTCACTCTCGTCGGCTCTTCATTCCGAGATGCCTCTCGTGCCTCCATTAGCGTGGAGGAAAATCACACGCTACTTTCGCAAGTTATGTTGCTTTCTCGTTGCTGCCGCTTGTAAGTGTTTTGTGACGTTGAACGCAGTCATTGTTTAATGGTTCCATTTTGTTGACTAATTTTTACTTTGATCATGGAAAGTACTGACATTCTGTATGTTCGGTCGCCACATGTGCAAATGTATAACCGCTCTCTGTACCGATAAATATAATTAAAAGATGCTGCCAACTGGTAGTTAGTGGGCTTGAGCATTTAGATTGTCTTTAGACCTTCAACGGTCCATAGACCGTTGAAAGTCTAAAAGTCTAAAAACAATCTAAATGGCCCATAGGCAGTCTAACTGTATTTGTAGTTTTAGTTTTAGCTTGTATTTTGTTTAGTTAATAAGGCAAAAAAAAAAAAAAAAACATCTTACTCAAAATATTTTCGAAAGACAGCGTAGTAGGTAGGTATAGGCCTCCCACTAGTCGTCAATCCATACTGACGACATCGTGACAGTCGCGGGCATCTAGTGGATGCAGATGGCAGGCTGTTGTTCTGTGTGGAGACACACGGACGGACTGAACGTCTTCTGATGATGATTCACGATACTTTCCACGGACACCGGACACAGAGGTATCTTTTTAGGGATCCGTACCCCAAGAGGAAAAAAACGGAACCCTTATAGGATCACTTTGTTGTCCGTCTGTCTGTCTGTCGGGAGAGAATGACTTTTTTTCAGTTTTTGTAGCTGTTTTTTTTTCGCGAATTTTGAAAAGTCGTATAACTATCGTTTTTTGTTTTAATTTACTGAGGCCACCCTTAAGTGGATGCTATCTGATTACCCTTCTGTGTATAATACGCGTCGACTAGAAAACCTTCTCCTTTTATTTCGTCGGTTAATAAATCAATGTTGGTGAGATATGTACCAATCCGTAGAATCCGTAGAAATTCGCAGTCCATTTTTGAGTAGAAAGTTACAGGACGAGCAGTGTCCGTTGCACATTGTTTACGAACTAGGCGGGAGGAATATCTCGCAATGTTCGTAACCGGATCGAGTCCGTTCGCCGAACTTATCCTTCTTTGTTCCACAAACTAAGTATTGATGCCTGCTTGATCAAAGTTTCTGCGCCGCTGCTTTTGTTGCAAGCTATTTCGTATCTACTAGGAATGTTGATAGGAAATTGAAATAACGTTTTATCGTAACTATTTTCCATACTAACATTATTTTGGTATAATTGTTTATCCCCATCAGAGACCTCACGACTTCTATATCTTCACAACCGCTCCACCGATTTTATCCATAATAGAATCTAATTTTTATTTTGCATGAACTACTTGCCTACAAAATGGCATTCCATATACTATAACATAGGATTCATCAAATAAATGCTGTGAATAGAGTCTAGGGGTTGGCAACGTACCTACTTATATCTATTATCTGTGATGCCACTGCATGGTGTTACCGGTATCCATCATTGGCGACGGCGATCGCTTACAATCAGGCGGACCAATAGCTTGTTTGCCACCAATGGTATTTAAAAAACGGTTCGTAAGTAATCGTCAAAATAATTAAAAACATATTGTTCCCTTAGATCAGCCTTTCCCAAAGTGGGCGATAACGCTCCTTTGTGGGCGCTGCAGGCCTAAAGGGAGGCGGTAAGAGACCCAGAAAAAAATGGGGGCGTTGTGTAGAGCAAGCCTCTGGGGGTGATTTGTAATTTCATTTAGCTTAGGAGGCCTCTTAGACACCTACTGCATGGGCTCTCGACTCTCAACTACAACTTGTGAACATCAACTAATATTAGTTAAGAGATTCCTCAAACTCGGTTCAATATTTCTCTCTTTTAAGCGCCCCCATTTTTTCAAAATGGGGGCGCTAAAAATAATTTATACTCAAAGTGGGTAGTAAATAAAATAAGTTTGGGAACCTCCTTAGATGATCTTCGCTTCGTTCAGTCGGGGAAAGTAATTCTTATTCTGACTCTTTGTAACCTTTTACGATTAATCGGCTTAACCGATTTCGATGAAATTTAAGATGGAAGTAGTGGCCTCTATTAAAGTTGACATGGTTATTTTTAATTGCGGAAAATGCGGATAGCTCTAGTGTTGCTAACCCTGATTAAACACCTATTGGTTACTGGGAAATATTAGGTTAAGACGGGAGTAATGAGAAACACTGTCGTACTTAGCACAGGTTTATTCGGAATGAGAACAGGCCGGCCGCCCGCCGGCGCCTACCCTCGGTTACACTTCAACACGTTATTATAATGTACTAATGTAGGTACCGCCATACACTACATTCCTCCACACTAATTATGGAACTTACAATCGATATGGGTTAGTGAATACCTACGGATATAACTAGGTTAGAACAAATAGGTTTCGGTGGCGGCCGATAGATATATTTACATGGTACATTATAATAATTTAACTACTTAAGATTAGAACTTATATTTAGGTTTATGTAATCTACAAAGCCTTTGTGGCCTACCCTTGGGGGTATTTATAACAGACGGGAGACCTGGAGAGGGTTCACGAGGTTCAGGTGTAACCTTTGGTTCAACGGGAGGACTAACCGTCGCCGCTCGTTCTGACTGGCGGTTTCCCGCGGCCACCGATGACTTCTCTGGGATTGGATTTCCTAACAATCCTTTTTCGCCTTCAGCGGGACGGTCGGGGTCTGGACAGACCAGCGAACTCCTGCTCCTACGTTTTAGCTGATCAACATGACGATGTACCTGATTCCCCCCCTGACCTATAACTTTGAAGTTTGATGGACCCATCCTACTTTCCACCATGCCCGGTAACCACTTTTCCCCCTTTAAATATTGGCGATACCAAATATCATCCCCGGGGTCGATGACCCTGTCCGCGCCGGCCGCGTCTCGAACCTGCCGCTGCTGCGCACGCGTCACCCGTGCCTCCCGGTCCGGTCTCAAAGCGTCTAGACGAGTGCGCAGCCTCCTACCTAGCATAAGGACGGCTGGGCTCTCCCCGGTGGATGTGTGTTCTGTGTTTCTATAATACATAAGGAAAGTGTTCAGTGCCCTGTTGACGTCTTCCTTTTCATGGACGGCTTTTTTAATTACCCTTTTTAACGTCTTCACTGCATTTTCTGCCGCTCCATTTGAGGCGGGATGGAATGGAGCAGTAAAAATGTGTTCAATGCCCCTGCTTTTGTTAAAACTCGCAAACATTTCGCTCGTATACGGAGGTCCGTTGTCGCTAACTATCTGCCTCGGTAGGCCCCACCGCCCAAATAGCTCCGTTAGTTTATCGATCGTCCAGTTAGCCGCCGTGCTAGGTACTTGGAACACTTCTAACCACTTAGACATCGCATCGACGACTACCAAATAAGTTTTACCAAATATGGGCCCCATAAAATCTAAATGCAGCCTCGACCAGGGCCGGCCCGGCCAGGGCCAGGGGCGCGGCGTCTGCCGCGGCGGCGCGTCCGCCTGCGCCGCGCACGTTTCGCAACCCTTACATAAGGCTTCAACCGCTTCGTCCAGCCCTCCCCACCAGATGTAGCTCCTAGCTAAGGCCTTTGACTTAACTATTCCCATGTGTGGCTCGTGTAGCACCTTTAAGACTCTTTCCCTACACTTCTCAGGGATGACCACCCTGTGCCCCCACATAAGACAGCCTAACTCCTCATATAATTCGGTCCGTCGGTTAAAATACGGCTGCATTCCGATCACCTCGCACTCTGGAGGCCAGCCGTCTCGAACAAAACTCATTATCCTACTAAGAAGTGGATCACGCGAGGTGCATTTCTTGATTTCGTTGTAATCTAATAGCAAAGCATCTTGCGCGAAGTGTAAATGCGTTTGTTCCGGCACCTTAGGTAAAACCGGTTCCTTGCAAGGCATGGGCAAGCGAGACAATGCGTCGGCGCTATTCTTATCAGTACGAACATATTCTATATCGTAAGTATACGCGGACAAGATAACCGCCCATCTCGACATCCGACTCGCCGTCATTACTGGAATATTGTTGTAGGGACCGAAAATTGATACCAATGGCTTATGATCCGTACGCAAGGTAAAATGCCTACCGTACAAATATTGGTGAAATTTTCTCATACAAACTACTATTGCCAACGCTTCCCTATGAATTTGAGAATAATTTTTCTCCGCGCTTGTAAGCGTCCGCGACACGAATGCGACGGGTCGTTCCGCCCCCTGCGCGTCTGGCTGAGATAACAACCCCCCGCAACCCGCGGGACTCGCATCGCAAGTTAAAATTAAAGTTTTGTTTGGATCATAATGCGCTAACACCTGTGAACTAGCCAAACGTTTTTTTATGTTTTGGAAAGCGCTCTCGCATTCCTTTGACCACGCCCAGTCTACACCTTTTTTGAGTAAATTGAAAAGCGGTACCAACTGTAAACTATAGTTCTTTACGAACTTGGCAAAGAAATTTGCCAAGCCCAGAAAGGACCTAAGTTCCGGTACATTTTTCGGTCTTGATAATTTCTCAATAGCTTCTACCTTTGCCGGATCGACTTTTATGCCGTCTTTAGACAGGATGTAACCTAGGTACGTAACTTCCTGGGCCAAAAAAACACATTTACTTTCTTTCAAACGCAGACCGCTCGCTTGTAACCGCTCGAATACCGCCTCAAGTGCTTCTAAATGCTCCCGTTTCGTCTTTCCCCCGATTATGACGTCATCGATAAAGATGCCTATATTTGGTATACCTTTCAATAAATTTGTCATAATTCGTTGAAAAATTCCCGGACTTGACGATAACCCAAATACTAACCGGTTATAGCAAAATAAGCCGCGATGTGTGTTTATAACCGTGTATTTCCTAGATTCATCTAATTCTATCTGGTTATAGGATTGAGATAAGTCTATTTTACTGTAGTACTGCGAACCATTTAATTCAAATAGTAACTCTTCGATTTTCGGTAATGGATAACGGTCGACCAGCAAAACGGGATTTAGAGTCGCCTTATAGTCTACACAAACCCTGAGCGCCCCGTCCGGCTTGTTGACGGGTACCAGCGGCGAGGCCCAGTCCGAGCTGTCGACCGGCTCGATGACGCCGGCGGCGAGCATCGCGTCCAGCTCGGCATCCACCCGGTCCCGGGTAGCGAATGCCATCGGCCGCGCGCGCTGATACACCGGCACCGCCCCCTCTCGCACCCGGAGCGTCGCCTTGCCCCCCGTGAACCTCCCCAGACTGCCGTCGAACAGTTGATTATATCTGCGTAGCAGAACTGATATTTCATTGCTCAGTTTACAGTGTTTATCGTTATCTATTCGACCTATGTTGTTACAATTCAGTATGGGAACTTGAATTCCTAACTCGCCGAGCCACTGTCGGCCCAACAATGATGTCGTACCTCCTTTGATTACAAACAGTTCTAGCTCCTTTACAGTGTTTTGATATTTCACAACTGGCTTAATAATACCTAAGGGTCGTATCTTAGATCCGTCATAAAATTTTATGCAAATGTTGTTAGGGATGATTTGATTCCTATTGAAATATTGATTGTAGGTAGCCTCACTTATGCAGGAAATTTCCGTTCCCGTATCAATTTCCATGATTATCTCCCGGTCATTAATACATATTGGTAAACTCACCGGCTTGTAATCTCCCAGATTTAATTGATACAAGTCCACACAGTCGTCCCAAGATAGGTCCTGTTCATCTTGCTCCTCCAAGTCAGTGCGGCCGTAATTAACTCCAGCGCCTTTTCCCGGTCCGCCCGTCGGCTTGGATCCCGTGCCGGCAGTTCCCGCCAGACACACCCGTCGCAGGTGACCGGAGCGCTTGCACCGGCTGCACACGTAGTCCCGGAATTTACATTCCTCGTAGGTGTGACTCGTGGCTCCGCAGGCCCTGCAGTTGGACAACACTGACCGTGCCTGTCCTTTCTCCGGCGCTCCCGCCGGCCCGTGTGGCCGGCCGCCGTTTCCGTGCGCTCGGCGTACGCGATCTCTGTCTCCGCGACCGCTTATGCGCAGCGCATGCACCGCGCTAGCTTCCGTCGCCGCTTGCGGCACCGCACGTCCCTCTACAGCTGCCGCATCGCGCTCCGCAGCCTCCAGCGAGCTCGCCATCCTCACCGCCTCCGGAAAGGTCAACGTGTCCGCCTCCGCGAAAAGCCGTTGACGGATGACGTCACTGTTTACGCCGCACACGAATTGGTCCCGCAAATTATCATTTAAAACGTCATCAAATTTGCAATACCGTGCTAATCTTTTCAATTCCGCTATGTACTCGCTCACACTTTCCTCTGCTCGCTGCCTGCGCTGTCGGAATCGGTAACGTTCCGCGAGCACCGATGGTGCCGGCTGTAGGTGTCGACGCAACACGTCCGTCGCCTCCAAATAGGTCAACTCCGCCGGCTTCTTTGGACTAGACAGGTTCACCAACAGCTCATACGCCTCATCTCCCATCAGGGAAATAAGCGTCGGCAACATTAAAATGTCTTCCACGCCATTGACCTCGAAGTAACATTCAAGTCGGTCCGCGTACGACGTCCACGTCCCGTCTTTTATGTTGAATTCGCCGATTTTTCCGATCGGCATGTTGTTATAATCACACGCGGTGTCGTTTTATAGTAAAAATCTTCGTCGCCACTGGGAAATATTAGGTTAAGACGGGAGTAATGAGAAACACTGTCGTACTTAGCACAGGTTTATTCGGAATGAGAACAGGCCGGCCGCCCGCCGGCGCCTACCCTCGGTTACACTTCAACACGTTATTATAATGTACTAATGTAGGTACCGCCATACACTACAGTTACACATATACCTACGTAAATCCAGCTTGTTTTATCTGATCTTAAACCCAAATCTTTAAAAAAATTCTGTAGTACCTTAGACGCGCCCCACAGTTCACCCGCGAGGACATTCCCTCTGGATCCAGGACATTTACATTTTTCAAGACAAAAAGTGCAGCCACCAGTCCACCAGCCCTCCAAATATTCCAAAAAATCGATCCGTTGCTCTGTTGCGCGTAAAAGCGAAACAAACACACTTTCGCATTTATGAAATTTATATGAAGTATTATTAGGGCCCACTTCTACTGTCTATCTTAATATCTTTTTAATGTTATGTATGAATCAGCTGTAAATGAGATTACACAATTTTATGTGATGCTTTAATTAAGAGTAATTTAGTTTTCCATAAAGAGACACATTTCCAGCGGTTATTCACGCGCGAGACGTGATTCAATTTGCATCCCGAAATGGACAAATTAGGACTTTTGTTCCATATAATTATTTTAAAAAATCGTGGAGAGTGACCAAAATGCTCGCGTTTTTCTGGCTCTAGGTCTAAGCATTGCCATTCAGCGTTGTAATGACGAGTTGCCGACAGCATGCTGGTTACGCTGCCAAAAATGGGGTACTAGAGCCTTTCACACCAAAGATAAAAAATATATGGCGTGTTTTGAACTCTTGTACTCTGACCTGTAGCTGTAGAAAGACGATCCATTTGATTACATTTTAAATAGGTATATTATCGTTTGCAGTTGTGTGCCGCTCAATATTGAAGTGTGCGTTTGTAGAACTAGTGAGGATATGTCAGTGTGTGCAATACGTGTTCACTTCACCCCTTCAGTTTTTGACAGACTTTTCTTCGGGTTAAAGAACTTTATTTTCTCAACAAGAAATTAACAATTTCACTTATGCGAGAAATTAAATTGATTTAGTAACTAATGCTTCTTCTTCTTTCTTTGATAATATATAGTTTGGATCTGCCTAGTACCAAGGCAGATTCAAACTATATATTATCAAAGACCTATTCACACCGTTGTCTATACATATGCTATATGCGAAACACCGAATCAAATAATTTCTTTAGTATTCGTTTTGCACTAAGCTTGCTCTTTTTTATCAAACACTAGTCCGATAGCATAATGTGTTTACATCTTTAAAAGGGACCTAAATACCTACTTACAAAGCATCTCTTTATTCCCCTCATCATTTGTCCCGGGAAGGGCGGCTCGCAGTAATCCGTCCATCGCGCCATGTAAATTGAATCACGTCTCTCATCTGCTCGAGTGTCTTCCGCCCTGGAATATTTTGTATACTGTAGTGAATTGCAGTAACTAAAGAATGCATAAGGATTGGCCGTCTCGTCAAATATTAATGCACAATAAACTACCTTATAGTATAACCGAACTAAAATAATATAGTAAATTGAAACAGATAGGTATTAAAGCAATTCTTTGGAAGTAACCCATCTTAAAAATTTTGTAAAGTAGTAAGGTAATTAATCTAGATATTATGGCTAATAAATAAATATATATATATAGATGATATTATCTACCCAATCTAGATAAAATGGTTAACGAGACAGAATAAATAACATTATCTAGCTTTTTTACACTACTTCTTGTTAGATTTGGATAAAGTAATAAAATACAATAAGCTTCAGTTTATTTTATTTGCAGAAAACTAATTTTTTTTTTAAAACCTAATTTATTAATTTAAAAAATACTGCACTTCTCCGTCGCTTAACTTTGGTAGGTAACTCCCTACAAGAAACAAACGGAGCAAGCACAATCAATGCCGTAGCATAATTATATTTTGTAAGTTTGGTGGTACTTACGTTTCACATTATGGTGTTATACATACACGGTCTTTGCGCAAATCGTTGGGTGTTCTTTACATTGTCTTGAAGGTACAGCTATTAACCAGTAACGCATCGTATTACTTAAATTTGTAAATAAACCGTTTGAAACTGCAAAAAATAGTTAATCGACAAAATGTAAGTATTGATGTTAATTAAAAATTTATATCTTTACATAATTTTGTATGGGATAATAATCAATTTGCGCAAACACCAAACCAATGTGAGCGAATACAATAATTTTATTACCTATTCTAGCTAGCTACAAGAACAAAAAACTGTTTGAAATTCGAATTTCCCGCCATAATATGTTAAACGTACCACCTTAACTGTGTGTGTTGCTCTATTTCAGGTATCATAATATATTTAGGTACTAAATTAGGCATAGACAAAGTACTACACAGTAGTACCTAGTTGTGTGAATAGTTTTGTCTATGGTAACAGATACAAATTATGAATTTTCCATGAGTAAAACTGTGTAGGTAGATAAGCTAAGTATCATTAATTAATTAATTTTATTTAAGCGTAATTAGTTACTTACAGAATATTAAATTTCCGGTGAAATGTCGATCGAAATAATTATACGTCTCGTTGTAAATATCTCGTCTATGAGTATTTTTTACTGTAAGTAAAAGTAAGTAGGTACCTACTATATTTGAAGACTTAATTTATGAGTACGTACGTATTTAGGTGTACGGAAATTTCTTCTGGGGGAAGACAAAAAATTTGGTCTGTAGTTGAGTGGGAAACCCTCCCCTGTCCTCTAATGAAGGAGCTGGCTGAATACTCTTTTCTATCGGCCTGGCTTACATGACGCTACCAATGTTTGGCCCTACAGACCTTGTCCTGTCCAAATTTTATTAAACTTGCTTATGAACTTTCTGTGAATTATTTTGTTTGTTATTCTTCCGAGATGGTAGTAACAAAAACTGATTTAAACATCTTTGCTTTTTTTTTGGGTATCTTTGTTTTCTATTGTCAAGTTGTATGCAGTTAATATAAAAAAAACCCATCGAAAAAAAGACGTAGTACAGTTTTTCCAGAATTTGAAACTCTTCAAATTTTTCTTTCCATCTCTTCTTTTCTCTATCTCTACATAGTATAAATTAAAGTCGCTTTCCGCGTCTGTCTGTCTGTATGTCTGTATGGCCGCTAACTCTTCCTAAACCACGCAACGGATTTTGATGCGGTTTTCAACATCAGTTAGATAAATTTTCACGGAAGGTTTATATAATAACTAGCGACCCGCCCCCTTTTTTCCTTTTGAGGTACGGAATCCTACAAATTATCTTATACATATAATATTATAAATAAAAATAAAATGCTGCTCGTTAGTAAGCGAACTTCAACATCACTGCACTGTGATAGCCAGTTGGTAGTGAACCAGCCAGTTGCTACTCGTACTTATCCAGTGTTTTTTTTTTTACAAAAATACAGTCCAACAGCGTGTCGAAAAACGCATGTGGTTCGTCGGTCAGATAAGATCGTTTTAATCCATTTTTAGTCAATGATTTAAAATTGATAAAAAAAATCTCGCTATATCTTAAAAAGTTGTCGCAAAATATTTGAATAGAATTTCGAATAATGGTTTTTATTCTGGGTGTCTTCAAATCACGAGTGAATCGGTTCCTTCTAGACAAGCGTGCTCCAACGTAGACTGCATCATCGCTTAACATCAGGCGTGATGGAGGTCAAACGCAAGACAATTATTTATAAAAAATATATATATATATAATATGACCTATCAGCATGACAAGTTACAAGTTTCTATATAGTGTAGAAATGCAGGGGGTGTATTTTTGTGCGAAATATGACCCGCTAACATGGCAATAAGTTGACCCCCCTGCATTTCTAAACTATTACATAATAGAACTACTTATTTGTAGCGGAAATTTAATGTCTTATTTTATTAATTTAAGTTTCCCTCAGAGTCCGCTATGTGAGCCGGCGGACAAGGGAGGCACTAATGAACCGCGCGAAGAGCATCGTCCTAAAGACTTTCGAGTGATCTTGGGGCGGATTTTTCGAGCGCACCTTCCCTTGTTCATTAGTGTAATTAACTTATGCCGTAGGTACCCATTCTTTTACCATTCTCTGCGGGTCCCCCTTATTAAATTACCATCTCACTGCGAGAGATATCACAATTCACAATCTTATATTTCAACTAAAATATTCAAGATTCAGATTTTATGTTGACGTCTCGATCTATACAAATTGTGTTATATAGCCTTTCAATTTAGGTATTTTTGTGTAGTAATCAGATCACATATTTCACTAGTAATTTTATTGTGCTTCATAGAGTCATTCCGTGATTTTTAGTTTTTATTTTGCATCTTCTTAACAAAATAGTTCTCACATAGATATATATCGTAGTATAAGTATGACATCTTTGAGTTCTCGCATGTTTGTCGTGTCTTAGTTGGTATATATATTTCCTAAAATTAATCCACGCTTTATAGCTTGTACGCTTAACTAACTTACTAACTAATCTAACTATAGCAAACTAACTAACAATGTAATCAAATCCCAGAAGTTGATTTTTACCTACTTCTACTTGTCGTATTATTTTAAAACTCTGCAAGTAAATTTAATTTGGATGACAATACAATAATTTGGTACCATGAAACTGATCTGATGAGGATTTGGAGGTGGAAATGGAACTCTTCAATAGTGGAAATCATACTGAAAAAGTCATCTAGCGGGAAAGACGCCAAATATCAAATCATCTTCTGTTTCTCTACCGCGCACCGGGGGGTGCGCGCGTACCTTACAGATAAACCGTGTTTTTAGTTTTTAAACCATAATAATTATAATGTCTGTGCCAAAAGTGATCACTCTAATTCTAATGTATTTGTTGAGAAAGTAATTTAAACTAAATCAAATGTAATTTACCGTGATGCCACTTACAGACTCTGTAGCTTCTCTTGGGCAATCTTGGCTAACTACAACTAAGCGGTTCGTTTATTAATTACGAGGAATCATTGGAGCTTTGGAGAGTAGTTCTAAAACGATTTCCATGTTTTAGTTCTGGTACGTATCTATATTATATAGGATATAATTATAGAAAGAAAGAAAGAAAGAAAGAAAAAGTTTATTTGTGACCAAATTAGGTATAGGGTATGGTAGGTATATATAAGCGTACAATAGTTTACGCGGATAGGTGTACTAAGTCGAAAGGGATCAATAGTATGGAAGCAACTAAGAAATCGCGAAAAAAATATCAGCTGTTCCATAGAAAACGGTCAATCACACTCTATAAAATTTATGGATCAGCAGATATTTTTTTCACGATTTCAGGGTTTGTCCCGTAGTAAAAGTTGTTTATAACGATGAGTATAATCGACCCCTTTCAGCTTAGTACCTACACCCTTTCCGCATAACCCTGTATATAGGGTTTCATTTGAGTGGTCAGTTCTGTGAGTGCTTTGGGATCACTATCATGGCGGTTTTTGTTCATTTTGCAATGGCCGGCTGTAATTGGTAGGCAAGCCGTCTCGCATGTCTGCGCAACTTGAATTAGTTTGTCGGGAACATCGTGTAGGATACGAATTAGGATGCAGTGTGTAGGTACGGCAGGAATAGTGTCAGCAGCAGTGACGGAGACTAACTGGCACTAGTTGAAGTTGCTGGCGTGATAGTAATTATAGTTAAACCACCTACGACTATCGATTTCAAAAATTAGGTTTCCTATACAGGTTTACGTGTATTAGTGGTATGATAAGGCGAAAGAAGGATGTAAAAAATAAAACCGGCTAAGTGCAAGTCGGGCTCGCACACTGAGGGTTCCGTCACAGAAGACATAAGTACCACCACATGACAAGTTATGTTATGTAAAAGTAAAGTACAAAAAAGTAGTGCAAAAACACAACATTTCATCAACGGCCAGGTGGTCAGTATCCGACCAAATCTCCGACCAAATCCTAGTACCGACCGCGTCCGACAATGCTTACTTCCGGTGATCGTTACGAGAACCGGTGGTGAACAGAAATTGATCACCGACTCTCACTTTGCCATTTATTATTATTTGTTGTTATACCTACTTTAGAGAGTCTACTATAATAAAATTAAGCCAAGCTTGACGCTTGTACGTAGATAAGAGCTAATGCAAAAATAAGTTTTTTTTATGGGGACGCCCTTTCGTTTTTACTTTTTGACTTTTTTATTATTTCTTTTTTTTTATTCAACAGGCTGTCTATTACGGTTCGAAAGATACAGTTGTTAAAAGGTAGGACGGACAGACAGACTGGCGGACAGAACGAATTTATAAGAGTTCCTTGTCGGGCTACGAAACACAAAAAAAATATTGTTTGTTCTATAAAATAGAAATTGAAAAAGCATATTATGTAAATGCCAGAATATGTTGAGTGGTGGGGGCAAGTTAATAGGCATAGTTGTCTAAATAACGCCCCGCCTGCCATACATTTTCTAACATTTACCAATGCTTTTTTAATTTCTATTTTATATATCTCTTCTCTTCTCTATCTCTACATAGTATAAATTGAAGTCGTTTTCCGCGTCTGTCTGTATGTCTGTATGGCCGCTAACTCCTCCTAAACCACGCAACGGATTTTGATGCGGTTTTCACCATCAGTTAGATACATTTTCACGGAAGGTTTATATATATAACTAGCGACCCGCCCCGGCTGCGCACGTAAATTACACCCGTGCGAAGCCGGGCGGGCGGGTCGCTAGTAGAATATAAAACTTGTTTTTTTTTGCTTTTCAGTTACCTACCTACTATTCATACAATGCAGTCGGGTTTTATTTTCATTTATTTAATTTATTCAATTATGTAGAAGATGCTCTCGAGGTGGTTTCACAATAATTTCATTGACTTTGGTCGAGTGGTTTTTAAGCATCTTCAATTTGGCTCCAATATATTGCCTCAATGCTCCAATAATACTTATAGGTACAAATCATTTTGTTCGAGCGTCTGTTGATTTGACAATATCAATAATTTTGTTCGTGCGCCAACTACCTAATTTGATGACAGTTCTCATCTGCTTTACTTTTAAATTTTTCTGTGTGGCAACCAAAGATTTCACATGACATACGTATACATATAGAGTCACAATATTGTAAAAAAAAAAACCGATCCAAACTCGGCGCACGCTACAAATTGCCCAGACTTTTTGGTTAGTTACATGGTAACTAACCGCTATCCGACTACAACGCCGCGCGATGCCAGAGCTACGATGACAAAGCGGACAACTATCATTGAACACTATGCAAGCGACATAACGTCTAAATTGGAGTAAATGTGGCACTGTGAATTATACAATTGATACATTGTATGATACAATGACGCTCGGAAGTTTTTTGGCTTTTTTCACTGAGAGATTGTGACTATAGGATTTGTATCTCGATGCATACGTAGTTATAGTTTCTGTTGGATGGCACGTAAAACCGTGTGGTGCACTTAGTGTATCATACGAAAATAGGCTGGTGCTTATCCTACTAATATTATAGACGCGAAAGCTTCTATGTATGGATGTATAGATGTTTGTTCCTCTTTCACTTTCACAAATTTTTTGCATGGGTATAGTTCAAGAGCCAGAGAGTGACATAGGCTACTTTTCATTATCACCATTTTTCATCACTACGCGGGTGAAACCGCGGGGCGCAGCTAGTATTTAAATATTCTTCTGGCACTTGTTCAAATAGTCGCTCAGGTGCTCGAGCAGACTAAGCACTGGAAGCACGTGCAGGTCATCACACGGTTGGCGGGTCGCGCCGGAAGCGTGCCGCGACATGCCTTGCGTGACCTAGCATCAACATTCTCTCAAGTAGGTACCGTACGAATTTCTAAGTGAACCTAGCAAGTATTTTTTCCTGACTATAAGAGGATTCGGTAGAGGATCGGTGGGTGTTCCCCGATAGTTACAATCTGGGTGTCTTCAAGTCGAGAGTGCATAGGTTTCTTCTAGGCAAGCGTGCTCCATCGTAGGCCGCATCATCGCCGAGCTGGCGGCCAAGCGCATGTCTATTTATAATAATAAAAAAAAGGAACCACGTATTTAAAATAGGTCCAAGCAATTATTTTCTCTAACAGCTGCAAAAACATTGTAAAAAAAGCTGAATAACAAAATCATTTTTACAGAAGTGTCGGATATCTGCTGCAGTCTTACGTTCAAAAACCTAGCGAAAGTGATCACAATTCGTGGTTTTCATTTAGATTTTTAATATGTTATTGCATCTGTCAGAGCAATTAAATGCTTGGGCCGCTTGCTTGGTTCTTGGTTGTTCTTTGATCGTTACAGGCTTACAAGGAGACGTGCCGTTTACCATCAAGGCCACATTTCGTCGTTTCGAGTAGCACCAAAAAGGGAAAACGTTCCTTGGCACAGTTTTACAGATAGAAGGATAAATGAAAAGGCGACCCAGTTACAAAAAAATTGTAGGGTTTTTATAGTTGATGTGACAATGCCCTGTACAAGTATTAACGAAAGAGTGGATTAATTTGGGCTGATCAAACAGAAAGACAAAGATTTACGGAGTTTCGTTATCTACTCTTTTGGCAACGTCATTTTCCTCGCCACTAATCAAGTTTATATAAAGGCTTTGGAATGAGCCGAGTGGGGATCGGAAGCGCGGCTAGTTGTAAATAAAGGCACGTACATACTGCGACGCTATCTTCGCCCGCCACTGTCCGCTGCGACGTTTTTACGCCGGAACTTTGTATGAGTTAGTGGGCCACTGTGTCCGGTAGCGCATGGCCTTTATTATTTAATCTAACCACCTTGATATGGAGATGTCAAGTAAAATCGCGAAGTTTTCACATGCACGCCTGCGTGGCAAAAATAGCAGAAAGTCTTTTGTGTACCATGCTCTTTGTGCCTATATTTAGGTCGTCAAAGGAAGGGAACACACTGCCAATGTCCGGGTATTGTAGGTGTCTATGGGCGGCGGCAAAGACTTTCTATAGCTTTACCTAGTGTGTGCCCGGCGGTAGTGACCACTTACCATCAGGAGGCCCGTCGCTTGTGTAACAGTTATTCTACATTTAAAAAAACTTTTTTTAATACCTAAATAAAGTAAATCCGGTTTCAGGAGTCATTGGCAAATGTCATGGTGCATGTTGGTTTGTCTTTGAATTTTTGAGGTTCTTGGACATACTTACCGTTTTCCTCTCGATTTGTTGATCGATGGCATCGAAACTGCAATGCACATAACTTATTTAATTACTAAATAAGTTATTTGTGCAGGGCTAAAGATCGAACCGGGTGCCGCCAGATTGTAAGCGCACGTGCTACCTTCAGCTACCATCGCTCTATGATATAAAGCTGTTGTAATGTTATAAAAGCTGAATTTGAAAGTATTTTTTATATTGAAGTCTTGTTCCAAACAGACCTATATACAAAGACTTTCATAGCGTTACCTATAGGTAACCACAGACCTATATAGGCACAAACTATAGTTTGTGCCTATATAGGTCTGTGGTGGACTTTGGAGACTGTGTCGTAGCTTCGCGGCCCGCAGAGCTCTTGGGGCCGGATGGCGCAGGTTTAAAACACGCCGATTGTAAAATTTTTGAATTGTCTAACATTTAAATTACATTGCATATGTTCAAACACCTATATTATCCAAGCGAGCAAGTATTTTTTAAATCCACCAATCAAAACCAATCCTTATATAGACCAAAGATTAACCATGGTTTAAAAAAACACAATATTCTATTTTAAAATTATAAACCAAATTTTAGGAGATCCTGTTAACATAGTTTCTCGCCGCCTACATAATTAGTGCTGCAACAGACAGCGACAGAATGGAACCCAAAATAAGCAGCTTTCGCCCCGGTTGTAGGAAAAGTTTATATCAGTCGCTCTTTTTGACGTTTTTAAATTCGCCGGGTCCGAAGTTCGTGCTTGCGTTAGCCGACTTTTCTTCTCTCTTTACTGGTATCTATATATATCTTGATAAGAAAATTTCGCAAGAAAAGTATCAATACGAAGAAGTATGTTAAACATCATTTATATAAGGAACGTATTAAAATTTTAAATTTTATAGTAAGTACTACATGCTTTTATTTGTACTGACATGACTCAAGCAAGAGTGTTAGGGCCATAAAATTATTAGCATAAATGGGCCATTGTTCTACCGAGATCGTTACGCTGGCAGCCATTTGTATAAATATCTGCGACGGAAAAAGTCGCGGCCGGATTAAGTTGCGCGTCGTACATTATGAGAACATCCGCATTATATTTCACTGAGCGGCATGAATTATGTTCCGTTGGACCGTACAGTGTAAAGTTACTTTGAATCAGGCGATGGAAAATTCCTTTTCGGCTGCTTTGAATTTTTCACAGAATTTTCGCTCAATTTGTGAAAGCAACATCTGATGGCGCTTTTCGGTTATTAACTTTTTTGAGCGTTGGTTCTCGTAATCTCTCGAAAATGTTTATAAAAGATTCGATTTTTTCTTCAAACTGTAGATTGATTTTAAATAAAGTTACGGACAATTTATACTCGACTACGGCAAAAGGAGGGTCATGAGTTTGACAGTAAAATGTCTATGTAAATGTGTACCTATGTATGTATGACTGTTCATGTTTATGTGTAACTATACTTATCATATTTTGACTAATAAGGTATTAATACTCGTATCATAATAATATTAATATGCCGTGTAGGTATATAATTTGATGCCACACTAAATTCAATATGGAGAATTGTATGCTCTTATAATACGCACCACCAAAAATATTTTTGAAAAGAAAGAGCTTAATGTACTGGATATTTTTCTTACTATAAATTACTTGAAGTCTATGCATGTATATTTGTGTGAATTCTGATGTATTATGTCATACATATATTCTTGTCATCCTATAAGGCAACGGCGCAAGGCGATTTTTTTTCTTAGCACCTCAATTCCTAATGAGTGTATTAAAAAAATAGGCAGAAAATTCGCGTTCGCTTTGCTCGCGCATGCCTAATTTTTCTCATTTGTAATCCCTAATCGCTAAAAATATATCGGTAATTATTTATGAAAACAATACCTACGTCTATCATTACAGGTTACGAACGCATTTGGCCTAATCAGGGTGGATGTCTTCAGACGAGCTTCCTAGCACATGAACTTGCCAACCTTTTTGACAATCAATAATTGCCTACGTGAAAAATTTGTAAGTGTGCTGTACTTACAGTTTTTGCGTTAAGCGGTTTAGCGGTATAATGCATTTTTTTCATCCAATTCGTTAGAGACGTTTCCGAGATACACGAAATAATATACAACAAGAGCTCAACACACACATACTTACAAGAATTGTTCGTTTAAAGTACACACTGGCAGTGCAGCAGTGGGGACATGATAGCTGATAAGGATGAGGAGGACAGTGTGCAATCAATAATAGTCATAGAAGTCATGGTTCTCCCGAACAACCGTATATTTATCTATCGGACTGCCAGAGCGGGCACAAAAAATCGACACCGCTTTATGGTTGGTATTACGAAAACCCGAACGAAGCGCTTTGATTCCACTTTTATTGTGCGAACTGCTAGTCTGTGGAATGCGCTGACTGAATGGGTGTTCCCCGATAGATACAATCTGGGTGTCTTCAAATCACGAGTGAATCGGTTTCTTCTAGGCAAGCGTGCTCCACCGTAGACCGCATCATCGCGAGTTTGCGGTCAAGCGCAAGCCTATTATTTATAAAAAATAAAAATAAAATTGTTTTTGTTGATTTTTTATGTAGATACCTATAATTTGTATTTTCAGTGTGTAATAAAGATATATTGTATTGTAACAACCTCGATTTTATTTTCATACTTATCATGACATTTTTCGTCAATTTTTTTCGAAAGTTCCTTGCTCTTGGGATGTTCCTTCGTCTTCTCTGCTTGTTTCGCCGAGCAGCCAAAACGCGATTGTCTCAGATTTGTTTTGTAACCTAATTGTAGTGATTTAGGAAGCGCGAGCGCTAAAGTAGCCGACACAAAGGGGCTAAACTCTGATATAATCTTAACAGAGACATTAAGTTGGAATATAACAGACACTATTTCTCTCCAAGATAACAGTACCTACAGAATTGTTTAATTTAAATTATTACAATCGTGAGACTTAAAGGAAAGTGTTAAGCGAGTTAGCTGAACAATAGATAAGTAATTCCTATCTTAGTGGAGCTAATTAAATATGAAGAGACTATTACGAAATTGAATGTTTTTTTTTATCCGAACCGAACCTAAACCCCATGGGGAAGAAAGGTTCTTGAGTGGAGTGGAGACGCACGAACCGGAAGACGCAGCGTTGGTAGGCCTCCCATTAGATGGACCGACGACATCGTGAGAGTCGCGGGCATCCAGTGGCTTTCGTAAAGTGTGGAGTTCTAAAGGGGGGGCCTACGTTCAGCAGTCAATGAAGTTTTTAACAAAATCAATTTCATCTGTAGCCGTCTTCTGGCTGATGATTATGATTTAAAATTATTTTTTTTATAGCGCTGTTTTTATTTCATATATATCGTAGTTAACGAGTAAGGAAACGCAATTGGTAAACTCGCACTAAAGCACTAGGCCCTCTGTCTTCGTTTTCGGGAGCGTACCTATCCCTTACACCCTGTGTATAAAAGGCCAGAAACACGCCAGCATTTTGGTCACGCGTCGCATTAACCAGGCGCTCTAAAAGATTTTTGAAAATGAGGTGAGTTCCCGGCCCCTAAGGGCCCGATGTCTCGACCCCAAACGGCTCAAATATATAACCACTGCCGAGGTTAGCATATTTGTGCCGCTTGTGTTGCATTGCTTTTAGTAGTACTGTATATGAATATAATCGCCATATAAATAAAAGCCACAATGCCATGCACTCACTGATTGACTGACTCATCACGAAAACTACTTGACTTCAGATCCGATAAGAAATAATTTTGCGAAAGATTTAATATACCGGGTGTTTCTTTTTACCAAAACGCAGGTGTGACAGATGAAGTAGATGCTTATGGAGTACCTGATTACTTTGCAGATTTTTTTTAAAGCTCTGTTGTATGGACTATGAAGGGTACACAATTTTTTATACAACAGAATTTTCAAAACTCAATAATTTGTAAAACAGTTATGTATGAATATATTGCCAGTAGGTATATATACAATATGTCGCCAGATAACAACACTAAAGCTCCCAGTCTAACTTGCTTTAAAGTTCGCCTAAAACGCTGGCTTGTCGAACAAACGTTTTATGACTTTGACATTTTAAAGGAGCATAAATACTGGGTTACGCGGAAAGGGTGTACTAGGCCGAAAGGGGTCCACAGTACCCATAATTAGAATAACTTTTACTATGGGAGCAATTCTGAAATCGCGAAAAAAATATCAGCTGTTCCATAGAAAACAGTCATCCAAATTCGATAAAATGTATGGAACAGTTGATATTTTTTTCGCCATTTCAGTGTTGGTAATTGTTAAGTTAATGTTTTATTGTGAATATTTTGCATGTATCTTTCTGGTAGTAACTAAACGTTTATTTTTATTTTTATAAATAATAGGCTTGCGTTTGACCTCCATCACGCCTGATGTTAAGCGATGATGCGGTCTACGTTGGAGTTCGCTTGCCTAGAAGGAACCGATTCACTCGTGATTTGAAGACACCCATATTAAGAACTATTAATTATGCCGGAAGGTTCTGCTCCTAAACACACCCTACTTTTTCTGTTTTGGTAAAAAAAAGTCACCGGTATAGCTTTCATACAAAAGTTTATAATAAAAAAAGTATTCTTCAGAGCTAAGAGAACAATATCGACAGTAAGTAGTCGGGAATCCCAGCTTCGGCGTATTCTGCGAGCATTTATTGCCTGTTTGCGCGACAAAACCTCGCAATTGCAACCAAGATTTTAGGGTTTCACAAGAATGGATTCTTCTTATCCGACCAATGTAACGTAGCTCCGTACAAGCAGAGAGAATAGATAATGTTATTGCTATGTAAACAATGCTGTAAAATTTAGATAAATCTCACAATGTAGCGGGACACAGTTTTGTTTGAATGTTACTACTATAGCGAACAAAGAGGCGTTACGAGATTCATCTAACATGAGCCTTATGAGTTCAGCCGTATCATGTCAAAGTTTTAATGTTGTTAGTAGGTAAATGAAAATAGAAAATTCCGCGTGCTTGTTTTTTTTACCAAAAAAGTTTGTTGGCGTTTTCCGGGTCAGTCGCATGCCCTTTAATTGGGATTGTGGGAGGGTAAAAATAATTGAATGTGACATTTTGCATCGCTCCAGCGGTCCCTGCGGAGGCTCGGAAGTTCTGGGAGATAATTAGCGGAGCGCTAAACACGACGTTAATAGATCTGTAAGATTGATGGCGCGGCACAAAGAAAAACACAAGCTCATGCATCAATCTGACGCGTACGGTACCTACTTACCGAGTTTTGTTCCGTATCTCTATTTAATTTGCCTGAATTTATCATTGAGATTTATGAGCACATTATCAAATTTTCTCGTATTGGGGAAACATTGTAACATGAAATTTGAACCAAAAGTAATATAATAGATATACTCGCACTACAAACCTATAAAAATAGCAAAGTCAATAATTCGGTCAAGTGCGAGTCAGGCTCGCGCAATAAAGGGACCGTAACTAAATACAAAAAGTAGTGCAAAAAGTCAACCTCACGCCCAGACGATCATATGCTTAGTGCTTTTTACCATTCCTACGAGGAAATACATAGGTACCAGATTTATTTATCAATCTTCAGTATATTTTTAAAATTAGTTCAAAAAAGTTTGTGGGTGCCTTCGTCGTGGCTGAAAATAACAATAATATGTAGATTGTTTCACGTAGGTAACTTTTGACACGCAAAAATAACTATTTGAACAAAAAAATAAAACATCTATTTGGTCTATATTTCAAGTATTCTTTCTTTTATCAAACTCTTTCATTACGATAATATTTGGGAACAGCCATCTAAAGTTTGTTGCCAGTGTCATGAACATAATAAGAGTCATGAATGAAAAAAACGTAGTAATTTTAGATAGCTCCAAAGTTAGTCAGGTTTGTTCAAATGATATAAGTACATAAGACAAAAACAACATAAAACTAGTGAAACAATGATGTGTGATATGGTTATTTTTTTAAAATTTAAACCGCTTTTTTATTAAAATGGGGATTGCCCAAGTTTTCTGACCCTATCGTTTTATGTTATTTTCAAAAAATATAGTCTATTTTAAGATACTAATTTGAATACATTTTACGGTAGTTATAAAATATATAATATGTATGTATATATTTAAGATTGATTTTTTTATGTGATGACATCTCGCATCCTCTTTGTATTAGTTCGTAAAGATGTACAAAAAAAACTTCTGTCGTATTTTCATCTGTCAATGTCATTAGTTGCACAGTGGTTTAGGTTTTTAGGGTTCCGTCTGTCCGTCTGTCCGTTTGTCTGTCTGTCCGTCTGTCCATCTGGCTGGTATCTTTCGAACTGTAATAGATAGCCAGTTGAACTTTTCACAGAAAATGTAATGTTACGGCGGATTAATTAAGAAACAATAAAAAAATCTAAAAGAAAAACGAAATGGGGTGTCCCCATACAACAAGATTATTTTTTCCCCTATTGAAACATTTGGCTCCGCGCGATTGGCGCATTTGGCATCTTCAATTCGTGTAAGGGGTATTTGTAAAAATTTACGATAAATTTGGATATAAGAATCATTCTCATAATCTTTAGATAAAGTTTAAAAAAGTTATAGGCCGGACAGTAACTATACCTAAGCATTATACTGCTGCCTTATCTGACTTTCTTTGTTGAGATTTAATTTAGTAAAGTTTTTGATGCAGGTAACAGATTTAACGATGCAAAAATAGCCTCATATTCTTTCGTTTGTGTGGATTTTTATTTTTCTTCTATCGTAAGTTTTATGGGTCGTAACAGTTTGCCCGTTTGCCTGTGATCCAAACGGACTGTTGGTGTTCTTTATGATCTCTAGTAAGCACTCTTAGTAAAGAGTGTTACTAAAATTACGCGGGTAGTTTGTAAAAAACTAGGCACTAAAGCTACATAAAAGCCTCTAGATTTTTATGAAGGGATTTCATTTTATATGCTTGGAAAATTACTGTTGCTAAGATGCTTTCTGATTTTTTGGTGATTTTTATTTGTAAAATTCAGTATTCAGTTCAATGCGACAGCATTATAATGACGAGAGGATGATATAGACAGCACGTAGAAGGCTGATAACGGGCAGGAGTTTTACCAATGCGTCATTGGCAATTATTCCGCCGGTGAAACTTTTCAGTGATGAAGTCATTGACTTATACAGCAAGAGTTATTTTAAACTTTCGCGATTTGAACACATGTTTTAAATGTTTATCGGGACTTATCACGCATTATTTTATTTTTTGGGTTACATAGCAAGGACAGAGAAAATTTATTTATAATATAAACATAACACAGGCACGCACGATGCGGCGTAGTTGTGATTTCAACAAACTTATTGGGGCGCTATGGTTCGGATTTCCCTCCCTTTTTATGTAGGTCTATGGAATTGTACCTACAAAATATTTCCGATAAAACTGGTTTAGTGTTGGTTTATGATATGCAATGAGTAACATTGTTCCTAGTTAGTTTTAAGTTGATACCTACCTATAACGACTGATATCAAATATAGTAACTATTTTGTCCACAAATTGAAACCCCTCGTGCCCGTTAGCTCCTAGCTGCAAATGTAAATTAACTCCACAGTCATAGTTCTCACTAAGTAAAATAAAGTTGTGCCACTTGAGAGAAGGACTTCGCTGAAAACATCGAGTTTCCATTATGAACACGATGGCCAGTTGCCGCCGCCGGTCGCCGTTTTGTTTATGTATACCCGCCCGTATAATTGGATTAAGATTAATAAGGTACGAAGTGGATAGATACAGCTGGGTTTTGCGATAAGGTTATATAAAGATATCTTCATGGTATTAAGCAAATCCCTCTTTTCAGTATGGCTACCGTTCAGGAAAGGTGCTGCCCCATTCCTTTTTGTATACATCCCTACGTAGGTATAATACCATATCAGTGGTTTTACTATAACAAGGTTTTTCAAGTTAAAAACAGGTTTGTTTACGTATAGTTTTATTAAATCTCTAACTTTTGAGGTAATTTTAATATGATTTTTCCTATGTATTTTTAACCCATTACTGTGTAGGCTAAAGTCATGCTGCCCAGTGATGAATACTCAAAACGAGTAGCGGAGACTTTACAAGTCATCTCATTGTATCTTGTCCACACTTGAGCATGATCACGAACATTATTTTAATGAATAATGATACACCATTATTGTACATTAACACTCGAAAATACACTAGATTAAGTTTACGTTTTTTTCTCGTTGGCGCCAAAACTCAATTATAATGTAAAGTAAAAAAAATATATACGTACCCTACCCATTGATTTTCATAATTATACTGTACCTACTACGCACAATCAATTATTATATTACTTTGATCAATTTACCCCAGTAGATAGATCGAAAAATAGTATTCGTATGTACTTAGGGTTACTAAGAGATACCGTTACGTGAAATATTCCCTGGAAGGTGCTGATAAACGCGCGTTTCTGAACGTGACGATTGTCCTTGATGAAATATTTTTCTTACTCAATGGGCCAGGGGAAAGATTTGTCAAAAATTTGTCTGCGTAATAAATTACATCTCTCTCCAATTATTTAGTTCGCGGCGGGTAACAGAGATCTGCCTCCGGAGAGCGTTTTAATTTATGTAACGCTTCCGTACCGGGGATTGTTCTTTATGAATTTTTAACGAATGTGAATAGGCATAATTAAAATCAAGAGTTAAGTAATGAATCCCTGTGATTTTGCTATATTACGTTGTGGCCGGAATTATGAGAAAGATGCTGACACCTCATTAGCGTTTGAACCCAAAACAAATTGGTTCATTAGCAACTTCGATACGAAATATAATTAACATGGGCATATATATAAGTTCGTAATGTTCAATGTGGACTTTACATACATAGTAGGTAGGTACATGTACGACTTATTATAATTTTATAGGTACATATAGGTATAAAAGGCCCACTCACTCTCTAAGGGAAGGCCTGTGACTGTGACCCAGCAGTGGGAATTTAGTAGGACTACCGATGACTGATGACGACAGGTAGGTATAAACGTTTGTGCGCTGGTTTTAACCATAAGTATGGTAAGTACATGCAATAATTTTACAACCGTTTACTTGAAAGCAAAGCACAAATTTTCGTAAAAATCCGCATAGAAACAAATCACGAGCATTTCGTTTTCTAGTAATTATAGCAATACATCGTTTTCCTCATAAGTGGAGCATCGCTCAGACATATTTCCGCCTAATCGCGCAACTAGCGCCCACAACATTTCGGGTAATGGCCTTTTTTGTTTTCTTTCGCTTCGGATCTCAGGTGGAGGTTTTTACCATTGTTACGTAAAGAAAAACGTTGGTGTTTGCGGCGGATGGGTAATCGTAACAGTGAATCACCAGGCTCACCACTGCAAAGGCGCGCCTGTGCCCATGCGGTACTTCATCGTGAAATTATGACTTTGGTACGTGCCCGATATTTCAGATGAGATAAGAATACCGTTTTATGTGTATTCGCGTCGCAGAAGACAAAATTACTGTGAATGATAAAGTTTATAGCGACCGAGTGAATGTCCAATCTTCCGGGCTCGCTTACTTTACTATCTACGCTCCTTCGTTTACATTTTACATTTCTGTTAGGGTTGCTGTTTCGTACAGATTCTTCGAGCTTGTTTACGTATTGATTACTTTCTTTTTTACCGTGTGCGTATAAACCTCAGGTCAGGCAAATAAGGGAGATATGTCTTAGTACAATTATCATACGTGTTGAAATATCTTCGTGCGTGTTTCACCTACTTTTTTCACTGTACCGAAAAACTGCAAGTACGGCACATTTACTATTTTTTCACGCACTCTAAGAAACTTGCAGCGACACCAATGAACTAATAGCCCACGCAAAAAAAGGTGGCAAGCTATTCTGCATAGTGAGTTCAACTACGTTCAACTAAGACATCAAGCCTGATGCGCCCGCTACCCCATATTACCCGCTTACCATATCTTCTTTGTTTGTCTGATCTAAGATAAAAACGCAACTGCGCAGGTATATAGGTATTAGGAATAGGTAAATTAAACATATATTATAAACATAATTAATTCTACAAGAAATACCTTACAAGGTCAGTAAAGAGGGAAAGAGTCGATAGAGTTAAATATTGTCTCGGCGGAGGACTTAAAATGGGGTTGTCTTTGTTTACTGTTCAGTTTGCTCTATGAATAAGTTAGATAAGTGAGAAGGGCAGTGCCTTTGAACCGACGAAGAGCAGTAAACAGGAGGATTTAATGGTTATGGAGCAGTCGGTGGCGCTAAGTGAAAATGAAAGTGATTCCCGGGAGCCTGTTAGCTTCTCGGAATTATGACGAAAATTTTAGCTTTCATGCGTCTTCCACCGCTTGTGACCTCACTACGTCGCTTTTACGATATTGTTACGTTCATTACCCATACCCACATTACGGGAATGGAGTCTGTCGGTCTGCCGTGCCGGTCTCCGGGCAATGGCTCTATACAACTTGCACTGATAGCGTTTAGTATACCTACCAACAAATGACTCTTACCGTAGTAGTACTAAAGTAACTGAGTTCATATAAGCCGAGTGGTTAGTTCTGATGACAGAGTTTTTGACCGCCTAAAGGCCTCAAGTGGTGTTATAGAACAAATAAGCGGGCTCTACGAATTACAATGTAACTTGTTATCCGACCTACGCGCCACGGTAGAGTTATGTAGTGAAATGCCACTCTCGATAACCCACCCAAAGAAATGTTGTACGTTACTTAACATTGGTGACCAGAGTGCAAATTAATGTTTACTATTTCAACAAATGTAAGTTTGAAACAAGGAGCGTTACTGATAAATAGCTTTACATGATAATGTAATGAATAATCATCCATTTCCGCAAACACAGTGATCATTTATAAAAATTACCCAGTCTAGCAAAGAGGACAAAAAACTGTTTGAAATTTGAATTTCCCGCTATAGGTGAAACAATCTATCTTAACGTTAAGAGGGGGCCTCCGAAATTTTATGCTAATTTGCCATGATATTCTAACTAAACCAAATATCCTATCAACGTAATAATTGATATATGTGATTTTTCAATTCATTTTCTTTCCGGCACTAAGACAGAAACATAATAGCGAGATATTTACTCGATACTTTATTGTTTTCAAAAAGCTGCCTTTTTGCTGATTTTTTTCATTTTTTCTTGGATAGAACTTCAGTCACATATCTAAAATAAATACTCATCGAAGGAAAATATAGTTTGTTTTCCAGTGCTAAGACAAAATTTACCTAGATTAATTAGTACTCTCATAATAAATTATATTCGATTTGAGACTTACGTCCTTTAGTTCTAAGCAACTATTCGGTCAAACGGCAAGTCCGATATTCAACCTTATTCTGTTGCGCTTTGCATCTAAATGGCGAAACATGCTCCGTTCAACCTCAGTACCGCACTATGCTCCAACGGGGAAGGACGCACGCGCTTGCTATTCGCCTAGATTTATCTTCCGAGTGCGATTATATCAACACCTACTGTATTTTCAAACAATGGATAACATAAAAAATCTATGGCTTGAACGCGACCATTTGATGCGGCAACCAAGTGTTGCCAATGACCTAGAGCACATACTAGGTAAAGCTACTATGAAAAAATTACAGGTATTAATAATTATGGATACGACTAGGCCATCTATCATTAGGGCATCTATTATTATGTACGCTCGGTAATATAGTTACAAGAGTCTAAGTGTTTCGTGTGGAGAGAGAAAGAGAGAGAGAGACAGTCAGAAAGACTACTAAAAATCAAAATTATTAAGTAAAATATAATTTTCGTTGAATAAAAAATAATAATAATAATTAACATTTTTTTTTTTAAATTAATAATTTCATAAATTAAATTAAATTAAATTAAATAATTCATATATACTTAAATAGAGTATAGTTATTAACAACCAGGTATAGAACAAACACAAACGTTCATCACATAACTGTTTGTCCTAGGTGGGAATCGAACCCACGCCTCCAAGCTCAGAAGGTAGGTTCACTACCAACTGGACCAACGGGCTTTCGCGTGTTTCGTTTATTTTAGTATAGTATAGTATAGTATAGTATAGTATAGTATAGTATAGTATAGTATAGTATAGTATAGTATAGTATAGTATAGTATAGTATAGTATAGTATAGTATAGTATAGTATAGTATAGTATAGCATAGCATAGCATAGCATAGCATAGCATAGCATAGCATAGCATAGCATAGCATAGCATAGCATAGCATAGCATAGCATAGCATAGCATAGCATAGCATAGCATAGCATAGCATAGCATAGCATAGCATGGCATGGCATGGCATGGCATAGCATAGCATAGCATAGCATAGCATAGTATAGTATAGTATAGTATAGCAAAGTATAGTATAGTATAGTATAGCATAGTATAGCATAGCATAGCATAGCATAGTATAGCATAGCATAGCATAGCATAGCATAGCATAGCATAGCATAGCATAGCATAGCATAGCATAGCATAGCATAGCATAGCATAGCATAGCATAGCATAGCATAGCATAGCATAGCATAGCATAGCATAGCATAGCATAGCATAGCATAGCATAGCATAGCATAGCATAGCATAGCATAGCATAGCATAGCATAGCATAGCATAGCATAGCATAGCATAGCATAGCATAGCACAGCACAGCACAGCATAGCATAGCATAGCATAGCATAGCATAGCATAGCATAGCATAGCATAGCATAGCAAAGCATAGTTTAGCATAGCATAGCATAGCAAAGCATAGCATAGCATAGATATATTATATAGATACATAGCATTTTTACAAAAATGACCTCATACGTACTGTTTTTGAGATAATCGATGGTTTTTGAAAAAAATTACGAAAATTTTCCGGATTTTTGCGCTTTAATATTTTGAAAGGCATTCTTTGCACAAAAATAGCCGAATTTGGGCTTATCAGACGCGCCTTTTTTTTTCTACACACGTGTGTTTACTGTGTTTCTATTTTATTATTATTTATGCCTACCAACTAAATAAACACATTTTTTTTTTTAATATTATTTATTTCCTGAAATTGTGAGAGTAGAAAGCCAAAAAAATAAATATAGTCTATTTATTACACCACTGAATTTTTTGTGTTGAATTTTTTTGTTATTTTTAACATGAAATTCCGGTTACGTAATTTCAAACCCAATTTGGGGTTTTTAGGGTTAGGTCCTAAAGCCGAGTTTTTGAGTTTAACGTCTTCGTCTGCCAGAAAAAATGATGCCTATGACGTCAGATTTTTGATTGGACCTTTGTGTCCAAAGTTATGGACCTTCAAAAAATCGGGTATTTAGGGTCCGCCTCGCTACTTAGTAACTCAAGTTACTATGTACCTACGAGTCTTAAAATACTAAATGACCTATCGTTGGATAGCCAGTGAAGCTAACTATTCTTGCCTGGATTGACCTGGGACAAAATGTTTGAGGAGCCGGGTATTTCAGGTCGTCAAAATCTTAAGACCTAACTTAGACTATAATATAAACTAAAAACTAGAACTAGTTATATTTCCTAAACCACAGCCTTAAAAAATTTGAAAAAAAATTACTAAAATTTAAAATGAGCTTTACTACCTCGAGCCAAAATTTGGGCGTGGTAGGGGGTGGTTTTCACCCTTCTTTATTTCTATTTAAATGTATTTCTCACTGATTTCAAAAGTAAAAATCTAAATATTTTTTTGTAATTTTTTTTGGGTTAAAGGTCTGGTTTAGGAGATATGACCCGGGATCGGGTACCCCGTGCCACGAGGTTTTTGGGTTTTTTGTCTTATCCCGGCAAGTTCAACCTAGCAAAGCATAGCATAGCATAGTTCAGTTTAGTTTTATTTAGGTTATTTCAATTTAATTTATATACTTTATTATTTTTATATTGTAGAAAACCTAAAAATAAATTACAAATACAATTTTGAAAAGTGAAATAAACAATTTACGGTTCTGCGCGCCGCGACCGAACTCAGCTAATCGCCAAAACACCAAGTACACCAACACTATGCTTATCCTGTGTGTTATTGCTCCTTGCCGCTTTACAAGGTCGAGTGCGCGAGTTGTGTACACTTTAGCTGCGCGCGACTGCCGCGCTGCCGTGGTTGTGTTTCACACTAATGCGGGTGATGCGAGACGCGCAGGTGAAATCAGAAATTTTTCTGGCCTTATACCCAGCCTTAACGCAATCGAGTAGGTAAACTAGAGTAGCACTCTCTTATTGTCGAGCTACGCTGTGAGAGTAAAATCTAACAAAGATACCTATCTACTAAAATAAAAATAAAAGCGCATTTCCTTAAGGCGAGATTTTCCCACTTATCATCATCATCATCAGCCAGAAGACGTCCACTGCAGAACATAGGCCTCCCCCTTTAACCTCCACACTGAACGACAGCCTGCCTTTTGCATCCACTGGATGCCCGCGACTCTAACACTTATAAGCAATGCTTATTACTACAGGTGATGATTGACTTGGTTTATTGTATTAAAGTCACATTTAGCGGAACAAAACCATGGCACTTACATACAAGTTTATCTCATATATTTCGAAAAGTATAAGTATCTGTACTTATTGTAAAATGTACCTTTGCGGTTTCCTTCATAATTATGAAATCTGTATATATTGACATATCGTAGACATAATTTAATAAATAGGTATTTGAATGAATCCAGAAAAAATAAAAATCGGAGAAAAGCGCGAGTCAGTTACTTAAAAATAAAATCTATGGAGCGAAATGTCCTTAATCGTGTTTCGGTCTTTAGGGTTTCCTAGACGTTCAATTTTAAAATGACAGCATTTTTATAATTTTAAGCTGACCATGGAAGTAGACATCCAAAATTGCTAAAAGTTGGACAAGAGCGTCTTAATAAAGGCAAAAGTTTTTCAGGAAATACGCTAACATACTTACATTTTATCATACCTACACTAGCTGCATTCTTAGGTTTCACCCACGTGGACTTTACTTTAGAAACCGTAAATTTCCGGGATAAAAAGTATCCTTTGCCAATCTCCAGACTTTTGACTATCGCTATGCAAGAAATCACATCGACAAGTTGCTGTGTTGTTGGATGAAAGAAAAACAAACAAACACATAAATATATATTATGTGTTTGTATAATATGTTTGTGTGCGTAGGTACCTGCAATAAAACTCAATCCTCTTTGAGCTGCCAAGTACTGCTTAAAGCGAAATTTTGCTATAGCGACGAAAAGGAATCGTCTCCAAAGGATATTAGGCAACCACTGACTAGGAAACGCAACAACATAAAAGAAAACTCGGTTTCCGTTTCTAATTTTAGATTCTGTTACCAACCACAATCTGACTTGAAATAAACAGATAGCAGATCTTGTCATTATTCACCGGTTGCTTGGCCATTATAACATTGTAAAAAAATGAATAAAAACATTCTATTAATATTGCACTAATGTATACTGTATTTTATATCTCTTCCCTATCTTCTCTATCTCTACATAGTATAAAATAAAGTCGCTTTCCGCGTCTGTCTGTCTGTCTGTATGTCTGTATGGCCGCTAACTCCTCCTAAACCACGCAACGTAAGGTCCAAGTTCTTTGGATGCGTAGTTCGACGCGTTGATCTAAATAAGGATGTTCAATCAAGGTTCACTCATAATGCCTGGCGACAGATTTTCCTTCTCATTTCCGTTCTATTTACTTCTATTTCCTGTGGTTTGTCCCATTAGATTCCGAGACTTCTCTCGCTCAACAATTAAGCCGGTTATTCCGACTCCTGGTTTGGTACTTATAAAACTCACATGTTTCTAAAGTTATATGATTACTAGCGACCCGCCCGCCCGGCTTAGCACGGGTGTAATTTACATGCGAAGCCGGGGCGGGTCGCTAGTTATATATATAAACCTTCCGTGAAAACGTATCTAACTGATGGTGAAAACCGCATCAAAATCCGTTGCGTGGTTTAGGAGGAGTTAGCGGCCATACAGACATACAGACAGACAGACGCGGAAAGCGACTTTAATTTATACTATGTAGAGAAGAGATAAAGAAGAGAAGAGAAGAAGAGATAGAGGTTTACGGGAAACATATAACTTTAGTGAACAACCGTGATAGTTTAAAACAGTGTTTCACCTGTTTGTGTCTCACTCACACGTCTAGTACAGACCACTATGTGTTACTAAATCTATGAAATATGTGCATATAAATATGCTGACCCATTAGTTTACGATACGGATTCGTAAGGCACCACTAAATGATTCAGGTCCGTAATGGAGTAGCTTCGGCTCGCCACCCGTGGACTATGATAATGATATGACTGACCGGCCTTCTTCAATATTAACGGCTTCGAGGACGCCCCTTCTGAGCTTTAATTGCACGTTTATGTAAATTCGGCTTCCCTTTTACTATCCGTTTTTAATATTGCATTCTTGACGTTTCAATAGGGTAGACTGCCATTGAATTATTCAAATTGTATGACTCGTGAGATGAATTCAGAAGCTTTGTGGAAACATGATAATATGGTGTATTTGAATTTGAATCTTAGGTAATGATTTAAATTTAAATTAGAAATGCTGTCAGCTTCGGTCATTGCTAACCAAGCGAAGCGAAGGCGAACAACTATAGTTAGGGTTCTACGGAACCCTAACTAGCTATGGGTACGCCCAACGGTTGTAATGAGACTATTACTATATACGCTGTCTGTCTGTCAATCCTACATTTTAACCGCTATATCTTTTCGCGTTATCTTTATAGATGACCAGTTGAAATGCTTACAGAATATGTCCTGCAGTTAAGGTGGACTAAGAAATAATAATAAAATCAAAATGTAAAAAATAATAGGGAGTTTTTTTAAATAATTTTCTTCTAGGCAAGCGTGCTCCATCGTAGACCGTCGTCGCTTTACATCAGGCGAGTTGGCGATCAAACGCAATCCTATTAATAGAAAATAAAACCTAACTAAGTACCATTAAACAATTAATGTAATTTTTTAAAGGTATTTTTGTCTTTGCTCTAGTGTAAAAGCGATTATAAGTACAAGCGTCAAACTTGGCAAGATTGCACTTTTAAAAGTAAAACAACATTATAATAAACACCAGCCAAGTGCGAGTCAGGCGCGCGCTAAACCAGAACTGAAAGAAAGTAAACAATTTTTTTTCATTTCATATTATGGGTGGCGCAAAAATGACAATATTATTATACTACGCATTTTTATCAATGTGGTGGCGACTACTATGATGCTACGTCAAACGTAGTATGAATATGAATGTATCTTCCCACCTAAAGCTTATTTAAACCCTTTAACTAATTTTGATTAATGTGTTGTCGATAGATTCCTCTAAGTTCATGGAGTGACGACAATATATTACAAAATAGCGACTAGCTCCTAATACAACCTAAAGTGGGATTAAAGAAATGACTACACTTTATGACATTGAATATAATATGGGTTTAAAAAGTAAAGCTGTGAGGAAAGTTAGGATTGACACTTGATTGAAGATATCGTGATCTAGTTTTTTTTTTGTTTATTTGTAGTACAGCGCCACGTGCCCTTTTTCCAATCTATAATAATTATACAAAACAAAGTGGTGTATATTACATTTATAACTCAAGAATGGCTTGACAAGTTTTCATGATCATTGATTTGTTGGATTCCTCTCCGCCCGAATAGCAGAATAAATATTAAAATATCAGAAATATTCACGAAAAAATCAATTATGAAGAAAATTTATTTTTCTCAACGAGTAGTACATATAGGTCGTTAATTTTCCTATAAATTGTATGTATGGGAACGGCAAGAATTGAAACCTCCTTGATATATTACATTGACATATTACATCATAAGCAAAAACAAATAAATTTTTATATAAGTCAAAGGGGGTTGCTGTCGCTACCAAGGAGGTTCCTTTAAGAAAGAATATCACGCGGGTGAAACCGCGGGGCGCAGCTAGTTATACATAGAGAAGCAAATCTGACCTGTAATTATTATTGTAGGTATACTAACTTCCCTTTTAATAAGATTATTAAATGATGAAAGTAATTATATATGTGGTACTTATTCAAATATCATCCAAACTATAATATGCGTATGATTTACAGAAATTATTGTGTAATTTTTGGTATACAATACATATGTAAACAACATGGTCTGGTACATTCGAATAGACTATTGCGTATATTAGAGTAACGCGTTCAGTTATATTTACGAGTAAGCTCTCGCTAGTTCGTAAAAGTTTGGTGGGATGCTTTGATACTAAGTCATGCTGGCTTTATGATACAATATTTGAAATTCAAAATAACACTATTTGGCTTTATAAAGATTTGCAACATATTTGATAAACTTGGAGCTACATTGTTATTACTCGTAGGTATTTTGTTTAGAACTTAATACATTATTAAGCGTGTTTGGTTAGACGAGACCGATAATAATTTTGAGAACCTATTCAGTACTAGATTGTAGACCCAAATATGTCAAACATAATGACTTTAATATTCAACAGAGGTGATCCGTTGACAGATCTACTGGCAGATTTTCCAACCCAATTAGCCGACTTTTGTCAGAAGTGAGAAGTAGTGACCTAACTCGCGTAGCATCTTTTGACCATTTTTAAGCGCGTAATTGCGCGGGTTTGCCTGTTTTACTATGTAATGCACAAAGCATTGATAAAGTTTTAAAAAAATATACCAATAATATAATCATCATTATCGGCCATAAGACGTCATAAGAGTGCTGAACATAGGCGTCTCCCAAAGAACGCGAAACGAAGCGAAAGCACGCCATTTTCATCCACTGGATGCCCGCGACTCTCATGAAGTCGTTGGTCTAATAATATCACAACTTCAAAATACCATAACGAAAAACCGAAGAGACTAAAGAGCTGATGGTGGAGATCAACATCACTGGTAAAATAAAGTCTGATAGACCCCACTAGCAAGCCATCTGCAGAGAATAGGAGAGGATCGCGCAGTAAGAAGGGCTCGTTGAAGGTGCCCGTCGGTTAGCCCAGGTATAGATGGAAAGATGATCTGGGGATAAAAGACGCAAGATAGAAAAGAGTGGCGTCTTTTGGTATCAGAGGCTAAGGCACATTTTGAGTTACAGCGTCAGCATAAGTAAGTAATAAATATCACTCTTCATACTAATATTATAAATATGGAAGTTTATCGGTGTGAAAGTGTGTATGTCAGTATGTTTGTTTGTTCCCACTCGTAACAGTTGAAAAGATTTATATGAAATTTGGTATGGAGGTAGCTAATCCTGGATTAACACACGGGCTACTTGATATCATTCTGAAAAAACTAACGGATGCTGAAGAATATAGCAGGTGAAAGCGGTGCTAGTTTTTTTTTATATATCGTTTGAGCATATAATTCATTTAATTATTTATTTCATTTTATTTCATTGAATATGTTTGTCATCTATGCAAGCAAACACCTACATAATATACAGGGTGTAAGGGGAACTGTCTCGAAGCCAAAAGAAGCTAATTGTACTCATCATTATGAACCACTTTTAGTATGGGACCAACCCTAAAATCGCGAAAAAAAAATCAGCTGTTCCATACATTTTGTCGAGTGTCAATGACCGTTTTCTATAGAACAGCTGATATTTTTTTCGCGATTTCTGGGCTGGTCCCATAGTAAAAGTTGTTCATAATGATGAGTACAATTACCTTCTTTTGGCTTCAAGAGTGTTCCCCTTACACCCCGTATGAAGCTGTAAAACAATTGCCAGAAAAATAATACTCGCTGTACAATCTAAAATGATATCAAATCTAACTAACTCGCTATCTATCTTTTATTCCATTTACCTAGAGTGCCTAGGACTAAATTATGTATTTTACGTTTAACTCTATTTCATCTGGTATGGCTCTTCAAACACAATAAAGAGAATAACTTTTTACCTCTAGTTAAGCAACTACAGAGCTGAACTACAGCTGAGCTGAGTCTTATCCATGCCATGCTTTTGAAATACACAGTATTTTTAAGCAAGTGCATATTTGAATTTAAGTCGTGTTACGGAGAGTGGTATAATCCCAGTTTATAAGAGTTAGTGTTATTGCGGTCCGTAGAGACGGCTACGCTTACACTTCGTAGAGGTTTTTAAAGGATTAAAAGCAACCAACCCGGTTTGACCTAATTGCAGCGGAAATAAAAACTTCATATTTCAGGGAAATATTTTCATGATAATTTTGCTGGAGAAGTACCTACCTTAGACACCGTGTGTAGTTAAATTATGTTCCTCTTACCGGATGGTAGCCCTTGAATTATTACACAATGAATGTCTTTCACGCATTAAAAATTTGATAAAAAATTACAAAAATAAACCGGCCAAGTGCGAGTCGGGCTCGCGCACTGAGGGTTCCGTACCACCACAAAATACAATAAGGTTGTTCAAGTAACCGAATTACCAGTTATTATAACGCCTTCCAATCGTCGGAGTAATTTGCTACGCCGTTTGCTACAGGCGCTCGAGTACCTATAATAACTTGGTAATGAACAGAAATTTGTCGCTTGCACTTTGCCATTATTTATTATTTTTTGTTATACTTTAGAGTGTTTACTACAATCGTGCCAAGTTTGACGCTTGTAAGTATTATCGTTTTAACATTAGAGCTAATATAAAAATACGTAACTGCTAGTCTGTGGAATTCGCTGCCTGAATGGGTTTTCCCCGTTAGTTACAATCTGGAAGTCTTCAAGTCGAGAGTGAATCGGTTTCTTCTAGGCAAGCCGTGCTCCATCGTAGACCGCCATCAGGAGAGATGGCGGCCAAGCGCAAGCCTATCTACTATAAAAAAAATAAAAACGTTTATTGTATGGGACCCCCCTTTCGTTTTAATTTTTTGAGTTTTTTATTATTTTGTTAATTAATCCGCCGTAACGTTACATATTCTGTGAAAATTTCAACTGTCTATCTATTACGGTTCGAAAGATATAGCCGTTAATAGGTAAAACAGACAGACGGACGGACAGACAGAGATGTAGGCTTAGTGATAGGGTCCCGTTTTTACCCTTTGAGTACGGAATCCTAAAAAACAACTTCAAGGCTTCTCTGCGTTTATTATTAAAAGAGTAAAAGAGGTTGCCATTAGGTATATTTACTTTTTGATTGTACAATTTCTATTATAACTAGATTTGTGAATAGAAACACACATATGAGTAAACAATCTAAGTATCCCAATTTCACACACTTTTCATACCAATAATATTTAAAACTTTGTATGTAATATACATTTGTATGTAGTTCTGATGATAATACACTATGGTACAATCTGATGATAGAGCTTGGATATACGGTTGGTTGACGGAACTAGCATCCATCCATCAAATTTGAGCTCTTCGGATCAGAGCCCCATTCATTCTACCAGATGACGTGGATTTGATGGTGAAACTGGAAGGTGGTTCTTAAATATAATAGTGAGTCCATTGAGTTTTAGTTCATCCTCTGATTGAGTCCTTTTTAAGGCGAGGCTTTCCTACTTTTAAGCAACGCTTGCATATTATAGATGACCATAAGGCTTAATATATTGTATTAAAGTCGCATCTAGTGGAGCAAAACCATGAATCTTACACACAGACGTGCATTTCGCTCATTCCATTTTAGAGATTTTTCTCATATTTTTGAAAAGTTTAGTTGTTATGTAAAATGTACCTTTTTCACTTCCTCCATAATTATGAAATCTGTATATTAAGATCACCGACATAGCTGTTAAAATTTGCAAGTTGAAGTGGCAATGGGCAGGCCACATCGCTCTAAGAACCGATAACCGATGGGGAAGAAAGGTTATTGAGTGGAGACCACGAATCGAAGACGCAGCGTAGGTAGGCCTCCCACTAGATGGACCGACGACATAGTGGGAGTCGCTGGCATTCAGTGGATGCAAAAGGCAGGCTGTCGTTCAGTGTGGAGGTTGAAGGGGGAGGCCTATGTTCAGCAGTGGACGTCTTCTGGCTGATGATGATGATGATATTAAGATATCGTAGACATCATTTAGTAAATAAGTATTTGAATACATCCAAAAAACAAGGAGAAAAGCGCAAAAAAGTGCAACTTTTTTCTTCTTCTATTGAGCGAAATGTCCTTAATCGTGTTTCAGTCTTTACGGTTTCTTAGACAGGTAGAACATTCAATTTAGATATGATACAATTTTTATAATTTCAAGCTAACTAAGGAAAGAGACAAACTAAAAATAGAATTGCTAAAAGTGGAAAATGACAAAAAAAGGAAAGAGAGTGGAAAGAATGTTCATTTTACTATATTACTTTTGAATAGCTTAGGTTAAGATTAATATGGTAGGTAGGTAGGTGCGTCTAACTTGAATCCCCGAGTAGATATTGTACGAACCGACAATAGATAAGACTTCCGTCTATAAAGTATTAAGATAACGTCTTCAATAAAACATACGCTTAAAGTTTCGTATACGTGCCTTGTAATATTAAGATGGCGTATTCGGCGAGGTAACCAACCAGTCAAACTTTGTTTAAATAAATAGTTCCCGCGGGAAGGCGGTTGTTTTTATCCGGGATCCGATCAAATCTTGCAAAAGTTTCCATTTATTAAGGGCTGAAAAACGTTCAGGGGAAACGGAAGGGAATAATATAATTGGGGCAAAACGTAGGACGTATTGAGTCACGTCGCGTTGGTAAATAAAATTCACGTATTTCTAAATAGGGCGCTCCCGGGCGGATTTACTGCTCCAAGCAAACTCGTGGAATTAGAAGCAAATATCGCGACGAAGCGCTTTTTAAATGTTTTATTTACGGCCTAATTTAATGTGTTATGTCTGTGTTAATACTTCGGAATGTTCCCTTTTCATTTTGCAAAAAAGATAATTGGCGTGTAAACCCTTACTTTTCTGTGTTCTTTTGAATGTGAACGATATTTTTTGTTAATAGAGGGAATTGAATATGAGGTGCTAGGTTCTTGGTAAAATATTTTATAGGGAAGATTTGAAATTTATTTTGGAATGGAATTGGAAATGGAAACATAACATCAAAATAGTTTTCCTTGACGAATATCTATTGTATTTCCACTTTAACATAGCAACAATTACAATAAGGACGGTAAAGCAGAAACACACTAGACTCTAGAGATTCGTCAAAGAAAACAGTTTTGAAGATGAACTTCCGCAAAGTAACGACTGATTTAATCAACTATCTAACTTTCAAATGGTAATGAAACATGTTGTTCATTATCGTCATCATTGGCCTAGGTCAAACTAAAAAAAAAATGTAGCGTCCGATATACCTACATTTGTGTTCACGGCTGATTATGCCCAAAGTAGAAAATGGACTTATTTTTAAAATCAACCGAGATTGATTACATAAACTGATCTTTCTTACTCTTCAATCAAATTCAATTGGCGTGTCACTTCCCTACTCTGCTGTTTATATTCCATTGCCCTTTTTGTGCTAAGTTGCGAACAAAAAATATTCATTAAAGTTGCAGAGCAACCGCTTGTTTGTCGACGGGCGCGACCGTGCTGATATTGCAAACCCCTCGGCACCCTACACTCTGTCAATATTGCATATTAACTTTTATGAAACTCAGTTACCCGTGTGAAACTCATCAAAGACTTTACAGAAATTAAATTAGCGCACTCAAACTGAACTTAAACTGATAAACAAAAGCTTGCCGCATAAAGTTATGCTAATGAAAAGGTAGTAAAGATGATGAGCTGTTTTTGTGTGGGAAATATTTAAAATCAAGTCTGAAATAGATAATTAAGTAATTCTTCCTAGTAGTAATAGACTTATTGTCGTCGTCGGGGAAATCTCGCTAGGTAATTTTCTAGACAATTTGTCACCATTTATTCTGATCGGAGCTCAAGCTTGGCTTTACTGATTCAGAAAAAACTAAAATAACTCTGATTAAAATGTCTCAATCAATAAAATAACATCACTTTAGCATATCAAACTTGGATAGATAAATATAGGTTCAAAGGCCGTTAAGAAATTTATGGTTTTATTAGAAACGTCAATTACAGCCATGCACGCTCAGCAATCTCTAACAAAAGTTTTCAAATTTTTTTGAAAATAAAATGTTCACAAAAAAGTTCCCACAATAAAAAAAAAACATTAGCCAACTTCAAAAAAGGAAGGTTCTCAATTTGATACGTATTTTTAGGGTTCCGTACCCAAAGGGTAAAAACGGGACTCTATTACTATGCCTACGATGTCTGTCTGTCTGTCTGTCTTTCCATCCGTCCGTCTGCCCTACCTATTAACGGTTGTATCTTCCGAACCGTAATAGATAGCCAGTTGAAATTTTCACGGAATATGTAACGATATGGTGGATTAACTAACAGATAATAAAAAAAGTCACAAAGTCGAAACGAAAGGCCATGACAAATTTCTGTTCATTACCAAGTTATACATAACTGGTAATTGGTTTAATTCGATGTCCTTATTTTCTTTCAGTGAATCGTAATGCCATATTTTACAAATTTTGAAGTCGGTTTTTTAAATTGATATCTAATTATTGTATGTGTTGGTGGTACGGAACTCTCAGTGCGCGAGCCTGACTAGTACTTGGCGGTTTTATTACACTGTGGTATTTCTGCATTGTGCTACGAATTATTATTATATCCGGGGGAAAAATACCTTTTTAACTATGAATATCAAATTAAGCCCTTTACAAAATAACGAACGAATAAATAAACCATTCATTGACGAAAATGTATTACTGGGTAAGGGAAATCGGCTTTTAACAGTGATTAATATTTTCATTCGATTTGCGGACTGTTTCAAATCACCCGGTTGCTGGGTACTTAATCGCTATTTCGGATGACGATCGTTCCAATAATCGACCTAATTTTAACAAGCAAAAAAAAGGTAGGCTTTGTACGATTTTGTATTTGATTATTTAGAAATAAAAAGTGTTTTGATTCAATTTTTTTACGACAAGCAGGATTTGAACTTGCGTCATCCTGGTTTACGTCCTAGCTACGGTCGCTTCCCTGTCAGCCTCGAAATGCTTGAGCTGCCTATGTGACCAATCTAAGCGTTGGTGACGTCGTTTATAATTCTTGCTACCTGTAAGGAAATATTCATAGACATTTATTACGTAATGGTTTTTACGTGTCATTAGGAGTAATACATTAAAATCTGTCATCTATACTAATATTATAAAGAGGAAAGATTTGATTGTTTGTTTGTTTGCATTGAATAGGCTCCGAAACTACTGAACCGATTTGAAAAATTCTTTCACTGACGGGAAGCTACACTATCCCCGGGTGACATAGGCTATAATCTATACCCGTGCGAAGCTGGGGCGGACCGCTAGTAAATATATAAATTGTAATAGGTAGTATATTCAGTTATATTCCAATAATTATTTTGTTTATTATACAAATTTATTCATATTATAATATACGAAGCAAACAAAAAAAACTTTAAATGATACTTTTATAAACTAGCTGCGCCCTGCGGTTTCACCCACGTAGTGATGAAAAATGGTGACGGTGTTGATGATGATGATGATGAAAAGTAGTCTATGTGACTCTCCGACCTTTGAACTATACCCATGCAAAAAATCAGGTCGATCCGTTGTTCTGTTGCTGCGTGAAAGAGGAACAAACAAACCAACAAACACACTTTCACATTTATAATATTAGTAGGTATGATTATTAATAATCAAAAACAAGGTGTTGTCCGCGTGGTAACGTAAAGAAAATCCGATATCATAATTATCAAGGCGTATATAAAACAAAGTAGGCAAACAATTACATTTTTATTTCTTTTTATTACCGAAATCCACTCTCAAACTTCCCCTTCGACCACAATGATTCGAAAACTATACTTTTGGAAATTGAAAGTTTAATAAGTTGTATCGAGTTTGACAACATAACAACTTAATAGATACAACTTAAAATTGAAAGCTGTTATTTTCAATAAAAAATACATCATCATCATCATTATCATCAGCCAGAAGACGTCCACTGCTGAACATAGGCCTCCCCCTTTAACCTCCACACTGAACGACAGCCTGCCTTTTGCATCCACTGGATGCCCGCAACTCTCACAATGTCGTAAAAATACAATTCTATTTAATACAGAAATTGATTTTTCTATAGATTTTTCTATTTGAAAAAATCAGAACGCCAGAGTATCCAAAATCCAGTTTTCGAAGCTTTTTGCGTCAATAAATGTGAGAGGGCTCTTAAGCATACCTAGAACAACCCTTTTTAAGTAAGACAGCTAATGTTTAATGTTCTTGCACAAAACTGTTTATATAAGTTGAAAAGTAAACAAAGCAGTGATCATACCGAGAGCGCGTATTGTTTGTATTTAGCTATTAGAGTATATAGTAAAGGTTTACAACAAAAGTCTAGCGGTTACGTAATCCTCGCTCTTCGTAATCAGACTGCGAATTAAAATGAGGAGAACTACGAAGAGAATTCGAAGTAAGTGTGGAATCTACCGGAAGGCAGCCGGAAGCGCGCGCCGCAATCGAGAGGAAAAGTAGCTCGGTGAAGCTTTGACCAGCCGCTCGGAGATCTACCTACAATAACCTACAGGGTCGTTTAATAAGTACAATTTCATAACTCCGGGTTTCATAACATCTTACTCGTGCGTATATATATTATATTATGTCAGATCCCAACTACAAAAATGTTAGACTGATATCTGTGTTGGAACTTTGGAAGTAATGTATTTTAAATCACGACGCGTCTTAAAATGTGATATACACAGAGAGTGCGATACCTAGACTTTTTTGATAGCAAGGTTAGAGGGGGGGGGGGGGGGGACTTCTAAAGATACACCTCTTTTATTGGGGTACAGCCAGGCTATGTAGCATTGCGTCTATTAAATCCTCTCCGTGGCCGTCTTCTGTGTCTGACGGACTGCACCAGGATCTCCATAGGAACGCATCGGTACTCCTATAGCACATAGCTGAGACATTGCTCCTGGGCAATTTCCCCCTCTTTCTCTTTAGAACAACGGCGCGGGCACCATTATCTGCCCTAGGCTTGAATCAATGGTGGCTCAAAACCCCAAATCTGAACAACTAAGCGGCCACAAGTCCCCTTTTAATTGGTTCTTACGATAGGCAGACGAAAGTACGCACGCAGCGTTTCCAAATACGAACTGCACATTAATGGAATGGGCTCCCATGCCTCAGTGTTCCCTATTAAGTATAACCAGAGTCTCTTCAAGGCTCCTCCAATAGGCACCTCATACTAGACCGAATCGTCACTCACCTGACGATGACTCATTTTCATCATTAAAAAAGCAGAGGACACCGAAGCCGTATTCTAAGACCTTGCCGTATTCTCACTCAAGTACATATACTATAAAAGATCACAAGCTGTAAATATGTAGCAAACTAATCAAGCCTTTGTTTAGAAACAAAGTTGTTTCTTCGGTGGAAATCGATATAAGAAAGTAATTCACTAACCCAACGGTTATAATGTTGCTATTTTCCATGCCAAGGTCGATCTCTACAACAGGTGTTTTAAACTTTTCATTAACATCTAGTTAAATAGGAAATCTGTTTCTAAGTACTGAGTACCAAGTACTTCAAGGCAGACGTGGATCGACAAACGTATTTTCCATTAACAGGGCTGTGATTGCGGTATTCTGTATGAAGATGTTGACGATTTTGACGGCAGCAGGCGATGGCTCGTCATGCGGATTCCAATCTAGCGTGGAACGAATTGTGGCTGAGGCAGGAACGAGACAGGGCCGCATCCAGAAAGCCCCGACGCAAGTTCGTACTGACTTCGTAGCAACTGGCTTCGATATAATTTTTTGTGTTCTCGGATACCATACATTCGTGATACCTGATATAACTGAAGCCATGCAAAAGTTATTGTGGCAACGGATCTAAAATCAGATCCATCAAAACTTAAATAATTTAAAATGTTTAAATCTTGCTATCCTAAGGTATTTAAGACATTAATCAGGTAGACTCCGGACACTTTTTATCGACAATTTTATACTAGACCATGACATGTGTTTGTAAATGTTGTGATCAACCCCTAACATAATTTATATTTTAATTTTTTATGTGTGGTTCCTGATAAATTAAAAAAAAAGCCTTTTATTTCTCATCATTACAATATTACAATAGAGTTAATTAATTTTATAGTACATTATGTCAACTTTTACATTATATAATTATTAATATGAATTATTTGATTGATTATACATTATTCTGAATTTATTTCACGTCATTGTTGTTATCCTAAATTAAATGTTAGTTGATGAGAACCCCTGTTGGGTATAGGCCTCCTCTAAAGCTTTCCACTTGTCGCTGTCCGTTGCTCGGTTAATCCAAGATGATCCAGCCAACTTCTTGATACCATCTACTGGTACTGGTGGTTCCTGATATTAGTGGACAAAAGAATTTGATATAGAGACCCGTTGCCACGAGTCCTCCGTCGCGTCTTGGTCTCCACTAACCCCCGGCACGGCGCGCGGCGCTCGACGACGGCGGTTCATTATGCAGCCGCCCACGCCGCGCGCCAATCACATACCATCGCAGCAATATTGCCGGCTCGGTAGGGATTCCAACGTGTTTGTCGATTACTTGCCGAGCTTCTTGCTACAACAAGCGTAAACAATTTCTGTGCTTAGCGCAAGTTTAAATTTACATTCGCTGCATGTGGGTTTACTATTTGCATAATAAAAATAATAAATATTTGGGACATTTTTGCACACACAGTCATCTGACCCCAAACTAAGCAAAGCTTGTGATATGGCTGCCAGAGACTGATATACATACATATTATGTATATAGTTTTAAATACATACTTAAATAGATATTAACAACAACAACCAGATATAGAACAAACAAACATACATACAAACAAACATAGTCTCTGTTTACCATCTAATAAAAATAATTATGATATAACAACACCCTGCGCTATTGAAGAGACCCACTATCCACCTCCAGGCTTCATCATCGGAATCTCATCACAGGAGTAATGTATGGAAATAGTAAAAAAAAAACTAACCAAAGAGTCCAAACTAGCCCGTGGCTTGTTTGTCTACCATTAATACAATTATACATAAAAAGACCTCTAGGGTTACCTAGTCATTAAACGTTTTCATTATCCGCCTCCTGGCTCCATCATCAGATTAAATCGATGGTACCAAATTATTGTATTTTTATTCGGATTACAAATACTTTCCAAGTTCCTAATCGATACGGCAATTAGAAGTAGGTAAGTTAAAATCGACTTCCAAGATTAATTTATTAGTTACAAATGAAGCTAATAAATGAGTCATATAAAAGCAAAAGCAGCAATATCCACATTTTTCACTAAGGCAACTTTAAATGCAGTTTTGTAGACCTTTGTCAGCTTTATTTCACTTCATACTTAAATCGTACTAAAACCAGCATTATCCTATACGAAATAAGCTTTTAAAAATTAGGTTAGTGACAAAAACAGCATTATCCTTCATAGTCCATGACAAAGACAGCAACATCCTTTTCGACCAATCAGGTGACGTTATTTAACCGTCGTTTTCTTAGCATTTTAGACAGTCGTGTGAGTTTTTCCTCTCATTAATTAATGAAATTAAAGCAGAAATAGTTAAAATATCAACGAAAACAGTAAAAAACTATTATAATGGAATGTTTCCCTAGCCTTTGTGATAATAAAAAAAGCCGAAAAAGAAAGGCCGAGCCCGAAAAATTGAAGAGAAATCAAGCTAAGAAAAAACGGTAAGATAGTACGACTACATAATCTTGATTATGGTACCCTTTTTTGGACTATTTTTATTTAAGAAAACTATAACTAAGATTTTGTTTATGATATTATTAACAAAGATATTGCTGTAGAAATTAATAATATTGAAATTTAACATGTACATGTATTTTAAGTACTTAGATTTCAGATAACTTTTAATAAAAAAAAACATAATATGTGTAACTGAGGAGTATAATCGGCCATTATGCCTAGCGTTTGTGGACTACGAAAAAGCCTTCGATTCAATCGAGACCTGGGCAGTATTGCAGTCCCTCCATAGCGTTGTCATATCGACTATAGGTATATCGAAGTGATGAAGTGTCTGTATAGAAACGCCACCATGTAGATCCGATTACAGGACGAGAGCACGGAACAAATCCAACTGCAGAAAGGCTTGAGACAGGGAGATGTTATCTCTCCGAAACTGTTCACGAACGCATTGGAGGACGTTTTCAAGCTCTTGGACTGGAACGGATTCGGCATCAACGTCAATGGCGAATACATCACTCACCTTCGTTTTGCCGATGATATAGTCATCATGGCAGAGTCGCTGGAGGATCTCAATACGATGCTCAGCGACCTCAGTAGCCTTTCCCAACAGGTGGGTCTTAAAATGAACATGGACAAGACAAAATTTATGTCCAATGTCCATGTTGAACCCGTGCCAGTAGTCGTTGGGAACGATACTCTCGAAGTTGTTGATCATTACACCTATCTTGGACAGATTGGTCAGTTAGGTAAGTCCAACTTAGGCAAAGAGGTCGCCCGAAGAATCCAACTCGGATGGGCAGCGTTCGGGAAATTGCGTGACATCTTCTCGTCCAAGATACCACAGTGCCTCAAGACGAAGGTCTTTGACCAGTGTGTGTTGCCAGTGATGACATATGGTACTGAGACGTGGTCCTTAGCTGTTGGCCTTTTGGAAAAACTCAGAGTCACACAAAGGCAGGCTGTCGTTCAGTGTGGAGGCATATATAGTTTTAAATACATACTTTAATAGATATTAACAACCAGATATAGAACAAACCGACATTGACCGATGACATTGTGAGAGTCGCGGGCATCCAGTGGATGCAAAAGGCAGGCTGTCGTTCTATATGCACATAATCTAAAAACTTTCGCGTTAGGATATTTTTAGGATGAAACCACAGTTTTTTTTTCTGGAGTAAGGTTCAAGATTATTTACACCTATATACCACCCAACCTGGCCATAGCAAAACCAGAAACATCCAGATAATAATGGTGCATAACCAGCAATATCCACAAGATAGACGCAAAATCACATCGCAACTGTATCAAGTCGGCTAAGGAAACTCATCTGGGTTTTCAAAAACCTAAGGCATGTTACCTCTTTTGACCTTTTAAAAACAGTATACACTGCGATTTGCCAGTCGGCTCTTAGTTATTGTATATCGGTTTGGGGTGGTGCTTGCATAACAAAAATTATTGATGCTGAAAGAGCTCAACGCTCCGTACTAAAAGTAATGAGTTTCAAACCATTCCGTCACCCAACTAACTATCTTTATGAAGAATGTCAATTGTTAACTGTTCGCCAGCTGTACATTCTCCAACTTGTCCTTGCATATCATAAAAAGATAAAAGTATTGCCTGGCTTGACTAAGCCCGTTACACGTCCCATGAAAGACATTTGTGTTTTGCAAAGCTCCTCAACATCCTTTGCTAGAAGACAGTCCTACTTTCGTAGTGCATTTGTGTATAATAAACTCAACAAAATTTTAAATTTCCACAGTATGACTCGATATCCCTGCAAAAAATCCCTCCAAAGCTGGCTACTTAGGCAAAGCTATGAGTCTACAGAATCAATTTTAGTAATCTTGACATAATTCTAGCCCCGATCACCACAAACCAAACTCACATTATCACATTATCTATTAATAATAAAATGAGGGTGTTAACATTTATTACACAAACACTCCCATGTTCCCAAATATATATATATATATATATATATTTATATTTTAACTTTAATTCCTGGACAATGTCACAATAGTCTAACTCCATACGGGGTATAACTGCGTGGCAATGTCTAACTCAGACCTACTAACATCGCCACAATTTTGCATGCTTTATTTTCCTTTTTGTTTCTTTGTACAATAGCTAATGTGTAATCGTCACATGACCAACCACCTCTGTTCGGCGGAGGGTATTGGTATGCCATCTCACAGGTTTTCCTAGTTTGGGTGCCAATGCACTTCCACTAGAAATATTAATATGTAATGACACCTTGTATTTTAATTTAAGAAGACGTTTGTTATCAATAAATAAATTTTCATTTTCATTTTTTAATTTTTTCAAAAACAGCATTATCCGTATTTATTTAGCAATTTTTGGGGAATTAATAATATATTACGAAATTTAGTTTTGAAAATTATTAATAACAATATTATTTTTCATCCACGTCTATACCTCATTTTATACATAAGTTACTATAAGCAACGTAAAATAAAAAAATCGTCTACAGCGTTTTTAGCAGACATGGATGTTGCTGCCTTTGCTTTTATATGACTCAAATATAAGAGCCCTAAAAGCTTCATCGAAAACAAAAATCACACATGTTTATTTTCAGATTTAATCAAGACAAAGAATATATGCATATTCTTTGTCAAGATTTGTGAAAATGTTGGTCTATGCAGACCAAAATTTTCACAAATAATGACTTAACATTATGTTCGTTATCTAAATAATTTCCTCTTTATCTTCATCTTTTGTAATTCATTGAGTAGACTCTAGGCCTTCTCTCGTTTAGGTTTTGCTAAGCTTTTCGGTATTGTCATGGAACATCCATAGCGCGCTGCGATTTTACCCCCTAATTCTATGAGCATAAAATAATACTATCGATCCCGCATCGTAAGCTGATACCGAAATATAGTTTGAAAAGTCATAGCAAATACATTTGTAATTGAATACATATCCCGTAACTTAACAATAAATATGTGTCATGTATTATATTTATGTATTATTATTATATATAATATGTATTTAAAAACTATTGGGTTAAAATTGCCGGGCCATGGCAGAACAATGTCTGGAAAACACTGCCTAAGAGGTAAAAAACGGATGAAAGTTTTTGGACATTTATTATTTTTGAAAATATAGTATGTCACAGTTGGTACTTAGACTTCTATTTATAAGTTCAAGTTAATTGTTTTCCCATAACGTTAACCCCTTAAGGGGTTTAATAGGGGCAGAACAGGTAGTTTTTATAAAGTTAGAAAAGAGGAAGTTTGCTTTTACACACAGGATATAGTTTTCTTACCGCGTATTTCTTATAATATAATATATAATATTCTAATCTTAGATAGCACCACAATTTTTTTTAAATGTTGGCTTCTAAAAGTTACCTACGGAAAATTATGTCGGAAAAACGGCTATTTTATACATTAACCTACTAATTTGTATTTGTCTGATTATCGATATCGAAGAGAACAAGTTTGTGTTTTGTACATCCCTATCAATATTACCTGTTCCTGACATAAAGAATAATCCGGGTCGGTCGTCATTGTGCGCTATACGGGCGACGGAATGCCTCATGGCTTGTGTAACGTCTTGCGGGCTAGGCTATGCCTGACTACCTATTTTTGTCTGCAAATTGTTTTTTGAAGTTAACCGCTCGTATTTGTAGATTGTGTAAGCTAATGTTGCAATATAGAAGCTATATACGCTGTATTACTTTGCGGTAGTTTATTTCTTAAGTATACCTACTTAAGAATACTACTACTGCGCCTACGAAAGGTTCTAGAATGGAGACCAAAGATCAGTAAGCGTAGCGTAGGACGTCCACCCACAAGATGGACAGATGACTAAAAGAGATCGCAGGAAACCGCTAGATGCAGGACGCTTCCAATCGGCTCTTTTGGAGATTGATGGGGCCTATGTCCAGCAGTAGACGTCCTAAGGCTGAAATGATGATCATCATCATCCTCATCAGCCAGAAGACGTTCACTGCTGAACATAAGCCTCCCCCTTTAACCTCCACACCGAAGGACAGCCTGCCTTTTGCATCCACTGGATGCCAGCGACTCACTATGTCGTCGGTCCATCTAGTGGGAGGCCTACCTACGCTGCGTCTTCCGGTTCGTCTCCACTCAAGAACCTTTCTTCCCCATCGGTTATCGGTTCTTCGAGCGATATGGCCTGCCCATTGCCACTTCAACTTGCAAATTTTAACAGCTATGTCGGTGACTCTGGTTCTTTGGCGAATATCCACGTTTCGGATTTTATCGCGCAAAGAAACTCCGAGCATAGCTCTCTCCATTGCCCGCTGTGTGACTCTGAGTTTTTCCAAAAGGCCAACAGTCAAGGACCACGTCTCAGAAATGATGATACCTACTGCAGAATTGGCAGAACCATTCTCAAAATAGGCTATGTACAGAGTTCCACTGTACTTTATACCATATTGATGGTTTTACAATAGCCTTTTTCATTAATTTCTATCATTATTATGTCCTTCTACATAAAAATATTTATGGAGCTCGTAGTACTTTATACGAGGGAAATGAGACATCTATTTTATGAGTCATCTTTTAGGATGCACTCGACGGATATGCATCAAAAGACCTCAATATATACCACACAGAGGAGAGTTAGTATTTTTATTGCCCTATCCAGCGCTGCAATGAATATAAAATGGTCGTGAGTGACACAGGCTAGCGTAGCTGATAAGACATTTCCGTTATTCTAAGATCGGTGTACAATATAGACGAAGCCTATTCTTATTTGTGGCTTTTACTTCTTGGGGGGATACCACAACTTTAAAAACATTGGTGGCATTTTTTCGACCTCGTCTGTTTAATTATTATCTCGCACGTTGCGTATTTTGACTTTACGTACTTACTGCTCATATTTTGACAATTTTGTGTTTGCTTTTTTACGAACATTTTAAAATTACCAAAATAAATTCGAGAATAAAATAAACTTAGAGACACCAGCGATTTTCGCGTAGAAGAAGTGTAAGTGCGACTGTAATGTGAACGATGCGTTAGGTACAATACAGATAGAAAATTTACTTACATACCACAAATCCGCTGTTATTGTTTTGTCTATTTTCATACTAATAAAGAACTTGTTTAACTTTTACACGCTGTCTAGCTAAAACAATGTTGAAAGCTTGATTAATCACCTTTTTTGAGGTTAGACCGTAACTTGTTAATTTATTAATTTAATATGCTATCGGATATAGATCAGTAACTTGCAAAAATGAGAAAAAGCACTTTTTAAAGAGTGGACCTCTTTAAAATACTTTGTCTCGTTTTTGCACGTCACAGATTTCTGATGAAGATAACATACTCACATATTTTATTTATATATACATCCTACTAATATTATAAACGCGATAGTTTGTATGTATCTATGTATGGATGTATGGATGTTTGTTCCTCTTTCACGCAAAAACTACCGAATGGATTTTAGTGAAAGTTTACAATAATATAGCTTATACATTAGAATAACACATAGGCTATAACGGGTTGTAGTAGCGAGGCCGACGGACGAGCTCTACTCGTACGAAGTAGTGGGTTTCAGCTAGTATACTAATATATTTAAAATGCACCCATATTTCTGAAGAAGAGTGTTTAAACATACTAAGATGTTTAAACATTAACATATTTCTGATTGAATATTTTTTTCACATACTTACATACTTGCACACAAAATTTGGCATCTATGGTATTAGTATGATAATGTACATACCTACGCATTCGTATTTACTCTCTGCTCTACAGAGGAAAGCCACATAAACCGATCGCGGTCGTAAAATAAATTGACGCGATTATCGTTGCAAAGGCGCAATGGGACCAATTTTGTTTTTGGAAAATCCTCATTCGTGTGGATCTCATTGTAATAAACTCAGATCAGACAAACAAGGGAGATATGGTAAGGTGGTGTGGCAGAAATAACGAATCTGGCTTATATCAGGCTTAATGCCTTAAGTCGAATTAACCTGTACAAACAATAACTCTTTATTAAAATACCACAAAACAAGGATAACATAATAATTACAATAAATCGGCCTTATCGCTTAAAGCATCCTCTTCCAGGCAACCGTACCTGTAGACGACCTTTTCGCATGTTTTGCACTTGGCCTATTAATTAGTTCGTTGGTTTCGCTACAAGTTTTTGCGTAAGGCGGTTTAGCGGTATAGTGAAAAATGGAGAAATGAGCACGAACGGTAATTAAATAAATAAATATTCGGGACATTTTTGCATACACGGTTATCTGACCCCAAACTAAGCAAAGCTTGTGACATGGCTGCCAGAGACTGATATACATGCATATATAGTTTTAAATACATACTTTAATAGATATTAACAACCAGATATAGAACAAACCGACATTGACCGACGACATTGTGAGAGTCGCGGGCATCCAGTGGATGCAAAAGGCAGGCTGTCGTTCAGTGTGGAGGTTAAAGGGGTAGGCCTATGTTCAGCAGTGGACGTCTTCTGGCTGATGATGATGATGATAATAGAACAAACACAAATGTTCATCACATAAATGTTTGTCCTAGGTGGGAATCGAACCCACGCCCCCAAGCTCAGAAGGCAGGTTCACTGCCAACTGGACCAACGAGCTATCCAAATTATACTAGGGCATGTATAATTCCCTTGTTTGTCCGATCTGAGGTAAAACCGGACAACTCCATTCAAAGAATTTCAGAAAGAGCTTCTTTCTTCATCGCTTTTTTCGTTGCGTTCCATTCATAATGTTTGAAATTTCACTAATGATTAACGTTGGAAATTTATTGGTCACATCCTACATCCTCCTAAAAGCACAACACTTCAAATGTATGTGTTGTTTATACGATAGGGTAATTTGCATAATTTAGCTCGACGACAACGCGACGGTGCTGGGAGCGGGCGGTACGATGACAGTTACTGGAAGTGGGATTGTCACATTTCGGTGCACTGCGCTAGGGTTGCCACTGATACCTAGATTTTTATAACAAGCTTTTATTTAACTTGCCTTGTTAGTATGGGTCAAATCTTGCAACTGAATTTTAAAATGGTTATCCCAACCTATTGAGCTGTAATTTTGCATACACGTTTAGTTTGGATGACTAAGTTTAGCTAAGTGACGTCATTCTAAATCCAATATGGCGGACTCTCAAAGATGGCAGACCAGTTATTTTTTAATGCACCATGATATGGGTATCAAAATAATGAAAGGGTTAAAAACCTTACACTAAACTTATGGCGAACGCCTAAAAGCTTATCTTCACGATTTTTTTAAATTAATAATTTTATTATTTTTCTATACAACTGTTTATTTTACCGACTTTTTATCCACTACAGAAATAAGAAGGTAGATATGTGTATGCGTTTGGGGTAAGATGTTGTGTGTTTGTTTGTATGTCAGATTTAGGTTCACCACATAAATTAAAAATAGTTTTTGAATATAATACTTACATTCTTTTTACTAAAAAAATGCACAGAATGGAACGGAGATTTGATTTTTGATTTTGTACTTATGTATGTTTGTATGTCGGTTACTGTTATTCTCTAAAAACAGCATTCAAAACATGGTGTATTTTTAGAACCAGGTTTCATAGTTGTGGTTCTTAACTATGTTTGATAAAATGTTGTATAGTGGTTTTATATGTTATAGTAGACAAACAAGTGGTGGCCACCTGATGGCAAGTGGTCACCACCGCGTATGGAACCTAAAACACTCGGAACATTGGCGGTGCATTTAAAATGTACCTATAAGCTTGTTTACAAAATGTTCGAATTTCTTTTTTGCTTATAATACTTGTTTACATTCTTTTACTAAATCAAAAGTGAGACGTGGGAGACAAATAAGAAGAAAAAAAAGATAGAAACATTTAAAACGTAGTTGAAATTCAATCGATCTAATCAACTTTTTTCTACTCATATTGGTCGTTTTTTGTGAGTTATTTGTTAGCGATTGTTGTTAGGTCCTAAGGATTTTTTAGGCTAGGTATGAATACCTAGATTATCATACGGTACTTACCGAATATTAAAACATAATACAATGTAGATGCATTTGAAAAGGTAATTTATCACGTAACCAGTCAAACGTATCATCAAATCGTCTAAGATCCATGTCAGCTCTACAATGTCTTTTGAAAAATGTTTGAATAAATTAAATGGATAAATGTTTGAAAATAAATAACAACGTGTATCTCAGACAGTACGTTCGTATAATTTTTTTTCATTCAGTAGGTAGTACACTAACTACTTCACCCGTATCCGTCAACCCTCAGATGTACAACATTGTTAGTGAAGCCGTGACGAGAGTCGTAATTTTAGTTTGTGCAGACATTAAGCCCCAAAATGGTACCAAGAATCATAATTTCGCAATAAAAGAAACTCCGCGCGCTCGTTACAAAGCGACTAACTTATCTGAGAGTTGGTCAAAGGGGGAACTAAAATTGTCTACGGAGGCTGTCAATTTGATAAAAAAATACGATGGTGTCTCCCCACTCAGCCCAACAATAAGGTGGGCAGACTGTATACCTACTATGTATTAAAAGTGACATGACATTAAGAGGACACTGACTAGGGAGAGGGTGGCAGCCCTAACCGCAGAGACATTCCGACACAATTTCCCTTTTAAGTCGGACTCGTCCAGTATTTATCGATGGCATGATCTCAGGACTTGGACCGAAGGAGTTTATTTACACGAAAATATTTTTATTGGGACGCCAGCGCCACACGCAGGTTAATTTACGAGGGATATTCATTTTTTATCTCCATGATTGCCTACGGAATTGAATTGTGGCATTTTTAAGAGCTTAACAGTAAGTCATCGCTTTTAAGAGGATATTGTTATTATCGACAATGGAAAGTCAAGTTGGTCACTTTTTTATGCAAATGATTGACAGGATGAGCAGGTAGTTTGCCTATTAGGAAGCGTTAGTAGCACTGAGCTTATCACTCTGAGATATAAAGTGCTAAGTCTCTTTTTTACGTCCAGTAATTTTACTAAAAACAGCCCTTAATACGGAACACTGAATTGTTAGCGCACTAGGTACTGTAACTGGCGAAGGTGTGGACTCTACGACTGGACGTAGTACAAATAAGAGATGGAAGAAAATAAAAAAAGTTGGCCGTCACGGTGCACGTGGCAGATGTCAAACATGACGCCATATGACGTCACGTCCGTCACGGAGTTCGAGTAGGTTTACAGCCAAGGCGCGCCAATAGATGTTATGCATCAAAAATTACGTAGGTATATTTTTTCTTTCCATACCTCAAATTTTTTGTATGATGATATGAGTTAGGCCCTTTCTTTTTAGGCACTTTACTTGCTTTTAAATTAAGCATAAAATCACCTGGAAAATCAATAGGTTCTTATTTCAAAATTGCTTTTGTATGGGACACTAGCTACATTTTTCATAACGGCGTTGTTACTTAGAATTCTGACAGATGAATTTTGTATTTCACCGAGGGCCAAGGTCTTCAGAGTCAGCGGAGACAAGACAGCGTTTCTATATAGGTACTTAACTTCTGTTTGTAAAATACAACCGGTGATCTTAATAAAATTTTGCAAACTAATCGTTTTTACAAGCTTTTATCTTGCAATGTTTCTGTTTGTTTGTTTAGGACAAATCTTGCAAGCTGAATTGCAACTAGTTAACCGGTTAAACCTCTTAACCGATTTTGCAAAAAAATTGCAATATCAAAGATTATGAGATTTTATAATCAAAGATGTCATACTTACTTGTACTTTGTAATATGTATTTACAAAATGACCGCTGCCACGAGATGGCGTATGATGTATATTTTTTGCTATCTATCAAATGAAAGAACTTGAAGAGTAACGATAAAGTGACATCACACTAAATTCAATATGACCGCGGTGGTCAAGATGGCGGTTTATATTTTCTTTGCTAAGGCTAAAAGCATGTTTTTAAATAAATATTTTTTAAACTATGTATTTACTTATTATAAGTAATTACCTACTTATTTTTTTAAATGTTTATTTACCTCAGAACTCCGTCGTTTATGAACCGATATTTGGAAATTTCTTTTTAATTTAAAGGATATATTTTTACATTGGTTCCATAGAAATTTCATCATAAGCTGTTTATTGGTTTGGCTTTTAAATCAAAACTACTGGAAAATTCGCATATTTAACTAAATTTGTGAAGTCGGTTTTTTAAATTAATAATTATTCAAATATCAAATTATTATCATGAGCTTATTCAGTAATACCACAGAAGACATAATAAGTAATAAATACTTCGATAAGTGGTGGGTGGGTATAGGTGCGATATCGTAAACGTCCCATTGTATAGTGGACATCCTGTCTCGACATGTCTAGGCGTGTGTGTCGCCGACCTTTATTGATACAGTCCACCTCAGAGTCAAAGCTTTATTAATTTTATTAATCTAACCATACGCCTGCATGAACTAACGCCTGCAATCTCTCATCATATTCGATCATATTGCACGCGATTTATAATGATAAAATTAAAATACCTACGTTATTCTAATATTCATTCTAAATTATGTTGTCATTAAACCTTTTTTGTACCTACTTACTGCGTAATAATTTTTACATTTCGTGTAAGGTTCTGAGTATAAAGAGTTAGATAAACCTAATGTGAAACCAGATTACGGGGAAATGGAATAAAACATAAAATTATGCAAAAGGTTAAAAAAAAATGTTTTTTTTTTTTTTATTATCTTGTAGTTTATTTTTCATTAGGTATATGTTATCGTCTCTAATATTATTACTACCTACTTACTTAAATATTCAGAATGTATTTTATACTTTGTTGAAGACAGGGCCGTTTTTAATAAGTGTACCAAAAACCTATGACTGCGTCTACATTTACTGTATAGAATACAGATGTAGACGCAGTCATCCATCCTTTGCTTTACACATCCTTTACAACTTGTTCCATGACTTTCATACATTCTTCAAAATTTATACACTTATATTATAATATATCTATATATTATTTCTAATTTAAGACTAGCTAGGTACGTAAAGTTGCTTACTGGCATTTAGAGCTCTAATTTAAACATTTTTGTTATTTTATGAAAGAAATAAAAACGAATTGGTAGCTAAAGGACAGAAAAATTACCAATACAAATAGGTTTTTAGAATATTAAATATGTATAGTACTTAACCTGATTATTTTGTGATCTAGTTTTGTCTTACAAGTTTTATCGAACCAAGGCTGGTAATAAAAATAAGAATTGTCCCTCAGAATTAAATTGATAAAAAGAAGCAACGATATGAAAAGGTAGCATGAGTTCCAAATTCACAATTTAAATTGAGTCTCGCTCGATGGAAACGGTTGCAAATTAAAACCACCTTAGCTTTTCAACTGTCTATTCTATAAGTGGATATGTCCATAAAATAAACAGGTACAGAAAGCTGGCTTCGCCTGACCTTGATTTTAATAACCTACGCGCAACCGTACCGCTATATAGGGCTGGCAAAGCTACTACATAATTATTATGTTCTGTGAAATGTTTATATTTGGTAGTTTCAATTAAAACAACTTATTAGGTAAGTATATAATTATGTTACTTCAAAACACATTTATTTCTAATAGAAAAAGGGTAACCAAATAATAGTCTATAAATTGATCACCGAAAAGTACTTACGTTGATTACGGCACGTACGTAAGCACGATTATTATATTTTAAAGTATAATAAAGCATCATACAGAGATTTCTACATGACAATGAAATAATCATTGTAAATTATTACAACTGTCTCACGAAACGATAATAACATTTATTGCCAAAGCACGGGCACTTGAGATTGGCGTTGGACCAACTTGATCCGAGATCGCTGTATACGTTTTAGTGTGCGTGCGCCTGTTAACTCTCGTTGTATGGAGCCGGCCTTCTGTACCTATTTATTAAGTAATATGTCTCTGATGTTATAAACTCACACAAGCATAACGCAAGACACGTATTAACCTGTCGATTCAACCTTGTTCCTTTGTCGCAGCCGAGGTATGTATGTATTTAGATATCGCTATGCAAACGAGCTTTGTGCGATATCGCTGACTCATATAGCCAGAGCTTTATCGTAATACGGTCTAACTCAAAAGCTCTGTTTTATGGGCAGGATCGAAAGTTTGCCAAGTTACTTGGCTTTTTATGGGGGCCCTGAGAAAGTAATTAAAAACGCCTTTATTGTTTTGAATAATCCATTCAAGTTGATTAATTGAAATAAGATTATGTCAAAAAGCCGGACTATAAATACAAGCCCAGCTTTTTAATGAACAAGAACGGTTGATGCCTAACCCCCTAACCCTATGTCCAAGGCACTATGAAAGAATACCTACTTCAGGGGCATGCAAATAATATAGGTAGGATGCGTAACGAATCGTCAACAGCGCCAAAATGATGATTCAATCTAATCTAATGAGAACAGACACCGCACGGACAAATTATTGTTTTTAACTCGTAATGTCTATGTAGGTACTTATCTTTTGTTTCAGTCGTATATATAAAGATATATATTTCTTTCTTTCTTTCTAAGTTTTCTTCGTGCCATGTTGGTTCTCATTAGCGCTGTTGTACACGCCCGAAGTCTTAAAATCCGCGGCTTATTATAGAAGTTTGATTGCATGTCATCCAGTTCGCATCTACTTGCTCGCACCACTGGTATGACCGAGATAGCACGCGATCGCGATCAAAATTAGAATCACGAGCGGACATCGATAGGTAATAAGCCCGCTATCAATGTACACTACATGTTTTATGAAATAAATTACCTATTTGAATTAGAATTTGTTTTAAGTAGTAGAACGCCTACGCCTACGTCTTATTAGTGTGTCTCGCATTGTTTAAAAATGAGTCAAGCACAATTGATTCATAATAATACCATATCATTAGTTTGTATGTTATATTATTAGGTATATACCTATACGGTACTTATTTTAACATAATGATTTACAAAGTATCCTAATTATTTAACTTTTGGTTATTAAATGACTGTTAGAGGCGAATGTAGCCCGAGAAGTCATACCTATATATTTTGTTATGTACAATTATTAGACTGTGTCTGTTTTGTAAGAATGTATGTATAAGAATGATAAATAAAGAACGTTTAAAAATCAAGTGTGTCTCGCGCTTTATGTTTTCTTATCACGAACGAAGCATACGTGTTTAAATAGTAAGGTTTCGGAATCAAGGTTGTCTGTAAGCATGTCGAGACTAGTTTCTGATCTGACCTATAAGCAAAGTAAGCAACATAGTAATAAAATAATTTACTTAGGTGCGAGATTTATATTTACTTAGTTACCTATTTTAATTTTAATTTTTATTCAGGAAACATACAGTGATATATAACTAATTTAAAAAGAAATTATGATAACTTAGTACTATTAACACGTTTCCGCATATACAGGCCGCATATACACGTTTCCGCATTTCCGCTATGTAAGGACTTACTGCGGAAGTTACAGACAGTAAACAAGCATTTTTTTTTACTCCGTTAAAAAAGCGAATGAATGCGAGTGAATGTTGTTAGCTGTTATAAAATATATTATATATTTTATATTCAATAAAATCTGTTCAGCCGTTTGTTGGCTACGATGCCACAGACAGACACACATAAATGTAGATACACAATACACATGATAAACTTATACATATCACCCCTCTTTTTGTGTCGGAGGTTAAAAATAATCAATAACATTTTGATTTTAAATAAAATATATGCGAGAAAATGATGGCTTAGGCCTGAGGGTGTGGTGTGACATTGGCTACTTTTTAGGGTTCAGTGCCTAAAAAGTAAAAAGGAACCCTTATAGGATCACTTCGTTGTCCGTCCGTCTGTCAAGACTCAAGGGAATCAAAACCTATCTATAGGGTACTTCTCGTTGACCTAGAATAATTAAATTTGGCAAGAAGTTAGGTTTTACAAGAACCCTTATAGGATCATAAATCTGTAGGTATCTGTATCACTTCGTTGTCCGTCTGTCTGTCAAGACCTCAAGACTCAAGGGAATCAAAACCTATAGGGTAAGTCCTTCTCGTTGACCAATGGCTAGAATAATGAAATTTGGTAAGAAGCAAGGTCTCACAGCACATATAAAGGAAAAATACAAAAATTGCTAATTTGAAATAACATCACATAAAAAAATTGCTATTACAAACTTACTTTTTGTAGTCGGTATGTATGGGAGCACTTGTTTGACAACTACAAAGTTAAGTATGTCAATTAATATTTCAACCTTTTAACCTTTTTTCGTCGAGACACGATTTCCGAGATGAGTCCGTCGAGACACGACTACTCACTCTTGTTCGTTTTTTTATCCCTTAAAAATTTACGGTTCTTGGGGGATTGTCCAAACGGGTGATAAAGGGAGGCAAGAAGGAGGAGGCAATTGGCTACAGGTACAACCCCAGATTAGACAAACAAGTGAGATATGCCTTAGTACAATTATCGTTCGTGTTCAAATGTCGCAATTTTCCCTATTTTTTCACTATACCGCTAAATTGTTTGACGCAAAAACTGTAGGTACGGCTTACTCATTTTTTTTTCGCACAGAGACTTTTATTGACTTCAACGAACGAATTAATAGTCCATATGAAAAAAGAGCGACATGGTTTGACTAAAGGTATGCAGTCTGATTTAGGCAAGATGCGTTCGCACCCGCCACCTTACCATATTATTATATCTTCCTTGTTTGTCTGATCTGAGGGTACAACGTTTCTGTTTAATGTAAGTATGAAGGAGTCCGGTTGGGCACTCCTTACTTGCGTTATAATACTCATCTCGTATTATAGCTCCAAAATAAATAATAAAATCGTTATATTGATTTTAAATTATCATTTTAATAACCTCAAGAAGTGATTTAAGATTGATAGTGATTTAGTGTTTTTTTTTTTTTTTTTTTTTTTTAAATTTTATTTAGTGACTAATAGTGACTATAGTCTATCGAGCGTCTGACATTTAATAGGGATGTTCACCTTAATATGTCAAGGACGTTTCATAACCTTTAAGGTACAACGTCCTAGCCTTATGTATATACGGAAATCTTAATTTTAGTGATGTGTCACTTATGTGTTTAAATCGATCAATCGCCACAAGTACTTACCTAGGTACATATATATATATAATACTTACGAGTTATTTCCACAAAAAAATCATGTTAGAAAATAATTATTTTCTTAAAACACGAAGTCAACTATTTGCTTTGATTTCGTGTCACGAGAGTCATGATGTCATTACGGTTGCTACATAAAATCTCTGACCGAAAGTTCAATGTAGCCTCGCTTCATAAAAAGTTTCATGACCCAGTAATATCGTCTCGTAGGAATGCTAGCTCACTATAACGAAAGCAGTGAGTATCTCTGAGGTAAGCTTAAAATGCCCTCTTAAAATTGACTTACATTATAAGGATTTATTACTTAATAACGAGTCCCTGTGGCTTAAGTGAGTAAGTCAGGCCCATGGAACTTTTTTAATTATACTTATACCAAATATTTATTTATATAAATAATTAAATATTTATTTATATAAATAAATAAATATTAGGGACATTTTGCCACGCACGGTCATCTGACTCCAAACTAAGCAAAGCTTGTACTATGGCTGCCAGAGGCTTTTTTTAAATATATATTTAAATAGATATTAACACCCAGATATAGAACAAACACAAAATAAGTTCACCACATGAATGTTTGCCCTATAGGTGGGATCAAACTCACGCCCCCAAGACCAGAATGCAGGTTCACTAACCACCGGGGTAGAGCGGATTTACACAAGAAAATTTTATTTATTTGGAATTATACCGAACTTAGCTCAATTAGAAGCAATATAAAACTAAATGAATCCACCGTTACCCGCAGGTATCGTTCCCAAAATGCTAGCCACAATGCCGCGTTGGATTGCAATACTGCGTTGCGCAAGGTACCTACCAGCCAGTATTTTAGTCTCAGGATGCTTCGACCAGACGTGTTTTTTTTTTTTTTAATACTAGGTGACATATTTCATAGGGGAAATATTTGAAGATATTACTGTTTTCATCAAAAAGTCTGCTGTTCCATACAAAAAGTTCATTGAAACTGTTCGAAATGTATGAAACAGCTGTTTTTTTTTTGTCATTTCAGGGTTGGTCTCCTAGTAAAAGTTTTTCATAAGGATGAGTACAACGATATCCCCGAATATTTCTTCTGTCTAACTAACCGCTCACTCAGTAGGTATGTATTAAATTATTTATAGCGGCAGGCTCCCATGGTCCTAAATTTTCGACCCCAAAAGGTTCAAATAATTACGTACCCATAGTCGCTAGGCTACTATATTTGCGCCTTTTGAGTCATTCAGCCCATGGATGGTACACTGATTCAGTGGTATAAGTATCTAGGTACATATATTGCACTCTAAAGTGAATGTAGTCACTAAGACTTGCTGATTTCGTTGTCGTTCTTGAAAGCGATGCGAGTTCTTGCGACGTATACTTAGTTGATAGAGAACAATAAGAGTTAGTGGAAATTTTGTCAGATGGAGCATTTTTTTTACTGGGACTGGGACTTAAATTATAGGATGAGGATATCTTTACTTTGGAGATCTTTGCCTGTGGGTAACGATTAAATTTAGTTTCATAAACTAGCGCTGCAGGCCAATTTACCAAAAAGCAAACCACTGCTGTCTAAGTGGGAGTAACTTGCCGAATTGCTACGAAAACAAATTATGAATTCCATTTGATTGACCTCAGAGTAGGAAATTCAGATTTCAGTTGATTTGGGCGAAATTCTTAGAAGGATGTGGTATAATACCATTTGTGGGGAATTGGATATTGGCCGACGTCAGTATCTTCTAATTTGTAATAAAAAAATAATGTTGGGTTCTCCGAGGCACTAGACAATTGTGACAACAATAGCTCATTTATAAAATGTTTTGAGCATCGTAAATATTTACCACATTTCAATTAGCATGGTATTTACTTTTCTTCTACCAAGTTTTTTTTATTATATTTATATTCATTTATTCAAAAATTAAAATACACACGCTAAAATCTTAAAAATTTAAATCTTACAAATCGTGTCACTGGATCCGTGGGAGGACGATTGCATTTGATACCACCAATTCCCCCAAATATTCCAGTTCTGGAAATATACTTAACACTAAACTAAAGAAAAGAAAACAAAGAACTAGCAGGTTGAATGCAAACTTTTTTCATAAAGCTCGTGCATATGTGTCGGATTGTGTGTTGTGCAAGTTATTTTTTGCCACTATGTAGCTGGTGACAAAAATCGTGCTAAAGAATAAATATAAAATAAAGCGGACGAAGAATGCGCATTATTCGCGTGGGTAGGTAGCGGGCCCGGAGCGGCGGGGCTACGTAACATTGTTTGTTCACGGGGAGTAGTAGTGTGGCGATTGCGGACTAGTCGGAAGTTCACTTACGTAGAATTTGCGAACTATCCAACGCTGACCACGGCTGAACTATTTGTTAAATATGCACATTGTTTTCACTGGTACGCGACTTAATGGGACGCTAAAAGCACTAATGCATGCGGTCACGTGCCACTTATTACCCTCTCGCTTTACATGAAGAGCTTCTTCATAGTTTCCTGGTACGTGTAGGTGCTACACCCACGCAAGTGACTATTAATTAACATTAGTCTAAAGGCAAAATTTACTTTCTTATTTTGGTTTCGCTAAGAAAATGTCTCGAAGGTTATTTCAAGAGATAAGTATCTACCGACATAATGCTGACACAATTCAAGCAGAGAATCTCAACATCCCAAATAATTTACTTTGTAATACGCTCTACGGAAGGAACAATGGAAATTACCTGAGAGAGCAAGCAATATGTCATTAAATTATCTGAGGCCCGAACGATTCCTTTGCAAATTCTGAATCCCTTTTACGAAATTCAACAAAAAGCAGGAAGCGAATGTGGGATTATAAATACGTGACGTGATGTGAAGGATGGTGGTTTTGCGCCCCTAGTCAACTTTGCTTTTGTTCGCAGCGAGAATAGCAAACAATCGAGATGTACCTCGTGCTTACTAAAGTATAGAAATGCCTTCTCGAGATCGAGCGGCGACGACACGTCCGCTCCGGCGACAAACTAAGAGAAGCTTCATTTTGTAGTCTTATCCGAAATTATGTAAGTACGTACGTATTTATTCATATAACTGCGAGGTTATGGAACTGTATGTCGGAGACTTCTGTTCCGCGATAAGTACAAGATGTCTTCAAATCAAGAGTATTGGTATTAGGTTAATTCTAGGTAGTAAGCGTATGCTCTTTCTATCCTAGTCCACGTCTTAGCTTATCATCAATAAAATAGAATTAAATATAACTAGTATACCTACATAATATGTTACAAAATGCATAAAAATTACTCTTTTATAAAAGTTATACTCTCTGGGGGCGTACAATATATTTAGGTTTTAGACTAGTTAGACCTTTAACGATGTGAACATACGTAAACCTACCATGAATAAAAAAATCCTAGCGTTTATTAAACTTCAACACAATTTAAAGTAACTAATCCGACAGATGGTTATTTATATCTTACTGTTTGATATAGAAAATTTTAATCAACACTCCACGAAATGTATGGAACTTACATAAATATGATAATGTTTGCGCGATTTCAGGGTTGGTTCCATGTTTAAAATTGTTTATAATTTGTTTATAATAATGAGTACAATGGCCTCTTTAGTTAGGTTAGGTTTAGTACCATTCTCCTTATAACCGTATATAAAAGCTCATATACCTATACAGTACCAAAAGTACCTGTTTGGTGCTTAGTATAATATTATATCTTTACCTTCGTTTTGTGTACAACAATGCCTCTTTATAAACCCAAAACAACATTATACCAAGTCCCCTAAGTCAATTTGGTAAATGCAAACTACTCAGGTTCACGTAACCATCGCAATGTACTAAAATACTGAAGCAGCAAATTAAAAATACCTCTGATATTGTTACCAACACACGCACGACCCAAAAAGGTCCGCCTGTATGTTTCTGGTAAGAGGCGTTCTGCGACCCGACTACAGCTCTACATATCGTACTTAGTGTAATGAAAAGGTCTCTGAAGTGAAACCTTTCCATCGATAGAGTTGTAGTGACTGTATACCTACTTATTGAAAAGTAGATTGACATGGCTTTCACGTTGTTGTGTTTTTTTTTGGTGGATATAAAAATTAGAAGAGGGTTTCTCAAAGTGGGTAGCGTTAACCTTGAACCGTTATTAATGAAAGTGGAATAGCCTTGGAATATTTACACCATCATTTGTATTTTTCGACCGAAATCAAAATTGTAGAGAAAGAAATGGCAAAAAACAGATTTTTTTATTTACGGCTACTACGTTTATTAATGTAGGGGTTATGGAAGCTGGCTAGCAAGTTGTGTAGTGAGTGGCACGCGCATTTAATACGCATGACTAGTGCTAGCTCTCACGTCCGTCTCGATTTGTAACGCTAATACTACAGATTACCCCGAGAGAGTAAGAAGGGGTTTATTTTCTTTTGGTAGTGGTCCGCAGTCGTGTAGGAAATTCAATATGTGGGTTTATAAGTTTGAGAAACCCAGAATTAGAATAAGCTAGGCTTTAAGCTTCGCGAAAGCTGGCAATTCAGTATACCATTATGTTACAGAATCTGACTTATTATGTGGTTTATGTCTGCTTTAAATCTGGAAGTACCTTAGCATCTTTGACCTGTATCATTCTTATAGGGGTAATTTTCTGTTTTTACTAGTATTTTGTACCCTCATGTCCATAATAGTTGATATTATTAATATAAATTCTGTTATGTTTATCCTTAAGACGTTCTTGTATTCGAACTAAGAACTTGGAAAACAACCAAACACGTATTTTTGGAGAGTTCTCTTTAAATTAGATACGTTCTCTTTAAAGTAGGTAAGTACGGTATCTACTGTCTCCTAGTGTAGCTTCACACAAGATTTTCTCAGTGGAATGAACAGTATTCTTTTCACAGCGGTGATGGTTAATTTTATACTTACTGAGAGTAAAGAACAGGTAAAAGCTGTGATTTTCAAGAAATGCTACGGTCTGTTAGTGCAGTAGCGAAAATCTGGGCCACAGCGTAAAATAAAAACTTTTAGCGCAAAGTAAAATGACAAAAGAAGGGTACACATTGAGTTAACTAGGATATTAGTCGACGCGGATAATAGAGTGGGTGGGTTTGCCACACAATAGTGGTGAATGGACGCGGGCATTATCCACAGCGGTGCTAATTTCGGCATAAAGTCCATCCCTGTTACCGTTTACTTTTTGCGATGACGTCAGGAGCGGCAATTTCCCGAATGAGAAAAGAGCCGTGTCTCGTAAAATCGTTAATATTGAGTATGTGGGTGGCACCTAACGTTTAATAGGCTCTCTCATGCAGGGAAATGCAAATGGCCGGCACAATTCCACGCGTCGCTCGAGGTCGCACTCGGACGGACCGTGCTTTTTAATTTACCGAGTGCCGCCATTACCCGACCTTATCGTGGCAGTTGCCCTCAGATCTGAAATAGGGTGCTCTAAAATTGCCTCCTTATTCAGATTATCCTTAGAATGCGCCAATGTTGAAATTTAGAACGGTGTGAGTCGAACGGCAGTTATTAAGCCTTAATGGATCCGGGAGGGTCTATCGCGATGTTCTTCCGCTCGCTTACTATCGTTTAAAACAATGGAATGGATTTTTATAGAATACTCATCACTGAGCTTTAATTCTAATTAAGTCTGCAGACTGCAATAGTATATAAGCTAATTAAATTGTATCTGTAAGTTAAGTAGGAACTAATTCCTACGCTCAAGAAAATCAACCGTCTAGTTTGCACAGCAACAAATCCATCCGTCCGTATGGAAGACCGTAGCGTAGACGAACGATTTATTTATTTTGTCGGTACTATTTTGGGTTTTGACATATGAATAGCTTTATGGACAAAAATCAATATTAACATAATACTTTTTCTGAACAATCTAAAACTCTTTTAGATAAGTTGTTTATTACCCCAGGTAACACGGCGAAACCATGCAATGTCTTTGCAACTCGTTAAGCAATTTTACTCCTAAGGTATAAGAACTTAAAATGTATTTGTATTGACTACTTGCCTACAAAATTTCTTGAAGATCGGATTTACGGTATCTACTCAAGTGATCGTTGAAAAATGTATTTAGGTACTACGTCCTGCCTATTTTTTCTGATAGACTCTGAGATATTCATAGGGTCTGTGAGAGATACATAGGTACAATATATATATATATATATATTTATGTATTTGAACAACAATTAGTGCCTAGGTACTTATTACCATAGGAAACACTTTATACTGAGTAGGTAAGAATCTAAGAGTAATACTTGCAGTAAATAGTTACTTCTAAGTTTATATACGCTCGTATAATACGTAGCGTATATACAAGCCAAATGAAAATAAGTGGGTTGAACACAAAGAATATTGTTTGAACTTTGAGTCATAACATCTGCGCATCAAGGGTTATTATCTGTATGTGGCACCACATCGCACTATACAATTATATCGTCCTCAGAAGAGCAGATATGCCTAAATTGAAGGTCCTGCGAATAGAACGTCGCCTGCGGCTGTGACCACCGGAACTAACTCATAATCATTAAATTGGGACGCTCGTTTAACTGTTAATTATTGCCGACCGACGACTGCGGTCATTAAGAAGCCCAGTAAAAAATGTACAGATGTGAATTCGAGCGATATTTTAAACGCAATTAGCTATTTAGCTAAGCGGTTAATACTCAACAAATTTCAAACGAGTTTAATGGTCTCATTAGGAATTTTCATTTCAGTATATAGACTGCTCTCGATTGGGTCTTTTGATGTTGTTCGGTTCCGGGAAGAGGGGGCTTGGTCCTATAATAACAATTATATTATTTTACCGTTATCGATAGAGCATTCTCAAAGGCAATATAATTCCAATATTACATTGACATCGACAGAATATACTCACGTAGAAAAGTATTTGTGAGTGTACGTAAAAAGATATTTTTATTCATTCGGCCTAAAATTTTATACGATAGATCAAAATCTAATCTTGGTTAAATTTATTTATTAAATCACAACACATCATCATGCATTAAATGTCCACTGTTGAACAAACGCCTCCCTCTTAGAGAGGGTGGGGTGTTGCCATAATCCCCACGCTTGGCAGGCGGCTTGGGGATCACAGTCCATTTAACGTGTACTAATAGGACGCTGCTGCCCATCCTCCAGTGGTTCTGGTTGCAATTTTTGGACATACCTATACATATTTAGCAAAATCTGAACTACCAAACATACTAATATAATAAAAGAGTTTGTACAGATAAAAACAAATAAAATCTGAACCACAAAAAAAACTAATCTATTATACCGCTACCAGTGGGAATTGTTCCCAAAATACTGGCCCCATTAAGTACTGCGTTATATATTTACTGAACTTAAGCATTAGTTGAAAAGTAGTATCTACGGTAGAGCCTATAACTAAGGTCGCGTTCACCAGCCAGAATCTTTTTCGAAAAAAAAATAAGTTAAAAAAAAATTCTTTTTAATTAAGCGGCCAAGTGCGAATTGGGCTCGTAAATTGAATAAAGCAATTTTCGAGATGATAATTTATTGGATGTCGGAGATCGAAAAATTTATTATAAAAATAGGTTTATTTTCGATCTTTTCTTTGAAATTACTTTAAAACGTCGCAAACGTTTTAAAGTGATTTTTTCTAGAATGTTATTCTAGAAAGAAATAATCGTTGTTTTTCTCCTAATTTATAGCGAATTTTTATCTTTTAAAATGTAAAAATAATTGAGATAAAGGGTCTTTCTCACATTAAAAAAATATCCGTAAGAAACGCTTTGATTCCACTTTCATTAGTCAAATCGCTAGACTAGAGTGCGCTGTCTGAGTTGTATTACCCGATAGATACTTGTGGATACACTATGAGTGTCTTCAAATCGCGACACATTGAGGTTAAATGCTTTGAACGGTTTTTATCGCGTGTATTATTATAGAATTTTAATTCCAGAACTTCTTGTTTCTGTGAACACTGCAAAGTATATTAGAAATGTCAGAAATAATGTAAAATACACGTGTCAAAATTAAAACGCGAGTAAATAGGTTTCTTCTAGAAAAGCGTGTTCCATCGTAGACAGCACAGACCTATATCCAAGTAGACACTACAAGTCGACCTACCTTGCATGTTATATTTCCATTACAATTATGATTAATTGTCGTAATTGAGTCCGGCTAAAATCAGTCCGATCAATCGGTGCCGCGACTAAGTACACGGCGGTAATCGGCGGTGTCGAAAATGGGTAAATGTGCAATACTGAGTTGTTAGAATACCACAAATAGAGTTGGCCGACAGAATAAATATATTTCTTTTCACAGGTAAGTACTTTTAGGTATGAAAAAAATTTACACTCTTAGTTTTCATACAGTTTGGACCACTTGTGAAATCTACTTAAATATAGGTCTGTGGTAGAGTTTTACGCAAGTTTTCTTAATATTATCAATGCAAAAATGTGTTTGTTAGATGGTCTTTCTTTTACGCAGCAACAGATCCACACATCGTCGTGATTTTTCGTCGTATTTTTTGCATAGGTAGGTATATAGATCAATGGTCGGAGAGTGATAATGGACTTTTTTACCCGGAAAAAACACAAGGACGGAAACTACAGAATACTTTTTATTCCGGAAGTTGTACGGTTCCCGAGGAAATTACCACGCGGGTGAAACCGCGGGGCACAGATGATCTAAATGTAATCTGACAACGCCTAATTTAAGTAGAGACAATAGCTTCTCATTAGAGTAAGAGACAGACTTATCTGTTAGAGATACAAAGGAAGTATCGCAGTACAGATATAGATGTAGACAGCATCTATCCAAAAACTAAGGCCGCCATGGTGGTAGATCTGTGCCGCCATTTGTGACACTGGCTCTTAAGTTTCTTTACCTGTAACTTTTATTTCTGGTAGGCACAATAAAGAGTTTGTATAAATCTATTATACCGACCCGGGTATGTCCTAAAACTGCGACAAGAACCACCGGAGGATGGGCAGCAGCGTCCTGTTAGTACACGGTGAACGTACTGCGATCTCCAAGCCACCTGTCAAGCGTGGGGATTATGGCAACACCCCTCTGTAAGAGGGAGGCCTTGTTCAGCAGTGGACATTTAATGGCTGATGATGTGATGTGATATATCTATTAACAACCTTTCAAAGCTTCAAACTTCTGATTCCTGCTGCTACGCTTTCTATGAAATGAACATGATTGTGATCATCAGATATTCCGATATAGTAAGTACTTCATTTGAACTCGTCTGAAAGTTCCACAACAGTTCCCGCTGCCAAGATCCGGTAGGTAACTAAGTTCAACATCATTAAGCCAACAATCGTACAATACACAATACTACCTACGCACACAATCGAATCACCAATCTTATCTCGATATGCCTTTGTCTCTTTGGTTCCAACGTTTCAAGTGCAACATCTACCTAGATACGGTTACCTATAAATGCTTATAGTCTATCCATATAATAAAATCGTAGTCTATACATATAACAAAATCGTAGATATATAAAACTGTAATTGCAATATATCAACAAAAAAATCCCACAGGGCGTCTTAAAATAAGCAGCTGAACACGTTATGACAGTTTTTAGAATTTTGTCTGTTTGTATGTGCACGCAGATCTCCCAAACCACTGGACGGGTTTTAATGCGGTTTTCACGAATATGATTAACTATGACCAAATTGAAGTACAAGCTATGTTATATCGCGGACAACAGCTAGTTACATAATAAAGCAACCTATAATAATAATTATACATAATAATATTTATCATTAATATTTTTATATTTTTCATAGATATTTGGGGTCTAGACGACGGACATATTCGAGGATATCATTGTACTCATCATTATAAGCAACTTTTATTGAGGGCCAACCCTGAAAATCGTGAAACAATATCTGCTGCTCCATATAGAATAATGTCATTCACACACCAGGAAATGCATGGAATAGTTTTGATGAGGAGATCCGTAGACGAACGAAAGTCACCGAGGTAGGCCACTGGATTAGCAAGTTGAAGTGGCAGTGGGCAGGGCACACATCACGCAGAACAGATGTCCGATGGGGCCGAAAGGTTCTGGAATGGAGACCACGGACCGGTAAGCGCAACGTAGGACGTCCACCCACAAGATGGACAGACGATCTAAAAGAGACCGCAGGGAAACACTGGATGCAGGCCGCTTCCAACCGGCCCTTTTGGAGATGGATGGGGGAGGCCTATGTCCAGTAGTGGACGTCCTATGGCTGAAATGATAATGATGATTTACTGCTTGTCAAAACTTGGAAACATTACTTGTTTTTCAACCGACTTCCAAAAAGAGGCGGTTTCGACTGTATGTTTTTTTTTTATGTATTTTTGTTACGCGATTACTCCGCCAATTTGGAATTGTTTTTGATGATTCTTTTTTTGGTTATTAGGTCTTATCTCATAGGTGGTCCCATAATTTTTTTTATCGACATTGATTTAGCGCTTTTTGAAAAATCTACAAAAACATGACAATAAGTAACGAATTCAATGTACAATGTAAACATTGTACAGTGCCACCAACTTAGCTGTTAAGGTGGACAAAATTGGAACTACAGTTATTTCTTGGTGAATTTCATACTTTGTTCTTAACTAGCGACGCTGTCAACTAAACAGCAAACATAGAGGAACTGTTCCTACAACTTCAAAAAAACAAAGAAGTGTCTCCATGGCGACCGGGCCCTGTTGTTTTTCGTTAAATTTTTCATGACCATGGATACAAAGTATTTCAGTCGTAATATTAAACAATATTTTCTACTTTTTAGTGTCGTGTCAGTTTGTAAATGTAGGTATAGCTAAGAGGTATAGTCATGAAGTCGGTTATTTTTTTTCTAAATATTCTAATTATTTATATATATCTTACAACAGACATTATGTCATCGACTTTGCCTGCATGTGCATGATCAGTTTTCCTAGATTGTAGCAGTATTTTATAGCAATAAGATAAAAAGTGATCAATATGTGTTTTTTAATATAGATATTTTATTTAATAATAGGCTTGTGTTTGACCGCCAACTCGTCTGATGTTTAGCGTTGATGCAAACTACGATGGTATACGCTTGCCTAGGAGGAACGCGATTCACTCGTGATTTGAAGACACCTAGAGACTGTATCCCGAACTGTATCCGATAAAAAACCGATAGACTAGCAACTTTGCGCCGATGCTCACGACTAAGAAACTTATTAGACCGAACTAAGGATAAAAAGGAAGGTTTTAAAAAAAATACTAGACATCCTAGCCGAGATCATGAATTTACAGTTTTAATGCGTAGGTTCGATGATCTGTTTGCAGTTCAATCAGGTTGCTCCTCCGGTTAATTCAGCTGATTTGATTACTAAATTGACGACTACTAGTTTGACCTTATTTTTTTATTATCAGTTTGTAGTGTAGCTCCTATGTGTATATATTTTTAAATATAATTATTTGAATAGTATTATATAAACTAAAAAGTAAAACTTAAAATAACTAAATAAAAGCTACAATTAAACTAAAAGATGAATGTATAAAATATACAAACAGACGGCGTTTTTGTTTTGTAGTAGGTACAACTACTACAAAACAAAAACGGCGTCGAGATCACCATCATGCGGCAGGGTTCCCAGAACACTGGCCGAGTTGCCCCGCTGTATAGCAATACTTAGCTTTTGAGAAAAGTATGTGCCAGCTCTAGGATCCCCCGAGGCGAGGACCAGCCTAGTCGAAATATCCTTGCTTGCATGTTTTTAGTGTCGGACGACCACGGGCCCAGTGTCTCTACAGCTAAAGTGTTTAAAAAAATAAAATAAAAATAGGCTTGCGCTTGACCGCCAACTCGCCTGATGTTAAGCGATGATGCGGTCTACGGTGGAGCACGCTTGCAAAGTATTATTAGATACACCAATTTTACACTCCTACCTATATCAAATCTCAACGTGTAATTTAACTAGGGACTTTGTCGAAGAAACCTTTGCCCTCAAAAAAGTTTGAATTTAGCAGGTCTTCATTTTTAAACATTTAAAGTACAGGAAGTTGGATAGATCATAATGAGTCCATCTAAACAAGCAGTGTTTCATCAATTAACTAAACGTCCTAGTAAACGTAACGTGACACACGATGTTTATTAAACTTAATTAAGGAGTTGTTAACTCAAACTCATTCACTACCACTAGTCCGCCAAATGACTGCCTCTGTAAACACTAAAGTTCACTAACAGCCCACAGCTGAAGGGCTGGGGCCCGGCCACCTCCAAACAGCGCTGAAACAGCGCAGTGTGGAAAATCACGTGAACGTGAACCTTAGCGCACTGAGATACGGTTCGCGGTCGCGCAACTTATCGCAATCACCTACACAAAATCGCTTAAAATAGGTAGCCGTAAGGTCTTGCATTGGAAATTGACTATACGGAGCTACGAATCCTGATGTGTGAAGGCTTCTGTTGTCTCACTAGCGCATTTCAAAGTTTTTAAAGATACGATCCAAAATCAATGGGTAAGAATTAATCTGATTGGGCACTACTTTTAGAATAACACAGCAAATAGTAGGTATATACCTAATGCAATTTTCGTGGTGATATTTTATAGAAAAACTACATAATCTATTTTTCTTTCTCCTCCGCTATCCTAGTAAATAGGTAACGAAAATTACTTCATACTGTTTGCATAGCAATGCTTTTATCACAATTTTGAACTGACACAATTTGAAAACTATAGTAAGTACCTACTAAACACAAACAAGCGCTACCATAACGTAAATCTCTGAATATGAATCTGTTTTATAGGAATTCTCATAGTTTTCAAAAAGAAATATAATAAAATTAAAATATGAATAAAAAATGTGATAAAATAAAAAAATATTTTTAATTATTAGATATTTTTAAGCAGGTAAAGTACACTAATATGAATTTAATTGGTTATTATTAGGTATATAAGTTTGAAATAATATAACATTTAGTACAAAACTATTGTAGGTATGTCCGTTAAGTACGAAGCTGTTGAAACTGAACCTATGCAGTTTGGAAATAAATGATATCTGATTCTGATTCTGAAAAAAAATATGATTTTCTTGAAAATCTGATCTATTTAAATAATTAATTCTATACACACAATTTAAATTACTTCACTCGATATAAAATTCCAAAAACACCAATTTTTTAAGTTATACCATTTTATACATAAATTTTTAACATATTATTAAAGCTATTAAAATTATGTGAAAGTTCAAATAGCAATTTAGTATGAATTTAGGTCTGCGACGTTACGATCGATGTTTCTGTCAACATTTTCTTTCTAATATGACATTTGTATGCAAATCTATACTAATATTATAAAGAGGAAAGATTTGATTGTTTGCATTGAATAGGCTCCGAAACTACTGAACCGATTTGAAAAATTCTTTCACTGTTGGGATGCCGCACTATCCCCGGTTGACATAGGCTATATATCCCGGATTCGCCCGTGCGAAGCAGGGGCGGCCTACTAGTAGTAAATAAAGATCAATGTTTGTATCGTAGTATATTTGTAGCAAGGACTTTGTATACCGTCTTGATTTGTAGTAAATAAACATTTTTCATTTCAACACGTATCAACCTCCTAATTTTGGGACTCACCTTGTCTTGAATAGAAACAGCGAAAAACTATTTGTTTTTGATTTTTATTGCATTTTTTTATTCTTTTTTAATACCACTATTATACCATCAAAATGATAACAAAAAAGCCAATTTGTCATGTTTTGCTGGTCAATGCTGAGTTGCCACCATAAAAGAATAATATCTATCCATGAAATGATGTTGATGCCTTAATTATATCATTATATCCACATAAGAAGGTATGAGAGTAAGGAGTTCCCAAGAAAAGAAGCAAACGTAAATAATCTTGCATTATTAAAGTCAATACACTAGTTTTAAACCACAATGTCGAAAATATATTGAGAAGTATCGTAGAAAATGGAAGACGTGCAGTGCTAGCGAATGTTGTCTTATTAAATATGTACGTTTATGTACGTAGCATAGTTTTCACGTTGCTATACCTGGCTATACTATATATGTGCATAGGTACTCGCGCTGTTTTTTGAACCTGAATAACATAAAAAATTCAACGTTTGGGTTATGAAAATAGATTCTGGTTGTTTTCTCTGGCCAAATGTTATGATTATACTTTCGGAACTGTTTTGAGAACATCCAAATGTTAATTGAAGATTCGTTGTTTGAGACATTTATCTTTCATCAATGATAATTATTGAATGAATCTGAGAATCTTATTTCCGTTTTTTGTTATATTGTTTGGTTGTTTGTTAAATGGTTCCGGTTTTAGGGTTCCGTACCCAAAAGGTAACAACGGGACCCTATTACTAAGCCTACGATGTCTGTCTGTGTCTCCGTTTGTCCGTTTGTCCTCCCTTTAAACGGCTGTATCTTTCGAACCGTAATAGATAGCCAAATGAAATTTTCATAGAATATGTGAGGAAATCCGCTACGACCCAAAATATACAGCCTTTAAAAGATAGGACAGACGGTAGGCTTATAGTTATACCTAAAGAGGGACCCGTTGACACCCTATGGAAACCTAAAACGTAGGTTTAGGAGTTAGGACTTTGAAATAGTAAAAGAAAGCTTAGAACTCTATGATTCCTATTATGCACAATTTAAAAAATAATAATGCTACTGTACAGAATAAGGACCAAACAACCTACATTAAGTTAGAACAACTATTTTCTTTTTTCTCCATAGACCGCTTGAGTACTTGGAATTTTGATCTGTTGTAAGCACGCAAGCACCATGGAACGTAATAGAGGTTATTAAAATGTGAATATTTCCACCGTAACCGTAACTTGTAAAAGCCGAATAAATCGTTTGAAAAGAAATATCGATAGCCCCAAGGGCCGATAAAGGTACAAAAAGGTTGTTAGCTAAATGGTAGGCGTTAGTTGAATTATTGTATTAGGTTACTCGTATTGGGCGTAATCAGATTATATTAGCTACATTTTGCGCCTGCCTGCAGACATTTTGTAGGGGGTTTGAAGGCGCTCACTGGCGCTAAGTGGTTCACATAATTTTATTAGAAAGCTCGAAACCTTAGAAGTGGTATGCGAGCGTCAGCCGGGCGCGTGCGAGGTTCCTTGTCGGCGGCAGCCGTCGCCGCCAGGTGCCTGCCAGCTGACTGCACCCCAGGACGATGTCAGTGTCAGAGTGTGCCAGCCGCGTGCCACCTTTCTCACTAATTTAATACTAGCTAACATTATTATCTTGATAGCATCTGTCGTAGACCCAACCAGCTTTGTAGTTCGCTTGAATGGAACAGAACTATGAACGCTTGATATTTACGTTTATTTAGATGTAAAAAAGTAATGAGTGAGTAGATTTCCAAAAAAACTCACAGAAAAGCTGAACCCATTTAACCTCTTAAGAGACGTGGGTTTCTTTTATATTTTTAACCCTCAACGCAAAACGAGGGGTGTTATAAGTTTAACGTGTACGTATGTGTGGCTGTGTATCTGTTTGTCCGTCTGTGGTATCGTAACTCCTAAACGACAGAACCGATTTTATAGTTTTTTTTAAAGGTGACTTGATCGCGAGTGTTCTTAGCTATGACTCAAGAAAATTTGTTCAGCCGTTTGAACATTAAATATCATCTCATTGAGCGGGGGTTTAAATTTTTTTTTATTCTTGTCTACTGCTTGTTTTCCGCGGAATGCTCTGAAGAGCATTCAACACTGTCAAAAAGTTCACACCCACATCTTGCAAAGCTGGAAATCCCACATTGTCCGGTTTCCGCTGCTTTCTTGCGGCGGCGGATACCGTTTACCATCAGGCAGACCACATGCTTATTAGCAGTAAAAAAAATATATATTAAAGTATACCTACATGTTTGACTTGAATTGACAAGAAAGTCAAAGATAAACAGACACGTTTCGAAGTTGAATGAAACAAGTACTAATTCATTATTAAGTCGAACCGAACTATTTATTATCGTAAAACGAAAACTATGAATGAAATTGTCGAGCGTCTTTGTTGGTATGCATCCTGTCTATTGTGGCCCTTAATGCCAACATCGTTCTGACCGTTGAGTTTATTTTCATTGAAATTGCTTAGTCGTCTACCTGTCACCCTGTCCCAGCGAACGTGATATAACAAAAGATGTGTACACAAGAATAAGAACCGAAGCGGTGCGAGCGAGGTGCGCTGGTATTGTAGTTCGCCTCCGGCATTGTGCGTGCCGCCCTCCGGCCGTCGGCTGCCGCCGTCTGCCTGCCTGCCACGAGTGGCCAGGTATTTTATGAATGAACGTGCCGGGCTGGTGAGCGGGATGATCGGTTGCATCGCAGCCAGGTAAAAAATTATACTTTAGGAATTCTTTGGACGATCCGCTTCGAGTAGGGCTCCTCGACTCGGCGGCCAAGGAGCACCGCAGAGAGGGGCGCGGGGAGGTGCCGGCGCGCATGCGTGTCGTCCCCTCACCGAGGCGAGCGCACGATCCTTCCCTCTCAGTTGATTCAAAGCCGTCGCGGGTGTGCGCCGTGCCGTCATGTACCGTTTTCCAACTTTCTCGAGTAGTGATGTGATTCGATACCGACATATAAAATCGACGTGTTAATCAAATTGTTTTGCAACTTTATGATTGTTCAGTTCCGAGACACGAGTGAGCCGAATAGTGAAAGAAATGATACAGTGACTTGAGATTATAATAATAATATAATCAAAATGAGGTGGTTTATAGTGACGATGAGTGTTATGGTGTGGGAGCGTTGTTTCGCCGGCATCGCTCCCCCCGGGTCCTGCCCGGTAGTGTGCGCATGCAAGTGGAAAGGTGGCAAGCAGACGGTGGAGTGTGTGGACCGGGCTCTCATCACGGTGCCTCAGCCCGTGGACCCCGCCACGCAAGTACTCGACCTTTCAGGGAACAACCTCCAGATCCTGCCGCAGGAAGCCTTCGCCAAGACGGGCCTCGTCAACCTACAGAGAGTGTATCTGCGTAATTGCAATATTGGCCAAATACACGACCGAGCTTTTAAGGGATTGACTAATCTAGTAGAATTAGATCTTTCACATAATCTATTAACTCAAATACCGTCTAACAGTTTTAAGGATGCTCCATTTCTCAGAGATCTCACGTTGGCTCAGAATCCAATATCAAAAGTCCATTCAGACTCGTTGAGTAATCTTGAAAGCATTGTTAAACTTGATTTGTCCAAATGTGACATCAGAGAGATTGCCGCCGACGTGTTTAGAAATTTGCGTTCCCTGGAGTCATTGAAGCTCAATCACAACAAACTCCGAGATCTACCTTTGAGTTCATTAGAAAAATTAGAGAAGCTAAGAGCTATAGACTTATCTGATAATCCATGGACGTGTGATTGTCGACTTCGGGAACTTAAATCGTGGTTGGCGAAACATAAATTGCTTTCAACTCCCAGTTGTTCGGCGCCAGCTCGGCTGGCAAATCGACCATTTTCTGACCTACCTATTGAGGAGTTTGCTTGCAAACCAGAAATAGTATCTATCAGCCGCCATGTCGAGGCAGCAATCGGCGATAACGCTACAATCATTTGTAAAACAGAAGCCATGCCTAGTGCTAATATAAACTGGTATTGGAACGGTAGATTGCTGCAAAATGGAACCAGCTTTAACTCGCATCAGAGAATTTACATATTTGAAGATGGAGAGGCGAAAAAGAAATCAACTTTGATAATAACAAACACCCAAGAAATAGACTCGAATGAATTCTATTGCGTTGCTGATAATAAAGGAGGCAATGCAGAAGCTAACTTTACAGTGCACGTAACGCAGATGGTAAACGGGATGGCCTCACTGGGTAACGCACAGATAGCGAGCCTGGGAGCGGCATTGTTCCTAGTCATTGTTGTTATTTGTTTAGGTTTACTTATTACTTTCGTCAGATTTCGCCCCACACCTGCTTGCGAAAGTAAAACACCGAACACTTTAGACAGAGTGGTGTCAGGAAACGAAGTGCACCCAACGGCGACGGATAGACCTCACGTCGCCGTTCTCGCAAACAGGCAAGAATCGTCAAATTATCACGATTCGAAATGCAACCCGGTTTCTAAACCACCGAGAGTCAACGATATACCATACACTACTAACCATTACGAAGGTAGAGGAAGCGTAGTGACCGCGGGCGGACCCGTCGTCGTCTCTCCCACAGTATCCGCTTCCATAGATCCAGATCTGATCAACGACACTCGGCCGGAAAGCGTCATGAGACCCGGGAGCGGCGAATACGCGCGTGAGGCTTCAGACTCACTGTATCCGTCCGGCCTCTGGGAGCAAATGAAATTGAATCAGAATAGCAACCTGTCGAGAGCCGTGAGTAGTGCGATCCCGGCGTTCTATAATGACCGCACGCCGATCATCGAGAACAGCAGCGTGAATGGGTCGCAGGAGGAGCTGGGCTACATGTCACGCACGTTCCCGCGGTCGCACGCGGTGGCGGCAGCGGCGCCGGCCGCGGCGCCCGACGCACCCTACCCGCCTGACTACGGGCTGCCGGTGGGCGGCGCGCGCACGCTGCGAGTGTGGCAGCGGGCGCCACCGGTGCTGCCGCCGGTCTCGGCACTCAAGCGCGTTCTCACCATCACCAGGCCCTCTAACGAGGACTGCTTCCAGGATGGATGTGCGACAGACGTATGAACTCTCGTGCGACTGTGTCTTGTTACATATCTAGAGATCGCGTATCAGAATTTATTGTACATTTGTATGTAAAATTTAAGCTAGAATCATCCTATACGTAAGGTACGTGTATGTATACCTAAGCAGGTTGTTAGTGTAATATTTTTTGTATTATATAATTTATTTAGAGTATTTAGAGTATAAAAGGAACGTTTAGGTACTTTGGATCCGACCGCGATGGATCCACGACTGACTAGTTGAAGAAAGTAAGTGTAAATTTCGTGATATGGAACGGTATTGACTATAATCGCCAAATAATTAATACTGATGTATAATCTTCATTGTTGAAACTCATGTAACATGTTACATGATAATATTACTAATAGTAATGGTGTGTACCTAAGGAATACACAATTTATCCAAAGATATATACAATTCCCCAGAAAAATAAGTCTATGTTACGAAGGTTATTATTATGACTGTAATGCACGATCAGTGTTACTTGATGTACAATAAATAAATGTGTAAAGTTTTATGTTAAAAAGAGGTTTAGCAGTAAAATAAAAAATAAATGAGGCGATTGTATGATGTAAAATTTGTTTGAATTATAAGATTTCATTATTGAAACTTACGACTTATTTTGCTGCACACTGATCAACATTTTATTAGGTACTTATCTATTTTTCCGCCATACTTGCTTGGTGCGTGTGATTTCTAAAACCAAGGATACTGCGGCCATAAGAATAGTACCTAAATGCCAGTAACTCATAAACGGATCAGTCATTCATTATATAAAATATCAATGAAATGCTGGAATCTCTAAACTGTCACACAATTTAATTACAATTTGATAAAAAAAGATTAAGACCAACCGCTTTGATATCTCGCTGTTTAAAATAATTAATGAGAAACCTCTGGCCAGGATGAGGTAAAATAAAAAGAAATCGAAGAATCGAATGTATTGCAGGGAGGCGCTGAGAAGGCGACAAAAAAGGAATAAAATCTCAAGCTTACCTCCGACGCACCGAAGAAAAACCGGTTAGCGTTATTTCATTTCCGTTCAATTCAGTTTTTTTATTAGAACCGAACCTTAAACGGGTTCAATGGAGTCGAGAATTTCGAACCGACGTTATTGTTGGACGGTAGACTTTTTCTAACAGTTTAGTGTTAAATGATGCAGTAGATTTATTTATGTAGACTTACTACCTGCACTGAATGATTTTTTCAGATTCATTCTAAAAAGAATTCATGATCAACTTACAAGGTATATTATTATATACGAGTAAGCTAGTCTCTGCGCTATAGGGACTTTAAGCACAGTGTTCTTGTAAACCAATGCCTATTATTATGTACTAGCAACGCCCCGTAGTTTCACTCGTTTTCCTGCAAAATCTGTTTATTTTTTCTTAGTAATAATAATGTAGGTAAAGCCAATTTGTTTATTCAGGATAAAAGCTAGCTCCAAACCAATTTCTATTGAAATCGTTTCAAATCAAATTCATATTCCAAAGTATTTATTTCTGGACGGCTAAATCTATGTTTAGATAGGAAATAAACAAAATATAGACTTAACATTATTACACAAAACTAATACACAAATATTTCTGCATCTCTGGAACTTCTGCACTAATGACTGAGTAAGAAATAATATATTTCCTACTTAGTCATCACCCGCACAAAATGCCTAAGTAAAGGCGCGTGAATACAGCTGTTACTGAGTTAAGTACGGACAAACATTCAACACACTTTCGCATTTATAATCTTAGTGCACCGAGATACAACACATATAGAGACACAATCGTGCCAAAAAATGTCCGAACCAAAACTCGGCGCACGCTACGAGTTGCGTAGACTTTTTGGTTAGTTACAAGGTAACTGCGATCCGACTACAACGCCGCGCGATGTCAGAGCTACGATGACATAGCGGACAACTAATGTTGAACTCTATGCAAGCGACATAACGTCTAAATTGGAGTAAATGTGGCATTGTTATAGTATATAATCGATACAATCCATGTACAATGACGCTCGGACGTTTTTTAATTGTTTTCACTGAGAGATTATGACTCTATAGGAATTGTATCTCGATGTCTTAGTGTGATACTTAATATAAAATTTACAACACAGACCTCTACTTAGTTGAGTTATGTGATGAGATTAAGAAAGTGAAAATTTCTCACAGCCTCAAGTTGCTTGTTATTAATAGCATTGACATTTAAAATGACTACATGCGTAGAGAGACTCTTCGTATGTTCGTATTGTAAGCACCTACCTTTGAAAATAACTGTGTGGGTGTATCCGAAAAAGGGGCGATGGCCGAACGTATAATTCTCACCATTCAAACATTTTCGGATACCGGCTTTCATAGTAGATTTATTTCTGAGATGGAATTTATTCACAAAAAATATATGAAGTATAATGTAGAATTAAAACTAACACGAAACATAACTATTAAAATAACAAGTATATACCAAATCCTCAAACGTTTGATTTTCTATAAATCTTCTAATGTCTATGGGCAGTCCAACTGTTTAGGTAGTATTAGTTAATAGCTTATGTATTTTATTTGGTTGACAAAGGCGTATACCATTAAAAAAAGCTATATTCAAAGTTGAAAACTAATATTATCAAACTTTTCTTTCTTAACTAGGTACAGTTGCTTATCTTTTGAAGTCCTTTTTGTTTAGTATAACATATAGCATTTCTAGCTCGTTTGTAGACAAACTCTCCATGTGGTTATTATCCACGTTTTCTTTGTTTAATTTAACTTTTTTCGATAGTAGGTATTGATCTATTTTTATTAAATATAGTTCAAGATATTTCAAAGTTTCGACTCAAATCTACAAACATGCCTATCTACTTGTTAGTTGTTAAGTTAAATAAAACCTGTGAATCTTTCCCATGGGCTGTCTCCAAACACAGGATGTTCTCTGTGGTTGAGCACACAATGATAGGCTCGAGTATATTGACCTGTAATGTTTCGAACCTTTATTGCTAGTGGCCAGTGACTCTTTGATTTAGTACGGAACAATGCATTATGTTTTGTATCGAAAACAGAACCCTTAATTATATGGTCAATGCCTAAATATTGTGGTTATGCAAACGTGTGTTCCATTTGATTCATTAGAATTTTCATCTGACTTCAAAAATGAGGTTCACATTTTGACTGTTCTTGTTTGTGTATGTCTTTTATTTTATTTTATCGAATTTATTATATCTCAAGAGTGATTCCATTTAAATTTGAAGAAAATATTCCACCTCTAAGGTTAGAAAATTAGGGGATGAATCCTGCTTATTAAATTTCATCCATTCTTTTTTTAACTTTTTAGTTTAAGTTGGTACATATAGGCAAAGTTTCGAAGTCAGTTATTTTGTACAAATTCTCTTTTCAACTTATCAGCTCGGAAAAGTTTTCTTTATCGCTTAAAATCAGCGCGCAAAATTTGTTTTTATACGCTCGCGGAAAGTAAATTCGAAATACAAACGTGACAAACTATTGTCTAAACTTCACACTTTTCGGTATTAAAACATTTTAACCTCTTTGATCAGCACCTCAAATAGTTAGATTCAAGGAGGTTCCTATCTTAACAAAGAAATAATACTAATATAATACTTAATATATTACAATGATTATGAATACTAATACTATAGTATTAGTATTTGATCCCGGAAAAATTTAACAAAACAAAATTTAATACGGGTTTCAGCTATAGTACAATATATTTTTCTCCCTAAGGTGAGGTGAAAAGTTGTGTGTTCCACTCGACTGCAAAACTGATTTGCTCGTGCTGTTGAATTCTACGATACGCTTACGATTAAACTTACTCTCTTTGCTAGTGGTTCAATTTGAGAGTCCTTCATTTGCTCTAGATTCAAAACCAGGCACTCACGCTAAATAACAACTTAGCAGCCTAGTAAAACTGAGTAAAACAAATAACTATTAGACAGCCCATAGACCGGTGAAGGTCTAAAGACTCCAAATGCTCAAGCCAATAATATAAAATAAAAATTAACATCATTGGGTTCAATCATACTTATCTCTATCTCTACATAGTATTAAATATATTAAAGTCTTTCCGCGTCTTTCTGTCTGTATGTCTGTATGGCCGCTAACTCCTCCTAAACCACGACAAGGATTTTTATGCGGTTTTCACCATCAGTTAAATACAATTTCACGGAAGGTTTATATATATAACTAACGACCCGCCCCGGCTTCGCACGTAAATTACACCCGTGCGAAGCCGGGCGGGCGGGTCGCTAGTAATATTATAAATGCGATAGTGTGTTTCTTTGTTGGTTTGTTTGTTCCTCTTTCACGCAGCAACAGTGCAACGGATCGACCTGTTTTTTTTTTGCATGGGTATATATTTCAAGGGTCGGAGTGTGACATAGGCTACTTTTCATCATCATCACCATCACCAATTTTCATCACTACGCGGGTGAAACTCTTCGCGTAATCGTAAACTCTCCGCAGCTCCTCCTCGCGTCGTGCTCCTCATGTCTGAGGGTCGTGACCCCCACCTCCCATCAGTAAGCAGTTTCACCCGCCTAGACAATCATATTACATGGTAATATAATTGTACCATTTTTTACGGGATATCCTATGTCACTATATGGCCTTCCAACTATACAAACTACGCAAACGAAAACATCAATCTGTTGTTCTGTTGCTGCAAGAATGAAGAACAAACAAACTCATAAATAAAAACACTTTCGAATTTATCATATTTTATAGTAGAATATGATTATTAATATTTCTTTAAATACATTTTCTTTTTTTTCATGATCTCCAATGGTGTTCTTAAAATTAGTATGTTACTTACACCAAAAATTAAAACAAACTTGTGGTGAGCAGTCGTTCTGTAGAGCGTTTATCTCGCTTGCTGAAAAAATGCAAAGCAACAAAATACAATGCGCACAGTAATGTATGCAAAGCTTTTTCGCTACTTATCCAGTTAAAAGCAACCCCTATTTAATGAATAACTAGCAACGCTGCCGGCTGCCAGCTGCACATGGGAGCTGTAAAGCCTCAAATGCTCGTTTCAACAAAGTCTTTATTTGGCAAGCTGTTTCGACAGCATCCAGTGTAGGGGTTGGGGAAGTTGGATCATAGCATAGATAGACCTTGCTCCTTTAAGGCAACGTTCACTGGCTAGAACTATTTCTTTCGCACGGTTTTAATATTTTTAAAGATAAATAATCAGTGAATGAGAATTGATATAAATTAATCGATAAAAAGCCCTGGTAGCTCATTTGGGAGACCGCTAGACTTGAAAGCGTGAGGTCGCGGGTTCAAACCCCAGGCCCGTACCGTTGAGCTCTTTGGAGCTTATGTACTGATTTTCATACCACTGGATTTTCGGTGAAGGAAAACATCGTGAGGAAACCTGCATACGTACGGAGAAGGAATTCAATAGCGTATGTGAATCCACCAATCCGCACTGGGCCAGCGTGGTGGATGTGGTCCAATCACCCTTTCGGGGGTAGGCTAAAAGTCCAGCAGTGGACTGTTAAAAGGCTGATTATGATGATGATGAATAATGTTTTATAATGCCTTTACTACATTTAGTGCCGTGTTTCGTGTGTTGGCCATTGAAGAGTTCCTTTATCTGGAGCTAATCCTGGATGTCGATTCAGGTCATGCTTACTATAAAAATGCATTATCATCGGAACTGAAACAACGTAAAAATTCAACTCCGTAGGATAAGCGGAAGTGTTTCTCATTCAGCTTGCAAGATTTGACCTAAACAAACTAACATACAAACATTGTAAGTTAAATAAAAGCTTATAAAAAAACGGATTTAATGGGCTTATTATCATTCAAAAAACATTGCAAACGTCTTAAAGTAATTTTTATGTTTGTTTACATGTTTTATTTTAACTAACGAGATAGAAAAAAAAATCTTTTTTTTTCGGCCTCGCTATCCTACAGGCATAAGCCAGACCTCTTTCGCGACAGCTTTGGCCAGGGAGTGCAGCCTCATTCGTCCATCTCCAATATTGATCCTTGATTGTAACAGGCATTACTTTGCGAAAGTCCACCTTCAAAACTGTTTATGATATGAAATATGCATTGGCGCGCCTTGACAGTAAAAACGACTCGTATGCCGTGACTGCAAACATTATTACGCCTCTGACGCCGTCATGTTTACATCTGCCGGGCGTATTTGTAGATGAATCTCTAGTGTATTTCCGCTTTAAGTACAGAATGGTTTAAGAGATCAATAATTTATTTTTAACATCTAATGAAAATTTTAATGATTCTAATTTATCCAAACCCGAATAAAAGTTACTAGTTATTAATGATAATGCTTTTTTTTAAAGATATACAGATTGCTTGCTAATTTGTGAAACAAATTAATTTATAGGTTTAATTAATTTTTTGTTTCAGATTTATTTAATTTTTGTTTTTCAGGTTAAAATAAATTGGAATTGCGTATTAAAAAATTCCTGTAATATTAATAAGATTTAATTAATCACACATTGAAGCGGAAATTCACTAGAGTTTTGTCTAAGAAAATGTTTTCTCAAAATACTGTTTTATATCGATTGACATACATACACAATTTTTTATACATAGATCGATGTAATATGTCGATAAAAGTTTACAAAATATAAGGTTATATTTCTATCGAATCAAAATTCCATTGCCTTTATCGGTTTCTTTCGAAAACAAATCGTGCTGTTTATTAATACGCACTAAAATAATTTAAACACGTTAATACACAGTAAGTAATTTTAAATTTCCAACTATAAATTGCTACTCAAAGACTAGGTGGAACACCCTTCCATTATATCCATGTCTTATTCAAGACGCTGTAAGGCTTTAGACAAACTGAGAGCACTAAGGACTTACTTAGGTAGCTTTCTCACCTGTAATTGAAAACGTCACAACTGTGCTCAAGCATACTGATAACAAACCGTACTTGTTCATTCAAGTTTGATTTAGAGAGACAATGAAAACGCCTGCGAGGCATTGTTTGAAAGCCTCATATCTATAAATTAATTGAGAAAGCCTGCCGTCTCTTCGCAACTTTGCTGACAATGAACATCTCAGACGTAAGGTGTTTCCCAAACTATGGCTCGGATAAGGGAAACAAAGACCATCGAAATAAACGCCATATTGTAGAACATCGACGTTATTTACTTAACATCAACGGCTTTGCGCTTTCTTCTCGTAAAAGAGGAGACTTTCGCTGATAATAATGATGTTTCGGTGTACGCAACAATGGGAACTCAAGCAGAGCGATCTTGATTGTTCGCCTGAATATTTCAATTGTGCAGAGCTTTCGAGGTTCGCTCTTTGTATATTCATTGCAATCATATTTCGCTGCGGAGCGTTTATTTTACGATTTGTTAGCTGTCGCTATTTACAGTTTACATGGCAACGTAGACGTTTGGGAGTATAAGTTATTTCCTTGGGGTGAAACTTTCGACCAAGAAATTGTGATACAATTTGTAAATGCATTTATCACATAGTTTTGTTCGCTAAAATGGTTTCACTACGAATCCGCAGTTTAATTTATGGTCAGAGCTTGAAACTGTGAATATCGCTCTCAAGGATATTATTAGGTACTTGAACGGCAACAGGAAATTGCATTAGCTCAGAACTCGAATCATCATGTGGCTCTCTTCTATCTTGTATTTTAGAAATGTCTATGCTACGTAGCGCAGTCTATAAGCACAGCATTTCCCGCTCGTTTCTTCGGGCATTTGTCGAGGAAAATACCTTTACTAAAAAAAAAAACGAACGACAAATCGAGTTTGGAGTGAATCGAGGCCGATTAATGCAAGTGCGAACATTGTAAAACGAATAAAAATTGTATTTGGTCGGGACCGCTCGCGGCAACACCGGCGCATGATGGCTCTGTGCAATGAAAATTGATTGATTTTGTTTCACAGTATTATTGACAGGCTTTTATAGTAAAACTCCAATCCAACAACCGTCCCATTGTTTTCTTTCTTGTTGATTTTTTTAAAACAATACGCTGGTAATATGTGGTGATTATAGGCTAAACTAAGAATACGAAGTTGTAACATTTCTGTAACGTCGTCTTTTTTAACCCATCCAACTTGAATCGTGTCAAGATGAGGCGACATGGCGGACATACATTTTTGTTATGTGGCATCGATAATGTAAATTATAATATTAATAAGCTATAGTTTCTATAATTTGAAACGTCACTATTCCTATAAACGGAAAACGAAGTACACATCATCAGCCATTAAATGTCCACTGCTGAACAAGGCCTCCCTCTTAGAGAGGGGTGTTGCCATAATCCCCACGCTTGGCAGGCGGCTTGGAGATCGCAGTACGTTCACCGTGTACTAACAGGACGCTGCTGCCCATCCTCCGGTGGTTCTGGTCGCAGTTTTAGGACATACCCGGGTCCGAAGTACGGAAACGAAGTACGGAATCCTTTAAATATTTTTTTCAATCTCAATACTTCGTTCAGTGGCGTTTATTGTCAAAAATAAAGTAAAATTTTGCATTTTGTGTCTGATTTTAAAATATCTTAGAATACACGGAAAAACTGAACACTATAATCTTTCCTCATGAGAGGATTTTGGCGTCCTAAGTTTTGTGCATTTGCCAGTGTGAAGTAGGTTTTGATTATTAAAAACTCGTCAAACAATTCATAGCCAAAGTCAGACCCATGCAAAGGAGTGGAATCTTTACTAGAGGCTTCAACGGCGTTTTGGAAACAACACGAAAGTACATGTTTCACCTCATTATATCTTGCCCACGTTTAAGTACCGCCACGAATAATTCATAAATAATCATCATCAGCCAGAAGACGTCCACTGCTGAACATAGGCCTCCCGGGCCACACTGAACGAATTTGTTTGTCTGCCATGTTTGTTGCCATAATCCCCACGCTTGCCCCCATACCCGGGTCCGAATAAATAATAATCAACCATTATATTTTCTATGGGCAGTATACCTGTTTTTGTAGTGTTAGTGTTAGTTTGTATTTTGCTTAGTTAATAAAGGCACTTGCTTTAAAAAAAGATTATATTTTTACATTAACACTCGAAAATATACAGATTTAGGAAAATAAGACAATGAGGCGACATTCTTTTCGTGATGGGAATAAAAAAAAACACATATAGTATTTATAAAATGCATTGTGTATCATGGACCCGGGTGTGTCCTAAAACTGCGACCAGAACCACCGGAGGATGGGCAGCAGCATCCTATTAGTACACGGTGAACTTACTGCGATCCCCAAGCCGCCTGCCAAGCGTGGGGATTATGGCAACACCCCTCATTAAGAGGGAGGCCTTTGTCCAGCAGTGGATGTTTGATGGCTGCTGTATGTATTGTGTCAGTGTATGTGTGTTATGGAAAGAGAGATAATCTCTACGTGAAGCATAGTATAAATTAAAGTCGCTTTCCGCGTCTGTCTGTCTGTATGGGCGCTAATTCATCCTAAAACACGCAACGGATTTTGATGCGGTTTTCACCATCAGTAAGATACATTTTCACGGAAGGTTTATATATTTAACTAGCGACCCGCCCCGGCTTCGCACGTAAATTACACCCGTGCGAAGCCGGGCGGGCGGGTCGTTAGTGTGATATAAAAGTAGAAAACAATCCAATCTTAATAAGAATAACCTAAATTTTAGATAAAACAAAACGCAGGTACCTCCTAATCATGCTTACTTTTACTTCGCAAAAGAAATAGTAGAAGCCTTGAGACTATAACGATTCCAACGAAACGATATGTTTCTCCAGTAGAATATGTTACAGACGGCGAAAGCAAATTTCAATTATAATTCTCCGTAGACAAGAAGAATGTTTTGCCGAAATATTTCATAGTAATTCGCTTCCATGGTAACACCCTCGGGTTTCAGTGGAGGTGAAACTTAGGAAAAATATTATTGTGGGTGCGACGTATAGGGCTGCTCTTATGATTGAAGATTATACTAGTGTAGTTAACTAAAGTAATTGATTCGGTGGAGTAAGCAGACACATGTATTGTAATATATTCACCCTACATCTTAGATATATAATAGTTGATACCTACAAACAAAGTTTTTTTCGCAATATTTATTGACAACGAAGACTGAAAGAAATATAAGAACTAAGTGAAGGAACAAAACAATGTGTTAGAAACATTAATGGAGTTCAAAAGCGCTTTATTTTCTTTAAAGAACGACGTGGAGTAGTTTCTAAATAGTAACTCTGTGCTTAGTCTTCTTTCTATTTCAAATTTAGAACTCGATCGAAAGAGACAAAAGACGGATTCCTCACAGAAAAGATTTTTTTTAACATCTATGTTCTGTGGATTAAATATTCCGATGCTACTCTATAACTCACAGAGAATATTTACTTTACTTCTATTTTCTGTGGATTAAATATTCCGATGCTACTCTATCTATACTAATATTATAAAGAGGAAAGATTTGTTTGTTTGTTTGTTTGTATTGAATAGGCTCCGAAACTACTGAACCGATTAGAAAAATTATTTCACTGTTGGGATGCTGCACTATCCCCGGTTGACATAGGCTATATATCCCGGCTTCTCCCGTGCGAGGCAGGGGCGGCCTACTAGTTATATATATGTATATGCTAGTTAATCTAAGAGCGACAACGGGGAGCTGGATTTGAAAGTATAATAAATGTATGCAATTTGATTGTAACACTATTGTATAATAAATATCCTTTTCTTCCGTACATTTTCTCGGGATAATAAGTAAGTATCTAGTGCCACTCTCCGTCCCTCCAAATGTTTCTACAAAAATCACTTCTATCCGTTGCTCTGTTGCTACATAAGAGAAAATAAAACCGACAAACCAAAAAATAGGAGAATATTCGCGTGCGAGAATAGGATGCATGTAATCTCTTCGGTCAACTTTGTCCACCTCCTAACTTGTCAATTTCAAAAGTTGCCAACTTCCTAATTTTTCCATTCCTAACACGTCCTGTTCCTAAGTATCGTTGTACAAAGTCCTGAGTCGTCCACTTCTTAATTCGTCCATTCCATATTGGTCTACTTATTAGTCCACTTCTTAATTATATAATTATATTTCAAACTCTATTACCTCAGACCTGACAAACAAAGGATATGCCTTAGTAGGTAAAATTATCAATCGTGATTTAACGTCCAACCTTTTAACTAAAAAAACTGCTAAACCTGTAAGTACGGCTCACTTATAAATTTTTCACGCACTCTAAGTAACCTATACTGACACTAATGAACTAACTAATATTCCACATGCAAAAAATGCGACAAGGACGTTTGCAGGGTGAGTTTGACTAAAGACATCAAGCTAATTTAGGCCACATGCGTTCGCACCCGTCACGCCCTCTTACCATATCTCCCTCGTTTGTCTAATCTGAGCTCATAACCTACCTATTCATATTCATGTAAAGTAAAGAATGTTGTGCCATCTCGCTACATTTTATTACAAGCTGTCCACAAATTCTGTTGTGAGCTCGGTTAAACGAACTAAGAAAATACGGTCCACAAACTAGTGGAATTTTTCTCCAACAGTACGGGCTTTTTGGACCTTTTGGCTATGCTGTGTAAACCGCTAAGTCCAGGCGAGCTTAAGCACCTTAGGGCTAATACCGGGATTTCCTTATCCTTGCGCCGCGGTCAGCCGGCGCCGTCTTACCATCAATTAGCACGGTGTCAGTATTCATTACTACCCCGTTCGTGGTAGCAGGGATTGTTCGAGCTTCTTTATTTTTGATACTGATTTGCTCGAAATAGACACTAAATTTTAAAAAATAGGCTTGTTATTTTTTTTTACTGGGACAAAATACAACCTAAAACTACAAATAAAGTTAGACTGCCAATAGATCGTTGAAGGTCTAAAGACAACCCATATGCTCATTATTGACTATTGCTTGATATTGACCGCAATCTCGCCTGATGTTAAGCGATGATGTGTTCTATGATGGAGCACGCTTGCCTTGAAGAAACCGATTCACTCGTGACTTGATGACGTCCAGATTGTAACCATCGAGGAACACCCATTCAGGTAGTGATTGCTGCCATACCAGCGTATTCACTAGCATAGTTAAAGTTACCATGGTTGCAAGTCAAATGAGACCTTATTTACTCCAGATGTATAGCTGGAATTATATTTTATGGATCTGACAAATATTTAAAATAAATAACAGCGAAGAGTGGGCAGTTACGGTTAACAATTAAAGTTATGACGTCATTTCACAATAAAATTGTCAGATTGTGCAACGAATTTTTTTGCCTAACAGGAAATTTAACTGTAATGTCGATGTTTGTTAAAGCTAAAGTAAGATGGTGCAACCCACGCTAAGAACTCAATCTTGACATAAGCTCACCTATGAAGTTTTTACTAAATATTAATTTAAAAAAAACATTATAATATAATAAAAAAATTAAATATAAAGTAAGTATTATTGTTTCTTTTTTTGCTTGTTACTTGCAAGCTAGTTGAAATTTAAATAAAATGTTTGGTTACCTCCTTGGTTGGCATGTTTCTAAGTAAAAAGTTCGTTCCATTTTTAAATATTACGTCAGCTATGAGATTTCATAGTAATTTATTCGGATTGCTAAATACGATATTGATTTTCATTCTAACTTCGTTTTTTCTTCGGCCGCTGCTTAATACGTGTAGGTATTTGACCAGTACATCGATTTCGAGGTATCTAGAAGAAGATTGTTAAACTAAACTCATACGACTTGTATATGGCAACTGCGTCAATCATGCGGAGCTAAAAACCCCAACACGGGGAAGAAGAAAAAAAAAGAAGATTGTCAAAATAAGTAATGATCGAATTTTCAAGCATATTTGAGATAATTTAATTGAAATAGTTCGTATTAACGGTTCCTACACTTGCAGAGTTGGTGGATGTAGTTATGTAACTCGAATGATTCTGCGATAAAACCAGAAGTTTCAATAAATTAATGCCTAGGTTAATGAAGGCGCAGGGAATTAACAAGCGAGAACGGAGAACAAACGATTTTGCACCTACATTGAAGATTATCTTTATTTACCCCTTTATTAAGGGTAATTTATACACATGTAGCATGTCGCGGGTGCGAATATTTCACTGGGGAAATATCACGTACAGTACAGGGACAGTAAGAAATATTGTTTTCATGGCATTAGAAAAGGAAATTAAAATTGGTAACACAATATTAAAGACCTTTTGCGCCAACCAACGTGAAAAAAAAAACATGTCTCATTGTATTATTTTCTTAAACTAGTGTATTTTCGAGTGTCAATGAGTGGTGGATTACTAGTATTCGTGGACGTGCTCGAGTTTGGAAAACTTGGAAAAGTGATATAGGAAATGCGAAAAAAAACATTTAAGTATTTTCATGTTCCACAACTCCATAGAAGCCTTGTAAAGCCTCTACCTATTTACAAAGGCATGACTTTGACTTGATCGTGACTTACCTTGCTTGTCTCTGACTGTGACTATGACCTTGTTTGACGATATTTAGTAAAAAATTATAATATTTTATAACTAGACGTGGGAATATTCCTAGGTATTAAGTGCGACGCCAAAATCCTCAAAAAGGAAAGAATAAAAAAAACAATATTAAAAAGTATAGGTACTGTAGTTTTTTATGATTGACAGGCTAGGCGTTTGACGTCAACTCACCTGGTTCATAGTGACGGTGTGGTCTAAGATGGTAATCACGCCTAGCATAGAATGGGAACTGGCTCACAAGTTTACCAGAAATAGCCATTAGAGAAACAATACGACGCAAGAAAATTTGTAAGTCATTTTCGTGTTTTTTATTTTTATTTTATTATACACATGGTTTTAATTGTACCATTTGTACCAAAACCTCTCAAAGGCATCACAGTCTCTACCGTAAAAGCGTGACAATGCTGTCAAGAATTCTAAGATAGAAATAAGAACTATTGTTTCTCCCACAGAAAAGTAGAAAAAAAAACGTTCACATTTCTGTGACTACATAATTATACAGTTTTTTTTCTATGAAACGTATTTTTTAACGCAAGTTCTCAGTTGGTCTCATAGTAAAAGTTGGTGAAGAGTAGGTAAGTTTTTTCCTTCTGTTTTTTTTTTTTCGCAATGTCTGAATTGGTCTCATAGTAAAAGTTGGTTATACAGGTGAGTAGATATAATTACCTCATTTTAGTAGCTTAGTACCACCGTTATGTGTAGCACCCTGTATGTTTTTTTTCTTTTCTTTTGGCAAATGGTGTTATGTGTGCGCTGAGTCCATACTAAAATATGCGCATACAGTGCCAGTGATGGGAAAATTAAAATGCCGCCGACACGACGCGCGTGGCCGGGCTTATAACCACGACCTAACAATATGAAACATCGATCACATGCGTTCGTTTTGCGAAAATACGCCTATGAATGCATGACGGTGATTTCGCCAAATAGAATAACCGCTAACGCTGAAGTGGAGGGACTTCCATAGATAAATATATTTATGAAATAGGTGCGACGCTTATAATGAAGTGAGACGCCTATAGAGACGCTTATATGTTTGAGTAGGATAGAAAACGTAGAAGTTTGATTTCGCACCCGTTTCATATATTCGAAATTTGTATTGAAGTTGCGCAAGACTAAATATTCGGGACAAATGAATAAATAAATTAATAATAATAAAATAAAAAACTGGATTTCATGTGCTATTTGGCTATACTTAGTTCGACTTTTTACTCATTGTTTTTAGAGTTCCGTAGCCTGGCAAGGAACCTTTATGAATTCGTTCTGTCCGTCTTCTGTCCGTCTGTCTGTCTGTCCGTCTGTCCGTCCGTCCGCCCATCCGCCCGTCTGCCAGTCCGCCTGTCCGCCTATCCGCCTGTCCACCTGTCCGCCTGTCCGCCTGTCCGTCTGTCCGTCTGTCCGTCTGTCCGTCTGTCCGTCTGTCCGTCTGTCCGTCTGTCCGTCTGTCCGTCTGTCCGTCTGTCCGTCTGTCCGTCTGTCCGTCTGTCCGTCTGTCCGTCTGTCCGTCTGTCCGTCTGTCCGTCTGTCCGTCTGTCCGTCTGTCCGTCTGTCCGTCTGTCCGTCTGTCCGTCTGTCCGTCTGTCCGTCTGTCCGTCTGTCCGTCTGTCCGTCTGTCCGTCTGTCCGTCTGTCCGTCTGTCCGTCTGTCCGTCTGTCCGTCTGTCCGTCTGTCCGTCTGTCCGTCTGTCCGTCTGTCCGTCTGTCCGTCTGTCCGTCTGTCCGTCTGTCCGTCTGTCCGCCTGTCCGTCTGTCCGTTTGTCGGTCTATCCGGCTTTCCATCTGTCCGTCCGTCAAATTTTTTTAGAACCTTCTTACTTCTATAGTTATTAAGTTAGATAGAAACACTTTATTGTGTACACCAGAAATAAAATTACAAACAGATAGAAAACACTTACGAGCTAGTGTTACTACTTGCCATGCTGATAGGTCATATCATAGAGAAATATACTATACTAGAGGTCATATTAAAAACCTTCATTAAAAATTATTTCAAACATTTTCTTAACTTTTTGAGCTTATAGCTATAAAACTGTATTACATTCAAGTCGTTCTAGCTCAAAGAACATTGAACTTTTTGTAAAATTGTTAAATAATATTTTTCAAGTAGTTCTCTTTTCGAATAAACCATAAAAATAGAATTATGTTGTTGGTATGATGCACCTCCGAAATTTGGATTTTTCTGTGACCACCAATTTCTGAACTATGATAATGTTTAAGATCACAATTATATATTACTAGCGACCCGCCCGCCCGGCTTCGCACGGGTGTAATTTATGTGTGAAGCCGGGGCGGGTCGCTGGTTACGTATATAAACCTTCCGTGAAAATTTATCTAACTGATGGTGAAAACCACATCAAAATCCGTTGCATGGTTAAGGAGGAGTTAGCAGCCATACAGACGGACAGACACGGAATGCGACTTGAATTTATACTATGTAGAGATGACTGGTTACGAAAAACGGTACCCTAGCATATGTGTGTATATCGAGTCTCGACACGCTCTTTTTGTTTTGTTTTTGTGTCATAGATGGCAAACAAGCTGACGGGCCGCCTGATGGTAAGCGATCACCGTCGCCTATAGATACCTGCATCACCATCACAGATACGTTGCCGACCCTTAGCCAGTTATTTCTTTTTAATAAGCTCCAATAATCGCGCGATCGTCGCATTTGCTAACTTCAATTCGTGTAAATGTTACCTATATCACGAAAACAAGGGAATTAATTTTAAAAAAAAGTTTGATCGTCACAGAAAAGAGAAATAAATAAAAAAAAACTTTTCTGTCTTGATCGTGAATGGAATGATGCGAAGAGTAAAAGTACCTGCACATCGGAGTTAGTTTTATAATTTTATTGACTGTGACCCGTCTCTATGAGTGCCTAGGTTTAATTAAAGTTTCATTAATTTGAGTTACGTATCTACGTAAGTTTTTATAATGTCAAAAAGTTAGCTTGTAGAACTGGAGAATGTTTTCTCTTTTCGCAATTCTGAATATGAAATAACTAAGGCCTCAAATTGTTTTTATTGCTTCTCATATACGTAATGTTGTGAACTTACGCAATGTTCGTAACCTATCTAGACCATTACATTAATAACGAGAAGATATTTTCACTTTGGTAACATTTTTTCTTATTTTTTTCTCTTAAGAGGAATTTGGCATTGCACGTCTTGTGTCATTTTGCCAGTGTCAAGTATTTGAAATATTTTTTAAGTTTTATTGGACATATTCAAAGTCATAGTGACAATCAGAGCTATTAAGTAAAGTAAGTCAAGTACGGTCAAGTCTAAGTCATGTCCTAGTAAATTGGTGGAAACATTTCTAGAGGCTTCTATGGAGTTTTGAAAATGAACGAAAATACGCATTTTTCACCTCGTTATTTCACTTGCTCATACTTGAGCACATTCACGACAATTTAATAAATAGTAATCTGCTATTATTACAAATAAAAACTTAAAAATTTCTAAGTTTAGGAAAAAAAAAGATACAACTTTTTTCAATTTGACGCCAAAACCTCTTTGGTAACGTTAATCATCATAATTTTCAGGCGGGTTTTTCTTCGGCTCATATATCTATGTATAACCCATGATACCTACTACCCAAAGGGACGGAACGCTTCAAACAGAAAAAACGAGCAGAGCGAGAGGTACCACGTTTAGCCATTTGTCCCTTTCTAGTGTTGACATAATCACTGATACTAATTCCTCATTACTTTTCATACTTTTTTATATTTTTATACAGAATAGATCTACGTTTGGCCACTAACTTGCCTGATGGTAAGCAACGGTGTGGCCGAGGATGGAACACGTTGATCTAGAAGAAATCTATTCATTCTAGCCTTGAAGATGCCTAGATTGTAGTTCTCAGGAAAGAAGGAGGACAGCAGGGAGTTCCATTCTTGGACAATACGTATCATAAAAGACAACCCAAATCGTTGTGTACGAATTTTTGGAATTTCCACGAGGAAGGGGTGATAGTGTGCTGTCCTTCTACTTGTCCTGTAGTAAAAGGGGGAGGGTGAAAGAAGGTCATGAAGCTTTTGCTCACACTCACCAAAATATATCCGGTAGAAAATAGACAGACAAGCTACTTTACGGCAGTGCTCAAGGCTTTGTAATTTATTGGCGACTAGCTTGCTGTCACCAATCAGCCTCATAGCACGCCGGTCTACGGAATCTAAAGCTTCCAGTTGGTACTTGGCTGCTCCGTCGAATAGGTGGAAGCAGTACTCAACACACGTACATACTAATTTATTCCTTATTTATATCACTACAATAATAAACGGATGCACCCTAAATAACCATGAGAGTTTTCTTTTAGATATTATGTTTCACAAATAAAAATATAAATAATTAAAAATGATGCTGATAAAATCGTGTACGGACTACCCAAATTAATACCAAATTTACGGTTACAATATTTTTCCAAAAGTGGCAACACCACACACTAATATGTGTTCATGAATGTCATTGTATATAAGACATGTAGTGTGAAAGGGACAAATGGCTAAACGTGGTACCTCTCGCTCTGCTCGTTTTTTCTGTTTGAAGCGTTCCGTCCCTTTGGGTAGTAGGTATCATGGTATAACCTCATTTATTTACTCATCATTATATTATGTGATATTCTTCAAAACGTCAGACATTCTGAGAGGAAAATATATTATATTAAATATATATTATCTATACTATATTATTATGTTATCTACAGTCCGGTCGCTGAGAGAAGCGTGTGACAGCTGCAATAACATTGTAAAAATCAGAATGAAAACATTTTCTTATAATATTTTACTGTTGCTGTGTTTGTTGTTGTTGTGTATTATTGTATTGTGTTTGTTATAAAATGTTCTAGGTGTATTGGTTATCAACTAAAATCAGTTATTCAAAAAACTAGTAAAAGTGATCAGAATTTATTGTTTTCGTTCTCTTTTTATATTGTTATGGCAACTATCACATGATTTTGCTCAGTGGTTGCTTTTTAATTGAATTTTATTTTCAGTAGAATTTTAGGATTTTACGCTTAATGAAACATGCCAAATGACACAAACGCAAAATGACACATACCTACACAAAATGAAACGACACAATAAGCATATATATCTCTATAGGATAGATCTCAGAAGATAGCATGGATGTAATATAGGTACCTAAAGGCAATATTAGTAGGCCTACCTAACGTTCATGGAAGTAGGACTATTCTGAGGGATAGATGAAAATTAATACAAAAAACATAAATGCCAATAATCAGACAGATGTCAAAAAGTAAACAAAAACCGTTATCAGTGACAGAATTTCTAGCAGAAACGATCTTGAAATTCACGCCACAGTGAACACACAGCTCTAAAAGATATTAAAAAATTATAAAGCAGAATACCTATCTTGATATTGATTAATGAATCCCATGAAAAAAGAAACCAATTTATGAAAACATAGATGTTGAATAGTTGGCAATCAAAAACTCCTTACTTTGATTAACTTATGCGCCATTTCCATAGAGTCCCATCCACCCTCTCTAGATATTTAATCTAGAGAGGGTGAACTCTTCAAGGAAATGTATATTATACTAGCGGTCCGCCCCAGCTTCGCACGGGTATAGATTATAGCCTATGTCACCCGGGGATAGTGTAGCTTCCCGTCAGTGAAAGAATTTTTCAAATCGGTTCAGTAGTTTCGGAGCCTATTCAATGCAAACAAACAAACAAACAAACAATCAAATCTTTCCTCTTTATAATATTAGTATAGATAGTATAGATATTATGTGAAATGGCACCAATTTTTTTTGTACGTCTACCTACTTGTAAGTTATGCACCTCTTGTCGAATTCTCAAGTACGAGTAACTACGTTTCATTGTAGCGTGCCTATAAATGTGTTTATAATGTAGATGCATATTTACCTGTTTGCTCTCAAGAATGATGCGACGCGCAATATAAAATCTTTCATTTCGCAAGATATTTTCGTGAGAAATATCATACGAGCGATTCAAAAATCGAGCGCTTGCCTTTCCCTGGTTCGAGACGGGATGAACTAAAAGAACGACCTAGTTCACTAAGGAGCTGCGAACTAAACTGAGCGCTCCCGATCGCAAACTATTTGCCCCGTCATTACTATAACTCAATGGTTATGTATCAGAATATTGACTGGAAATATTATAATAATCATAATCTTATATTTCAACAAAATCATCAATCATCATCATTATCAGCCTATCAAGTTTCCACTACTGGGCTGGGCCACAGGCCAGCTCAAGAGAGAGAGTGAGAGAAATGATAGGCCCTTATCCTTCATCAGCCCAGTGCATGTTGGTGAATGTCATTTTAGGGTACCTTCGTAGGGTTTTTCTAATTAAATACTTAAAGACAAAGTTTATATTTATCCCTTTAAAAGTCAGTTTTTAAAGTTTCAATACTAGGTACCTACAACTACTACCTAAGTTATCAGTTTATCAAGAATATAATCCTGGTCAGAAAACAAACGAGAGGATTGCATTATAAATACATAATTAATGTTAAAATGGTATGATGTAGGTACATAATAAATGTATTTTCAAGGCTTGAATCTCATCTCTTATTTACTACCTACTGCCTATTACAGGGAAACATCACTCAACACATCTTCAGAGAACTTTCTAAGTAGGCCGCAAGCTGAAAACAAAATTTCCTAACAAGCTTAAGCAAATTGAGAGCATCTGAACAATAACCATAGCCTACGTTAGTCCTACGTAAGGTAAGTAGTGCGTATACACTATACAGTACAGGGCTTCACGGAACGGTGGCACGAAGCTGAAAGGTCAAAATTAACTCGTTTTATTAGGAGACAAACATAAAATCGTGAAAAAACTTGCCGTTCCAACCATTTAATTTGAGTGTAATTAGAGAAAACTGCTAGAAAACTTTGACGATGTATCATATTATACATTAGCTGCGCCCCACGGTTTCACCAGCGTATTGATGAAAAATGGTGATGATGATGATGAATAGCCTATGTCACTCTATGCCTCGTGAACTATACCCATGCAAAAAATCAGGTCGATCCGTTGTTCCGTTGCAGCGTAAAAGAGGAACAAACATCCATACATCTATACATCCATTCATACAAAGTTTCGCTTTTATAATATTAGTAGGATAATCAAAGCTGGTAAAATGTCATTTCAATGTTTTTTTATCATGATTAAGTTGGACCACCAACTCGTCTGTTGGTAAGCGACGATGTGGCCGAATATGAAGCGCGCAGACTTAGAAGAATACCTCTATTCATAACAGAACAGAAATTAAATGTAGTAACAAATAGAACATTAATTAAGGTAGGTAAATATTTTTTCGAATAAATGTCATTTTTATAATAATGTTTTCGTGATTTCATGGTATCTACGCCCTAAACGCAGGGCGCAGGGTTTTATTAAAGGTTTTCAATATAATGATGACAATGGCCTGCTTTAATTTGGCATCGTACCACCGTACCGTGTATACCTCTTTATAACCGGCTAGAAACAGACAGATTTAGGCTCGAGCCTGCGTGCCTACTTGTTTAAAAAGCGTAAAGAATGTATGCTTATTACCTGCCTTTGTGTAGAGATTTCCTTTTCTCTGCTGCCTTTAACAGGCCTCAGTTGTTACAGCAATTATTATTTACGTAATAGGTATCACTTTCTATTATGAAAATACACTTATAGTTACAGATAGTAACGGATATCTATAGAAGTGTTATGAAATTAAGTACCGTCAATGAAGCTCTGTAGAGTTTAGACGCCAAATTTTAGAGTCGTACTATCATCCAGACAACATAGTTTCCCGAAATATTATCTTTGGATAAAAAAATACGTACTCTTTAACCGATTTCGAAAAGGTTCGAAGGTTCTCATTTCGGCCCTTTTCTATGTATGTACATTGTACAGCTATTACGCCGGCATCTGTAATCCAATTTGCTTGTTTCTTTTTTATCATGTAGGAGAAACACGCGAGGTGGATCTACAAAAATTTCATTAATTAGGGTTCAGTATTTTTTAAACCAGCTCAAATAATATGGATTTTTGCTAGAGCGCCTATGAATTTCACGATAACAAAATATCACTACAATACTTTTTTGTGTCTTTTGTTAAAGTCAAAACAAGGAGGTATTCATGCATGGATGTGTAATAGCATCTATAAATAAACTAGTATTTCGCCCCAAACAGAGTTAAATTCCACTATCTTATATGTTTCACTAAAGACTCTAAAATAAACTATCTTTTTAAAAACTATATTTTCCACCCTTTGTTTGTTGTGGCATATTAACTTTTAATGTTTGTGTTTTGTGGTTTTTTGCAGTCGGTTTTTGTCTATGGGATATTTTACTTTGAAAAAATAATTCTTTACGTCATCTATACTAATATTAAGAGGAAAGATTTTGATTGTTTGTTTGCATTGAATAACGAATAGGCTCCGAAACTACTAAACCGATTCGAAAAATTCTTTCACTGTTGGTAAGCTACACTATTCCCGGGTGACATAGGTAATATTATATTTTTTTAAATAGGTATCGATTACTAAAACTCCAATAATGTAAGCCAAGGTGTAAAAAAATAAGATTTACACCCGTGCGAAGCCAGGGTGCGATGCTAGTTGGATATATTTTTATGAACTAAAAACCAACTGACAATAAACAACTGCAGATCGCGACAAATAAATAAATAAGAAAGCAAAGAGGTTTGAATCAGTTTTTGTTATTACTTCGCTATTACCACTTTAATTATTTTTTTTATTTCTATGTTATTGCCATCTCGGGAGCATAACAAACAAAATAATGCAAAGAAGGATCACATTTTTTTTTTAATTTGGCAGCACTACTTCTGTCTGATCTCATTGACATAAATAATATAAAATCCAAAGTTACTTATTCGGCCCTGCAACGATCTCCATGCTAAAAATCACATCGATCCATTGCTTTGTTGCTTCGAGAAAAAGTAACAAACAAACACACTTTCGCCTCCATAATATTAGTAAGTATGATTTACATTTAGAGCACCATCAGTACAGAAATGTTCCTGAAAGGTAGGTCATAAAAGTGTACAACCCAATACTTATAGGGTAGACTCGCCATTGAAACTGTTGTAGTGTATGTATTTGATTTCACGACTAACAGACCCGAAAACGTAATAAAATATTAATGCCAAAGTGGTGAGGGCAGTATTATGTAACGTTTTCTAATATGGGATCTTAGGGTAAGTCGATAACGATGGTGGGGTTAACCTTTCCAGACTTTTAGTTGGCGTGCGGAAGGCCGTTACCATGTAAAATCGCCCTTGTACCTTTTAAATACTCCCTCCTTGCTCATTATTTAGGTCGTTTATTATTATTACTCGCCATATCTACTGACCCACTAATGTAAATCATGTTAACACTCGCACCTTATTGACGGAACTATCATTTACGAGGTGGTAAGCGTTGCCTTAAATTTACTCGTAGATAGAAACTGCTGTCTAAAATTTAGGTGAACCATTTTGTGAACTAAATTTACAGCTCTTTAAAAATATTGCTGTCTTTTTCAAATGAAAACGTCCTATCCGATTGTTTTAGTTTAGTCATCGGTACAATGAAATTGACGATTCTTTTTAAACGACTTCAAAAACGAGGAGGTTATCAATACCACTGTACTTTTTTTTTGTATGTTTTTTACACAATTACTCCGCCAATTTTAGATTACTACGTAGTACAACTTTTACGAAATAAATCTAACTCAATTGTTGTTATAACAATAATATCAATTCAATTAAATTGTTTAAACCTCAATATTATCCCTGCATTATTGCAGGGATAATCTTGGCATTTCCTGGTTCATCTTGTCAGACGTCTGCTGGCTAATTGGCTAGTCAGAGAATAGTATAACCAGCCTGCAATTTTAGATTAAAGGTCATTCGATAAAGTCCCAGCCGCCTTTAGCAATGGCACAGCTGAAAGGTGTGGTTTAGATATTTTTAGCTTTTGTGGCTGTGTTATATATAGATGATATTATAGGGCTATTGATAATATGTTCCGGTTTTGGTCAGCTCTATATGAGCTTATTAATCCATTTGATCCTATTGATTTAATGTTTAGCTGACCAAATAGTTAAATAAATTGACCGGATGGATTTTCTAGCCGATTAAAATTTTGTTTGCGAAGGCAATATCGTGGCTGATTTTATTACAGCGAACAAAAACATTATTATGCTGACCAAATAATTTAAATACTGACCTTGGCTTGCTGACCAGATAATATTTGCAGCAGCGTATTTGAATAGTTCCCATACCATACTACTATTACAGTACTGTAGGTACTTCAATAATAATAATAAAGCCGTTTTATTTCCAATCCCTTAAGTATCATGCGTGTTTATCTTATTTACTATTTACATTATATTTCACACTATAGATAATATTTGTTTATTATATAAATAAACGTTTAAGGTTTTACAGGTTGTTACAGGTTTTATTAATCACTTTCCTCGTTTGAGTGGATAGGAACCCCTATTTGGGTGTAGGCCTCCTCCAGCTTATTCCAGGTTTCTCTGTCTTTTGCTTTCGTTCACTGTATGACATTAAATAAAACAAATAAAAAATAAATAATATTTGAAATATAAATCAGCAGTACCTACTCCTGTCAAGCTAGTTCTAAAAAATATTTTCTCTAAAGGGGCAAAATATAAATACATAATATATTATAAAAACAATTTATTTGAATTTATATACAATCTGGGCTAGCCCGGGCTAGGTCCCATCCTGCACCATCACATCAGGGTGTTTTTTAAATAAATTAACATAATATAATATAATGTAATTTATACATATTGTGTTAATTTATTTCGAGATTGATATTGTGTGTAACATTTATTCTTACATATAATTCTGATTTAATGGCTAGTAGGTAACTCATTTAATTCTAACGTAAACTTCTACGTATGTAATTATAAAAAACTAAGAATGTGTCTAATAACACGTTTCTTATTGTATCTATTAGGAGGCACACACTTTGACACAATAATATAATGTAAAAAGAGCGTTAAAATAAAATATAAAATTCTTAGCTTTGCGCATTTTTGTGTAGGCTGAAAACCAAAGTTTGGTTGGTACATATTGGCTTAATAAAAATATTATTTACGTATGGCTTCGTAAAATATACAGTAGGTTTAGACGCTTCTTTATTAGCTTCTTGATAAACAAAATGGCAGGATATTACAAAAATAAATGAGCCACCTTTTTCTTCTTATGCTTACGACAGCTTTTATTTATGAGCTAGGTAATTCTTAACTAGTAAATCCTATTTATTTACATTTTACGTGAGGTTATGCGGAAAGGGTGTACTAAGCCAAAAAGGGTACATCATACCTCTCATTAAAAATATCAGCTGTTTTTAGAAAATTGATAATGTACGGAGCTGCTGTAATTTTTTTCGCAATTTCAGGGTTAGGTATCATTATAAAAAAAAAAATAGTTTAACGGACCCCTTTCGGCTTAGTACACCCTTTCCACGTAACCCTATATACATTCACCTTACCTTTTCTACCACGACTTAGCATGCGCACCGCGACAAAATCCTTTCGTCACTTTGTGTGCTTGAACGTGACAAGGCTACGTTTATGTATGCGCCTGTCTCGTTTAAGCACGAAAACAAGTAACTTGAGTTATAAAAAAAACCCAAATGCATTGAATAAATAGTAGGTAAGTGACTGAAAAATAACAGCGGCGCGCTGCGTACCTATCAATACATAATATTATATACTCGTAGTAGATACAGAGCTCCTTCCTACCGCTTTATCTCGTAAAGTCGTAAACAATAGTAGTGTTTTTTTTTTTCGCGGACGCCATATTGAACTCTTGTACTTCAAGCCACTTCCACTATTAGAACGATTCAAATGACACCTCACATGTTGAAATCTGTAGGGCGTACCAAAGAAATCATTATACATACATACATACAATATTCTTTCATACAAAAACATAACCATCCTACTTGTGCAGTCGGGTAAAAAGAGTTGTCAAGTTTTTTATCGCAGTACGCATGACCTACAAAAGACGAGTCAGTAGAAGTAAGAATGGCGTCGATTTTGTCATACTCACTAAACTAAACCAATTTGACAGGACTAAAATTATCTGCCTCGCTTTTCATTTTAATATGTGAGAGAAAGAGGAAGGATGAAGGAGGAAGAGCTGTAAAATTTAGTTTAGTTTAGAGTACGTCAGAATCGATGCCAATATCTGAGTCACGCGAGTCAAAGTCAAATGCTTATGCCTTGTAGGAGGATCATATCGTCATTGTCGACACCTCGTCGAGTCATTCTGTGTAGGTGTACACTGTAGACTGAAATATCTACAGACACAAGTTCTACAACTTTGACAATGTGAGCGCATACCAACTCTGAATCGATGACAACTCCACACGCCCATTGTTTCGTGAGACTACAAACTAGTTTCGTGTACAATGATCTCTATAGTGACACCAATGCAGTCACCCTATGCTGTGATACACAAGGCCAGATCAACATAACTATTTACAGAGGTTGTATGGTGCTAATTGCAAGGATTAACACGCCAGATTGGATCTTGCAGTGAGTCAAATTGGAGCTTCGTTACCGGGAACAGTGCTACGCGATGAATGTCGGCCCGCAATATGCTACACGAACTCTGGTGATGTTATTTTGCACTGCACAATACTGCACATACCGCGTGACTTTTACCGAAACGAACAAATTTTGGTGAGAACATGCTCAATACTCAATCATTTATTGCATAATTATTATGAAGTTCACATACAGATGTTAGGTAGCATGTTTAAATTAAGTAACACCTAATAACCCTGATTGGGTATGGCATAACCCTGATTGGGTATGGCAGTAGAAGCCTGTGCCTTTTTTATATGGAATATAGGTCTACGTTTGGCCACCAACTCGTCTGATGATAAGCGACGGTGTGGCCGAGGATGAAACACGTTGCTCTAGAAGAGATCTATTCGCTCTAGCCTTGAAGATGCCTAGATTGTAGTCAAGCCCACTACCAGTTGGCAGCGTACCCAGCATGCTGGCGGCATTACCACGTTGAATGGCAATGCTTATGCGTTGAGCCAGAAACACGCCAGCATTTTGGTCACGCGTCGCAGTAACCAAGTTTAATGTATGAGACTCATTAAAACCAACCAAATTATCCCAAACTCGATAGTTACTATCCTGGCTCCATCATTAGATCAGTTAGATACTATTAAATTGTTAAATTGTCATCCGTATTACATATACTTGCAAAGTTTAAAATCAATATGACCATTTGAAGTAAGTTGAAAATATTGACCTCGTTGTTTTATTTTAATTTAATTGTTTTTTTCCTCAGGTATAACGGTCAATCCCGAGCCTAAAGAAGGATTCTATTCTTAACTCTATCGCTTCGCTCGGGAATTAACTCTTAACTCCCTCAAATCCTTCATTACACTCGGGATTCAATATGATGCTCGTGACTTAAGACACTGTTTTATCCCTTGGTGAATAATCTATCATACTATAATTATAAGAGAAGTAAAAAAACTTTTGTTTATATTTTTTTTGTTCTCCATCCTATAAAATATTAAAAAAAAGTACTTTATATACCATTTGCAATGTTATTTTCGCTACTGAATAGAATCAGTGCCAGTCCTAATAGAACCCTGAGCACGATTGCCGATAAATATGACAGTATTGAAAAAACTTTTTTTGGTAACTATCTATCTACGGAGCTAGATGTCATTTCTTGCCTTTTTGTGTTTGTAATTTTATTTTAGTGTTAGCCTACTTATGTTCTTATGTGTTTAACTATTATGGATCTTCGATCTGAAATTTAGATATAAAATTCTGAATGATTTTTTATCTTGTTGAAAATTTGCGAAAGAGATATCAATACACAATTGATTAACATAAATAGTCTTGGTGATAAGCTTGGCGACAGTTGCCTCGCTGCACTTGTTTAACTGTCAGTTGCAATGACTAAATTGGCGTGTGCTCGGATGTCCACTAAATGACGGTATTTACCTGGCAAGATGGAAGCACTGGCAGACGGAACCCCATTAGTGTGTTAAAAGTACATAATTACAGAAATGGTATTATCTCATAAGCGAAGCTAACCATAGAGTTCATCGACCTCAAAATCGACAAAGCAATGATCGCATCAAAATGTATTGATAAATTCACGTTCTTAAAACTATGCGGATCTTGTAATGACCTTGAATATAATAATTACAATTAGCTATCCGTCAGAAACCTGTTCTGAAGCCTTATCTCGCCGGTCTTTTCGCAAATGTGAAAAATCGTCGCCAGCAGTGCATAACGCGGTTTTAGTCACAGACTGTATATTTCTGTTTACGACACAGACACTGCGTGGGTAGATCCAGTCTTATAGCCATTGATTTACAAACACGCAGATGTTGAATTTGATTAAAAAATCACGGAAAAAAATCTAGGTTTACCCGTATCAATTTCGGTATATGTTAGAAATACCGACATGTATAGTTTAAATCCTATAATTCAATGAAGACTGAAGAGGTTACAAATTCAAGCAGATAAACATTTTTACTAAATCCAGCCGCCTGACGGCTTCCTTGTTTCTGGGCCTTTTCAAGGCCAGAATGAATAACTATCTTCTAAGTCTGCGTGCTTCATCTTCGACCATATCGTCGCTTACCAACTGGTGAGTTAGTGGACAAAAACTGATTTCTACGCAATAAAAAATAAATAAATATATTGTTATTGCTGCTTTAGTCTACATTTGGTTCAGACAAGATCACTGACCTGAAATCTGTAGTTTTAAATATCTTTGTTTTGTTATACCGATCACATTTTTTATCAAACAAGTATCACTGATCTAAGCTAGAGCCAGCTAGATCTATCGGCTACAATAATTATGGTAATATAGCTTCAACTTTTTAAGTCGACTACAAAACGCTGTATAATTTAAATTCACTACATGTAGACAGTATGTCTAGTACGTGGTGTTTTTTTTATAACGAGATAAGGTGAAGTTTACTGTATACCCTTTTTATCTTAATTTCAGCCAAAAGCACTATGGCAATTTAATCCACTAATTTTACTGCAAATACTTTACATAAATTACATAAATTACATAAAGTTTTTAGTTATGCTTATTTTTTGATACCTCAAAAACTTGATACATAAATAAATAAAATTTCGGGACATTATTGCACACACTGTCATCTGTAATTGCAATTAAGTTCTTATTAATTAGTTACTAATTAATTATTGTTAAAAAATCATTCGTATCAATTCCATTTGTCATTATTTTCTACTACTCTACCAGTCAAGCATATAAAGGTACATATTATTATTAGTTTAAAACAGTATTAAATTTCTTAGTACGACCTTAACATTACTACTAGTACTATTGAATAGCTACTTGAAATAACATTATCGCCATCTACTCAACTCAATACCTGTGGCAATTCTAAATCTTTTCAAACGACTATTTGCTAGATTCGTAAATGTGTTGAAAAAGCGTGGCCACTGGTCCATGAGGTCGTTTTAGTCGGACGGAGCGCGCTCTGTTTACGACCAAGACATGAAGTGGGCAGACCCTGTGAATCTGTGCAACGCCAGAACGGCTATATATGATGTCACCTAAAATACGTAGCTGCTATCTAGACTTAGAGCTGCCAGGGCAGCGTAAAAGGTTCTGTATTTTACTTACAAATAGAACCTACCTGACCTGACGCTCCATTAAAGTCGGCAAAATTGAAATTTCCATTGTTTTCTTTTCATTTCGAAGAATAACAGTTGCTGCTTAGACGTATGTATACTTTGCTTTGACGAAGTGTAATAATAGTAGATCAGAAATTTTTAAATATTGGGTAGGTAATAATCTTAGAATTTCCTTCCTCATGAAGTACTTCATATTTAATAGTAATTTAGGTACTTTTCTCTAGGAATGAATAAAAAATCGCATATTTAATAAATGAATAATCGTAATAATTTTGTAATCGATCGTTCTTTAGGTACTTAGTAATCTGTGATGACAGCACAGATTACTTCCAGATCACTACACGGAGTACTGAACGTGTTCAAAGTTAAAAAACGTAATAAAGTTATTACGTTTTACATTAATTACATGGGATTTTTTATGAACACAGCAAACTCTAGCCATTCCAAATGTTATCGAAATGAAAAAGTTTGATCTAAGAAGGTTCTTAATGTGTAAAGTTGTGTAAATTACGCCAGTGCTGTAAATGCCACCATCGATTTAAAAAAAAACTCCCTTGTAAAATAATGTATCCATATCGTACAATTACAACAATTCATACAATTCGTACAATTCGTTTCAGTTACAACCACCTTGTTCTATTTCTACCTTAAAAGGTAAACGATAAAAATTAAACATTAATTTTGTTCGTCAATTTGTATAAACGTTGGTACAACTAACCATAATACAGTAGTAGTAGGTACTTGCGTAAAACCTTAATCAAAATGAGTGATAGCTCATTCCACAAACCTGGCGCAACTTGCTCTAGCTAGACGTTGCTCATCCTTTGAGAAATGTAGCGTCTGATCGAAAACCGGTGCTGAGTCACGAGGAGGGTGATTTAATTTTAAAGGTATTTTAGTGAAGGGAGCCGTTCGTTAGTCACACGTCTGGCGAAATTTGAAAGCTTCTGAAATAGAAATTCATGTGACGCAATGTGGTTCACATTTTTAGCTAAATTTGGTGTCACCGTCACTACTTGTTAACAGTCTACAGGGAAGAAATATACATAGAACGTGGGCGATAACTTTACCGCCGTCAATGTTTTATTCGACGGGGTTTTACTCGTTTCCAGGTTAAATATCGGGTCGAGTTCACAAAATTTGTTTTTATGCCGCGGAACTGTACTAGGACCCTCGTAAATCAAAGCGGATTACAAGATTGATAGATAAAAGTGTACGGTTCAGGACGTGTATTATAATAACTTTACAAAGTTAGGAAAGGACGTGTAATAATAAAATTTTAAATACGCCTACAGCCTACACGTTGTTTACAGTTTTATACGGGTCAGTAGAGTAAGGTGTTTATTGATGAAGCTCTTTCATATAAATTTAGCTTTTTTATGAGTCTCACGTGCGTGAAATGTCATTCATTATTACTCTCTTATCGTCACATGTAGTCAGTGGTGACATAATTTTTAAATTCTATAATTTGTGGTGACATGTGAATAGATTTTCTATTTCTTGTCTCTGTTTTGTATTTTCAGCGAGGTTTGAGCCCGATGGGATTTCCGATTTCCCATCAGTATAGGTAATGACGCAGCTCATACAAACTTTTATCTCCTATTTAACTCCTTTAGGGCACGAATTTCCAAAACCACTTATAAGTCAGACTTTTATTTGTAAACAGAAACCAATAAAAACCAACCACGCTTCTAACTTAAAAAAAATACGAATTTCCATTTACATTTTCATCATTTTTGACCCCTTTAGTATGTCTAGTGGTTTGTATTTTGAGTTGGAGCCGGTTTGTAATAAAAAAATAAGCTCTAGTTCAATTTTATTTTAAATATAATCTTTTACTTACCAGTATATTGTGTTTTTTGGCACTGATAAATTATATCATTGCCTATGCCTTTAAGGAATGAGTTTTCAGAAAACAATGATACAACTAACTTTTACTTATAATGGCCGTGCCACAAAGTACAACAATAAACAGAAGTCTAAGTACCAACTTCTATGTTTCTAACTTCAAAAAATGACGAACTTCCATACAAACTTTAATCCTCCATTTACCCTCTTCAGGGGATGAATTTTCAAGCTATTTAGGCTGTGTTTTGAATGTCAGTGCATAAATTAATTTAAGATTTTTAATAAGTAGGTAGTAGATGTACTAAAGCACATCATGTTGGTGTTCCTTATATGAATAAAAGGTTCTAAAAATATATACTAGTATCTATAACTGGTTGGTAGTAGATTTTTCTCCTTACCTTGACTAGGTAAACCGTTTTTAGGGTTAAATCGCGGCACAAATGCGATGTTTCGTAAAAACTATTATATCTAGCCCTTCTTTGGATGGATAAGGATTAATACTAAAGCAGCTACACATTCGTATATTGTTGGCAGTGGGAAGCCCTGTTCCAAATATATTGATTTTATAACAAAAACGAGGGGTTGGTTGCACGCGGGGTGAATGCCCCTGTCACTGCAGATTCGCCCGGCCATATTGGTTGGGGTTCCCGCGTCACTAATGGAGTAGCGCCGGCTAAAATATGGGTTCGTTCTTCTCTTCATACGTTGAAAAACCTTCGGGTTTTGAGGAATCATCCCCGAAGTTAAATGTGCCGTATATCCTCCAAGATAAATGATGTACTGCCGACCGTTTTCTTTTTAACCCTGGATGAACGCGTGTGCCTTTAGTACGATGTTCCAATAAGAGGAAATCTCTAAAATGGGTCCCGAAAAAACAACAAAGAAGAGAAATCTTTATTTATGAAGTTCTAACTTCATCAAAACTTTTCCATTACAAAAATATAATATTAATTAAAGTGTATCCATCCTGGCTGTTCGTTAACAAATTTAAATTTTTGGGCTTTGATTGTTGCGAACCGGGATCCGTAGAAACCTTTTTAATTTGAAATAATTACGATCCTTTCGATATAAATTCAATTTCGTTCAATTGAACTTTGTGATTAATAAAATTCGTCGAGTTCAATGTCTTAAAATTTTATTTGTTTAATATTATAATAAATTATTTCAAACCCAACGTTATTGTGTGTGCTCATTTTATACCTACGTTGCCTATTTATTAGGTAGATATATTTTATAAGGTAACACGGAACGGGTGTACTCATTATTGTTTTTACCAACCAACCCTGAAATCGCGGAAAAAATATCAGCTCTTCTATACATTTCCTTGAGTGTGTTTGTCACACTGAGTCAGTTTTCTATGTAACATCTGTTTTTTTTTTCATTTTCTTTTTTAATTCATTTTTACTTATTATGAGTTGGTCCCATAAAGATTATTTATAATAATTAGTACAATGACCTTATAATGGTTTAGTACCACCATTCTGTATAACCTTGAACTAAGCTTACAAACAATAAGCCAACACGTCATTCATAGGATAGCCTATTCCTACCCAATCAATAATTTTTTACAGAAATAAAAAGACACATTATATGGGAAAAGAAACGGATAGTGGATAAGATTGATGTAGAGGAAAAAAGCCTTTAGTGGCACTTGTTACTATTTCCGAGATAAGATGTCTTCGCAGTCGAATAGAACTTGAAATTGGAAACTGCGGAACAAACTGAACTGTTCGTCTTTCAAATTGTCTTTTAAATATCTACGTTCATTTGACATGGAGGAGAATTTAGCAGGATATAGGTGAGCTCTCGCGAAAGTAGGTACAAGTCAACTGCAAGCGCTCAGTGAAACGTTTCATATGGAAATGGCTCCGTAATCTGTAAGGTTTGGCGAACAAGCACCTATCGGCGATGAATCGGAGATTCACTCGAGAACTTTTCGTCCGTAGGTAATACGTATTTTCAAGTAAACAGAGACGAAACTTTGTGACACATTTTTATGGAAGGACAAACTATCGACTGCGACAACACTTTGTCTAGCGTTTGTGCCTCTGAATCTTTGAAGTTCTATGTCTTATTCATGAGTGTATGTGGATGAAAGGATGCCACCTACATCTTCTATTTATTTGATAATAAAATGCCGGAATATTTTCAATGAAGTAGGTATACACAGGAATTATTTCAAGTATATTATATCTCTCAAAAGCAGTGTGTCTTTTGAATACAAAATTTACCTACAGTATCTCTTATTTGTTTGACATTCGTATTTAGGAATCAATTGAATCGGATTTGTAGTGAATTGTTTGAAATATTACCTACACTATCCACTCGATCGTGTGAACGGTTTAACAAATATCTACATTTATATATATTACGAAAACTAAATAGGCAATTTTATTGTCTCTTAACATGTTTAACAAGAGCTGCGAACAAGAGAGTATAAACCTTGTTTATGTAACGATTTCAAAATATAAGTTAAAAATTAATTAAGTATAACTAGAGTACCACAAGTCCCGCTAAATTTATGCTTAAGAATTAATAGTATAAGATATAGTTAAATTGAAATATTAAAGAGCGAATAAATAATACACTTTTGTCTCGTTCCAAGGTTTCACTTGAGATGACAATGGTTGGTACTTACCTACCTAGCTATATATCTATTCTGTGAGAGTTTTGAGGCTTCGCATTCAAGTACCTTTAAGCTTTTTTAGGCTTTAAGATATTGACGACAATGATTTGGATCTTGTGATGGCAGGACAATAAATCTATTGCTGTTCTGCACTCATACTATTTATTCATAACAAAAGTAACAACATCATTATCATTATCAGCCTATCATCCCACTTCTGGGACACAGGCTTTCTCACACAGTGAGAGAATGGACCCTTATTCACCATGCTGGCCCAGTGCATGTTGGTGAATGTCATACCTATGTCTTTGAACTTTTTGGACATACCTGTTTCTTCACGATGTTTGTCACAAAAGTTCCTAACATGTCCATAGTGCAATTAATTACTTTTTTATTAATCTGTTTATGTTATTTTAAATATCAACAATAGAATTAGCCTATTACGTAGTAATAATGAGCTCAGAATTTTTCAATCGTTATACGGCACATTCTGCACAATAGTTTGATATTCTCTTGTAAACAATTCCATAAAGGGCCTCTTGATGTCTCACAAAAGTCCGGGCTAGACCCGAAAGTGGAAATATAATTATGTTAATTTATTGTCGAATAGTATAATTCATAATAATATATTATTATACTTAATTGCAATCACAATTAAACGACAATGATTTTTATACAATTCAATCAATTATTACATCATTACGCCACATTATGCAGAAAGTCATCTACCTTAAATAAACCGGCCAAGTGCAAGTCGAGCTCGTGCACTGAGGGTTCCTTACCACCACAAATTTCGATAACGACCACCAAAAATTACCAGTTATAACTTGGTAATGAACAGAAACATGTCACCAACTCGCATTTGGCCATTATTTATTATTTTTTGTGTAAGAGTGTGTTATATGTATAATAATGCCAAAGTTGACGCTTGTACGTATTACCATTTTAACATTGGAGCTAATACAAAAATACGTAAAAAAATACGTTTGTTGTATGGGGTTTGTTGTGTCTCCCTTTCCTATTTCACTTTTTTATTATTTCTCAGTTAATCCGCCGTAACATTACATATTTTGTGAAAACTTAAACTGGCCATCTATGATTGTTAGAAATATACTGTCGTTTAAAGGTAGGACAGACAGACAGACAGATAGACATCGTAGGCTTAGTATAGTATATTTCTCTATGGTAATAGGGTCCCGTTTTTACCCTTTGGGTACAGAACCCTAAAAAGCTATTATTGTTGAAGGAGAAAATGTGTAACAAAATAATTAAACTGTCCACGTACAAATAACTCCATACCACACGTAAACACCGCGATCAATACTTGCTTATTGCCTGCAATTATGTTTTTTAAGGAAGGTTACTCGTTATTATTTATTGTTGAATTATGAAAAGGTTCAAATAACGTCAAAGAATCACGTTTTAAAAATTTGCTAGAATAATATTGATTGTGATTAGATAAAAAATTTAGGTGAGCAAAGTCTGCTCTATCTTTGAATCTAAAATTGCGATGCTTCGATCTACAAAATGTCAGCTTCTATAAGTTATATATTTTCGTCATGCATCAAGACCACAAACTTTTATCTGGATAGACACTGTGAGCTCACATAATTTCCATGTCTGTGTAAGTTGGATCAATGCTCTAACTTGCACGTCGCATGATACACGTCCAAACTAAACAGTTTTCGAAAGCAGTAGGCCTTGCGAATGGAATAAAGCTACCACAAAATTTCTCTCTTGCGTCATAGTAGGACTAGGTATAAACTTGAGGTGTTATCGGTATTCGGTTTCTACCCTGTAAAGGATTATATCTGAGCATGTCTTTGTGTAAAAAAGGTACTTATCTGCAAAAGCTTAACTTTTATGATTATTTTGTGCAAGATATTCACCCCACAATTTTCAGGTGCCTACAACAACCAAACTTTAAAACGATTATTAAGTAAGTAAGGACTTAGAAACTAACGAGAAATACACCTATAGACTGGGAAAAAACGTGTACAGAAAGACGTAAACATTTGGTTTCACGACACGCGTTGTCCCTCGAAGCGTTGACCCATAATATTTGAGCCTATAGCATTATGGTGTCTGCCGACATGCTGCCGACCGTCATTTTGGGGTTTCCAATATAGGTTGGGACACTTATACACTTTTTGATACGATGCGTAGGTGAGAACATTTTTTCTTTTCTTTTTTTGGTAGGTTTTTTTAAGGAAACGTATCCCGGTGTGTGGATACTACGTTCCGGGATCCGTGGATATAATTCCGGAATGAGAATTAAAATGTAAGCGTAGATTGACTTATGTAAGTATAGTGTAAACTTGCTAGAAGCATTTATTTATTTGCTCTGAAAGCTGCAATAACATTGTAAAAACCTGAATGAAAACCACGAATTCTGACCATTTTCGCTAGATATTTAAACGTAAGACTGTAGCAAGTACCCGATCCTACTTCAGTGAAATAGTAAAAAAAAAAGTATTTCATGTCAGAGCAAATAATTGCTTGGACCAAGTTTAGTGTATGTTGTATAGGTACTGGTTTGTACTTTGAGTTAGTCGTGGAGCCAGACAAAGTAATTTTTGATAAGAAGGTTATATGCCTACGTGTTACTACGGTGTGTAGAGACAGGTACGCCGAAAAGACACTCAGCGTGAAAATGCGAATGTGATCAGAATAGTGAGGTGCGAGAGAGCAAACGGAGTTCCAACACGACTGGCAATCACAAAAGCACACAACACACCCGCCACTATAGGGATAGGGTCGCTTTTTTGTATGTTACGTGGCTTCTCTGGCGTCTGCACAAGGGTCCTCGAAGTCAATCGCTGTGCCTTTCTATTTCACACCATTTCCGTACACCGCGCGCGCCTTTTACCCTGATTTTGACGACTAAAGGGAAACGGGTAGCTTCAAAAAACGTACCTATTCTCGCCTTTGATTTGGGGAATATGACTCGTAATGCGATTGAACGGAACAAATGAGTGCAAAGGTATGTGAGTAACAAATTGGTTTTAAGGCTTTTAAGGCGCACACGTAAAATACATTTAATAAACACATATATGTTAGTATACTACGATCTAGAGGGAGATGTTTTCTGTGAAATGCATTAGGTGATACTTGTACTTATTTTGATAAAATCGACTATTAATACAGGGTTATGTGGAAAAGTTGAACTAAGCCGAAAAGGTACCGTTATACTCAATATTATGAACAACTTTTACTATGGGGTTAACCCTGAAATCATTAAAAATAATCCATATAAATTTATGGGTAATTTTATTAGGTTTCCATATAAATTTTGTTGAGTGCTAGTGACCATTTTCTATGGCTCATTTTGGCTTAGTAGATCGTTTCGTTTCGAGATAAGTCAACTAGGTTAATCTATGAAAAACTGATCTATTTAGTTCGTTGACGAAAATTGCAATGCGCGAAAGATACAAGCAAATTTGTATGTACAAAAAATGGTTTGTAACCAAATTAATTGAATCGTTTCCCAGAACACAACAGCAAAATTCTAAAAAATATAAACTACGGTTCGAGCGCGCAGAGATAGCTATCTAGTTTTTGCGGCCCTGCCACAGTGTCAATGGACACAGAAAGGCAGGTGTCGTTTTATCAGCGGCGGAACATTGGCCTCACTTCCGCTCTTACTTATCTGAGTTTACTTACCTCGCCTGTGCCTGGGAATGAGAGCGGCGAGTCAGCTGTGTACTGTGTCGTAATGTAGGCACTGGCGTGCACGATTCTTACGGCACGTCACCGTCAAAAATGCCACGCGACTTCAATACGGAAATGAGAATCATAGTAAGGTACGGACACGAAGACGGTATCATTATTATAAGAGTTGGTAGGTAGGAAAAAGGTCAATATAAAACTGATTACCCTAAAAAGACTTGGACAAAAAAAAAACGGTTAAACTTGAAAATCATACCTACCTCTATTTCCAACAGACTCCAAAAAAAGGATAACGTATACTTGTTTGGGTAATTTATGCAATGATTTTTTAATTGAGTATTCGACATTTCGAGAGAGTAGGTACTCATTTAAATTTGAAGAAAATATTTCAACCGTGAGGGGAAAATTAAAAGATGACCAGGAGCATAGTTTAAATATTGATTGCAGTGCCACTTCTTGTTTTTTTTTATACATAAATTACAATACTTAAAAAAACAATACTTATATAATTATAGGTATTGTGTATTTTTTATATTTGAAGTGTTGTTCCACACGTTGGGATTTATTATTCATATATTTTTGGATTGTCTATACACTCTATACTATAACGTTAAAATAGTATTACTAGTTCATAATTATAATTAAGGACATGGCATTACATAATAAACTGGCATAGTGCGAGTCGGTCTCGAGCACTGAGGTTTTCTTACCACCACATAAATTGTTCATTACTAAAAAGTAGTCCAAAAAAATAACATCATGCCCAGGGGGTCACCCATAGGGTTGCTAGATCCTGGCTTATCAATTCCTGGACATTTCTGGGGTTAGGAACGGCGTTAGTACCTGGACTCCAAGTTCATTTGGGGGGGTGTATTTTGACAAGGCCCGGAGCTTGACTTTTAGGGAACTTTGAAACTTTAAAAAGACGATAGGTACTTTGAATGGCGAACTAGACGAATACCATATACACAATAATGTTGCGATTTTTTTTACCTATCTTACAGGAATTCCTGAATGAAAAGAGCTATTAAATAAACTTTAACACAAAACCAACATCATAAAATCATCAATATCAATAACAAAAACACTTGATCAAATACATTGATATTCTGTTTCGATCATTATACTCCATAGATTATTCAATAGGCTGAATGTTCTCTCGCGTAAGAACTCTCTTAGGTGAGAATATTCAACACCAGCACCCTGCTGGTTAGAATATCATAAAGAGCATATCCGATGTCAAGGGACTAAATTTAAAAACTTTTTGGATTCAAAAAATTCCATCAGGGCCAAAATCATACCTATCTGCAAAAGAAAGTCTTCCTGTCTTCCAAATAGTTGATTGATCTTTCCAGTTAAATGTGTGCCTGTGATGTGAATTTATTTTTATGGTCTTCTGTGAGGTTCGGCAGCGCGTGCGTAGCTTGGTGTCCGAAAGTTAGTGAAAAACCCTAGTATTCGCGAATTCCGGGACAGTAAAGTGAAGTTACTGGACACGGGACAAGACACCTCATTCCGGGACAATCCCGGATTTACCGGGAGTCTGGCAACCTTAGTCACCCATCCAAGTACCAAGCGCTCCAGACGTTGCTTAACTGCGGTGAACAAAAGTTTGTCACCGATTCGCACTTGATCAGTATTTATTAATAATTGTTGTTTTACTTTAGAGTGTGTACTACAAACGTGCCAAGTTTGATGCTTGTGCGTATTACCGTTTTTACACTAGTGTTGTCCCGTTTTCAACCTTTGGGTACGGAACCCTAAAAGTAGTTTTTTTGTGAATTTCGTATTCATTTACAATAACGACTTGCCCCTAATGATGTGAAATTAGACTAACGAAATAAAACAAGAAAGGCATACTTTTCGACTTCTTACTTACTTCTTTTCGTTTTGCCGGGTCAAAGTTGTGTGAAAATCAGACGAGTTGAGTTTAGCCCTTAATGACGATTTTAAAATACCTTATCAAATAAGAAAGAAAAGTCTGCATATTATTATGTTGCACGGGCTATATAATTAAGTACTTGTAAACAGTGTGTAAATCTGATTTATATTACATTGAGGTAGAATAAGCTACTTGGAGCGATGGCGACCGAGAGAACGATGGTGGCCGAGCGGTAGCATGTGCGCTTTACAATCTGACGGCACCTGGTTCAATCCTCGGCCCTGCATCAATCACTTATTTAGTAATTAAATAAATTATGTGTGGTTTCGATGCAACGCTTAAAAACAGTACAAGTAAACATTGAGAGGAAACCGGTATGTCTAAGTCACAACTTCAAAGACATATGACATTCAACTGGATTAAGGCCCATCCTCTCTCCTCTCTCTCTCTCTCTGAAAGAACCTGTGTCCTAGCAGTGTATGGCTGATATTGAAACCTATACTTATAAGGTTATACGGAACCGTGGAGCTAAACAAATATTTACGGAGGTCATTGTACTCATTATCACGCACAACTTATATCATAGAACAAACTCTGAAATCGCAACCGAAATATCACTTGTTCCATACATTCCATACATTGAGACTGAATGATTTTATTTTGTGGAATACCTACTTAGCTGATTTTTGATTCGAAATTTCTGGTTTGATTTAGTCGTAAAAACTGTTCAAAATAATTAGTATAAAGATATCTTTTTGGTACTGCTAATCCTTGTGTAAAAGTAACTTTTTTATTTGATGAAATGTCGCATATTTGAATACGATAAGTCCCGACAGACATTTAAAAATCGTTGGGTTACCCTGTATTGCATTACTTATCTTACCTTATTTGAAACAAAAATTGGGTCGAAAGAATATGTGGACATAAATACACAACAAAATGCTAGCCGATCCGCTACAGGTTGAAATAAGACGGTGTGAGGTATCGAATAATGTTCCTGAGTACCGGAAAACCATCTGAACGAGCCTATACCTACGTGTATTTGCATACGTATCTACAAACCGTTTTCGTTATATCTATACATACCTACGGCGAGGCGAGGGAAAGGATCCGTATAGAAATGTTTCCTTCAACACCCTTCACTGCCGATTCAGAGATGTATTCTGAGATAATAGGGTGTTTAGAGACAATGTAGGCAATCTCTGTGTTTTGATAAGAATATAACCAGATAATAATATTGCTTTCTTGTTTTTAGTTCTGTGATCGACAGTTCGTGGTTTTATAAAATGAGTTTATATAAAAAAGTGACTTTACCGCGCAAATTTTTCAAGTTTTTGAGTCTATAATTAAGTGTCTTATAATATAGTATATAGCTCAGTCTGTAAGTAGGTTAGTTGTTTTATTCTTCTCATATCTTTGAAGAAGATCTCCGGCTGAGTGTTTTAGCTAGACTGCTCGTACCGAGTCCTGAGAAAAAGCGATGGCTAGATTTCCAAGAAACATTTATTTTCAAGTTTCTTGAATCAAAGTACATACTTATATCAGGTACCTGTTTACAGTGCTTACTCGCCGAGTAAGCACTCGGCGTCTTCTTTTATACTGAGTACTTGGCATCGTTCTCAAAAATGAATGTCTCGGATATTCTTTTAATTATCGTGAATCGGTAAATGTGGACTTCACAACTTTATTTTAATTTGACTTTTGTAAAGACACGCTAAAAGAAAAATCAATGTTAATGATACTTAAGATTTCCATTCTAAGTCACAGCCATTTTACTTGCAAAACTCTTATTCGCTTCGTTTAAAGGAAACTATGCGATGTTCCCCGCAGTATAAAGCTATAAAAAGCTATCTTTTACATTTTATAGCGACTTTTATGTTCGCCTGTAACCGACCACAATCAACTACATCCAATAAAGTGTCGCTAATGTTGGATAAATTTATTACTACCACAATTAGCTACTTGACTGCATAACTACATTAACATGTATTATATATATATATATATATATATATATAATTATGTATATATTTTATTTACTATAATTTAATTGACGTTTGTATTTTATTTTTTTCATTGACAGTTTTTATATTTTTTTACATTTTGACAATTTTGATTTTAATAATTTGCAGTATAGAATTTTTTTTCTCATTTAATTGTATGCATGTTTAAATTGTATGACTCGTCACACGCCTTGGCGTCGCTTTTACTGTGACAAGTATTTGTGTATTAATAAAGAAATAAATAATTACTAGTTTATTAATGTAACTATTCAGATTACCGTCACTTTCAGCTTTAATCGATCCAGTGCTAAAGATAGACTCCATATGTAGGCTTTAGCTGGCCTCTATATTTCTAGTCTTCGCGAACGATCTTACCCACGTCTTAACTGGAACCTCTCTCTTCTTCCTCTTGTAAAGTCATTAGTTTTATGTTATAGTAGCTGCGGATTAGTCCAACACACATGCACACACACACATACACACACATAGGTACATATATACACACACATCGCTTTTTATATAGGTATATAGATTTGCAATAGTTGACAAAAAGGGCACGGACCCAGAAGTCCCTGAAGCTGCACTAGAAACAATAAAAGAAACTTGGACCCTGATGACAAAATTTATAACAGTGTAGAAGATACATCTGCGCTACCGTACTTCAGGTCCATGGGAATACTCACTGTCCCAAGTCTCGTGTGTTTTCAGGCAGCATTGTACGTCAGGGACCACCCCGAGGAGTACAGGTACCTCGGAGACGCGCGCGTCCGACGCGCTGCGGTACGCGCATCGGATACGATCGGTACCTCACCGACTCGCTAGGACTGCTAAATTGGTGCATGTGACTGCACCGCTCATTTACAATAGGCTACCGCAAGAGGTGAGAAGTGCTCCATCGAGGGAGTCCTACAAACAAAAATTAAAAAACTGGCTTGTCGAACAGGCATTCTATAATTTCAATGACGTGACAAAGATGAAATTAATTTAATTTTGATTATTTTATTTTATTTTTGACTATTAATATAATATTGTTTTTCTATTTTGTTTGAAAATGTAATTTCTTTTATAATTATTGTTATAATTTTATATTATTTTATTATCATTTATTTTGTGACGTGTACCTATAATTTGATATCAATAAAGGACTATGGCTATGGCTATGCCTATTGGTCTTTCCACACCTTCACCAATATAATTATGACTCTAATAACCGCATAATAATTATATGTGAGGACGGAGATAATGTGCATATCCTGGAATTGTATGCTAAGCCGAAAGGGGTCCGTGTACTCATCATTATGAACAACTTTTACTATGATCCCAAATCTGAAATCGTGAAAAAAAAACAGCTGTTCCATACATTTTTTCGAGCGTCAATTACCGTTTTCTATGGAACAGCTGATATTATTTTCGCGATTTCAGGGTTGGTCCCATAGTTAAATTTGTACATAATCATGAGTACATTAATGACTCCTTTTAGCTTTGGCTTAGCATACCAACCTTATAACCCTGTATATAATTTAAGTGCATTGAAAGGTAGCCCTTCATAAAGGTCTGTATGGCGTTTTCGGTGCGTCGAGCCGCATATTCCACTTGAATTCTCTCTTTGAACCCCCTGACAGTCCACATATTTACTTACTATTTCATATGGACCCCCTAGCCTATAAAGGCTTTACCAAAGATACCTACTCTATATTCTTCTAGTTCATCTGGATATCAGCTTGTTGTCTCTAATTTTTGAATTCAAAACTTCTTCAGGCAAGTTGGGGACTTTTTGGGATGCGGAAAAAGCACCGAAGTCGCGTGACCGCCATGCTCAGATAATCGTACGGGTAAAGTCGGCTAGAGTCGACTATGGGAGCGAGAGAGATTATAGTCAACCTTGATGAAGTTTTTACTTCTGTCGTGTGATCACACTTTTTAGGGTTCCGTACCCAAAGGGTAAAAACGGGACCCTATTACTAAGCCTACGATTTCTGTCTGTCTGTCTATCCGTGCGTCTGTCTCTCTGTCTGTCCGTCTGTCTGTCTGTCTGTACGCGGCTGTATCTTTCGAACCGTAATAGATAGCCAGTTGAAATTTTCACAGAATACGTAATGTTACGGTGGATTAACTAAGAAATAATAAAAAGACAAAACGAAAGGGCATACAACAAACGTATTTTTTACGTATTCCTACGTATTAGCTCTAATGTAAAAACGATAATACGTACGTAAGCGTAATAAAATAATTAAAACAACAAATAATTAATAATGGTTAAGTGCGAGTCGGCGACAAATTTATGTTCATAACCAAGTTATAATAATTGTGTTATACTCGAGCGTCACTATAGCAAAGTATTAAATATGTGATATGTGATTGCGTAGCAATTGCTTCGACTATTTTGGAAGGCAATTACTGGTTGTATTTTGTGGTGGTACGTTACCCTCAATGCGCGAGCCCGAGTCGCACTTGCCTGGTTTGTTTATATATTGTCTGGCATAATCGGAAACTAATTGGTCAAGATATTATCCAAGTAAGTGCGTGCGTACCTTTATTAATTAGTTATTTATATATATTCGTGTACTTAACCAAATTAAACTGGAAAAGTATGGAGGGGGCCTCCGAAATTTTATGCTAATTTGCCATGATATTCTAACTAAACCAAATATCCTATCAACGTAATAATTGATATATGTGATTTTTCAATTCATTTTCTTTCCGGCACTAAGACAGAAACATAATAGCGAGATATTTACTCGATACTTTATTGTTTTCAAAAAGGTGCCTTTTTGCTGATTTTTTTGATTTTTTCTTGGATAGAACTTCAGTCACATATCTAAAATAAATACTCATCGAAGGAAAATATAGTTTGTTTTCCAGTGCTAAGACAAAATTTACCTAGATTAATTAGTACTCTCATAATAAATTATATTCGATTTGAGACTTACGTCCTTTAGTTCTAAGCAACTATTCGGTCAAACGGCAAGTCCGATATTCAACCTTATTCTGTTGCGCTTTGCATCTAAATGGCGAAACATGCTCCGTTCAACCTCAGTACCGCACTATGCTCCAACGGGGAAGGACGCACGCGCTTGCTATTCGCCTAGATTTATCTTCCGAGTGCGATTATATCAACACCTATTGTATTTTCAAACAATGGATAACATAAAAAATCTATGGCTTGAACGCGACCATTTGATGCGGCAACCAAGTGTTACCAATGACCTAGAGCACAGACTAGGTAAAGCTACTATGAAAAAAATACAGGTATTAATAATTATGGATACGACTAGGCCATCTATCATTAGGGCATCTATTATTATGTACGCTTGGTAATATAGTTACAAGAGTCTAAGTGTTTCGTGTGGAGAGAGAAAGAGAGAGAGAGACAGTCAGAAAGACTACTAAAAATCAAAATTATTAAGTAAAATATAATTTTCGTTGAATAAAAAAATATAATAATAATTAAAAAATTTTTTTTAAATTAATAATTTCATAAATTAAATGAAATTTAATTTAATAATTCATATATACTTAAATAGATTATAGTTATTAACAACCAGGTATAGAACAAACACAAACGTTCATCACATAACTGTTTGTCCTAGGTGGGAATCGAACCCACGCCTCCAAGCTCAGAAGGTAGGTTCACTACCAACTGGACCAACGGGCTTTCGCGTGTTTCGTTTATTTTAGTATAGTATAGTATAGCATAGCATAGCATAGCATAGCATAGCATAGCTTAGTATAGCAAAGTATAGTATAGTATAGTATAGCAAAGTATAGTAAAGGATAGTATTGTATAGTATAGTATAGTATAGTATAGTATAGTATAGTATAGTATTGTATAGTATAGTATAGTATAGTATAGTATAGTATAGTATAGTATAGTATAGTATAGTATAGTATAGTATAGTATAGTATAGTATAGTATAGTATAGTATAGTATAGTATAGTATAGTATTGTATAGTATAGTATAGTATTGTATAGTATTGTATAGTATAGTATAGTATAGTATAGTATAGTATAGTATAGTATTGTATAGTATAGTATAGTATTGTATAGTATAGTATAGTATAGTATTGTATAGTATAGTATAGTATAGTATAGTATAGTATAGTATAGTATTGTATTGTATAGTATAGTATAGTATTGTATAGTATAGTATAGTATAGTATAGTATAGTATAGTATTGTATAGTATAGTATAGTATAGTATAGTATAGTATAGTATAGTATAGTATAGTATAGTATAGTATAGTATAGTATAGTATAGTATAGTATAGTATAGTATAGTATAGTATAGTATAGTATAGTATAGTATAGTATAGTATAGTATAGTATAGTATAGTATAGTATAGTATAGTATAGTATAGTATAGTATAGTATAGTATAGTATAGTATAGTATAGTATAGTATAGTATAGTATAGTATAGTATAGTATTGTATAGTATAGTATAGTATAGTATAGTATAGTATAGTATAGTATAGTATAGTATAGTATAGTATAGTATAGTATAGTATAGTATAGTATAGTATTGTATAGTATAGTATAGTATAGTATAGTATAGTATAGTATAGTATAGTATAGTATAGTATAGTATAGTATAGTATAGTATAGTATAGTATAGTATAGTATAGTATAGTATAGTATAGTATAGTATAGTATAGTATAGTATAGTATAGTATAGTATAGTATAGTATAGTATAGTATAGTATAGTATAGTATAGTATAGTATAGTATAGTATAGTATAGTATAGTATAGTATAGTATAGTATAGTATAGTATAGTATAGTATAGTATAGTATAGTATAGTATAGTATAGTATAGTATAGTATAGTATAGTATAGTATAGTATAGTATAGTATAGTATAGTATAGTATAGTATAGTATAGTATAGTATAGTATAGTATAGTATAGTATAGTATAGTATAGTATAGTATAGTATAGTATAGTATAGTATAGTATAGTATAGTATAGTATAGTATAGTATAGTATAGTATAGTATAGTATAGTATAGTATAGTATAGTATAGTATAGTATAGTATAGTATAGTATAGTATAGTATAGTATAGTATAGTATAGTATAGTATAGTATAGTATAGTATAGTATAGTATAGTATAGTATAGTATAGTATAGTATAGTATAGTATAGTATAGTATAGTATAGTATAGTATAGTATAGTATAGTATAGTATAGTATAGTATAGTATAGTATAGTATAGTATAGTATAGTATAGTATAGTATAGTATAGTATAGTATAGTATAGTATAGCAAAGTATAGTATAGTATAGTATAGCAAAGTATAGTATAGCAAAGTATAGTATAGTATAGTATAGTATAGCAAAGTATAGTATAGCAAAGTATAGTATAGTATAGTATAGTATAGTATAGCAAAGTATAGTATAGTATAGCAAAGTATAGTATAGCAAAGTATAGTATAGTATAGTATAGTATAGCATAGCATAGCATAGCATAGCATAGCATAGCATAGCATAGCATAGCATAGCATAGCATAGCATAGCATAGCATAGCATAGCATAGCATAGCATAGCATAGCATAGCATAGCATAGCATAGCATAGCATAGCATAGCATAGCATAGCATAGCATAGCATAGCATAGCATAGCATAGCATAGCATAGCATAGCATAGCATAGCATAGCAGAGCATAGCATAGCATAGCATAGCATAGCATAGCATAGCATTGCATTGCATAGCATAGCATAGCATAGCATTGCATTGCATTGCATAGCATAGCATAGCGTAGCGTAGCGTAGCGTAGCGTAGCGTAGCGTAGCGTAGCGTAGCGTAGCGTAGCGTAGCGTAGCGTAGCATTGCATAGCGTAGCGTAGCGTAGCGTAGCGTAGCGTAGCGTAGCATTGCATAGCATAGCATAGCATAGCATAGCATAGCATAGCATAGCATAGCATAGCATAGCATAGCATAGCATAGCATAGCATAGCATAGCTTAGCATAGCAAAGTATAGTATAGTATAGCATAGCATAGCATAGCATAGCATAGCATAGCATAGCATAGCATAGCATAGCATAGCATAGCATAGCATAGCATAGCATAGCATAGAAATATTATATAGATACATAGCATTTTTACAAAAATGACCTCATACGTACTGTTTCTGAGATAATCGATGGTTTTTGAAAAAAATTACGAAAATTTTCCGGATTTTTGCGCTTTAATATTTTGAAAGGCATTCTTTGCACAAAAATAGCCGAATTTGGGCTTATCAGACGCGTCTTTTTATTTTCTACACACGTGTGTTTACTGTGTTTCTATTTTATTATTATTTATGCCTACCAACTAAATAAACACATTTTTAGGGTTCCGTACCTCAAAAGGAAAAAACGGAACCCTTATAGGATCACTTCGTTGTCCGTCTGTCCGTCTGTCCGTCTGTCCGTCTGTCCGTCTGTCCGTCTGTCCGTCTGTCCGTCTGTCAAGACCCTTTTTCTCAAGAACGCGTAAAGGTATCAAGTTGAAATTTATAATAAATACTTGAGTCTACGGTTTCTTTCGGCTGTAAAAAAATAAAAGTTGTAAGTTTACTCAATCAAAAGATATGAACGTTTATGTCGCATATTTTGCGATTTCACAGGGAAATCAAAACCTATAGGGTACTTCCCGTTGACCTAGAATCATGAAATTTTGCAAAAAGTAAGTTCATATAGCACATATATAGGAATAAATCCGAAAGTTACAAATTTGAAGTTATATCATTTAAAAATAATTATTATACTATTACAAACTTACATCTTGTAGTTGGAATGTATGGAAGAGCCTAATTGTCAACTACAAAGTTAAGTTTGTCTTTTAATATTTCAACTTCAGTTCTTTTTAGGGTTCCGTACCCCAAAAGGAAAAAAACAGAACCCTTATAAGATCACTTTGTTGTCCATCTGTCTGTCTGTCCGTCTGTCAAGACCCTTTTTCTTGTATCTTCGATATACAATGCGGCACTATTCATTCCTTTTTCGTTCACCACCTACAGATTTGGTTCAAATTTATAACATAAGCAATTAATCAAATAAAATTTTTATTTTTAACTTAAGTAATACTGCTATAGAAACTAACCACAATAAAATTTCAGCTATACTATAATTATAATTATCAGCTACACTATAATAATCTTATCTACTAATATTATAAATGCGAAAGTTTGTGTGTAAGTGTGTATGTTTGGCTGAAGTCATCGCCGAAGCTACTGCTCCGATTTAGATGAAATTTGGTATGGAGGTAGCATATTCCCTGAATTAACAGATTTCGATGAAATTTGGTATGAAGGTACCATATTCTTTGGATTATCAAATGAGTTCCTTTTTACCCCGAAAAAAAATTATGGTTCCTGTAGTATAACATCAATCACTCAACTCTGTGACTGTTTAACGAATTTCGATAAAATTTGGTATGGAGGTAGCATATTCCCTGGATTAAAACTAAGGCCAACGAACCAACCAAACCAACCAACAAAATGTAAGTTCCTGTAGGATAATTTCGGAAAGGGCGAGTGTCAAGCTCAAGTGACGTAAAAAAGGAGAAAAAAAAAATTCTAGGTTGCGTGGTTCGCTGGGCCGCAAGAGGTCCGCGAGGACGAGTGTCAAGCTCAAGGTACAAAAAAGAAAAAAAAACTTTCTTGGTTGCGTGGTTCGCTGGGCCGCAAGCGGCCCGCGAGGGCGAGTGTCAAGCACAAGTGACGTACAAAAAAGAAAAAAAAAACTTTCTAGGTTGCGTGGTTCGCTGGGCCGCAAGCGGCCCGCGAGGGCGAGTGTCAAGCACAAGGTACAAAAAAGAAAAAAAAACTTTCTTGGTTGCGTGGTTCGCTGGGCCGCAAGCAGCCCGCGAGGGCGAGTGTCAAGCACAAGTGACTTACCAAAAAGAAAAAAAAAACTTTTTGAGGTCGCGCGATTCGCTGGGCCGCAAGCGGCCCGCGAGGGCGAGTGTCAAGCACAAGTGACGTACAAAAAAGGAAAAAAACTTTCTAGATTGCGTGGTTCACTGGGCCGCAAGCGGCCCGCGAGGGCGAGTGTCAAGCACAAGTGACTTACCAAATAGAAAAAAAAAAACTTTCTAGGTCGCGCGGTTCGCTGGGCCGCAAGCGGCCCGCGAAGGCGAGTGTCAAGCACAAGTGACTTACCAAAAAGAAAAAAAACTTTTTGAGGTCGTGCGGTTCGCTGGGCCGCAAGCGGCCCGCGAGGGCGAGTGTCAAGCACAAGTGACTAACCAAATAGAAAAAAAAAACTTTCTAGGTTGCGTGGTTCGCTGGGCCGCAAGCGGCCCGCGAGGGTGAGTGTCAAGCACAAGTGACTTACCAAAAAGAAAAAAAAAACTTTTTGAGGTCGCGCGGTTCGCTGGGCCGCTAGCGGCCCGCGAGGGCGAGTGTCAAGCACAAGTGACGTACAAAAAAGAAAAAAAAAAACTTTCTAGGTTGCGTGGTTCGCTGGGCCGCAAGCGGCCCGCGAGGGCGAGTGTCAAGCACAAGTGACTTACCAAAAAGAAAAAAAAACTTTTTGAGGTCGCGCGGGTCGCTGGGCCGCAAGCGGCCCGCGCAGGCGAGTGCAAGCACAAGTGACTTACCAAAAAGAAAAAAAAAACTTTTTGAGGTCGCGCGGTTCGTTGGGCCGCAAGCGGCCCGCGAGGGCGAGTGTCAAGCACAAGTGACGTACAAAAAAGAAAAAAAAAACTTTCTAGGTTGCGTGGTTCGCTGGGCCGCAAGCGGCCCGCGAGGGCGAGTGTCAAGCACAAGGTACAAAAAAGAAAAAAAAACTTTCTTGGTTGCGTGGTTCACTGGGCCGCAAGCGGCCCGCGAGGGCGAGTGTCAAGCACAAGTGACGTACAAAAAAGAAAAAAAAAACTTTCTAGGTCGCATGGTTCGCTGGGCCGCAAGCGGCCCGCGAGGGCGAGTGTCAAGCACAAGTGACGTACAAAAAAGAAAAAAAAAACTTTCTAGGTCGCATGGTTCGCTGGGCCGCAAGCGGCCCGCGAGGGCGAGTGTCAAGCACAAGTGACGTACAAAAAAGAAAAAAAAAACTTTCTAGGTCGCATGGTTCGCTGGGCCGCAAGCGGCCCGCGAGGGCGAGTGTCAAGCACAAGTGACGTACAAAAAAGAAAAAAAAAACTTTCTAGGTCGCATGGTTCGCTGGGCCGCAAGCGGCCCGCGAGGGCGAGTGTCAAGCACAAGTGACGTACAAAAAAGAAAAAAAAAACTTTCTTGGTCGCATGGTTCGCTGGGCCGCAAGCGGCCCGCGAGGGCGAGTGTCAAGCACAAGTGACGTACAAAAAAGAAAAAAAAAACTTTCTAGGTCGCATGGTTCGCTGGGCCGCAAGCGGCCCAGCCAGGCCAGGAATTTAACTTTAGATCTCCTGCTCATAAAGCACCGTGTACCTACCGACCATCAATATCCAGGATGAAATACATAAAACGTATTTAGTAGCATCCTAAAATAAAGCTTTTTGCAGAGAGCTCCTTAGTTTTTCCCTTGAATAACGTGGGCGAAGCCGCAGGCGGAAGCTAGTTGTAATATATGTTTTCGGGATACTTAATCGGAAAAACGGAATTAGTCTTCGATGGGCGAACTATTGAACTTATAATACTTGGACAAGTTTGTACGGAACCCTCGGTGCGCGAGTCCATCTCGCACTTGGCCGGTTTTTTTTTTTTTATATTATTTATTTCCTGAAATTGTGAGAGTAGAAAGCCAAAAAAATAAATATAGTCTATTTATTACACCACTGAATTTTTTGTGTTGAATTTTTTTGTTATTTTTAACATGAAATTCCGGTTACGTAATTTCAAACCCAATTTGGGGTTTTTAGGGTTAGGTCCTAAAGCCGAGTTTTTGAGTTTAACGTCTTCGTCTGCCAGAAAAAATGATGCCTATGACGTCAGATTTTTGATTGGACCTTTGTGTCCAAAGTTATGGACCTTCAAAAAATCGGGTATTTATGGTCCGCCTCGCTACTTAGTAACTCAAGTTACTATGTACCTACGAGTCTTAAAATACTAAGTGACCTATCGTTGGATAGCCAGTGAAGCTAACTATTCTTTCCTGGATTAACCTGGGACAAAATGTTTGATGAGCCGGGTATTTCAGGTCGTCAAAATCTTAAGACCTAACTTAGACTATAATATAAACTAAAAACTAGAACTAGTTATATTTCCTAAACCACAGCATTAAAAAATCTGCAAAAAAAATACTAAAATTAAAAATGAGCTTTACTACTTCGATCCAAAATTTGGGCGTGGTAGGGGGTGGTTTTCACCCCTCTTTATTTCTATTTATATGTATTTCTCACTAATTTCAAAAGTAAAAATCTAAATATTGTATAAAGCTAGAGATAAATATATACTGTTTTTTATGTAATTTTTTTTTGGGTTAAAGGTCTGGTTTAGGAGATATGACCCGGGATCGGGTACCCCGTGCCACGAGGTTTTTGGGTTTTTTGGTCTTATCCCGGCAAGTTCAACCTAGCAAAGCATAGCATAGCATAGTTCAGTTTAGTTTTATTTAGGTTATTTCAATTTAATTTATATACTTTATTATTTAAAAATAAATAAATTAATAATAAATTACAAATACAATTTTGAAAAGTGAAATAAACAATTTACGGTTCTGCGCGCCGCGACCGAACTCAGCTAATCGCCAAAACACCAAGTACACCAACACTATGCTTATCCTGTGTGTTATTGCTCCTTGCCGCTTTACAAGGTCGAGTGCGCGAGTTGTGTACACTTTAGCTGCGCGCGACTGCCGCGCTGCCGTGGTTGTGTTTCACACTAATGCGGGTGATGCGAGACGCGCGGGTGAAATCAGAAATTTTTCTGGCCTTATACCCAGCCTTAAGGAACTCTGTCTGAACGAGATAGATTTTACCGATGGGACCGCCTTTTGTGCTTATTTCTAAGTGTAATGTTAATTTTATGGTGTCAATAAAGTGTTATTGTCTATATCTATACTTCTTTACTATTATTATAAAGAGGAAAAATTTGATTGTTTGTTTGTTTGCATTGAATAGGCTCCGAAACTACTGAACCGATTTGAAAAATTCTTTCACTGTTGGGATGCTGTCCCCGGTTGACATAGGCTATATATCCCGGCTTCGCCCGTGCGAAGCAGGGGCGGCCTACTAGTATTGTAATAAAAAGTCAGACGGACAGACAGAAAACCCTATAATAATACCTAATAATAGTTAGTTTTGTACAGGGTTTAGTTTGCAACGGAACCCCAAAAATTTGACATTTAGATGTCTAATTTAAATAAGGTGGTTGCTTAGGCAACACCAATTTTATTATTTTATTAACACACAAAGCTGTTGAACTTGAGGACCGTGAACATTTTTTAACAATCTAAATATTTCAAGAAAATTATATTTAAGTAGTTCAAAATAAACTCTCACAAAGCCATTGTGGATTTTTAATTATCAATCGAAAAATTTATTCAAAGACATCTTGTCTACGAATTATTTTCGTTTAGTATTTTACTAAAATTTCTACAGGATTCATTTCGGAGGATATGCATCAGAGCTACATGACCTTATTCTACCATACCCTTTTTACAACAGTACAAGTAGGAAGTCGGCCCGCTACTTATTTACGTACATATTTTTATGATTAAGTATTTTTTTATTTTATTTAATACACGATTAGTTAGGTATAAATTTCATCAATTCGTGTAATATATTTTTCATAAAACATGATATGCCTTTTATATAGCCTTAATTATTTCATGTCAAGGCTATAAAACCTACAAATAAAATTTATATTTCCCGTAAAAATATTCTGTCCATAATTATTGCGCGACGAAAGCAGGCTTTTGAACGGAAATATGACGCCCGGCCTTTAAACTAAAAGGAACTTTTACGGCCCTGTATGCTAGATAAGATTTCTGAATAATCGCATAACAAAAGTAATTTTGAAATACTGGGTTAGTCGGAAAGATTGTGCTAAGCCGCAAGGAGGCATTGACCATAACGTTTTGAGTTATGACCAACGATATATAGGGTCATCCCTCAAAATAGCGAAAAAATATCAGCCATTAGCCACAGAAAAAGGTTATTGATATTCGTTATAATGTAATCAGGTGATCAAAGTGTAAGGTAAGAATTTGCCTGAGTTGACGGCCAAACTCTAGTAGTGGGGAGACACCACTGGTGGTGGGGTGGATCACTGGCACTGGAAGCGGCAGTGGAGGAAAACGAAGGTTTTAACCTACCAACCTACCTTTTAGAAGTAGGCAAGTGACGTGTCACCGGATGGTAAGTGATCTACCGCCTATAGACAGGTACAAGGGGTGTGGTGAGTAATGTCTATTTTTGAGGCCTCTAATCACCCTTCGTTTGAGGTAATGGATATTATTGTATTATATTAGAGGAAAAACCGAAGGTGGTAATTTAATTGCCGAGATTGTTTTATAACGACTGTTGAACTCAGCGACCCCCTCCCAGCTTAATAAACCCTTTCCGACTAGCCTTGTAAACAATTTCTGTTCCACTAACTCCAGCAAAAACATACCTTCTAGTGGTCTTAATTAAGAACTAGGTATGTACTCCAGCCCATAAACTTCGATTTTTTTGCTACGTAGGTAAATCTATGCTCTGCAGTATTCATTTCCTTGAAAATCAGTTTTATGAATATATTGGTCCAAAAAAAAACAACACATTTTAATTCCTTTCCAAGCTCGCTGCTTCTTCGTAATTCATAATACCTACCAACATGAATATTAATTTTGTTTTTGTGCTCTTATGTGGGTACCTCAAACTTTTAAAGACTGTTTTATATAGGACCAAATGCCACTTCAGCCAGTACAATGTGGTAGCACCCGGTAGAAAATTTGTACAGATAGCAAAGGGTTTTATTTAATGTTTTTTTTGTGTTGTTAAGACTAATGTTTTAAATGGCAAAAGGATATGACTTGGACTTGACCGTGACTTACTTTGCTTGACTATGACTGTAACTAATACTCGTTTGATGGTATTTAATAAAAGTTGAAAATATTCTAAAACTTGATACTGGCAAATGCACACAAGTCGTGCAACGCCAAAATCTGAGAGGACAGAAATAAGGTTCTAGAAATGATAGTAGGACCAAGGAAGTTACATCATAGTCAGAAGACGTCCACTGCTGAACATAGGCCTCCCCCTTTAACCTCCACACTATACAAACACTATTACACTATTAAAGATGGATACAGATAAAAACGTAAGATACTCTCTAATAGTAATAGATTCGTGTATTTCTAACAACATACCGCCTAAAGTGTTTATCAAATAATCTTGAAATTTGTTGTTATGGAAATAAAACGTTTGCGTGTAGTATCTACCCGAGGAACAGCGCTCTTGTGATCAAAAATAAAAGTTTTCTTTGGCAGCAGCAGCTTAATAAAATTTGTAAAGCGGTCATAGATATGGTGTGGTTTGGTTGGTTATGGACATAGATTTACCTAGTATGTAAAAAAATGCGAGGTCTATGGATATGTAGAGCTCTGTAGTCTTATCAAATACATTGTGATTTTATAAAATCTATTCCTTGTAGCCGTTATTATTTATCCATACACGTATCAGCACAATATAAACCTTTATATTCTCTGAACAAAGTGACACACAAAGATGACCAATAGACTCGAAAGGTTATGTTTTGCCATATTGTTCCACCCTATATATTTAAAAGGCTTTGTCTGAGTAACTAACTGACTGACTGATAGAAAACGTACTAAACACGGTAGGCAGCTCAAACGGCTGGACGTAGAAACTTGATATTCGGAATCAAAATGAAAATTTTACCGAACATTCGTAATATTGTTTTCTTTTTACAAGCTTTTCTTTAACTTGCAATGTTTGTATGTGTTCGTATCGTATACATCAAATCTTGCAAGCCGAATTAGAACAACTTCCTCTTATCCGAGGAAGTTGAATTTTACAATATGTTGGTTCAGTTCCGATGACAATGCATTTTTATGGTAAGCATGACCTGAATCGACATCTAGGCTTAGCTTCCTTGTTTCCTGAGATATATAACCTGGGTCTTTTCAATGCCAGAGTGAATAGGTATCTTCTAAGTCTGCGTGCTTCATCTTCGAAAACAGGTGAGTTGGTAGTCAAACGCGGACTTATCCGCGTTAAAAAAAAATACTCCAGTTAAAGGAACTCTTCAACAGTCAACAGCACAGACACGAAACTTTGTGTACGTATTTTATTTAGATAGCCGGTTTTAAGTTTTACCATGATATGGTTACTGCACTCAGGCCTGACTAGGGAACTCCTCAATGGTTAGCAGCAGACATGCAATATTGTATACACATTAAATTATAACCCAATCTAAGTGTCACCATGACATGGCGGATTACATTTTCTTTGGTAAAGAAAAAGGGAAACTTTTTTAGCAGCTTGTTTTTTTAGTAACATATTTGGAATTGAAATTGCCACGCGCGAAAAACGAGTCACTTACGTTTTTATAACAAGTTTATGTAAAATAGAACTAGGATATCAATAGGTATTTACGGCGCTGGTCCTAGGGTATGATCTTAGTATCAGGGATAGGCTTTGATCAGGGTAGAGCGAGGTTGTCTTTCGGCGCGTTACATTTCTGAAAACTATCGTACCAATTATTATTCCGGAAAAAAGTATTCCATGTGCTAATCCAGGATGTAAAACATTTCTACATCAAAATTTTCTACAAACCGCCCATAACTCGAGGTGCGAGGCGCCATCAACATTTTACTTTTCGCAGGATTATTTCCCTCTTTTGGAATTTTGGCGCTCCTTATTTATATATGACTACTAGAGCAACCGCTTTTCTAGCTCTACCTTAGGGCTGGCACTAGGTACTTAGTCACATATTCATGGTAGATAATTATCTAAATTGATTGCATTTATAGCCATTAAGATCACACGCGAGCAATCAATCTGGCTGTAATGTAGGGGGCGCCGATGGGGTGGTAGATAGCTGCTGGCTCCGGTCACCAGTTGCCGAAGATGGATGCACATTCTGCGATATAATTTCTGGTACCTACTTCTCAATCTAGGTCATAATTTATAACAAGCTTCTATTAGCTGTACTTGTAAATCTTTATGTATACACATTTTAGCTCCATAGGCATAGTGATACTGTGAGTAATATAGGTATGTATTGTCGTAGTTAAGAGTTTCAGTGAAATCCGTAGCAAAAGACTAAGAAAGAGGGTAGATCGTTTGTCTGCACCTAACTTTGAAATGTTTAACCAACCACCCGCATTCTTCAGCCTTCCCGTGAACATGGTGCATGTAACTGCGCCGAAATATCTAAGAATGATTATATTATTATAAGATTCCTTGTTTTATTCTTACGACATTATTCACCATCATAATTAGTTTTTCATCATTGAAGTAAGAAATTAAATAATAAAAACAACAAGCAAACAGCCCGATGGGTCGACATCAGATCAGACCCATCGCAGGTCATACGTGGAAGAGATTGGCCCGAGACAGGGATCAATAGCGCAAGGGAGAGGTGGCCTATACCCAGCAGTGGGTTGATACATGCTGATAATGATGATGATGATGGTAATGAAACAAAACAAGAGTGAACCAAGAAAATATTTCATGGAAATGGCTGTTATTGCTTCTTCACGATAGAGCGAATTGGCACACAGCTCTGTGGTCTCGAGATTTACATTAAACTAAAACAAGCGAGCGGTTCAACCACAAAGTACTGTGAAAACACCAATTCAGATATAATTTAGCCGAGAGAAGAGCTTGTATACTTACATTCAGAACATTATCGGGGTAGAGCAGATGCTATCACAATGTGAGGTACAAAGTATAAAGGATAGAGGCGGATCGCTCAATATTGTGAAATCGCAAAGGAAACGTAGTCAAATCGACACCGGTACGTAGAGCGCTTGCCGGGATTCTCACGATTTATGAGGCAATATGTTTAACGTCTACTACGGGAACCCTCTCGGAACATAACGGGCCTGTTACGTAAACAGATTGCTCGCGAGTGGTGGCCCGACGCTCCAGATATCGGCCTACGAACGAGTCTACACTTACAACTTTTGTACCAAATCGACGGTGACATTTCGCTCTTTGCAAACCCCTCTGCATGCGTATAGCTGCGACGCTATTCGAGAACGATCCGCCGAATAGCACGACACGAATTTTCCTTTAAGATATCCATTTCATGTTGCTGTACAACTGTATAAGTACCTTTAGGTGCCACTTCGGCTGCCTTGGAAACCAAGTTTGGGAGCCTGTTCCAACAAGGAAAAATGTTCTTCGTAAGAAGCTTTTTTGAAATTATTTTTAAATAGATATAACATTTCCATTTGCTTGTTAACAACTTAAAATTACAATATCAAGAGGAATATTTTAAACTATGTACGAAAAAACAAGGGACGGAACTGGCAGAAAATTATTATTTGGGCTTTAGAAAGAAAGAGTTTTGAAAAAATAATTACATAACTTTATTTCTAAGTTGATTTTTATCAGACTAGGTATTCTGTAAGTAATTAAGAAAGTCTTTATTAATATGTTATTTTACTGGGGCAAGTGCCATTATTAACTAAACAAAATACAAGCTAATACTAACACTGCAAATACAGTTAGACTGAGTGTCCATAGACCGTTATCATTATAACCATCACTCACTCACATATTTGGGAAAACTATGTTTTAGTTGTGAACTCCTCACGAGGAGGTGTTTACTGCTGTTATAGATGATGGCGGCAACTTAGAATTCCTAACAGTTTCTAGAAAATATATAATACGAATAGCTCAGCGCACTGCGCGACCTCAAAAGAAAGGAAAAAGGCTTTTATATATTTTACTTTTGCTTTACAGCCAGCATCGCGGGCCGTTTGCGGCCAAACTCACCGCACAACCTTGACAGACTTTTTACCTTTTTGTACATTAGCTTCTCTTATAACTACATTCGCGGGCCGTTTGCGGCTCAGCGAACTGAACGACCTTGAATGAAAAATATTGGCTTGTTTGAACATTACTATATATGTAATATAAAACAGCTGAAAAGGCGAAGAAGACATAGGACGTTGCTAGTTATACAGATACAATCTAACCAAGTCTACATTGTGTTCGATTGTCAGCCTTTTGTCAAAGTTTCATTAATTACGTAACTCCCATTAATTGAGCTATTATACGCTGCTTCTGTTATATACCTAAATTACCTAAACTAATGATTATTGTTTTATTAGCAGGTAAAAATAAAGCTATACCGCTTTACTGTTTGACATGATATAGGTATCATAATCACTAAATAAATTTCTGGTACCTACTTATATTATGTTTATAACTTTAGCGTATGTACATTCTTCCAAAACGATCTAGAGTCCAAAGTGAAATGCGAGTGAAAACCTTGCTTTAGCGAGAGCTTTAAAGTTTTTGAGGGAGGCAGTTACGTAACAGCACATAAAACAGTAACAGTTCGATCCATCACACTGCACGTGGCATTGAGTTTGACCGGGTATGCATAAGTAAATTTTTATTGATCTAGAAACTTATAGTGGACTTGAGTCGCGACTGCTAGCGCGCCTCGGCTGCTTTCGTTCACAAGGCAGCTTTTGCGTGACTTCACTACGAAGATTCTAATTTTGATTAGCACGTTGCGTGGGCACTAACCTGCGATGCCGTTCATCAAATGATTTACTTGCTGTTGATGTTTATTTTACAGCTATATTAGCTCATTACCTTGTAATCAAACATGCACTTTGTTCCTAGTTACTAAGCAAGATAAAGCCTCTTTACTTCTTCACACAGAGCTAAATATCAAGAGAGAATGATCTATTAACCTTAGGATTTGAAAAGTGTGGCTGTCTGTCAATATCTCAATTAACTACGTCGCTCTGTAGTGTGCCTATCAGTGTTTGTAATATGTATGCCACATAGGTATCATGATGCCACATTACTGTATGCGTATATGTGTGTTTGCTATCAAGAATTCCGCGATGCGCAACGACCACACACAAACGAAGTCGACGAGCGACTGACTTTACACTGGTGTCCAGTAATCTTATTAGCACCACTGAGTAGGTGTAGGTATTATTGAAGAAGTACATCATCCTTACTATGTAAGTCAATGACTCTCTAAATACTTATTTTTTTATGCAGAGCATTGAGAATCGTAAGAAAGGTCCTTGGCCTACTCCTGCTGTCTGTTAATTAGGAGTCACATTAATCACGCGCTCGAGGACATTGTTTATCAAGGCTTGATTCATAACTCAGTTCTCAATCAAAACAGCTGTAATTACAGGCATTTGGTATCTGATGAGGTGCTACATTGACGGCAATACCGTTAGGCATTCAAGGACGTTCTTGTAAAATTAGGATTTCGAATTGAACAATGATGTAATTTGGCAGCGCAGCTTGAATTTCATTTAGGTGAATTTTCAGGAAAGTTCATGTTATGTGAAACTCTACAAGGCCCTTTCGATGCCGCATGAAGCACCAAAACGATCAACCGCTTAGTAAAAATTGTTGGCTCAATTTCTTTCAAATCTAAAATTGTGCAGCGCGAGATACGCTTTGAAAATGAAACGTGGATATCAAACGCAGATCGGTCTGCTGCAGCAATAAATTCTTGAACTAGGCGAACCCCGCCGTAGTATTTACTCTTTTAAAGTTTAACTTAGTATTTGCGACACGAGCTTTATCTTCTAAAAATAAACTGAAACAGCAGACTTTTGCCCCGTGCACGTGATACGATACGATATTTCCCTAAAGGACTGTGTAAAGAAACATTACTGCACATTTTTATTTCCATTCCATTGTTGTTATTTCATAGTTGTGCTACGAGGTTTGTTTATTTGGCGCCTACAGGTGGGTAATAGACAACTACGGACATTAAACGTTTCTGCTCTAAAACATTTTCGTGCCTTTTTCCTTCCGCAGTAATATTGTCCTGGTTTCGGAGAAATTTTTCATAAGATAAAACCTTAGCATTGGTGGAACAAAGTAGGTAAAAATTTTGTCTTCAACCGTACCGACAACGTTCAACCACGTTATATTATTTAGTCAATCGAACATTTCATTATCGTAGTTAAGGTGGTTGATTTCACAAATGGCGGAAAATTCAAATTTCAAACAGTTTTCTTGTCCTTGTAGCTAGGCCGGGTAATTATTGTAAACGATCATGATGTTTGCGCAAATTGATTATTATTCTTTACAAAATCATGTAAAGCTATTTATCTCTAATGCACATTATTACTTACATTTGTGAATAAACTAATTTTCGCTGTTTCAAACGGTTTATTGACAAATGTAAGTAATATGGTGCGTTACTGTTAAATAGTTGTACATTATAATGTAAAGAACAACCAAAATTTTGCGCAAACACTGTGTTATTTAAAAATAATTACCTGGCCTGGCTTCTAGGGCCAAAAATGTTTAAAATTTGAATTTCCCGCCATAGGTGAATCGTACCACTTTAAAACATATTTTTTTTATAAAATATATTAATTGGTATGGCATCAAAATGCAGAGCGGATCGATTAATTCCTTAATTAATTTGACGTTAAAGTACTCAACCTAGAGTATTCTAGGCATTAAAATTTTGCGAGCAGCAATATGTCTTTTAGGGTTTTGGCAAATACATTTTCATTTTATAATTCCTTTATCTGCAGTGATGGTTTCATCATCATCATCATCATCAGCCACTGCTGACGACGTCCACTGCTGAACATAGGCCTCCCCCTTTAACCTCCACACTGAACAACAGCCTACCTTTTGCATCCACTGGATGCCCGCGACTCTCACAATGTCGTCGGTCCATCTTGTGGGAGGCTTCCCTACGCTGCGTCTTCCGGTTCGTGGCCTCCACTCCAAAACCTTTCTTCCCCATCGGTTATCGCTTCTTCAAGCGATGTGGCCTGCCCATTGCCACTTCAACTAACAAATTTTAACAGCTATGTCGGTGTCTCTGGTTCTTTGGCGAATATCCACGTTTCGGATTTTATCGCGCAAAGAAACTCCGAGTATAGCTCTCTCCATTGCCCGCTGTGTGACTCTGAGTTTTTCCAAAAGGCCATCAGTTAAGGACCACGTCTCAGTACCATATGTCATCACTGGCAACACACACTGGTCAAAGACCCTCGTCTTGAGGCACTGTGGTATCTTGGACGAGAAGATGTCACGCAATTTCCCGAACGCTGCCCATCCGAGTTGGATTCTTCGGGCGACATCATTGCCTAATTTGGACTAACTGAGGCAGGCTGTCGTTCAGTGTGGAGGTTACAGGGGGAGGCATATGTTCAACAGTGGACGTCTTCTGGCTGATGATGATATTTGGAACGAGTATTTTGATGAGCGCACGCTTTCAAAAGAGGTATAGTACAAGACAATAAAATTCATAGTCAGCCTCCACGCTGTCCGTGGTTTAACGATGTGAACCTAAATAGACTCGATGTGGTACTGATCATGAGACTACGTTCCGGATACGATTTAAATATCTTATGAGAATCATAGATTCTCCAAACTGCACTGAATATGAAATCGTGGAAGATGTGCATCACGTTCTGATGAAGTGTCTCCGAGACGGTATTTGTTTTATAAAAAAATTTAAGATGCGGGTACATGTTACTGAATTCTGGCTTCGCTAGCTTAAGGTAGCTAAATGCTGTTAACATTGTATAAACGTATGATATAGACCCCAATTCATTTATGTTTTTTTTTTACAAGGACAAAACCATTTTGTCAAAGCCAAATTAGTTCAGACTGGGCCGTACCAGTTTATCCTAGAGTGTGCGTTGAATACGCACACTTTAGGCTAAACTGTGCGGCCACTATGACCAACTAGGACCAACCCGTTCAGCCCTTATATGAGAAACTTGTATTTAGGATAAAGTACTTACTTACACCACTAGCGCAGCGAGCGGAAGTGGGTCTGGGCTTTCGAAACAAGAGAACGCCATCGGTCCCGATCTCACGTTGTCTCTCGTCTTAGGATAACGTAGTTTAGCTTAAAATCTGGTTTGGCCGGTAAAATAGTAATTGAAAAGGTTCAGCTTAAACTTCATTGAATTTTGTACAACTTTTCATATGACAAGTATTCCCAGGATACTAAATGATTCTAATGAAATCACATAAATAACACTTTTAATGCGATGAAAATATGCCATACAGCTTTCCCAAAGCAACCTCTAACTTTTTGTGTCTAAGGTCGCCCTCATTAGCATTCAGGTATCACCTTTCGGCGCGCCGCTGTCTACATTAAAGCAAATTTTATTCGTGTTTTATTTCAATTAATTCGAAACTTTACGCAGCACGAGCAATAACTAGTTATAATTCCATATTAAATTATTTGTTCAAGTTAATGACTTTTCGAACTTCAAATATCCATTTTCATTTTAATGGTTTATTTTGTAGTAAATTTTGATGTATACCTATTGTGTTTTGCTAAGTTTCACTTTGGACACGCGCAAAAATCTTAGTGTATTGAGATGACGATAGGTACAACAAAATAATGTTATACTTACTTATTTAGAGTTTCTTGTACATATCATGCGTATGTTCCGTATTCCGATCCGCGTGTCCAGTTAGTTACAAAGCCGTATTTTATTGGTAGATTGTATTATTCTCGGTCAAAATATCTAAGCCTCGAGTAGAATACAATAAACTTATTTCTATACCAAGCTAATTTAAAAAAATATTCTCTGATAGCTATGTCAATTTTTTTTAAGAGAACTTCACGTGTTGTTCATGCCGATTTGGGATGAAAGACTTCACCTGTACGATGTAAGTGGCATATCCAGGACCTAAACGTCTAAGAACATTATGTACATTATACATTATATGCCTGCATAAAAGCTCGTCTTCTCTCCACATTGCGCGCTGTTTCCCCTGAGAGAAGGTAGTGAGAGGTAAGCGAAGTAGTGTTGTGGTGAAAGCTTGATGAAGCGGATCTTCACAGCGGACGATGTTACAATGGGATTTATTGAACATATTCCTTAGAAAACTAGCTGTTGCTCGCTATATCGTATGCGTGATTTTTCATATAAATAAACTTTCAACCTCCATTTACTTACCCTCCATTAGGACGTTAAGAAAAATCTGACGAACTTTCATGAGATTTAAAAAAAACTGACTTCTTTTTGTAAACACATGCGTAAATGCCAATTACCACGATTCTAACAAGTAAAATGATAAAACTTTCATAACCAACCTGCACTAGGCAAGCGTGGTGGATATATGGCCCAGTCACCTTTTCGGGGGTAGGCTAAAAGTCCACCAGTGGACTGTTAAAAGGCTGATTATGATGATGATGATGAATACCGAGTGCCGAACGTCGCCAACAAGTTCCGAACTGCTTCTATCAGTGCTGGTATTGAGACTCTGCTTAAAACCCGCTTGCTTTATTTATTTATTTATTTTATTTATTTTGCATTTTTAGGGAAACTTACAGCCTAATAGTATATAAGTAAATAAAAACAATTAGGAGACTAGGCCAATTACAAGTTCCCGCCTATGTTTATGTAAGTAGCGGTTATCTGAGCGGACCAGTACCGATAAGCGCTGGAAGCCCGCTTCCTACTTGTATATACGCCCTAATGAACTAATAGTCCACTTGCAAAAAAGGATGGCAAGGTAGTCTGCATGAGTACGAGTAAAGGCATCCAGACTCATTTAGACTTGATGCTTTCGTACCCGGCACACCTCCTTACCAGCATATCTCCCTTGTTTGAATGATCTGAGGACTCAACTTTGTAATAGCTGAACTGATTTGGATAAAATTTCAAATGAAAGTAGCTTACACTCTGCATTAGCAGTTAGCACATAACTAAGCTTACCTATCTCGGAAAAATATACGATTCATGTATAGCGGATAAATACGCGCACGCTGTTAGTACTTACATACAATTCTAAATAATGTAAAATTTAATAAAATTTATTTGCTTATTTAAAAGGTCATGTGCTTAAAATGTTAGTGAGTAAAAAACCACTTCAAATACCAAAGTACCTACCTACGCGCCTACGCTAAACGCCCGCAGACAGGGGCTTGTAGAATGTTTTTCCCACCTATTTGTGATGAGTCATCGATTTCACTGCTATGCCCTATGTGATGTCAAATTATCTTTACACATAGTCGCCTACAATAATAAAATATTTATTTATACATTTCATATTTTTTTAAATAATACATAGCATTAGATTATTAATAAAATCACTCGGTATAAACTCAAAAGTTATGTAACCATCAATTTGTAGCATACATTTTCGGTAAGAAAAAAAGTTTAATATATTATGTCCCCGCCTTGGGCTGATAAACGTCTCGGCTAAAATGATTTGTTTTATGCGCTCGTTGTACGATCTACTATTCTTATTCTCCTATCTACTATTGAAACGAAACAAAGCTACTAAAGCGTTTATTGAAGTTACTAGCTGCGCCCCGTGGTTTCACCCGCGTAGTAATGAAAAATGGTGATAATGATGATGAAAAGAAGCGTATGTCACTCTCTGGCTATTGAACTATACCCATGCAAAAAATCAGGTTGATCCGTTGCAGCGTGAAAGAGGAACAAACATCTATACATAGTTACAAACTTTCGTGTATATAATATTACTTACTAGCGACCCGCCCGCCCGGCTTCGCACAGGTGTAATTTACGTGCGAAGCCGGGGCGGGTCGCTAGTTATACATATAAACCTTTCTCTTGAATCACTCTATCTATTTAAAAAACCACATCAAAATCCGTTGCGTAGTTTTAAAGATTTAAGCATACATAGGGACGGACAGACAGCGACAGCGACTTTATTTTATACTATGTTGAAAGAGGAACAAACAAACATCTATACATAGGTACAAACTTTTGCATTTATGATATTAATAACTAGCGACCCGCCCGCCCGGTTTCGCACGGGTGTAATTTACGTGCGCACCCGGGGCGGGTCGCTAGTTATACATATAAACCTTACTCTTGAATCACTTTATCAAAAAAACCGCTTCAAAATCCGTTGCGTAGTTTTAAAGATTTAAGCATACATAGGGACGGACAGACAGCGACAGCGACTTTGTTTTATACTATGTAGTGATAGTGATAGTGATGATAGTGATAGTGAAGTAGGATTATACTTCACGTGTTTGGCAAACGCGAGGGGCAACGTTACGCTCTAGCCTTGAACTAGGGGTATGCTCACGCAACGAACGTCATAAGGGTTGTTTCGCCATTGATCACAGAAATAGATTATGAGTTCGGGGAACCGGATAAAAACTACTGGTTATAAATGATAAATGGAACTGTTAAGGCCGCGCTTACCGGCCAAAGAAACCTTTCGCAAGTTATCAAAATTTATGAAGATAAAAAATACTGATTTATAATAATAATAATAATGCCATGATCCGCTGCCGGCGCCACGGTAATTAAAAAAATATGTAAAAACTTGAAAACTAAGTTATTAAATAAATGGCTGGAATAATAATAATAAATCTGCCCAAGAGCGGTGCAAGACAAACATAATATATGGTAGGGTTCCGTGGGCACAGCCATAAAATAATTCAGAGTTGCATGGTAGTCAAAGAAAAATCGAACGAACGAAGTTGGACTTGCCAAATTTCAGGGATAGCATACTTTTAATACCGGCTCCACATTCGCGGCGCGAACACCCGCGAGATCCGCGAACTGCGAATGTGGATGGATTCACGGTTACGCGGCTGGTGTACGCGGCTTCGCGTTCGCGGGTCGCGGTGTTCCCCGATCGGAGTCGGTTTTTTTCCCTGCGACAAAGGATTCGCGCTTGGTTCACGCCACGCGACTGCGCTACGGCATCTACACTCGTGAATATTCGCAGTAGTGCGCGAGACGCGGTGTCGAATGGTCGTGTCTCGCGCCTTATTATTTTAATTAATTTCAAAGCAAAATATGCTCAGGAAAAAAATTTATTTTAGCTGGAATTGCTTCTCTGAATTGAGTACCTATCTTGCTTAGCAATTATTGGTAAAACTCGGTTTTATTAGTATAAATCTGATTCAGACATTCTGGTAAACTTTTTAAACTCTCCAGACGGTTTATCTACTAGTTTCACTCGACTGTTTTTCCTGGGGTTTCCTCGTGGACCCACTGCTATGACCCCTGGTATGGAGACAACGGGGACTTTTTCCACGTAGATATCATATAGGAATTAAAAATCAAAATAAAAACTTCATCATCATCATATCAGCCTATCATGTTCCCACGGGAATTGCCCAAATCCAACAGCAGTGGTCTGATAAGCGTAGGGTAGTGATGGATTAGGGTCTTTCCTCTCACTGAGAGGAAAGGCCTGTAGGTCCCAGCAGTGGGAACATGATAGTCTGAAATGATGACGATTGTTTTAATGCCAAATTAAAATTGCTTAAATAATTACCCGGCCTAGCTACAAGGACATGAGAACTGTTTAAAATTTGAATTTCCCGCCATAGGTGAAACGTACCACCTATGAACGGTAGTGTGCTATGACAAAGTTTGAATTCCATCTCTAGTGTGTGTCATTCGGTGGTCCACGGGGAAAAATCCCCGTAGTCCCACTAGTGAGTCATAGCATTGGGTCAACGGAGAAACCAACGTTTTTCCATGATCATACTGAAAAAGTATGTAACAGTAATAAAAAAATAGAAAAAGAATAGAGAAATATAAAAAATATATAATTATAGAATAGAGTTAAAGCACAATGCGTCATAGAAATATTAGTGTGGCTGCCGCTGTAGCCACATCGACGTCCATTCTCGTTGAGCGCGCGAACAAGACTGTGAAGGCCTTGCGAAGCTTTGCGAGTGTAGAGGCAATCATTTTTCACGAAGTGAAACGCGAAACTCTTGACGTTAATCACGCGGTGAAATCACGCCGCGGATCGCGCGCGAGTGTAGAGCCGGTATATAAGAAAATTACTAGGGAAACTTTATTTGTCACGATTATTTTACGAAAAGGTTAATAACCATTGAGTTAAAACGACTTAATTATTATCGCTATACCTCAAAAATAGTTATGATCAAAAAATGTTCAAAATAATTTTGAATGAAGGTTTTTAATAACAAGATTCTATGTCTAATAATTTAGAAATTTTGGGGGGGGGGGGGGGGTAGGGGTGGATGGATGATCACCTTTTTGCTATTTTGGTGGGCCATATTTCACACAGGATACATTTCATAAAAAGATGATGATGATGATGATGTATGAAACCTTATATTCATTTAAAAAGACTTTTGCAACGATACGCCCACGACGCTGCCCACACAGGAAGGGGTACAGCGAAAAAAAAACGTCCCCATTTCACATGTACTTTTGCAATTGAGATTTAAACTACAACTGTACTTGTGTAAAGTTTCATGCACTTATCTTATATAATAATTATAGAAGTTAGCAGGTTCTACAAAATCAGGGCGAACGGATAGACATACGGACGGAATGAACTTATAAGGGTTCCTTGTAGTACCTACTTCGGAACCCTGAAAACGATTATGCATTATCTTTACAATTGAATTGGTACAAAGCAATTTATTGATTTTTATATGATTGCGGAGGATATCGAAAAAACTCTTAAAGTAGTGTTTTTCGATCTTTCTTGCCAAAATAAAAAAATTCAACATAAAAATAACTTTTCGCAGTGTTCTTCTTAAAAGAAATTTCAAGTTTTTTATTATTTCAACGAATTTTAATCTTATAAAATTTTGAAATTGCGCGATGACATAGTTTGGTACGTGAAACACTGAATAAGGCCACGCTCTACGTACGCGTACTGCGTGCGCGGTCTTATTCGGCGGCATCTCAGAAAATAAAACATTTTCCCTTCTCGTTTCTGTGGGGGCATAGAGCAATGATCAAATAACCAAATACGTGTTTCTCCAAGTGGTATATAAATAAACAATATTGAGCTTTTGTGATAAGTTTGAGATATACATACATACTAAACCAAACGGTGTCTGTTTGTTGGTTTGTACCTCATTCAGGTAGCAACAAGGGAAGAAGGGATCAACGTGATTTATACGAGCTTTTTTTTAATTTGCAATGTTTGTATGTTTGTTAGTTTATTTACGTCAAATCTTGCAAGCTGAATTAGAACCAAGCTCCTCCTAACCGAATTTGGTAAAATTTTGTATACACTTTAGTTCTGGTGACAATACAATATGCAATGCAATATGCCTTATATTGTAATATTTTCAGAATAGCTGTCGCCACAAGCTGGCGCATGGTGTAAGTATATTTTTGTCAATCCTGTTAGTCAAATGGAAGGGCTTGAAGAATAGAAAACGATAAAGTTAAAGTTAATATGGCAGGAATAGAAGACTGAGAATGGTGGTCGAGTGGTGTATTAGAGCCCCGTCTCTCTCTCTCTCTCTCTCTGAAAGAAGGCCTATGTCCAAGCACTGGAAACATAAATAAGCTGGATGATGATGTTTAGAAGACTGAGACTTTTCTGAGATTTGTATGCCATTTTGTTTAAGCAGAGGTGAAATTCCATTGAAAATATGTGCAGGACCAACAAGTAGGTACTCTACATAGCTGTACGTAGCAGACCTAGAGAGAGAAGATACGCGCACTTTTTTATTTGACCATCTCCACCGAATGTTAGTGAGGTCCACTGTGCTGCACAATGTAGCATAGTGCCGCACATTGGAATTTTATCTTGTCTCATGGGTACTTTTGCGATTATCACTCACGTCTAGGCATTTCTGTGATATAAAGAATACGACCGCGAACATTACCCACTGCTCGGAGAAACCATAAAGAGGGTAGTTAGATAAATAGATCGCTAGACACAAGACAAGCGTACGCCTCCAAACTACCGTTTAATAGAGAGAAATGTTCAGAGAAATCAACAGTAACTTTTGGAATCGTGACCAGGTTACGGAATAAAAAAGTTATCGTTTTCAACCTAAGATTCATTTCAGCCATACAAATATAGGGGTGTTTTTTTTTTTAAATCAAATTATTGTATTAATTATTATGTCGATGCAACTCGTGACCAAAATGCCGGCCTCTATTTTGCTCAAAGGGTGAGCATCGCCATACAAAGTGGTAATGGGGCCAGCATTTTGGGAACAGTTCCTACTGGTAGCGGTTTAATAGAGTGATAGTTAGATTTTAATTTATTTTATTTTTTTCATTTTAATTTTAATGTTTGGTATTATTAAAGTATTTTAAATTTTAGGTGCTTATTTTAATTGCACATAGCGAGTAAAATCTACAGCAACAGCTGCTACACCTTAGATCAGACAAAGAAAGGAGACATGGTAGCGTGGCGGGTGCGAACGCATCGACCTAAAATCAGGCCTGATGATTTAGTCGAAATCACCCAGCAAACCACATTGTCGCCCCTTACTTTTGCATGTGGACTATTCGTTAGTTCATTATTATATAGTCGCTCCAGTGAAAAAATTGTAAGTGAGCCGTATTTACAGTTTTTCCAATAAGCCGTGAAGCGGTATAGTTAAAATATATATATATATATATATGAAAAATGGAGACATTTAAACACGAGCGATAATTATACCGAGGCATATCTCCCCCGCTTGTCTGAGCTGAGTGCTACATTAACAATACTTTATTCTGGCAATTCGTTTATATCAAACAAAATACTCAGCTCTAAATATTCAAAGAAAAATAAAGCTTTTCAACTACTTAATACATCAATATGTAGATTTATTTTGGTAAATTCCTTGGAAATAAGATAGGTCTCTAGCCTCCAATTACTACGTATCTACTAAAAGCAAACTACGAATATAATTTCATAACATTTAAAAAAAAAACTTTTTGTATCTCCCATCAGTATTTATTTTAAATATAATTTTGTTATTTTATATATTTAATTGAGTTTTTTTATTAATGACTAGCTGACCCGACAAACGTCAAAATGTCATTGAAAAAAAGCCAATTTTCCGGGCAAATTTTCCAATTATATTTTTCTTTTAAACCAACCCAGTATTAAAGCGAACAAATTAAAAAAACCAGCCAAGTGCAAGTCAGGCTCGCACAATGAGGGTTCCGTACCACCACAAAATACAATAATTATCAATTTAAAAAACTAACTTTAAAATTAATAAAAAATATTCCATAGAGTGTGCTTTACGTACATTTCGACCCTTCCAACAAAAAGTCCCTTACTACTAGAGTAAAGGAAAACTGCGTAAAGTACAAAGTATTGGAAAACTCTTTAGATCTTGCAAATATTGTTTCGCCCAATAGGCCATTGGAATTAGAAAACAAATCGGATTTAATTGCTACAAAAGGTTTTATTGTTTTAATGGCTTAATTTATAGCCCAATACGACTAACCTAAGTTTTCCTCCTCGGGGGAGTTGTGCATAAGTGGTGGGGGGTCAAAATGTACCCCCAGAAGGGGTATTTTTGAGGTTTTACGATAATATCTCGTGAAGGACTAACAATATTGAAACATGGTTCTACTATGAGTTGTAGGGCATTAAATTCTGCGTTGAATGAGACTAGACGCATATGTTTTGGACCACCCATACCCGTACTAGTGCTCATCAAAGTTGGTCCAATTTTACATATTTATGAAAAAAAATCGTTTTTATTTCTAACAAGGGGTGGTCTAAAAATTTAATTTTGATCTCATCAAACGTAGAATTTATTTCTCTATAATTTATGTTTAGACTACTGAATGAGAGATAATAAGAAGTTTAGATAATATAGCCAAAAAACTGAAGTAAAAACGATATTTTTTCAAAAATATGTAAAATTGGACCAACTTTGATGAGCATTAAGACGGGTATGGGTGGTCCAAAAAAATATGCGTCTAGTCTCATTCAACGCAGAATTTAATGCCCTACAACTCATAGCCGAACCATGTTTCAATATTGTTAGTCCTTCACGAGATATTATCGTAAAACCTCAAAAATACCCCTTCTGGGGGTACATTTTGACCCCCCACCACTTATGCACAACTCCCCCGAGGAGGAAAACCTAGGGAAGTCATATTGGGCTACAAATAAAGCTTTTAAGACAATAAAACCTTTTGTAGCAATTAAATCCGATTCATCTAATTTTTTGGTCTAATTCCAATGGCCTACAAAAGTTGGAATAATTTAAATTCCAAAACAACGTTTTGACTAATTTCAAAATAGTAGAGAACAAAATTAGTGATAGCGATATCAAAGGCGCCGCACGTGTCTTGTTCTCTAGCGACACAATCGCCCCCTATACGGTTTACCAGTTACGGTTTAGTCACTACGTGACAAACATCCACCTGCAGCGGCAAATCTCCACCTCCCTGATCCACCACAACCAGATGACGTTGCCATTGAAGCCACATGCTAGGAGGTTGTAGCGGCTGTTGCATCTTTTCAGAGTGGCTCAGCTGGAGGCCTTGATGGTCTGACGCCTCAACACCTAAAATATTTTCTATCTTTTAGTTGTGGTGAGGCTAGCGAGTCCCTCTTAAAATACCTAACAGCTTTGGTAAACCTTATGTTATCTGGACGGGTCAGAGATGACGTCATTGAAATTTTGTATGGCACTAATTTATGCGCACTTATCAAAAAGAGGGTGGTATCAGACCTATTGCGGTTGGCACCACATATCGTCGCCTCGCGGCCAAGGCAGGCTGTAGAAAAAAGGCCACCCTTTTGAGTAGCCTTTTTCAACCAATACAGCTTGGTTTTGGTTCGCGGGATGGGTTCTGCTGTTCATTCTGTCCGAACTTTTCTCGATCAAAATTCCGGAGAGGTCCTGTTAAAGGTGGATGTCAAAAACGCTTTTAATTCGGTCGATCGCGGTGCCCTGTTGACACAAGTAAAAGATAAAATTCCTGATCTTTTCAATTTTCTCCGGCAATGCTATGGCAGTCCCACCAAATTGAAATACCAAAACAATGTTTTGTTATCATCTGTCGGTTTTCAACAGGGTGATCCTTTCGGTCCCGCCATTTTCAGCCTGGCTATTCACCCAATTATTCAACGTCTCCAGTTCAAACTTAATGTTTGGTACTTGGATGACGGAACCTTAGGAGGCGACGTTGATACTGTTCTAAGTGATTTACAAATTCTTATAGACGAATTTCGTCATATTGGTTTGGAACAAATTTTTTCAAAATGCGAACTTTTTGTTTGCGATTCATGTCCGGATAAAGATGTGGTTATTGAAAAATTCAATGATTTAGCTCCCAATATAAAATCATTGGACAGGCGTTCGCTCCGACTCCTGGGTTCAGCGATATTAGATGAGTCTTTTCACCTTTTGTTGAGGAAAAAATTCAAAATTTTATGGGTTCTTCCGACAGGTTACTCAAAATTTACGCCCATATGGCGTTTACAATTATCAGATACTGTTTGTTTGTTCCTTAATTTATATACACTTTACGATGTAGTCCACTGTGGAAACACGGTGAGCTCCTTTCGACCTCAGACAATGTCGTAAAGGAAACTCTAATATCGGTTTTTAATGTTGATTTGAGTGACAGGACATGGTCACAAGCCTCACTACCTGTAAGATTAGGAGGCTTAGGGGTCAGCCAAATTTCAAGTGTTGCGTTACCGGCATTCTTGTCCTCATAAATTAATAGAAAAAATCCTTGCACCCTCTTTAGGCCCTTCCGATGTAGTTGTATCTTATTCGAAAGAGGCAATGAATGCTTGGAGGCTTGCTTGTTCAAATACCGATTTTCCCAGGAAGTTGTCTTCCCAGTAGGGCTCGTGCGGCTGCCAATTCGGCAGAGCAGCACAAGCGACGCAAATGTGCTAACCTCGGCAGTGGTTACATATTTGAGGCGTCTGGGGTCGAGACATTGGGCCCTTGGGGACCGGGAGCTCACCTCATATTCAAAAATCTTTCAGAGCGCCTGGTTAATGCGACGCGTGACCAAAATGCTGGCGTGTTTCTGGCTCAACGCATAAGCATTGCCATTCAACGTGGTAATGCCGCCAGCATGCTGGGTACGCTGTCAACTGGTCGTGGGCTTAAGCATTTGGATTGTCTTTAGACCTTCACCGGTCTATGGGCAGTCTAACTGTATTTGTAGTTTTAGTTTTAGCTTGTATTTTGTTTAGTTAATAAAGGCACTTGCCCAGTAAAAAAAAAGTTAAATATGGCATTACGGCGATTATTACACATACACAATTACACACTCATATATTATCACAAGTTTAGGGAAATGAAAAACCGTAACAGTGTGTGCAAAAATGTCTCGAATATTTATATTTATTTTATTTTTAATAATACAATAAGGCGACACATTTTTTTCACATTGGCGCCAAAGCTCGTTTAAGTACTTACCTACCTACTTTATAGTAACTAAGTCTGCTCCATAAAACTTCAGGTCCTTATAGCAACGTAACTGAAATAATGATTCGAGCTTTATAGATTTACCGCAAAAGGTAGAGGATTATGAAATATTAGAAGGGCTATATTAGGGTGCGGGTACTTGGTAAGTAGGAATGGTAAGCCCACAGGCTTGCCTTTGATATTCTTAACATAAGCTCCCATCTCGCCACACGACAATCCTTCAGATCGCATCTGATGAAAGTTATAATAAAAGTCAATAAAATCTTAGATCGTTTCAGATGCTTCGTAATCTCTTTTTCTTCGTCTTTAATGTTTTGTACAAGACTTTGCTTAACTTTTGTCGACAGTTCAAGAAAATACCAAAATACTAAACTTCTACAAACATAATATTTTGTACAATTAGAGTTTTACCTACTATAGATCTCAATAAAATAAAATAAAATAAATTCACATGTGCCACCCCTAAAATGCAACCTTTGAATAAATCATAAAAATAATAAGTCGGGTTGAGAAATCTCTAAAATTTGGCTAAGTCCACTGAGCTTCGTTCGACCTTTCGATTTTTTCAATAAGAGCCAATTTCTGAACTATGGATGCACAGATATGAATGTGACAACAATTATTATATTATGGCTTTGGCTACGGAACCCTAGCATAATTATGCGTGTATCGACATGCTCTTGGCCAGTTATTTTTTAGTTTGGTACACCGATTACTCTACAATTCGTGAACCAATTCACGTGATTCTTTTTTATATCGTAGAAGATAATACCTATATCTATAAGTAGACTTCACAAGCGGTCCAAACTGTATGAAAACTAAGCATGTCAAATTTTTCGTACCTAAATGTACTTACCTGTGAAAAGAAATGTCTTTATTTTGTCGGCTAACTCTATTTGTGGTATTCTTACAACTCAGTATTGCACAATTACCTATTTTCGTTTAAACTGACACGTGTTGTCTCTGCACCGATTGAGCAGACTGATTTTATCCTCAATTACGACAATTTGTCAGAATTGTTTTGGAAATATAAATTGCAAGGCAGGTCGACTTGTGGCATCTACTTAGATATAGGTCTGTGGGAAGATCTATTGGTTAAAAAATCATTGACTTAATTTGGCTACTTAAGTGATTTTTAATCAGCTCCAATAAAATATACAAATAATTTTGTTCGAGCTTGTGTTGTCGATTTCAAAAGTTCTTACTAAGTATGTAGTAGGTTGTTTATTTTGATAATTTATTTTATTTTATTTAGATGGCTTGTTTTGATGTGCGGTTATTAAATATCATTCTTTACTCAACCTAGAAAAAAAATGCGGAAGTGGTATCAATATACGTGTTACATATTTACCTCGTATTTATTTGTAAAAGAAGCCCGACGTAGCGGAACGATTAGGAATGAATTATGGGAAGTATATGGTAAACTTTTTGTGTACACAACCCACAGAAGGTACCTCCCATCGAAATAATATATTAAGTACCTATACCTACTTATTTTACTCGTGGTATTTTTAAACATAATATAATTTTATAGGGTCTGACTACGGAAAAAACTACAACAGTCATAAGCTTTATAGGTGCTGCTGTACTGTAGTGAATTTAATGATAATGCCCAATTAGTATTTTCAAATTGTTACTCACCTATTTTTATCTTTAAAAACGTCGAACCCGTGCGAAAGATACAGCTAATAGTGAGCGCAGCCTTAACAGAACCGAGTTCATCATTGGAATCAGCCAAATAAAAGTCGAACCGGCTTCTTTAGATTTTAGTGGCCGTATTTTTTCGTCCACAATCCGTCTGTGTCTCCACGCTTGACTTCACAGTTGTCACGGTATCAGATTTGACATCTCCATGCCTCTTGAGCCCAAACTTCTTGAGAGTTTACAAACTTGGAATACGAATGTGTGCTTCAACTGGGACTATTTATACGTTTTAAATGTAATTTGACGGTTCATTTGTTTTCGTACACATGTAGACGGTTTTGTATATTACTATTATAAACGCGAGTAATTCCTGTGCGCATTGCAATAAATAAAATAGTTTGCCTCAAGATATTACGCAAACTACCTAACCATCCATCTCGGCGAAATCTTGTAGGATAGTGGAGAGTAGGTACCTCGGCGGCGGCGCTACGGCGTGATATATCGGGGCTGGCTGTCGCAGCGAGCGGTGAAGCTTACGCACGAATTATAACAACTCAGATGAAATTTGTTCACATATTTTTTACCGGTTGTTCGGTGAATTATTCCAGCGAAGGCGGCGTGTCGTGTGACTCTGCCGTATCCACGCTCATTATCGGCGGCGGGCGCGCTGAACCGTACCTCCATTACAATCGAATTCTCCTTGACGACTCGTGATTCACGATCGAAACCCCATTGCGTATGATTCGATAATGTCTGTAGTCGGTTCGAACCAAATTTGGCTGCTACCTACTCAAAAATGTGCCGCGGTGTGATGTCTACGGAGCTTCCGTTTTCACGCTCGCCGGTAGATATTGCCACGTACGCGATGTTAGGTTCTGTGACACGAATTTTATCCGCGCGAACATTATTTTCTTACGTTCCAAGAAAAAAAACACTCGTAAGGTTTTGTGATTTCTCCGCGTATAGGGAGGAAAAGGTAAATCGTCAATTTGGGTAACGGTGGCGTGTAGCAGTACTTCACGGCTGAAAGCGCTCTTATTACAGGTCGTTCGGTTCTGAGCCAGGAGAGGCATTAATCGTCTGGCGCGGACATACATCACCTCACCTGGCGAATGTGACACACCACACTCCAGTTAACGTAAATCACTCATTAGAAGCGTAGTTAATGAGACATCCAGTGGATGCTTCACTAATGACAATTTAATGTCGTAGATCGCTTAATTTCGCCTAGTAATCAAACTTTCAAGCGACGTAGCTGAGGTAAGCTTCGGATAATAGACAGCACCTTTGAAGCTCGGAATACATTAGCCTGCAGAGCGTTGTTTAGTGATTTATTATGGTACCCTCTGATGCTCGCGATCATTATTACCCAGTTCTATTCGTAGGTCTAAGCAGTATAAGCACTGAGCGTTCGTACCTAATATTGTAAAAAATAAACTTAGGGTAACGTAAATGTTTATGTCTTTCTTGCCTACTAAGTTGCCACTAAACTTGAATTTGACTAAAACGTTCTAACCCGTCTCATGCCAAATCTGAATTCTGAATTTCCAGGAGAATGAAGGCAAGGAACAATACACAGGAACATAGAGTATACTTTTACCTAAACGTTTACGAATCGGTAGAAGAATAAATATTTTTTTACTATCCGTAAAATTAGGCCATCATAAAATCTGGTTAGTGAGGGTTAGCGTTAAAATAAAAGATAATTAAAACAAAAACACGAATGGAGCAAGCTCTACAATTTAGACCTTAACTAATTTGATTTAACGATTTAGATCGTTACAGTCTGGGTGTCTTGAAATCACGAGTGAATCGGGTTCTTTTAACCAAGCATGCTCCATCGAAGACCGTTTCATCGCTTAACATCAGGCCGATCAAAAGCAAGTCTATATAGAATTTAAAAAAAAGAGTTTTGTTAGCTAGTCTCGCGTTTCGTTCAGAGTTTTGACACGAGCGCCACAGCCCAAGGTAGATAACAATATATTCTACAACTATTATTAATTAACAAAATTCCGTCTCTAACATTGTTTCCACACGCCTGAGCGAACAAATTGCCAAGTATCGATGTCAAAGTGTGCCAACGACGGCGGCGGGCGTTCCGAGTGTGTTGGTGGAATTTTGCTTACTTGCTCACTTCTCGGCGTAAACGTCGGCTGCGGCAACCGCAGTCCAAAAGTAATTAATTAAATTTACACTTAGAGCAGACAATGACACGCCAGCCCTACTAAATGCTCCCTCTAAACCTATCGGGCCCTTTGTGTTTCTCACAACAGAATTAACTTTCATTAAGTAGAACTTGATGACATCTTTTGTATTCCTATTCGCAAACAAACTTTATTTGACTGATTCACTGTATTTAAATTTATGTAAGATACATTTTGAAATCTAATGAAGAAACGTTGTTAAAAAGGAAACCGTGCTTGAAACCAAACTTCCAAATAAATGAAAGACTCACAGAGGCATGGGGCAATCGTAAAGTCTGTCTTTAAAAGGAGCGTTTCGTTTTCTTCACTAAAAAGCTTTGTCATGGAAATCTAAAAGATGTTTTTATTGACAACATCTGCTGAGGCGGAAAACTTTTTATTAACAGTCATTGTTTCTTGAGAGATGCTTACGCAAAGAGATTTTTTTACTTTGTTTGCCTGATATAACGTGCCATATACTTAGTCTTGTTTTATTTGCCAAAGATTTCACAAAAAGGGATTCATGCCCAAATGTTATGCCTTTGGAGGTGTAATATTATCATTAAATTTAATTGGAGTCACGCTTGAGATAGCCTATTTAATAAATAAATAATCATTCAAATCTGTTCCCAATTAGCGAAGATATCGAGTTACATACTAACAAAAAACAGTCGAATTGAAAACCACCTTTTCGGAACCAGAAATATGTTCAAAGTTTCAATAATCAGTTTCATTACGTTTTACATATCAGAATAAATAATAGTGACCGGCAAACAACTTGAGCACAAAATGAAGGAAAGTTGGTTCATGTTCACACTACAATCAATTACGCTGACCTGCAAGGTCGAAATCCTCCCAAACCCTCTTCGGTCAGCCAAAGAAACCTAAAAATCTAATCTTTTTGGGAATCAATGTAATTTTTCAAGATGTTTGGCGATTTCCGTTTCTTTTGCAACAGGTACTAGAAGAGCGGACGTACTTACCTATCATGGTAAATACGTCCCTACATTCTTATGCCAAAAGCATCGAATAAATAGCGTGCTTACATTATAATAGAGAAAAGATAAAAAATCGTTTCATCACATTCATATGATGAACATTTGTGTTTTTTCTATGGTTACTGTTAATATAATTATATTTAAGTATGTGTTTAAAAAAAAAACTGTCTCTGGCAGTCATAGTACAAGCTTTGCTTAGTTTGGTGTCAGATGGCCGTGTGTGCAAAAATGTCACAAATATTTTTATTTATTTTTATATATATTATGGTGTGCTCATAATTATCAAAAAGCTCCTGCGAAATATAAATAAAACAGGTACATCACTGGGTTGATTTGTGAAAGTTATTTCGGAATGAACATTGTCAATAAATCTTCTTTATATTTGTTATTTTCATGAACAGTAATCTCAATCTCAATAATCATAATCTCAGTGAAATAAATACTCAGCAAAACTTACGAACTTAGCACTAAATTAAAAGAAAAATTTATTATTCAAAATGTCAGTCAAATTACAATTAAACTTATAACTATTCAAATAACCCACCCCTGACCGTTCCCGGCGCAAAGGTACCCAAAACACTCGCTGCGTTACCGCGTTGGATGGCAATGGCCAACCTTTGCACCAGGAACGAGCCGGAGCGGGAGTCACCACACTTTTCCTTGAGCCTGTGCCCTATCTCCGAAATGAGCTTCTTGGCCTCAGTCCCCCAACAACCCATGGTCTCCACGGCAACGGGCACAAAATTGTAAAGCGGCTCCAACGCTGCGTACTTCTCTCTCTTTTTATCAGCGGCATATTCCGCCGCTGCTGACGGTGAGCGGACGGTGCGACTCAGGTGGCTGGCGGCGACAGTGCTGACGCAAGTAGCATCCCATATCAGGCACTTCCCGTTTTTCCAAGGCACGAGAGTCAGCCCGTCCGGCCTCTTCCCATCAGACCTGCAGAGCCCTGGAGGCTCCAGCACGCAGGGGACGTTTGCCGACACAAAGGCTCTCCGGACTATGTCATTGAGTGCATGGTGACGCGGAAACCTCCCTGCGCAACGACGACAACCCAGCGCGTGATAGCCATCGGCCTCCACCATGGAACCGCAGGTGCATCTGTGGGGTTCACACACCTTGCAGCCCAGGCGAAGGGCCACCGCCACACGCAAAGAGTCGTCGTCCAGTAAGGTGCCCAGGTGAGGAGAAGGAAGCGCGTGCAACCATGCCCCGGATTCTGGCTGCGACACAGCCAGGAGTCTAGCCATATCTGCTCCAGTAGCACGTGCCAACAAAAGTCCTTGGACCCGCTTAGCCCCGACATCATCCCACGCCCGCTGAACCTTAACCGCCTCTGGGCTCGTCGCACCCGAGTTGAGGGCCACCCAAGCTGTCAAAGCATCCGACACATAGGGAATGCTGTCCCCGTCACCATTGGAGCGAAGAATGGTAGTGACGAGGTCCGCAACCCCATGCGCCGATGCCAAAAAAGCCGGCAAGCCAACTTCACGAGCGCATCGCACCCCAAGACCCCCATACCGAATCGGAAGAGCCGCCTGAGACCACTGAGACTCATCAAAGGAGACGTTCAGGACGGACTCGACCACCGATTTTAGGGCTTCGTCAAAAGAAGATACCTGTTCTGGACAATTCCAGGTAGGGGTTAATACACATTAATACACATGACACACATACATACATACATACATACATACATTTACATTAATATTTCTGTGAAAAATTCAACTGGCTATCTATTACAGTTCGAAAGATACGGCCTTTTAAAGTTAGGACAGACAGACAGACAGACAGACAGACGGACGGACAGACATAATGTAGGCTTAGTAATAGGGTCCCGTTTTTACCCTTTGGGTACGGAACCCTATAAACTTTAGAATCGGTTGCCAATGCCATCAATCAACGAAGATATCGCAACATCAAGATCACATGGTTTGAACAGTAGAACAAAATAATTAATATATTTTACAAAAAAATTATATTCTTCACTGGAAGTTTAATAAACGGAATTCATCCCCTATTATTCCTTCCTGTTATCTTCAACAGATATGACTTATTTAACTGATAAGAAAATGAATCATTAGAATAGTTTCCCAATCGATAAAGATATCGCGTAACAAACACATGTTATAATTATAATTATAAATGTTATTTTTTTTATTCGGTTGTAAAATGCTAACGGCATTGCAGTGTTTTAACTGAGTGATGTTTTTAGAATTAACACATCACATTGAGGTGTTAATCGATAAAACATCCATTAGGTACTATTGTTCCTGTTGTACTAGAATAAAGCCTTATCCATCTATGAATTCGAGCGGCTGAATTATTTATCGTGTTTTTAACAACTTTTGTAAATATAGATACGTAAAAACTGGTTTTAGGGTTGAATAATTTATTTATCAACTGTCTGCAGTTACTTTCGGTGTTTTGTGGCATTTCATCAAGTACGAGACTTTAACATTTATGGTTGTTTACGTTTTACAACTTTTTTATGATTTGGGCTTTCATGGACCTAAAGTATGCACATTGCACAATCTTTGATAGAACTTTTGTTACAGAGCATGCTCTTCCAGCGTTTTAAAAATCGTTTTGCACAAAGACAAGAAAAAAATCGTTTAAGTCTGTGGTTTTGCAAGTATAAACCTAACCTTCTGAGTTGATGAAGGAAATGGAAGAGGCAGTGGCACAAAGCAGGCTGAGCAAAAAATCGAAGCCGTAACTAACCGTATCATATGTTTGGATTCAATAAAACATTATGTTTGGCAAACAGTCGGCGTAATAATAACACCTACTGCTACCTATAACGTTGAATTTTCATGAAATTGGATTGCAATAACTGGATATTTACCATAACGATCGAGTGCGTGGAAACAGCAACAGTAGTGTGTAATACTTAAATCCCGAGCACCATTAACTTCGTATTGAAAATCCGAACAAGCTTTAGTAACATCGCCAATATAAGGCACAAAATCGCCGCTACAAGTGATATGAAAGGCACGGATTGTGACGTCGGATCAAATATTTGCTGAACAACAAAGAAGTTGGATCGCGTATCGGGCGATCCATTAATCACCGTATTATTGTGGTCGGTAGCACAAAGCGCAATATTGCCCTCGAAGCCGCCGATACTCATAAACACACTGCCGGCCGTAATGACCTATTTAGGAAGAGTTAAATGAAAATCGATAACTGCTGAGCAGTTGTGATACAAGCGAAATCGCACACAATCGACAGCAAACTTTGGCGAAGTTTGTTCAATAAACCGTGATGGGTTGAAGCATAGAGCTAAATATTAAAAGAGAGTGATCCAAACATTGCGACTTAACATGATTAGTATTTAACAAATTTGCGCTATCGGTCAAAATCTCAACTAACTACGTTGCATTATAGCGTAGGTATCTATCATATTTCATACTAATATAAGAAATGCGAACGTGTTTAGTTTTTTGGTTTGTTTGTCTTTTATTCAAAATGGATCGACTTGATTTTTTACAGACACATGGTCTACAGAGCCGGAGAATGATATAGGATACGTTTTACTCCGGAAAATGTACGGTTCCTGAGGGAGTGTATATACAGGTGAAACAGAGGGGCGCAAATAGTACAATGCATGTGCCGCGTTTGCTTAAAAAAATCGCGACGTGCCACGACCACGCAGCAACGAATTCGATAAGCGACCCACTTCACACTGCTGGTGCGCAGTATACTTGTTAGCACCACTGAAATGGTACCATTGGACAAGTTCAATCGCCCCGTCCTTACTATTCATAGGTCAATGGGTTAAAGTTAGAAAATCATTTTCTGTCTGCTTATTTTTTGCTTGGCAAGTTTAACAACTTAGTCAAACATTTTCGTTATGAGCTTTTTGATCACAATTTTAAAGTAAACCCATTACTGTTATGAGTATCTACCAAGAATATTTCTCGAAGTCATTACTCTACACTCAGAAGAGTATTTTACGAGATATATAAATTTTACTTTTAGGAGTAGTACCTACTAGTTGTGCTGTGCGGTTGCTAGCTTTTGCCCGCAGATTTGCCTACATCGTGACCAAAATACAGTCTATGTTACTCAGAGATAGTCTAGCTCTCTGTCAGTGAAAGATTACTCAGAATCGGTTCAGAAGTTGGAGAGATTTCTCAAACAAAGTCACAAACTTATAAACTTTATCTCTTTCTAATATCATAATGTTGTTTATTTTTATTTTAATTCGTCAATTATCAGCATCCTCATTACGCAATAAATACTTTTATGGTTATCATAAACATCGCTTCTGTTCAGTCTTATTTACTTTGTGCTTTTGAAGATACTAATAAGCTTTGTTAATTAGAAAAAACTTTTAAACACAAAAATTTTCGTATTCATCTCAGCAAACCCTTTCATTTGATACCCTTATCATGATGTGAACATTTTGTCCGCCATCTTGGGGCGTCCGCCATATTGAATTTATCATCTTTGACCAAATTGCTTGAGATGACAAATCCAATGAATCCAAACTCGACGGGGTTACGTCGTTTCGTTTAGGAGTCCCTATGGCTATTCTATCTATTCTGGCTATTCTGTAAAAGTATCTACACACAAATCTCTCCTGCTCCGGTTCCCTCTGCATATAAAATTTTCTTATATATATTTTTAAAGTTTGGTTTCATTTAGTTTCTGCAGTAGAGTAACCCTCTTTAATCATTGAACGGTTGCTGATCAACATCTTGTAGGTGACTATTTGTGTACATAACATTTTGAAGAAAACTAAGTTCGCGTTCGATTTTAGGTTTTTTACGAAGCTCGACCCGCTCCAAAAGTGTGGACAACGTCTCCTTTACCGGGGGACCCTTGAAAAGGTCTTTATCGGTCCATAAAACTTCTTTTATGCTACACGAAGTTTCTGTAGCGAACGGTAAGTTGTTTGATGGTCACCCTCGAAAATAATTTTGTAAGCCCTCCTCCAGCGTCACCGATCGACGCAAGTTACTACCGATAAAATAAATTCTATATAAAATAAATTATGTTATGATCCCTTTTACTTTCTACAGGAACCTCTCAGAAAGAAGATGATCGTAGAATGAATGTTTCTAATAAGTTGTCTTTTATAGTTACGTAGTAACCTTAAGGAAATCCTCTAAAGGAATCCTCATAAAGTTTGTCCATCTATAGATCTTGATTTTAAACAAATAAAAATCATAATAATCATAATTGACCTACGAAGCTGAAATTTGGCAGGTAGATTCCTTAAGGGATATAGAGGATTTTTCGCAAGAGCCGAATAAGGGGGGCATATGGGGACTTAAAGTTTATATGAAAGTCAACGCGTACAAAGTCGCGGGCAACAACTAGTATTCTATATTTCCTTTGGTTTTTTTTCCTTTGTATACTGTATTTTGGTAGAATTTTGTAACCTAACTTCAAATTGTCTGAAATAAACAAACATTTTCTGAAATAAATAGCAATAATGTTTAGACACATTTTTAGTATAGAAATGGATATTTCTATGGAATTTGATAAGCATTTTACGTATCATACTTCGAAAACTTAACCACAGAAACTATTTTAATCAAAATAGAATGTTAGTTCAGGGCTCCGACATTAGAAACAACAATCTCATAGTACTACGGAACCCTTAAAATGCTGTTGGCAAACAGTGTTTTCATCGGTTTCTTCTAAGCAAGGGTGGCGATTCAACGTAAGCCAAGGTAGGCCGTCGAGGTTCATCGGTACAATTTAAAAAAAAAACTAGCCAAGTGCGGGTCTGACAAGGGCACTGAGAGTTCCGTACCATCACAAATTACAAACTGACAACAAGTAGTGCAAAAAGACAACATCACGCCTATGCAGGCGGCCACCTATCGAAGTGCCTGGCGTTTTCATAACAACGTCAGGCGCGGTAGTATAATATGCGGTATTCCATAGAATTGAGTGGAAACCAAATTTGTTAAAACTCACACACACAAACACGCCCCTTTTGCATTATATAATATTAGTGTGATAAGAAAACTTACTCATACTCGTAGTTACTTGGGTACCTACATATAGATGATGAAAAAAATTGTAGCTAGCCAATCCAAAAATTTTTTCATCCATAAAAAAATTATCCATTACGAGAATTGACGTTTCTTATTTACGGCATTTAATGTCGAGATTTTAGTGCGATCGAATGAAAAACATGCTGTTTTCATTTTCACCTCGTCCGATAAAAGAGTTCCAAACTTACGGCGTGTTATTGTATTCGAATGGTCGCATTTGGCAGGCGGTGATTTTTCGTGAATGATTTTTGTGTCGTTGGGAGTTAGGAGGCGTAGAGCGCGCGGCTGGAACCGATTTCGTGGTCGGCTGGTCGCTACACACCGCTGCCCAGCGACAATGGCAGCCGGAGCATTGCCCTGCTGTCTCGTTGTTTCGTCAAAGGCAAACTAACTTCTCATTGTTTTGGATTAATCACGCAGAGAATCTGATCACCCCATTTCCTTGGCTGTAACCAGCGCTCAAATATATTCCAAACAAAAATAAACTTTACTAACTATTCGGGTAACCGTGCATTTATAATAGATTATTCACCAAGGGGATAAGGGGGCACCTTTATCCCCGAGGAGAATACTCTACTTTTCACACTTTTTGCGAGGCAATAAAATACCATATTACTAGAAACAAAGTATTTATTATACTTCTAGAAGTAGATAATTTTTTATTAAACAATGAAAAGTGAAAATTTTATGTTTGATAAATTAGACCCGTTGTGGAAAGACAAATGAATGTTTGTTGTTCAATACTATTGCGATCTGCAGTATTCGCGCCTTTTTTTTTTTTTTTTTTTTTATACCTGTCATCATCAGCCAGAACAGAAGACGTCCACTACTGAACATAGGCCTCCCCCTTTAACCTCCACACTGAACGACAGCCTGCCTTTTGCATCCACTGGATGCCCGCGACTCTCACAATGTCGTCGGTCCATCTAGTGGGAGGCCTCCCTACGCTGCGTCTGTCGGTTCGTGGTCTCCACTCCAGAACCTTTCTACCCCATCGGTTATCGGTTCTTCGAGCGATGTGGCCTGCCCATTGCCACTTCAACTTGCAAATTTTAACAGCTATGTCGGTGACTCTAGTCTCGACAGTGACGGTGGTGTCGGTCTTTGGCGAATATCCACGTTTCGGATTTTATCGCGCAAAGAAACTCCAAGCATAGCTCTCTCCATTGCCCGCTGTGTGACTTTGAGTTTTTCCAAAAGGCCAACAGTTAAGGACCACGTCTCAGTACCATATGTATACCTGTGGTTATACCTAATGGCCACTTCGACTTTAGGATAAATTGTTTTAAGTGCAGGTCACTATGGTAAAAATTAATACAAAATATGTATAGTTGAGCAGCGGGTTATAATGAAATTCAGTACAAAATTATTGCCCGGCTTTTAGCCTCCGTTGGGGCAATAATTACTTACTTTAAGTTTGGTTTGCATGACATAATATAATTGGACATTATCGAGCAGGTGGTGTGAGAATATATAATTATATTGTTACAAGCTAAATTAGACTATCATAGGATTAAAATTCGTTTGTCGGTATATCTAAAAAATCTTTTGACAAGCTTTTAACTTGCCTTGTTAGTATGGGTCTGTTATCCCGATCAGATTGAGCTGATATTTTGCATTCACATTTAGTTTGAATGCATATAATGTTAGTTAAGTGAAAATTCCAATATGGCGGACTCCCAAAGATGGCAGACCAGTTATATTTATACACCCCCATGATATAGTTATCAAATTAAAGGTTTTGCTGAATAATACAAAAAAAGTTACACTAAATTTAATATGGCAGACGCTTAAAAGCTTGTTTAAAAAAATGATTTTATTATTTTTTGGTAATTTTACATAGATAAAGTCAGGACACTTTGTACATGAATTTTGAACTAGACTATTATACCCATGTGTTTATAAATCAGTTCCGGTAACTACCATTAGTTGATGCTCCACATTAAGCTTAGTAAGGTAGGTACTCTTACAAACTTAGCGTTATAAAGTCTCCGTGTAAAAAACCGTACTTAACAAAAAATAACATCAAAATCGGACCCAAAAAGTAATGCGTGGTCTTACATTTCAAAAAATTTGGACTTCACGAGACGCCCGGGAGATGTGAAACATGATGTCACGCCGTCACGGCATACAAGTCGGTTTAACTGCCAAGGCGCGCCAATAGATTTTTCACATCAAAAATACGCATTGACGATCTTTTTTTCGTCGGCTAAAAATAACTTTCATTATTACAATATTACTTGCATACTTGGAAACGAAGGTTTACCTAAACTTAATCAGCAAGAAGGTACTTTCTTGCAAAAAGAAAACTCTCCGGTCAACTTTGTACTTATAACAAAAAAGCTATATTTACGTATTTAGTGGGCAGCGGTGTGTAGCGACCAGCCGACCACGAAATCGGTTCCAGCCGCGCGCTCTACGCCTCCTAACTCCCAACGACACAAAAATCATTCACGAAAAATCACCGCCTGCCAAATGCGACCATTCGAATACAATAACACGCCGTAAGTTTGGAACTCTTTTATCGGACGAGGTGAAAATGAAAACAGCATGTTTTTCATTCGATCGCACTAAAATCTCGACATTAAATGCCGTAAATAAGAAACGTCAATTCTCGTAATGGATAATTTTTTTATGGATGAAAAAATTTTTGGATTGGCTAGCTACAATTTTTTTCATCATCTATATGTAGGTACCCAAGTAACTACGAGTATGAGTAAGTTTTCTTATCACACTAATATTATATAATGCAAAAGGGGCGTGTTTGTGTGTGTGAGTTTTAACAAATTTGGTTTCCACTCAATTCTATGGAATACCGCATATTATACTACCGCGCCTGACGTTGTTATGAAAACGCCAGGCACTTCGATAGGTGGCCGCCTGCATAGGCGTGATGTTGTCTTTTTGCACTACTTGTTGTCAGTTTGTAATTTGTGATGGTACGGAACTCTCAGTGCCCTTGTCAGACCCGCACTTGGCTAGTTTTTTTTTTAAATTGTACCGATGAACCTCGACGGCCTACCTTGGCTTACGTTGAATCGCCACCCTTGCTTAGAAGAAACCGATGAAAACACTGTTTGCCAACAGCATTTTAAGGGTTCCGTAGTACTATGAGATTGTTGTTTCTAATGTCGGAGCCCTGAACTAACATTCTATTTTGATTAAAATAGTTTCTGTGGTTAAGTTTTCGAAGTATGATACGTAAAATGCTTATCAAATTCCATAGAAATATCCATTTCTATACTAAAAATGTGTCTAAACATTATTGCTATTTATTTCAGAAAATGTTTGTTTATTTCAGACAATTTGAAGTTAGGTTACAAAATTCTACCAAAATACAGTATACAAAGGAAAAAAAACCAAAGGAAATATAGAATACTAGTTGTTGCCCGCGACTTTGTACGCGTTGACTTTCATATAAACTTTAAGTCCCCATATGCCCCCCTTATTCGGCTCTTGCGAAAAATCCTCTATATCCCTTAAGGAATCTACCTGCCAAATTTCAGCTTCGTAGGTCAATTATGATTATTATGATTTTTATTTGTTTAAAATCAAGATCTATAGATGGACAAACTTTATGAGGATTCCTTTAGAGGATTTCCTTAAGGTTACTACGTAACTATAAAAGACAACTTATTAGAAACATTCATTCTACGATCATCTTCTTTCTGAGAGGTTCCTGTAGAAAGTAAAAGGGATCATAACATAATTTATTTTATATAGAATTTATTTTATCGGTAGTAACTTGCGTCGATCGGTGACGCTGGAGGAGGGCTTACAAAATTATTTTCGAGGGTGACCATCAAACAACTTACCGTTCGCTACAGAAACTTCGTGTAGCATAAAAGAAGTTTTATGGACCGATAAAGACCTTTTCAAGGGTCCCCCGGTAAAGGAGACGTTGTCCACACTTTTGGAGCGGGTCGAGCTTCGTAAAAAACCTAAAATCGAACGCGAACTTAGTTTTCTTCAAAATGTTATGTACACAAATAGTCACCTACAAGATGTTGATCAGCAACCGTTCAATGATTAAAGAGGGTTACTCTACTGCAGAAACTAAATGAAACCAAACTTTAAAAATATATATAAGAAAATTTTATATGCAGAGGGAACCGGAGCAGGAGAGATTTGTGTGTAGATACTTTTACAGAATAGCCAGAATAGATAGAATAGCCATAGGGACTCCTAAACGAAACGACGTAACCCCGTCGAGTTTGGATTCATTGGATTTGTCATCTCAAGCAATTTGGTCAAAGATGATAAATTCAATATGGCGGACGCCCCAAGATGGCGGACAAAATGTTCACATCATGATAAGGGTATCAAATGAAAGGGTTTGCTGAGATGAATACGAAAATTTTTGTGTTTAAAAGTTTTTTCTAATTAACAAAGCTTATTAGTATCTTCAAAAGCACAAAGTAAATAAGACTGAACAGAAGCGATGTTTATGATAACCATAAAAGTATTTATTGCGTAATGAGGATGCTGATAATTGACGAATTAAAATAAAAATAAACAACATTATGATATTAGAAAGAGATAAAGTTTATAAGTTTGTGACTTTGTTTGAGAAATCTCTCCAACTTCTGAACCGATTCTGAGTAATCTTTCACTGACAGAGAGCTAGACTATCTCTGAGTAACATAGACTGTATTTTGGTCACGATGTAGGCAAATCTGCGGGCAAAAGCTAGCAACCGCACAGCACAACTAGTAGGTACTACTCCTAAAAGTAAAATTTATATATCTCGTAAAATACTCTTCTGAGTGTAGAGTAATGACTTCGAGAAATATTCTTGGTAGATACTCATAACAGTAATGGGTTTACTTTAAAATTGTGATCAAAAAGCTCATAACGAAAATGTTTGACTAAGTTGTTAAACTTGCCAAGCAAAAAATAAGCAGACAGAAAATGATTTTCTAACTTTAACCCATTGACCTATGAATAGTAAGGACGGGGCGATTGAACTTGTCCAATGGTACCATTTCAGTGGTGCTAACAAGTATACTGCGCACCAGCAGTGTGAAGTGGGTCGCTTATCGAATTCGTTGCTGCGTGGTCGTGGCACGTCGCGATTTTTTTAAGCAAACGCGGCACATGCATTGTACTATTTGCGCCCCTCTGTTTCACCTGTATATACACTCCCTCAGGAACCGTACATTTTCCGGAGTAAAACGTATCCTATATCATTCTCCGGCTCTGTAGACCATGTGTCTGTAAAAAATCAAGTCGATCCATTTTGAATAAAAGACAAACAAACCAAAAAACTAAACACGTTCGCATTTCTTATATTAGTATGAAATATGATAGATACCTACGCTATAATGCAACGTAGTTAGTTGAGATTTTGACCGATAGCGCAAATTTGTTAAATACTAATCATGTTAAGTCGCAATGTTTGGATCACTCTCTTTTAATATTTAGCTCTATGCTTCAACCCATCACGGTTTATTGAACAAACTTCGCCAAAGTTTGCTGTCGATTGTGTGCGATTTCGCTTGTATCACAACTGCTCAGCAGTTATCGATTTTCATTTAACTCTTCCTAAATAGGTCATTACGGCCGGCAGTGTGTTTATGAGTATCGGCGGCTTCGAGGGCAATATTGCGCTTTGTGCTACCGACCACAATAATACGGTGATTAATGGATCGCCCGATACGCGATCCAACTTCTTTGTTGTTCAGCAAATATTTGATCCGACGTCACAATCCGTGCCTTTCATATCACTTGTAGCGGCGATTTTGTGCCTTATATTGGCGATGTTACTAAAGCTTGTTCGGATTTTCAATACGAAGTTAATGGTGCTCGGGATTTAAGTATTACACACTACTGTTGCTGTTTCCACGCACTCGATCGTTATGGTAAATATCCAGTTATTGCAATCCAATTTCATGAAAATTCAACGTTATAGGTAGCAGTAGGTGTTATTATTACGCCGACTGTTTGCCAAACATAATGTTTTATTGAATCCAAACATATGATACGGTTAGTTACGGCTTCGATTTTTTGCTCAGCCTGCTTTGTGCCACTGCCTCTTCCATTTCCTTCATCAACTCAGAAGGTTAGGTTTATACTTGCAAAACCACAGACTTAAACGATTTTTTTCTTGTCTTTGTGCAAAACGATTTTTAAAACGCTGGAAGAGCATGCTCTGTAACAAAAGTTCTATCAAAGATTGTGCAATGTGCATACTTTAGGTCCATGAAAGCCCAAATCATAAAAAAGTTGTAAAACGTAAACAACCATAAATGTTAAAGTCTCGTACTTGATGAAATGCCACAAAACACCGAAAGTAACTGCAGACAGTTGATAAATAAATTATTCAACCCTAAAACCAGTTTTTACGTATCTATATTTACAAAAGTTGTTAAAAACACGATAAATAATTCAGCCGCTCGAATTCATAGATGGATAAGGCTTTATTCTAGTACAACAGGAACAATAGTACCTAATGGATGTTTTATCGATTAACACCTCAATGTGATGTGTTAATTCTAAAAACATCACTCAGTTAAAACACTGCAATGCCGTTAGCATTTTACAACCGAATAAAAAAAATAACATTTATAATTATAATTATAACATGTGTTTGTTACGCGATATCTTTATCGATTGGGAAACTATTCTAATGATTCATTTTCTTATCAGTTAAATAAGTCATATCTGTTGAAGATAACAGGAAGGAATAATAGGGGATGAATTCCGTTTATTAAACTTCCAGTGAAGAATATAATTTTTTTGTAAAATATATTAATTATTTTGTTCTACTGTTCAAACCATGTGATCTTGATGTTGCGATATCTTCGTTGATTGATGGCATTGGCAACCGATTCTAAAGTTTATAGGGTTCCGTACCCAAAGGGTAAAAACGGGACCCTATTACTAAGCCTACATTATGTCTGTCCGTCCGTCTGTCTGTCTGTCTGTCTGTCTGTCCTAACTTTAAAAGGCCGTATCTTTCGAACTGTAATAGATAGCCAGTTGAATTTTTCACAGAAATATTAATGTAAATGTATGTATGTATGTATGTATGTATGTGTGTCATGTGTATTAATGTGTATTAATGTGTGTGTGAACTGAGAAATAATAAAAAGTCAGTAAGTAAAGGACATACAACCCCATAAAACAAACGTATTTTTAGCGTATTAAAGTATTAGCTCTAATATAAAAACGGTAATACGTACAAGCGTCAAACTTAGCATGATTATAGTACGCACTCTAAAGTATCAACAAATAATAAATAATGACCAAGAGCGAATCGGTGACAAGTTTCTGTTCATTGCCAAGTTATAACTGGTAATTTCGTTATTTAATTTTATGGTGGTACGGAACCCTCAGTGCACGTGCTCGACTCGCACTTTGCCGATTTTTTTTAATAATAAAAAAGGCGGTCAGCTCCATTCTCCTCCACTTCGCAACCTTTTATTTGCATTATTGGGACTTAGGCCTTCTCTCTCAGAGAGAGAGAGAGAGAGAGAGAGAGAGAGAGAGAGAGAATGGGCCCTAATCCATTATGCTTGAGCAATTACATCGAAACTGCACATAATTTATTTAGTTACTAAATAAGTCATTGTTGCAGGGCCGAGGATCGAACCGCAAGTTGTCAGATTGTATAGCGCAAATACTACCGCTCGGCCACCATCACTCCCACGTGTACCTACTCTTACTCTTTCGCGTATCCCTATATATAACTATAAAATTTCATCTCGACGAAGTTGAACAAATTTTCGAATTGGAAGGACTACAAACGGAAAATTAAATAAAAGCTTGTTAAATAATGAATTTAATATACCCAAACATGGCTTTACAAATTTGCGTTCACGCCAACAGAAGCCTATACATATCTTCGTAGCTCCGCTTAGCTTTCCAACAAGGATTGGCTGATTTATTCGCAGTAAAAGTTGGTGATCCTCTATTAGCAGAAGCCTGCGGCGTGTAACGGACTGGAAGCTGCGGCTGGGTACTTCTGTTTACAATGTGATCGGTGCCAAAGCTAGATGGGACATGTGTACCCAGCATATAGAGACTATTATGGGCTTATATTGACAAGTGTGAGTCAGGCTCGAGCACTGAGGGCTCCGTATCGCCACATAAATTGTTAAGTACTAAAGTACAAAAAAGTAGTGCAAAAAGAGAACATCACGCCCAGGTGGTCGTATTCAATTACCCACCGTGCCGACATTGTTTAACTTTGTTGAACAGATATTTGTCACCAACTGGCACTTGGCTACTATTTGTTACTATACCTACTTAAGAGTGTGAACTATAATCATACCAAGTTTGAAGCTTGTACGTATTACCGTTTTTACATTAGAGCCAATACAAAAATACGTTTGTTGTACGGGACCTTTAATAAACGGACGAAACTTTTTGGTTTTATTATTATTTCTTCGTTAATCCGCCGTAACTTTACATACTCTGAAAATTTCAAATGGCTATCTATTACGGTTTGAAAGATTCAGACGTTAAAAGGTAGGACGGACAGACATACAGACGGCGTAGTCTTAGTAATGAAATCCCGTTTACACCCTTTGGCGACACGGTGAAAGATATATTAAAATTTGAAATGTTGATTTACATATATTATGTACAGCAGATTTTCTTGACACATAAGATAAAAAATAGTTTATTAACAGGCACGGCCACCACGCGGTGTCTTGCGCTAAGAACGCAGGACGAATACAGCGGCATGCCAGTCTGAATGACATCATCCGTCGGGCTTTCGTCAGTGCCGGCGTCCCGTCTGCTCTAGAACCCAGTGGATTGATGCGGGGCGACGGCAAGAGACCCAACGGGATGACACTCATCCCGAGGAAGATGGGGCCTCTTCTCCTCCTCTAATTTGGGACGCTAAATGTGTCGATACTTTAGCGCCGTCTCATCTTCCTGGGACAACTTTATAGGCTGGAGCTGCCGCGTCTAAGGCTGAAAACCTCAAACAGCACAAATATTGTTTTTTAGACAGGGTCTATATGTTTGTGCCGTTTGGGGTCGAGTCCTTAGGACCACCCATGATCTATACAGGGACTTGGCCAAAAGCTTGGTGGAAGCGACACGTGACCGGAATGGTGGCGCCTACTTTGCCGGCAATGCTGCCAGCATTCTGGTCATTCTTAGATTAGTAATTTTTCATTATTTTTTTAAAATTTGTGTACTATTTTTGATATTTATGTTATCTACTGTTTTAAGAAAATAAATGGTGATTTGAAAAAAGGCTTTCGGGACTTCTCTCTCATTATTATTGAGACGCAGAAATCTTATATCGCAGAACATTATTTGCTTAATACGAGATCGAGCTGCACGATCGAAGTTTCTCTCCACTGATCGAGACTACTTTCGAGAATGGTTCTTGATGCGGTTTTAATAAGAAAACATCGAAATTTCAATCGTGAAGACGTATTTAAGTTGGCAGCTTATTGGAATCCCGTAATAAGCAAGTACATACCGCAGTGTAGGTACAAGGGCATCTACCGATACAGTCTGAGTTGTGTGTCGTAGTAACAACCCTGCACTTTTGCGAAAAATTTAAGTTCTCCCACAGAAGATAATTATAATAGGTTATTATAGCTACATTATTATAGCTGAGGTAACTCGAGAATGAGGCACAAGGAAAACTTTTAATGTGTGATGTGTAAACGCAAACTCGTTTACACCAATAAACAAAGCAATAACGATTGTTATCAGACCCATTTCTCATCCTCCTACTCCCCAAGTTTGGTGCTGAAGACCAACGTTAACACTTAAGAACTGTGGAAAAACGACAAAAGTAAATACCTACTCTAATTGGTTCACAATCATAAAAAGTTGCGACGATTATTTCTTTGAAGAAAGCTCAAAAAGTGATTTGTAAAGTTGTGCCTACGATCGCAACAATAGGCACATTTATCTTTTAAAAGTTTCTGTACACCATCATTGTTTGTTCTTTTAACAGGCTGGAATAAAAGAGATTCATGAAAATATTATCTTACGACCACGGCGACCTCATTTTTGGGCTGATCCGCTGGTATTCTGGGGCACTTGTTGCTCTAAATTAATTAGGAAACAACTTCACAAAAAGTGCAATAAACTTCGTTTAAGGAAGCTTAATTTCCGCCTTGGTTCCAAGGAGGCTGGCATTAATCAAGTAGAATAGCCTTCACTGCCGCGAATTTCATTACTGATTCAGAACTGTCAAGCATTATCATAACAATGAAAAAATTGATGAAAACATTTGTACCAGCTTTTCAATAAAATGTTATCTATCGTAACTCTCTTTCATCTAGTTTTTGATAAATATTATTTGTTAAATCTTCTTCTTCTTCTTATATATAAAAGATGTGTGTATGTATGTTCCCTATGGAGTCCAAAACGGCTGGAGCGATTTTGACAAGATTTTAACTAACAGATAGCTGATGATATAAGGGGTAATCCACGCAGGTAAAACTGCGCGGCTAGTGGTGTATAAAAAATAAGATATTTTTTCATTATTTGTCTAAGTGGTACAATAATGTATAGCGGTAGATCAAGGTATGTATAAAAAAACCTACCCATGTATAAAAAATATTTTTAAGCTATTATTTTCTTGTTGGACTCATTGTCGCAGCTGGTATAGTTTTCCTAAAAACATGAATAACTAGTTAAGGCTTCATCACCATTGTCATCATCAACCATTTATCACCCACTGTTATATTATATAAGTCTCCTCTTCAACGCGCCATCTTTTCCGGTTGTCTTCTGCTTTCCTGTTGTGTGACCAATGGGCTGGTGGTCTGCCTGGTGCGGTGGTCGATTTCCGTCCCGCTTCCAGTATTCTTTGACTGCTTTGGTCCACAGTCCTCTTTTCCTTCTGAATCAAGGACTAATTTAAGAACTAATTACTGAAGAACTCCAAAGTTGCCATCTTCATTATAGTATGTATACTCATGACACTACTGCTAATTACAGAAAATATCACAACATACGTTATAGTAAATTGACTCTTGACTTTGGAGTGTCGATCAAAGTTACGGGATGAACTCTAAGTCGTTTGCCATCCGAAGTTTCCCTGTTTGCATCACTTAGGGCGTGGAAAGGCTTAAAGTGCCTTCGTGATTAGCTCTCCCCCGGAATAGTTACCTATCCTCACGACCCTTGATTATAATGAAACCTTTTATTACATAGTTTCTTATCTTACGTTATTGTCTTTCCAAGATTGTACCGTCTTTGTTCACGTATGAACTTTGGTATTTCTGAAGTAGATAACTATGTGCTAATGAAAGGCCACTACTTACTGATTTACCTTTTGTTCTAATAGTAAGGATGTGAAAACCTTTTTTTATAACGTCAAACGAAAAACCTTATTTAAAGGGTATTTATTAATCAATGTAAAATAGTTTAGAGAAAAATATATATTCTGTGTTTCATCATCTTCATCATCATCAGTGGACGTCTCCACGTCCCCTGTTGAACATAGGCCTTCCCCTTAGACCCCCACACTGAACGACAGCCTGTCATCTGTATCCACTGGATGCCCGCGACACTCAAGATGTCATCGGTCCATCTAGTCGGAGGCCTACCTACGCTGCGTCTTCCGGTTCGATCTCTTCATTCATTCTGATTCATACGTCTTCATTTTGTTTTTATAATTAAATTGATCTGTAGAAAAAGCGTAGGAGGTAGCCACAACTTCATTACCCAGAATACTTTATAGCTCGTGTAGGTAGGAGAATACTACACGTGCTTAGATACAAAGAAATACCTCGTCTTCAAGTTACAATAGAACTTTTTCAACATTTAATATTTTATTTTGTCAATAGATTCCGCAAACTTCACATTATACGAAGCAGAATCACAAGATTCTTAGTAAGGAAAAACATAAATTAAAATTTTTGTGGTTCCTTGTCCTTGTGAGAAGACGGTTTCCGTCACAACTACCTCGCACATTCAAACATTTTTGTACATTAAAATATAACTGCGTGGGTGGGAAGCAATTGCCTTATTTAGGGTTACATGGATTAACGCGATAGAGATAAAATTTAATATCCGAGAAATTAAAATATTATACCTAACTTTTAATGATTTTCATTTGAAAGTCCCAAAATAGACTAATTTAATTGCCTGCCTAACTGTACTAATGACTTGCTATTGTTAAACCGTTTGCCTGGGAGAGGTAGATATTTTGATCTTAGGTACAAAATTTTAAGTCCTTTATTACGCGACTGATATTTCTAGAGTTTTGCCGTCTATTATTGGAATAAAATATACCACCTACGTAAAATAACTTGACTTGAATTAGTAGGAAATGTTTTTTCTATTTTACAAATCGCAAGGCACACTCAATCTTCTAGCGCGGACGCAGGTCATTATCATCATTATCACCCAGAACACGTCTACTGCTGAACATAGGCTTCCCCCTTAGAACTCCACACTGAACGACAGCCTGCCGTCTGCAGTTACTGGATGCCCGCGATTCTCACGATGTCGTTGGTCCAACTAGTGGGAGGCCTACGCTGCCTCTTCCGAGGCCGCGTCAGACGCGGGTACTCTCTTTTAAAGCAATTTTAACCGTATATAGAGTCTTTATAATACGACTTTATTGAACTTAAAACAATGCCGTGAAAACGAGACAGAGCCATTTTAACCATCAATTAACGTTAAGTCACATTTAAGGCCAGTTATTTTTTTGATTTTGTGCGAACTGCTAGTCTATGGAATGCGCTGCCTGAATGGGTGTTCCCCGATAGATACAATCTGGGTGTCTTCAAATCACGAGTGAATCGGTTTCTTCTAGGCAAGCGTGCTCCACCGTAGACCGCATCATCGCTTAACATCAGGCAAGATGGCAGTCAAGCGCAAGCCTATTATTTATAAAAAAATAAAAAAGGCGTCAAATCTTATGAATGTAACTTGTGCGTAGAATCTACTTACCAGTTAGAATAGTAAAGTTTATCTAAACATAATAGGAAGTATTTATTATACAGGCTGACTCAAAAGGTGACGTCAAAACGAAAAAAAAAATTCATCAAAGGTTCCACGAAAATAAGTACCCCATAATTTATGTATTTGTGACTTATTGTTGACTATGCATGTTTTACGATTTTTTTAAGTTTTCGAGTTAGGTTTTTTAAGAATTTTCCGTTCCGTTTAAGCTGTCAAAAATATTTTCGTGCTTTGGTTTCCTACTGTCCATAACTTAATCAAAAACATCTAAAAAAACAAAAATATATATGAAAATGAAATAAAAATTGTATCTCAAAGACTACAAAAAATATCGTAGAACATACATGGGGTATTTTCGTTGAGCTTTTTGTATGAAGAATCTACCATATAAATATTATCTGTAGATATTATTAAGATACATAAAGAACTTAACAAAGTTATTCCAAAAGCGGTATAAATCTTTTCAAACGGTATAAAAACGAAATAACTTGGTTTATTTTCTGGCTGGCGGCAGAAAATAATAGCATTATAGGCTCACATTTAATTTTGTTTCATTTGGTCCTGGGTTATTTATGGCGACAGGTAGACCAGATAAAATAATAAACTTATTCCTCGCAAACGTCCAATTAGGGTTTAACTTTAGTTTTACTCTGAGTGAATATTGTGGGACGGTCACAATGTTCACGCCACAGGGCTGTGTAATCAAGAGTTCTTTTGTTCTACGGTAGCTGCCTTTTATAATTTCCTCGTTGCATTGAAGTAGCCTCAACGTCTCCAGCCTTCTTCAGTTAATCTCTGGACGATTCATTGAGAACACAAGCATGTTTTTTTACTTTGAATTCCATTGTTTTCAGTTAAAATAAAAATAATTTAATTGAAAAAAAGTTTTTACAGTTTTTGTAGCCAAGTCACGGTGACACTTAGAATGGTTATCATAATTTTATTGAATGCATACACAACATTTCATGTCTATACTGCTAACCATTGAGTAGTTACATAGTCAGGATCCAACCCTGAGTGCAGCAACCATGTCATGGTAAAACTTAAAACCAACTATCATAATAAAATGCGTACACAAAATTTATAATTTTAGGAGTGTAGGGTTTTTCTGCTTGTGGTTGAATAGGTCTATTAAAATGAAGGTTCAAACATAACTTTTTTTATCAAGTGTAATATGTAAATACTTTTGGAAATATGGTCCGCCAAAGTGGCAAAAAGTTGGTCACGTATTTCTAATCTATTAGACATAAATAAACTTGTAATTTGCAATACTGATAATCATATTTAAAATTCATCAGGTCATATTTAAAACCTTCAAAAATATGTTAGGTTTTATTTATATGGTTACAATCTGGGTGTCTTCAAATCACGAGTGAATCGGTTCCTTCTAGGCAAGCGTGCTCCAATCAGGCATGATGGTGGTCAAACGCAAGCCTATTATTAATAAATAAAAAAATAGCGAGAAAATTGTAATAAATTCAAAACGTTCTACCTCCAAGGTCATTGACCTTTTCAAAAATGATCTCAACAAATAATGTTTTCCTAGTGGTTTTATTATTGACTAAACCATAAAAAGTATATGGTATAATGAAATTAATGAATGAATCAATGAAAATTATGTCGGGATGATACGTTTTTTTATTTGGCCATGTCTACAGAGCTTCTTTCGTTTGATTTTCTCTATAACTGAATAAAATTGATTTAAAACCGTCAAATTTAGTATAATACAAACTATATATGTGACTACAGTTATACAAATTATTTTTATTTACCTTAAAAATGTAATTATAAATGTACAGTTTTCTAGTAGTCCCCGCGCTAGGGCTAGCCTGTATCGCGGGAGACTGAGACCGATTACAAAATACTATGAATAAAAGTACTATTTTGATTACTATTTATGTTATGTTATATATGGCGTTGGTTACGGAATTGTGGCTCTTTTGTCAGTTATTTGTATTATTATGAGTTCGGCCACATAATAGATAATAGTACGAGGTCCGGTCACTGGTATAGAGGATTCGGCTTAGTAACGCAGTGTAGTGTAATGTACCTAACCCTGTAATTTACACAATACGACTTCTTTCTTTTCGACGCTTCGCCAATATACATATCTCTTTCTCTCTATTTTCAAGTGGTTCAATTTTCTACATGGTCTCATTCCAAATAAATATAGATACTAGACTGGCTGATCTCCAAGTTATCATCTAGGTAGGAAATTGCACTCGTCGGGGATAGTACTATGCATTCGAATACAAACTGTTTACATCTAAATGGTTCCATACACCGCATGGTATTGTTTTGCAAGTGCATGTTTGAATTGAATACCTGTTATTATATTATGAATCGTGTGGCTGATGGAACTTCCCATCAATTAAATAGGGGAGTACGAAGCTCATACAAACTTTTATCCCCTATTAAACTCATTTAAGGGATAATTTACCAAAAACGCTTTTATAAAAAACTTACTTTTTTACAAAATGTTACGAGTATTTAGAAGACAAATCAATTATGGCATAAATCGATCCGCTCCGCACTATATTGCCATACCCAATCAGGGTTATTATTATGTGTTACCTAATTAAAACATGCTACCCAACTTATCAACTGCATCTTTTACTTATACTACGTATATCATATATACGTATATCATACGTTCTTAACAACTGCATCTTTTACTTATACTACGTATATCATATCTATGATGCTACCTAACATCTGTATGAGAACTACATAATAATTATGCAATAAATGATTGAGTATTGAGTATACAGCAATTTTATTATAAACAGAACGACATTAAAAATAAACGCAAGCGTCCGTGTTTCTTCTAGGCAAGCGTGTTTCATCGTGAACCACATTATCGCTTAACATCAGGTGAGGTGGCAGTCAAAAGAATAGTATTATGCAATTTGTGAATAAAGGATGGATTAAAAGCGAGGGCCATAGATTATAAGGATAAGATAAGATAGATTATGTAAGGATTAAATAAGATAGATTATATAAGGAAGGATTCTAACACTTGAATCACGAGTGTAGCGAGATCCTGAGCGACGCTAGTGATTCATGGCCCTCGATATAAATCCGTTTTATTCAAGAGTTGCATATTGCTTTATACCATGACTACGAGAAAAAATTGATTTAACGGCCTCCTATAGCAAATTTCAGGGTTTTAAATAAAATAAAATAAAAAAAACCGGCCAAGTGCGAGATGGACTCGCGCACCGAGGGTTCCGTACAAACTTGTCCAAGTATTATAAGTTCAATAGTTCGCCCATCGAAGACTAATTCCGTTTTTCCGATTAAGTATCCCAAAAACATATATTACGACTAGCTTCCGCCTGCGGCTTCGCCCACGTTATTCAAGGGAAAAACTAAGGAGCTCTCTGCAAAACGCTTTATTTTAGGATGCTACTAAATACGTTTTATGTATTTCATCCTGGATATTGATGGTCGGTAGGTACACGGTGCTTTATGAGCAGGAGATCTAAAGTTAAATTCCTGGCCTGGCTGGGCCGCTTGCTGGGCCCAGCGAACCACGCGACCTAGAAAGTTTTTTTTTTCTTTTTTGTACGTCACTTGTGCTTGACACTCGCCCTCGCGGGCCGCTTGCGGCCCAGTGAACCACGCAACCTAGAAAGTTTTTTTTTTCTTTTTTGTACCTTGTGCTTGACACTCGCCCTCGCGGGCTGCTTGCGGCCCAGCGAACCGCGCGACCTCAAAAAGTTTTTTTTTCTTTTTGGTAAGTCACTTGTGCTTGACACTCGCCTGCGCGGGCCGCTTGCGGCCCAGCGACCCGCGCGACCTAGAAAGTTTTTTTTTTCTATTTGGTAAGTCACTTGTGCTTGACACTCGCCCACGCGGGCCGCTTGCGGCCCAGCGAACCACGCGACCTCAAAAAGTTTTTTTTTCTTTTTGGTAAGTCACTTGTGCTTGACACTCGCCTTCGCGGGCCGCTTGCGGCCCAGCGAACCGCGCGACCTAGAAAGTTTTTTTTTTCTATTTGGTAAGTCATTTGTGCTTGACACTCGCCCTCGCGGGCCGCTTGCGGCCCAGCGAACCACGCAATCTAGAAAGTTTTTTTTTCTTTTTTGTACGTCACTTGTGCTTGACACTCGCCCTCGCGGGCCGCTTGCGGCCCAGCGAATCGCGCGACCTCAAAAAGTATTTTTTTTCTTTTTGGTAAGTCACTTGTGCTTGACACTCGCCCTCCGCTTGCGGCCCAGCGAACCACGCAACCCAGAAAGTTTATTTTTTATTTTTTGTACGTCACTTGTGCTTGACACTCGCCCTCGCGGGCCGCTTGCGGCCCAGCGAACCACGCGACCTAGAAAGTTTTTTTTTTCTTTTTTGTACGTCACTTGTGTTTGACACTCGCCCTCGCGGGCCGCTTGCGGCCCAGTGAACCACGCAACCTAGAAAGTTTTTTTTTTCTTTTTTGTACCTTGTGCTTGACACTCGCCCTCGCGGGCTGCTTGCGGCCCAGCGAACCGCGCGACCTCAAAAAGTTTTTTTTTCTCCTCTTTACGTCACTTGAGCTTGACACTCGCCCTCGCGGGCCGCTTGCGGCCCAGCGAACCGCGCGACCTAGAATATTTTTTTTTCTATTTGGTAAGTCACTTGTGCTTGACACTCGCCCTCGCGGGCCACTTGCGGCCCAGAAAGTTTTTTTTTCTTTTTTTACGTCACTTGTGCTTGACTAAACCTCGCGGGCCGCTTGCGGCTTGCTAAATCTGTTAAACAGTTACGGAGTTGAATGATTGAAATTATCCTACAGGAACTTACATTTTGTTGGTTGGTTTGGTTGGTTGGTTGGCCTTAGTTTTAATCCAGGGAATATGCTACCTCCATACCAAATTTTATCGAAATCCGTTAAACAGTCACAGAGTTGAGTGATTGATGTTATACTACAGGAACCATAATTTTTTTTCGGGGTAAAAAGGAACTCATTTGATAATCCAAAGAATATGGTACCTTCATACCAAATTTCATCGAAATCTGTTAATTCAGGGAATATGCTGCTCCGATTTAGATGAAATTTGCGAATCGCGCGACCTCAAAAAGTATTTTTTTTCTTTTTGGTAAGTCACTTGTGCTTGACACTCGCCCTCCGCTTGCGGCCCAGCGAACCACGCAACCCAGAAAGTTTATTTTTTATTTTTTGTACGTCACTTGTGCTTGACACTCGCCCTCGCGGGCTGCTTGCGGCCCAGCGAACCGCGCGACCTCAAAAAGTTTTTTTTTCTTTTTGGTAAGTCACTTGTGCTTGACACTCGCCTGCGCGGGCCGCTTGCGGCCCAGCGACCCGCGCGACCTAGAAAGTTTTTTTTTTCTATTTGGTAAGTCACTTGTGCTTGACACTCGCCCACGCGGGCCGCTTGCGGCCCAGCGAACCACGCGACCTCAAAAAGTTTTTTTTTCTTTTTGGTAAGTCACTTGTGCTTGACACTCGCCTTCGCGGGCCGCTTGCGGCCCAGCGAACCGCGCGACCTAGAAAGTTTTTTTTTTCTATTTGGTAAGTCATTTGTGCTTGACACTCGCCCTCGCGGGCCGCTTGCGGCCCAGCGAACCACGCAATCTAGAAAGTTTTTTTTTCTTTTTTGTACGTCACTTGTGCTTGACACTCGCCCTCGCGGGCCGCTTGCGGCCCAGCGAATCGCGCGACCTCAAAAAGTATTTTTTTTCTTTTTGGTAAGTCACTTGTGCTTGACACTCGCCCTCCGCTTGCGGCCCAGCGAACCACGCAACCCAGAAAGTTTATTTTTTATTTTTTGTACGTCACTTGTGCTTGACACTCGCCCTCGCGGGCCGCTTGCGGCCCAGCGAACCACGCGACCTAGAAAGTTTTTTTTTTCTTTTTTGTACGTCACTTGTGTTTGACACTCGCCCTCGCGGGCCGCTTGCGGCCCAGTGAACCACGCAACCTAGAAAGTTTTTTTTTTCTTTTTTGTACCTTGTGCTTGACACTCGCCCTCGCGGGCTGCTTGCGGCCCAGCGAACCGCGCGACCTCAAAAAGTTTTTTTTTCTCCTCTTTACGTCACTTGAGCTTGACACTCGCCCTCGCGGGCCGCTTGCGGCCCAGCGAACCGCGCGACCTAGAATATTTTTTTTTCTATTTGGTAAGTCACTTGTGCTTGACACTCGCCCTCGCGGGCCACTTGCGGCCCAGAAAGTTTTTTTTTCTTTTTTTACGTCACTTGTGCTTGACTAAACCTCGCGGGCCGCTTGCGGCTTGCTAAATCTGTTAAACAGTTACGGAGTTGAATGATTGAAATTATCCTACAGGAACTTACATTTTGTTGGTTGGTTTGGTTGGTTGGTTGGCCTTAGTTTTAATCCAGGGAATATGCTACCTCCATACCAAATTTTATCGAAATCCGTTAAACAGTCACAGAGTTGAGTGATTGATGTTATACTACAGGAACCATAATTTTTTTTCGGGGTAAAAAGGAACTCATTTGATAATCCAAAGAATATGGTACCTTCATACCAAATTTCATCGAAATCTGTTAATTCAGGGAATATGCTGCTCCGATTTAGATGAAATTAGGTCCATACCAAATTTCAAGCAGTAGTTTCGGCGGTGACTTCAGCCAAATATACACACTTACACACAAACTTTCGCATTTATAATATTAGTAGATAAGATTATTATAGTGTAGCTGATAATTATAATTATAGTATAGCTGAAATTTTATTGTGGTTAGTTTCTATAGCAGTATTACTTAAGTTAAAAATAAAAATGTTATTTGATTAATTGCTTATGTTATAAATTTGAACCAAATCTGTAGGTGGTGAACGAAAAAGGAATGATTAGTGCCGCATTGTATATCGAAGATACAAGAAAAAGGGTCTTGACAGACGGACAGACAGACAGACGGACAACAAAGTGATCTTATAAGGGTTCTGTTTTTTTCCTTTTGGTGTACGGAACCCTAAAAAGAACTGAAGTTGAAATATTAAAAGGCAAACTTAACTTTGTAGTTGACAATTAGGCTCTTCTATACATTCCAACTACAAGATGTAAGTTTGTAATAGTAAAATAATTATTTTTAAATGATATAACTTCAAATTTGTAACTTTCGGATTTATTCCTATATATGTGCTATGTGAACTTACTTTTTGCAAAATTTCATGATTCTAGGTCAACGGAAAGTACCCTATAGGTTTTGATTTCCCTGTGAAATCGCAAAATATGCGACATAAACGTTCATATCTTTTGATTGAGTAAACTTACAACTTTTATTTTTTTACAGCCAAAAGAAACCGTAGACTCAAGTATTTATTATAAATTTCAACTTGATACCTTTACGCGTTCTTGAGAAAAAGGGTCTTGACAGACGGACAGACGGACAGACGGACAGACGGACAGACGGACAGACGGACAGACGGACAGACGGACAACGAAGTGATCCTATAAGGGTTCCGTTTTTTCCTTTAGAGGTACGGAACCCTAAAAACAGTTAAATTACAATATTTGAGCTGGAAAAAAATACATGGCACAGATACATCTGTGTTTGAGTTTATGATTTGGTTCAAAACACGATAGAATAAACTTTCCTCGATCACAAAAATCTGTAACAAAGTCGATTTAGTTTATTTTTTTTCGTTTTATGCTCTAATGAAAGCTCGTAAAAACCTGGAAATTGCATGTACTAAAAGGCAATTTTATTTAAAAAAAAAATATTTGGATAGAATTTTGATAGTGATTAGTTTCGTTTTTTAGTGAAATTATAAGCGTAAAATTTGCGGTCGCGAGAATTTGCGGGCACCGAGTTCAGTACGGCGCCAGGCGTCATCTATGTTCAACTTTGTCGTTGCACTCCCCCCGCGGGCGTCCTGACTCTTGGGTGGCAAAATACGTCGTCGCTATAACTTGGCGGGGGCTGAGGGAGCGTTTTGTTGGAGTTTGTATCGAGATTTTTTTTGCGCAGGAAGGTTGTATAGCATTAAGATGGAGGTCGAATATATTGGTGTGTTCTTAATTCAAACACCAAAATAGTAGATGTATAGTCATTAGTTATATGTTATATCAAATATAGTTTAAAAAAAATATGTTAAAAGTTGACAAAGGGCACGGACCCAGGAGTCCGTGGAGAATAAATAAACAAATAAAAAAAATTTAAAAAAAAAATGTGATGTTGCTCTTTTTATAAGCTTTTTAGAGAGGGAATGGTATAAAGCCTATTATTAAATAAAAATACGTAAACTTTAAAAATTTTGAATCTACAAACAAACTTTCATCCCCCCCCTGTTTAACCCTTTTAGGGTATTCATATTCAAAAATCCTTCCTTAGTCCTCAATTTTTGTTATATAAGAAACACGTTCAAAATTTAATGATCCCAGATATAGCGGTTTAGAAGTCATAGAAGTCAAAACATAGATCGGGACGTTCGTTAGCTGGATTATTTTACTAAACTACATGGTGTTAATTTGAAAAAAACATTATCGAACTTGCGAATATGACATGCGTGACCGCGGTGCGCTATTGTGAGAATTGGAAAATTTAAATATTGGAAAAGTCGATCGTTAGTGTTTATTTTCTTTGGGACGTGTTAATTGGGAAAGCTGAGCACGTCGGCTTGTTGACTTGCGACAGGGCCATTAGGCCTGAGCAGCGACCACCCAGCCCCCCTCTCTGTCCCCGCCCCAAATCCACCCATTCTTTGTGGGTTATCTGCATTATACTCGTACATGCAAAGCAAAAACATTTTCCGTTCTTTGAATCGAGAGAATACAGAATGGTTACAAGACAAACACTTACAATGGTACAGAATGATTGGGAAGTACTACCTGCTTGGGATCCAGTCATCGGTATAAAATAAAATCGGTGCAGAACTGCATGACCTCATTATGTTGGTTTTAACTATGGGAGCAACTCTAAAATCGCGATAAAAAATATCAGCTGTTCCATAGAAAATGGTCATTAATTGACACTCGACAAATAAAACTGTTTGGTTTTTTTTGCGATTTCCGGGTTGGTCTCATTGTAATAGTTGTTTATTATGATGAGTATAACGGACTCCTTTCAGCTTAGCTTACCCTTTCCGCGTAATCCTGTACAATAGGCTTGCGTTTGATCGCCAGCGATGATGCGGTCTACGATGGAACAGGCTTGCCTAAAACATTAGGTTAATTTAGATATCTAATACCCCAAACGAATTCAAATACTATGACAGAAATACAATGTCTAGTTTAGCTTGGAACAAATGAAAAATACACGCATAGATTACCGTAATAGTTAATTTGGTTTTACTAACTTGGAGGCAAGGCATTGAAATAGACAAAATACACAAGTCCTAAAATTGTCCGACATTGTAGGTAATTATTTATGTTCATCATACATCAATGTACATTAGATTACCTATATTAAAACCAATTTAAGAATGTTTTAAATGTTTATTCGGACTTATAGTGCATTATACACACACAACACATACATACACTAGCACAACAAACACCATAACATCCACACAAACACACACATACATCGTCACATTTGAAACATGTATTCAAATCGCGAAAGTTTTAAAGTTACTCTCAGTTAAAGAATTTTTTAACGCAGAATATCTGCCTGTGGTTGGAACAGAAACGCCGAATATCGGCCTCAGTAGCATGCCTTGGGAGAGGCCAATGTCTAACAGTGAACTCAATTCAAGTGGACTAGTAGACTGATTATGATGATGATAATGAAGACTAACTTAATTAACATATTTTTATTTATTTTATTTAAGAAAAAATGCGGCGATTTACCCTAAATGCCGCCCTCTACTTTGTCAAAGCATTTGGCATTTCTATACAACGTGGCAATGGGGCCAGCACATTGGGAACAATTCCACTGATAGTGGATTAATAGATTAGTTTAGAGGTTAGTTTTTATTTGGTCAATCGAATAATTTTATTTGGTTAAATATTTTATTTTAGTCCAGTTTTGACCAGATTTCTATAGTTTTAAATATCTTTGTGTGATAGTCAGTTTTTAACGTTTCACGGTATAAAGTTAACGTCATTATTCTTAACATGCTTAGCTAGTTAGCTATTATTTAGTTTTAATTGCTTTAAATACCCGCTTTGCCATATGAATTGCAAATGAACACGCTAACTGCAAGTTGCAAACTCCGCAAAAATACTTACCTGATTCTGTTAAATTTCAATGTCCGTTAGTACCTGTTTAATATCCTTGGCAGTGGTTACATATTTGAACCGTTTGGGGTCGAGACATTGGGCTTTTAGGGACCTCATAAAATAACAGAGTGCCTGTTAGCATTGGACCATAAATAAAATAAAATAAAAAAGAATGCGTCGCGTGACCAAAATGCTGGCATTTTTCTGTCTCAACGCATAAGCATTGCCATTCAGTGTGGTTTCAGCTAGAACTAACACTACAAAAACAGTTAGACCGCCCATAGCCCGTTGAAGGTCTAAAGAAAATCCAAATGATCAAGCCCACTACCAGTTAGCATCGTACCCAGCACGCTACCGGCATCGCTAGCATGCTGGGTACGCTGGGGACATTTTTAACGAATTTAAAGTTAAATATATTTCAATGTGTTATGATCACAGGTTATAATTCTTTAACTATTATGTTAATATGAAAAATGTGTAATGTATCGATGTCTAGGCCTAGGTCTAGGCGCCATTAAGGCCGTACATGAAAAAGTCAAACTGCATCGGAAAACTTGAACCCGTGCAAGTGCATGATGTGAGAACCGCTGACTTTTTTTTTTCAGCTAGCACTTCATTGATTTCAGTCACTCCGGCCACTGCATGCGCAAGGAGTATTTTGTCAACCCCTTTTTGCTGCCCAAAAACAAGACAGGCGTACAGATAAACGTAGCCTAGTCACAGAAGACCATGACAGAAGACATAATAGCACAGGCTAGTGACATTCGCGCGACAAATAATGACAACAAGATTTTGTCGTGATGCGAATTCTAGGCCTTACATTGTATATGGGATATACCTACATATTATACAATGTTATGGTTTACTTCCAGATCGATATGACATTAGACTTAGAATTATTGTTGGTATTCGTTTCAATACAGAAGTATTGAGTGTGTATTTTGTTGTCAAATTTCAAGCTAAATTTTCACGAGCTGTTTGGTGAAGTTTTAGCTGCAGTCCAAGTTCAGTAGTCCAGTATTATACAGTCTCTATGAAGTAAAACCATTTTACAATATCAAAGTTTCCTCATTGTAGATGTCTTTAAGCGGGGTTAAGTGCTAAGTAAGAGTTGGTTGGAAGTTTTTACTACCGACCTCAAAGAGAGATTTTTTTTGTATTTTGTATAAATCAAACATCGTGGAAGCGACGCGACGTAGGTATGATTCCAAAACATTGATTTGGAAACTGGGTGTTTCCTAATATTAAAACACCTATAGTGCATGCATTTTTAAATGTGTGTATGATATATTCGTGTTTTGTGCAAATAAATTACCTCTATATTTTACTTTTATTTCCATAAATACAGATAACAAAAAATTAAACAACAAACGAACTTTCAACTTTTGAAAATCTTAAACTTATTAAACCAAACAGTATTTATGTTCACTCCTCCATTTTTAAATCCCATATAAACCACCCGCAAACAATGGTAACCATTTCATCAAACGTGGCTTACGTAAAAATAATTAATTAAACAGATTGGAGTTAACTTCTAATCACGGTGGGTACAAAATTAATCCGGATTTCGCAATGTTTCACGTGCTCACGTTTCACCGCGCGGGTTTCCCATGGAGTGATAAATGTCGACGTATAAACTGTCGATTAATTAGGCCTTGTAGGTGTGCTTCTTTTATAAATGTTTCAAGGGAAAAAATTATTTACCTACAAATCAGAAAAATACAAAATGCTTTAAGAACAATAAATCTAGCATCGTACTAACACCTACACCCAATCCAAGTAATTTGAAATCAATTTCTGTTTCTTGTTTTACTTTTTTTAGTACTCAGGAGGAAATCTTCATAAATATACAGTATACTTAAAAGAAGCTGGCTGAGCGGTAGCATGTGCGCTTATCAATCTGACGGCATCGGTTCGATCCTCAGCCCTGCACCAGTGACTTATTTAGTACCTGCAAGGTACCTGCTTTATTTTCTTTTTTTGTCTTGCCATAGGTGGCAAACAAACATCCGGGCCGCCTGATGGTAAGCAGCCACTGTCCCCTATGGGTACTTGTAACACCAGAGGCATCACAAATACGTTGCCGATCCTTTAAGACTATATTGACTCGCCTTTTGAAGAACCCGATGTTGTAACCGGAAACAACGCGGAAGGTAGCTCATCCCACATTTTGCATAGTGTGGGATTTCCACTGATCTATGATATGTGGATGAACTTTCCGGCGGTGAAACTAAATAAATAATGTACAGTTTCGTTGCCATCGCTCTAAAAGGGCGAAGGAAAACATCTTGAGGAAACCGGGTACGTCCAAAAACCTCATAAAAGGTCAAAGATATGACATTCACCAACATGCACTGGGCCAGCATGATAGATTAGGGCCCAATCTTCTCTCTCTCTATCTCTCTAAGAGAAGGCTTGTGTCCCAGTAGTGGAAACATGATAGGCTGATAATGATGTTAATGATACAGTACAAGCCCAAGCTCCAGCCAGGTTTATGAACAATTTGTACCTACTGAAACCTCGGTGGTCTGCCTCCAACATGATGAAAGACGCTGGGATCTCGACAGAAACGCACTGGCACCCTCTAGACGTTGGCAGAGGCAAAACTTTCGGAATATGCTTGGAGCATTATACCTACTTACTCGTTATTATTTTGATCATATTTCTATCTTACTACTACGAAAATTTAGTATCCATTTAGGGCATTCTTCTTTCCATTCTAACACAGTTGCACCTCCATCTCCGCAATTCCAAATAAATCAGGATTGATTTGGTAGCCAATAAATTCTTCTTCCCAAGTGTTTCGCTCACGCGATTTGATCGAATGACAAAGTGAAGTGTTTGGTGTCACTTTATCGTTGAAAAGGGACAAAACAAGGAAAACTCTGGAAAAGTTAGTTCGCGATAAATGTCGCTATAGTTCCGATCCATTTTACGTAAAGTAAAAATAGGCGGATTCGAGAGGTAAGTTCTTCCCCCTACTATAGTTTTGGTGTGTCAGCTCTTGTATAAAAATGTATCCAAGATAGTAGGAGTTTCCCTACATTCTTCTTATTTAGAGAGCTTGGCTTTGGTGGGTGGAGTAACTCCAGAACGGTTTTTACCTTCAGACATTATTTGGACGTCCTCGTACGACACAGTTTTTTCTAAATATAGGATGAATATGTTCTCTTTGGTCTGTATGTTCCTCTGGTTCCTCAATATGTTTGGTTGTCTTGTACGATGTGACAATTTTATCAAAACAATCACCATCCAACCATCTTGTACATCGCAGTTAATGCTTCAATTTGGACTATTTTGAAGGAGAAAGATAAAAAAGTGAGTTTGCAATAGTTCGCTAAAAATACAATACAGGTCTACGCGAAAAGGCTGTACTAAGCTTGAAAGTGATCCATAGTACTCATAATTAAGAAACAACTTTTACTATGAGACCAACCTTAAAATAATTAATGGTAATGGTAATGCCGCCAGCATGCTGGGTACGCTGCCAACTGGTAGTGGGCTTGAGCACTTGTTTGAGCACTCTTTAGACCTTCAACGGTTTTAGCTTGTATTTTGTTTAGTTAATAAAGGCATAAAACTAAAAAAACTAAATAAAAAACTCCCTAAAATTACGAAAAACATATCAGCTGTTCCATACATTTTGTCGAGTGTGAAAGGCCGTTTTCTATGGAAGAGCTGTTTTTTTGTGATGAGTTGTTCAGAGTTGATGTGTACTATGAACCACTTTCGGCTAAGTATCTAGTCTTTGCGTAACTCAGTATACCTACAGTTTGTGTAAAAGCAATTTAGATACTTAGTAGTTACAAGTTACGTAGTTAATCATGCATTAATTTAAATTCAACTTAGGTAATAAGTTAGGTAGGTAAGAATACAATTAAAGTTAATTAAAGTTCTTGGCTCAACGCAGAAGCATTGCCATTCAACGTGGTAATGCCGCCAGCATGCTGGGTACGCTGCCAACTGGTAGTGGGCTTGAGCAGTTTAGTTAATAAAGGAACTTGCCCTGAAAAATTAATGCTTATGTTATATTTTAGTAGAGGTTTATGCCCATACTGTATATAAATATCTACTTGGTACTTATACTTTTTCCGTTATCTATACTTAGCTGTACTTAAGATTTTATTTACGGACGCGCGCTTAACTTTGAAATGCGCGCTACTGTTTTCCTTCCCCTCGTAAATTTCTCAATAAAAACTTAATTTAACATAGTATAAATGCAATTTTTATTCTCAAATCGTCCGCCTTAAACTTTCCAGAGAGAGCCGTTTCTTACGAGTTATGAGAGCAACGAGGGGAATATTGGAATTTATTTTTATGAAGCTGGATCCCCAACCGAGTTAATCTGTTAATATTGAACATTGCTCCCAGAAAAGTAAACCTTCCCTCCGCGTCTCTGCCTAGAGGCAGGGGCTAGATATTGACATCTTTACATGGACCCAAGTACGCAAGAGCGTGCTGTGGCTTTACCCGTAGACTACAGAAATATTTACTCATTATAGGTATATATATCTCACGAATATTAAAAAAAATCGTTATCATCATCATCGTCAACATTTGCCGACCCACTGCTGTGTCTATAGGCTTCCTCTCCCTTGTGCCATCGTTTTTTATATCGGTTTAATCTCTTCCACGCATGACTCGCGTTGTATTTGATGTCAGACAGCGCCGGCCATCAGGGCTCCGGCTCATTATTTTTATTGTTTTTTTATTTAAAACTCATAGTACGTTACATTTCGAGTTAGTAAGTTGTCTCAAAACCTATGTTAGATTTATCCAGACAACTGGTTCTCGGTACAGTATTTTTTTTCTTGATCAATGTAGAGCGAGATTGTCTTTCTGCGCGTTTCATTTCGGAAAACGAAACAACTTCATGTCTACAGATTCCCATGGTTCTATTACATTGATTTATATTTTGCAATAAGCCTGTTATTTTTAACTAATCAAACACCTGTTCGGTAGCCTATTGGTTCCACGATTCCATGAACCATTGTTAATCCGTTAATGATACCGTAATACAAACACATTTAATTTATTGCCCTCACAATATTTGTATGAATTATATTCTGAAGCTGTTTGAACTCAATTTAATAGTCACGCGATACGAAGTGTTATTACCATTACAACTAGATTTAAAAACTAGTTGTAATCTAGCCTAGTAATATAAAAGGCGTCGGTGATCGCTTACCATCAGGCGGCTTATGTTATAAAAATAACATGCTATCTCCGGACTTTACTTAATTGACCGAGCAAAGTGAAGGTATGTGAGTTTATGAGGACAAATCAGCGTTTGTATGTATATTTGTGAGTTTTTAGTTTTTCGACGAAAATATGATTTTTGACTAATGTTTAGTGTTTCCTAGGCAAGCATGCTAAATTTCGACCACATCTTTTTTTCCCCATCTGGCGAGATTGTGGTCAAACTGTTGCCTAGGCTTGTAGGCAAATAGTTCATTTCAAGATAATTTTTAAGAGTCAATAAGAGCAAATTCTGTTAGGGCTTGTGAAGATATAGGAGTCACGAGGTCACAGCTCGGGGCGAACAACGAACAATTTTTGTTATTATTTTAGTATTGTACATGTTTAGGTCAGAACTGGTTAGAAATATACTAGGATACGCGGTGTACTAAGCCGAAAAGGGTCCATAGTACCAACCATTATGTACAACTTTTACCATGGGAGCAACTCTGAAATAGCGAAAAATTTACAGCTGTTTCATAGAAAATGGTAAATAGATTGACAAAATATATAGAACAGGTAAGTTTTTTTCGCGTTTTCACAGTTTTTTTTTTTTAAATATTGTCCCCTTTCAGCTACGGATACCCTTTCCGTAGAAATCCTGTATGTTGGGTACTTATTTTCAATGACATACAGAATGACAGCTCGGGTTTAGGCTGGTAACACAGCTAACCCGTGTGGCAGACCCACCAGTAGCAGACAACCGTTCACAGCGTCGCGAATTGTTCCGTAAAGGGACTTGACTCCGCGTAGATCGCGTCTCCCGTAGTCCGGGCGACCCGCATAGCTGTGAAACTAGCCTTATATCTCTAATCCCTCCCAAGATCGGCCTATACTGCGCACTGGTGGGTCAATGTGAATATGAATATTAAAAAAACTGGATTGTCCCACTCGTAGCAGTGCTACGAAGTACTCTACGAAGTAGCGTGTTCGTCGCCAAAATTGAGTTTGTTTAACAATTCAAAATAAAATAAATAAATAAAATAATAATAATTATATGATGATTATTTTAAAATAATAAGTACCTATAAAATAATTTTTTTTTTTAAATATTTTGTCAATTTTGATAAAAATTATAATATAATGAAACAAATTTTGACGTGTATTAAAATTATATTACAAAAACCAAATGTTGATGGGTCAAAACCGTGCGAAAATTAGACGCTGTGTTTTATATAACTTTCCCGGGTGTCGAAAATTTAAACGCAACTTGAGGCTTGCCCTGACACCTTGAGATATGATATGATACAATATAATATTATTTAATAGGAGCAATACACATACTCGCAGACGAAGCGATATGTATAAAATATTAATTTGTTGCCCAAGCTATTTATAAAATATGCTTGCTACTTTATTTCATGTAAGCGTTCTTCTTTTAACTGTCGTAGCTGTCCCGGTTTTAAATGAACCGGTGCTATTTCGACTTGAAGTTACCACAAAAACATCCCGTTTTGTTTATGAAAATCCTCGCATTTCAGGCATACACATAAAAACACCTGACTCATAAGAAAAATGACAATACTTCGACAACAAGTATATAAATTCAACGCAAATCCTTTTTTTTCTCTTCTATGCCATTTTTTACCCTTTTTTATTGAGCACCACATCAGTTACCTGCACGCCCTTGTTGCGACGACAGAACAATTGTTACGTTTCGGTTAGAATAATGAACCATTCACGTTAAAACCTTTTCCGGCAAAACGCATGGCACTGGCCACTGAAGTATTTTCCTTTGTGGATGGTACGGTCGTTACACTGTATGCACAATGTAACGTAACACCGTGAATGAAGTCTACCTGTCATTTGGCACCTCTTGGATTAAGTAACCTAGGGTTAGGGATTGCATCTCCCGAGTTAAATACTGCTTTTCAGTTTGAATGAGAGAAACTAAAAATTTATTACGTAGGTACCTTACTTGATTGGCTAATCACACTAATTAAATAATAAGTAGAAACTATTATACCATTGCATACAATTTACTTCGTGGTGTATTGTTCTTTACTAAAATTACTGTTTTATATACATTTTGGAACCGCGATTGAAATAAGGGGCAATTTCAATTGAATTTTGGCGGAAATACTTAAAATAATCCGAGATTTTTTTTATTTGAGTTTTTATTTTATTATTTACAACACACTCACTGTGTGTGTGCTCCACAACTCTCCTATAAAATTCCCTGAGTCAGAGAAGACATAAAACACGCATCGTTTCTAACAACCTGACCTTTTCCTACAAAGCTGTTTATAATTGGTTATTCAATCAGATGATATTTGTTTGCGCAAACTTAACGATTTTTGCACGAGGTATTTACGATATCAAAGCCAGCCGAACCTAATCCTGAATTTGAACCATTAGAAATTAAATCAGACCAACTCTACATAAGTGTAAGTAAGTATGTAGTTTCTATAATAAGAAATCCGTAGGTCTGTGCGTTCACTGTTTATGCGCTAACTGAAATAGAAAACAGTTAGCAAGGCTGATCACTGCGGTGCAGTAGCAGGGCGGTTCATGTAGCGCGGGCGGCGCAAGGCGGATGTTAGCGCGCGGTCCGTCGGCCGCCGACAGTGGCTAAGTGCTCTGTCCGGACCCGCTTACGCGTGATGGATTGCACAACCGTTTCTATAACGCTGTCCCATTTAGTCTTAACCTTAATGATGTACCACTACACCCGCACCGAAATACTTGGACACATTAATGACCGCGTCTGTCTTACTTGTTTTACTCTACACGTTTACCGCGTAAGAATGTCTCGCAACGAGGAAATCCGGCAACTTACATAGACGCTATAAATTGTACTGTGACAGGACGTACAGTTGCAAAATGAAGACAAAATCAGATTTAGATGCAAATCGGTAGCTCCGTATCTGTCGATGTAATGACGGCGTTGTTCGATGCAAATAATTTTGTGCGTGTCTATTTGCTACCGAATAACACGATTTTAACAGATGAATTTTATGCATGCATGTAGATTTATGGTAACATGTTATAGCGAAAATAAATATTTTTTGGTCATTCATCTTTATTTTATATATGTTCACTTTCAGATACACATTCGAAAAGTCACAAAACCGCATAGCATAAATTGAAAAAAAAAAACGCATTTGGTAGAAAATCATAAAATTCAATTCAAACTCACAACAAGGTGTTACCAAGTGTCAGTGGTAGAAAGCTACAAGACTTGTTCTATTTAGGTTTACACCACACCCAATTCAAAAAATTATAAGATTAGTAAAAATGTAACGTTAAATTATAATTATTATGTTATAAATTAATTTAAGGTTCATAGCCGGGAAGAGAAAGGGAGAGAGAAAGATAAAGTTTAAGAGTAAGTTATTTTCATTATTTCCAATTACTCGTAGCTATGGCAATATTTAACCTTTACCATGCCTTTTTATCATTTTTATCTAAATTGTAAAACATGTACTTATTTAATTAAATTGTTCAAATCAAATTTAAAGGCTTCTTATAAGATGTACTTTCTTTGCACCGATCATCAATCGTTATATTCCGTTTTACGATTCGGTACGAAAATCGGTAACCGCGTTTTCTTATCCTCAGTTTACATAAAATGTATTTTTTACAAAAAACATTTCGCGGAAGATTGATTTGTGGGTACCAATATGCGCTCACGACCCGCGTCTCAAAATATCGCCGAACACTTTCTTAGAAAATGTTTTTTGCTCGTAACTTTGTCAGATTTTCCTCAACTTCAAAGACCCTTTGCTCCAAATTACAATTACAAATTACGACTCTTGAAAATGTTTAAAAAGCGTTCCAAAAATATTAATAGCGTAGTTCCATTTAGAGCTTTTTAAAGGCTATATATTACACTGGAACTGGTTTTTTTGTGTTTGGTTTTGCGATATTTAACTTTTTTTTAATATTATATATAGGTATGGTATAGTGGAAATGATTTATGTTTGCATTCGAATGAACATAATATTGTCTTTTCTGCACTAAAATATGATAAACAGTACATAAAAAGTGTGATCTACTTATTAAACCTTTAATAAACTACAACCCGAAAATAAACACCACGGAAATTAAATATAGAAGACAAATAAAATAGTAGTCATGTATTATACGATACCGTTGACTCATTGTGACCTGATAATTTCAGATAAGCATCTAAACAAACACAGTTTACTATTCTGTAGGTATAGCGTAATAGACTACAGACAAATTAACGTTTAAGCTTATAAAAAGCTGACTACGATCACCAAAATGTTAGCGTATTATACTTAGGTACTAATGATGTCACTGGTAAGTATCTAAGTATACCCTACTGACTACTTGCAACTTGCGATTTCGTCGTAAATATGACAGTTTCACTATGATGACTGTCAAATTAGCGACTAAATAGCGATTTGAAAATTACAAAATCAGGCAGCGGTTTTTCGTTTGTTTTCCTGTTATATTATTTGTCGGTTTTTATTTGACATTGTTTCGACTTTCGCTACCTACAAAATAACATGTCTGATTTCTGAGTTAGTTTTAGTTTTGCTACTTAAAACAAGTGAATCAATCACAGATCTTGATCGAAATCTTGATCAAATTATTTTCATATCAAACCTTAGACCTTGGTTTTTAAATTCGGTTATTCTTTTGTTTTTTCGTTATTTGGTGTTTGTTTGACATTGACTTACAGTAATAATTAAAAAAAAAATGTTTTGTTTAATTTATTGTTTTAAGTTATTTTTAGTTTTGATACTTGATACAAGTGAACTAATTACAGACCTTTATCTGTGATTAGTTCACCTTTCCGTTTTCATCTTTCCGTTTATCTGTCTGTCCGTCTGTCCCTTTCGAACCGTAATAGACATCCACTTGAAATGTTCACAGAATATGTAATGTTACGGTGGATAAACTAAGTAATATTAGTAAAGTCAAAAAGTTAAAACTAAAGTGAAGCAACGTCGGGCGAAGTCGGTACTTGGATGGGTGACCGCCTAGGCATGATGTCTTTTTGCACTACTTTTTTCTACTTTAGTATGTAACAATTTGTGTGGTGGTATGGAGTCCTCAGTGCGCGAACCCGACTCGCACTTAGCCGCTTTTATTCTTACGTTTCTTCTACATTTAAATAGATTAAGATAAATAATGAGATGGATTATTTTATTAACGTATCAACGATTCTGTCATAGAATATTGTCATCAGTATAGCAGTAACTGCCGCGGTCTGTAATGAGTGCGTTGCTGGCAGCTATGATGATGGCTGAAAGCGCAGCGTAGCGCAGGTCCACGCCATCACAGCGCGGTCAGCATTGTAGACTTGTAGCCCTTGATGGACAAGCTAAGATAAAGGCGGAGACTGAAGGTCGAGGCTTTTATAGCGTGGACAGCAAGCTCGAGGCCATCATAGCCTGGCCTGCAGCGGACTCATTGCGAACCAAGGCTTGTATAGTGCCATAATAAAACAATGCGAATAATAAAAATAAAGAAATAAATTGTGCGTGGAGTCCCTCCGCGCGGAAGAAGTGAAACTCTCGCTCTGTCTCTTTCTATTCCCCCTCCATGGTAGCGTTAAACGTTTAACGGAACCTTGTTGGAAGTCGCATGTTCTGCGACGCAAGTTTCAAAATGAATCATTTTGAAACTTGTACATCCTTCTCATAGTTTCATCATCATCATCATCATCATCAGCCAGAAGACGTCCACTGCTGAACATAGGCCTCCCCCTTTAACCTCCACACTGAACGCCAGCCTGCCTTTTGCATCCTCTGGATGCCAGCGACTCCTCTCATAGTTTATTAGTTCACTAATATTTGCATAGATGGCATCTAAAACTCTCGCTTTGTCTCTTTCTATTCCCCCTCCGTGGTAGCGTTAAAAGTTTAACGCAACATTGTTGGAAGTCGCATAAGAAGTTTCACTTCTAAAACAAAGTAGCAATTGTTAAAAATAGTTACTAAAATTTAGGACCGTCTTTCCAGGGCATAATACAATTTCAATCACAGACTTCGCTTGCTTTTGTACGTCTCCCGGACGTTCAAAACACATTGAATTGGAGGATTCGTCGCTTAAAGAGTTCATTTTTACAATTTTATTTTAAAACTACCGGTCCGCCCCAGCTTCGCACGGGTATAGATTATAGCCTATGTCACCCGGGGATAGCGTAGCTTCCCAACGGTGAAAGAATTTTTCAAATCGGTTCAGTAGTTTCGGAGCCTATTCAATGCAAACAAACAAACAATCAAATCTTTCCTCTTTATAATATTAGTATAGATATAAATAACATAAAAATAAATTGATGATAACAACAATATTCAAACAATTTTATGGAATATTGAAAAAAAAACACCACGCCGCGCTTTTGTCTCTTTCCCGTGCTTATGTTTTTTTGTACAGTAAATTTTTGAATAAAATCTTTATGCCCTGCACTATTTTTTAATCAAAACTCGACAATTCGATTTTTGAAGGAAATTGCTGGCCGCTAAAACAGGCCAGCCATGATATTCCATACAATTTTGCTGGCGCCTTTTTGAGCAGCAAGGAAAGGTCGACTTTGCCCAACCAAGGTCTTTCCAAAATAATGAGAACATTACAAGCATTTTTGATAAAATGATAATAGCTTGTTCTAAGTTGCTTATTTTTATATTCAAGTCTGTCTTGACTCGGTATCAAACAACATAAAACTGTTTCAGGTTTCAGGCCAACACGAAGAAACAAATTCCGCCAAAGTATCTTCGCCTTTATAGAAGTAGGTATACGCGAAACTTAGTTTTAAAGCTGCTTATTATTCTGAAATTATACCGACATAACAACCGAAAGCAATCCGAGTTTTAATGTTTTATTTCCTTTTCTCTAAGTTTATACTTTAAGCCTGCTTGTTGTAGCAAGAATGGTTGCGTTTTATGTTATGTAACGACGATAATGTGGACAGGGGATTTCGTTACGACAGCGATAGGCTTCAAGCAGAAGTTACTTGTAGAATCTATATTTAGGGCGTGTACCAAATCAACGTTAAACGCGGCAACGTCACCAATAGTGCGAATCAGCAGTGCAAGTACCGTTCTTTATCGATCATCAAATTTGACAGTTGAAATAGTCAAATTCGATAAATTGCCATTTAATCAGTACTCGCTATGATCGATTCTATGGCATTTTTATCGAATTTGACTATCGATAAAGAACGGTACTTGCACTGCAGAACCAATACGGAACGACAAGAAAATTTCTCGTTGTTGGCGCTGTTAGCGTGATTCGGTACACGGTCTTAGTTAACTATACCTAATGTTTTTTTTAGAATATTATATACTTACTGAAATTATAAATTTTAAATTAGCGTGTGCCTGTGCGTTTCCACTGAACCGTAACGTTCAACGAATTGGTTTAAAATTTAGTGCAGAAGTTGTTTACACCCTGTAATATCATATAGAGTGAGTATTTTTTACCAAGATGGAAAACTTAGGGTGTGACGATAGGTACATGGATTAATAACCTAGGGCATAGTAACTTTTAGATACAGTTTATTTTTATTTTGTTTTGTTTGGTTTTGTGGAGGATGGGCTTAATGTATAGTAATGTATAGTAACTTTTTCATATTATACAGATTTCGATAACTGTAATTTGAATGATTGGCTATAATCTTTAACCAAAGATCTTATGGGTAACCCATTTGGATTGCGTAGATAGATAGGAATATCTACGTAAAGGAATCAACTTCTATAAAAAAAAAAAAAAAAAAGGTCTTGTCAACCGAGGTTGGCAAGAAATTTCAGGGCTTTATTTTTTCAGATTTAGCGACTGTGGAAGCTTTTTCTGCATACCAGTCGCTTGAATATATCTGGATTCTTAAATGGTATTGTTTGTAGAGCTAGGGAAAGTCTCTACATCTGTTTTTCGTATTTCCTTAAATATCTTAGTTTTTGACAGATTTCCGCTCATTAGTGTTTGTTTGTTTCCATGTCAACGCCGTCCGGCGAGTCGGCGCACACCGAGCGACGTCACCGCCTGACGTCTCGAGGCCGTCACTAGATAGGAAATAGGAATACTAAGCTTGCAGATAAGCCCTATTTTGTTATCATGCCACTTTCCACCCCTTCTGGACGAGGTGCGGCATCAGAAATTAACTTTGTGTCGCAGACAAACCTGATACGGTGCCCGGAGTGTCCCCAGGCCCGTTACTTCAAAGGTCAAAAAGGTCTGAATATTCACAATACTAGGTGTCACAAAATTAGTCTTTCGGCTCCAATTTCGGGCTCGTACGTACAGAGTAGCAGTTCCACGAGCGCTGCTACTCCTTCCGAAACCGTTTTGGGAGGTTCTAAGCTCATATAAAAATTCTTTTCCGATTTTAAAACGCATCCCGCGTGGTGCTCGTATTTCGGTTGCTCTTTGTTTATCATCGGCAATTAGGAATGCTATTTCTATAAATTCTAAGCACGCCTGGGAACATCTCCTTACTTTTCCATACAGTGTGCTTTACGTACATTTTGACCCCTCCAACAAAAAGTCCCTTACTACTAGAGTAAAGGAAAACTGCGTAAAGTACAAAGTATTGGAGGGTAACCCTTTAGATCTTGCAAACATTGTTCCGCCCAAAAGTCGGAATAATTTAAATTCCAAAACAACTGACGTTTTGACTAATTTCAAAATAGTAGAGAACAAATTAGTGATGGTGATATCAAAGGCGCCGCACGTGTCTTGTTTTCTAGCGACACAATCGCCCCCTATACACCAGTTACGGTTCAGTCACTACGTGACAAACATCCACCTGCAGCGGCAAATCTCCACCTCCCTGATCCACCACAACCAGATGACGTTGTCATTGAAGCCACATGCCAGGAGGTTGCAGCGGCTGTTGCATCTTTTCAGAGTGGCTCAGCTGGAGGCCTAGATGGTCTGACGCCTCAACACCTAAAAGATCTTCTATCTTTTAGTTGCGGTGAGGCTAGCGAGTCCCTCTTAAAAGACCTAACGGCTTTGGTAAACCTCATGTTATCTGGACGGGTCAGTGATGACGTCATTGAAATTTTGTATGGCGCTAATTTATGCGCACTTATCAAAAAAGACGGTGGTATCAGACCTATTGCGGTTGGCACCACATATCGTCGCCTTGCGGCCAAGGCAGGCTGTAGGAAAAAGGTCACTCTTTTGAGTAACCTTTTTAAACCAATACAGCTTGGTTTTGGTTCGCGAGGTGGATGTGAGGCTGCTGTTCACTCTGTCCGAACTTTTCTCGATCAAAATTGTGGAGAGGTGCTGCTAAAGGTGGATGTCAAAAACGCTTTTAATTCGGTTGATCGCGGTGCCCTGTTGACACAAGTAAAAGATAAAATTCCTGATCTTTTCAATTTTCTCTGGCAATGCTATGGCAGTCCCACCAAATTGACATACCAAAACAATGTTTTGTTATCATCTGTCGGTTGTCAACAGGGTGATCCTTTCGGTCCCGCCATTTTCAGCCTGGCTATTCACCCAATTATTCAACGTCTCCAGTCCAAACTTAATGTTTGGTACTTGGATGACGGAACCCTAGGAGGCGACGTTGACACTGTTCTGAGTGATTTAAAAATTCTTATAGACGAATTTCGTCATATTGGTTTGGAACTAAATTTTTCGAAATGCGAACTTTTTGTTTGCGATTCATGTCCGGATAAAAATGTGGTTATTGAAAAATTCCCAATATAAAATTTATCTCCCAATTTAGCTCCCAATAAAAAATCATTAGACAGGTGTTCGCTCCGACTCCTGGGTTCACCGATATTAGATGAGTCCTTTTCACCTTTTGTTGAGGAAAAAATTCAAAATTTTATGGGTTCTTCCGACAGGTTACTAAAAATTAACGCCCATATGGCGTTTACAATTATCAGATACTGTTTGTTTGTTCCTAAATTTATGTACACTTTACGATGTAGTCCACTGTGGAAACACGGTGAGCTCCTTTCGAGCTTAGACAATGTCGTAAAGGAAACTCTAATATCGGTTTTGAATGTTGATTTGAGTGACAGGACATGGTCACAGGCCTCACTACCTGTAAGGTTAGGAGGCTTAGGGGTCCGCCAAATTTCAAGTGTTGCGTTACCGGCATTCTTGTCCTCATTTCATAGTACTCATAAATTAATAGAAAAAATCCTTGCACCCTCTTTAGGCCCTTCCGAAGTAGTTGTATCTCATTCGAAAGAGGCAATGAATGCTTGGAGGCTTGCTTGTCCAAATACCGATTTTCCCAGGAAGTTGTCTTCCCAGAGACTGTGGGATCGGCCGATCTGCGAACTAGCACGGAAATCGCTACTAGATACGTGTCCTAGTGTTGCAGATCGCGCTCGTATTCTTGCTGTCTCTGTTTGGGAATCGGGACTTTGGTTGCAAGCTATGCCCTCTTTTAACACGGGTAGCCTTTTAGATCCAACCGCATTTCGTCTAGCTGTCAGCTTACGCTTGGGTGCAAGGTGCTGTGAGGCCCATCGCTGTCAGTGTGGTACTGCTGTTGACCAGCTCGGTCACCATGGTCTCTCTTGCTCGAGAAGCGCTGGTCGTATTGGCCGACACGCTAGCCTGAACGACATCATACGCAGGGCTCTTTCCACCGCCAATGTCGCAGCTGTGCTCGAACCGAGTGGTCTTGCGCGCGACGATGGAAGGAGGCCTGACGGTATGACACTTGTGCCCTGGAGGTTGGGGCGGCCCCTTGTATGGGACGCAACTTGTGTCGATACTTTGGCGCCGTCACATCTTCCTGAGACACAGGGTAGGGCTGGCGCGGCTGCCAATTCGGCAGAGCAGCACAAGCGACGCAAATATGCTAACCTCGGCAGTGGTTATATATTTGAGGCGTTTGGGGTCGAGACATTGGGCCCTTGGGGACCGGGAGCTCACCTCATTTTCAAAAATCTTTCAGAGCGCCTGGTTAATGCGACGCGTGACCAAAATGCTGGCGTGTTTCTGGCTCAACGCATAAGCATTGCCATTCAACGTGGTAATGCCGCCAGCATGCTGGGTACGCTGCCAACTGGTAGTGGGCTTGAGCATTTAGATTGTCTTTAGACCTTCAACGGTCTATGGGCAGTCTAACTGTATTTGTAGTTTTAGTTATAGCTTGTATTATGTTTAGTTAATAAAGGCACTTGCCCAGAAAAAAAAAAAAAACTTCTATAATAAACAATATTTTAACGTTATAGATTAAAATAGTATACATAAATATGAGAGATAGAACCAGTAAATATTAGATAAGCACTCTGGGAGCACTCTGTCCTTTTCTGACAGGCATGGCTAATACAATATGGCCGAAAAAAGTCTCAAGAAACATCTTTTGATGATTTTGTTTACGTGACACGGGAATTACTCATGTAGGTATGATTTAGCCCGTTACTCCGACTATAGCTTCAACCGCTTTCGGCGGTCTTTTTCAAGAAGTGTGCACGCGCGTGCCTCTACCGATCTCCGACTTATGATGAGATTTATTATGACTCTCTGAAAGAAAGAGACATAGAGTTCTACGGTTGTTTTGGACCGCAATTTGATTGCACTTTCCATCTTAGATATAATTTTATTAGTATGTATTATAAATCGATTAGAAAGTATAAATAAACAGACTAAAGTTGGCATCACTGTTCTAAGCTATGTCTAGTTTTGACGTCTAACTTTTAAGATGATCACTCTCTCTCTCTTCCTTCAATTAAATATATGACTCGTAGGCTCGCTTTGTAAAGTAATTCTAAGCTAAAATAATTAAAGATCTACCAAATTTGGGGGCTATTCCAATACTTAGTAAGGTTTTTACTTTAGTTTTCTTCGTATCTAATCAGAACATTTTAATAATCAATACTCTGTAGTTTTTAATAGTGCCGGATTAGTGAGACTACATAATTATAATCAGAAGACGTATTTTTTTTCACGTTGGAGCCTAAACCATAATCTTTCGAAAGTCGTCAATTATAGGTACATCAGTGTAAGTCAGCGAACTTGTAACACAATAAAGACATTAACTCTATTGCATGAACTCATATGTTATGATTTCAGAAGTCTCATAGTTTCAGTATGAGATAGAAGCACGTCTGAAAGTTCGTTCAGTCTGTAAAAGACCTCTAACTACGCGTCTCTACGGGGAATAAACATATCAACTGCTAACTTTCCTGAATCTCCTTTTCCGTGTCTTATGCCGTATACACTACAGATCTAGCGATCCGAGCAAACGCAAATGCGCTCTGTCTCTTTCATTTAAATTGAAATGAAACAATACTTTGTGCGTTTGCCGAACGTGAGCGAAGTTTCGTTAATTTCAATGGGGATTGCCCAAATTTTGGGACCTTATAAGTTTCATATTATTTTCTAAAAATATATACTATTTTAAGATACTAATTTGAATAAGTTATTTAAAAAATATTTATTTAAATTTTTTTTTTTTTTTTTTTTATGTGGAGACGTCACCATCGGCTTTATATTAAGTTCGTGTAGATGTCTATTTGTTTTTTTTATGTCATCGGTGGCAAACAAGCAGACAGACTGCCTGATGGTAAGCAGTCACCATCGCCTATGGATACTTGTAATACCAGAGGCATCACAAATACATTGCCGACCCTTTAGGACTCGATTAATATTTGTATACAAAAAACACTTCTCTCATATTTTCATCTGTTTATGTCGTTAGTTGCACAGTGGTTTGGCTTTCTTTTTTTTGTTTGTGTAAATGGCTAAGGTAATTTTCAACATAACTCCAATACTCCTCTGTTTCTCTCGCATTGGTCAGACGGTGGTCCGGCGTACCAAATCCACATGTCTGTTAGGGATAGTACATTGGTATACATAAATTTCCCCTCATTGCCCTTGTGGCTGAACGGGTCACGAGGGGGAGTCCTCGCATTGCATTGATTGGTGAATTGATGAACGGGTCTTGAAGGATTTCCCCTCATTCGACTAGTGCATGAACGGTTCTTGAGGGATTCCCTGTCTGTCCACTAATGAGTGAACGGGACTTGAGAGACTTTCTCTTTCTCTTTCTCTTACTCTACTGATGGGTGTTCTACTCATGAAAAATACCTCCTTATACCACTGGTTGGTTCAGCCGGTGAGAGCGGTCGTCGCGGTTGAATACCTACGTCCATTTATAGATTAACATTTCCAAGTGAAATAAATGTCATATTAATTTAATTTACTTGTACTAGCTCTACCGCATATTACTAACTTTTTAGGGTTCCGTACCCAAAGGGTAAAAACGGGACCCTATTACTAAGCCTACGAAGTCTGTCTGTTTGTCCATCCGTCCGTCTGTCTGTCCATCTGTCCGTTCTACCTTTATACGGCTGTATCTTTCGAACCGTAATAGACATCCAGTTGAAATTTTCACAGAATATGTAATGTTACGGTGAATTAACTAAGAAATAATAAAAACGTCAAAAAATCAAAACGAAACGGGGTCCCCGTACAACAAACGTATTTTTGTATTGGCTTTATTGTAAAAAAGGTAACACGTACAAGCGTCAAACTTAGCATGATTATATTAGGTACACTCAAAAGAATAATAACAAAAATATTAATCATTGCCAGAGTGTGAGTCGGTGACAGATTTCTGTTCATTACCAAGTTATAACTTCACCGAATCGAAATTCCAATACTAATTTTGAATTCGGTTTTTTAAATGGATAATTATTGTATTTTTGGGGGAAAAGCGTGGAGGCGTGCTCGCCGCTTCCCCTGCAGGTCCTGTCAGCTCATTAATATCTTCTTTTTGTGTTGACAGTGCCTCAACTCCACTTAAAATAACCCATGGTGGTAGGGTGTCTTTGGATGCCCGCCTGGCTCATTACCACCCTCTCGTGTGAGCGTGTCGCCAAATGTTGTCGTTCGCGTCGACGTGTTCCGCCACTAGAACGGGAGAACCAGTTCCCTTCCCCTCCCCTGATAATGTGCTTTACTAGCGAAAACTTTGGGACCGAGTATACTTCGACAGTGGCTGCAGTTTTTGGATGTGAAAGGTGGTCGTGGGGTCCAGGGAGACCCGGTGAAACGGCTGACCGCTGGCCGCCCGCGGGATAGTACAGGGACCCGAACCCGGGGATTACTTCTAACCTCCGCCCCGGGAGGCTGTCCCACCATCCGGCGCATAATCTTGTGAAGTAGCTGTCGTGCCGGAGTAGGAGACCGGAGAGAATCCCGACAGTTGCTTCCAGGGGGGACCGGGGGCCCTTCCGTCCCCCGCGCCCACCAGTCACTACTCTACTTACCTAGGCTACTTAAAGTTACACTCTAACCAATCTTTTTTGTCCCCGAGTTATTCGTCGGAAGCATGTTATCAACACCCATACTCTAACCACTCATCAATGGCTGTTACAAACAATAAAAATAACGTTTCGTCAGCGGCCCCACTATCCACTTTTAAAGCGGACTTCTGCAATATCCGGGGCATCCACTCTAATCTTAACGCTGTGCATTACCACCTGGAAACGGCTAAACCTGCCCTCCTCTGTTTGACAGAGACGCAAATATATAGCCCTGCCGACAATTCATATCTGCACTACCCTGGCTACACGTTGGAGCATAAATTTGTTCCTCGGGCCGGTGTGTGTATGTTCGTGCGGGAGGATATTTGCTGTCGCCGTTTGAGAGGTTTCGAAGCTTCAGATTTGTCCACCTTGTGGGCGCGCGTGGACTACGGTGGTCAAATTCGGGTGTATGTGTGTCTGTATAGGCCACATAGTGGTGATTTGGAGACGACTCGTCTTTATGAGCACATCTCGAAGGGTTTGGACAAGGTTATTGAGCAGTTTCCCACCGCAGAGCTAGTGATCCTCGGTGATTTTAATGGTCACCATGCCGAATGGTTAGGATCCCGCAAGACTGATCACCCTGGGAGAGCTGCTCATGAGCTTGCTCTGACTTTTGGTCTAAGTCAACTGGTCACTGGAACAACAAGGATACCAGATATAATTGACCACGAACCCTCATTACTCGATCTCATGCTGACTACTAGACCTGCCAATTACCAGGTAGTGGTTGATGCGCCACTTGGTAAATCAGACCACTGCCTGGTCAGAACTGCTGTCCCTACATCACGACCCTGCACTCTTCCTCCTAGAAAGCGTAGGGTTTGGCACTATAGCTCAGCAGATTGGGACGGGTTACGTGAGTTTTTTCTGCTTATCCCTGGGGGCAGCTGTGTTTCTCGTCAGTCGACCCTAGCATCTGTGCCGATTCCGTCGCCGACGTTGTACTACAAGGAATGGAATGTTTTATTCCCAGTTCTAATGTGCGCGTCGGTGGCAGGAGTCGACCATGGTTTAATAAGTCATGCGCAGGTGCCGCTAAAGTCAAATTGGATGCTTACAAAGCCTGGACTGCGGCATCATTGCGTAAAGATCCAAAGACTGCTGACTATAAAAAGAAACTTAATGCTGCTTCAAGGTTAGCGAAGAAGACCATCACCAGAGCAAAGTTTGCTCACGTAAGTCGGATCGGCAACCAACTTGCAAGTTATCCTGCCGGCAGCCGTGCTTTTTGGTCGTTGGCAAAAGCTGCTGAGGGTAACTTTTGCCAATCAACACTTCCTTCCTTACGAAAGCCTGATGACACTCTGGCCCACAGCGCAAAAGAGAAAGCCGATATCCTTGGTGCTCTATTTGCCTCTAACTCGACTTTCGACGATGGGGGGGCTGTTCCACCCACACTGCCAAATTGTGCAAGCTCAATGCCCGAGGTGCGCATTTCGCAGAAGGCAGTGCGGAGGGAACTGTTGGCCCTTGATGTGCGAAAAGCGAGCGGGCCGGATGGCATTCCGGCGATCGTATTGAAGGGATGTGCTCCGGAGTTAACTCCTGTTCTTACGCGTCTGTTCTCCTTGTCTTACAATTCCGGTATCGTGCCGTCTTGCTGGAAGGTGGCCCATGTCCACCCTGTACCTAAGAAGGGTGACCGTACCAACCCATCAAATTACAGGCCAATAGCAATCACTTCCTTACTCTGTAAGGTGATGGAGCGAGTGATCAACTCTCAGCTTCTGGGATATCTTGAAGATCACGGACTGATAAGTGACCGTCAATACGGTTTTCGACACGGTCGATCTACTGGTGATCTTTTAGTGTATCTCACTCACCGTTGGGGAGAAGCTATTGAGAGTAGAGGCGAAGCTCTGGCCGTTAGTTTAGATATCGCTAAGGCGTTTGATCGGGTTTGGCATAAGGCACTTCTTGCAAAATTACCATCATACGGCTTACCTGAAGGGCTTTGCAAGTGGATTGGTAATTTCTTGCATGGTCGCTGCATAAGAGCGGTCGTTGACGGCTCTTGTTCTGCGACCATGACGATTAATTCCGGTGTTCCACAAGGGTCTGTGCTATCGCCCACGCTGTTCATCCTGTATATCAATGATTTGTTGCAAATTTGAAATATACATTGTTATGCGGATGATAGCACGGGTGATGCTCAATATTCAGGCAGTGCAAACGCCCGTAAGGATGAGGTTATGGTAAGGAGAGCAGAGCTTGTGTCTTCAGTTGAGTGCTCTCTTGAGCAAGTAACTGACTGGGGCATGCAAAATTTGGTGCAGTTCAATCCCACTAAGACGCAAGCTATCGCTTTCACTACTAAGAAAAGCCCATTCACAGTTGCACCCTGTTTTCAGGGCATTCCTCTCACCTTGTCGACAAGCATCAGCATTTTGGGCGTCGACATTTCTAGCGAGGTTCAGTTTAGGAGTCACTTGAAGAGCAAAGCTGGGGTAACGTCCAGAAAACTCGGTGTACTCAATAGAGCCAAGCGATACTTCACACCGGACCAGCGCCTTTTATTGTATAAAGCGCAGGTACGGCCGCATATGGAGTATTGCTCACATCTCTGGAGTGGTGCACCGAAGTACCAGCTTGATCCTCTTGACTCCTTGCAGAGAAGAGCCGTTAGACTTGTCGATGATCCGAACCTATCTGGCAAGTTGGAGCCGCTTAGCTTGCGCAGAGACGTTGGTTCGCTCAGCTTGTTCTACAGATATTATAACGGGGAATGCTCTGATGAACTTTTTGACCTTATCCCTCCATCCCGGTTTTACCACCGAACCGGTCGCCATCGCCAGAAATGCCATCCGCACATTATAGATGCGTGGAAGTCTCGCACTGTTCGATTTGATCGATTGTTTCTGCCACGCACCTGTAAGTTGTGGAATGGCTTACCACCTTCGGTTTTTCCTCCGAAGTATAATTTGGACTGCTTCAAACGAAGGGTGAATAGAGTCCTCAAAGGTAGGCAACGCACTGACAATGCCCCGGGTATTGTAGGTGTCTATAGGCAGCGGTGACCACTTACCATCAGGTGGCCCGTAGCTTGTTTGCCACTTATTCTATAAAAAAAAAAAAAAAAAAAAAAAATGTGGTGGTACGGAACCCTCAGTGCGCGAGCCTGACTAAGTATTACAAAATAAGTACCTATAACCAAATAAAAACATCATAAAGACAAAAAATATACTTTACTGTCTCAAAGACAGTAAGTAATGCCATTAGATTTATTCGTCACTATCCACGCAAACAACCGCTGATGGATAATTCGAAAAAGAAATACACCGGAACGAGGCGAAATACTCTGACCTACTTATGTAGACGTGAGTGACGGGCAACTACTGGGTTCACAAATAGTATCATCGCTGGAATTATAGCTATGAAATGTCAAAAACAAGTAGATGAGCCGAGCAACCCCCGGGAGCCACTGGAACGTGATCCGGATACAGCGGACATCATAGCCGAACCAGTTTACGTCCCTTACTCAAAGCTCTATTCAGAATCGCAATTAGCCAACCCCCGAATTGTGAAAACGTCACTAAAAGCAACACTTTCAATTAGCCGTGAATTAAAGCTCGGAAGTTACTCAATGTTAATTTGAATATTAATTTATGATTTAATAGAAGCGAAAATCCCGGGGAGCGTTCGTCGAGAATGTTCAATAACAAATTCATGTCGGCAAAATTGACTCGCGTTCATTTATCAACTGATGAACGATTCAAGTGATTGCAGGGCATGTCCAAAATGAAATTACAAAAACAGAGTTACGAACCGTCTTAAAATATTTATAGAGATGAAGTCTTTGTTGAACTCATATACCTATACAACTTTCAATAGCATATTAGGGATGAGCTTTTTGCGTTTGTCCACATAATTCACAGAGTGTTATAATGTTTTAAAATCTAATTTAGTTCCTTAATATTTATCTCTTTTTTTCTTCTTAAATATCCTGATAGGCACGAAGGTAATTAAGTTATAATTATGACATACTTTTTTTATCGAGCATGCACATACACTTTACGACATAAGTATACATTTAAGTGTCTTTAAACCAGCCTTATTACAAAAAACTGATGAAGGTCTAAATATAATCTAATATTTAAACTTAGTCCCCCATGGTTTGTTCTTTCACTGCTGAGCATTGTGATGCTCCTGACCTCACATCAGACAAACAAGGGAGATATGGTAAGGTGATGTGTCAGATGCGAACGCATCTGGCCTAAATCAGACTTGATGCTTTCCACTAGACGACCATGTCGTTTTTTTCAAATTCAAATTCAAATTCAAAATATTTATTTTGCGGAAACATGGGTAACATGCAGATGTTAATCACATGATTTAAAGAACCACCATGCTCTAGCATCATGGCATGCAAAATTTATAAGTACTCTATTATAATTATAATCTAACATCAGAACAATTTATTTTAACAATTTAAAAACTCCGTAATAGAATAGTAAGCCTTGTCAATTAGCAACTTCTTAAGTCTAAATTTGAAAATGTCAATATTACTTATTTCTTTTAAATGTTTATTATAAACAGTCAATCTCATTACAAACGTGCTATTACTATAGAGAGCAGTTCTGCGATATGGCTCACGCAGCCTACTGTCATGACGCTTACTAACTAGAGTTTCATACTTGTTTACATTTTTCTTTACAAGTAGGGCTGATTCGTAAATGTATATCGAAGGTAGAGTTAAAAGTTTCAGTTTTCTAAAAAACGGTTTGCAAGAATCTCTGCGTTTCAACCCACACATTGATCGAATACACTTTTTTTGGGCTATAAGACCGGATTGTTTTTCGGCGGAATTCGCCCAGGCGAGCACCCCATATTTTAGAGTGGAGCCGACAAAGCGGCGAAGCAACACTTTCAATTAGCCGTGAATTAAAGCTCGGAAGTTACTCAATGTTAATTTGAATATTAATTTATGATTTAATAGAAGCGAAAATCCCGGGGAGCGTTCGTCGAGAATGTTCAATAACAAATTCATGTCGGCAAAATTGACTCGCGTTCATTTATCAACTGATGAACGATTCAAGTGATTGCAGGGCATGTCCAAAATGAAATTACAAAAACAGAGTTACGAACCGTCTTAAAATATTTATAGAGATGAAGTCTTTGTTGAACTCATATACCTATACAACTTTCAATAGCATATTAGGGATGAGCTTTTTGCGTTTGTCCACATAATTCACAGAGTGTTATAATGTTTTAAAATCTAATTTAGTTCCTTAATATTTATCTCTTTTTTTCTTCTTAAATATCCTGATAGGCACGAAGGTAATTAAGTTATAATTATGACATACTTTTTTTATCGAGCATGCACATACACTTTACGACATAAGTATACATTTAAGTGTCTTTAAACCAGCCTTATTACAAAAAACTGATGAAGGTCTAAATATAATCTAATATTTAAACTTAGTCCCCCATGGTTTGTTCTTTCACTGCTGAGCATTGTGATGCTCCTGACCTCACATCAGACAAACAAGGGAGATATGGTAAGGTGATGTGTCAGATGCGAACGCATCTGGCCTAAATCAGACTTGATGCTTTCCACTAGACGACCATGTCGTTTTTTTCAAATTCAAATTCAAATTCAAAATATTTATTTTGCGGAAACATGGGTAACATGCAGATGTTAATCACATGATTTAAAGAACCACCATGCTCTAGCATCATGGCATGCAAAATTTATAAGTACTCTATTATAATTATAATCTAACATCAGAACAATTTATTTTAACAATTTAAAAACTCCGTAATAGAATAGTAAGCCTTGTCAATTAGCAACTTCTTAAGTCTAAATTTGAAAATGTCAATATTACTTATTTCTTTTAAATGTTTATTATAAACAGTCAATCTCATTACAAACGTGCTATTACTATAGAGAGCAGTTCTGCGATATGGCTCACGCAGCCTACTGTCATGACGCTTACTAACTAGAGTTTCATACTTGTTTACATTTTTCTTTACAAGTAGGGCTGATTCGTAAATGTATATCGAAGGTAGAGTTAAAAGTTTCAGTTTTCTAAAAAACGGTTTGCAAGAATCTCTGCGTTTCAACCCACACATTGATCGAATACACTTTTTTTGGGCTATAAGACCGGATTGTTTTTCGGCGGAATTCGCCCAGGCGAGCACCCCATATTTTAGAGTGGAGCCGACAAAGCGGCGAAGCAACACTTTCAATTAGCCGTGAATTAAAGCTCGGAAGTTACTCAATGTTAATTTGAATATTAATTTATGATTTAATAGAAGCGAAAATCCCGGGGAGCGTTCGTCGAGAATGTTCAATAACAAATTCATGTCGGCAAAATTGACTCGCGTTCATTTATCAACTGATGAACGATTCAAGTGATTGCAGGGCATGTCCAAAATGAAATTACAAAAACAGAGTTACGAACCGTCTTAAAATATTTTTGTTGAACTCATATACCTATACAACTTTCAATAGCATATTAGGGATGAGCTTTTTGCGTTTGTCCACATAATTCACAGAGTGTTATAATGTTTTAAAATCTAATTTAGTTCCTTAATATTTATCTCTTTTTTTCTTCTTAAATATCCTGATAGGCACGAAGGTAATTAAGTTATAATTAAGACATACTTTTTTTATCGAGCATGCACATACACTTTACGACATAAGTATACATTTAAGTGTCTTTAAACCAGCCTTATTACAAAAAACTGATGAAGGTCTAAATATAATCTAATATTTAAACTTAGTCCCCCATGGTTTGTTCTTTCACTGCTGAGAATTGTGATGCTCCTGACCTCACATCAGACAAACAAGGGAGATATGGTAAGGTGATGTGTCAGATGCGAACGCATCTGGCCTAAATCAGACTTGATGCTTTCCACTAGACGACCATGTCGTTTTTTTCAAATTCAAATTCAAATTCAAAATATTTATTTTGCGGAAACATGGGTAACATGCAGATGTTAATCACATGATTTAAAGAACCACCATGCTCTAGCATCATGGCATGCAAAATTTATAAGTACTCTATTATAATTATAATCTAACATCAGAACAATTTATTTTAACAATTTAAAAACTCCGTAATAGAATAGTAAGCCTTGTCAATTAGCAACTTCTTAAGTCTAAATTTGAAAATGTCAATATTACTTATTTCTTTTAAATGTTTATTATAAACAGTCAATCTCATTACAAACGTGCTATTACTATAGAGAGCAGTTCTGCGATATGGCTCACGCAGCCTACTGTCATGACGCTTACTAACTAGAGTTTCATACTTGTTTACATTTTTCTTTACAAGTAGGGCTGATTCGTAAATGTATATCGAAGGTAGAGTTAAAAGTTTCAGTTTTCTAAAAAACGGTTTGCAAGAATCTCTGCGTTTCAACCCACACATTGATCGAATACACTTTTTTTGGGCTATAAGACCGGATTGTTTTTCGGCGGAATTCGCCCAGGCGAGCACCCCATATTTTAGAGTGGAGCCGACAAAGCGGCGTGATAGGCACTTAATAGCGTCTTCTCATTAGCGACTTTACGTAACATGTATAATGCGTACGAAAACTGGTTAAGTTTTGTGCATACATGCGCTACATGTGTTTTCCATGACAAATTTGAGTCAATGTGAACGCCTAAAAATTTTGTAGTCTGGATTTCGTCAATATGCTTACCATGATAATTAATATTTAAAATGTCAAAATTGGTATTGCTATTTTTAAATGTCATTATATGAGTTTTGTCAAGGTTGATTTTCAAATTATTTTTGTGAAGCCAGTCAATTATAGATCCTAAAGAGTTATTAATATCGTTTTCATGGTCACCTTTATTATAGTCTGTAAATATAGCAGTGCTGTCATCTGCAAACATAACTATCGGATGGTTTATGGCCCCAGGGAGGTCATTAATATAAATTAGAAACAATAGAGGTCCCAGTATACTGCCTTGAGGCACTCCATATTTTACCCATCTAGAATCCGACAAGTATTTCATTTCTATTTTAGTTTCAATGTTTAACCTAGTTATTTCGGTATATTGTAACCTAGTTGTCAAATACGATGATATTAAATTTAGTACATTACCTCTTATACCATATAGTTCAAGCTTGCTAATTAAAATATTGTGGTCCACGTGGTCAAAAGCTTTTGTCATATCCATGTAAAGTGCCGTGACTCTTTTTTTGTTATCAAGTCCGCTATAAACCTTTTCAAGGAAATTTAAAATTGCCAAGTCTATTGATTTTTCTTTGCGAAAACCCGTTTGCTCTGCTGTGAATATGTTGTTTATTTCAAAAAACATGTTAAGGCGCTTATGAATTACTTTCTCAAAGATTTTAGAGATAACTGGCAATAACGCGATCGGTCTATACGAGCTCATATTTTCCTTGTCTTGTTTTTTGTAGAGAGGTATAACTATAGAGGTCTTTAACTTGTTAGGCAAAACCCCGTTCGCAATGCTCTTATTAATAATATTACTGAGCACAGGAGATATGACTCTAGCCGTTCTCTTAACTACTCTGGTAGAGATCCCATCATAGCCACTGGCGTTTGTATTTTTCAGGGATAATATGATGTGTTCAATTTCGTCAGCACTTGTGGGTTTTAAGAAGCAAGAATTCGATTGGGAATGTTTTAGCGTTTCTAGTGTGCTATTGTTACTTACTGTATTGTTACTTATTATATCTATAAAAAAGTTATTAAAACATTGTGCAATTTTCTTCGGGTCAGAGATTTTTGCTCCATTTGCATTAATTTGTGAAATTTCTTCTTTAATATTGAATTTTTTATCTTTATTTATAATGTCCCAAACAGCCTTAGATTTATTACTAGATTGTCCTATATAGTAGTTATTTTGCGCTCTTTGAGTCTGTTTTATAACTGATTTTAGCTTGGCAGAGTATTTTTTGAAAATATCTCTGTTTATTTTATTGGAAGAGTGTCTATACTTCCACAAAAAGTGGCGTTTACGCTTCGTGCAGACCTTAACGCCCTTGCTTAACCATCTCGGTTGTTTCGTTAGTGGAATTTTTACTTTTACAGTAGGGAAACATAGGTTGTATAGCAGAAGAAAAATATCAATAAATTCATTATATGCTGTATCGACGTCCTTACTATTGTAAACTTCGTGGAAAGATAGGCTACTGAGACATTCAACAAATTTAACTATGTTATCCCCGCTATAATCCCTTTTAAATTTAAAGAAATGAGATATAAAATAACTTTTCTTTACCGGACACTTAAACACTTGGGCTGTATGATCGGACAAAGCATATTCTACAACATCAGTTTTAGCGCCTTTGATGTTGTGAGCGATGTTATCAATGCAAGTCATGCTGCGAGTCCTTGTAGGTTGATTCACACTTAATTTGAGGTTAAACCTTGATAAAATGCCTTCAAACTGTCTAACTACTGGCTCTTTTTTTAGCTAATTAATGTTAAAATCCCCACAAATAACAACATGACATTTTTTTTGCATGAGGACTTAGTTCATTGGTGTCGCTACAAGTACCTTAGTAAAACACTGTTTTAAACTATCACGGTTGTTCACTAAAGTTATATGATTATTAACGGGATATTTACGGTGGTAAGGAGGTTGTTGAATGAGCACCTGATAATTCGGCGCAGTTACATATGCACCATGCCACCTCGCATGCACCATGCATGCTTTAAGTTACTTAGTGTGCGTGAAAAATTTGCAAGTGCGGGCTAAATGATTAAGCGGTATAGTGAAAAACAAAAGAGTTATTTGATAACTAACAATAAATTATTATACTACACTATGTGTCCGTCTACACCATGTCCCGTCTTCTACGTCTACTATAAATCCTTTCCATCCTAAGGTTGCCTGGAAGAGATTGCTTTTAGCGATAAGGCCGCCTGTTGTTACATTATTATTTTTTAAGAGTTTTTTTGTCCTCTGTATCAAATTTAATGGTGTGAACAATAAAGAGTTAATCAATCAATCAATCTATGACAATAACTGTACTACGGCATATCTTCCTTGTTTTTTTTTAATCTATGCTCCTGAACTGTAGTAGATGGCGACAAATCTGCTTCCATCTCTGACAGTCCCCAGCCGTCACGTCAGAGATGTTCATGCCGAGCTCTTTTGACACTTTCTTGGTCATGTTGAGCTGCTCCTAGGGTTATCATATCTCAGGATTTGTCCGGAGATCTCAAGATTTTTAGCTTTTTCAGTATTGCGGCCGGCTTTTGTTAATGTCAGGAAATCTCAGGATTTTTAGAATTTTCTTTAAAATATAGTAGATTTTCATAAATTTTTAATACAAATTTATTAAAACACAAAACGATCTTCTTTATTCAAATTCAAATTCAAAATATTTATTTGTCAGAACATGGTAGGTACACATACATATAAAGTAGCATACATGGTCGTAATAATGGAGACGTATCTCATGTCCTTGCCTGTTACAGCGTACGAATGTTAGTTTTTTATATATATTAATTATTAGTTTTTGTTAAAGTTAAAAAAAAATACGAAATTATGTCTAAGTTAGAATATTGTTAGAATCATATTTTGGTTTAGTTGTATTTTATACCTTAATTAGGTGTTTATTACTACCTATATAAGCTATTATTATCATTTTATCTTTTCCTAGTACCTAGTCTCGATTTTGTCAATTATTTAGTCTACATTACACATCAAAACATTTTTATCATTAAGGAATTCTGAAATTTCATAGTAGCTTTTTTGTGCTAATAAAGTTTTAAGTTCATTTTTAAACATTCCAATATTTAATTCTCTGATAATTTTAGGAATTTTAGTATATATTAAAGGAGCCATACAGAATACACTTTTTTGCATCAGTGGAGTTTTGGCCGTACGTGGGCAGAGTTTCATCTCGGCCTGTGTGCGAGTTCGAATACCAGCATCAGTCCAACTACCAAAGAGACATTGATTTGATTTTACAAAAGTAGCTGTTTCTAATATGTATAGAGATGGTAATGTCAGAATCCTGTGTATATAGTCCTGTGTTTATATACAAATTAATAAGAAACCGATGGTTTCTACTACGGTATCAGTTTTATCATATTTACTTACTTTGCGATGATATCTTTTTAAGTACCTATAGGTTTTTTTCCTTAAATTACATTTTCGAGTAAAATGGCCACTTACGATAAAATCTCAGGATTTTTGAATCAAAATCAGGCTTTTTTCCAGACTTTTAAATTTTCTATCTGGTAACCCTAGCTGCACCCCTTGAGTATTTTTCTTTCCTTCTTGCCTGTAACCATTAGTTTCTTTAGGTTGTCGGAGGGCTTTCGGGCGATGAGGCGGAAGTACTGCAGCATTCTATGAAGATAAATCTCGAGAGTTCCTTTCTGATCTTTACTTCCTTTAAACCCACTACCACGACCTTAAATACTTGTCTTGACTAAATATTTAAAAATTTAGGTCATTATTTAGTGGTTACTTACTTGGTGGTTGATTACTTACTTACTAATACCACAGACCAAAATTTCATAATTAAAAAATAAACCGGTGAAGTGCGAGTCGGGCTCGCGCATTGAGGGTTCCGTACCACCACAAAATACAACCAGTTATTTTCAAGATGTTTGTTTAGGCTTAACGCCTTCCAAAATAGTCGAAACCACATATTTAATACTTTGCTATGCGACGCTCGAGTATAGCACACTCGCACTTGGTCATTATTTATTATACTTTAGAGTGTGTACTATAATCATACTAAGTTTGACGCTTGTACGTATTACCGTTTTTACATTAAAGCCAATACAAAAATACGTTAAAAAATATGTTTGTTGTATGTGGAACCCCCCTTTCATTTTGACTTTTTAATATATTTTTTAATTAAATCCGCCTTAAACATTACATATTCTGTGGAAATTTTAACTGGCTATCTATTTCGGTTCGAAAAATACAGTCGCTTATAGGTAGGACGGATAGACAGACGGACGGACAGACAGACAGATATCGTAGGCTTAGTAATAGGGTCCCGTTTTTACCCTTTGGGTACGAAACCCTAAAAAATTATAAACCTCATAATAACACTAACTTTTGACGAGACAAATGCCTATTGTCAAAGCTAACGACATCAGTAATAATTATATCTTAAGAAGCCGTTTATTAAATTAAGTAGGTACATCGATACCTACTTATATTTAAACAATTATCTCATTAAACAGAATTCTTTGTTTGAGTATTAGGTATAACGTTATCCGAGCGGATGCAAAAGTTGGCTGTATCACTTAAATGGTAGACTGATAGATAGGTGACGATGAGCATTATTGAATGTGTCGCTATAAATAGCTTTGTACTAAAGTGGGGGATTCCCCTAAATAGTGTTGCTAGAATAATGTTAACAATTACCTATTTATATACTATAAGAATAAATTGCAGCATTCCGTTTAACGTATAATTAAACCTAAATATCAGACCTGCATTTGACAAATGACCTTGACAATTACGTGCTCGTGCTTTTGTAAACGAAAAGAATATTTTCACTACAATGTTTGACCGGCAAGAATAATGCCACCAGGAAAGCGGCAATGTTGTCAACAAGGAATATTTGAACATTGCCGCAATATTGCCGTATCATTGCCGACTAATTTTGCGTCAATAATCAAATATCGCTTGTTGACAACATTGCCTCCATCCTTGCACTGCCGTCCGCTGGCAGTCAATGCGAAAGTAATGAAAAATTTAGGTATGTTTTCTTTTCTCACTCGCGCAGGAGTGTTTGAAAGTAGTATTGTCTAAAATAAAATAAGCAGCAGCAATAAAGAAAAAACGTCACTTTATTCGTGTAAGCACAAAATCCTAGGCATTATTAAATGTCAAGTAATAAAAAAATTAAAACCCAGCAATAATAGAGCCTGACATTATACTTTGACTAATGAGTTATAGATTGAGCAAGTGATGCTGGACAATGATGTGTTTGCCTTGTGTGTGCATTGCCAGCTACACATTGCCATGAAAATATTGATCGTTTAGGTACCAATCATTTCACAAGAAATTGCATGTAAAAGATTTGGTGTAATTTTACACGCTTCTACTGTTCTTATGTATGAATGTATGTTTTTTTGTGTTTGCATTGCGAGAGAATTGAGAGTTAACTAGACTAAACGGGAATTTCTTAATTTTCGGCTCTTTGGGTTGAAACAAGGACATGACAGGCTTCAACACGAGTACTTTATCATGGCCGCCGATTACAATTAATTAGATTTCGTTTTACCTGAAACTTATAAAGTTCTATGACATATATAAAAACTTGATAGAATTTTAAACTACCTATGTACTCATATAATTAAGTTAAAAAAAACATCAAAATTATAATTTTTATCTTATTGTAAATAATTATTTTCAAAATGAGTTTCTATATATAACACAGCGACACTCATATTGATCGAGTATTTTCGTATGTAGGTACTTCTTTGTGCGATTAAACTCATTTCAACGTACTTATCTAAACCAACAGTTGATAAAAATTATGTATAAAATGTTTGGTCCGAGTGTCTCATTCCTCATTGAGGATCATAGCGGGATCCCTGTGCCAACCTGTACTGATTCATAATACATTTATTGCACTTACACTAACAAAACTTTGATAACTTGTTATGTATTGAAAACTAGTACTCTAATATATAAAAATAACTGGTCTATGTGAAAGAACTGATGTACTTATATGACAATGGCAATAAGTTTGTGGAAATTAGGTGAGTATTGTTATTCGAATTATATACTTTATGTGCTTCCAGTGAAAACGGTTTTATGCAATGATTTTTTATTTATTTATTCGTTAAGAAGTTTGAAACAATTGTTGGACTACTTTGGGAAAAATTATTACGTCATAGGAAAAACCCTATATTTATAATTCAAATGTCAATCGTATGATCTGACAATCATCTTGCTTGATGCGACCCACAGATCTAATGCGACCGCTGAAAAACTTACTATTTGTGTGAAATGATAAAAGTCAGCAAAATGACGTCGTTATTACAAAATGGTTGATAGAATTTGATGCCAAGAATCAATAGTGAAAATCAATAATCAAATAATCGAGTTGTCAATAATAATCAATATAAAGGTGAGATCCAATAGGCGAGTTGGGTGTCAAATGCGGACTTGTCACATAAAAAACCGACTTAAAAAATAGTAAGCGCTCGAGTAACATTATTGATAAGGCCAAATTAACAAGCGTTCGAACAAAATTATTCGTAGCTGGTAAAAAGCAATCAGCTAAAGTTAATGAAATTTTTGTGGGACCACCTTGACATCATCTACATATTTTTAAAAAATACAGTCGAATTGATAACCTCCTCCTTTTTGAAGTAGGTTAAAAAACACGTAAATCGGTTCACAAATGGCAGCGTAATGAGAGTATAAAAATAAAAAAAATATTGAGAACCTTCCTCATGAAATCGTTTAAAAGGGGTTGTGTTAAAACATTTAAAAATATGATTCTCATATTGCACTATGGTTGAGAATTTGAATAAAAAAATTACCTACCTAGTATATATTTCTATTATTTTTAAATATATAATATAAACGATGGGAAAATTACAAATTTATCTTTTTTACTAAATATAAATGGAACTAAATTTTATTTATATTACTCGGGAATTACTCACGTAAGATTAAGCCGGTTAGTCCGACTATAGTTTCAAACGCATTATACTATTTTTTTCAAGGTGTAGGCGCGCGCGCGGCTGCGTCTCGCTTTTCACAATAAATTCTTCAATAATAATAAAATAATAACAATAATTTTTCAATAATAAATGGAACTACTTCGAGAGATTTCAATTGAGAATAAGGTTACGAGTGTGTATTGTGTTTAGTTTGTTTTTTCTCTTATTTTTTTAAATCTACCTTATTTATCTATACCTACTTACAATAACATAACATCATTATATATTATTTATAATTTAGTTTTCATACATTTAGAAATAATGTTGCTGCTAATGAATCCTAAGTACTAACACTGAAATATTAAAATTACTCAAATGAAAAGCGTTTATTGATCCCATCTGAATACAATGCTTAGCTTTCGAATGTTAGTTCTAATAGTGAAACATATTACGTCATATCACGCCTTACAGCATATCTTTTGCATATATTTTTTTACATAATATACTTTTACATATTATGTAAAAGTATTTCAAAAGTTGTATGCCAATTCCTTTTTTTCTTAAATTTTAGTTTAACCTTCTGAGAATTCATTAAAATAAAAGAAATCAGCCATGTTTTGAAAATGGCAATTGCCGATAGTTTCTAAAAGGAATGTTGAGTTGTGTACCTTTTTAGAATCATATTAATTTAAATATTAATATAGGTATGTGTAGTATCTATAGGTGATCTGAGTTGAAATGTACAACCGTGTTTGGGAGTATAAAATTAGTGCGTTACGTTAAACGATCAGACTGGAGATGAAATCAACTGTTAGATAAATAACTAAGCCCTTAAAAGCAATTGAAATACGGTTAACAAAAACGGAATGTTTTATTCACAATTATTGTTGCGATATCTTACTTAAAATGCCATATCTGTTCTTACTTAAATAGCCATTTTTTTTTTGTTTCAGGAATACTGTTAACACTACTATGTGTAAACCAGCCAGTTGAATGCAAATCTTGTAATATTATTGAATTAGACAAAGTTAGCGGTTACTGCACAGCCCGAATAGAATGCCAAAATGAATTTGACTTTGACTTGATGACATGGGATTGTATAAAGCACACGCACTACGAGCAAGGAAGTTACGGTTACGATGAGTACGGCTATCGACGAAGACACAGAACTCAGGAAGTAATAACCTACGATGATGATTACAACTTAATAATTCATATCAAAGAACCTCTCGCTATCAATTCATTAATGAGAAACGAAAAACACTTTATTAAACTTATTTTGGAGGATGGAGATTTAATGACTGTGCCCGAAGACGTATTCAAAATGCAAAATTTGAAAGAACTTAATATTTCCGGTGACAATATTGGCACTGTTAACTTGAATAAATTTTTATCTTTGTCTTTTTTAAGCAAAATTATTTTGGGACACAATATGATACGTGTTATAGAAATAGACAAAGAAGATATCGCATCTTTTGGACGGCAAATAAGTTCTATTCAAACAATAGACATGAGCAATAATTTTCTTGAAGTTTTACCGAACAATTTCGTTTCACGATTTAACCAATTGCAGCATTTAAACTTGTCTCACAACATGATTAGCAATATCGGTTTACTTACATTTGAAGGTATCGTGCAATTACAAAGTCTAGACTTATCACATAACAGATTGATTGAAGTTGGGCATGCATTGGCAAGATTTAGCAATCTGAAAGAACTGCATATATCACAAAATAATATAACCAAGCTTTTTGCATACAATTTTGTATCATTAATCAATTTAGAAAAGTTAAATGCCAGTTTCAACGGCATTGCTACAATAGAAAACAACACTTTTCAAACTCTAACTAAGCTCAAGGATTTAGACTTAAGACATAATGATTTAATAATCATTTCTAATCAGTTTTTCGAGAGTAACGTTAATTTAAACTCGCTTTTTCTATCAGATAACAAAATTCATTCCATAGAAGACAACAGTTTTATAGGCTCGCATATAATTACATTTTGTATCGAAAATAACGGTCTTGAAGGTGCTCTTCAGAAAAATACTTTTAAAGGCGTTAATGTTTTGGAGCTAAACTTAAGTGGTGGAAATCTTACTAGCATCAAAGATGAGGCTTTTTCTGATATGTTACAGTTAAGTTATCTTAATTTAAGTTCAAACTCGATATCTAATTTATCGACTTCAGCGTTTTCTTCCTTGATGTCATTAAAGATACTAGATTTGTCAAATAATCAGCTGAAAGAGTTAAATTTTGATAGCCAAAGTCTAAAAAATCTGACAAAACTATACGTTCATCATAACAACATACAAAAAATTCTCAAAAACGTGTTCGAGAATTTTTTCTCCCTACAAGAACTTGATTTGTCATTTAATGGTATAAGGGAAATAGAGCCACATGCTTTTTTAAAATTAAACAATATCATATTACTTAAAATTCGAAACAGTGATTTTGTTGATACTTTAGAGAGTAAAGCGTTAGAAGGATTAACATCTTTGGAAAAAATAGACATGTTCAAAACGAAAACTACACGCTTCCAAAATGAATCTTTTTCGGGATTGTCTGCTCTTACTGACTTTAATTATACATTTGGGCAGTTGGTCGAAATAGAATACAATGCGTTTTTAGGAACTGGCTGTCTAGAAAGACTTATCCTATCTAATAATCAACTTCGCCAATTTCGCGTAAATACTTCGACTATATCCCAAACGCAAGAAATTCATTTGAACAATAATGATATAAAAAACATTTCAAGTGAAGCTTTTTCTCATCTTACTTTATTGCGCATTTTGAATTTGGCTAACAATGAAATAATCAAATTAAATTCAGATGGATTTCAGAATTCAAACGCATTAACTCATTTAGACTTCTCTTCAAACAATAAAATGAATATTATAGGCAATCCGTTTAAAAACTTAAGTAGACTGTACAGCCTCTCGCTAGAAAATGTTAAATGGAACATATCTTTTGAAAATTCGAGTGCTTCAATTGAAATTTTAAACCTTCAATCGTGTGGCTTAAGTGAAATTAATAAAATGAATATATTTAATGTTCAAGGTCTCAGCTATCTGTATTTAAGTATGAATGAAATATCTAACATAGACAAATATTCATTTAAAAATATTACCACACTAGTTTTCCTTGATCTAAGTTTAAATAAAATTAACTATATACAACCAGGTTCATTTTTGTATTTAAAAAGTCTTAGAAGTCTGAACTTATATGGCAATAATTTACTATCCATTCAGTTTGGCGTTTTTGATGGAATTGGGGTATTGAGAGATTTAAACCTGTCAAGGAACGTGTTTTCTAATTTTGATGTCAAGTTATTGCCGAATACTGAAAAATTGTATTTAGATGATAATGTAATTACTGAAATTAACGTGGAAGATTTCTTAGATACCGATCTATCAGAATTAAGTATAGGAGGTAATCAAATTTCATGTAAAGTTCTTGCAGAACTAAAAGTATCAAACTATTCAGAAAATTTTAAGCGTGTTGTAACAGCGAGGACTTTGAACTATCATACTGAAAATGTCAATGGCATATCATGTCAGACTGCTGCTAATACTACACCAAATACTAACAATAAGCAGGTCCCAAATAGTCCCGGTATTAACATTAGCCCAGTAATTGCTACACTTCGAAATGTTTTGGACAAATTGAGCCAATCATTGCAAGTTATCAGTGAAAATACTAACGCAAGTGACGAGTTAAATAACAAAGGAAAAAATATTACCAAATTATTAGAAGATATCATTGAATCTAACAACAACAGTCAAATAACGAATAATGAATATCTTGATCGACTGACTGAAACTAATAATAAATCTAACACACAGCTCGGAGAAATAAAAAAGTACTTGAAGCAACTGGTTGATAATAAGAAAGATTATAAATCTGACGTGATATATAATACAAAAAGTCCTATAGATGACCAGTACTTACGTTTGGAGTTTAAAAAAATGCTGAAACAAGAAAATGATGCTATACGAGAAGAATTTAAAGATGCGCTATCAAGCATTTCTAAAGGTTATCAGATTCAGGAATCATTAATTTCTCAGGAAAAAGAAAAAGTCACGGATGATTCAAAAGCCATTATTTATTTTATAGCAGTTTGTTTAGCCATAATGCTGTCAATTTATATAGTAAATATAGTATTTAAGCGAATCATAGCTTCGAGACGTTCTCGTAGTGATCATACAACAAACAGTACCACGCTTATGGCGAACAGTATTGAAATGGAGTAATATTTATAAATATATTTACATTGTAAGTATGTCGAAATCTCACAACACAGCGTTTCATCATGTGGCAGCACAGCGCCTTATTTTAGTGCTACTTTGGAGTACCAAAACTACCAAATCAGGAGACCTCGACAACTAAATAGTAATGAAAATATAGCAAAATGATTTTTTGTTATTTGTTAGCAAAGTTTCCTTGATAAAGTGAAATCATTGCTCAACAAAAATGTACAATTAATTTTCAAGTTATGTGAAAATTAGGCATTCTGTTATCCACTTAAGTTAATGTTGTACAAAATATATAAATACTCCTAAGTATACTCATCTATTAGAAATTTGAAAATGTGAATAAGTTCTGAAAAATTCAGTGTTCAATAGTGTTAAACAATATGTATCTCACAACAGTGTCACAATGACAGAAGAAGATGAGAACAAGGACTAAGACGAAAGGTTTTCGCCATGGTCTTATAAAAATTACTTCCGATTTTGAATAATTCAAACATAAACGTTTGAATGTTGGTGGCACGGCACTGTATTGTACCTAACCTATCGAAAGCTTGTCATTTCTAAAGTGTAATAATTTTTGTAACTTAAACTACATGTCATTGTGGCTAAACATATAGATATTAGTTATTTACATTCACGGGTCTAGCCCGGACTTTTGAGAGACATTGCCGGAGCTAAAGCCTACACCAAAACGCCCTGTTAAATATAAATTTAAAATTGATGAATGTATAAAAAAGATAGATACTAGGTATATGATATCTAGTAATTGTAAGTATTATTAAAATAATAAGACTGTTAATAATAAAAAATATAACTTTATGGAATGGTTTTCCAATGACTCCAATTTTATCAAATTTTTGTTTATTAGCTGGGCCCAGCGGTTTCCTCCTCTTGGACATTCCCTCAGGAATCTTTTATTTTTCCGCCCTACAACTACTATACAAATCACGTCAATCCGTTGCTCTGTTGCTGCGTGAAAGACACACAATTCTACTTTCGGATTTATAATATAAGCATGATGAAACGCCGCAACTTTCTCGCACATTCAATGCTTTTTAAATATAAAATTACAATCTACATTTTAAAAATGTGCTACGGTCATTTTGCAAAGTAAGTATTTCAAAATATCTAAAACAATTTTTTTTTATTTGTTTATTATGACCTCAAATATGCGATAAACAGCTTTCTCCATTTATTCTGGAAATTACAAAAAGAAAACTTCCAAATATTTAGAAATTTTATTATTTTAGTCGTTCATTGATCGAAGCAGTTTTCAAAATCAGTTTTTATTTTTAAATAAAAAATACCTTCATAATATGTGCGCGCGAGATCGCTGCGACCGGTATTTTGGTACTTAAACATGATCACTGATATCCAGTTCGGGCGGTCACATATAGTTTTGACCGGCAGATCCACCCCTGTGCTTTTCTTATTCTTTTATCAATCTACCCTCCTATTCTTACTCGCAAATGATAATAACAATCGAATTTTAATGAATTTCGAAGCAGTACCGAATAAGGAGACTTACGCACGTAATCGTTTAAAGCCCCTTTATAGCCGTTTTGAACGGTGGTGAGCTAGAGCCTGGATTACTGAATGATGGATGCACTGAGGATTACCAGCGTCCGGCACTGCGACCGCTGCGCCACCTACCAGCGTACATGTAAACAAACATTTGATAAACAATAAAATGATTAGCCGGGTCATTTCGTCCTATTCTCAGTTTCATTAGTCAAAGCAGACTTTTATTATCGAGGATTCTCGTGCTGCGGTTTAACGAGCTTTTTATTGTACTGTAATGTGATTAAACTGGGGTACGCATTTGAACAACTTGTCACCTCTGCGCTTGGGAGTTGATTATATCATAATTTTTCAATCTAGCAATCGCAAAGGGCAATTACCAAAAACAAAACGCTAGCTCATTTCATCATTAAAAAAAACAAGGCCTGATGAACTCAAATTTTTAGAGATTCGTACCAAATTATAGAAAGAAAAACCTTTATGGCGTGACGTGTCTGTCTGTCCGTCTGTCAGTCTGTATATTTCAGCTGATCATCCCAGGAACTCTAAAAGTTTTGAAAGTTTGAATGTAGCTAGAAACAATAACTTTTGCTCAAAATAGGGCTTGAAGTAGGATCTATTATAACTCTCTGAGATCAAGGTTTACCTCGCTAGACTGGGCCTTTTTTTTCTATCACAGACAGTGTTTTACAATATTTTTGGTTATTATCTGGAAAAATAAAATATTACCTAGGACTTTTGTAGCGCCTTCCAATCTAGTGCTTGATATTTAGAATCTTAATTCTGAAGGAATAATAAAATAAAAATTTGAGGAACAATCATATAATTTTAGTAAACAACCATAATAGTTTAAAATTGTGTTTTACAATAAAATTTGAGGAGATCCGTAGACGAACGAAAGTCACCGACACAGCCCACCGGATTAGCAAGTTGAAGTGGCCGTGGGCAGGGCACATATCACGCAGAACAGATGGCCGATGGGGCCGAAAGGTTCTGGAATGGAGACCACGGACTGGTAAGCGCAGCGTAGGACGTCCACCCACAAGATGGACAGACGACCTAAAAGAGACCGCAGGGAAACGCTGGATACAGGCCGCTTCTAACCGGCCCTTTTGGATATCGATGGGGGAGGCCTATGTCCAGCAGTGGACGTCCTATGGCTGAAATGATGATGATGATGAATAAAATTTATTTTATGTCACTCAGTAGTTATATCCAGTTTTGTACAATATAGATAGATGAATGGTTGAATTGATTTATAAAATAAATATTAGTTTTCAGAACCCAAACACACAGTTCAGCAAACCTCGGTTGTTTGCTTTACTTACAACGTTATACCATATTAGATAACATGCCTTCAAAATCAATTGATGTTATCATGATAGCACTTTTACGTGATATAGAGTCATTAATTTAATGATCTCAGTAACAGGAAGACGTTATTACGGGAGCTATCAACTTTTACCTATACATGAAACATTCCCAACTAAATCGCACGAGATATCATCCGTGTAACTAATCTAATACTTGAGGACATAATGTAACTAATGGCTGAGGATAACCGAGGGAGCGATCATAATTTTGGGGAACAATACGTCGACGTGAACGAGGTATTTTGAGTTTCTGGGGAACAATGAGTTAATGATTCGTGAGCTCGTAAAGCCCGCACTTGTGACGGAGTTGTCAAACTTTCCTCAGCTGGATAAGCGAGGGTTTGATAAGGGCTCGCTCTTAGTCCGCTGTTGTTACTCCTATCGAACAGAGGACTAGTGTTTCAGCAAAACAATGGAACGCAAGTTTTTGTGTGTATGGATCACGTTCACGCGTCAGCTTAACACATCAATCTATTATTAAGGAGGTAACTCAGACCCTAACTTTTTTTATACTAGCTTGATCAGTCAAAACATAAATAGTAAGTAGGTGCGTTTATTTAAATGTATTTAAATATTGTTATTTGTTAGAAAAAACCTTTTAATGGATATTATCGTGTTGTAGATACGTAGTTCAAATTTTTTACTACCGGCAGGATTCGAACCTGTGCCATACGGGTTTATAGGGTTTAGAGTGTGGTCAAAGCTATAAATAAATAAAAAAAAACTTTTAAAAATGTGGTTATATATTTGAGGCGTTTGGAGTCGAGACATTGGGTCCTTGGGGACCGGGAGCTCACCTCATATTCAAAAATCTTTCAGAGCGCCTAGTTTATGCGACGCGTGACCAAAATGCTGACGTGTTTCTGGCACAACGCATAAGCATTGCCATTCAGCGTGGTAATGCCGCCAGCATGCTGGGCACGCTGCCAACCGATAGTGGACTTAAGCATTTGGATTGTCTTTAGACCTTCAACGGTCTATGCGCAGTCTAACTGTATTTGAAGTGTTAGTATTAGCTTCTATTTTGTTTAGTTAATAAAAGGCACTTGCCCTTTAAAAAACGAATACTATAACGAAATGAAACAAAATTATATTTATACCTTCTAGTTCGAACTGATAAAAATTGTGTGAAAATTTGGTGTTGTGTTTTAACCTTTACATGATTGGGACGCTTGTCATTTTTATTCATTACTAGCGACCCGCCCGCCCGGCTTCGCACGGGTGTAATTTATGTGCGAAGCCAGGGCGGGTCACTAGTTATATATATATATAAACCTTCCTTGAAAATGTATCTAACTGATGGTGAAAACCGCATCAAAATCCGTTGCGTGGTTTAGGAGGAGTTAGCGGCCATACAGACAGACAGACAGACGTGGAAAGCGACTTCAATTTATACTATGTAGAGATAGAGATAGAGATAGAGAAGAGATGCCATCTAAATTTAAACTTGACTTGTTATTCGTGACCAACTGAAAACATAATTTCTAGGTCTACGTTCTCCATCTTCGGCCACAACACGCCGCTTTCCATCAGGTGAGTTGGCACCCCACACGCAAGCTAATTTTATTAACAGAATTTGAAAAATAATGAAGGTTCTCAATTCGGTCCGTTTTTTTAATGTATGTACGTATATACGTCGATTACGCTCTGTCAACTCTGTCTGTATCTGTAAACCAATTCGCGAGTTTCTTTTTTATCATGTAGAGAAAACTTTCAAGGTGTTTTATTACATTAAAAATTATAATATTAATACAATTTAACAATTTTTATTTTATAATAAAATTTTAATTATAAAATTATACATATACATATTTTTTTATTACTTTTGGATCAGTAGTTTTTCAAACAGCTTTATTAATACGGATAATTTTACTTGAGCGCCTACCAATTTCGCTACAGTATTACAAACTGTAACTACAATAGTTTTGTTAAGGCGCTTTGTCTCAAAACAAGGAGGTTTCGAGTATGGATGTGTAAATAGGTCGTAATCTTACTTCACAACAAATTCTAAAGTAAATTATCTTTTCAAAAAACTGACTTCAAAAAACCACAACACACATACATGGTGCCACATCTATTTAAAAATAGAATTTATATAAATAAAAATGTCATGTTATAATTTCACATCAAGTGGTTTCATCCAGATAAACACTTTAATTGCAGGACAATAGTCCCAGTTCGGTTCCCAATTAATAAGGAGGCTCAGACACGACCTGAATGAAAACAATCCGCGCGTAGGCGTGCCGGTCATAAATCGAGGCGGTCACCGCTAGTTACGGGATGCCGCGACAAATTGCCACGAATATAAATTTCGCCAGTATCAAGTAAAACTTTGAAAGAAAATTAGATGGACAATATGATACATAATATGTACAGAGAGCAAAACAGTCTCTGTGCTCATCGTTTGACAAACTTGCCTTATTTTTTCCAAACTTTTTGAATTATTGTTATTTCGAGTCATTGAAATATACCTCTAAAAAAGATCACAAATCTGAAGAGAATATGGGCGGGACACTTGGGCAGAAGGTAAGATGGACGGTGGACCTAAGTGCCTACAGAATGGTGACCGTGGAACGAAGAGAGACCACTGGGCAGACCACCAGTCGACAGACGAAAAGGCGACAGGAAGGTAGTAGATGAGACAGGCACAGGACCGAAAAATATCGAGCTGACGAGTCCTATACTTAGCAGTATCAGAAACGCTTGCAATGTAAATAGTTCAGCGGTCATTGACCTTAAAAAGAATGATCTTTACAACCAATGTTTTCCAAGTAGAAGTAGCCTATAAAAATATATGTATGACACCTGTGTATGAACTCACCTTTACAGTCAGTAAATAAATAAAAACCACTTGACCTTACAATAAGCTGTATTAGTATTGGTAATCTTGGTTCATATTTTAATTCCCAAAAATTTTATTCTAAAAACTATATGAGCACTTATGTATTGTGTAATATTATATTTAGGTTCACTAAGGTGTCTAATTTAGGTCACACTTTTTACATTAACGAGTTTTTCATTAACATTAACTATTCCAAGCTTACTACATGGTTATTAATAAGGAGATTATGGCGTTAATAGGTTATATAATATCACATAACTGTTAATAATATATAATAAAAAATTATGCGACCAAATTATTACTCTCTTCGGTCGTCTTTCTTTTTCTAAAATACTCTTCTATCTCTACCAAAGTCTTATCTTTTGTCTCTGGCAAGTAAAAATACATTAAACACGTACAAAACCCAGATGAAAGTGCAAAAAATAGTAAAGTTCCATGTATACTTAGCGTTTTGACAATCAAAGGTGTTACTTTTAAGAAAGTTGCATAAATTACGACAAACCATAAAGCTACAATTACAATTGAGACACTTTTGTATCTATAAGGTATCAGTTCACCAGACCAAGCCAAAGCTAATATCATTGGCCCACAAGACATAGATAAAGAAAACCCAGCTAGCAGAAATATGGACAAATAAATGTTTTCATAGCAAATAGATAGGTTGACAAGGTAAATATATAATGAAAGTATCAGTAAAAATGTTATAGCTAAGCTAAATGTTGTAAACCAAATAGTGCGTCGTTTGTAAATTTTTGCTATAAAACATCCAACGTATGCACAGAAAACAGTTATACCATCTAAGATTAACATGGTGTGGTAAACTGTAGTTTCGTCTTTGATAATTTTCTTTATCATATCAATGGCATAAACTGTTATAACAAGCTTTCCTGATAATTGATAACTGAGAATTGCTAGCATACATATAGATATTGGCATGTAAAATTCTCTCTTTGATACAAATTTTAAGTCCTCTAATTTGCGAATGCAGCTACTTGAAGACTCAGTTTGAGATTGAATTAGTTTGCTTAACTCTAGTTCAGCGTTTTCACCGTCTCCTTTCAACCATCTATGAGCTTTTCTACACTCAGTAAATCTATTATTAGTTGCCAACCAATGTGGGGACTCAGGCCAAAAAAAAACTGTTAAAGTATTTAAAGATACGACAAAACTTATAACTGGAATGTATCTCCAAAATGTAAAAGTTCCAATAGCATTTGCAACCCATATTCCCCAAAAGAAACTCGCAGACTTGATGCAAAGAAACATGCCTCTATATTCTGGAGATGTGTACTCCGATATAAGGACTACATAGATAGAAGCTGTAGCACCTTGTGTGACCCCAAACATGCCTTCGGATATAAGCAGAATGTTAGGGGTCGTACTAAAGTAGAATACGATGTTACTAGCAATAGTGATGAAAGATATTAAGATGCAGGTCTTCTTCCAGCCGATGGTGTGAGCCAGTATAGAGTGGATGACAATCCAGGGGACGGCAGCGTATGCAGTTCCGGAGGCTGCAAATAAATTGGGTCTATTTGTATAAAAATATTCTGCTATAATAATAAAAATTGTGTAGTAGGAAACTTCACTATCCCTCGTAATAATATGCCGTTAAACAGTTCCAGTGATCATCTTCCACGTCTACAATCTGACTTAAATTTGTCATCATAACATTTGAATGTAACAAAAATAAGTAAAAATTGGAACACCAACCCTACAGTTTTTCCGTCTGCCGTTAAGTGGGCACATGGGCAGCGTTTTGTCCACACAAACGTATTCTCGTATTTCCTCCCTGGATAATATTGCTAGAAATGTAATTTTTTAAATAAAATTTATCTCTTCTCTTGTCATGCTTATATAATTTATTTTTATATGTATATTAATTTTTATATGAGCCTTTAAATATCTAATTTAATTTAATTGTTTTTTTTTACCGCCATGTTCAGACGTCAATCAAACAAATTTGACGAGCTTATAAAACAAAAATAAATGACAGAAGCATTGTTCAAACCTTTTCACATCTATTAATTTAAAAAATAATGAAATCGGCCTAGTTTTGAATGAGGAAACAGAAAAATACGAGACGATGATTTTGTCTACTTTTCGTAGGTATAATCGATCCGAGCTGCATCCGAGGCAGGGGACAGCATTAGATTTACTAAATACCTATTCATCAAATTTCTTTGCCGTGGTATGTGAGTTCTTTTACCCACCTCCAGCGCCATTATTAGATCAACTACTAAAGTGTGTCACCTATCATTTTCTAACTCAAATTACCTGCAGTGTTGCTTGTGCAAGGTAGTGTGAAGTAGGTCTAAGCATGTATATCCATACCTATTTAATAATGTATTTAGCTACATTGTATTTGGATGTTTTAACACTGGTGCCATTCAAGTTCTGTTTTAGGGTTCCGTTCCGTAGTACTTCTATAGTTATTACGGTAAGAGCATGATAGAAAAAATATTATTATGCATTTTAGCGGTGGCTCTGGTCTGGTACATATGAAATGGGGATGAAATATTTTGTCATTGCACAAATTCATTTTATAATAGGTATTTTATATGAAAATAATGTTTCAGGCATAACTTTTTTAATTAATTGTAATCCTTTGCGAAATATGACTCAGCAAAGTGGCAAAAAGTTACCCCCATTGCCATGGTAACAGGACATATTAACAACCTTTAGGCAAAATTATTTTGAACATTTTGTGATAACAACTTCTTGAGTTAGGCGATAAAACTGTATTAAATTCAAAACGTTCCAGCTCAAAGGTCATTGACTTTAACGTTAAATGATCTTAACAATGAATGTGTGGGAGCTTCATGTCCCTAATACAACGCGCACAGACGAGGATGGCAGCATCCGACGACAGGTGTTGTATGGTTGGCGGTTCTTGAAGGAATAAAACTCTAAGTCCAATGTTTCGTACTTTATTTAGAAGCAGCCTGCCTTTTATACAATTTTATGCTAAAACTAATAATAATACTTAACCTACTATCCTAAACCTTACCTAAACGAGAGCCTAAATACTTAACTATCTATAAACTAGGATCAGGTATAGGATGTTTAATAGGCGGCGCTCGCGCCGCGACGCTTGCCGTCCATATAAATATACGCGAGCGCCTCCTATCGTCAGTTCGCCGCGCGCTGCTGGTCGGTGCGCGCGTCTAACAATGCACCGCAGATTCATGCCGCCACATAACCCTCCTTCAAGCGAAGCGTACGCATGGTTTCACGACGCGCCCAGATCTCGTGACATAAGGCTTCGCTGATCCGGGTTGACATGCTGGCGGTGGTGCTATGCTCGGAGTAGTCTGATGCGGAGGCGTTGCTGACGTAGGCGTAGGTACACTCGCGCTGCGCTCGGGCTCGGCTCGCTCGGTGTCTTCGCTTAGTACGTAGGCAGGCTTCAACCGGTCGATCGAAACGTTCGACGTGCGCAGTGGTAATTGTAGCTTGAAATATTTGTCACGTCGTTCGATTACTTCGTACGGTCCGTCATAAGGTGGTTTAAGCGCACCCCTCACAGTGTCATTGCGGATAAATACGTGACTGCAGCTCGCTAGGTCCTTGTAAACAAAGGGTTGTTTACATGTTGATCTTCTCTGGGCAGGTACTAGTGATGCCATGGTTTCTGTAAGGCGGCGCACGAACGCTGCGTCTTCAATATTCGACTTTGTAGGTACGAATAAATCAGACGGTACTCGTATCGTTGCTCCGTAGGTCATCAGGGCTGGACTCAGGTTCGTGTCCGCGCATAGGGCGGTTCGCAGGCCAAGTAGGACAGTGGGAAGTTCTTCGCTCCACCGTGTGCACGCGCCTCTAGCCATTAGTGCGGCCTTGAGCGTACGGTGCCATCTCTCGATTTTCCCATTTGAAGACGGGTGATAAGAAGTAGTCATGATGTGTGAGATGCCAAATTTCTTCATCAAAGTCTGGAACAAAGATGACTGAAACTGTAGTCCACGATCTGTAGTCACGCGCAGTGGGCATCCAAATCTTGTTATCCATCCTTCGTAGACAGCTGTTGCGACGGTCTCTGCGGTTATATCACGTACTGGTATCGCCTCGGGCCATCTCGTGCAGCGGTCGATAATGGTAACAAGGTACCGGAACTCGTTGGATATAGGAAGAGGTCCCACGATATCTAGGTGAATCTGGTCCCAGCGACTCGATTCTGGAAACTCGCCGAAGGGACTGGTCACGTGACGGTGAACTTTTGCGCGCTGGCATCCTATACACGATCTCGTCCATGTACCAACGTCTTTGTTTATCGCGGGCCAAAAATATTTTGATGCCATCAACTTGCGTGTAGTCCGAACTCCCGGGTGACTCATATCGTGTTGCGCTTTGAATGCAGCGTAACGATAAGCCGTAGGTAGGTATGGTCGTAGGTTGCCCGTGGATGACTCGCAGGAAATTGTTTGTGAAACGCCTGGTACTTTTACATCTCTGAATCTCAGGATGCGGTTTTCTCTTATTATTTTCAAATCGTCATCTGCGCTCTGATCTTCTGCTAACTTTTGAAAATCGATGCTCGATGTCAATTCGATTTCCTCGATTTTGTCTAGCCTGCTCATTGCGTCTGCGGCTTGATTTCTTGCACCGTCGATGTACTTGATTTTCGAGCAAAACTGGCTGACATAGTGTAGTTGACGTTCCCGCCGCGGTGTGTCGCTACTAGTCGGTGGTTTCGTGAGTGCGAACGACAGTGGCTTGTGGTCTGTATATATAGTTATGTCGTTGCCTTCTATAAGTCGTCGCAAATGTTTCACAGCTGCGTACATAGCTAATAGTTCGCGATCGTACACGCTGTATCGTCGCTGCGTTTCGCTCATCGATTTTGAGAAGAATGCGAGTGGCTTCCAGATGTTGTCAATTTTTTGTTGAAGAACCGCGCCAACGCTGACGTCAGACGCATCCGTCAAAAGACACAAAGAAGCGTTCGGTACCGGATGCGTCAGTGTAGTAGCCTCGATAATGCTTTGGCGGCACTTATCGAATGATTTCACTGCTTCTGGCGTCCATTGTATCGGTGTCTTGTCATTTTTCTTGCTGTTGTGCAGGTACTTGTTTAGCTCGTGTTGATGTTCGGCTTGTTGAGGAAGGCAGTCATGGTAAAAATTAACCATACCCAGAAATCTTCTTAGCTCTTGTACTGTCTTTGGTTTCGGGTACTTCGTGATGGCTTTGATATGCTCTTCTGTAGGCTTGATTCCTTCCGGTGTTACTTCGTATCCGAGGAACTGTATTTTCTCCTTTCCAAATTCGCATTTATCGATGTTAAGCGAAATGCCAAATTTGTTCAGGCGCTCAAGTACATCTTCTACATGTCTTCTATGCTGTTCTGGATCGTTCGAGTGGATCAAAATATCATCAACGAAGCAGAAGGCGTGGTCGTCTAGTCCTCGTAGCACTTCATGCATAAAACGTTGGAACGTTTGCCCCGAGTTCCGTAAGCCAAACGTCATGCATGTGAACTCGAACAGGCCAAACGGAGTGATTATGGCTGTCTTCTCGGCATCTTCTTTTCTGTTTGGAATCCAGAAGTAAGCGGTCTTGATGTCAAGTTTCGAAAATATGGTCTTTCCGTGCAGCTGGTACGTGAAATCTTGAATGCGTGGAATCGGGTAGCGGTCTGGTGTAGTCACGGCATTCAGTCTTCGGTAGTCCCCGCACACACGTAGCGAGCCATCTTTCTTGTTGACTACGTGCAGAGGACTAGCCCAGGAACTCTTCGACGGCCTGCATATACCCATGTCGATCATCTTTTCGAACTCGAGCTTCGCTGCTTTGTACTTGTCCGGGGGTAGTGGGCGTGGTCTAGCGTACAGAGGCGGCCCCGTTGTCTCGATATGGTGAGTCACGCTGTGTTTTGGAGGAGTCTTCAGGGACATGGGTCGAAGTACGTCTGGATACTTCATCAAAATGTCATGGTAGGTGTGATCACGATTAACCATGTATACGGCAGGATCGTGATTGTTGATCTTGATTGCGTCGATACGGATATCTGTTACTTGATCCAGTAACTTGCGGTGGTGCAGGTCGACAATCAACTTGTGGCTTCTCAGGAAATCAGCACCCAGAATCGACGTCTTCACGTCGGCAACTACAAAAGTCCATCGGAAACAACGCCGTAGTCCTAGGTTGAGCTCTAATGTACGTTCTCCGTAGGTACGTATAGGCGTGTTGTTTGCCGCATAAAGTTGATATTCCGGTGTAGTCGTTTGACCCTGTTTTCTGTTCTGCGCCGCTAGTACCGAGATGTCAGCACCGGTGTCAACCAGAAAGCGTTCCCGTGTGTTGATGTCAATGACGCATAGGCGGTGGCTTACAGTAGGAACATCGACGCCCGCCAAGGTCGATGTTGGCGTGAGTTTTCCGTCTCCTTATTTTTCGCGCACGGTGACTCACAGCGTCGGGTGCTATCTCTTCGTTTATCCGCTGGTAAGCGGGAGCGCGAGCGATAGCGCGCGCGTTCGTCATTGCGTTGAATGGCACGCAACTCGGCGATCTCGAGCGTAAGCTTTTCAATTTTCTTCATGAGTAGCTCGAACTGCGCGTTTTTCATATCTTGTAACATCTTCGTGTTCTTCGATATTTTTTTTTTAAATAGTCGGCAGGTCACCAATGTGGGAGCTTCATGTCCCTAATACAACGCGCACAGACGAGGATGGCAGCATCCGACGACAGGTGTTGTATGGTTTGCGGTTCTTGAAGGAATAAAACTCTAAGTCCAATGTTTCGTACTTTATTTAGAAGCAGCCTGCCTTTTATACAATTTTATGCTAAAACTAATAATAATACTTAACCTACTATCCTATGTCTAAACCTTACCTAAACGAGAGCCTAAATACTTAACTATCTATAAACTAGGATCAGGTATAGGATGTTTAATAGGCGGCGCTCGCGCCGCGACGCTTGCCGTCCATATAAATATACGCGAGCGCCTCCTATCGTCAGTTCGCCGCGCGCTGCTGGTCGGTGCGCGCGTCTAACAATGCACCGCAGATTCATGCCGCCACAAATGTTTCCCAAGTGGTTTTCTCATTGGCTAAACTATAAAAAATATGTGTTATATCGGGATACACTATTGATACACCACACGGGATACTGAAAGGCAAGCTCTTGGTCAGTTATTCAATTTTATATTCTAGTCAAATTAACCGACGAATTTCTCCATAGTTTTTAAGTTACCTCTTAGAAAAAAAAGTTTTACATTTTACAGTCACATCATCACAATTTTTAAGGAATAAGTTAAGATTGAAAACTCCTAAAAAGTATGTTGTCTATTTTAATTTTTAATGAAGCTAAGACTAAGACTCACATCAAATTTACTTCACGAAAGGCTTACTATTGAACTAGTTTAAGACCAAAGAGCACGGTTCTAGACACAGACTAGATAAAGCTACTAAGTCTTATTCTAGACCTGATAGATTTGTTGTACCTATGAAGTTTTAAGCGATAGTCTGATAGTCTTTAACAAATTAAAAAAGGTTTAGATAACTTTTAAACCAGTGAACATCGCTAAACATACGTAGATATACCGTACCTACATAGAATTAAATTGAAAGGTCCTCTGTTATGCAAATGTGGTGATGCATCGCTCAGTGTATTTAATTTGGGTCATGGTGGTAGGAATATAAGGAATGAAGTAGGAATGTACTACTGATGGTGACTATGATGATAATATTGACCGTGACGATTATGTCAACTGTAATGATAATATGGCAATATTGGTAATTCGTATATAACTATAATAAGATAGCTTATGATAAGTGAGCGATGGTGAACGAGCGGTAACTTATGCGTTTCACAATCTGACGGCACCCAATTCGATCTTTGGCCCTGCACCATTAAATAAGTCATTTATTTAGGGCCTAATTAAATTTTGTCCAGTTTCGATGCCATGGCTCAAAACAGGTGAAAAAAACATCGTGAGGACACCGGTACATCTAAGAACCTCAAAAGATCATACTGACATTCAAAAATATGCATTGAGCCAGCATAGTAGATTAGCGCCTCTCCTCTCTTTCTGAGAGTAGGCCTGTGTCCTAACAGTGGGAACATGATAATGATTATAAGATGGCTTACTCACACAACCAGGAAACCATTTCATCCGAAATGGTGATGTTTGCGCGTCGTTGTTGCGGTACTAACACAGTTGTCGTGCCAAACTGCATGCCCAAACAGAAGTACAGGGTCCAAGCGTTACTGACTATCATTATCTGTGGATAAAACAATATGCTTACGTAGTCTTTATCATATTTAAGCACCACCCCGCAGTTACACTCGATATGACACAGAAAACGTATTTTTTTGGGAAAAGAGTCTACGTGCTAATCCAGGGTATAAGCTGTCTCCATTACAAATATCATCTAAATCCGTTCGGCTGTTTCAGCGTAAAGACGTAACAAACAAACTCACCCACACACGCACAAATTTTTGCATTTATGATGTGATAGTGGTATGTAAATCACAACGAAAGTGGACCCAGATGTATTCTACGCCATAGTGCAACAATCACGAGTACCTTTGGACGGATGTAGGTACACAACTACACAAAGTGTGGCGGAGGAAAGGAGGAGAGACGGTCTGACGGACGGGCAGAACGAATTTCTGAATTGTGACGTCACCTGGTGAATCAGAAAAAAAGCTGGGGGAACTGTTTATCTAACCAAATTTGTATATATATTATTTATAATATTTAAAAATATTAAACAAAGTAATATATATATATGTCGGCGCGAGAGCCTCGAATGCGTGATATGGGGCCGGCACCGGTCGATGAATGGCCGATTTTCATCAGAATTATCTTGGTTTCTATGGCGCGAGTATAGTGGCCGAGGAGAATGAGACATCGCACGTACATTGACACAGTTTTTATTTGGAAGCGCTATGATTAATAATTACAATATCGAATTTCTTGAAAATTACTTGGGGACAAGGTGTTCCGCCTTGTAACGAACGCTACCACTCTCCAACCAACAATCCAAATTCACAACCCCAAGCAAAGTTAGCTCCACCGAGCATCCAACAGTCCCCCTCCAAAACACAAAGTAAAGTGCTAGCTCCTCCGAGCCTCACGCCACCGACACGTGTCCGCACGCTCACTAGCGCCTCTGCCGGACGGTACCCAAACTTGCTAAACTCTGATTGGTTGTCAACGAAACAACTTCACAACGAACTTCAGGCAGAGTAAGTTACTGCAGCGTTACACCAGCGATGGCGCCACCTCCATCACTAGTCCACCAAAACAAAGCTAGGTGACGTCTACCTACATAATCTAAGCCTTAAAAACTATCCGACGGTAGTTGCGCCACAGTGCTGAAACTTCAACGCGCCGACATATATATATATATATATATTGTATATATATATATATCTAAATATATCGGTGGCTCGATCATATTGTAGAGGTGGAAGATGATCAGGCCATAATATAAAGAGGGTATTTGGAACGGTCGACTGGACGTTGCCCGGTAGGGCATCCCAAGTACAGAAGTACAGTCCCAAGGCAGTGGAAACTGATCTTCGTGAGCTCCAGCTGCCTGATTGACATGAGGTCGCACTGTACCGTGAAGAGTATTGTATTTTATTGTCGGAGGCTCATGCCACCTTAAGTAAGTTAGATTATACAATTTCTTGATGATAAATAAAACTCGGCCACTGATAGCTACATACGGTTAAGTGTGATAGCCATGCGCAGGCTGAACACGGTTGCGTGGACACTGTGGACAGTGGACAAGTGATTTGAGAGACACACTGTCTGGAGAGTCTGTCTGCCGTGGCTGCCAATAAGCTTACAGCATATGCAAATCACAAAGGTGCCGCTACGTGGACAAGATTTCGCATTAGATGGATAAAGTGTTTCTATCAGGATTTCATATTCCCATTTATGAATTAAGGAATATAATTATATACTATACTAGCTGACCTGACAGACGATGTCCTGTCTTAGAACTGTCAAACACGCAAAGTTAAAATTGTAAATCTTATTTTTTTACACCTTGGGTTACATTATTGGAATTTTAGTACAGATCCTTATTTTTTTTTAAACATATGTTACCCGGGGATAGTGTAGCTTCCTAACAGTGAAAGAATTTTTCTAATCGGTTCAGTAGTTTCGGTGCCTATTCAATGCAAACAAACAAACAAATCTTTCCTCTTTATAATATTACTAGAAGGCCGTCCCAGCTTCGCACGGGCAAAGCCGGGATATATAGCCTATGTCGACCGGGGATAGTGCAGCTTCCCAACAGTGAAAGAATTTTTCAAATCGGTTCAGTAGTTTCGGAGCCTATTCAATGCAAACAAACAAACAAACAATCAAATCTTTCCTCTTTATAATATTAGTATAGACTAGCGGTCCGCCCCAGCTTCGCACGGGTATAGATTATACCCTATGTCACCCGGGGATAGTGTAGCTTCCCTATAGTGAAAGAATTTTTCAAATCGGTTCAGTAGTTTCGGAGCCTATTCAATGCAAACAAACAAACAAACAATCAAATCTTTCCTCTTTATAATATTAGTATAGATAGTATAGATACTTAAAAAATTTAACCTACCTGTCTAAGAAAAGGTTTCCATTTGATGTCATCTTTAACACCAAAACCGTTTGTATCAGTCATCACTTTATTTCTAACTAGGCTTTCCATCGAAAATGAAATTGAATGAAAAATCCGTTTTCGGTATTTTATTTTTAAACTAAACTCCAAAGAACGATATTTCAAATAAATTAAAGTAAAATAATTGTATTTTTGCCACTAAAATAAAGTACGTGCAAAAGTCAACAAGCAAAGTTGGTAGTAAATATTTAAATAGGTATACTTAGAATAAGTTATTTCGATTATCAAAATTTTCAGTAATCGAATAATAATCGAATAAATGTAACTATTACATCGTATCCGAATAAAACTCGAAGACAAACTAATGTCCTCTGATGTACAACAGAAGAACATTATATTGTTTGAGTTGATGCAAACGTGCTGTTCATGGTGTTTGGACGAATTTTGTATTACTCTATTGATTATTTTACCTCTTCTCACAAATGCATAAACAAATAATTATTGTGATCGTTGTCTGACCATAAGTTATTCGAGGCAATATGACTAGAATCTGTCATTTCCAGAATCTGCCATTTACCAAATATTCCATATGAATGTTGTTCTAAGTCAAAATGTATAGCTGCTACAAAACGCAAAAACACATAAAAACTTTAAAAAAATCATGTCGATTCGAACATAATAGAACAAAAGTATTCTTGTCATTCTTGTAGCAGTACTTTTCCCGATTCTGAACTTGTAGGGTTCCGCACCCAAAGGATGTAAACGGGACCTTATTACTAAGCCTATGTTGTATGTATGTCTGTCCATCCTGTCTGTCATTCTGTCTGTCTGTCTGTCCTATCTTTTAACGGCTGTTAACCTTTCTAACTGTAATAAAAATCTGGAACCGATTTCATTCATTTTTTTTTTTCAAGTTTTCTAATACGTTGTAGAAGATTCTTACGTAAAGAAAAAAAAACGAAATTGCGCAGAAAATTTGAACATTTCAGAAAGTTTCATAACGTTTTTAACTTCGCGCGTTTGGTGAATGTGAATTTACCAGGCAGCAGTTTTATTTTTGGACATTCATAGCTAAGACAGGACAACGTATATCGGGTCTGCAAGTATTTCTATACAGTCAAAGTGTAAAAATTAAAGGGGGTGTATAAGTATTTTTTTAAATATTTTTTGTATTTGCTCTAATGTAAAAACATTAATACGTACAAGCGTCAAACTTGGCATGATCACAGTACTCTCTAAAGTACCTATAGCAAAAAAAAAATATGGCCAAGTGCGACTCGGTGACAAATTTCTGTTCACTACCGGTTCTCGTACGATCACCGAAGTCAAGCAACATAGTACGCGGTCAGTACTTGGATGGGTGACCGCCTTTGCTGGGATAATGTTGTCTTTTTGCACTACTTTTTGTACTTTTTAGTAGCTATCAAGTTATATGGTGGTACGGAACCCTCAGTGCGCGAGCCCGACTCGCAATTGGCCGGTATTATTTTAACTATTATGTAAATTATACCATAACTAACGTGTCTCACGTTCATTATTATTCTCCTTTAGCTCATAATCTAACAAAATTGTTGCTAGAACACAAGAAAAATTCGAAAGTTTCGAACATGCGTTACGTTTTTATATTTCTCTTTAAAAATTCTGAAAATTTTGCCAACACGCACATTGCTTAGCTTTAAAATAAGACCCTGATTTCACCAAAAGACAAAAAAAACGGGCAAATAAGGTCCTGAGGCCTTACGGACTACAGCTATTGCGGCATCTAATCCGCTCAGTTGGAAAATCACGCGACCGCAAACCGTATCTGGGCGCGATAAGGTTCAAGTTCGCGTAATTTTCCAACTGAGCGGATTAGGTGCCGCAATAGCAGTTGTCCGTAAGGCCCCTGGTCACTTCGAAGATGATCACTAATTGACATTTAATTTGAATAACTTGTGGTCCATAATTATTTGTCAATGCGTGTGTATCAAGAGCTAAATAAATCTAAAAAAAATACAAGCGAACTCTACAAAAACAGTTAGACTGCCCATAGACCGTTGAAGGTCAAAACACAATCCAAAAGCTCAAACCCACTATCAGTTGGCAGCGTACCCAGCATGCTGGCGGCATTACCACTAATGATTATAAATAAATAAAAATAAAATGTCTTTATTTCAGGCATGGAATCCATATTGTTACACATATAAAATCTACAGTTTCAAAAGAAAATTAGAAAATTAGATTATGCTAAACACCCCTGCATTTTGGTCACGCGTTGCATTAACCAGGCGCTCAAAAAGTTTTTGAAAATCAGGTGAGCTCCTATTCCCTAAGGGCCCAGCCCAACGTCTCGACCCCAAACGGCTCAAATATGTAACCACCGCCGAGGTTAGCATATTTGCGCCGCTATATATATACCTACATATATTTGAAGTTTGTACATAAATTATACTGTGACAGCCGCGTTATTTTATTTTAAAAGAAGTATTCACACGTGTCGGGGGTTTAGGACCACACAAAGCATACAGGCATAGTTGAGCTATACAATGTATACAACATGCACTGAAAGATGGAACAAATCTCTCAAAATTCAAACGAAACCATTTAACATTTTTAGCCGTAGCTAATTAATATCTTTTGTCTCTATCGTAACCACAACGTGACTCGCCGCCGAAAATATTTAAAACAATGCATGGACATCGGGGTCAATGCTTAAAAACATCCAAAAGAAAGTTACTACAACCAAACTTACTGCTAAGGTAGGTAATGGGTGCATTTAATCTACATTTGTTACTAGCTAAAACAAGATTGTACTAACGACTAAGGATTTAAATTCGTTTGACAGTGTTTGTAAAGGGTATTAAAGGTAAGGTCAGGATTCTTATGAACTTTTTACTGTGACCATGTGTTTGTATCAATCAATGTTAGCAGCTTACAAAGACGAAATACTTCGACCAATACAAATACATTGAGTACCCCTGACTCCCGAAATCCTAATACGTGAGTCATGACTGTCCTATGTATCTACAAGAGAAACAGAACAAACAGAACAGATTTTCAAACAGAAAGGTTCAAACAAACCTTATGTTTGGAAGCGTGTAGTTGGCATCTACAATTAGGTTTTAAAGTGCTGTATCCTACCTTTCGCCAATGATAAATGTCATGCGCGTACGCTAGGTAGCCGGCGGCAGTAAGCTGGTATATTAGACATTTCTGAATAAAACCAAAATAACTGATTTTATAAGTTCTTGTTGAGACATCTCCGATTTGATAGCAGGAACTGGGATTTCTCAGATTATGCCATCCTCGTCGCTATTGCCCCTCACCTCCACCAAAATCGGCGACGTCTTCGGAAAGGCGCCTGCATGCTGCGGACAGCGACGCTGCGACGCGAATCGAAGAATAATAAAAGTTTAGAAGATAATAATGTGTAACAATTTCAAATTTTAAACCGGATCGACTACATAGGTGTATTAGGAGCAGAAGTTCTCACTTTTTCTTAACCTACAGATGAAGTAAAAGCTTGTAAAAATGAAACATCTTGAGGTCACAGTTGGGGGCGACTATATACTAGTTATAATAATAGTCTATGACGATTACATGCAATGATCTTATATATTACTGTATACCTCTACGCAAACGCAACGTTACCACTTCATGAATAGTTTTTTTTGTCACGAAGTGACAGACACTACGAGTTACCTATTGACCGTAGACTACGGTTAATAAATTGTAGTGTCTACGACGTAGCACAAATAAAGTGTAGCACATGGAGCTTCGTGTCATGACCTTATAAACCATTGATCTTAAAAACAGAATAGGTACCTAACAATTAATGAAATCTCAGGTTTTCGCGATCATTGGCTGTGATTGTAAATATTTTCAAAACATTACTATAGACATCCGTCATCTTGTTTACCTATGACCGACACTGCAAAGTATGAAACGACAGGAATTAAAATAAAATCCTTCAAAAGTGTTTAATTTCAAAGTAACAATTTCATGTTGACATTTGAACAAACATTTTGATATTCAATATAAAAGGCGTTTTGACGGTGAAGAAGGTCGCACGGCATTTTCCGTCTCGAAGCACGCGCGGCCCGCGTCAGCTGTTGGCGATCGCTAAACCTTAATATTTCTCATATGAGCTACCCCGCCTCCAGTAAAAAATGTCAAGGTTGAGCGCTATTCATGTGCCGAACGTTCAGTATAAATAATGGTAACATTGAAACTACGTATTAAAGATTCAGCGGCTCCTTTGAGAGTCGGCTGAGTTGATGGCCGGAAGCCGGAACAAATGTCATTTGATACAATGTTAACACGTGATGCCGGTGTGTTAGCGCCGTTTCCGTTATACGTTGATGCTCATAATCTTGCACTCATCTTAATTATGATAGAGTAACAGGTATTCTTTAACCGAATTCAATAAGGAGGAAGGTTCTCAATTCGGTCCGTTTATTTTTATTCTGTTTTATGTACGTACAACATTTACGCCGTCATCTGCGAACTAATTTGTGTTTATTTTTTTATCATACAGAGAAACTGACGAAATGATCTCACAAAAATTTCATTCCTTTTTTTTTAAAGAGCTCGAATAATACGGATAATTTTGCTCGAGAACCTACCAATTTCGCTACAATATTACAAACTGTAACTTCAATCGTCTTGTTCTGGCACTTTGTTCGAGTCAAAACAAGGGGGTTTTCATGCATGGATGTGTAAATAGGTCGCAATGTTGTTACTCTACAAATTCTATAATAAATTATCTTTTAAAAAACCGACTTCAAAATAATACCACATAACACAAACATTGTGACACAACTAAATAATTTTTTTAAATATTTTGAATAATAATTCCCGCCCGACTTCAAAATCCATGTATAAATATTATATTGTTCTTTGTAGTGGCACAATGTTTGTGTTTTGTGGTTTTATTAAGTCGGTTTTCAAAACTATTATTTACTAGCGGTCCGCCCCAGCTTCGCACGGGTATAGATCATAGCCTATGTCACCCGGGGATAGTGTAGCTTCCCGTCAGTGAAAGATTTTTTCAAATCGGTTCAGTAGTTTCGGAGCCTGTTCAATGCAAACAAACAAACAAACAATCAAATCTTTCCTCTTTATAATATTATTATAGATTTGGTGTATATACCTACCTTCTAAATAAAACAACACTACCTAATTATGCCATTCTGCAATAAGAACTGGTTTACTCAAATAGCATTGAAGGTGTAATAATATACTTAGGTATATGTATATCTCTAGTTATTTTTTATTTATTTCTCCTCGATCATTTCAAGATACGAGTGCATAGACATCTTATGGGAAAGCATGCATCGTATGAGATCGCATAGTCAGTTAAACAATGTTGAATAAAAAATACATTTGAATATCTGAGTTGTTCTAACACTCATGTTTTAGGCCACTTTCGTACGTTGTTTATTTTTGATTAACTTTTTACCGTTTTCCAGCAAAAGGCAAATATAAACATTTTCGCTTGAAATTTATTTTGAGGGTATCGATAAAAGGAAGGTTTTTGCCGCCAAAAATTATGGAACTCTACAACCAGTGTCTATTAAATTGACTGGCGTTTGTACAAAAAATAAGTCTTGGGTTTTGTAATAAATAAGTATTGTTTGTACAAATTGTTTTTTATTGTAAGTTTATATATATTAAACTAGCGGCCCGCCCCGGATTCACACGGGTATTTAACAAAAAATTTGGTATTTTTTTACACCTTGGGTTACATTATTGTAGGTTTATTAAGAATCCCTAATTTTTCCCTAAATGTCACCCGGGGATAGCGTAGCTTCCCAACAGTGGAAGAATTTTTCAAACGGTTTAGTGGTTTTGGAGCCTATTCAATGCAAACAAACAATCAAACACAAAAATCACAGGTAGTATTAAAATATATTGAACAAAAAGTACTATGTACTTACCAACGTATGCTAAATCTGTCAAAGATGAGAATCTTCATTTAGAAAACGTTTATAACATGAATCTAAGCCTCGGTGGTGCTTTAGACCGGGCCGCTCCGTGAACACGAATCTGCTGGGCTTAGTGGACTTCATTTCCAGCGCCTTGGATCGTGGATCACAGGTTGACGTCATTTATTTCGACTTTCAAAAGGCGTTCGACAAAGTGTGCAATGACATCTTGTTGGGCAAGCTAGACACGATTGGTTTTTCTCCTAGTCTCTTAAATTTTTTCTCGGATTTCATGAAAGACCGGCGCCAGTTTGTAAAGTATGGTATTCATCTGTCACAGCCGTATCATACTAGATCTGGTATAAGCCAGGGCTCGATTACTGGCCCTTTACTTTTCCAGATTATGACCCATGATCTCCCGAAGGTACTGGATACCGCTAAATGTTTATTGTATGCTGATGACCTCAAGCTTTTCATTGAAATAAAATCTACCGATGACTGCGAAAGCTTACAAAATGACATTAATCAAATTTATGAATGGAGCGTTAGAAATAAAATGACATTTAACACAAATAAATGCAATGTTATGACTTTTGACCGAAAAAAGAATCCAATTATTTTTAATTACAATTTGTACAGTTTACCAGTAAATAGAGTTGGTCGTATCAAAGATCTGGGGGTTACTTTTGATCGTGGACTCACTTTTCATGACCATATATCAGAACTTGCTAAAGAGGCCTACCGTCGCTTAGGATTCGTGTTACGGAATGCCAGAGACTTTGAAAATCCGCAAGTAGTTAGGACTTTATACAACTCACTTGTCAGAAGTAAGCTTGAAGCGAGTGCTTGTGTATGGAACCCGTATCACGTGACCTACACGCGAATGCTGGAGAAGGTGCAAAAAGCGTTTTTGAGGATGTTGTACAAGAAGCTCTATGGCTATTACCCCTTCTTATACCCGACCAAATTCCTGCTCGGGCAGCTCGGGTACAACTCATTAGAAGTGAGAAGAATGACTGACCAACTCACTATTTGCTGCAAGGTAGTTAGAGGTGCAGTTGATTCAGTCATTCTGCACGATTTGGTTGGCAGGCTCTTTGTCCCTGACGAACCCGGGGTTCCCGCCAGCAGGCGTGGTCGCCGGAATAACTTATTCTACATAGATGACAATCGCACAGTGGCGCGTTCAATGTCACCTCTTATTCGCGCCCGCCGCCACTTCAATGCACTCCTTGCTGCCAACTCTGATTTTGACATTTTTTGTGACAATTGGAAAACTGTTATGACAACTTTTTTGACATATTCCGAGAAACAAATCGATCAATGGGATAGGGGCAAAAAACCCGATAGAGATTCGGACTTGACTTAATTTTATTTTTATTTGACATTTAGGAAATCTTTAGTACTAATATTTTATTTGACATTTTGAAAATTGTAATGGATATTATTTTATTTATTTATTAATTATTTTAGATTATAAGTCTGACATTGTTTACTTTTATGGAATTGTAGGTTTTTTTTTTTTAATCATTGTTTTATTATTGTCGCTAATTATTATTTTTCTGTGTTACTGTGTGAGGTAAATGTAATTGTTCACATCGTTTTTTCCTCAATAAATAAATTTAATTTAATTTAATTTTAATTTAATTTACGACATTTCTAACTAGAGCAAACAGCATTAATAAACCCGTAAGCCTCAGCGGTTTATTAGCATTAGGTATAGTAATAAAATTATTACACAACATACAAATTAAGAGGAATTTTACTAGATAATAATAACTAAACAAGCGGTAATCAAACTTACTTACGTGACAGTATCTGTTGGAATAGAGACATGGAACCACATGCCTTTATCAATATAGACCCCGCGACCACGCCAGTTGTGTGAAAATCCAGCATACTGCAATTTTTGTACCTAGATAGGGCCATTCAAATATTATGTAAGCACCAAACCCCTTTGGTGCTTACATAATTCGGTTAAGGTTTAGCTTTGCTTATTTTTCATGACATGGAAGACGGAGGAATCAGTCTGAATGGTGATTACATCGGTAATATTTATTTACTTACATTTTCTGATTTCTCTGCAAAGTTTAGTAGTACTTTAGCGAGACTACAGGCTCCTACAAGATATACACCACAAGCACGTAAAATTGTATGGCATGATTATAGTACACATTCTAAAGTAAACCAAAAAATAATAAATAATGGTCAAGTGACGAGTCGGTGACAAATTTCTGTTCAGCAACGTCGGGCGCGGTCAGTACTTGGATGGGTGGTCTGGGCGTGATATACAAAAAAAATTAGTTAACCAATTTATGTGGTGGTACGGAAGCCTCAGTGCGCAGGCTCGACTCGCACTTGTCTGGTTTTATTTGTATTGAAATCCGACGTGAGACAGATCACAGACATGCAAAGTAGGTGAACTCGGTGTCTGTCCTGTTAAAGACCTGTGCATGAAATGGAAGGTGGTAACGAGATGGCGAGCTATCTTTGGTGAAGCTAAGCTAACATTACGTGAATCTGTAGCGGGCAGCGGGCAGGTATTGTGAAAAACCGGCGATATCACAACAAACCTCTGGGCGCTCGGCTCGTTCCCGTTGTACCGGCACGTGACCCGAATACCCCGCCCAAATGTTCAGGGATACTTCAGAAACGTTTCCGTTACGATAGGCGATCTTTTCCTCCATGCCGGCCATATTATACTTACACGTAAACAGCTATACGATCGCCTAACTTCGCCCTGAAATGTATTTATAGGCGCCTACAATCTTAGAGAACTATTCACTTCATTTTATTTGGTGGTTTGATTGCGCTGGAACGACCGTAGGCACTGCTGACTTGAGATACAGTTAGCTGGATGCCAAGATATGGGAATAATTTTATAGTCTGCTTGTTACAGTAAGAAAAAGTCTAAAGGTCTCAAAATCAACACATCCTTAGCACCCATTTTCACACAGTGTTGACCCGCCAAAACATGAGAAGTATACCATTTTGACCGACCTCAGGAAAGAGGTTCCTAATTTGGCCCATTTTTGTTAATACTCGTATGTTTACCGATTACTCTGAAATTCGTGAACGGATATGCGTATTTTATTTATTATGGAGAAGAAGGTCTTGTAGTGGTCCCACAATTTTTTTATTGACATTCGCTGAGTGTTTAAAAAAACCAGGAGCGATTGACCGTACCGATTCTAGCAGACGACATTGTTTCTGTCTCCGTTACTCCGATGTTCATTTTAAGGACAGTGACATGCAAAATGAATATGAAGTAATTTTAGAGAACAAGTGAATTTATTATTAAATACTCGCAACGCACTCCGGCCCCGGGTGTAGGTCTTAATTTTTTACACCTTGGGTTACATTGTTGGAGTTTTAGTAAGGATTCCTATATAAATAGCTTATGTCAGCCGGATAGCGTAGCTTCCCAACAGTGGAAGAATTTTTCAAATCGGTTCAGTAGTTTCGGAGCCTATTCAATGCAAACAAACAATCAAATCTTTCTTCTTTATTATGTTAGTATAGATAACTTGATTGTAAATATAATACAGTTCGTCAGTCAAACAATTTTTCCTTAAAACAGGTAATTTATTTAAAGCTTAGGTTGTGTTTTCAATCCAAAACCGGCTTATTGGAAAAAAAACGGACCGATAAAATTACCTTAGTCTTAAATTTTGTTAAGCAAAGTAGGTTAAGCTTGAGACAACATCACAGACAATTTTTTTTTCTGTGGACAACAAGAATGTCAACGTGAGATTCATGAGAATTATCAACATTAGTTCCAGTCTGGCCCCTGAGAGAATGCATGTGACAGCTGCAATAACATTGAATAAAAACATTTTCTCTTATATTTTACTTAAATTGTAGTTATATTGGTTACCAGCTACAATCTTACGTTCAAACAGCTAGTAAAAGTAATCAGATTTAACTGTTTTTATTCAGCTTTCAGTGTTATGGCAACTGTAACGTATTCTTTCAGCGGATACACTTGATTGATGTTTGTAGATTGATTTACTTTTCATGAAAACACAGTTCTATTGTTATTTATGGGATATTTACCGTAGTAAGGTTGTGGTTGTTTTGTGTGGTTGTGTTGTGTGGTTGTGGTTGTATATGGTGCATGCAACTGCGCCGCAATATCACGAGCTCCGTCCAAAAACTTATCACGGTAAATATCCCTTAAAATAATCATATAACTGTAGTAAACAACCGTATGATAGTTTAAAACTGTATTTCGTGAAAAGTTGTTCGGCAAAAGATGTTCTGATATGCCATCGGTAAATCGACATCTAGAATTCGTATCAAAAATACGGGCTAAATTGAGAACATTCCTCCTTTTTCGAAGTCGGTTAAAAAGAATTCCATTAAACTGAGCTAAACGAAAACAACCTCTGACATTCTTATATGAACCTTGATTTATTAATCATTCACACATGTGTAACGTATAAAAGGCTGTTACTAAAAAGAATGCGAAGTTATAACACGGTTCTTCGAAAGTATCATTATTTTCATACCACAACCGATATTGGTCTGTTGGAGCAAAGATATTGGCTGTAGCTGTCACTGGCAGTAGTGCCGACTGGCTTATACACTTGTGTCGTCCCCGCATTGTGCTCTGCGGACAGAGAGCTGTGTCGCGCCAATGTTGTTATTTTATACTAGCTTTCTGGTTGCATGCACTTACATAATAGTATTGTTTTAAATTGAGCACTTCTCCGTGTCATTCCTTTCGTAACTGAAAACAAGTGAGTTATAAGCGTAGGTACATAAGCTATGGGGTTAGTAAAATTTTATCAGGTATCCGTATACACAGAACACACACTTGGGACAGACAGATGACAGAATCAGATGATGAGATATAGGTAGGACAGACAGACAGACAGAGTGGGCTCAGTAATTGGGTCCCGTTTTTACCCTTTGGGTACGGAACCTTAAAAAGTAAAAACTAAAGGGGGTTCCATATATAGCTCCCATACAAGAAACGCTTTTTAAAAACGTGTTGTTGTACCTATATGCTCTAATGTAAAAACAACGTATAAGCGTCAATCTTGATATGATTTTAATACACACTCTAAATCATAATGGCCAAATGCGAGTCGGTGACAAATTTCTGTTCATTACCAAGTTAAGCAACGTAAGGCGCGATCGGTACTTGGATGGGTGACCGCCTGGACGTGATGTTGCCATTTTGTACTACTTTTTGTATTTTGTAGTGGTACGGAACTCTCAGTGCGCGAGCCCGACTCGCACTTAGCTGTTTATTTTTTCGTATTTTGTTTACGCCAAATATTTCTTATACTTTGAATCAATGTCATTATAATGTGACTCGTATTACCGCTCAAATAACTATCAAAGTTTCGTAAAAGCACTTTAGTTAAAAGTTAGTTTTAAAACATTCATTCAATCCAATTAAATTATTTGAGTAACTCAGAAAATAAATTTGAATTTACTAATGTAGTGTTGAAAAAAGTATTCAGCATAATTATATTTAAGTATATTACTAGGATAGGTATAGGAAAGGTTATCTGTACTAATAATAATATTATAAAGAGGAAAGATTTAATTGTTTGTTTGTTTGTTTGCATTGAATAGGCTCCGAAACTACTGAACCGATTTGAAAAATTCTTTCACCGACGGGATGCTACACTATCCCCGGGTGACATAGGCTATAATCTATACCCGTGCGAAGCTGGGGCGGACCGCTAGTGTTAATAAAAAGGATAGGTTATAGTGTTAATAAAAAGGATAGGTTAGAGGATAGGTTAGGGCCAGCGTGGTGGATATGGCCCAATCATCCTTTCGGGGGTAGGCTAAAAGTCCAGCAGTGAACTGTTAAAAAAGGCTGATTATGATGATGATGATATTAATATAACCTATCCTTTTAATGGACCTTTATTAAACAAACAAAATACCAAGCAAACATAAAAAAATATAGTTACAAAAAATATCTTTAAAAAGACAAATTAGCCTAAATTTATGATGAATAGTATCATGGATGGAAATAGTATCTAATTTTCTCTAACATGGCCCTAATGTAATTTTTTTTTAAAGATTGCACTTCTACCAATATTTGACTTTAATTGCTCAACCGCAGACTTTAATAAGGATAGACACCGCAACTTCACCTACATTGTCTCTGGGATATTTTAAGTTGGATCAATGCTCCCACCAGCACGTCACATAATTATATTCGATATCCGTCGTTTTGGCATGTAGCAAGTCAGATTCAATGCAAAAAAAAAATGCTTCATAGTAAACTGTACACTCACTGGCTGACGGACTAATCATGAAGTTTTAAAAACTACTTGGCACCTGTATTAGGTTGTCTAAATTTGGTGCGTAAATTTCTTATGGGGTGTATAAGTTCACTAAGTAAGGATTTTGCTAAAGAGCCGAACTATAGGGGTCGGGGTAACGACGCGCTTTGATTCCACTTTTATTATGCGAATTGCTAGTCTGTGGAATGGGTGTTACCCGATAGTTACAATCTGGGTGTCTTCAAATCACGTGTGAATCGGTTTCTTCTAGACAAGCGTGCTCCACCGTAGACTCCATCATCGCTTAACATCAGGCGAGTTGGCGGTCAAGCGCAAGCCTATTATTTATTTGGAGAAAAAAAAAGGATAAGAGGGTTGAACGTTTTTATGAAAGTCCACGCGTACGAATTTAAGTCGCGGACTTGCGCGGACATAATAAAACCTGGCTACGATAGCCGTGTCACAAACGGACCACGCAAACATGGTTGCCGCAGCCTTTCTACAGTTGCAACTGCAGTACCGGGTGTACGCAGCTTTACTTATCCGATAGATCGACTCTTTTTATCCCAGTGTACAATGAGTCAATAATTTAAAATAATAATCATAATATTATGTGTTAAAATAAAAATGTCAAGGAAATTATATCATTGATGTCGATGACAATATTCTATACTTATAATAAAACTGTAACAGATCCAATTCAGTACATTGAGGATATTTTGAAAATTTCTTTTTAATGGCACTCTATAATCGATACTGAAGCCAAAGCTGTTTTTTATTTTATTTTTGTCCGTTTGTCAGTCTATATCTTAGCCACGTATCACGCTTGGATTCAAATTAAACTTAGCATTGTTTGAGTTCATACTACGAGGTAGGACACTGGATACTTTTTATCCTGGATATTTTTGTATTAGTTGCACCTATAAAGATAATTAATCCCTAGTAGTATCCAGCGTTATCAGCACACATTGGCAGCATTACCGCGCTGATTAGCAATCCTAAAACGTTAGCCAGATAAACGGTAGCATTTTAGTCACATTGCATTTAGAAGGTTTATTTAGTGAAATCACAAATTATATTCAAGATCATCTTTGATTAAAAAGTAAATCGCCTTTTCAACTTAATAATCGAGCTCACAGTTCATCTAGCATTCCCGGAGCGAGTGTTCGAAAATTCTACCAAAGTGCCAAAATAACATGCAAGCGCAGGGATAGGTATAAAGAGTTATTTTCACAAATTCCGGGAAGTAGTGATAGGCCGCCAGGCGACGTGTCCAGTGAATCAACGAGTAGCGCTCCGGTCGGTCGGGTAAAAACGGAAAACCATTTTACGGTCCATTGTGAAAGAGGATTGGCAATTTCGTTCGGAGCTTACTCGACCATCGGCCGGGCAAGTTTTACAACGTCTCTGATGTTACGCGAATGCCGCCGAACCCTCTAATACATGCGCGCACACTCATTTGCTGAATCATCATCCCCCAAATTTTATCTTCAACCAAGTTTGAACCACTTCGAGTATCTACAAATAGATTTCGAGGAGGTCCTGATTACGCCATTTGCACAGGAACCTGCATTCGATGGCAATTTTGATAAAATAAGATATGTTTGCGGGGTTCGACCGATAAAAACGTTTTCAGGAATGTAGAAATCGAGTAGAGTGCGATTATTATCTTCGAATTCGCATACTTTGAGTTTATTTATTTTTACTTATAGCTACTTATCCTGGATAATCTTTGCGTTAAATAATACGTTTTAATTAAAAACGTTACTTACGTTAATATGTGCTTAAATCTGCTTTGTCAACTTTTCACTGACGGAAACTGACACGCGTGAGACAAATGCTGAGTGTTTACACTATACCAGCAGAAGATAACTCATTGGCACTATTCAAAAATTTTGGTTAAGGTGGAACGTTTCACATATGGCGAGAAATTCAAATTTCAAGCAGTTTTCTTGTCCTTGTAGCTAGGTCAGGTAATTATTGTCAACGATTATGATGTTTGCGAAAATTGATTATTATTCTTTACAAAATCATGGTAAGCTATTTATCTCTAATGCACATTATTACTTACATTTATTTTGTCAATAAACTAATTTTTGCTGTTTCAAACTGTTTATTGACAAATGTAAGTAATATGGTGCGTTACTGTTAAATAGCTGTACATGATAATGTAAAGAACATCCAATTATTTTCGCAAACACTGCGTCGTTTTAAAATAATTATCCGGCCTAGCTACAAGGGCAAAAAACTGTTTGCAATTTGAATTTCCCGCCATAGGTGAAACGTAGCAACTTAATTTTAAAAAAATACATGTGCTTTTGAAAACGTCATCTGTAACAAACAACCATTCGTATGCGCGCGAGTCGTCTGTGGACTCGATACGTATCTATCTGCAAAGGCAAATTTGTCTTCATCAGCAGATATTTCATGAATTTATCGTTTGTTGCCTGTGGTCAAACCACGTGGTTCTACCAGTAGGACCATGGATCTTTGTTGTTTAGGTATCTAAAACTGTCCCTATCCTTGCCTACACAATTTAGCTTCATTTATTTAATAACAGGAATTAAGACGCGGCGCTGACAGTCACAACACAATGTGTTCATTAACGAGTACAAGCTCCGGTGCCGTACAAATATTGCTTTACATTTTGAATTTATTTAGCAGCGTGTTCTAGCTAGTGACGCGGTGACGTTAATTCAACAAAAGCCGTATCAATTACCTAATCCGGGAGTATTATAATGCGAGCCAGCACGGCGGCGGCGGCGGCGTCGAACCGCGAACAGTTCTCGTCTGGATAAACGGAGGCCTATTTGAAATTCCAATTAGAAAGTTTTCTCATTTACTTGATTCAGGGCGTAGAGTGGCGGAAGGGCAACAATCCGCGCTGATTAGTCCTGCTCTCCGCCCTGCACCAGATTTAAAGGGTATGGGCTCACCGCATAAACTAATCCTTCATTGGGGACCGCCCGATTTGAATTATTTTTAGGTCGCCTCTAACGGCGCCCCCTGACGTTTCGAACGTACCACTTTGATTTTCGTATTTGAATAATTGCCTCGTTTGGAATTTAAAGTTGGTTTCAAACTTTATTTGGAAAGGTTCTCAAGGGTTGATCGATTAAAGATCTACCTACACTTATTTAAAAAGACACTTGCGGTATCTCTTAGTACCTTAATATTATTATCTAACTAAAATTGGTAGTGGTAGTGATGGTAATTAATTAATATCTACAATAAGAGCCGAATTAATTAAGCATCCCGAGAATATGTCTACGGAACCTTCCATTTGCGTGTCTTGACAAGTACTTGACAACTTATTTACAATTTAAAATACGAATGTGTACAAGTAAAGGTACACTTCTCTGATATAGGTATATTAAAATTTCGGAGAAAAGGGTTTTCAAGTTTATGGTCTTAATTCAAGTCCAACTAAGATTTGGTGGCAGATCAATTTATTCAAATAGTATCAGCGTGAATCGTCCAGACACGGAAGTTACTCAGTTGAAAATTGAATTTATCAAACTTTTCCGGGACAAACAGTACTTTATAGACTGTGAAATGCAATTTACTTTCAATTGCCATCAATGAAACGAACCAGAGCTTTCATGGATGAAGTACCTATTTGTGTCGGCTGGCAGCACTCTGAAAACATACATGCGTAGCTTTAATTATTATTTGGATTTGAAGTACGGTGGACGTGTTAAATTTACCGTCGCCTGCGAGCCTATTTGATTATAGTAGCGTACTATTTTCGATCCCAGCAAAATCAAACAGATGTGTTGATTTTGTTAATATGACTAATTTGACCAATAAATAGCCTAAGTAATACTTCTAGTGCAATCTTTGTATATTATTTGACCCTAAACGTTTTTTAAATATACAGGTGGATAGAGTTATTGAAAACTAGGGTTTTTCATGATTTTCTAACAATATTACGTGACAATAATACAACCTATCCACTTATTTACTTTCCTAACCTGATTTCCAACCAAAGATGTTTACTAGGCTTGGCTCAATTCAGAAATATAAAAATCCATATAGCAAATACTCTACAAAATTCCTACATTTTCTACCAGTGTGAAGGAAGTGTGACCTATCTTAGATCATTTGCGCATTTGAAAGCAAATAGAGAAACATAAAATAAAAAAAATATAACATAGGAATTTGAATAAGCATAAGTATCGAGTCAGTGATATTTTAATTAAAGTTACATTTTTATTATACTTTTTCTCAACAATAATTTATATTATTACAAATATGATGAAAAAATGTGATGTGTCACTATGGACCTCATAAGCAAGCTTAAAATTGCACAACACGCTATGGAAAGGGCTATGCTTGGGGTTTCTTTACAAGATCGAAGAAATCACAAAGATTCTTCGAGATCAGAAGTGAGGAGATCCGTAGACGTAGTTACCAACATAATTGCCCACTGGATTAGCAAGTTGAAGTGGCAGTGGACAGGACATATAACACGCAGAACAGATGGCGATGGGGATGGGATGGTGATGGGGCATTAGATAACCTTTCGGTTATCTAATGGAGAACACGGACCAGTAAGCGCAGCGTAGGACGACTAACCACAAGATGGACAGACGACCTAAACGAGACCGTAGGAAAACGCTGGATCCAAGCCGCTTCCAACCGGCCCCTTTGGAGATTGATAGGGGAAGCCTATGTCCAGCAGTGGACGTCCTATGGCTGAAATGATGATGATGATGATGTTTGAAACGTGAATTAAATTCAACGAAAACTACAAAGGTCGGCTCAAATTGTAGGACAATTTGATTTATTTCCTCCAATGAGCGAGGCTCTTTTTTATTCGGTGTTTAAAAACGCTGCAAGGCTTTTCGAAATGTGCGAAGCAAATTTTATGACTGGAAAAATAGAATTATACAATACCGATAATCGTTGATTCACAGTTCGCGCGTAAAGGTAATTAACTAATGAAAATTGTACATTTACATGACTATCAACGTTCGTTTACAGCGCTGACTATATATAGTACGCTATGTAAGTGTACGTATTTTTTAACAATTTTTAATTGGTGATAATTAGAATGAGTGCTATTAGAAATGGAGTTCTATGGTGGCCGAGCGGTAGCATGTAAGCTTCACAATCTACACCCGGTTCGATCCTCGGCCCTGCACCAATAACTTATTTTTACTTGTTTAAATAATGTGGACACATCAGTATACGATGCGCTGCATGTCGCCAAGGATAGGGGAAGATGGAGTAAAATCATAAAGGAGAGACTGATGGGAGGTGGGGGTCACGACCCTCAGACATGAGGAGCACGACGCCAGGAGGAGGGAAATAATGTGGAGTTTCGATGCCATCGCTCATAAACGGTGAAGGGAAACTGATATTCAGCAACTGACCAGCCAGCAAGGTGGAGTATGGCCCATCCTCTCTCTAAGAGAAGGCCTGTGTCCCAGCTTGGTCCCAGCAGTGGGAACTAGGCTGATAATGAACAATGATAATTATTGGTTCAAAAAACTGAACCCAATTTAGATTAGGCATATCGGTGTATTTTAGTCTCATAGTCTCTCATTTTTTTTATCCAATACTTTTAATTTTAAATAAAATTCCAGTATAATACTTTTTTTAGATTTCGACGTGATTTTATTCATTTTTATGGTGTACCGCGTACATCGTAGTAAAGAGTTTTTCGTAGTTTCGTATCGTAGTTTGAGAATCAGACGTCAATGATCGAAGGGGTTGAGTGGAACCAAAATAAACAAGCGCGTATTTTAAGCAACTCCAATATTCATAATGAAACCAAATTAACATGTTTTTATTGTAAAGCAGATTGTAAAGCTCCATCGCGGCCAACAATTTCACGGTGATTGTAAAGGGAGTTTTATTTTTGCATGGTTTGAGAGGAGGTTCGGGTGAACACTGCTCGGCCACTCACAATTTCGGGTTGACCACTAGACGTCACTCTATCCCTGGCCAGTGGCGGGCTCTGATGTCGGTAATTACTGCATCTCACCACGTATGTCAAATTGTCTGGGTGAGTCAAATTGCGTCCGTTTCAATTAAATTTCGACATGAGTGTGCTGACCGGAGCTCGGACGGACGCCTCGCTGTGCTGAGAGCACTTATTCATTGAACGTGCGGGTGCGGATTCAATAGCGTTAATGAAATCTGATCCCGGGTGCGTCCTCAACACAAAAAGCTTGTTTTACCTACATAACTGAATGTAGGCGTATGGTGTGGCTTAAATATTAACTGGATGTTTTATACTTAATTTCAATCATTTTCAATTGCCCATTAATAGAGTGGTAGGTATTTTTCAGACGATCTAAAAGAGACCGCCGGGAAACTGGATGCAGGCCGCTTCCAACCGGCCTTTTTGGAGATCGATGGGGGAGGCCTATGTCCAGCAGTGGATGGCTGAAATTATGATTTATTTCATAAAATTCACGGGTTTGACCCGGTCATTTGTTAGGCATTGGTGGAGTCGAAACCAACACCAAGAGGCCCTGTTGAATAAAAAATACAATTTCTATGGAATGTGTATAAAATGGAATGTAAAACTATTGTACAGTATGGGATAAAAAATAAAAAACAGGGCTATTGAGGTGAACTATTTGTGGGTAGTTGAACTGATCTATGGGATGAGAAACGGCACCTGCCTTATCCTGTCTCATCTCAAAATATATTTAGGCAGGTGATGACTTGCCACCCACTAAATGGGCCCCCCATAGAGGCTGCCGCATCTTGGCACCGGAGGGGCAACATTGGCGTGGGTGGCTTAGGGTGTCGAGAGGTGTGCTGCACTTTCACTAAGAGCTACTCGCGGCGTTATGCCCTTTAACACTTCCACCCTGGAGCTTAGGTTCTTAGCTCTTGCGGTTTCCACCCCCAGACGGCCGGTTAAGGCAAGCCAGGGGTCAGGGTCTCTGGGGTTTTAGACCCATGGAATCGGGGTACGCGGTGTCGCCACTCACCGACGGCTCGCCATAAAGCCGCCCCTGCGTTTTGATTTATTTTATTTTTATTTAATTCATACAGAAACACCAACAGTACACATATTAAATAATACAAATAACACTCATTTATAATTGATACAGTTCTGATATGTGCACCTTTAACAGGTGTTTACAACGTTCACAATTAAAAGTATGTTAAGTAATATGATGATAATGATGAGGTATTTTTACCCTTAAGTCAATCAGATCGTATTTTTGTTATCCATTTACAGTTACTGCCAGTTTACAGTACATTATGGAGGAAACAAGTTACTTTTTTATCATATTTTTAAAGGTAGCAGGTACACCAATGTGAGAACTATGTGCTGAATAAAAAAAAAGATGTAATATTAAGGCATAATTTTGATAAATCTTTTCAATAGCCTTTGTAAATGAAAAACCTAATTGTACTATTTATTATCCTTACACCAAAATATTTTTTTAATAAAACCCACAAAGTAAAGGTACCATAGCTTTTTACTTTCGTGTTTCACATATTCTGTGAAAATTTCAACGGGCTATCTATTACGGATCGAAAGATACAGCCGTTTAAAGTTAGGACGGACAGATGGACGGGTAAAGAACCCTAAAAACCAATACAACCTAGCGAAGTGGCTTACTACTTCATTTCGCTATCACTTCGCCAAGATGTAGATACAACCTAGCGAATTAGTGTCTAAGCAATTTATCGTGAACATGCACTTCCTTTTCCGTGATCGTGAAACTCAAACTTGGGCAGCGAATTACGATTCAAATTGACGTATTACCACAGGTATTACTTGATATTAAAAGATAATGATTTACAGGTTCGACGAATTTTATAGATTTGACATATGAATGTACCTTTACCATATAGGTAAGAATTGTATGACATGTATTATTATTATTTTTTGTTTTATTATTTCTGTAATGCAATTATATAGTCTAATTTAATCAATTAAGTAATTATTATTGTAATTTTTCTCACTTTAAGTGAACATTTGTTATTTGACGTGTAAATTGACATTTTATCAATAAATTACTTATGACTTATTTAAATACTAGCTGCGCCCTGCGGTTTCACCCGCGTAGTGTTGAATAATGGTGCTGATGATGATAATGACAAAAAGTAGCCATTGTGTTAATCCAGGACATAAACTATCTACATTCTAAATTTCATCCAAATCCATCCAGCTATTTCAGCGTGAACAGTGGATATAGGTATTGTTAATTCGGATTTTAGGTATATAATTAATTAATTCTGTGCCTCCTGTGATGAGTGATTTAAGTCGAGTTGTACCCTTTTCGTGATTTTAACAAAATAATGATCAGAAAAAAAAGCCGATTTTTTTGGTCCAACTCACATTTGTCTATCTGCTATAGTTTCGGAGATAATTTTGTGCAATGTGATATAAGTGCCAGGATTTTGGCAAAAAAATCGTGATTATAGATATATGTCAAGTTGAAACCCCTTAAAGTAATTGATACACAAGTTGTTTTTCGTGCTTTGTGGTATAAAAGCGATTATATTAGTTTTCACATTTTATTTTTCAGTATATTTCTCGTGAATATTGACATATTTACAATTAAATCGCTTTGAACCAATTTTTCTCAATACTAATTAGGGTACAATTCAACATGTACCGATTAATTCGAATCTAAATATTTGCTTAATTTGTGATAAGTGATACATCTTGACATATACCATTCGACACAAATCAATTTTTATGTGTAAACGAATATAAATAGAATTGTATCTAAAACTCAAACAAAATTAAAAAAAATATATGAAGAACAAGATGTGCTAAATGATACAAGTGCGTACTGCGTACATGATAAGGGTCGGGGAAGCGCGGGCGACGGGCGTTAGTACCATCGCCAACAAGCACATCAGAAAATGCTAATCCTGGTTGTTCATTTTGGAAAAGTAAAAGCAAAATAGTGATAGAAAAAAAACAAGAAAAAGTGATAAAGAAAGAATAAAGATTGGATAGAATAAAGAGAAAACTTTTTCGTAACATCATCATCATTATCAGCCAGAAGACGTCCAGTGCTGAACATAGGCCTCCTCCTTTAACCTCCACACTGAACGACAGCCTGCCTTTTGCATCCACTGGATGCCAGCGACTCTCACTATGTCGTCGGTCCATCTAGTGGGAGGCCTACCTACGCTGCGTCTTCCAGTTCGTGGTCTCCACTCAAGAACCTATCTTCCCCATCGGTTATCGGTTCTTCGAGCGATGTGGCCTGCCCCTTGCCCCTTCAACTTGCAGATTTTAACAGCTATGTCGGTGACTTTGGTTCTTAGGCGAATATCCACGTTTCGGATTCTATCGCGCAAAGAAACTCTGAGCATGGCTCTCTCCATTGCCCGCTGTGTGACTCTGAGTTTTTCCAAAAGGCCAACAGTCAAGGACCACGTCTCAGTACCATATATCATCACTGGCAACACACACTGTTCAAAGACCCTTGTCTTTAGGCACTGTGGTATCTTGGACGAGAAGATGTCACGCAATTTCCCGAACGCTGCCCATCCGAGTTGGATTCTTCGGGCGACCTCTTTGCCTAAGTTGGACTTACCTAACTGAACAATCTGTCCAAGATAGGTGTAATGGTCAACAACTTCGAGAGTATCGTTCCCAACGACTATCGGCACGGGTTCAACACGGACATTGGACATAATTTTTGTCTTGTCCATGTTCATTTTAAGACCCACCTGTTGGGAAAGACTACTGAGGTCGCTGAGCATCGTATTTAGGTCCTCCAGCGACTCTGTCATGATGAGTATATCATCGACAAAACGAAGGTGAGTGATGTATTCGCCGTTGATGTTGATGCCTAATCCGTTCCAGTCCAAGAGCTTGAAAATGTCCTCCAATGCATTCGTGAACACTTTCGGAGAGATAACATCTCCCTGTCTCACACCTTTTGCAATTGGATTGGTTCCGTGCTCTCGTCCTGTAATCGGATCGACATGGTGGCGTTTCTATACAAACACTTCAACACTTCGATATACCTATAGTCGATATGACAACGCTGGAGGGACTGCAATACTGCCCAGATCTCGATTGAATCAAAGGCTTTCTCATAGTCCACAAACGCTAGGCATAATGGCCGATTATACTCTTCAGTCTTCTGTATAATCTGGCGGAGCGTGTGTATGTGGTCTATGGTGCTCCAGCCTTTACGGAAATCGGCTTGTTCGGGAGGCTGAAAGTCATCAAACCTGCTTTCGAGACGGTTCGTAATGACTCTGGAGAACAACTTGTACACATGGCTCAGGAGTGAGATGGGTCTATAATTCTTCAATAAGGTGTTATCACCTTTTTGAAGAGAAGCACCACCACACTCCTGTGCCATGCTTCAGGCGTAGTACCATCGAGTATGACTGAATTAAATAACTTCTGGAGGACTAACAGTACCGGTTTTCCACCCGCTCGCAGTAGTTCTGTCGTGATTCCATCATCACCTGGTGCCTTGTTATTCTTAAGCTGTTTCCGAGCCATTCTAATCTCGAACAGGCTGATGTCTGGATGTCCTCAGTGAAGTGTCGGGTCAGTTTACCTCTCTTGTCCTGAGCTGTACTAATACTGTAATTTTCGTAACACTGGCATCGAATACACAACAACGTCAGGATAGACGAAGAAAAGTCGTGAATTACGTGATCTTGACAACTGTCGTAAAAAGTGCAAAGAGAGGTTGCCAGTGCATTTAAGGTAAAATCTTTTCGATACGTATTGGAGTCTGGGAAGTTATGAAAGAAGAACCGAATTTATGGCGAAATGTAACTCACGTGTTTAATTGAATTTTGATAAAACTGTGCCTTATTTGTCAGAAATTAATAATTTTGAAAAAGTTTAAGAAACGTTAATTATTTTTTCAAAACTTGTATTTATTTTCACAATAAATGTGCATTTTAATGAGGGGTATAACTTGACTTGTATCATTTAATACATATTTCAAAAGACTTGAATTTTAGCATACTGATACAATTCAGGTAAATTATGATAATAGCGAACAGATACGTAAAACAATCTAATCTTTAGGGTAGTATATTTATTATTTGTTTGAACAACATTGTGTTAGGTATATTAATCTAATGAGTTATTAGTTTTTTTTACTTCTTATATATCAGTTTACACAAAGACAACTTTTAGGTGCAAAATAATTTAATTGTACTTGTATCACTTATCACATAATTCAAACACATATTAAAAATTATAAAAGGTACATCTTACAGATTTTTCATGAATTACTTTAAAACAATAACCATTTAAATAAAAATAAAAATGCACAGTGAAAGTGAATGTTTTTATCTACAAAAGAAGGTACTTAAGTGTAACCTAGCCCAATTAGTTCACGAACTAGATTTTTTTTAATCTTGTTTTTGCGCTCCTGTAAAGTGTTGATTTTTGACTTGTATCACTCATCACAGGAGGCACAGAATTATATCCTGAAAAACTGTGTATGTCGGACCCGGGTATGTCCTAAAACTACGACCAGAACCACCAGAGGATGGGCAGCAGCATCCTCCTACTTGAATGGTGGATCCTCCTGCGATCCCCAAGCCGCCTGCCAAGCGTGGGGATTATTGGCAACCCCCCCCCCCCCTCATGACAGACAAACAAATACGACGGCCCCCAGTCCCCGGCAGCTCCTCTATCCCTGGCCCAGGTAGCGGGCCAGGTAAAGGTGGAGTAGGGGGTGCTAGGAATCTCCGGCAGTTGCCCCGCTACCACCCCCAACAAAATCTGGCCCTGGCAACGCACAATATTCGAACTCTGAGGACCGACGAGAAAATTGTCGAACTGGAGGAAGAATTGAGCAAAATACGATGGGACATCATAGGACTATCTGAAATCCGACGAGAGGGACAGGATACGATAGTTCTGGATTCCGGGAACATGCTCTTCTTCCGGGAAGGAGAACGAAAGTCCCAGGGTGGTGTTGGTTTTCTCGTCCGCAAGTCACTCAACAACGTGATCAAAGTCGATAGTGTGTCGAGCAGGGTAGCATACCTTATACTCAGAATAACCGATCGTTATTCGCTGAAGGTCATACAGGTATATGCGCCGACCTCGACATACCCTGACGATGAAGTAGAGGCTTTGTATGAGGAGATATCCAAAGCCATACATTCCTCCGAAACATACTTCACCGTTGTTATGGGTGACTTTAACGCAAAGGTGGGCACACGGAATGTCGATGAGTTAAGAGTGGGGTCATATGGGTACGGACAGCGGAATCCGAGGGGCCAGCGGCTGGTCGACTTCATGGAGAAGGAGGAACTCTATTTGATGAACTCCTTCTTTCAGAAGCGACCATCCAGAAAGTGAACTTGGATGAGCCCAGATGGTGCGACCAAAAATGAGATCGACTTCATCATGACGACCAAGAAGCGAATATTCAATGATGTCTCCGTGATCAGCAAGGTGAAAACCGGTAGCGATCACCGTATTGTCAGAGGCACATTGAATATCAACATCAAGCTGGAGAGGTCACGTCTGGTGAAGTCCACGCTCCGTCCTGGTCATGCCCAAATCCAAAACCCCAATGACTTCTAACTCGAACTGCATAATCGCTTCCAGGGCCTAGCCGAAAGCGGAACTGTGGACGAAATAAACAATGGGCTGGTGGAAACTGTCCAAGCAGTGGCGTCCAAGTTCTTTAAGACCCCACCCCGAAAAAGACCTCAGAAGCTCTCAGACGAAACCATTAAGCTAATGAAAGACCGAACTGAGATGAGACTGCAATCTTCAGCTGATATGTCGGAATATGGCCAACTTAATAGGCGAATCTCGAAATCGGTGCGACACGATCTGCGCTCCTACAATACAAGATGTATTAGGGATGCAATTGAGCGGAACCAAGGCTCGAAAGTGTTCGCGAAGAATTCGTCTATTGGGAAGAGCCAAATGACGAAGCTGAAGATCGAGGATGGCAGTATCATTTCATCAAAGCCAGAGATTCTGAGAGAGCTCGAGAGGTTTTACGGACAGTTGTACACCTCGACACGACAGCCTATTGTCAGTACAGCTCAGGACAAGAGAGCGAAACTGACCCGACATTACACTGAGGACATCCCAGACATCAGCTTGTACGAGATTACAATGGCTCTGAAACAGCTTAAGAACAACAAGGCGCCGGGTGATGACGGAATCACGACAGAACTACTGAGAGCGGGTGGAAAACCGGTACTTTTAGTCCTCCAGAAGTTATTTAATTCCGTCATTCTCGAAGGTACTACGCCTGAAGCATGGCACAGGAGTGTGGTGGTACTCTTCTTCAAAAAAGGTGATAACACCTTATTGAAGAATTATAGACCCATCTCACTCCTGAGCCATGTGTACAAGCTGTTCTCCAGAGTCATTACGAACCGTCTCGAAAGCAGGTTTGATGACTTCCAGACCCCCGAACAAGCCGGTTTCCGTAAAGGCTGGAGCACCGTAGACCACATTCACACGCTCCGCCAGATTATACAGAAGACTGAGGAGTATAATCGGCCATTATGCCTAGCGTTTGTGGACTACGAAAAAGCCTTCGATTCAATCGAGACCTGGGCAGTATTGCAGTCCCTCCAGCGTTGTCATATCGACTATAGGTATATCGAAGTGATGAAGTGTCTGTATAGAAACGCCACCATGTCGATCCGATTACAGGACGAGAGCACGGAACCAATCCAACTGCAGAAAGGCGTGAGACAGGGAGATGTTATCTCTCCGAAACTGTTCACGAACGCATTGGAGGACGTTTTCAAGCTCTTGGACTGGAACGGATTCGGCATCAACGTCAATGGCGAATACATCACTCACCTTCGTTTTGCCGATGATATAGTCATCATGGCAGAGTCGCTGGAGGATCTCAATACGATGCTCAGCGACCTCAGTAGCCTTTCCCAACAGGTGGGTCTTAAAATGAACATGGACAAGACAAAAATTATGTCCAATGTCCATGTTGAACCCGTGCCAGTAGTCGTTGGGAACGATACTCTCGAAGTTGTTGACCATTACACCTATCTTGGACAGATTGTTCAGTTAGGTAAGTCCAACTTAGGCAAAGAGGTCGCCCGAAGAATCCAACTCGGATGGGCAGCGTTCGGGAAATTGCGTGACATCTTCTCGTCCAAGATACCACAGTGCCTCAAGACGAAGGTCTTTGACCAGTGTGTGTTGCCAGTGATGACATATGGTACTGAGACGTGGTCCTTAACTGTTGGCCTTTTGGAAAAACTCAGAGTCACACAGCGGGCAATGGAGAGAGCTATGCTCAGAGTTTCTTTGCGCGATAAAATCCGAAACGTGGATATTCGCCAAAGAACCAGAGTCACCGACATAGCTGTTAAAATTTGCAAGTTGAAGTGGCAATGGGCAGGCCACATCGCTCGAAGAACCGATAACCGATGGGGAAGAAAGGTTCTGGAGTGGAGACCACGAACCGGAAGACGCAGCGTAGGTAGGCCTCCCACTAGATGGACCGACGACATTGTGAGAGTCGCGGGCATCCAGTGGATGCAAAAGGCAGGCTGTCGTTCAGTGTGGAGGTTAAAGGGGGAGGCCTATGTTCAGCAGTGGACGTCTTCTGGCTGATGATGAATGATGAATGAATCCTGAAAAACTGTGTGACATGCTGTTTTATTTTATATTTTATGATTTTATGACGCTGCTATAGCATTTCCAATATTCCTGTAAATGTATACCTACCAGTACGTACGTGATGCACTTATAAAACACCAGGCAAAAAACATTTTTTTGTAAATTTTATCGTTTGTGAAAAGTCAAGGAACAAAAGGTGTTAAGTAGATGTAGTAGGGAAACAGCCTGGGAGTGGTTTTAGGTATACTAAAAATAACCCTGTATTCATCTTTATGTGTAGTTGTGTTTTCTCTGTTTAGTGTATGTCTTTGTGTTTATGTATTCATCTTTATACTAATACTTTTTCTAAACGATACTCAAATGTAGTTTTGAATTAAGCACAGTGACTTGGTAAAGACGTTGTTGGGGTACCTGAAACATACTATTCCCGGGTAGTTATTGCCTTCGAGCGTCACAGTGACGATTCCATTTGTCTTCGCCGCTCTCGAACAAGTATATTCCCGGTGGAGTTTTCAGAGCAAGTTACTGCGTCCGCGATAAGATAGAATAAGCCCTTTGCGCCCGTTCCTCATGAGTTCCTCGTGCAATCTAAGGACTTACACATTTACATAAAAATGTATTGAACGCCTTTAATTTGCATGCGAAAAATATTCATGGGATAATGTCGGATATCTCAGTATCTTATTTGTATTTTGCATGCCTCATTCTAAATAATGACTAACTAAAATTCGTTTTCCTGTACTCATGCTTAATAAGCATGATGTAATTGGAGTAACTGTTTATAAACTGAACAAAATACAATCTAACAGTATATAGGTACCTAAACAACATAGCCTATTAGACAAAAATTGTTAGATTTCCTATGCACAGACCGTTGAAGGTCTACAGATAAATCCAAAAGCTCAAGCCCACTACCAGTTGACAGCGTACATGCTGGTGGCATTACCACGCTGAATGGCAATGCTTGTGCGTTGAGCCATAAAAGCGCCAGTATAGCATTAAGCAGAAAGCACTGAATCTTTTTCAATAAAATTTGTATGAGACCACCTCTGAAATATGGCCTACCAACAAAAATGAATCATCAAAATCAATTTATAATTGTCGGAGTAATCGCGAAACAAATAACCTCCTACTTTCGTCGGTTAAAAAGACAGCACAAATGTAAAAATCATGGGTTATGTAGTTCCACATATTTTCACAAAAGTCTAAAAATAAGAAAGCTCTAGCGCTGTGATTGGTTGGAGGACATGACAAGAGGATCTGTAATCCTGAGACAGACGGCGAGAGCCACTGGCGGGCTTCATCAATCATAGAGTGGGAATGGATAGCACTATTTGAAATGCGAATGATTGTTGAGTGATATTGCTTCTGGATAATACAGCTGTAAGGATAGCTATTAAGGATCATGTGTATTCGTAAACTTATCGCATTTTAGATATTAGACACCGTTTTAAATGTTTATCGGGACTTATCACGTATTATTTAAAACACACGACAAACATAAACATTTAAAACATTTGTTCAAATCGCGAAAGTTTAAAAATTACTATTAGACACCGTATTCTTAACCCAATCGGAAAGTTTTGATTCGAGATCTTCATTCTCCGTCTCTGTCATCTACATTCAGGATGACCAAGATAAAATAAAGCTACAATATTATAAATTAGGAGTTGCAATTGCCGCCAAAAATATATTTAAGGATCTTTAATTTAATTTACTTCTACAATGCTAGATTTATGAATGATGAATGATTTGTTTAATTTTAATCTTAACGATGCTATAGCAGATCTTCATTTATAACTTTATGCCTTTATTCTTTGCGAGCCCGTTTCGCACTTCATCATCATCAGCCAGAAGACGTCCACTGCTGAACATAGGCCTACCCCTTTAACCTCCACACTGAACGACAGCCTGCCTTTTGCATCCACTGGATGACCGCGACTCTCACAATGTCGTCGGTCCATCTAGTGGGAGGCCTCCCTACGCTGCGTTTTCCTGTTCGTGGTCTCCACTCCAGAACCTTTCTTCCCCATCGGTTATCGGTTCTTCGAGCGATATGGCTTGCCCATTGCCACTTCAACTTGCAAATTTTAACAGCTATGTCGGTGACTCTGGTTCTTTGGTTTCGCACTTGGCCGGTTTTATTTCCTTTTGAGTTACGAAACCCTAAAAATTTGAGAGTTTCTGAGGGTAAGATTTTCACATAGATTTCACACAACAAATGACAACTTTGCTGTAAATACTGTATCCCTACAATTTAAAGCAAGGTAGGAAATGTTCCTTATACGGATTTTGCAAACAAGTTCCATTGTCACGTCGAGACGAGACAAGCCCAAGTTTGTAATTGCCGTCTCAGTATCCCAAACAATTATGATGTTATTATTAAGCACTTCATTTGGCAAGTAATAAAACAGTACCCGTGTTCAACAGGTAATAAGATACGATGACAAGGATCGCATTATCGCGCACGACGCAAAATCCCGAAAGTGGCTTGATTTATTGCCTGAAATATCCTTGACGCAGCTTTGCTCCCAAGGAATTATGTTTTAGCCGGGTGCCTATGAGCCCTTCTCTAAATATTGCCTGGTGTGCTTTATTTTTCTTTATTTCCACACCCGCAGAAAACATCCCAACAAATTATGATTCTGGCGACGGTTGACACAAAAAATAAGTTGAGATTTGTTGTGGTGAAAGATCCTTAAATTAATTTGTAATTTGGTCTCTTGACAGCGGTACAGGGACATTAATGATATTAGGTAAACACACAGAAAAGAAAAAAACATTACTTCTCTTTTCTGTGGGTATACCCAAAGAACTTGGACCTTACTGTTTTGGGGTACCCAAGTTCTATGAGTATACCAGTAAATTTAAAAAAAAAATTGCATAAATCAAATTGATCTGTAATAGCGTGAATGTCTTTTAACTTTATATTTTCTTGAGAAATAGTACACTGTTTTTAAATTAATTTTCAACTGTGTTTCTATAGCATTGCTGCCAAAATATTTTTTTAAACAGCCGAGTGCCAAGGCCATCATGCCGCTCATCTGATGGTAAGCGTCAGACATGCACACATAAATAAAGGTTGCAAGTTACGCACTCAACTTAGAACAAGAAGCTCTTGCAAGAGCATGGTGTACATATGATAGGTACGTGCATCATTCTCTACCTGCTCAACTTGGATGAGTCTTGTGCAAGAAGCCTTAATGTCACCAAAACGTATGAACTTTATATCTGAACATTTCAAGTTCAACTGTCTAATTGTTTGTTTATTTAAATTTAGGCGCACAAATACTCAAATAACTTCATTATCTAGTCAAGTCTCGCTAAGTAAATTATCGCTTGTTTAGATAATAACGAAGTAAACAAATAAATAAACCAAGTCACCTTCATCTATTCAATGGGATATTAAAATGTATTTCATCGAAATAATGTTTCACCCGCTGCTGGTTAGATGATAATAATTTGATTTTAAATGATTACCATCAATTACTGTGGTAGTGTGTATAAATACAAGAACATTTTTATGTATACTCTACTAATAATTATAATACCTTAGACATGTACATTTGTCAAAGAATAATACATATTATTTTGAGATGAGACAGGATAATGCAGATGTCTTTTCATGCCGTCATAACGAGTTATCTTTATATTACTGCAAAACATTAGTTTGAAATGCCATAAATCCTGTTTTTAGCATTTTTAAATGAATTAGGTGCCTAAAACCTTCTTATGGATAGGTAAATGTTTGATAAATAAATCTGTGCTATAAAATTATCTGTCATATTTTCGCTGATGAAGTTTTCATATTTTCATATTGTATTTTAACCGACAAAAGGAAGAGGTTATCTATTCGACTGTATATTTTTTTTGTATGTTTGTTACGCGATTACTCCGCCAATTATGAGATTTTGATAATTCTTTTTTGTTTGGTGATATTTCAGAGGCGCTTTTTGAGAAATCAACAAAAAACAAAAATACACAGATGACGTTTTGGTATGTGGTTTCATCAAAAGTTTTGATGAGGACTTTCAATTTCTGTTTTAATTGTATTTTTTTTTTCTTTTTGTTTAAGTTTGTACATGTAGGTATAGCCTTGAAGTCGGTTTATTTTCTCCTAAAAAAATATTATTTTAGATCTGGTTGGACTTTCTTTGGCTTTAGAATAATACCATAAATACGGTCAAATATTTATTTAATAATTAGAATTTTTAGAAAAAAAAGAACCGACTTCCCTACATTACAACACCTATACCTACATTTACAAACTGACACTAATAAAAAGTTGAAAATATTGTTTAATATTACGACTGAAATACTTTGTATCCATGGTCATGAAAAATTTAACGATAATCATCAGGGCCCGGTCGCCATGGAGACACTTCTTTCTTTTTTTGAAGTTCTGTTGTAGGAACAGTTCCTCTATGTTCGCTGTTCAGTTGACAGCGTCGCTAGTGGAGAACAAAGTATGAAATTCACCAAGAAATAACTGTAGTTCCAATTTTGCCCACCTTAACAGCTAAGTTGGTGGCATGTACAATGTTTACATTGTACATTGAATTCGTTACTTATTATCATGTTTTTGTAGATTTTTCAAAAAGCGCTGATTCAATGTCGATAAAAAAATTATGGGACCACCTATGAGATATGATCTACCAACCAAAAAAAGAATCATCAAAACCAATTCTAAATTGGCGGAGTAATCAGGTAACAAACATACATTAAAAAAACATACAGTCGAATTGATAACCGCCTCTTTTTGGAAGTCGGTTAAAAAGATAATTGCTATGCCACAAGCTTCATTTATGGTTTCATAGAAATTTATTGAATAGAATTTGTGAAAATTTAGTAAAGTTTTAGGTGTCATAAATATAGCAATTTGTTTTCTCAAAAACATGGATCCAACTTACAAGAGAAGAAAAATGTTTCGTACGAAGCGAAGTGACACGCGCACCTGTGCTCGCTGCCAACTTTAGATATCCAATTTTACTAAATAAATGACACGTCATGCAACGTCGGTCGCAAAATTTAAAATTAATCTACAAGTTATATACCCTCCGATTGGTAACTAATTACCATCCTTATCCGAATCCATGTTAGCTTAATACTTATACTTGGCGCCTAAATTATTTTAGACGCCTACTTTATCAAATTGGCTTCACTATAAGCTAAAAATAATTACTTAATATATAAAACAAATTACTTAATATATAATAAGTACAGGGTTTATTTTGATGCGTAGGTACATTTTTATCATGCAATCAATATCGTTATTAAATCATATTTCATTAATGTTTTTTTTAAATAAATACTAGGCTTGCGGTTGACCGCCAATTCGCCTCATGTATTTTTTTGTATCATATGACACCAGCCAAAAAAGAATAATTAGTACAATTTTTGCGGACCCTAGGCTCTACTGCGAGGCTCAACTGGTTACGGGGCCGGTAACTAATAGAGCGACTGTATGGGCGCTGCGCGGGCGCGTTTCAGGAGAAGTTATTTTGACATTTTTGACAGGTAACAAGGTTACGCATAAAAAATGTACTAAGCCGGACTGCATATACGGCCTGGAAGGAGTTCATTAAACCCATCATTATGATCGATAATTACAATGACCTCGTTTCAGCTTAGTACCACCGTTCGGTATAACCCTGTATATATGCAGTTTAGTTTTAGTAGATACTTAAAGATAAGACATACTTATAACTACTTAGGACCATGACATAGCTTCATAGAGCCTATCTTTCCCCCGAGCCTTCTATGAATATGAATGCCCATAAAACAATTTCAATTCAACCTAATACTACTAATAGTGCTATCCACTGCCACAATAAAAACTAAATTTAGCGGTAACAATAGCCTATTTACATAATTTAGTACGCTATAAACACAGACTAAAAAGTTGGTGCTATAGTTTTGCTAAGCCTAAAATATAAGGCGAACCGTCGTACCGCGCGTACTTACCGTCTCGCACGCAAGCCCGCTCAGGCGAGCATAACTAGTAGATTACAGTGACTTGTTCACTTCGATTCACTTTACACTTGAAGTGGGCCGTGTAACAAGTCCACGCCCTCGCCGGGGCGCAGTCTTCAATCCTTCCGCTCGTATACACAACACATAAAAGAAAATTTATAGCCCGATTAAGACCCTTCGAAGGGCCCCCGCAAATGTTCTACGCCGTCATTTGCTAAACCGCTAGTTTGCCAAAACTTCACATTTTGTACCTATTAGGTATCTACGACGTTGTCTGCTATCACTTAATGGTCTACTAGAATTGATGGTCATGATCATGGTATAGAGAACTGTGTTTGGTAGCCTCCTTATGAAAGCCAGGTACCAATCCCAGAATAAACGCGTTTACCATGTTCGACCACACCGTCACTTACCATTCGGTAAGCTGTAGTCAAACACCTTGCCTGGCAACCATAAAAAGATAATCAAAAAATATTTAAAAACAAACTTTTGGGAGTCCACCATATTGAATTTAGTATGAGTTCATTTTATTTTTCGTATTCTTCTCAGCAACCCCTTTATTTGATACCCATATCATGAGGGTGTATAAAAATAACTGCCCCGCCATCTTTGGGAGTCCGCCATATTGGATTTAGAATGACGTCACTTAGCTAACCATAAATTGTCATATTTGTCATGCAAACTAAACGTGTATGCAAAATTTCAGCTCAGTCGGTTGGAGATAACTATTTAAAATAAATTCTGTTAAATTCAATTGTAAGATTTGACCAATACTAACAAGGCAAGCTAAATAAAAGCATGTAAAAATATGAAGAAAAAGACCTAGTTCAGTATGGAGAAACAAAATGAGATCTTAATCGTTGCCATGCTATATGAAGTAGTTTTACCTAAGTGTGTTGCCATGCTCAATAGATACATACAGGAAGATACATAAATATTATACCATGTGCAACGTTCTTCACTTACTTTTTTCTATTTTCTTGTTACTAAATGATGCTTACTTTATTTCCATTCATTTTTACGGCCCAATTATTATTGATGTTCTTGATGGCATTTAAAACAGTCCGAAATTGCAGTTCACATTTTAAACTATGCACATTGAGATACATGTATAATGCTGTAATTACATTTACACCCCATGTTATTTCGATGCATGTTGAAAATGTACGTATATATTGAAAATAATCCAGCGGCTGGCTGCGGCGGGAACACGGCAGACGAGCGAAGCTGAGGGATTTTCTTAAAGACTCTGGTCTTTTCCAATAGATACTGGTATTTGCTGAATCCTCGATTGCGAGCTTAGACATTCAATTTAACTTACTGCACGCTAACGGAGATTCGTGATTGCGTTTCTAGACTTTCTTATTGAAATGTATACACACAATAATATGTTGATTTATCTCAGAAATTGCACGAAACATGTGAAGTTTAGAGTTATTTCTGAGAGTTATTGCAATTTCTTTGCTGATTGCAATTTATGATTTGAGGGTGACTTCAACATACAACGGCAATAAACATACTAATATCATAAATCCGGTTTTTTTTTAATCACTTCTGGGCAAGCGCCTTTATTAACTAAACAAAATACAAGCTAAAACTAAAACTACAAATACAGTTAGACTGCCCACAGACCGTTGAAGGTCTAAAGACAATCCAAATGCTCAAGCCCACTACCAGTTGGCAGCGTACCCAGCATGCTGGCGACATTACCACGTTGAATGGCAATGCTTATGCGTTGAGCCAGAAACACGCCAGCATTTTGGTCACGCGTCGCATTAACCAGGCGCTCTGAAAGATTTTTGAAAATGAGGTGAGCTCCCGTTCCCCAAGGGCCCAATGTCTCGACCCCAAACGCCTCAAATATGTAACCACTGCCGAGGTTAGCATATTTGCGTCGCTTGTGCTGCTCTGCCGAATTGGCAGCCACGCCAGCCCTACCCTGTGTCTCAGGAAGATGTGACGGCGCCAAAGTATCGACACACGTTGCGTCCCATACAAGGGGCCACCCCAACCTCCAGGGCATAAGTGTCATACCGTCAGGCCTCCTTCCATCGTCACGCGCAAGACCACTCGGTTCAAGCACAGCTGCGACATTGGCGGTGGAAAGAGCCCTACGTATGATGTCGTTCAGGCTAGCGTGTCGGCCAATACGACCAGCGCTTCTCGAGCAAGAGAGACCATGGTGACCGAGCTGGTCAACAGCAGTACCACACTGACAGCGATGGGCCTCACAGCACCTTGCACCCAAGCGTAAGCTGACAGCTAGACGAAATGCGGTTGGATCTAAAAGGCTACCAAGGTGTTAAAAGAGGGCATAGCTTGCAACCAAAGTCCCGATTCCCAAACAGAGACAGCAAGAATACGAGCGCGATCTGCAACACTAGGACACGTATCTAGTAGCGATTTCCGTGCTAGTTCGCAGATCGGCCGATCCCACAGTCTCTGGGAAGACAACTTCCTGGGAAAATCGGTATTTGGACAAGCAAGCCTCCAAGCATTCATTGCCTCTTTCGAATGAGATACAACTACATCGGAAGGGCCTAAAGAGGGTGCAAGGATTTTTTCTATTAATTTATGAGTACTATAAAATGAGGACAAGAATGCCAGTAACGCAACACTTGAAATTTGGCGGACCCCTAAGCCTCCTAACCTTACAGGTAGTGAGGCTTGTGACCAAGTCCTGTCACTCAAATCAACATTAAAAACCGATATTAGAGTTTCCTTTACGACATTGTCTAAGCTCGAAAGGAGCTCACCGTGTTTCCACAGTGGACTACATCGTAAAGTGTACATAAATTTAGGAACAAACAAACAGTGTCTGATAATTGTAAACGCCATATGGGCGTTAATTTTGAGTAACCTGTCGGAAGAACCCATAAAATTTTGAATTTTTTCTTCAACAAAAGGTGAAAAGGACTCATCTAATATCGGTGAACCCAGGAGTCGGAGCGAACGCCTGTCTAATGATTTTATATTGGGAGCTAAATCATTAAATTTTTCAATAACCACAATTCAATAATTCCGTTTTTTTGTGTTTGTACCCACTCGACTTCAACATCAACTTCAGGTGCGTTCGGATAGCCCCTTGGTGGCAAAAATAACTGTTACAAACGCCAATAATGATCACATGTAGCGTTCGTTTTGGGAATGTGTGTGCAAAAGTGGCATTATTAACTGTTTTCGCTCACCGTTCGGATAGGTCGAAAACAGCTAAAAATTCCATCGTAATCTGCCACTTTTTTTTTTTTTTTTTTTTTTTTTTTACATCGGACTAGGCTAACGTTTGACCGCGATCTCGCCTGATGGAAAGCGATGATGCGGTCGAAGATGGAGCACGTTTGCCCAGTAGTAACCTATTAACCCTAGACTTGAACACTCCAAGATTGTAATGACCCACTTTTGACCCACTTCGCGACATGGGGTCGTTGTGATCGTTTTTTGACATTAAGATTTTGATGTTTGTTTTTCGCGGTGTTTTGGTGTTTTGTTTGCGCGCGACTGTAAAAATTCTTCAGTTTCTCGTTTTACGACTATAGCGTTCGTTTAGGGTAGGGATCAAAAGTAGCAAAAATTGCAAAATTCTCAAACCGAACGCTTTACATCAACGCCAATTTTGACAATGCTAAAAATGCCATCATAGCCTATCCGAACACACCTTTCGTTGAAGGTCTGAAGACAAGCCAAATGCTAAAACCCACAATTTTCATATTTTTTTTAAATAGAATAATTGGCAAACAAGCTACGGGCTACTTGATGGTAAGTGCGTCACCGCTGCCTATAGACACCTACAATACCCGGGGCATTGTCAGTGCGTTGCCTACCTTTGAGGACTCTATTCACCCTTCGTTTGAAGCAGTCCAAACTATACTTCGGAGGAAAAACCGAAGGTGGTAAGCCATTCCACAACTTACAGGTACGTGGCAGAAACAATTGATCAAATCGAACAGTATTTTTTAATTTTTTTTTTACTTGTATTGTTGGCCTTTTGGCCTCTACAGTTGGATCGATCTAACAGTGCGAGACTTCCACGCATCTATAATGTGCGGATGGCATGACTACTAGTTGACAGCACACCCAGCATGCTGGTGGTATTACCACGCTGAATAGAAATACTTAGGATTGAATACAATATTATTTTTACAGTTAAATAATAACTCTTAAGAAACAATTCAGTGATGATGTTACATGTGTGATGTTTACCAAATTATTGGTTCCTATTAAATTTAGGCGGAGTTGAAGCAATTGTAATGCCTTTCTGTAGGTCGTGTCAAGTATAATAAAGGCCTCGCTCGGATTCGTTGCTTCTACAGGACAAAAGTAAATGAGAATTGCCCTTAATTGGAATTGTAAATGAGTCTTGCGGCGCTTTCTTGTCGGTTGAACGCTCGTGCCGCCATCACAGTAGAATAAACTGTGATGATTTCATTAAATTAATTCTCGTTGCGAGAAGACCACGGCCGTCAACTTCAATTGGAAGTCCCCCTCGATTCGTACCATCTTCACGCTCATTTGAGTCTCCTCATGTCCTACAACGGTACAATTAGACTCATTAACGTTCTTTTCCTCGAAAAAGTGTCCTTTTAAAAAGCAAATTACCCTTTTGTAAAAGGAAATCAAGTGGGGGAAAAAGAATTAGCTGTCGGCATTTGGTGATTTGTTCAGTGGAGCGCAATTAGTGTTTTTGCGACGTTTTATTCGTAATCTAATGGTCTACAAAGAGAGGTTTTAACTTACATTGGTAGTTACATTTTGTACGTTATATTCGGTATTATTACTGATATTTTATAATACCACAAATGTTACGTAAAAATCGTATTTGGTTTCTTCGGTGATATTATTTAGCCTGGGTACAAGTAACCTTTAAATAATGTCAATCTATGTTTAACAAATTCATTATAGTTACGTAATCAAGCTGTTGACATAATTACTAGTGAAGTAAATCGTTTGGTTTTACCCGACGACGCAAAGACAAACAGGGCCTTGTAGAGACATAGGTCCTTCTATAAGGCCCACAACAAGGCAATAAAACAGTAATTGTGCAAATTTTCATGCAGGTAATATCTACTTATTACTATAGAAGTTAGAAGGTTCTATAGAATTAGGATGGATGGACAGATGGACAGACAGACAGACGACAAAATTAAATTATAAGGGTTCCTACAGAACCCTAAAAAGTAAGAGTTGGAACATATTTTTGTTCGGGCGTCCTGTTTGAGTACTACTCATATTTATGTTCCGGTAAAAATACCTTTGTAGCGTTGTAGCGACATCAAAAAAGGGTATACTACGTTATCCTAATACTCCTGTTTTTTGTGTTACTCTTTATCGTCTATAGTAAACCGATATTAATGTTTCTTTTAATTTTAATATGCTTTATCTCGGACCCCACTGAAGATGAAGTATACCGACGACATCAAAAAAAAAAACCACTAGAAACGAGTGGATGAGATCGGGGAGAGTGGTATAGACAAAACCCACTGCTGGAGGCCAGCAGTGGGTTACTCAGGGCTGAATATGATGATATCTCGAGGCTGGTCCAATGTAAATTTGAAAGAACTATTCAACCTCTAATAGAGGACATTTAATGTATACCATATTGAACTTCCCCTGAAGTTGTGATGATTTTATAAAAATTAATTACTTATTTTAAAGAAATGAACTTGTTGAGGTTATTACTTCAAATTGATGTAAGCATTATACCTACCTACTTGAATGAACGGTCTAATTCTGATCAGCAATCCCCTTTTCAAAGTTTGTCGCCTCATCTTCCTAATTTTACTCCTGAATATATTCGGAAATGTCGAACTGGAAACAAGTTCGATGGGATTCGTTACATAAGAGCCAATGCTGTTTATCTAGTAGGGTACACCTGGTGCCTCCACCTTCGTCAAGGGCTGACGGGGGTCCGGCGCATTAGTCACAACTGTGTAAGACATGTTCTATCCGAAAGGATAAAAAAAACTTATAAACAACCTTTCCGAAAGTTTCAGATTACATTTGGACGCTAACCCTTCCATTTTTAGGGTTCGCAACCAAAGCGTGTATACGGGGCCCTATTACTAAGCCTACGCTGTCTGTCTAGCCGTCCGTCTGTCCTACCTTTTAACAGCTGCATCTTTCGAAACGTAATAGATAGCCAGTCGAAATTTTTACACAATATGTAATGTTATGGTGGATTTACAAAGGTGGCTCGCGCACTACCACTACAAAATACAATAATTATCAATTTAAAAAACCGACTTTAAAATTAATAAAATATGGCATTACGATTCGGTGAAAGAAAATGAGGTCATCCAAATAACCCAATTACCAGTTATAACTTGGTAATGAACAGACATTTGTCACCGACTCGCACTTGACCATTATTTATTATTATACTTTATAGTGTGTACCATTTTTACATTAATGATAATACAAAAATACGTCAAAAATGGTAATACGTATTACAAGCGTCAAACTTGGTCTTTTTTGAAGTCGGTTAAAAAGGGACATTGTTGGTTGCGCGTAAGAGCTTCATGAGCACAAGGGACATCCTTCAAAATGACTTTACCAGATAACTAACTAATTTTGTTTATTTAGGCAACTTTTAACGGCAGCCGTCGTCGGATTAAAGCATAAAAATGTTACAGCTAAGTTATTTCATATTCATCACCTAAGGGTTTTGTTAACTTTGTACTTTTATTTCTGTGAAAATTACGTTAAAGCTTTATCTGCTATAAAAAGCCGAAGCTAACGTCAGACGCCATTCTTCAATCCATTTTATTTATACAAACTTCATGGGTATTTCTAATTCATTATTCTGAAGTTTGTCATCAAAGGAATAAAAAATTCAAAGTGAAATTAACCAAATAAGATCGGGGTAAAAAGTTTCAGTTATTTAGATTTACAAAACAAGCTTTATAGTAGATTCATAATTTAAAATGAATCCTAATTATATTAAAATAAGATTGAAATTGAACTGTACTTAAGACATGTTTTAATGGTCTATCGGAACGTAATCGCGCATTTGAACTGATTAAGTAAATATACCTCTCCACGTCTCGACCGTGTTGAAGTCCTGAAGACAGCTGTAACTAGCTAGCAGCTGTAACTGTAGCTAGTAGGTACGAGACGTAAGAGTTGCATGTTATGATTATTTATGTATGTTATGTAAAGACGTAAGCTGAGATTTATCTATTAATATAGACAATTATGTTAGCATACTCGTAGGTAAGTTTCCGGACTATAGTATATTTTACTTGACTGTTTAATCAAAAACTATAGTAAGTATTACTAAAAAACACGTTAAGTATATAACTCGATGAATATCAAAACAAATTACAAAACAATCTATAGGAAAAATGGCATATATCATACCTACTCCGCGCCGCGTAAGTATGATGTTTGTAGTCATTCAGCTAGATGGCTGTCAGTATAATTTACGCCTTAAAAGACACTTTCTATTTTCTGATATTCATCAGGTCAGTTCGATAGTACCAAATTATTATGTTGTCATCTGAATTACATGTACTTACAAAGTTTCAAATCGATACGACAATTAGAAATGGGTTATAATCGACTTCCAAGATTTGATTACATTGTTAATTAGTTAGTTAGTTACAAGTGAAGATATTATAAAGGTTGTAAAAACGCAATTATCCTATACGTCGGTGTACGTATAAGTAATAAGGTGACCATCAACTATTTGAATGTAATGAAGGAAAGCATATGTGAGGGAAACAATAAGGCAGAAAGTGAGTCTGCCTTATTGTTAAGAAAGACGCAAAGAAGGAAATCAGTACAGGCGTTGCAGAATTGTGGTGACCACAGGTGGTGACCAACAGCTCTGGAACCATGTAATCTGCTAGGTAATCCACACAGGAAAAGAACAACTAAATATTTGGAATAAAACAACAGACTGCAAACACGCAAAAGTTTTCTACCCATCGATAGATAGGAGAGTAACTAACAACTAAGTTGAACCTCCGTCTTATGATAGATACCATCACAGGTCACTGTGAACTGTACAATCACTTGTACAAAATTGGAGCTACAGGAAGTTCTCTGTGCCGAGGCTGTCTACAGGAAAACGAGACCATGGATCATGTACTACTGCACTGCAAGGCCAAAGAAGTCGAGACTCCTTGAAGAAACTTCACTACAAATCTCCAATACCACAACAGCTGGCGAAATAGGGGTACGTACAACAGTTTAGTCTGCGACCCAAAACCGTGCTTCGTTATTTTAAGGAGCTCAGCTGGTGCATTTTGTGAACTGTGCATTTGCCCCTGCCAACCTATCCTAGGTTGGTAGGGGCAAATACACAATAAGCGGGATGTCAGTGCAGGTCTTATCACCCTCACCTAAAATATAATTATTATACATAGGTGCACGTATAAGTAAAAAAATTACCAACAATTATTTTAATGAAGGAAAACCAAAGCTGTTTTACCTATATGGTGGGTAGATAAGTAAGTGTCTCGGGTTTCTAACCGCGGACGCCAGCACCAAATTTCGGACACAATCAGAAAACTAGAGCACGGGAAAAAGGACGGATGTCACCCTACCTACCTATTAATGTATAAGTTATTTCGTTGCCCTCATTCGAGTCGCTCTCTTGAGCAAATGTTTCTATCAATTTCTTACGCTTCTTGCATTGTGGATGGCTTTCTGGCGTACGACAGCAAAATTAAGTGTCTGTATCTTTCTTTCTGTTCAGTTCAGAATGACAAGTTCGATGACGAAGCTTTGAAATTTTAATTCATGTTATCAAATAATCCTTTGATCGTATGACCCTATAACTAAATTTTACCAGCTTTACTAATTTTACTGGCTGGTTTTCTTGGGTAAAGGTGCACTTTTAAGAGTAGGTAGCTGCATATTTAATTGTTTCATAAGTTTTTATACCCAAAAAGAAAGCTGCAGTACTTTGATTTATCAGACTACTAATAAACTTTATGTAGATAAAAAAAATTAAATACCTGTGAAGATTATCTTGAATAGCTAGTGATGCGGTTATAGGTAAGTACGCGACAAAATTTTACCGAAAATCAATTTGCCCCAGCCCCAGTTAAGTGGCTTGTCAAAACTTCTTCTCGCACACGGCATTCCCTTTTGATTTATGACTTCGATATGTCAATTTAACGTCACTCAGTATGATTTATAAGGTCATGTAAGTAACCTTACTTGTGAGTGTCAAATTCTATATATAAAAACAGGTGTTTATTTATCTATTTATTCATAGAAATTCGGGTGGCTCAGATATAAGTAGTTGTTTGCCCCAAACTGAGACCTTGAGCCTTTCACCGATTTTGCCCATATTTTAATTTAAAATTGTATTGAAATGAACTACTTCTTTACAAAATTTCAAAAAGACCGTATCATAGATACCTTTAGTCAAGTTATCGTTGAACAAATATACAATATACTAACATACATAGAAGCACCGACTTATCTCATTAGAATCTGAGACCTTTGCTCGGTAAATTTAAGTGTATGCCACCGCTGAATGAATGCGTCTGAGAGTTGCCATAACATTGTAAAAAAACTGAACCAAAACAGTAAATTCTAATCACTTTTACTAGCTGGTAATCCAATGTACTACGCTTAAATATTAAAAGTTTTTTTTCAAATCCAGATTTTTACAATATTATTGCAGCTGCTAGACGCGTTGTCTTACCACCTGCACTGTAGGAAAGTAAGTAATTGGGGTTACAGACAAACTTCTGGGCAGAGGTTACATGGAGGCTGACGAAACGGCCGCTCATATGCTGCTAGAATGTAGCAGTGTGACACGCTATGTCGATCTTTGGAATGCTTGGGGAGGCCTGCGTCGGTGACTGTCAGCTGCTGGTTTTCCTGAAAAACACCGGAGGCTGAACTAGCTACAGCCAAGTTATTAATTTATTCATCAACAGAACGCTTAGAGTTACGCCAAAGCGCATAATTACTATTAAAATAACAAAATATTAAGTATTGTACACACTTAACTACTAAGAAATAACCCTAAATATAAGGCAACTCTATTATGTTAATACAATTTCCTTGATACTTCATATAGTTACACAAAACAGTGCCAAAATACTGCCCTAGTTGTAGAAAACTCCTGCTTACCAAAGATCAGTTAGATAATTATAGGAGGCAAGTAACAAGAAAATACAGGATAAAAACGACCAAGTGCGAGTCGGGTTCGCACACTGAGGGTTCCGTACCACCACATAATATAAAAAACACTGCAAAAAGACTACATCACGGTCATGCTAAGTTTGACGCTTGTACGTATTACCGCGTTTACATTAAAGCAAATACAAAATTACGATAAAAAAATATGTTTGTTGACGGCACAGGTATAGTTTTACTTTTTGACTTTTTAGTTAATCCGCCGTAACATTATATATTGTGTGAAAGTTTCACCTGGCTATCTTTTTTTTATAAAAAGAGCGGCAATAAAGCCTGATAGCAAGCAGAAACCACCACCTGTAACACTAACGGTGTTGACGGTGCTTTGCCAGCCCGGAGAGGTAGTTGTAGACACCCTTTTTGAAACGCTTCATGTTGAAGCTTGGCGGGAAAACATTTGGGGGAAGGATATTCCATACCATGCAGGTCCGTGGAATAAAGAAGAGGAGAAATTATAAAGGAGCGGAAAAATCGAATGCTGTGGGATTTCCATCTTTGCAAGATGTGGGGTGAGCTTTTTGACAGTGTCGAGATATGCGGTAGGTATCTATTACGGCTCGAAAGATACAGCCGTTAAAAGGTAGGACGGACGGATGTACAGATGAACAGACAGCGTGCCTTAATAATAGAGTCTTGTACACAACTTGTGGATACGGAACCCTAAAAATATGATTTCCGAACACAAAAGAAAATGCACTTGTCAGTACCATATTCACAGCTTGCGCATAAATGCAGTCACTCCAACTTTCTGACAATAAAATCATAAACAACGTGAAATCCCAGTAAGTGCCTTAAAGGTGGAGTGAGGTAAATAAATAAGTGTGAAGCTAAACAATATTTTCCATTAGTGTCATAAAAGGTAATATTTCGAAATAACCGCGAGGCTGGGGCCATATCCACGTGTGATAATGCGCAGTAACATTTTATAAGGGATCTAAATGCGAGCAGATGGCACAATGCGAATCGTTGGTAGTACTTCCCGGCACGGCCGCAATCTGCCATTACATTTTATGCAAACAGTTTCGAAATCATTTCGTTTGTACAATTTCCAAAATAGGACCCGTATAGGAACCACCTCGCAAATAAAACTCGTTCGGTTCCCGGCAGTCACCTCAAAACATATCTCTAGAGACGTCTGGATGTAATTTGAAAATATCTAATTCACGACAGTTTGAGCACGAACACGGTCTCGATTACGTTGAAATGAAACGTAGGATAGAGGTAAAGCCGATGTCGCTTTGTGATGCCGTTCCGATAGTGAATCACCTTCCTTATTGAGCGCTTGAAAATGGCTCACTTCCCGCCCGGTGATACGCAGTAACAAACAGACTTGAAATATCAAGCGCTACCCATACTCGCCGCTTTCCAATATTGTTTGTTTTACTCTCATATAAATAGACTTTTTGCCATTTGGCCCCATATTGTGAAAGTGGGTCGCATTTGTTATTTAGAAATTTCAATTTGAAACTCCGTAGAGAATAGGAATAATTACCTAGCAGCGAGGTTATATTATTTAACGTAGCTCGTTCTTCTGCACATTTACAACGCTTTCCTGAAACAAATTATTTTCTTGGTAATAATTCACCGCGTATTAACAAAAACTTGCCTGGAAAAAACAAGTGAGATTTTAAATAAGTATAATTGAAAAATTCTTCGTATGTTTCTAAATAAGTGAAAACAAGTACGTTATTTTTTTGATAATTAATTTTACGTTTTTCGCGTTACGAGAGAGTACGCATAATCAATATTTTTTCCAGTGAATATTAAACAATGTTAAGAGCATTGTCTTTTTTATGCTATTTAACATGTTTTAGTTATAATATGTTCCAATACATACTTATAAAAGTTGAGTAATAGACAAAACAATAATAATTTTGTCATTAATTTTAAATAATGAAAACTTGTTTGCATCAACATGAGAATAGGGTACCGGACTGATTACCCATGTTTTATTATCCCATTAATGATATCTTTGATTATATTATTATATAGGTACTTAATTTGGATCTGCCTTAAGCTTAAGCTAGTACCTAGTACCGAAAAAAAGTCTGCGAAAAACTGAAGGGGGCAAGGTAAATACGTATTGCAGTCACTCACATATTCTCACCAGTTCTACAAACGCACACTTCAATATTAGGCCATTGGAATTAGACCAAAAAATTAGATGAATCGGATTTAATTGCTACAAAAGGTTTTATTGTCTTAAAAGCTTTATTTGTAGCCCAATATGACTTCCCTAGGTTTTCCTCCTCGGGGGAGTTGTGCATAAGTGGTGGGGGGTCAAAATGTACCCCCAGAAGGGGTATTTTTGAGGTTTTACGATAATATCTCGTGAAGGACTAACAATATTGAAACATGGTTTTACTATGAGTTGTAGGGCATTAAATTCTGCGTTGAATGAGACTAGACGCATATTTTTTAGACCACCCATACCCGTACTAGTGCTCATCAAAGTTGGTCCAATTTTACATATTTTTGAAAAAATATCGTTTTTACTTCAGTTTTTTGGCTATATTATCTAAACTTCTTATTATCTCTCATTCAGTAGTCTAAACATAAATTATAGAGAAATAAATTCTACGTTTGATGAGATCAAAATTAAATTTTTAGACCACCCCTTGTTAGAAATAAAAACGATATTTTTTCATAAATATGTAAAATTGGACCAACTTTGATGAGCACTAGTACAGGTATGGGTGGTCCGAGACACATATTTTTATTCACATTGGCGCCAAAACTAATAAACCGGAGTAACATACGCACTTCATTGAAACGTCTTCGAAAAAAAATACATTTCCAGGTGGCTTATAATAATAAGCAACGCGACTACATAGCTGATTATCACAACTATGCTCATCACAGGACACCATCAGGAAATGACAATTTTTTTTTGTTCGTAAATAATATTGTAACATAACCTCTATGCATTCGCCTCTCTTTAGTGGAAAACACAATAAAACCTCTAAGCACATTGAAAATATTGAACGCGGTACAAGATAATCAGAGGAGACTAAAATTGGCGACCAATCACACTAACGGTATGTTGTATTTATTTGTAGCCTATTGATTGTTTGTTGTTATTTGCTTAGGTATTGAATTCTGAATTATTTTAGTCAAGGTGGTAGGTACGTTTTGTACTGTATGGCGGGAAATTCAAATTATAAACAGTTTTCTTGTCCCTGTAGCTAGGCCGGTAGTTAATTTAAATGACACTGTATTTGCGCAAATCATTGTTTTTTTTTCAAGGGAGAGGAGGTCTATACCCAGCAGTGGGTTGATACAGGCTGATGATGATGATGATGATTGTTTTTTTTTACATTATTATGTACAGTTATTCATCAGTAACGCACCATATTACTTACATTTTCAATAAACTATTTAAAATAGCAAAAATTTGTTTATCGACAAATGTAAGTAATAATGTGCATTAGAGATTTACACAATTTGGTTAATAATAATAATAAATTTGCGCAAACACCATGATCGTTTACAATAATTCCCCAGCCTAGCTACAAGGACAAAAAACCTTTTGAAATTTGAATTTCCCGCCATATGTGAAACGTACCACCTTAACCACTTTTTTCTTATTATAATTCCGTTTCGTGTACGGTTACCTGGAAGCTTTGATTACTGGAAGCTTTGATTAAAGCCTGGAAGAGATTGCTTTAAGCGATAAGGCCGCTTGTTAAAAGCCTATACTATACAATCGTTTTATTGTAATGTATCTGTTATCCTTATCTTTGTGGTTTTTTTAATAAAGTTTTATCTCTAGCATTTTCCTAGAAGCGTGTTCTTCCAATAAATGGACACATTAATTGTTTGAGAAAACACTATAACATTACGTACAAATGTTCAGTTCATCAGTTCAGTTATTGATTCATAATAATGTTGGTATTCCAATAAATAAGTTTTCACACTTCAAAATCAATTCGAATACATTTATTTTATATTTTTTTATTTTGTTTGAAATGAATGAAAATTTTACTTTGCATTTTGTGATGTTATAAAGACGTTATTTACTTTTTTCGTACTGCTTAGATCTTAAAAAATAATTTTTGCATTTTGCTTCTGCAATTTTTTTATACGCGAGCGAAATGTATTATCCACGAAACTTTGGATCTTAATACAGAAAAGAACTCATTACATTATACATCTATCAATTATTTCGCTCCACCTTTAGTGTTATCTATACTAGTATTATTAAGAGGAAAGATTTGATTGTTTGTTTGCATTGAATAGGTTCCGAAACTACTGAACCGATTTGAAAAATTCTTTCTCTTTTGGGAAGCTACACTACCCCCGGGTGACATAGGCTATATTATATTTTTTTAAATAGGGATCCTTACTAAAACTCTAATAATGTAACCCAAGGTGTAAAAAAATAAGACTTACACCCGTGCGAAGCTGGGGTGCCTTGCTAGTCATTTATATAAGGCGTTACGGGTAGGAAATACTTTATTTAGAGGATACAACGATAGACAGAATTCTTACCAAATAAAGCTAAAAACATCACCTAAGTAAATACCTAATGAACGATGAATGGATTTCCTTTCAAGATTAATTTCCCGATCGCGACATGTAGAATTTTCCTGTCCGTGTAGTGGGCGGCGCGGGGCGAGACGTGGCGAGGGCGGGCGGTCGGGCGCCGAGGGTAATCGAATGTCATACGCGGTCGTACCCGACAGAACTATTCAGGAGCTGCCAGCTGGCGTACTCCACGCCCTGATTTATATCCCTCGAGCTGTCCAACTTTCTGCACCTCGTTCCTGCAACATTTGTACATGACGTCTCAAATGTACAGCGAAACAAAGCTAAACTTACAACGTAGGTTTCACAACAATTTATAACATTTGTACTACTTGTACCTTCATCGACCATTGTACGTGCCTGCCAATCATGCATATGTGCACACCAACAAAGCAAACATAGCATATTAACAATATATATATAAATAACTTCCGGATTTAGATGGAACGCGTATAATCTATTTTTCCCGAGTAGTGAAACTGTAATTGACACTAAATGCGAGGTTCGGGGATAACTTTGCCAGGCAAACGAAACCGTAGGTAGCACAAGCTCTAAGCATCGCCAGGGGCACTCATAAACTCATTAAAAGTTGCCTCCATATAATAAAACGACTGACCTTATCCATATAGACGGCAGTTTTAATCGAGACCGCTTTACGAACCATTAAATTCCACGGGTGGTTATTGTCGAGCTGGGATCGTTAAATGAAATTCTAGACATAGTAGCCGGAGACTCTGGCTCGTAATGGCACACGGATTTGTAAAATTAGCTTATAAATAACGCATACAATCAACGGTAAACGTACTCGGGTCCACACGATGGGACTGAAATCAATACGCAAACTATACAACAGCGATATCCATGTAGAGCTCCGATACACTTTCTACTTTTATGGTTTTTGTTTAGAAGTGATGTTTAACTGTGCTTACTTTACATATTAACCTTTTTACTCGATTCATATTAGCTTCACTTGTAACTATGAATAACTAATAATCTAATCAAATCTTTAAAGTACTTTTTACCTACTTCAAATAATTGTCGAGCTGATTTGACGATGGATTTTTTCATATTCATATTTATAAATAAAATGTTACTTTATATATCACACACACACATCACATCATCAGCCATTAAATGTCTACTGCTGAACAAGGCCTCCCCTCTTAGAGAGGGGTGTTGCCATAATCCCCACGCTTGGCAGGCGGCTTGGGGATCGCAGTACGTTCACCGTGTACTAACAGGACGCTGCTTCCCATCCTCCGGTGGTTCTGGTCGCAGTTTTAGGACATACCCGGGTACTTTATATATCAAATCATCCAAAATAAATTATAAATTAGGCAAGTTAATTAATAAATGAAGTAAAATAACAAGAAATCAAATAATAAAAATTAAGTAATATTTTTTGTTGTATAGTTAATATAATTAAATTTTCGGGAAATTTTTTGCACACTGTCATCTGACCCCAAACTAAGCAAAGCTTGTAATACGACTGCCACAGACTGATATACACACATATATTTTTTTAAATACATACATAAATATATATTAGCACCCAGATATAGAACAAACACAAATGTTCATCACATGAATGTTTGTCCTAGGTGGGAATCGAACCCACGCCCCTAAGCGCAGAAGGTAGGTTCACTACCAACTAGGCCAACGGGGCTATCAAATTAAATAAATATTCATCATCATCAGCCAGCTGAAGACGGCCACTGCTGAACATAGGCCTCCGCTTTAAACCTCCATACTGAACGACAGCCTGCCTTTTGCATCCACTGGATGCCCGCAACTCTCACAATTTCGTCGGTCCATCTACAGGGAGGCCTACCTACGCTGCGTCTTTCGGTTCGTGGTCTCCACTCAAGAACCTTTTTCCCCATCGGTTATCGGTTCTTCGAGTGATGTGGCCTGCCCATTGCCACTTTAACTTGCAAATTTTAATAACTATATCGGTGACTTTGGTTCTTGGGCGAATATCCACGTTCCGGTTTTTATCGCGCAAATAAACTCCGTTATAGCGTAGCTCTCTCCGTTGCCCGTTGTGTGACTGAGTTTTTCCAAAAAGCCAACAATTAAGGACCACATCTCAGTAACATATGTCATTATTATTATTACCACCAAATAATTACTAATTAAATTGAAATACTAATAACACTAACTAAATAACTAGGAAAATAACAAATTTATAAATTTCGTCAAACTAGTAAAAAGATGGCGAACAGCTATTTTTTAAGACGTGACTTAAAGGAGTGCAGACTGATGGTTGCAGTGACGTCATCTGGCAGGTGATTTTGGACGATGGGACCCGAGACATGCATCAACTTAGAGAACTTCAATGGTAAATCACACTGACAGATCTATCTAGCGATAAAGCCGCGAAACATCATCTCGTGGTTGCGACCCGTGTCTCCTCGCCTCCCCGTGTGTGTGCGCGCGCGCATGTGTGTCGGTTTCGCTATTTATGTCTCCTCAGCGTGTTTGTTTAGTTTTTTAAACTATAAAATTATTATTACTCAGATAGTTTTAACTGATATAATACACCTAAAATGACCGTCTTATCACGTATACTTATGGCTACTAAAACTGAAACAATAACATAAACTGTTCGTGGCTTTTTCAATTTGGCTTTGGCCTCTCCAAGTATGGTTACCTAAAGTATTTTTTTTTAAATTGTGAATTAATATTATTCATAAACATAATTTATTTTTGTTTAAAATGTAACTTCATACAGATTAAGTGGTCAACCTTGGTTTAGTTTTTAAACCGCCTGAAAGCCTCTGTTATTATTATATATGACCAACATTCAGATAGGTAACTGAGGCCCTCAATTAAACGACCCACGGTTGTAATAGTTTATCGTATCTTAATTGATGATTTCTTAAATTCGGTGATATTTTATAAAATCTACTCAAGTAACACCACGACCGCTACTATTTGATACCTAGTAAAAAATGTTTAAAGTAGCACAGCTTGTTAGCAGCGTCGTGCCAAGCCAACAATGTCGAGTTGACAAAATAAGAAAAAACTGCGTACAAAGAAAGCAGGAGCCGCACCAGGCGGCAAGCGCCCTAACCATATGTACATAAATTGTAAATCGAAGTAAACGAATCGAAAGGATTGCTGAGAGTCAAACGAGCAGTAAGCTTATTCTTGACGCCAATTTATCGGCTCAAAGGTGCGCCGTCGACTAAATGGTACTGAATAAACTCATCACCTTCTCAGCGCCGCCTCTTCCATGTAAGAGGGATTTCGCTCGTTCATTCACCTTAAATCGACGTCATTCCGAAAGGCAAAATAGAGCACTTCAGAAAAAGAGTTTCCGATAAAAAGGCCCCATCAAATTTTTTCAATATCCATTTACGGCGGAATAAGAAGGGATTATGCGCAAACCAAAACCCTTTAATCCGAGATATAGGTTATTGAAACATTGCGCGGGGTGTCGACGAATTACATCGGCCCGTTCACATATCTACGCGTATAATCTTTCTAATCTGCCTAGACCTTTTTCCGATAATTGAGAAAGAATTCAGAAATCGTTTCGATTTAAATCCGTTCATGCACGAGGGTCGTGTCATACCATCTGGTGAAATGCTCAATCTAAATAAGAGAGTCTTAAAAAAGTCACCCTCTCTGGTTAAACGGCTCGAAATAATACAATATATTTTAATATTCTCCTTTAACATTACATTTTTGTCTAAAAAAAAGTATTCGAAACCATATTTTAGTAAATCCTATATTCCAGTTACGAGCAGTTTTTTCTAACTGAATAAAACATTTAGCTCTCCTCAAAATATGTATTTTAATTTTGGCATGCACTGTGGAAAGTTTGGGCTCTCAAAAAGCTCGAAAATTAGTAGAACCTGTCAGTTAAAATTTAACCCGACATGACTTATTATGTTATATACCTATAGCCAGGGCCGAATTTAGGGGAGGGCAACCGGGGCGAAAGCCCCGGGGCCTGCACAAACGAGGGGCCCCCACAGTAAAAAAAATGTTTACTTTATTTGGAAAATAATTTGGGGCGAGGGGGCCTCCGCTCCTTTGTTGCCCCGAGGCCTCTGGACCTCTAAATCCGGCCCTGCCTATAGCATATAAAACTCTAGGTGGTTATTTTATCTAATTAGATAGTTCTTATACTACAAATCCAATCAAAAGCCATGATATAAATTGAGTAATTATTAACTCAACAAAAGGATAAAGGGAAGTCTTGCAAAGTTACCAGAGGTGATTTTTCAGACTGAAAAAAATAATTTTAACAAAACAAAAACACCACCCTTGAGCGCAGTTTTCATTTGTTCCACAAAAGCGGTTAATGTAAACGGGGCTCTTTAACATTTAACACGATTACATCTACCGTCTTAATCCTGCTGTGTTTTGTTTGAGAAAATCAAGAAAAACAAAGACATTTTTTATTTCAGCACGTTGATGCCAATAGCACTTTGTTAGAGCCACTTTGTCTGCCCTATCTCATTACAAACAAATATTTATTTAAATCTGACTGTGTCTTGAATAAGCTTCTTTACTTTTACGAAAAAAAAATGCAGTTAAGCTCAATCAGGTTCTTTGTTTCACAAAATGTGTGGCTCCTTTGAATGTAAATTAAGCTATTAACTCAATGGTGCATTTAAACAAAAACAGGAAAACCGTCTTTAGAGGTCATATGGTTCATAGCGGTTTTCAATAATGAGTATAATATAAACTATTTGTCACCTAACTAACAACGTTAGGTACATACAGTCATTCTCACAACATCACCCACCAAACCTTGTACCCAAAATTAGAAACAGTAAATTGTCAAAGAATTATGCGTAAAATATGAAGCAATCCAATTTCCAGTCAAAGGGCAAGGTTAGAAAAGAAAGGGAAAAAATCAAATTGTTTTCTCGAGGATATCAAATCGTCGATGTTTAAGGAAGAATTTAGGTCACGTCTCATGGATTACGGCTTATTTCCCGCGTCTCTTTTTCTTCGTTTGACGGTAATCCCGACGGGGGCTTCGTAGAGATTTGACCTCCTCGCGTTCTCGCGCTACCACGCCCTCCGCGCGCAAACACTTTTCATCTATTGCAAGGTCAAACACTCGTATTATAGCAGTAAGTTATAAACTTAAGTTTCGCATAACATAATCTCAAATTACCATAATTGCCGAGAATAACACTGGATCCCTGAATTAATTATGCTGTTTATTTTATAACACTATTACTTATACACGAGTCAGTTTATTAATTGACTTAAGCTAAAGCACTCTCACTAAGGTTTCAGATTAATTATCTTAGCGTTGACTGTCTCATTTTATACTTTATCGTCCCAGAACTAAATTTATTTAAAATATTGTATTTCGTTAACATTTTTTGCAGACATTTGTCTACCTTTAGTATTCAATGAAATATCATCGAGTACAAGATCTTTTATGTATTTTTGATCTCTAATCTCGGTAATATTAAATCAGGATTAGGCGGGCGGGCGAGACGACGGCAGCTCGGCGCGGCACGGCGCGGCTGGCAGCGGGCGGGTAAACTCCTAATAATCTGCAGAGTCGCTAGTCGCCCCAAGCCGCGCACTAAATCTGATTATTCAGTGAGTGACGGCACTCCACCGCCCGAATATTAATCGCGCCCTCTCACTCATACTAATCATTGTAACTATCGCATTCACTGGGATCAACCGGGAATCGTTTTGCTTGCAAAATTATACAAACTCGCCGAGTAAATAGCGCCAAATGAAGAAAATGTCCTCGTATATCATCGGGGCTGGTCCGGTCGACCGCTGTAAAAGGCGTTTAATTTGCATCTGCTCTAAAATAATGTAAACGTTCCTGAACAAAAACCAGAAGGCTGCGCAATGGGTTTGACACACGCCTACACAAGGGAGGCTTACGTTGTTTGCTTCATTTATTTAATAAAGCGCACTTTACCTGCTTGGAAAATAGAAATGGACAAACATTCTTATATCTGAATTCATTATTACGTTATTCAGTAACCTAAATACAAAAAACATTAGAACTTAGCCAAAAAAATTACATAGTTAACTATCACAAACTTATCAAAATATTCTTATACCTAGTGGTAAAGTTTTTTTTATATACCAACAATGCAAACTTCTTCAATATATGTAATTAGAAATACTCATTCACTGATTGACTCATAATCTCGAAAACTACTTGACATATAAAGCTACGATTTGGCAGGTAGATTTTTTGTGGGGTGTAGAGGTCGAGAAGGATTTTGCGAGAGCCGAATTAAGGGAGTCAAAAGAGAGTAGAAAGTTTATATATGAAAGTCTACGCGTACGAAGTCGTAGATTACATATTCAATTCAACCAATTAAATTGACGCGAACAAAAAAGTTGTTAAACATTGAGTAACTGATGGTATATGGACCAAATAGCTACTCATAAAGCGTTCTGAATCACGCTAACATCGCAACTCCAACGACGATGCCACACAGCACAGCGCAAGTTTTGGCACCCACGAGGAAAAATCAGTGGAAATCAGGTGGATTTAATAATAATTATTAATCAATAATTTGCACGATCATGCTATATAGGGCGTGACGTGAACTTGATCGTTATTTACTAAGCCTTTGACTTATTTTAAAATGTCTTCTAAGCTGTCTGTCTGTCTTATGTGTTGTTTTTCTTGTCTTATTGATTACTTGGAACTGTTGAATTATACTTGACACTAAAGTAGGGCGGGCCCATGGTCTAACGCTCTGGGAGTTGTCCCGCAATGATGTCACTGTCCAGTTGCCACTTTATTGTAACAAACACAGATACTGGGAAACAATTTTTTTAATAATCTATTAAATAAAATACAAAAAGCATTTCAATTCTCATTTGGTTTGTCCGCTCAAGCAAAGCAATTCAAGTTAAGCACGAATAGAATATATTAAACATAATTTCATCAAAACCACATTGACCTGTGGGAATCCAATAACCCACAGGTAATAATATACGGATATTAGGGAGTTATAATTTCACGCTACTGTTACGGTTTAAGATTTTTTATTTCCTCATAAGAATTTACAAATTCACTTATTGAGAAAACACAGTATAATATCATACAAAAACGCTCTTTTTCGTGCTATGGGCCATAATAAACAACGAACGGTACGGGCCGGTTGCATGCATAGACAGACTTCTAAACTTTGTAAATCTACCCTCTAAGTTTGACTTTTGAATTTTTATTGTTTTGTTAATTTGTTTATATGTATTGTTTGCATAATTATGTCTGTGAACTACGCCCAATGGCGCTAACTAGGTAAGTTAGCGCCATTATGCAAACAATACATATAAACAAATTAACAAAACAATAAAAATTCAAAAGTCAAACTTAGAGGGTAGATTTACAAAGTTTAGAAGTGTGTCTATGCATGCAAGCGGCCCGTACCGTTCGTTGTTTATTATGGCCCATAGCACGAAAAAGAGCGTTTTTGTATAATTTTATTATAGGTAAGTAGATATGATTATATTAAAGAAATATCCTTTAAAATGTGGGACTTTTAACAATTTTTTAAATTTGGTTAGCGATTTTATTTCTTTTATGTCTTTCGGCAATTTGTTGTAAAGTTGTGCCCCTTCATACATTATATTATTTTTACCATAATTAGTCCTAGGGGTTCTTAAACAGATGTTATTTGCTTGTCTGGTTAGACGTTTTTGAACTTGTATCTTTTTTGTAAAGATTATTTGCGAATGTATGTCTTTATTTAAAATTTTCCTAACCAGAATACAAGTATTGTACTTATATATTTGAGATAGATTCATAAGTTTCGTTTCTTTAAAATTTTTAATAGTAGGTGTTAAATAGTGGTATCGAAATAGTGTTTTTATAATTTTGTTTGAGCTATTTGTAAGTTTTGTAAATTTGTTTTGGCCGCAGTTCCCCAAACCTCAATCAAGTAGTCAATATGTGATTTGATCATTGAATTATAGATTGTGTATCTTAACTGTATGGGGAGACATCGTACTATGCCACGCAGTGCGCCCGTTAGAGATGTAATTGTAAATTTGTTTTGGCCGCAGTTCCCCAAACCTCAATCAAGTAGTCAATATGTGATTTGATCATTGAATTATAGATTGTGTATCTTAACTGTATGGGGAGACATCGTACTATGCCACGCAGTGCGCCCGTTAGAGATGTAAGTTTTTTTCTAATATTTTCAATGTGCGGTTTCCATGTAAGCTGATTGTCAAGAATTAGACCTAAGTATTTTTCCTTGTTAATTTTATTTATTTTTTCACCATTGATATTCAAAGTTTTGTAAATACCAATTCTTTTATTTTTAGCAGCAAATAGTATGTAATTTGTTTTAGATGTGTTGATTGTTAGTAAATTAGATTGCAGCCAAATATGAAGGAGATCCAAATCTTTTTGAGCTTGTTTTGTTATTGAAACTATTGAGCAACCAGAATAAAACAGGCTAGTGTCATCAGCATATAATGTAATGTCTCCCATTAGGCCAATTTCATGAATGCTATTTATGTAGACAAGGAATAATAACGATCCAAGGATTGAGCCTTGGGGAACGCCGTATGTAATCAATTGGGGAATACTCTGAACTCCATCAAGCTTAACAATTTGGTATCTGTTCGTTAGATATGATCGGAATATTTCTAGTGCTACACCTGTAATGCCTAAGTGTTCTAATTTTGACAAAAGTAACTCGTGACTGACGGTGTCAAATGCTTTTTTTAGGTCTATGAATATGCCCAAAGTATTTTTTTTTATTAATATTAAGTTTTATTTTAGTTACCAGATCAATAGTAGCCCCTAGAGTATTAGATTTAGGCCGAAACCCATATTGTTTGTCATTTAAGAAATTAGTCAATTCAAGGAAGTCGCTTAAACGGTTATGCAATACTTTTTCAAATATGTTTTAAATGTTTATCGGGACTTATCACGTATTATTTAATATAGGTAAAAAATATGTACCTTTCGCTCGACGTTTCGACCATGTTACAATGGCCGTAGTCACGAGCTGACTGAAAACTGCGGGTGAGTCCGGCGAGAAGAGCAGGTGTTTTGTTCTCCTACCCTCACTTGATCTTGAAAAATCGCAGGGTTGTCACTACGACACACAACACTGACTGTATCGGTAAATGTCCTAGTACCTACATCGCGGTTTGTACACTTGCTCACTACGGGATTCCACGACGCCGCTAACTTAAATCCATCTTCCCGGTTGAAATTGCGATGTTTTCTAATTTACAACCGCTTCACGAACCATTCTTGAAAAATAATGTCGTTCAGTGGAGAGGACCTTCGGATCGTGGAGCTCGATCCAGTGACCAGATCCCGCCTCAAGCAAATGTTCTGCAATAGCAGACTTCTGTGTCTGGCGATTTTTGACGGCCGCGATATGTTCTTTGATCCTTTCAGCTATGGTACGCTTCGTTTGACCTATGTAGGAACTACCGCAGCTACAATCGACCTTGTACACACCAGGGGTCTGGAAAGGAATAACGTCTTTCGGTGTCCTCACATGCCTCGCCAGCTTAGATAAGGGGGTATACACCGTCTTGATGGAGTACTCCTTCAGCAAAGTCCCTACCTTATCCGTTACTCCTTTAACGTAAGGCATGAAAGCCGGCTGCCGCTCGACGTCAGTCCCTCTCTTGTGACATCTGCGTCTCGCCTGCCCGCGTTTAGTCACACTATAGCCATTCCTTTTAAGTACCTCCTGAACATGCCTTTTCTCAACCTCTACATGTTCAGGGTCACAGAGGGCGTCCGCTCTGTCCAACAGAGACCTGGCCACCGACTGTAGATGACGTGGGTGATGGTGTGACGTAGCGTGTAGGTATCTGTCCGTGTGCGTGGGTTTTCTATAAACCGAGTGAGCTAACGAGCCATCGGACCTCACCATCACTTTGACGTCCAGGAACGGCAAAGTTCTTTCCACCTCCAGTTCATACGTAAACTTAATGTTAGGGTGAATCGAGTTGAGATGATCCACAAACTGGTCTACTGCCTGCCTATCTCCCTTCATAATGCAGAAAACGTCGTCCACATACCTTTTCCACATCTTCACCGCAGCTGACTGTAGATTTATGGACTTCTCAAAATGTTCCATCCAGATGTTTGCCAGCACCGGTGCCACAGGACTACCCATTGCGCCACCATCAATCTGGAGGTAGTGCTTCCCACGGTAAAGAAAGAAATTTCCTTCTAGGCAATTCCTAAGTAAAACCATTAAGTTTTCTGGCAGGTGGTTCTCCTTCAACAAATCCCTGATGACCTCGAGACACTCCTTCACTGGAACATTGGTGAACAGCGATTCTACGTCGAAACTCACCATGATGTCATCTGGTTCCAGACTGAGGTTCCCAATGATCTCGACGAAGTGACGAGAATTCTTTACAAACGACGGGGTGTTACCTACCAGTGGCTGCAGTGTTGATATTTCGCCAAAAAATACTTTTTCAAATAATTTTGATAATATAGGCAGTACAGAAATCGGTCTATAGTTTCCAGGATCAGTTTTGTTACCTGATTAAAAAATTGGACTGACTTTCGCTATTTTTAAAGTATCTGGAAATTCGCCTTCACTTAAGCATTTGTTAATACATTGAGTCAATTTTTCAGCTATTAAGTTTTCGACACTAAGTGTGTCGAAAACTTAATAGTGCTTGATGTTAATTTGAAAACTTAATCACTTTGGTGCTAATCCCGTCAATACCAGTACTTGTGTTTGTATCTAAGTTATTGATTATTTTAATTACCTCATCCACTGTTGCAGGTTTAAATAGTGACAATTTTGTACCATTAACTGTTAACACAGAAAATCACCTCTTACGTGTGTATCGTCATCTCTCTCGAACTTGCTCACACAAACAAACTGCTCTTGCTTACACGTGTACGTGTATCCATGACATTGATTATCATTCATCATTGCGGGACGCCCACGTGACATTTTTTCTCGGAGCGCTATACCTGGCGGAGTAATACTCCGCCAGGTATAGTATATTATTATAGGTATACTATATTATTATACCATGGGCGGTCCAATTTAATAGATCACATTTGACATCTGTCAGTCTTAGCAAAGAAAAGTCAAATAAAATCCTAATATTGCCAAGTTTTATCATTACTAGGCATGTCTTTTAAGTTCTGTCGTTTCCATATTTCCCGGCAATTTTGAATTTGGAACTGTTCTATATTTGAATGTGTTTAAATTTTGAATCTCAAAACAGTTGAAAGTATTAAGATTAATGCTATTGTTAAGTTACAGCGTCGATTGGAATCTGGCAGGTTACGTACGGAAATGAATCTTTCTAAGGAAAATGTTGGTGCAATAATTTTCTACAACTTTAGAAGAGGCCTGACACGGCTTCAGTGTTTCGAGAGTGTTCTGTGTTCAGTGATGAAGCCCCATGTCTGCGGACTGTCGAACGCTGGTATTTAGAATTCCAGCGTGGACATACTAGTGTTAGTGACAAATCTCGCGAAGGACGCCCAAAATCCAAGTTCACTGAAGATAACATCATTGCTGTGCGACAACTAATTCTCGAAGATCGACATGAGACATATCGAGAGATAGAGGCTCTATTAGGCATCTCAGGGACAACCATTCAGAATATCTTGCATGAAGCGCTTGGTGTGAGAAAGCTAGTTTGCCGTTGGATACCGCATCTGCTTTCCGACGATCACAAGGCGTCCCGCGTCAGATGGTGTAAGAAAACTCTGCAAAGGTTTAACCGAGGAGAGTCAAATCACGTCTACGACATCATCAGTGGTGACGAATCTTGGATCTATGCCTACGATCCTGATTCCAAACAACAATCTACAATCTGGGTCTTTCAAGACGAGCCAAAGCCGACTAAAGTTGTTCGTTCTCGAAGCACTTCAAAGAAGATGGTGGCCACGTTCGTTGGGAAAACCGGCCATGTTGCGACTATTGCACTTGAAGATCGTAGAACGGTTAACGCAGAGTGGTATACCACAGTTTGTTTACCACAAGTCATCGCCGAACTTCCAAAATCTAACTCAAAGCGACGCATCATCCTGCACCACGACAACGCAAGCTCACACAGCGCTCGTCAAACGATTGAGTATTTGAAGCAGGAAAAAGTAGATATTCTTGACCATCCTCCATACAGTTCTGACCTAAGCCCTAACGATTTCTTTTCATTTCCTAAAATTAAGAAAAGTCTTCGTGGGCAAAGATTCCAGTCCGGTGAAGAAGCAGTCGACGCTTTCAAGTCAGCCATTTTGAACATCCCCACTTTAGAGTGGAATAAATGTTATAATAACTGGTTTGAGCGAATGGAAAAGTGTATCAAGCTACGTGGTGAATACTTTGAAAAACAATAAAAAGTACTATAAGGTTCTAGTTGTGTTTTTTCTTCAAACAACAAAACTTCCTAAAAAAATCGCCGAAAAAGCCATCCTCATATTATAGATGCGTGGAAGTCTCGCACTGTTCGATTTGATCGATTGTTTCTGCCACGCACCTGTAAGTTGTGGAATGGCTTACCACCTTCGGTTTTTCCTCCAACATATAACCTCAATCGCTTTAAGCGAGGAGTGAATAGAGTCCTCAAAGGTAGGCAACGCACCGCCAATGCCCCGGGTATTGTAGGTGTCCATAGGGGATGGTGACTACTTACCATCAGGTGGCCGACGCTTGTTTGTATACTATTATAGTAAAAAAAAAAAAACTTAAAAGGCAAGCTACGTATTACAATAAATATGTATTTTTAACAGAAGCAATAATTGTGAAGTCCTAACTAAGAAAAAATAAATAATAATATTGTTACAAGGTTACGTTGTTGAATTTTGATGAAGTGTCTAATGTGATCTATAAAATTGGCCGTACTGTAGCTAAATAATACAAGATGTCTATTTCTATAGCCAAAACTTAAAATAAAACAAGGCGCAATTTTCTTTGTCATCGGTAGCGATGTCGTGGGCGCTGTTAGTATGATTTGAATCGCGCCCTTAGTGTTAACCATACTGAACTAACTTCCTTTACATGAAGCTCATAGGATGTCACAGATGAATTGGGCCCGTACTCGCTACATTAACCTTCATCTGGCGTACAAAGCTAGAACAATTATTATTTGTGTTAGGAAATTTGCTTCAATAACAAATAGGTAAGTACAACATTGTGGTTAGAGATAATGCCTAATATCAGTCTCTATTAATCCACCAATCCGCACTGGGCCAGCGTGGTGGATATGGCCCAATCACCCTTTCGAGGGTAGGCTAAAAGTCCAGCAGTGGACTGTTAAAAGGCTGATTATGATGATCAGTCTCTATTTGAGGCTAATTTTAAACATTGTCATGGCTCTAACTCAAACGTAAAGTAAACTTGTTCTAGTTTTTAACTGCATTTTTCAATCGGCAACGGTTTAATATAAGGAATGTAAAATTACAAATACCTAATAATCACGTTTTCAAAAAAGAATAAAACAGGCATACATAAGTATGCAGGCATACATAAGTATGCAGGCATACATAAGTATGCAGGCATACATAAGTATGCCTGTGTTATGTGCTAGTTAAGGTCGTTATAATAATTGCATCGTCTAATATATAAAAGGCAATGTATGTATGTATGTACGTATGTTCCCTATAGACTCCAAAACGGCTGGACCGATTTTGACGGTACTTTCACTGGCTGATAGCTGATAATATAAGGAGTAATTCACGCGGGTAAAACCACGGGGCACAGCTAGTAATACATATTAAGAGTTCGAGTGATGTCATTCACATATTGTAGGTATCATTTGTAAGGAGGTTCAATGGCATAGCGTAACAACATAATGCAAACTTCTTAGTACTAGTTTTATTAACAAGATTTGGATACATTTCCCAACTGACCTCCCGTCACACTGTTTAATACAAAATTGCCCCACATTATTCAATACTCACTGTCTACTATGGGCTAGAACCAAAGACCTACGTAGTAGTAGCTATATACCTAGTCTGTGGCTAGAACTGTAAATGGCCGTTTTCTATGGAACAGCTGATATTTCTTCGCAATTTACTTAAATACTCAGACTGTAGTCTGACTACAGTTTTGTGGTTAACCAGTGTGTGTTTCCAGTGATCAAATATTTATGGTACTGAGACGTGGTCTTTAACTGCTGGCCTTTTGGAAAAACTCAGAGTTAAACTTCAGTGTGGAGGCTAAAGGGGGGTCTATGTTCAGCAGTGGGCGTCTTCTGGCTAATGATGATGATGATGACCGCAAGGAAAACAAATAATAATTAATTAAAAAAAAAAAAAAAAAAAATGTTTTCAAATTAATATTAGTCTATATTTTTTAGAAAATAGCATAAAAATATAAGGTAAGAAAATTGAAAATTTGCAATCCCCAATGTCTAAATAAGTATAAATTAACAACTCAACTATGGACATGAGCGTAATGAAGATTTAATTCCTTGGCAGCAGTTCAAAATACGGCCGACATCTGTTCGGGTGGTATATAAGTGTATAAATAATACCGCACGCAATTCCCCTGTACCTAATTCGAATGATTATACGCATCATTAATCCAGAGCAATCCATTATATTCGGAGAACAATTACATGTAGAGGCGGGCTATTATATTGTTGGTTATATTTCGCAGCGAAAATGCAGCCACATTGAGACCACAACATTGCGAAACTACCAAAATGCAATTTAAACTCACTATAGCCACTGTTCCTGTGCTGTTATGTGTCAAGTTAAAGCATTATGTAAATTTGGGGTAAATCTGGGTTACAAATGTAGGTACATATTATCTAAGAGTGAATTGTAGAGTGCAATTCTAACAGGTTGAATCTATTTACACAGAGCTCCTCGGTTGTGTAGAGTTTGTAGTAACTCGTCGCATTTACAATCGAAGCTACTCATTTTTAGGGTTTCGTACCCAATGGGCGTCAGGCCGTCCGTCCGTCCATCCGTCTATCCGTCTGTCTGTCTGCTATCTGCTGTCTGTCTGACTGTCTATCTGTCCGTCTGTCGATCTATCTTACCTTTTAACGGTTGTATCTTTAAAACCGTAATAGATAACAAGTAGACATTTTCACAGAATATAGTAATGTAACAGCGGATTACTAATAATAATCACTTGGCTTTGGCCCGTGCTTAGTAAACCTCCTGTTGCAGGAGAGAAACGATTTTCGTTACACAACATAATAATAATAAACTATAATAATAAATAATAGAGTCAAAAAGTAAATACTAAATGGGGTCCAGATACAACAAACCTATTGTTTTTGCTCTAATCACTAGAGTCTAGTGTAAAAACGGTAGTATGAACAAAAATCAAACTTGACATGATTATAGTACACACTCTACAATAAAACAACAAATACTGGCCAAGTGCAAATTGCACCAAGTTTAAAAATGTATTTAGTGGTACGGGACCCTCAGTGCGCAAACCCGTCATACACTAGGCCGGTTTTATTTAATTTTTAAAAACTTTGACATTTTGTGAATGAGATAGTTCTGGCCGCTGTTGAGCGCAGCCTTAATACGCGACTACAAAGTAGCCTTGACGTATTTTAGTAACGTATATAGATAAAAACCACAGAGTCAAGTGGACATGCGCAAAAAATAAACCAGCTCTTAGTTAAAAGTTAAAATACTTTACCCGCGTCGCGTCGGTGGATTCTGCGCGGGTACTATATTACGTAACGCTTACTCTAGCTCCTCTCCTAAGCGATTTTTCATGAGGTGTGCCCCGTTAATGTGTACAAACGCTCTTGGCTTCTGAAGCATACCTACTTTGCTTCTTTGCAAGAAATAAATTATGCTCAGAACTGCTTTACAGAGAAGCCAAACAGATAAGATGCCCTGCGCTCTCGCATTTTGCTTTTTATTATCAAACGTTGAATGAATAATGGGAGTTTTTAACCTTTTTACTTGAGACGAAATGTGATTAACTTTTATGTTTACATCTTCGTATTGTATCGTAAACTTAATTCACAATGCCAACATCTATCGACGCCTCTGGAAAGCGAAAGCATCAAGATTTAGAACACGAAATAAAACCATTTCACATGATTCTTATTAAAAGAAGTATTAGCAAAAATACATTACTCAAACATTTCTAAAGTAGGTATCCTTTATCAACTTATCATAAATAACTGACGATGTGACCTTTGGCTTGGAATTGTCGCTCGCTGGTCAAGTTTATCGCAAACGTCGTATAATAACAACAATCAGTTTCGGAGTATTTGAAAACATTTCTTCGAAACTTAGTTTTATTTGCTAATATTATATCTTGAGAAGTAATAATAATAATTAATATTTAAGGATCATAAATCGCCAAAATCAGCGTAATGTGCATTGAGACTCGATGGAGTGACGATATACGGCAAGTAGCAGTGGCTGAAAGAGAATATCTAAAGATCGGGCTGAGTGGCGCGCAATAGGAGATGCATGAGTCTAAGAATAGAATAAGGTAGGCTGATTATGATGATGAAGAGAAAACAAATGTATGCTTCTTTTACAGCATAAGAAGATAAGAAATATCTAACATTATTTCTTTATTCAATACGCTATTAAATATGACTAAACAAGACTAACGTTTACCTACTTAATTAAGAAATCCAACATTGGTAATGGAGCTAGGTATATAAATCATATTCTTTGTTAACCTATTTTTTTCCGGTAGTTGTGGTTAAGGTAAACAAGTTATAAGTCAACATCGTACGGCCAGCCGGTCGCACAACCAGTCGGTCGGCATCCACTGGTCAAGGCACATTACGCGATACACGGACTATAATATACTATTATCCAATTTCAACAAAATGAAGACCGCTTCCGTATTACTGATCGTGCTTCTCTCCTGTGTTTGTGTCAGCTATTGTGCAGACCTCATCGTAGGCACCAGTTTCAACAATAGATTGCTTTGGCAACAGAAGGCCGAATACAATTCTATACCGCTCAAGAAAAGGGTCAAAGAAGTATTCTACTCGGATCCAGGACAACAAATTATAAAGGTAAGCATTCTGACTCAACTGCTATTTTTTTATAATTTCTACATGCCTAACTGTTTCTTAGACGAATATCTGATGTGTTTCCGCGTCAACGACAAGTACAATAAGGAATTGGAGTCAATTAATTTCACTTTATACACATCACACACATCATCAGCCATTAAATGTCCACTGCTGAACAAGGCCTCCCTCTTAGAGAGGGGTGTTGCCATAAACCCCACGCTTGGCAGGCGGCTTGGAGATCGCAGTACGTTCACCGTGTACTAACAGGACGCTGCTGCCCATCCTCCGGTGGTTCACTTTATAGAACTTTGTTAATGACGCTAATTTAACAAAAACGTCGTATTCGTCAAAGTAACGCCTGAATCAATCAACTTTCAACATGCAATTTTTTACGAAGGTAAAAAAGAGTTAGTAATTTTTTTTTTAATACCTATTTTTACGCGGAAAGGGGGTAGTTAGCTGAAAGGGGCTCATATTACTCATCATTATGAACAACTTTTACTATGGTCACCATCAACCCTGAAATCGTGAAAGAATATCTGCTGTTCCATACATTTTGTCGAATGTGAACGACCATTTTCTATGGAACTGTTTTTTTTTCGCGATTTCAGAGTTGCTCCCATAGTAAAAGTTGTTCATAATTATGCGTATTGCGTACTATGAACCCCTTACAGCTTAGTACACCCTTCCTGCGTAACCCAGTATGCGAAGAATTAAAGACCTAAAAATTCATCATAATCAGCCTTTTATAACCCAGGTCTAATTTGATTATACCGCGGTCCTTTGTCAATTGCCTCCATTCATATACTTATGATATGAGCAATGTTCCATTCGCAATTATTGGAAACTTAACAATAAAAACCAAGTATTTTCCATTCTACATTTCTCATTTTTAATATTAGTATGTATTCTGATGTTAAACTAATGAAACAGCTTTGATGATTTTCTCCCATTTTGATTGAAACAAAAATTTCGATATTAAATGCTGTCTTCACTTACGCCAAAACAATAAATAATGTTGAATTACCTAACAAACACTTTCTCGCCTAAAATGAAGACTGCGCACCGCCTACAGAGGTCAGATAACCATAATGGAACGGTAGGTAAAGGTAATGTAAATCTGATAAAGTGAGAATAAATATAAAATCCATGAACCCTTTGTTTGTATTCAGTGAAAGGATTACAAATAGAACCTTGAAAAGGATTTTAAATGGTTTGCTTACATTTAGGTACCTTCCCTCTATATCTCAGCTATTCTCTCCCGCACTTTATGAAGGTTATGTTAATAAGTAGGTAGTAAGAATACATTATCATTTTGGTATTTCTATTCCGTAGCTATTTGGTGCGATTTTTAACGACGAGGATTGTAAGTTGTCAATTAAACTAAAGCCATTTAATGTATATATATTATCTATTTAAAGCTATTTATGCTGTTCTTTGATAAATGCATCATTTGGAAACTACTGCACCGATACTTTTTTTCATGTGTTCGTAGTAGTCCGAACAAGGTTGATAGGAAAGAAATGTTATAAAGTTTCCCGGAAAAATTGAAAATTCGGGAAAACTGAACGTGCTTTCTTGTTTGGGATTTTTGTATAAACCATAATTCAAAGAAATTTATTGAAATATGGACAGGACAACGTCTGTTGGGTCCGCCAAGTTTAGTGTTAAATATACGACTTATCTTCTATGAAAAACTTAGTGCGTAGGTATCTAAATATAGGTACCAGTCTCAACATAAAAAGTGATTTATTGCAATGAAATTTGACAATATTTAAATGAATAATGCAGATTTTTAGTAATGCAGATACTTAGAAACGTTAATTGTTAACTATGCATAAAATTGTTTTGTCTTGTTTTCGCGCGTGATAACCTCCGTCAGCGAAAAGTTGCTTAAGCAATTTTAAGCATTGTTTAACTTAAGTAATGTTTCTAAGTAAGGTAAATGATATTAAGACAAAAAAGTTACGTTAGTAAGTTAGTGACGGCTTCTTGAAATGATAGTAAATTTTGCTTTCATTAAAATATAATTTACTTTGTCTGTGACAATTTCCACCTGCGAACAGTTGACAGAGCAGTTTTAAGCATAATTATAAAATATGTATCATAAAAAAAAAAAGTTGATTCGTTTCAGTTGGTCAGGATAGTTGGTTGGAGTGGCATGACCGATATTAACTAAATTTTGTAGTAATCTCGTATACTGTTTTTATTTTATTTATTTCAATGGCTTTTGAAAAAATATATTAATCACTTCTTTTCTTATTGGTGTAAAGTTGGTACGCACTTCTCACCAAAAGTAACTAACAAAGTCTGCTGATTTACATTACGATACTCCATAATTAGGTTCTTGAATGGAGACCACGAACCGGAAGACGCAGCGTAGGTAGGCCTCCCACTAGATGGACCGACGACATAGTGAGAGTCGCTGGCATCCAGTGGATGCAAAAGGCAGGCTGTCGTTCAGTGTGGAGGTTAAAGGAGGAGGCCTATGTTCAGCAGTGGACGTCTTCTGGCTGATGATGAAGCATTATCTTTATATACATAGATAACGCAATTGGTTTACAGCAATTTCAACATTAAAATTAATAGGCATACCTATACTTATATTTGCAATGTTATCATAAAAGGAGATCGTAACCGTTTATTTTTTGTGTGTTATTGCATGAATTTTCATCTATTAAAATGTACGAAAGACGACCGGTGATCGCGGCATAAATCCCCTATATCTGACTATGCTATTTTAAAGTTAAATATGTAGTGGCATCTGGTTGTGAATATTAAATAGACAAAAGCGTGTAATGTGAGAACAAATCGTTACCTTGAAGCTTTATCGAATCGGGGAATACCGCGGTACGTCTTGATGTGAAATTTAATTTGTTGCTTTTTCCTCCTTCTCATATCCTGAGGGGAAAACATTATCCGGTATCAAAACATTGAAGTCTGTCGCTGATTCATCGCACGCGTCTATAAGAGCTATATACCTACGCCAATAACTTCTCATCGTGTAGACATTACACCAGTGGACAAAGCACGAATATTCGATAAGTGAATTACGTATAGAATTCCATACAAATTTCTATATCGAAATTCAAAATTTGTATGCAATTCGATATTTTACCTGTCTAATTTATTCGCAATGCAATCTAGTCAGACCACTACCTGAGATGCGTTACGACCCCGTACTGAAAAACTAATCGGTCCGCTTGGTCCACTTAGGTGATGTTTGCGACACGCTGGTATTTCATTAGTAGGTACATCATCAAGCGTTATGGATGTATTTTTTTACTCTAAATAATTTTGGGACATATACAATATTTTACATGGCAGTTCCATTGTACATACTAATTTAGGAGACTGAAAATATTAACAAACAAAAATAATCACAGACAACAAACAAAGGGTCAATAGCATAGATAAATATATAATTATATAGTCACTTGAGGTGCCTCACATATTATTCGATGAGCTAATGTTGTAACTTAAAGTGTTTGCCTGATACATGAAGTCTATAGGGTAGGAAGTCAATGAGCTGTGCCGACTAACCTTCACACCTACATATAGGAGAATAAATTAATTTACATGCAACACAATGGCTGATGTAGTGAACGAGACGATAAGCAATCGTAACCATTGTGTGATTGAAATCGGTAATCAAGATCATATTTGCAAGACATACTCGTCTCTTTTGTTCGCTTCAAGCGAAGTTTTATAAAAAAAATATGTGTTAGGAGACAGATAACTTCTCTCTCTCTCTCTCTCTCTCTCTCTCTGAGTGTGTGTTAAATGAACGAAATATTTTCATGTTATTTTTTTTCATTATTATAGTTATTTGCTATCAATATTGGCTGCATTAGTTTGATTTGAGCTTAGGGAAAAGTATAATTAAAGTAATACGAGTACATAATTATACTAAATGTTATTTGAAGAAATTATTTGATAAAGTTCCGAGATGTAAGCGTCTAAAGTATTTGTCGGATTAAGAAAGGAAAGGAAAAATGTATGGTAGATGGTGTACAAAAATCTTCTGTTCCGTAGAAAAATGTCGTTCATAATCAACGAAATGTATGATATAGCTAAAATTATTTTTCGTTATTTTAGTGTTTGTCACAGTTAGTCAGGAATACAATGACCTCCTTCCGGCTTAACATTTAAAAATGCATGCACAACAATATAAGTCACTTTGAATCATGTTTTGTCTATACGCGTAAAAATACAAGTGCATTGCGTTTGCGTTCTAATGGGCATAAAAATACCCCAAATGTTAAATAATAAATATATTTTTTTTAATTGAAATTTAATAGACGAATCAATTTCAATAATTAAAATATCATGCTACGTACACATACAGTACACTGTAACAGTACACATTTTACAAAAAATGCGGTCCGAATAGAGAACCTTCCTCCTTTTTCGAAGTCGGTTAAAATAAAACCAAGGACCACGAAGATACATCGATATAAACTTTCAATATCGGCAAAAACTTAGGCTATTGTAGTCGATTGTATATGTGTCGTGTAAAATTGTAGATTATTCACCGAGGGGATAAAGCAGTGTCTTATGTCACAAGCGTCATATTGAATTCCGAGCGTAATGAAGGATTCGAGTGCTAAGAATAGAATCCTTCATTACGCTCAGGATTCAAGCACGCCCAAGACGAAGACCCTTTCTCCCTGAGGGAAATACTCTACTCTTCACACTTTCTGCGAGACAATAAAAAGATATATACTCCGAATTAGCACATAATGTATCTTTTATCCCGAAAACTCTGTTCCCATGGGATGGCCAACGTGACTAAAAGTCAAGGTCCACGCAGACGAAGCCGTGAATAGAATCTAGTAATATTATAAAAAGTTATAAACTTTCTTGAATACGATTGACCATGCACTGATTGGTAGTGTATGTCGGTAATGTACAAAAAAGGTACACACTAAAGATGGCATATTATACTACGATGGTACACACACTTTCTTTTATGGCAAGAAAGCGATTGTCAGGTGCTTCACTAAGAAAAGTTTCCCCATTGTGAGCTGTAAATACCTTCGTATTTATGCTCGGTGACCTTCCGATTTCCTCTTTAAAAATGACAATAATTTGGTGTATGTAATAATTTGAATGTTGAGTTTGATGCTTATTGTTGACTTGAGCATTGAATGGATACACCATAGGCTACTTGGTTTCTTTGTATTTGATAAATGCTGGAAATAAACTAAAAGACCAGATTCAGATAGTGATTTCACGCCTTTTGTAGTTTTCCATCTGCAGAAATCGTTGTAGGCTTTCATGTATATTGTATTCTTTGATTTTTCTGGGAGTAGATTGTTAACAATGCCTACAGCTTCGGATTTAATGGAATCCGGAGTCAAATCACTGTCACTAGACATTTTATACAAAATTTGTATTTCAATAAATGAATATTTGAACGATTTGTAGTATTTGCGCCACAGATTTGCGCCTTTTTTTAATTGTGTTTTAATCGTGATGAGAGTTCGACTTCTGAAAAAGATCTTTTTGGTGTAGGTCGCTATAGTAAAAATTGTATAGTTGAGCAGCGGGTTATAATGAAATCCAGTACAACATTACTGCCCGGCTAGACCTTAGCCAGGGTAATAATGAAATTCAGTACAACATTATTGCCCGGCTGGAACGTAGGACCTTAGAAAATCTTTGCGTAGGACAATAATTGCTTACTTTAGGCTTGGTTTACATGACGTATAATTGGCCATTGTCCAGCAGGTGGTGTAACAACTAAGTAGCAATGTAAACAAATCTTGGAAGTCAATTTTAACCTTTTTCTAATATGTCGATTTGAAACTATAATCCGGATTCTTTGAAATGTACCTGATCTAAGTCCGGATAATAAAACCTACAATAATTTGGTACTATAGAGCTGATTTGATGATGCAGCCTGAAGATGAACAGTTAAACTCTTCAATAAATACTAGTAAACCCTTGAGTTTGTTTTAACGACCAGACCAAGATTTCTACTATCCGCCTCTCGGCTCCATTGTCAGATCCTCGTCATCAAGTCTAATAATCCCTCGAGTTTGAATTTGCTTTGTTTCCTTAAAGGAGTTTTTCAGTATTTTAATCTATAATTATTCTTATTTGCAGGGTATCATAGCCCGTGATTTGGACCACACGGAGGCCATACCCAGCGTTACAGCGGGAGGTGTTGGATTCTCCTACGCCAACATCAGGCTGAAGAGTAGCAGGGGATCCGGCTTGAACTACCAGATCGAATTCTACGTATAAACTAACATTTGTGAACAAGAGAGGGTGCTGGGAGTTCATAACAATCAAACCAAAAGTTAGCTCCAATTAGGTAATGTGTACGAAGGATTAAGGAATTGTAATTTTGGCTCAAATATACCATTCATATTTAAAAACTTTGTTCACTGGTATACTATCTAAAGTTGCAACAATACTCAATTTATCAGTGCTCTACTAAAATGTCGTTACATACTCATTAAAAATATATTAATAAACCTATTTATTAAATAAACAATAATGATATTTGATTACAAGTACCTTTTTGTATAATTAGGTAGGTACGAGTATGTTTTCTACATCGTGGCTACAATTATAGACATTGAAGTCAGTGACTAAAATCTGAAAACACTCAAAATAAGACAAGATAAGAATAAATCTAAATCATGTATATATTTTCATTTATAAGCGAGATTAATAAGAATTTTGATAATGAAAAGATTTAAAATACTGCTATCCGCAAGACGCCATAGCTCCCGAGTGATTTTTGGCGCGTATTTAAAATTAAAGTATAAATAATGTAAGATAAAAAAAATCTACTATACCTACTTTATAAACAGTCAAACGTCGCGGTTAAACGTAAATAGTAGAAGAACGTCTTTGTATGGTTATTGAAAAGTTTTCTTCATGCCTATTTATAAATAGTGTGCTGCGTGTGCTTTTCGACCACCTAGAAAGAGAAGAGTTGACTGCCTCATAGAACGAGTTTGAGTGGACTTGCAAAAAAATTTGACGTTCTTTGAGGTAGTATTCCATACCCCATTCTACCTCAAGTTTGAAAGTTTTAAACTTTTTAAATAGTTTATTGTGAGCAAGTGAGGATGCCAGCATTTTTACGAAGACTAATATTCAAGATCAACAAGTTTAGCCATTTATTTTTCTAAACATAAATGTCCTCATTATAAGCAAAGTGTAATATAATAATAGGCAAACCTCTTCGATTAATTGCCGGCATTGTGTTTGAATATACTCATACTTTATGCCATTGTCCGTTTTGTCATAAACACAATGGGCAGTGCAGTTGAGGAAAATGGGAGGAAACCGTTCAAAACACGCTCTGTGATGTCATTCAGAATGACCAAGAGACCTTAAAACAACAGGAAACGTTCATTAACATGTCAAGTGGCGGCGGTCGAGTACCGTCGCAGTACCCATAAGTATCATCGCCATATTTAGTTCATAGAATGTACTAGCACTTATACGCAGTTATTTTTTTCCACTTAAGTTTTTGCTTCAGGCATTCTTGTATATTTTATTAGAGCCAAGTATGATAAAAAAACAATAGTTGATTGTTTTAAGTTTTAGAAAATACCTTCAAATAAGTCAAAGTCAAGCAATGCTGATATTTTTAAATTTGCCGCGCTTTTTAGGGTGCCGTACCTCATAAGGAAAAAAACGGAACCCTTATAGGATCACTTCGTTGTCCGTCTGTCTGTCCGTCTGTCCGTCTGTCAAGACCCTTTGTCTCAAGAACGCGTAAAGGTATCAAGTTGAAATGTATACTAAATATATACTTGGGTCTACGGTTACTTTTGGCTGTAAAAAAATAAAAGTTGTAAGTCAACGCAATTAAAAGATAAGAACGTTTATGTCGCAAATTTTGCGATTTCACAGGGAAATCAAAACCTAGGGTACTTCCCGTGAACCTAAAATCATGAAATTTGGCAAAAGGCAAGGTTTCATAGCACATATATAGGAATAAATCTGAAAGTTACAAATTTGAAGTTATATCATTTAAAAATAATTATTTTGCTATTACAAACTTACATTTTGTAGTTGGAATGTATAGAAGAACCTTATAGTCAACTACAAAGTTAAGTTTGTCTTTCAATATTTCAACTTAAGGTTTTTTTTGGACTCGCGCTCTGAGGGTTCTGTCCAACGGAACCCTTAAAGCACGAGTCCTACTCGTACTTGTCCGGTTTTTTATTATCTAGGTACTTTCACTAGCCAGACATTAACACCTAAAATCTCATGGTGACGAACGCAGTGCATTATTGCGCAGGATTTAGAACTGTGGAAGTTTAAAAAAAAATCTGAGTACTGTCAGCGGGCAAAGTACGAAATCAATCATCAAGAAGGAATAATAACAATAGAAGCTCATCAGTAACGAATCCCTTGTACAAGCTAAGCTACAAAGCCTTGCGAACATTGGCGTAAAGTTGCTATCTGTTTTTTATAGAATACCTAGGTTCATTTCGGAGAGTGTGCATCGGATCTGCTGCATGACCTCATTCCTGCTATTTTTTCTATCGGACGGCCAGGGTGGGCACAAAAAACTGACACCGTTTCATAACTGACATTCCACAAACCCGTACGAAGTGCTTTCCACTTTTATTCTGCGAACTGCTATATTGTGCAATACGCTGCCTGAATGGGGTGTTCCCCGATAGTTACAAGGTGTCTTCAAGTCACGAGTGAATGGCTTTCTTTTAAGCAAAGCTTGCGACATCGTAGACCGCGTCATCGCTTAACATCAAACTAGATGTTTGTCAAGTTGTTATGTTTCAATAATCTTTATCATCATTGACAGCTCATTCAATCCACTGCAGGATATAAACCTCCTCCCTCTTTAGCCAATATTCCCTGTAACGCCAGCCTCGTCAATCGTCATGTATGTCGTGTATGTTTTAATAAATAATAATAAAACGTATCGAAAGCCATACAAATTTTGAATTTCAAAGTCGAAATTTGTATGGAATTCGATACATATTTTACGTACCAAATAATTTGTACTTTGCCCATGCACTGACTTGTTCCGAGCAAGTGGCTCGTCTCGTGTTCAGTTGTAAAAAATTGCCTATTAATTGATGACTTAAACCATTTACAAACTTTCCATCAATATACTCTCCGGCACTCCATACGGTCTCCACATGGCAGTTAACTTAACCCTCAACCTTGATAACACCGCGTCGTACTTAGAGGGCGTCCATTAATTACGTAAGGTGGTTTGTCGAACCCCTTCGTCCCCCCTTGGTGAGATGTCGTGAGATTTGGCTCAACCCCCCACCCCCTAAGCGCACATTAGATTTTTTTAAAGCGTATTATAGTGTAAATACGTTAATCTGTAATACGTTGTGTAGGAATAAGGCATATTTTAGGGGAGAAACATGTTTTACTTCATTTAACCCATTTTATAGCTATTTTTCCTTTTTCTTGCGGGAAAAAAAATTTGATATTAGCTGAGACCCCCCCCCCCTTCACCTCCATATGAGATTCGGCTCGACCCCCCCCCCCCCACCTAAACAACTCACGTAATTAATGGACCCCCCCTTTAGTAACTCTGTGTATAGTAGGGTATTTGTACAATATCAATGTAATGTTTGGAATGCCAAATACCGGAGCGGATTCTGCGGTTAGATTACTAAGATCATAAGCTGAGATTATACGCTGTGCTAATATTGATTTGATGTACATACCTATTACCTATCGTCTTGAATGCTTTCTAAGTGAAAATTTCACACAACAATAATTCTGCTGATTCGAGTGTTTTATTGCAAAGCGTGTTGTTTAGTTTTATTTTGACATACTAATAGACATACTAGTAGTTATTACAACTAGCATAATGTTTTAATTGTCTATCAGGACTTATTACACAGTATTCTTATTTAGGTAAAATTAGAATTTTAGCTAAATAATATTAGATATATTTAGAATTATATCACAAAATTGTTTTATTGTAATATAATAAACAATTTAAGATGGTTTCCTTTAATCAGTCAAATACCCTATTAAAATGTGTGTTCAAATCACGGATATATTTTTACTACTTGTACTTTAATACGCTATAGTTTTTAATAACATGGTTTTTAAGAACAGTTTTTAGGCGCGGTTTATCTACAGTAAACTACGCGGAGTTGCTTCATCTCTGCACACCAAAGCAACACGTCTTGGCCCAAATTTTAGGCAAATCACACATACATTCTCTCCTACACGTGTGAGACATTGTGCAATTGCCTCAAATACTCACATCATCTCTGGGAAGTTATTGGTTTAAAAGTCCAATAACGGTAAACACAAATTTAATTTTACATTGATGTTTTATTTACCACTGATTAGCGCGCGTATATTATATAAAAATAGGACAATCTGTTACTGGTCATCAAGATCACCGGCAAAGCCGAGTTTTGAGTCAGCTGCGTCAATACAAGGTTACGTAGAAAGGGTGTACTAAGTCGAGCGTCCGTTATACTCATCATTAAGAACAACTTTAACTATGGAATCATGGACCCTGAATCCGCAAAAAAAAAAACTGTTGATCGTTTTCTTAGGAATGTATGATATTTTTTCCCGCGGGCTAGTCCTATACTAAATGTTCTTTATAATGATGGATTTTATGAACCCCTTTCGGGTTACACCCTTTCCTCTAATAGACACAAATGGTAGCTATGGGATATCTTAAACATGTAATAATGTAAACGCGTTTCCAAAATAAACATTTACTTCTCTTCAACCCACTTCACTTCGCTTCGCTTCAATTTATTGTAAACCTACTATTAGTATGTCAAAATAGTCATAGTCATGGTAATGACCTTCAGGTATAAAGATAATGAATATTTTATCAGTAAGCACATTAATTATGCATTAAAATTGCACAACATATTGCCTTGAGCCCAAGAGCGTTAAAATAACTAAAATTACTAAAATCCAGTACCAGCTGTTGCCCGCGACTTCGTATGCGTAGATTATCAAGTAAAGTTTCAACCCTCCCCCCCCCCCCCCCCCCCAATGTTTAACTGTCCTTTCTTTCTTACAACTTAGTTTACAAGTCTACTTTCTTTCTTATAATATAGAAATTTCATCTTCGTTGGTCAAGTAGTTTCAAAAAATGCAAAAGGCAGGCTGTCGTTCAGTGTGGAGGTTAAAGGGGGAGGCCTATGTTCAGCAGTGGACGTCTTCTGGCTGATGATGATGATGATGATAGCAAGAGAAAGCCCTATACCCAGCGGTGGGATAAGGAAGGCTGTGGATTATGATGATTTTGAAAATGTAATTCACCATGATGATATATTATAAACCGATTATATTTTAGAAAGCAACTAAAGAAGCTCGATTTTTCGCTACATTATTTTTAAAAACAAAAGAAATATATAAATATAATACATACCTAACTATATAATTAATGTGGGTGAGACTAATTATCTCTAGACCAACGTCGTCATGGATATTTTGTCTAATAAATTAAGTGGACCCTTTATATAAGGCGGGCAGTTTTCGGGATTTTGGCAAGAGGCGATAATGGGATACCTGTCATCATATGGCCGAAATTTATGCCTTATTACCTGTTGAATGTGCTAGCTAACACACATGGGTTCTAAACGCAGATCCCCGAATTCTGCTAGCTTTGTGCAGGCTATTAATAATGCAGCTCTACGGGCCTAAAATGATTGCAACTTACAGCTATTTTGTGGCTATTTGTTTTGAAAGTATAAAAAGATGATAGTACTAGTTAGCTCAGAACTGTGACGTAGCGACTCATAAGACTCATAATTTCTTCACGACTCTTAATCCATCATAAAGAGCGATGTTTGAAGTTTTTTCTTGATCTTATTTAAATTTCTTTAACCCTTTATTTGTCTAATAGTTGATTTCATCTCCAGTCTGATTTCGTTCAACTTGACGCACTAATTTTAGACTCCCAAACACGGTTGTAAATTTTTAACACAGATCAACTAAAAGATACTATACGCATACCTATACATATTTAAATTAATAAGATTCTAACATGGTATATTATTCAGCTATACATAGAGCGATGTTGGCCGATCGGTAGCATGTACGCTTTGCAATTTGACAGGACCCGGTTCGATCCTTGACCAATGACTTTATTTAGTACTTAAATAAATTATGTGCAATAGTTTCGATACCATCGCTCAAAATGGTGAAGGAAAAACCATAAGGAAACCGGTATGTCCAAGAACCTCAAAAAGTTGAAAGACATGTGACATTCACCAACGTGCACTGGACCAGCATGGTGGAGCCTATATCCTCTCTCTCAAGAGGCCTCTGTCCCAGTAGTGAGAACATTAAATGCTAATAATGAATACTTAAATCGATTTTGCACATTTTGAACTTAAAAATTGTATTTGCATAAACTACTATAAAATTACGTAAATCAAAAATTTGCAAAATATTCTTGAACAAAAATACATACAAACTTCGTTTTGTACACTCTGAGACCTTCTATTCGGTCAACTATAGCTACAGCTACAGCTATAACTATAGCTATAACTTTAGCTATACTACAATTTTATTATCTTTAGATAATATCTTTGTGATTTACTACAACGTAATACGATTTACTAACAAATGAATAACACACAACACGAATCCTAAATGGTATATATCCTTCTACAGAATACAAACAGGTAATAAGTACATAGCTATTGTTTAAACTTTAAAGTAGCTTTCAACGACATTACGACTATATATAGATACTCTGAACTACGAATCGCTGCAGGTACAATCCAACGCCTGAAAGAGTTTAAAGAGCTTGGATAAAATCTGACTAGACTTTAGACAAGACTAGTTTATTTGCTTGTTTGTTTCTCATAATAGAAGTACGTGTAGCTTCCAGTAATTAAAATGGAGCTAAATTTTGAATTTTGCAACGCCATATTTACTTAGAATTATGTTTAGTACATTGCTACAACTTCCCTTCAGTTGCATTTGACGCTTGCAATATGGGTGCAGCTCGCGTGTAATTTCCGGCGACTGGAAATTACTAATCTTAATGAAGCTGGCAAACTACAGTTGGAATAATATTTAAGGCAATTTTAAGTACAAGCTGAGCCTAGCTCAATATTTAATTTATAAGTTATATTGTTTTTGTGTGTGTGTTTGTCCCCACTTAACGCCGTAATGCCTGAACGGATTGGATTATAATTTGCAAGGAGGTCGTTTATAACTTGGATTAGTATATAGACGTTTTATCCCAGAAAGCTTTGCTTGACCTGCGCAGACCGCAGCTAGTAGGTATGTATATTTTATTTATGTTACTCGGGAATTACGTAAGATTAAGCCGGTCACTCAGACTAGTATGTATAATGTTTACTACCTTTTTTATTCAAGTCAATAATAATTGAGATGCATAGCAATGTACATAGCTTTTGAATTACCATAATTCTAACAGATAATATAAAACTATACAACACAATTTTCAAAGAACATCAACTGATAAAATAGTAACTAGATCATCATCATCATCACCAGACATTAAATGTCCACTGCTGAACAAAGGCCTCCCTCTTGGAGAGGGGTGTTGCCATAATCCCCACACTTGGCAGGTGGCTTGGGGATTGCAGTACGTTCACCGTGTAATAATAGGACGCTGCTGCCCAACCTTCGGTGGTTCTGGGCGCTGATTTAGGACATACCCGGGTCCAGATATAAAACTAAATTACGAGTTTGGTATTACCGCGGTTTTACACATTCATAGCGTCTAAGGAAATAATATAATATGTAAAATAAGATTGTATGTATACATAACCCGACCATTATGGTCATTGTACGCATTACCCATTCGTTACCCGTGCTACTATACTATAGTGTTACTCCAGTAGTAACACGGGTCATTTATTTGTGTACAAAACCGCATTAATTTAGCGCTACTGATAAACAAATGCATGCACTAATAACATCCTACCTACTGAACTTCTTTCAAAACCGTTTATATATTGTTCGTTACAAATCTTACAAATAAGACATCCTTCAAGGCGCCAACTGCTCCTAAGCACGGGACTTGCGTCTCTCGAAAGATGCCGTAAGCTACAATTTATGAGGCAATTCATCAGACTGTAAGAGCTCCTAAAGCCTTATTCCATACCTGCTGAATAAGGGCCAGCCTGACATAATATTAGAGAATGTATCGGCAAGCGGTTGACCTCAGCTGTGAACACTTCTACATCCTAGTTTATAGAAAACTAGCTTGACCGTAGCGCCTTTGCTCGCGTAGTCTGTGTTAAATTGATTTTTCTGAGATGCAATTTTTTTTTAAGTTTAATTTATGTATTAGAAATTAGAACTAAATTAAACTGTCTACCCAAACTATAAATAAAAAATTGCATAGAGGTAGCTGTCTTCGTTCTTCTTTCTGCTTTATTTTTATATTGTATAGAAGACGAAAAAAGGCTGATCAAGTAAAAAATACACATATTCTAAAAATCAAAGCAACCAACAGTGGGTTCAAATATTTCATAGTACGTTTAGCTTTAAAATATAAATATAATAGCAATAGTATAATAGTAACGATAGAACGTAGTACGTATAGTACGTATGATACGTACGTACTATAGTACGTATGAAATCTTTGGGTGGGTTAGCTACATCTGTATATCTTTATTAACAAATCAACGATAAGGTTTGCTTCCAATGATCTCATAATACAATTTGTGGTATAAACAATTGTTCGTGGTATTGTGTACCCAAGATTCCTAGGTAAAAAAATATTAAGAGCCGTATTACAAAATGCAATCGTTTAAGTAAACAATAATATAACAATAAACAATTCAATAAATTCAGTCAGTAAATTAAAGAAATCCATTCTCAAACTCGCTCCTAGAGTTTTACCAAAAACTACTTTTGTAAATTGGTAATAAAAAGTTGATATGTTGTGTTTTTCCATACTTAGTTTGAAGCCATTACTTTCAATAAAAAATATACATCTATTTATTACGGAAATTATATTTTCTAGTTCTTTCTATTTGATCGCCGTAAATCCAGTTTTCATTGCTTTTAGTCAAAAAAAGAACGCTTGATTTATTTTAATTAAAAATCATGTTTTTGCTCTCGTGAAAAGTAAGGTTTTGTCTCTTGTGCTTTTGGAAATTTCCACATTTAATATTTTATTCATATTCATATTCATTTATTTTAGAATTACTTACTTATTTATTTACTTACTTGGACCGGTATGTCGCAGCTTGTAATGTGACAAAAACATTGAATATTTTACACGCTCGGAACAGTACAGCTTGATCTATTTATAATGGTTGTTGTGAATATCTCAAATCTTTTACTCGTTTAGAGTCGCATGCCTTCTCTCTTCCGTTCTCTGTTGGCGTCAAGCAGAACTTGTTTGCGAAAATAAACAGAACCGTTTCGCGAAAAGGTAAGAAAGGATACATTGTGTACCTACCTACCTACCTAGATACATATTGTAACATCTAACATAAAAAAATCTCAAATGCAGATCATGCATTGTAAAAAAAACATCATACTCGAAATTAAATTTTAATACGCAATCTAGAATAAATATTATGAAATACATGCTTCGTCCCGAAATTTCACCCACATAAATTTGCTCTCAAATCTTTAGGAAACGTATTTTTATATATATATGTCACTCTCCGGCCCTTCAACCATCTCTATGTAAAATATGGTGTTTTTAATTAGATGCAACTAGCGGCGCCACAATGCTAAGGAGCCGTATATTTTTCCGATCAATTCCGTCAATCCGTTACTCTGTTACTAAGTAAAAGAGGAAAAAACACCATTTACAATTTATAAACAAACTTTCGCATTTATAAAATATTAGTATTAATTTTATTGAAAAAAATTGTGGAATGTTAAAAATTAAAGGTATTTTCGCGCAAAATGGACCCGTCTTGAAATTATTATGTTGTGGGTGATAGTAGTTTTTTTTTAATAGTAGATAGGCTTGCGCTTGACCGCCATCACGCCTGATGTTAAGCGACGATGCGGTCTACGATGGAGCACGATTGCCTAGAAGAAACCGATTCACTCTCGACTTGAAGACACCCAGATTGTAACTTCTTCAGCTTCACTCTGAATAAGTATCCAAAATATAGTTTTTAATGAAAAGTCGATTTATTATTTTAATAGGAACCAATATCGTAGACCGCTTCGTAAAGTATAAGTAGTAGCTCGTAAGTCTATCTACTATTTAAAAAAAAATGTAACCAAGATTTTTGTTATCACATAATATTTTTCTGTTCAGTTGGGCAGTTATCAGTATAAGATACGGACGCGACTGGCCTGGAAAAACCAAGAATACAACTCCTAAGTAATAACAGTTAAGTATTGTTTACTTCCAAATGTAAATTATTATGAACTTATTTAAACGTGATTACTTGAAATCTACGTAAAAAATCCATATAATATTTGTATGTACGTAAGGCAAGAAGTTTTCACGCTATCTTAATATATATAAATCTCGTGTCACAATGTTTGTCCTCGATGGACTCCTAAACCACTTAACCGATTATAATAAAATTCGCACACCATGTGCAGTTCGATCCAACTTGAGATATAGGATAGTTTAAATAATTATATAACTAGCGACCCGCCCCGGCTTCGCACGTAAATTACACCCGTGCGAAGCCGGGCGGGCGGGTCGCTAGTATTATTATAAAGACGTATAGTTTGTAACTTTGTAACTTATGTATGTTTGTAGAAAGTATTGCTTGCAACACTAGTGTAGCGATATAAATTCTTACACTTATAGAATGCTAAACAATCTCTAACATAGGCAAAGTAGTTTGTACAAATAACCACAGTAGTTATATAACTTGACGTTTAGCATCCTAACTTACCCTTTAACATTTACCCGTTCTAGTACTTGGGTTGATTTATTCAGAAAGACATGACAAAGACTTTGCTGAATAAAAGTAATAAGTAATCGAATTTAATCACTCTATTAAACAGATAACAAATAAGAATATCAATCAAATTGTTATCCAAAACAAAGGTTTTGTGGAATACCCTCGAAAGTGTAGCTTTATGTTAGTTCTTACAATGGGTGGCGGCAAATAACTGAAGCTTACAATCAGCTCTGTATCAAACGAGCAGTCCCACACCAGTTCGGCGTCGGGAAAGTTTATTTCTGTAAGTACATTAAGCTATACAAGCTTTCGACTTACCCGCCGCGCCGGACCGTTACTTAAAATTGCATCGTTTTGTTACGGGCTAAGTAAAGTAAGTACAGTGCTTAGTGGTACTGGTATTTGGACTGAGCTGAGGAAGTTAAATGAAGTTCAGTGTAATTACTCTCGGAGAGGCGGTTAACTCGGCTTTCAGTTATGGTGACAGCCGCCGCGCCGACTCGCGTTCTAATTGGGACCAATATTAATAATGAAACGGGACCTTTTACAGCCGGAACGGGGAACACATATCTTGTAGAAGCTGATATTGAACTGGATGGGAGGCAAAACCGAGGCTGTGGCTTCGGGCGTTTGTAGCGCACATTTTCTGTGACTTATAACTGCTTGATTATCGCATTAGTTTTATTTTGTTCTTAATTAAGTAATCTTCGTAAATAGCTTTTACTAGTTTGTATTACAGACCATTAATTGTTGTTCTTGGTTTAAATTAAACAAAGTAAGTAATCACCATCGCAGTGACATTTCATTTAAATTTGAGATTAACGAAAACCGAAACCAAATGACAATTAAGTACAAAGGTAATTATTTCTTAGGTTGTTTGCGATTATTAAACATTAAACGCCTGAGAGTTCATCCATCACATATCATAGATCGGTGGAAATCGCACACGGTGTGATCTTTTTTGCCTCACACCTGCAACTTGTAGAATGAGCTCCGTCCTGCGGCATTTCCGAGTAACTATAACATGGGGTCCTTCAAAAAGACTGTTAATAGAGTCTTTGAAACTCGGCAACGTATCTGTGATGCACCTGGTGTTGCAGGTAGCCATAGGCGACGGTGATCGCTTACCATCAGGCGGCCCGTTAGCTTGTTTGCCACCAATGGCATAAAAAAATAAAATAAAACTTAAAATTAAATAAACATCCAAACTTTAATAATTGCAGATAATGGTTGGCAAGTACCACCTACTAGGGATCCAGTCATAAAACCTCAAACCCGACGCAGAACTGGAAGACCTCTGGACATCGTGAACGACTATTTCAACATAGAATGTTATGATTATAAATTATTGGCGTAAGTAATTGCAATTCCTAAAACTTCTATGGATATCCGTCATCTAATCCACATGTCATTGTGATAAGACACGATTTTTTTTTCGAAACGTCATGTATTAAAATAATGTAAAATACACGCGGTAAAACCTGATAAAAGTGTTTTGTTACAAAGTAAATAGTTACGCAAGGATATTGAAAGACAGAACGCTGCCCCATTAAACTAGCGTGTTATCTGTTTAAACTATCAATATCCACTAACAACGCGCAGAAGAGGACTCCAATTCCAACCCACTATATGTAGGAACGCGTTCCTCATACAATAAAGTGATAAAAGTTTCCCAAGCTTCAACTTCCATAATTTTCAACTCAAACAGAACCCCAAAAACGTACAGTTGAACTAACGTAAGATAATTTCGTTGTTTGAATTTACGCCTACAGCCATTATTCGACAACTTGTGGGACGGAATGTATTGGTATCGTTTATTGGTAGGCTAATCTCCTACGAAATAATATTCGAGACATTTTTGCACACACTGTCATCTGACCCCAAACTAAGGAAAGCTTGTACAATGACTGCCAGAAACTGATATACATGCATGTATATTTTTAAATACGTGCATACCTACTTAAATAGATATTAACACCCAGATAATAATATATAACAAAAACAAATGTTCATCACATGAATGTTTGTCCTAGGTGGGAATCGAACCCACGCCCCGAAGCGCAGACGGCAGGTTTACTGCCAACTGGGCCACCAGGGCAGTCAAATAATAGTCATCATCATCATCATTTCAGCCATAGGACGTCCACTGCTGGACATAGGCCTCCCCCATCGATCTCCAAATTGGCCGGTTGGAAGCGGCCTGCATCCAGCATATCCCTGCGGTCTCTTTTGCGGTCTCGTCTGTCCATCTTGTGGGTGGACGTCCTAAGCTACGCTTACCGGTCCGTGGTCTTCATTCCATTACCTATAATAGTACGTACCTACCTATTACAAAATTACTATTATTGTAAACTGACGTAGTAAGGTACCTAAACAGGGGCTCATTGGCACATCATACTTAACAAGTTTGTTCCATAACTCATAATTATTCGTATTTTTTATCCAAACAACTAATTATTTTTCGTCAGAAAAACTAAGAAGGCAAATTTACAGGATTTTCATTCAAGGAATTCATTCGGTTGGTTCAGGGGTTGCAAAGATAAAAAGGGGCGAAACTAATCAAAGGGACTTGATAGAAAATAATTTTGACTGATAGTATTGGTACCATTTGTACCAGCACCATTTAAGCAACAGCAGGGGCGGCGTAAAGCGAGGGCCATCGCCTACGGCCTCGCAGCTCGAAATCATAGACCGCATCGTCGCGAAGTTGGCCATCAAGCGCAAGCCCATTTACATTTTTTTAAGTCGAAATATGTGTATAGAAGTTACACTACCAAGAAGAACAAATAGGGTCGCAACGTCACAGTTGAAGCGAACTACTAGTTTAATTAATCCCCATAACCGGCTTACCCTGAAACACGCCCAGCGCCTGTTGAATTGCAATAGCAATACAATACAACAATATCTCACATTAATAACCATGGTTGCACGAGCTAGCTCAGATAATATTGTGAGCCACTAAACTGAATGTGCATGTGCAATGTGCATAACTACGCACGTACAGCGAGTCCAGCAATATGTAACAAGCGGCAATCAGCTTGCGAAAATGTCCAGATTGCTCAAAGATCTTAGAGTAACGACCACTGGTAACGACTGACACGACCACGGAACACTATGACACGATATAATAAATTATGTTTACTCAAAAATGCTTGTAATGTTGACATTATTTTGACAACCTTCTTTGGGAAATTGATTTCTCTCTCTACGGGAAAAGTCGACCTTACCGTGCTACTCGAAAAGGCGCCAGCAAAGTTATATGGAATTTCATTGCTGGCGTGTTTTAGCGGCCAGCAATTGCCTTTGAAAATTAAGTTGAGTTTTGTTTCAAAAATAGTTTAGTGCAAAAAGATTTTATTCAGAATTTGGCTATAATATATACCTAGGTAGTACAAAAAAACAAATGCGCCGGAAAGAGACAAAAGCGCGGTGCTGTCTTTTTTCTCTTCAATATTCCATAATTTATGTTTCCTATCAATTGTTTTAATTCTGTGACATTTAAAATAAAATTGTAAAAATGAATTCTTCAAGCAACCCCATTGAATTGATTCCCAATGTGTTTAACATCCCCGGACGTTCAAAAGTAAGCAAAATTAGTGATAAAAAAAATATTGCCCTGGAAAGACGGTAAGTACCAAATTTTAGTAAGTATAACAACTTTTAAAAATTGTTAGTTTGATAAATTCTTACATACTTATTAAAATTACTCGCATTGTTTGAGTGAAGCATTAAACAAGCCTTGGTCTGCATCCGCAATGACTGCACTGCTGGCCACGATATGATTCAGTTTTTTTACTGTTTGTTACATGTTTGTTACCTCAGAGCTCCGTCATTTGTGATCCGATTTGGGTTTTTTTTTTATTGATAGGATAGGCATACTTTCGTATTGGTTCCATTAATTCCATCAAAATCGTATTAGTAGTTTGGCATTTAAATCAAAATAACTGAAATAGCGTAACCAAAATAGTTTTTACTAATTTTGTGAAGGATTTTAGTAAACAGCTTGCATGTTGCTTGCATGGTTCTCAATTAAATTAAGCCGCTTGATTTTTTTTCTGAACTGCCTGATAATCAAAACTTACCACATAGTTCGGGACTTCTAGCAGCCCTATATTTGTGAGCTTGTAACAATCTCCTGTTCAAGCGTTCAGCATAATGCAATCTATTTAAATGCAGAGAACCTAGAGCGCGCGTTGGGACTAAAAGGATCTAAAGTAAGTATTATTGCTAAATTAATTCAGAACACACTTGTACTTAGAATAGGTGGATAATGAGAAGTCTCGATTGGTAGAAATAGTCGTCTGGAGGAAACTTTGCTCTTTTTACATGGCTACCCAAAAAGAGAAGTGTTATGTTTTAGGGTTCATGAATGCATGTGCATGTGCATCTTAATTCTACAATAGCCGCTGAATGACTGGACCGTTTTCAATGTATCGTTTTATTGCTTGCCATACCCCATGCCCAACGATCTTTTACTTTTACTACGTAGGTATATCCAGATGGACTGTTCAATGAAACAGCGTTCATTTGTAAAGCCAATGTACGTCATCGATACGTTTCTGCGCATGCGCGATGTATTACCAGTGCATAGAGATTACCGCAAAAATTGGATGAAAGATAAACCGGGGTAAATGAACTTGCAAAATACAGGTCTAAAATGTTAATACGGGAACAAGTACCTCCTTAATTGTTTTTATCATAAGTGATGGGAAAATTCAATAATTAATGGAGTTGGACGTTACTTTGCATAAATTCATGATAATAACTTTGTGGTGGCTATATGTATGAGAATTTTAATGAACGCAAAAGTTGTATCATACAAAAAGTGGAAATATTAAGGTGTTTGTTGAATCTGTATGAAGTGACGTGTAAATAGTTTTAACATAAGGTTAGATGTAACCTCTTTGGTTATTTGATCTGTGGCTGAGGTTTGGCTGCCATTTTCAGTTGGTAATTAATACATACATACATACTACGTAGATACTACTTATCACAGTTATAATAATGTTTGATTGAAAAGACGATAATTAGTTGATAGTGATGAAACATAATAGTGTTAAAAACATGGGTATATACATTTCATGCCCTTGGCAACACCAAACAGTTTTGAAATGGCGTGAGTCAAGCGTGAGTTTTGGCGCCAACGTGGAAAAAACATGTCGGCTCGTTGGATTATTTTCCCAAACTTGTGTATTTTCGAGTGTTAATGTGTACTAAATGGTGAATTAATGCTCGAGTGTGGGCAAGTGATATAACGAGGTGAAACGTGTCTTTTCGTGTTGTTTCCAAAACTCCATTGGAGCCTCTTGTAAAGTCTCCACCACCTTACAGGGGCATGGGTTTGACTTGACCGTGACTTACTTAGCTTGACTCTGACTGTGACTATGACTTGTTTGACGCTATTAAGACAATGGTTTTTTTTTTAATATTACGAGTAAAGGACATTAAATCCACGCTCATGAAAATTTTAACAAAAAAATATTTAAATGGCGTTTTTATATTTTCGTTTTCTTATAATTTTGCGAAGAATTACAAACAACAAAAAAAAAAAAAAAATACAAAACAAAAAACAAATAAATACAAATAAATTGAATACTGTTTTTTGAAATGTGATGTTCGTAGACTTATTTTTTGTGGGTGTAATTGTTACACAAATTCAAGACGCGACTAGTGTTTTTTTTAATATTTAAATTAAATTTCACACGTTTTGACATCGGAGGCTCCTTGACGTGTGGCGGGAGGATCGAGCGACCTAGATAATATTATCTAGCTTTTTTGGTATCATTTTACGATGCGCTACTAGGAATCTCGAAATATATATCTATGCCCATGCCCCATAGTGACATAATATAGGTCCGATTATATAAATAAACTTTAATAATTAAAAAAATATGTTTTAAAAACAAGATTTTATGTATTCTTCCCAGCATAAGATGGCGGAAAAAATTTCTTATCTACATCATGATTTATGGGTATCAAATGAAAGGGCATTTGATACCCATAAATCATGATGTAGATAAGAATTTTTTTCCGCCATCTTGGGGTGTCCGCCATATTGAATTTATTATCTAGGACCAAAATACAAGTATTTTGGTCCTAGATGATAAGTTCTATATTCCTTGATGATGTGTCCCGGCTTAGCTTATCACCAGGTTGATCCTACTTAGCCAGAGACACTCCGTTACAGGGGAAAGTAACTGTGCAGGTACTACCTATCCTAGGAGTCTGGTACTAGCTGTGAAACGGGACAGTTGTGAAAGAAAGTGGAAAACTGATCAATTAATTGCTGCATGGCCGCTAAAATACTGGCTCTACCCAGTGACCACGACCACTGCACAGTATTCTATAATTCCTTTTGCACGGTGAGTGCATTCTATGCGTCATACGAATACAAAGCCTAAGAATGGGATGCAGCGGATAAATATGCTGCAAGCGATTGCACTGTCATCATATAGAAGTTGTTGTAGAAGTCTTCAAACATAGTGTTTATTGTAGGTTCGGTTGTGATTCCGGCGGCATACGGCGCGGACGGCGCGGGAGACGCGGGCACGGACGCCGCCGTGTTTGGCCGCCGAGTGTGCAAACTCCTGGCGCGTTTGCAATTCGTTTGCGGACTACGAAATACTCTGCACCCGACCAAGTCTTTTGTGTAACCGGATTTCTCGGCTAACGACCTAGATTCTGCATATTTATGTAGTTTGGTCACACACTTTTTCGTGTCTGTAAATGGCTGCTGCTGAATTTGTGATGTCTATGAAAATGCGGGCGCTTTGTAAAACGTGATGGGTTCATTATTCAATGTAATGAAAGTATAGACAGATTCATGTTCTTTCAGTTTTTTACATTAGCCAGTTATGTCAAACACTATTATTTCATATTATCATCACTATTATCATTAATATTATGTTTCTTTTGGTGAGGTTAGTTTGCCCTACTTATTTGTTTCGTGTCCACTTCAGTTTGTAGGAAAGTTGAGGAAAATAAATCAAAGTTACTAAACAAATGAACGTCACAGCACGGAGTGTATGCACCAAAGAAAATTGATTTTCTGTGGTGTGCACGCGTGCAAGGTTGTGAAACGGGCGAAAAGATTGGCAAACCAGCTTAGAAAATAATGTACCTACATAATTTTTACACCGAAGGCAACACGAGAGAATCCAAGATTAACAATTGCCCTAAGCCGGGGAACGAGAAAATTAACTTTTAAATGTAAATTTTACGAGGAAGTCATAACGTGAAAGCTGCCGCGGTTAGCTCTGATTTATTGCACTTGGAATTGAAAGTGTTAAAGGAGTTGCAATCTGAAAAAAGTTTTAATAGGTAACCTCTTTAAAGAAATATAAATCATGATTATAGAGCGAATTTAACTTTCGCAAAGTTGTAGAACATTAGGCTCATCTTCTGGAGTGCCTATTTAATGATGACGATTACTGTTAATCACAAAAGTATTAATGCGCTGCAAAGTGCCCAGACGCTGGATAATTAGGACTATTAACTAGCCTTACTTTTGCAAACTTAAAAGAATTTATTTCAGCGTTTACTTGTAGTTAATAAATGTGTTGTTAATATCAGCCTCAGTGGAATCTATGTATTATACAGGTATTAGGGTGATACACATATTTTACTCAAAGTGCCAATTTACAGAAAAATACGTTATACCTAAAGACTATAGAAAGGCCCGGGGAACCTCGTCCACTGCTATAACCAAAACCTACTGCATTATAATAAGCAATTTAGCATTCGAGCAATATAAGCATTGATCGAACCAAAATGATTGAATGTTCACTATGACATTTGGAAGAAGCTAAAATGTAAAAAAATGTATTTCAACTATTATTGTGCAACATTAATTTTCTTTGAGATAATGTTGCTATGTTTATTTTCATAAATTTTTTACAACCTTTTTATAAGCCGAATTTTATTATTAGTAGGTATTATTTACTTGTGATTTTTAATTTATGTATTATTACTGCTAAGTGGTAAATTTACTTGCTGTTTTTTTGTTCATTTCTCGTTTACCTTACCGTTAGTAATATCATCAGTGGTTCCTACGGAAGACCAGTGCTGCCGAGTGCTGGTTATTAACAACCAGCATCATGCTGAGTTGGAACCGGATTTTTGGGGGAAAACATATTGGAATATGTACTTTAATATATATTTATGTTGTTCAACCTATGTGTTTTTATCCACAAATAACAAGTAGTTTATTATCTATTGAATAACTTTACGCGAATATAATTGTCAATTTTAAACCGACTTCAAAATTTGTAAATACTCAATTTCTTTTATTTGTATGACATATTTTCCCCAGGTATTTTGACTTAAAAACCAAACTATAGAACTGAATTTGATAAAATTTCAATGGGACCAATCTAAAATTATATCCTTTCAAATAAAAAAATAATGAAGAATTTTCCAAATCGGTTTATAATAGACGGAATTCTGACAATCCCTTCCTTTTAGAAGACGGTAAAAAGATTTTGAGTTAAAAAAGTTAAACCTACCTGTTTTGAAAATAAAAATAATTTTGTAGAAGTATATAAACTATTCGTACTTTTATTTATACCAACTAATTGCTAGGAATATAAATTCTGCGAATTTAATCAGTAAATTTTACCTTACCGTAAAGGTATGTGAACTCGTAATCGGAATCTAAATTTATTTCGGAAGAGGGCAATCGACAGCGTAACTCTTTAGATTGCAAAGTTAGATGGAATAAATCTCTTAAGCGTTGACGAATGGCGCAAAGTAACGAATGTGTACAATCAAAACTTGGCTGAGATTCATTGCCACAAATTGAACAAAAATATGAAGCCAAAGAATCTGAGAACGGATATGGCTGAGAGCGGGCGCTGTAACTTTCTAAACTTTTTCATTTCCGCCTCTAAAATTATAAAACGAGGAGAAGTTTTGAGCATAAACTATCGACTTGAAACATAGTTGTGTTTTTGTGATAATCATGCTTTTCAACCAACATCAAAAAGAAATCACTCATTTTGACTGTTTTTTGGTGTTTTTATTTTATTTTAGGCGGGTCTGTGTGATAAGCGATATATCGATTTTATCGTCTATTACTGTTTTTTTATTTATTAAATAGGCTTGGTATTGCCAAGGTTGGTGCCACTTAAATTTGAAAAAAAATGTTCCACCCTTTTTCACTCCCATTTTTCAAGCTGACAGACTGACAAACGTCCTAACTAAATTTCTTAGGAAAAAGTACTAGTTATTAGTTTACTTTATATTTGTTTAATTTTCCAATTTTTGGGCAATTTTTTTTTCTAAACCAGTTCATACAAAACAAAACAAAAAATTAAAATCAGACAAGACATTTTTGAGGTTTAACGATCAGCAATAGATTATGGGGTTGTGTTTGACCGCCACCTCTCTTGTTGTTAAGCGATGATGCGGTCTACGATGTACTATCATACTTGCCTAGTAGAAACCGATTTACTCGTGACTTGAATGTCTTCAACTCACGAGTAAATTGGTAGATGTAACTATCATGAACACCCAGTCAGGCAGCGCTTCTACAGTCTACAGTCAGTCAGTTTGTAGTTTCTACAGTCGGTTCGCACAATAAAAATTGAATCAAAGCGCTACGTACGAGTTTTCGGAATATCAACCATGGAACGGTGTTGCCTTTTCATGCCCGCCCTGGCCGTCCTATATAAAATGGAGAAGGGAATTAGATCACTTATAATTATTAGTGTAAAATATAAGGAAAGTGTACTGCCATATAGCCATAATATCGTAAACAATACCATGGTTGTATCTAAAATATTCTAAACATATAGTTAAGTATTAGCAAACTTTTACACTTGTATGCAAACGAGCTGCGATGGCTCGGGCCTGATGGTAGAGCGAATGAAGAAGGGTTGGACTGTGAAGAGAGTTTACTTGAGCCAGCTAATAAGACCTAGCAGGGTACCTATAGCTGGTGTGACGCAGTGAACTCTTCTCTCCCTCCGGCGGCCTAAGCAGCCTGAAATCGCACAGCGCCACGATGAGTGCTGTCTTTTATTATATTCGGGGAAATTTTTGTACACACGTTCATCTGACCCCAAACTAAGCAAAGCTTACTTAATAGCTGTCATAGTACTAATATAAATACATTTAAATTTTTAATAAATACTTAAATAAATATTAACACCCAGATATGGAACAAACAAATGTTCATCACATTAATGTTTGTCCTAGGTGGAAATCGAACCTACTCCCGCAAGCTCAGAAGGCAGGTTCACTACCAACTGGGTCAGCAGGCCTATCAATTATTTGAGTTAATACGACCTACGATAGAAACACTGCGCCAACTAAGTAAGTTACCAAATAAATTATCTTCAATAAATTTTATAAAGAAACGGACAAAAATACGCTAAATTTACCTATTAATAACTGAAGAAAAAATCAAGGGAGAATAACGTTGGTGGTGAAATAGCATCGCCATCGCCTTTATTTAATGGAGGCTCCTTACATAACCGGAAGCACTCAATTACAGCATAATCAAGGCGTCCGGCAAGAGACCGATGGGCGCAGCGCCGAGGCCCCGTCACTCGCTTAAATGTCACGGCTTTAATGCACGACCCATTCATTATTAAAGTACGAACCTCTTTCGACGACCCTCTCTACAATACTACCCTCAAAAAAGATCTAAGTGAAAAATAAAGCTAGAACACACAATAAGCTTATATAACCCACCCAACTTCATCCGATAAAATGTAAAGTATACCCAGGGTTTCAAAAATTAATTTGTTTTCCCTTATAAACACAGTCCGGCGAATATTATTTTATGTTCAGCTTTTCTCTCGGTGCGAAAGGCTGTTGTACACTTCAACGAAGCAAGAGCTCGTCTGCCAGCGATTGTTTATATCTATGAAAAAGATAATTGAAAATAAATTAGATGAAAACATTGAGTAAATATTTTTTTACTAGAATTTCTTATCTTTTCATATCAAGGGTACGGTTGTTCATTAGGTGCATATTATACAGGGTTACGCATATAGCCTGTACTTAGCCGAAAGGAGGTAATTTTACTCATTATTATGAACAACTTTTACTAGATATGGTAGCAACCCTGAAATAGCGATAAAAACAGCGGTTCCATAGATTTTGTCAAGTGTCAATTACCATTTTGTATGGAACATTTTTGTATGGATGTTTTTTTTGCTACAGTCTATATACGTAACCCTGTATATATATATAGTATAATATACTCGTTATAGGTTATTGTTACTTGGTATATTATAGACAGGATTATTTGTAGTAATTTTTTAAAGTATGATGTAAGGAAGCAACAAGAAGTTTTAGGCATTTCAAAAATAAACCTGTATAAAAAATCCACATATTATCCTAATACAAAAAAGTTTGATCGATTTCGCTTTCTTACACCAAAACATAGTGCATTAGCTAATAATACCACCTCATTACTCACATACATATATAGTTACATATACCTATATAGAAATATGTACCTACAAGAAGTTCTTAAAATACATGTTTCTAACGAAGTAATACGGAACGATCTATTTAAATTTCGTCAAAATTTTCATTAAAAATAATCTTCTAGTTTCACCCATTATGTATTACAGTGCTTGTAGTAACATTAGGATTCTAAAATACCGTTTAAATTATGTTTTATTCTAAACTCAGTACCAACGTAGGCACCCGTAGCATAAAATGTATACATATATAGATTGGACACTTGATATGTTAGTAAATAACTTCTATAGGTATTAATTTATGGACTTAAATAAAATAGCTATCTAGAAGTACGGCACGCAGACCGCTCCGAGCTTGTCCCTCGAGCTGTTATTACTTTATCCGTAATCAAACAGTCGCGAGGGCGGCCCTCGATTGAAGGACGTTAACCGTAGCTATTTGTTACATATTGTGTTGGTATTTCATTTATCACGGCGATTCAATTTTCGCATCGATTAATCATTTAACAATGCGGACAGTGGATGGACGGCTGGTGGCCGGACGGGACGAGCACTCAGAGCTACGCCACGCAGAAGGAAATGATTTAGACACAATGGACAAGGACTGGACACTACCAACACACGTCTGTATCATATGCATTGTGCGCAGACAGACACAATTGAATTAGCTATTTATTTATGGTATTTATCCCAATTTGCTATGAAAATAAATTACCACATTAGATGAAACGTGATTCGATTCACGTTCGTAAACGAACTCAGGACTTTTGTGATAATTGTTTTATGATAAACGAGTATGACTGCTGAATACGTGAAATACTAGATATCTAACTCCTTCATCCATTGATAGATATACATAGTGTAGGAAATCTTTGACTTTATCCTTTCTATATTTATGTTTACTGATAAAAAACCATAACTGAAGACTTGATTTTACTTACTTTTTTTAAAATTAATATTAGTGTATTTTGTCGATAGCTTAAATACTTAATTCTGAACTTACTTTTAATTAGTAATTGATAACATCACAGCAAAGCTTAGCCATAGGTATAAGTGCTTATTTTTATAGATGACTAGCTGTAGCCCAGAACTCCGTACGCATTAGGCTTTCATATAAACTTAAACCCCCTATTCGGATAAATTCGGCCCTTTCGCAAAATGCTTTCTTATATAGCGAACCTTTGTATACGGTCCACAAGGTATCTACCTGGTAATTTCAGCTTCGTAGTTAGTTACCTGGTCAAGTAGCTTTTGAGGTTTTGTGATGAATTAGCCAGTCAATCAGTCAGTGTTCCATACAAACAATTTTTGGATGGTATTTCTCAGTTGTACAATCTATACAACATGCTATTGAAATATCGCAGAACCTCTGAACCCCTTCAGAACACTCAGAAATGACGTAAAAAAATCAGATGTTCCATCATTATCGAGTACATACATTTTATCGAGTGGCAATGAGCATTTTATATGGAACAGCTGATTTTTTTACGCGACTTCAGAATTGGTCCCAAATTAAAAGTTGTTCATAATAATGAGTAAAATTACTTAAGCGCTTTTGCGTTATTTCTTTGGAACGTTGTATATTATATAGAATTTAATTTTTTTTTTAAGAAAGTTGTATACTCAATAATTTATTGCGCGTTATGTAATTCACATACAGATATTACCATGTTTGAGGACATAATTATAAGACTTTAGGTTTGCAGGTCTTTTGAAAAGGCTTCATGCCTCAATCAGTTCTCATCGCATCCACTTCTACAGCACGTTTGTTTGATTCGTGAAAGTGTAAAAAGTGTGTTTTTCGAACTCAGTGTAAATCGGGCTTTTGTGCCTGAAACCTTATTGAGCAGACAATAAACCGGGATTATATTAAGCACTCGATGCAATAAAACGGCGCTTACGATCACACAACTCGATGACATCAATAAAACTGCTGCATCACCCATTCGCGATTTTATGTGACATTCACAATTTATATGCCTAAGGAGTGTTTTTTTATTTTATTGCTTTTCAAGTAAAATATTATTCGTATTCAAATACTGTATTGAACGAATTGCCTTTTAATACTGAGCATTTAAATCGACTGTATAAACTTTTTGGCAGCGAAAAGCTATTGGTTTTTCAGTTGGAAAAATCCTGACATACAAAAACCTTTTCAGGCAGCTTTCCTACATAATGCTTAATAACTTTTGTTCCATGGCTTTTAATAATGCGTCTTTTTGGTGTTCTGTACCCAAAGAGTGTGAACGAGACCCTATTACTAAGCCTACGATGTATGTCCGTCCTACCTTTAACAGCTGTATCTTTCGAACCGTATAGATAGCCAGTTGAAATGTTTACAGAATATCCAAAGTTATGGCGGATTAACTAAAAAATAATAATAGTCAACAAGTAAAAGTAAAAAGGGGAAACCAAGAAACTCTATTTTATTTGACTTAATGTAAAAACAGTTATACGTCAAGCGTCAATTTTAGCATGATTATAGTACACACTCTAAACTAAAGTAAAACAATAAATAATGGCCAAGTGCGAGTCGGTGATAATTTCTTTTTTGAATTTTGTGGTGGTACCTCCCTCAGTGCGCGATCCCGACTCGCACTCGCCTCGTTTTTTCTCTTCCACAACAAAAACAAAAATGTTTGCATTAGGGTTCTAAAAGACAATAACTGGACTTGGGGCTTGACGAAGATTGCACCCTAAAATAAACAGTTTTTTATTTGATTTTTGTCAATGTGAAGAGTCATGGAACAAAAGTTCCAAATTACCATTACCATTAGACTTACAGAAATTATATATGTATTACAAGGGTACAAGGAAGCCGAAAGAAAGTCATTGTATTGTATTCACCATTAAGAATACCTTTTACTTTCATAACAAATCTAAAATCTCGAAAATATATTTATATATATTTTTCAATGGAACATAGATGTTTTTTTCGCGATTTCAGCGTTGGTCCCACAGTAAAAAAAAAAAAACATAATGATGAATACAAGGACCGCATTTTAACTTAGTACCACCGTTTCTTGTGTTCTTGTTTGTAGGGTAAACAAACATTGGAAACATTTAATAAACGTTTACAAAAGGTTATAGTGCTCGTAACTGCAAATTCCGGTACTTACCTAGTAGCGTGCAGTAGCTTTAATAGGTCCGACCATAAAAATGTCGATCTCATAAATCAGAGTATTAATAACACTATACTCGTATTTCCAAAGTTCACTCACAGCTTACCTACCCACTGAACCGAAGAGGCAACTATCCAAATTGCCGGCCAGTCCTAATGGCAGTTTCCTATAACACTTTTGAACACAAATTACATTATCGATGTTACAATTAATATGCATCGTTACTTTGAACTTTAGTTAGTGGGAGTGAGGTGAAGCAAGTTTTAATAAGGGTCTCTCTGGGTCATTACAGCTCCTAGCGGTAATTGTGAGAGGCAGCCCAGCACTTAACCCAGGGCTGCCCCTGCCGACTGCCGACTCATACGTCCCGCTCATACTGCGGACAGTATCTGCTACATAATGAGGATTTATTGTCGTTTCTAAAAAGTTATACATTGACTATGACGTTTTATAATGTAGATGATCAGCGCCGGCTCTGGGGTAGAGTGAAAAGGCGCTCTAGGCGCCAGATAGCAAGGGACGCCAAAATAACAAAACCGAAAAATAATCAAAGCATTTTTTTTTTATGGCGCCTTAGGGCGGGTGCGGCATCGCAGACCGCGGGACACACTTGCATTATTTGTAACTAGCATATTTTTAATGTGGAAATAGTTTATAGCCTGGATTAGAACATGGAATACTTTTTATTCCGGAATCGATTCCTTTACGATCGTTTTCAGAAAAGAAATGCGCCGAAAGACAATCCCATTCTACCCTGATTAAAGGCTTAAGCTATAGATGATTCATAAGTCAACGTCACTGTACTATAGTGCGGCCGCTGAAAGAATACCTCTGACACTTCGCATTACAGCGTAAAAAGCTGAACGAAAACAGTAAATTCTGATTACTAGCTTTTTGAACATAAGATTGTAGCTGGTAGCCAATATATTATTACAGTAAAATATTATAAGAAAATGTTTTCATTTAGATTTTTTTACAATGTTATTGCAGCTGTCAGACGCATTTTCTCATCGGCCGTACTGCACAAACAGCGTACATCGTACCGACCACAGAAAAGAGAAGTAAATAGAACGGAAATGAGAAGGAAAATCTGTCGCCAGCACAGGTCGCCAGGCATTATGACAGAATCTTGCTTGAACATTCTCATTTATGTCAACGCATCAAATTCCGCATCCAAAGAACTTGGACCTTACCTTTTTGGGTTACGTCTCAAAGTTCTTTGTCCGCATCACAGCTGCTAACTGATTTAAAATAACTGACGTTTCGTTTATACGGGTGCAACTGCCTACAAAAAAAAACTTACAAAAATGCCTTGACAGCCGTTCTAATTTAAACAATATTTTTTTTCTTTTCTGTGGTACCGACACAAGTGACGTCCTGCCACGCTCGAAGGTATCTTCTAAAACTTTCTTGACACTGGGAATAGACAAGATTTCTGGGGCATGATTTAAAAACACTTTTGTCAGGCTAATTTTAGGATTCTAGCGATAGATTCTACATACATTACCTTCCGCTCACATTTAAATCGTATAAGAAATTTGGAAGTTATGTGAACAAAGAAACTCACACATAGGTAAGTACGCAACTTGAAGCTTGAAAACAGCTAACACTAATTTCTAGGTAAAAGATTTAAATTTATTAAGTCCAGGGTAGGCAATTGGATGATTTGGCATTTGATTTTGTGATGATCAAACGCAAAACTAAACAACGAATATATATTAATATATTTTTAAACTCCCGCAATAAGTGATATTTTTCAAACCGATTACGGCTGCGACCGACGGCTGACCTGTTTTTCTTGAATCCTAGCTAAAAACATTACTCAATCCGTTCAGCCGTTTGGGAACTACCTATATACGATGCCACAGACAGATACACAGACACAAATATACAGATACACACGCTACACTTATAGCCCTCTTTTTGCTTCGGGGGTTAGAAACAAAATAACAGGTACAAGTATAATTTCGCCCATTCATTGTTACTACTAAAAATATTAAACTAGTGAAGTGTTCCTCCTAAACAACATACAATAAGCAATTAGCTCGTCCTGTCTTTCAAATTGGTCGACCCTGGACAGGAGAGCTCTCCGAGGACTTGACAGCAGTTATGCCATCCCTAACTTAACGACACTTTTGTTGAGCGCGACCACTCCTTACTGCTCTTCTCTGTATTTCTATGGCTTTGACAAATAAAATAAATGTTGGTTCCCAAGGGCTTTATATAGTAAAACGGTCATCGCTTTTAAAAACATTTTATAATGAAGTTAAGGCAAAATTTGATCTACCATTTTTTTCTGTGTATTCGAAATAATAATACTATGTCAATTACAATTACAAAAAAATATATCACAATATTGTTATTCAAATCTTGATCTAAAGCTCGCTCGGAGTCAAAATACGATTCGTAATATTTCACTCAATAAAAAAAACTTGAATACCTATATCTTTTTTATTATTTATTATTGGTATTATTTTATCAATACCATCATTTTTTTATGACATAATACCCAAATAAATAACACGACAGCTTAAAGAGAACGCTCTGGCATTTTTTTTATTTATTTGTGTAGTACTAGGAAACGAAATATAAAATTAAAACAAAGAAAAATACACATTCCAGACGCAACTTTTACTATAGATTGGAACCAACCCTGAAATCGCAAAAAAAAAAACAGCTAATCCATAACAAACGGTCAATATGACAGCATTATGACACTCAACAAAATGTATGGAGCAACTGATAATGTCTATGGAATGTGATTGGTCTCTTAATAAAAGTTGTTCATGATGATGAGTGAATGTAACGAACCCTTTTTTACGTTTAAAGAAATATTTTGAAATGCATTATTGACAACTATCACTAAGTGGTAGATTAACCTTGACAATGGAAATATACCCTTAATGGACATATAAAAAATGAAGGTGATAGAATTGTATATTGTACTCGTGTCATCATCATTATCATATTTTATTGCGCAAAGAAACTCCGAGCATAGCTCTCTCCATTGCCCGCTGTGTGACTCTGAGTTTTTCCACAAGGCCAACAGTTAAGGACCAAGTCTCAGTACCATATGTCATCACTGGCAACACACACTGGTCAAAGACCCTCGTCTTGAGGCTGAGGCTGAGGCTGAGGTCGGGCTTGAGGTGTACTCGTGTAACACAGCCAGAATCTTAACTGTATAACACAAAGCCGGCGGCTACTTCTTGGGGAAGTAATTATACCGGGTTTCCAAGCAAAAATAATAGCTCTGAGTAAGGGAAGAGTTTAGGTACTTAGCTCTAAAAACAGACTTATAATCCAGACTTATTAACGAAAGACTTTCATATTATAGTATCGCCAAAGTTAGCAATTAAACATTTTAGTTGTCGTAAAATTATTTATTATATCTCGTGACTCAAGTGTGGTACCGCCAAGTGTTTTATAATATCTACATAGTGTAAATTAAAGTCGCTTTCCGCGTCTGTCTGTATGGCCGCTAACTCCTCCTAAACCACGCAACGATTTTGATACCGTTTTCACCATCAGTTAGATAAATTTTCAAGGAAGGTTTATATATATAACTAGCGAAGCGATTGTGCGCTCCGCTTCTCGCTTCCCGCTCAATGTTGTATACATTGAGCGTGAAGCGGAATATCTCGAAATACACCCTGTGCGGCCAAAGAAGTAATCATAGCTCCGCAAAAGAAAAGGTTACACGAGTTATTTGTGCATCGTCGTTTGGATATTGAGGTTCAGAAAGAGGTTAGCTGAAAATAAAAAATGGTATGCCAATATACAACAGAGAGGTTTTCACGCAAAAAATAGGGTAGTGTAGCAATACTACCTATATAATATATACCCCGTTTTTTTCCATCCCATATCCAACTACTATAATATATGATGACAAAACTAGTGCCTACCATTTTTTTTTGTTAACAAAACACCGCTACCTACGTGACGTACAAAAAGTCTGAATCAACCGACTCCGGCTGACTTTGTCACAAAACGATGGGTATCAGTTTTCCTATGTTCTACTCTACAAATCGGACACGTTTTCAAAAAAGCCAATTCATTGTTATAAAGGCTTGGACTAGTGGCGTGGCACTCTCAGGAAAGATGATGCTTGTGGTTTACTGCGTGAAATAATATTAGGTACTCCACGAGTTAAATTACAATGTTGTTTTAACAATTGCTACATAAATACATTTATTCTCAGAAAATGCTTTCATTTGAAAAGTCAACCTTAACGAATAATTCTCTGACATTTTTAACCCGGCAAAACTTGACTTTGTAAACGGCATGGCATTAATTACGTAAAACCTGTACTTACGTAGTAAACAAAATAAAAAAAATATTGGCTAAGCACGTGTCGGAACTCCAGACACGAATATGGTAGGGTTCCGTTTTTTGGAAGCCAAAGTCATATAACTGTGGTTACAATCATCATAGTTCAAAGTTAATAATATTATTATTGATGCAAGCACAGTTCAGCTGAGACCGCTGAAACTCGGGATCAATGATACAATGACTTTATTGGTGGAAAACAGTGAATCATTTTAAAATAATAATATGCTAGCTAACCCCTACGGTTTCACCCAAATAAATTTACCCTCAAGAAAAAAAAAAACTGGGTAAAAAGTATCCTATCATACTGAAAAGTAAAAATCACATCGACCCGTAGCTGTGTTGCTACGTGAAAGAGGGACAAACAAACAAGCGGTCTCATTTCTAACATTAGTATGATAATGAATATCATAGATATACCTAATAGAGATGCAATAAAATTTATGCAGAATATAGAAGCGGACGAATCATAAAATGTTGAAAATTGTTTTTGTTGTACAGATTTGCGAAGTGAATGAGAACAGGCACTGACGGATTTAAGACCTCTCTGAGCTGCGACAGACATAAATTAATGTGGGGCAGTCAAAGCTTTGGCAAGAGCTGCTAGGGCGGCAGTGGATCAGCAAGGATCGATGATATGAGAAAAAGAAGACAACGACAAATGAGCGTAGAGCTTATTCATATGGTTTACATTTGTTTTTTTGATAATTTGTGTAATTCATTATATTTGTATCTGTCTGGCCTTTGACAGTATAGCGTCACTTCGCCAATTCTCAAGGCATCCTATATATGCTATAATTTCCGAAAGAAAATTGAAAAAAAATAAAAAGTCCTCTAGAAAATTGTGTAGCGTTGAGAAAACTCAATGTACTATCGATACTATTATACAGGGTTACACAGAGCGGTGTTACTTAGCCGAAAGGAGGTCATTATACTTATCAATATGAAAAACTTTTGAGTATAGTCCCAAACCAAAAAGTCTATGGACTTGCTAATTTTAGTATTTTAACACCTTGGACTATATGGAAGCAATAAATAATCGAAATTTGAAACATGAAATTGCAAAAAAAAAACGCCGTTTCATATACATTTAGTTGAGTGTTAATGGCATTTCACGGTTTAAAAAAAAAGTTATTTATAATGATAAGTACAATGACTTCATATCTGCTTAGTACCAGCCTTGCTTTACCTAGGTACAGACAATATAGTTTTTATTATATATGTAGCGGGCAAATGCCTTTATTAACCTAGCAAAATACAACTTTTGCTTGATCTAAATTCTAAATTATACCTCTCGAGTTCGTAATACTGCGATATTGCGGCCACAAACTGCGCAGCTAGAGTCCGAATATGTACGAAATATCAAATTTCTTGTGCAGCTCAAGATCTCAATTTAACTCTCCTCAACTACAAAATATTTGTCAATTTTGCGCGACACAACACTCACAAGTGACCGTTTCGTTTCGTACACTTTTAAGTTAGAATTATAGCCCCGTTGGCCCAGTTGGTAGTGAACCTGCCATCTACGCTTGGGCGTGAGTTCGATTCCTATATACCTAGGGCAAACATTCATGTGATGAACATTTGTGTTTATTCTATATCTGGGTATGAATAAAATATTTTAAAGTATGTATTTAAAAATATACATGTATGTATCAGTCTCTGGCAGACATAGTACAAGCTTTACTTCGTTTGGGTCAGATGATCGTGTGTGCAAAAATGTCCCGAATATTTATTATTTATTTATATATATTTTTGTCTCAGATTTTTTTGCAGGTGAAATTAGTCTTCCTTAGTCAAAGTAGTAGATTGCAATCACAGAAACTAGTCACTCCCGTCTAATGTCCCGTCGGAAGCTTACGACGCCTAATTCAATTCCAGGCAGCTCGCGGAATACTAACGAGGGTCTAAGTACAGAAAATCACATGTGAGAACACGCCCACTTCACTTACCTTTAACTTCCACCAACGAACCGGACATGAGAACATTTCGACAAGGCTTCCGTTCGTTATACTTTTTAATGATTTGTGGAAGTTTGAGAATAAATTGGTCAGTCTGATTTACCGAACATTTTGTAGTATTACATCATTTACAAAATAGTAAATTAATATTCCAAGTATAAAAAGTGTGAGAATAGGTGTTTAGGGTGGTACGTTTCACCTTTGGATAGAAATTCAAATTTCAAACAGTTTTCTTGTCCTTGTAGCTAGGCCGTGTAATTGCAATTGTAAACGATCATTATGTTTGCGCAAATTAGTTATTCATCATCATCATCAGCCAGAAGACGTGCACTGCTGAACCCTCCACACTGAACGACAGCCTGCCTTTTGCATCCACTGGATGCCAGCGAGTCTCACTATGTCGTCGGCCCATCTAGTGGGAGGCCTACCTACGCTGCGTCTTCCGGTTCGTGGTCTCCACTCCACAACCTTTCTTCCCCATCGGTTATCGGTTCTTCGAGCGATGTGGCCTGCCCATTGCCACTTCAACTTGCAAATTTTAACAGCTATGTCGGTGACTCTGGTTCTTTGGCGAATATCCACGTTTCGGATTTTATCGCGCAAATAATTAGTTATTATTCTTTACAAAATCATGTAAAGCTATTTATCTCTAATGCACATTATAACTTACATTTGTCAATAAACGAAATTTTGCTGTTTTAAACGGTTTATTGATAAATGTAAGTAATTTACGAAACCACATAAGATTAGAAATATAACAAAGGCAACCAAGGAGGGCTTCGCAAGCTGTATTAATTTTGGAGTATTAAACTCTCTTAGGGGATTAGTTTCCAAAAAACTATGATACATCTATAGTTCACTTACAAAAATATGCCTGTATAAATACCAATTTCCACATTTTTTACTTTAAAAATGACAAATTTTCAAATAATCTTCCATCGCCTCTCTTTATTAACTCTCTTTGAGGGATATTTTTTCAAAAATCCTTCCTCTTACGTTATATAAGGAAAATTGTTGCAAAATTTCATTCTTCTAGAGCCAGTGGTTTAGGCTGTGTTATCTGTCGGTGAATGACTGAATCTAAGATTTTTATCTATGTAATAGATCAGAATGATAATGTTTAACGTTATACAAACGATACGGAGGATTTACCTAAAGAAGTATAAAACCGAATGCTGGAGTTAATTTAATAACAATCACTACAAATAACCAATTGGTGGTGGTAGTTATTACATTAAAATATAACAACTGATATTTTATTTATATTACACGGGAATTACTCACGTAAGATTAAGCCGGTACTCCGACTATAGTTTCAACCGCATTAGACGGTCTTTTTCAAGGTGAATGCGCGCGCGCAGCTGCGTCTCGCTTTGCACTACGGGCCGCCGCGCGGCGCGCACGTGATGACACCGGCTGCTTGTCGGGTGCGGGGGTGGGGGTGCGTAGAGAAATATGTTGCGCCGGTGCACACTGGAGCTCTTCCTCACTCGAATCTTCCTGTGTGTCGGGAATACTCCAGCACGCGGAGCTCACCACGTCGCCACCAATCTCACGGTCACTCCCACGAACTCCATGAAGGCTTCCAAGTCGGTGGCAGGTTCCATCCTCCATCCCTATTGAAGGTTGGACGTCGACTGATCTCGATGGCTTCTCTGACTTTCCGGGGCACAAAGAATTTCTCCCGTGCCAGCACTTTCGCTCTGTCCAACCTGATATAATGCTGTGCGCCGGAGCCCAGAGAATGTTCTGCCACTGCGGAACCGTTGGTGTCGAGCTTCTTCATGGAACGTATATGCTCCGTGAGCCTCGTGGACACGTTCCTCTTTGTTTCGCCGACGTAACATTTACCGCAATCGCAATCAAATCGCAATACCTACTGATCCATTGATCCATTAACGCATACACTACATACATTATCTTAGCACAATATATTTTGAAAGATCTATGTCCAGTAAATCCAGCTACGCGATACATCTCTAGAGATAGACTACCTACAGATAATTTTATTATGCTCTGCAATAAGTGTAGTATATTTTTAGAATAAAAATGTTTTCAGCGTTCCCCAGCGGCGCGTCTACAGTGGCCGACAACCAGTCCGCTGTCGGCAAGTAAGTATTGTGGAATGATTAATTGTTCTGTAAATTGAATTCACCGTGATAAATGAAATATCCGCACAATAGGTAATAAATTACGCTGACCCGACTGGGGCGTAAGATGAAACGGTCTGAAAGTACGTACGGACAGATGTTACAGGATAATAGGTATGAAACACAACACGTTAAACACCTGCCCGGAGGTATTGTCGGCATTTTAATTCGCGCGGGGCACGGACCGGCTTTGTGATCCACTCTCAGTGCGCCGCGAACATATTGCTTCGTACTGCCCCGCTTATTCGCGTCGAACCATGGAAATATGCTACAGTTTATGGTAGCGAAAACAACTGCAACACAATTTTAACAAATAACTTTTAATATATTTTTCTTTATCGCGTAAAAATACCACCTGTATATTTTAATTGAATCATTCTCGCTAGAGAAGTGAGAAAGAATGGACTAAGCCCGCATGAACGTAAGTGTTTAGGGCTTTACTTGGCTTAGAGTGGATAAAGCTGATTACATGAAATGGGCATGTCTCGCGGTATTGCAGGTGCGAAACTTTCAGGGGCTTCATGCGAATGTATGAATATTTAACAGTTGTACATTATGTTCGGTTAGGAAGTTACGTCACGGATGTGGGAATTAGGTAGAGGCAAGGTTCGGTAGCGCGCTTAGAGTGATGTGAGTGCCCAGAGGGAGCGGCCATCAGTTCAATTAACGTTGCCGAGTGCATGACGTGCGTCACAGAGCCGAGACAGAGATCCATCGAGCTCGAGTGGCCGACAAGCCGCTGCGGTTGGTTTATCGCACCGCTCTCCTCGCATCAAGCTTATTATTTCACTTAACAGGCAAATTTAGCCCTGAACAAACTATAAAACGATCTTAATATGCAATTATGATTGTGTAATATGGGCCTAACACAGTGAGAAAGGCACTCGAGGCGCACATTTATTGAACAAAGCGGCAAGAAAAACGACGGCAACAAGCGGCGCCGGCTGTTCTAAATTGCCAACACTTCTGAGCTGCGAGCGTTTACTGGAGTTCACTCTACTTCATTATTTGTTACATTGCATCGATCCGGGATGGAGGAAAGGTGCCACCTATAAAAAAGAGCCAATAAACCCGCTGGGATGGAAATGCGATATAGTTATTATGACGGCAGGAAAGTTGGAACATAACTGCTGAGTAATATTGTGCTACGGTTAAAAGCCGCGTTAAAACTACGAGCAGTTTTCGGAGCTGGAAAAGGTTTAACTCGAAATGGTTTTTTATTATATTGTCTGCATGACTGCATATAGTGCATACTGGAGTACCACAATATGTGAACTGAACGTCGTCGTCAAACTCTGAAGTAATTCAGTTGATTTTAATGAAAATTCGTTTGTGTATCAAGACTGCGCCCCGCACAGCGAGCGCAACTTTTTTAAATTCCAAACCAACTCACTAAAGTAATTAGAATTTTTCCAACGGCCCCATTGTGCTACGAACTCGGCTCACGCAAACTTTTAATGCGACTTAAATTCAAATGCTATTTCACGGTTTCTCTTTGAGAAGTTGATTTTAATGAAATATCGAGTAAGAGAACATTGATTATCCACTTTTTGTTCGGATTTGAATACTAAGTGAAAAAAGTTGTAATGAGATTGTATTCGATTCTTTTACAAGGTAAGTACCCAGATTCATCAACGCAAGAAGTTTTAAACTGCGTAATGTGTTTTCGCGTCACCAGTATCCAAATACGTATACATACATATAGCGGATTCAAACTGAAGCTCATCTCGTTCAAGAGACTGGTCGCATTCTGTGCAAATCGGAGTCATCAATCGAGGAGGCTTTCGATCAAAGACAAGGAACAAAGGGACATCGCAGAGCGAAAAGTAGGTAGCTGAAAACCATAAGAGTTATTACACTAGGTTCGTAAAAAATATAGACTTTAGATCTACATTGTGCAGATTAATGTGGAATTATTTTATTATGTACAACTTAAAAAATATAAAATTAACGGAAACTTATATAAATAACTAAGAACTAAAACTTAAAATAACTAAATAAAAGCTAAAAACTTAAACACGAAAAAAAAAATTACTCTATTAAAAAAAAACTAATTTTTACAAGCTTTTATTTGACTTGCAATATTTGTTTGTTTAGGTACAATTTAATTTTATTTTCTGTAGTTTATGTCAAATCTTGCAAGATAAATTGAACCAGTTCCTTCTAAACGATTTTGCTGAAATTTTTTACAAAAAAAAAAAAAAAAAAAAAAAAAAAAAAAAAAAAAAAAAAAAAAAAAAAAAAAAAATCTTCTCCGTACGTATGCAGGTTTCCTTACGATGTTTTCCTTCACCGAAAAGCCAGTGGTATGAGTTTTCATAATAAAAACAAAAAAAATATTAAAGCATCATATAAAAGCTTGTCAGACTACGTCGGGAGCTTAATACATAACAAAAAAAAACAGTAACTTATTTTTGCATAATAAAAAAAGAGCTGCGAAAGATAGTTAACGAATGTCCGAATAATCGATGTACATGCATCAAAAGTAATAAAATTATAATAAAAAAGGCACGAAATTAGATTCTCCTGAAGTCAGTTAATAGGGTAGTTGTCACCTTAGATAAAAACATATGCTATAACAGTAACTAGTAGATATATCCAAAAATAAATTTATTCGCTTAGATACAATGAAACTGCGAAAATATTTTCGGAATAACAAAGTATTTGGTGCGAGTATTTCGTGGCCGAAAGGAATGAAATTCCGTCGAATCACGGCGCGGTGAAAATCGCCACAACAATAACGCTTAGAATTTGTGATTTGAAGATAATTTTTGTACGTTTTTTCAGTAGATCATCCTTCTTTGTTTAAATTAAAGGCTTTACTCAGCATTCAACTTTCATACAACTGTTATCTGCAAAAATTTAAGAGCCGTTATAATTTATTTTGGCTATCCCTCTGTCACATATGCGTTAAATGAAAATTTAAAAAAAAATTGGAGATATTGTTTTACTTATTTTATTTACGTTTTTATTTAAATTATTTAACGACATGGTATTATAACTGCAAATTCTGTGAAACTAGTAGGATAAGCGACCGTAGTATAGCGGTTGGAGTGCTCGAGGCGTTAACCCGGATTGCGCGTGTTCGAATACAGACAGCACTTAGATTTTTTTGATTAAAAATAAAAATTACTGCTCCATGATGAGTTGAGGCCGGTTTTGTGACAATGTATCTGTTTTAATGTTTTTTACCATACTTACCATGTTTCATTGCTACACAATATACTCTATTGTTTCTGATACTTAAGGTACCGTCTTCTCTAAACTAGCTACTACCACTACTACTACCGCTGAAGGTATAGGTACTTTTCATGTTTTGACCAGTCAAAGTTGTGTGTAAGTTAGTTGTTGTTACTTTAACGAATCTTTAATTTAGCATTCTTGTTGTAGACCTATATAGTCTTAAAAACTCCATTTTTGTAAACGTTTGCATTAAATATCTGGATATTATATAATACAACATCTTACAACCTTGATACAACAGATTTCTTTTAAAATAAAGCTTTTGTTAGCTCGGCTTTAAAATCTTGTTTTATCACGCAATAGCGATTCTAGTTAAAACGCTTATCTACAGAACTGAGCAAATAGCTCCAACATAAACGAAACCTTTAATCATTATGTTCACAAAACATTGTAACAAGAATAAATGATCCACAAAGGGCCATAGGTCGTGATTGAACGAGATTGCGGCTGCAGTCGTCTGGATAATACGTAAGGGATTCATCCAAAACGTTTCGCCAACGCAAAGTTCCTAATGAAATAAGTTAGTAATCCTCGGGTAATTCGTTAAGTGTTTGTGCGATAGATGCCTATTCCAAACCCCACGAGCAGTTCTCATCGAGTGTAGGCTTCGATAACAATGATTCGTAACATTTAATTAGCTGAACGACTTCGGTACTCTATCCATTAAGGAAAGGTATCCTTCCATACCCTTCCATATTACAGATATTGAACTCGCTTAAATCCATTAGAGACCCCTTCAGGTTTTTGACTACGATGAGTCTCGCTTGGCTTTTGGACAGTATTTGAAATACAATAACCGGCGCTCGACGTTGTATGATCGCAAGTGAATCTTGATACAATTACAGACAATAATATTGACAGATGTCGTCGGAACCGAAACTTTTCCAACATTTCAAATGATATCAAATAAAAAAGTTCCGTGGAATAAAGTTGAAACTAACCGACGGTCGGCGGCCGGCGCAGGTTATTTATATAAGTCATGTCAGACACCGCCTCGGAACCAAAAGTTCACTCATATTTTTTGTTTGACAAATTGCCGTGGTAACGGGACTTGGCTAAAGTTTCACCTCCATTTAAGCCACCATTAATACCTACCGGTGCGCGTGACTCTTTTTACATTTTATGGACCTTCGAATAATGTACCTGACTGTTGGAATAAATGTCTCCGCTCGACCTCTTAATATTGTCAGACATTTCTAGTTTCAGTAGAAATGCGTTTGTATGGGCATCTGCGATATTTAGTTAATGTCATCAGAGTGCTACAGTATATACTTCGGTATCTCTATGAGATTGAATCAGAAATGAGGAGATCCGTAGACGAACGAAAGTTACCGACATAGCCCACCAGATTAGTAAATTTAAGTGGCAGTGTGCAGGGCACATAGTATGCAGAACAGATGTCCGATGGGGCCGAAAGGTTTTTGAATGGAGACTATAGACCGGTAAGATCAGCGTAGGATGTCCATCCACGAGATGGACAGACGACCCAAAAGAGACCGCAGAGAAACGCTGGATGCGGCCGCTTCCAGCCGGCTCTTTTGGAGATCGATGGGGAGGCTTACGTTCAGCAGTGGACGTCCTATAGCTGAAATGATGATGACAAGCCTAGATAATATTTTGATTGTAATGTTAATGTTATTCTTGTTTTATGGTATTTTAATAAAGAATAATTTATTGTATTGTATTGATGAAGATGATGATATATAGCATATATATGCTTAATCTATCTACAGCACAAAACAGGAAAAAAACAGCATAAATGATCGACATAAATCCATCTAAACTAGATCTACACATCTACACTAGACACATATACATCTACATTATAACAATATTTGACATATAGTGGTTGTCAATTTTCTTTGACGAATTTCGTGAACAAAGGTTTGGCCTATGACACAGACGTTATCTAGACGAATCTATTGATTGAGACATGCTTAATTTATTACAATCGATGCAGCCTGCGGGCTGGAACAAAAGGACGTGCTCTGACGGAGCTGGGGCTTGAGAACAAATCAAATTCTGACTACGCTACGACATGACTAGCGTTAAAAAAATGAAAATGAGAACGTCGTTCGCTACAGCGCGCTACGATCCTCGTAGACTACGAATGCTACGATAAACGTAGCCACGGCTCTGAGATTTTTTGCCGGATTTATTCTGTTACTTTTTTGCATAAAAGGGCTCGTTCGTTTAGACTTATCATACAAAAATAAATTTGTCTGCTTTTGCTGGATCACAATATATCGTAGAAAAGTGATATATCATTTCGTCATGACTCTCCTTATCCTTATACATGAGCGTAAATAAAATACAAAAAAATCTCGAACAGGAAACGTATAAGATCGTTCAATGTTTTGCTAAAAATGTATTTTCCTATAGCAAACCCACCCTATTTTTTCTTTTCATCATTGAACGTTGACAAAAGCTCTGGTCAGCCAATAACTCCTCTTGGAATAAACAGAAAAAAAAAGTATGAATCGTTTCTACTGATAAATTGTTTTTTTAAACCCTCGATAAAAAGTTGAGTAAACCCTCGATTAAAAGCTGAAAACACTCTCGATCAAATCACCTTTCAAACAAAAAAACTAAATCATAATCGGTTTAGCCATTTGGGAGCTAATATGCAACAGACAGACACAGATACCTACTCACGTTAAACATACCTCTTTTTGCGTCGGAGGTTAAAAAGATTACATTTATCACAGAAATTTGAGCTTCGTTAGCACCAGCCGCAATACTGAAATCAATTAAATATACATTCCGGGTCAGCGAACTGAGAAATGTATGGGTGGCGCTTGCATCCCGGGCTGCGCCGAGCCGGGCGCCGCTGCCACCCGCCACTGTCTGTTCTACATGCACATACACACTATGCACAGGCCACGTGCTCTCTTATACTCATAATTATGTCCACGCAATAATACTCACTCACAGTACCGGCGTTAGGGTAGGGCGCTGTTGGGCGACCACCCTGGGCGCCAGATATAAAGGGGCGCCCCTTTATAGCCATAATTATTATACCTCATGCATTAAAAAAAAACCTATTCTTTGCCTGTTTTCGGTTTGCATGGCAGATGGGTGGAGGGGGGTGGTTGCGCCGTAGAAATCTCGCCCAGAGCGCTGGTAGTGCTAAAACAGGAACTGCTCACTGCTTATATGTCCACGCAATAATACTCTTATGTCTAACAAAAACGTATGTCCCGGGTATGTCCTAAAACTGCGACCAAAACCACCGGAGGATGGGCAGCAGCGTCTTGTTAGTACAAGGTGAACGTACTGCGATCCCCAAGCCGCCTGCCAAGCGTGGGGATTATGGCAACACCCCTCTCTAAGAGGGAGGCCTTGTTCAGCAGTGGACATTTAATGGCTGATGATGTGTGTCTAACAAAAAAACTAAATCAAAATCAGTTCAGCCGTTTGAGAGCTACGATGCCACAGACAGACACACAGATCCATAGATATAGGGATACACGGATACACAGAGACATTAATACACTGATACACACGTTAAACTTATAACAGCACTCTTTTAGCGTCGGGGGTAAAAAAATTACGATGAATTCAACTGCGAGTATTTCAATTATTTTGCGAAATTATTTCTGACATACTCTAGTTCAGAATATATGAAGTTTACACAATACATTTAGTATTTCTTCTGCAGTAAAAGATAAATTGAAATTTTCTGTAAAAAATATCAGCACGTTTAATCTCTCCACTACAACACTGATTCAATATTATTTATTAAATATAGGTACCTAAGACGAGCACTCCATAAAGTAAAAGCGCAAGTCTCGGAGGATAGCGAGGTAAATTAAATTTGTAAAATGAAAGTTCAGAAAGAATATCAACAGGAGATAGGGGGGAGATATTTTAACCTTCGTTGGCACATAGAATGAGATGATAACAAGGCGTTTAGTATTCCGGTCACGGAAGCCCGATCCACCTGCTTTTCATATCACGACAATTGCCGACCCCGAGGAGTCGGCTCTCTGGCTGAATGACAATTCTTGTCTATGAAAATCAATTGGAGGGAACGATGAGCACCGGGGCCGGCGACAATTCCAATTTCATTAATGGCTTCCGCCGGCTTCGCTCGTCAGCCGCCGCCGCGTCGCGCCCTGGAGCCTGAGCCGCCTCGCATTCCAAATGCCTCAATCCCCCATTTGTTTGTGGATAACCATTTATCTAGATATGATAGAGGACGACCGCGATACGGATATCTATATTTTACTATTCTCGAACAAATACATTACACAGGGTTATTTTTAATGTACCTAAAACCTCTCGCTGGCAGCTTCCCTATATCATACTCAACAATCATTATTCTATGACTTTTCACACTCAGAAAAAATTTATGAATGGAAGCGTTATAACTATAGTTTCCCCTTTAGCACGTACACCTCCCTCACCGAACATGATAGGCTGAAATGATGATGACGATGGCAAAAAACCTTGGAATAAACGTATGAATACAACTTATAACTAAAATAAACATAGATAATCAATTTTATAAAACAACTGAAAATCAAACACATACTAGCACTAAAATAAAAAACTACCTTAATCTAATAAAACGACTACCCACGATGCTGGCCGCATTGCCGCGTTGAATTGCAAAACGTACTAATCGGTGTTCAAGAAATCGGCATTATCGGCCAGCAATTTGGTCACGAGATGCTTCGACCAGAGCCTCGATTCTACTAAACCAATTGTTTTTAAATTGTAATTGTTTTATTTTTTTATGAATTGCCTTAAAATTTACAGTTTTTAATTTTCTTTATACTTTAAGTGTCATAAGTGCCAATTTTGGAGCAATTCATTAACAATTAACAATTAAAAATAATTGATTTAGTCACACAAATTGTCACTTAGTTATGACACTTTTTTTTTTAACTCTAAATGTAAATATTGATGCAATTCATTAACAATTTAAAAACAATTAGATTAGTAGAATCGGGGCCTAGACGTGTTGATAAATCTTAAAAATAATTAGTGAACTAAATTAAAAATAAACTAATATTGTAAGTAAACTGGTAAACCTACCCGTGGGAATTGTTCTCATGATACTGGTCTCATTACCCTCTTACACTATACGGAATCATGTATAGAGATATTCATAGGTATATTTATATCGGCGTAACTGGAAAGCATTTAACGGAAGTAAAGTTGGCTCTTGGAAACTTCTACGTGAGATTTTGTATACGAGTACACGAGTATCCGATGTTAATACGTAACAAACTCTCCGTATTGCCGCTCGCGCAACTACAACCAACTTTGGATTGACTTCACTTTTAGACAATGTTCTCTTTGAAATTCTGTTTTCGGCCGAAGCTGGCAAACTAGCGGTTAATCTTCGCCAGTTAATTAAGTACCTTACATGAAAGTATTAAATGTTATATACCTACCCACAATTCAAAAATTAGACTATCATCAGGATTTGAACGTGCGGAATCCAAGTGCCGAGTGCTCTAACCGCTAAGCTACAGTCAGCATGCGGATAGGTAATTCCTACCTTGGCGACCGCTACCGGCGGCCGCGGCAACGTCGCGCGACACACCGCTCAGTATGAATTTATATGGAGTGCTGTACGTAGTATAATTATATAGATCGATGGGAGTGCTAAACAATGTAAGCGACCCACACGCGACGCGGTCGCTTGCATTGTTTAGCTTGCATGGGTCGCGGTCGCCACTATCGAATGTTACCTTTACAGTGCGACCGTAAGGTTGAGCGCTCGGGGCGTTCACAAAATTTTTGAGTTGTTTGATTTGTCTGTAACATTTAAATAGTAATTCTTAAAGTGTAGAACAATTCAACATAAAATTTCTTATGTAAAGTTTTCATCAAAACTTCACAGAAGCCTCTTGTAAAGCCTCCACGACTTCACTAGGGCATGAGTTTGACTTGACCATGCCTTAGTTTGCTTGGTTCTGACGATATCCATAAATCTTTAAAATATTAAATGGGTGCTTGACACACTTGACACTGGCAAATGCACAAGACGTCGTCATCATCATCATCATAGTTCTTCAAGCGATGTCGCATGCCCATTGCCACTTCAACTTGCAAATTTTAAAAGCCATGTCGGTGACTCTGGTTCTTTGGCAAAAATCCACGTTCCGGATTCTATCTCGCAAATTTAAGAAACTCAGATCGTAGCTCTCTTTGCCTCTCGTTGCCTGCCTGTTGTGTGCATAAGACGTGAGACGCCACCTCTCAAGAAGAAAGAAAAACCTTTTTACTTTTATTTTGTTATGTCATATTTTCACATTCATAACCCCGTAGCAAAAAATGCGAGGTCTGTGCATAATCCAACATGTCGCCAACTCAAAAATTTTTTTGTTTGCTAGATATATTGTCCCACTGCTGGGCTAAAGACTTCTCCATTTCCTGCCATCCCCATCTCCTTGCATATTGCCACACACATATCCAACCTTTACAATGCATTAAAAACGCCGTATTTTTATTTATTTTATTATATAGTTTGTAGCATGCCTTTGATTAAATTAAACTAGCAGGATGACAAATCAAATAGGTCATTGATTTACAAACACAACAATGTTGGGATAGACAATAATAATTCACGAAAACGTGTCTGGATCCGGAGTTATAAATTTAAATGCATTTTAGAAAGACCGACCTAACCAATTAAATATAATAATATTAGTTTTCTTTAGTAGTTAGGATTTAATTTGTTATTCTCTGTCATCGAGATACAACAATGTACAGCGATTACGCCGGCATCTGTACACCGATTTGCGTGTTTCTTTTTTTATCGCGTAGAAGAAACACGCGAGGTGGTCCCACAAAAATTTCAATAATTAGGGTTCAGTAGTTTTTAAACCAGCTCAAATAATATGGATTTTTGCTCGAGCGCCTACGAATTTTACGATAACAAATCACTACGATACTTTTGTTATGTCTTTAGTACGAGTCAAAACAAGTATGTATTCATGCATGGATGTATAATCGTATCTATACTAATATTATAAAGAGGGAAGATTTGATTGTTTGTTTGTTTGTTTGTTTGCATTGAATAGGCTCCGAAACTACTGAACCGATTTGAAAAATTCTTTCACTGTTGGGATGCTGCACTATCCCCGGTTGACATAGGCTATATATCCCGGCTTCGCCCGTGCGAAGCAGGGGCGGCCTACTAGTCTATAAATAAACTAGTAGTTCGCCCCAAACAGAGTTTTCAACCCATTCCCCGACTTAAAAATCCATTTAATAATATTATTTGATTCATAGTGTTTTGTGGTTTTTGAAGTCGGTTTTTTACAAGATAAATTGTTATCGTTAGGAGTCGAGCGAGACATTGGGCCCTTGGGGACCGGGAACTCACCTCAATTTCAAAAATCTTTCAGAGCGCCTGGTTAATGCGACGCGTGACCAAAATGCTGACGTGTTTCTGGCTCAAAGCATAAGCATTGCCATTCAACGTGGTAATGCCGCCAGCATGCTGGGTACGCTGCCAACTGGTAGTGGGCTTGAGCATTTAGATTATCTTTAGACCTTTAACGGTCTATGGGCAGTCTAACTGTATTTGTAGTTTTAGTTTTAGCTTGTATTTTGTTTAGTTAATAAAGGCACTTGCCCAGTAATTTTTTTTTTAATCCTACTCGTTACTTATCAATGTCTAATTTGATTTGCAACAGTAAAATTGTAATCTACAGCTACAGGGGCGGCTTTATGGCGAGCCATCGGTGAGTGGCGACACCGCGTACCCCGATTCCATGGGGCAGCACACCTCTCGACACCCTAAGCCACCCACGCCAATGTTGCCTCTCCGGTGCCAAGATGCGGCAGCCATTATGGGGGGCCTATTTAGTGGGTGGCAAGTCATCACCCGCTAAAATATCTTGAAATGAGGCATAATTGGTGGGTGCCGTACGTCATACCATAGACCTGTTTTCCCATCTACAAGTTGTTCACCTCAATAGCCCAGACTTTTATATCCTATACTGTACAATAGTTTTATATTCCATTTTATACACATCACATAATTGTATTTTTATATTCAACGGGGCCTCTTGGTTTTGGCTTCGGCCCCACCAATGCCTACCAAATGTCCGGGCTAGACCCGTGTTTATATTGAAATAAAGTGTTATAACAATAACATTTTTGAACACTGACCCGAAAATCTTTTATTCTTTGAAAAAGTCTGTTCAAGTTTTGGTACTCTAAAGTTTTGTGTAAATTATGCACTGCGTTTATCCGTTAACTTAACCAATAACATAATACCTCATGTTTGAATATTTAGTATTACGATATTCGGTTAAATTAGAATATCGTATCATGTATTCGCACGCCCATAGCTCACGTAGTAATTTGTATGAATAACGCCTGCTCGCTTGAATCCGCCCTATGTAATGAAGTTATCGGTGAGAAGATTTACACGTAATTAGAATAAATAGTCGTTGCCCTTTGCCAGCTATAACTTCACCTTGGTTTATTACATACTTAATTCTTGGAGATACAATGTTAAAACATCGTAAGCCTTTACTTCTCGCATTTGTTTTAACTTGATTAACTACACATCTCAAAGTTGTCTCTCAAAAAGCTATATTAAACTTTGTTCTTCACTTCGTACATTACTAGTAAGCATTTTTTTATTTTTTTTATTTTAGGTTGCCTTACCCAAATTTAAAAAAAGGGACCCTATTACCTAAGTTGTCTGTCCGTCTGTCTGTATGTTTGTCTGACGGCTGTAGGTATCTTTCGAACCGTAATAGATAGCCAGTTGAAATTGTTACAGAATATGTAATGTTACGGCGGATTAACAAAGAAATAATAAAAAAGTCAGACAGACATCGTAAGCTTAGTAATAGGGTTCCGTTTTTACCCTTTGCGTACGGAACCCTAAAAACGACCTCAAAATTAGTAAATACATTCTGTGGGATTACTCTAAAAGTATGTATATCCTTTCAAATTTTTTTTTATTCTAAATCGGTTTATAAATGACGGTTTATAATGAGTTATGAGGTGCTAAACATTAAAAAAAAAATTGAGAACTCCTTTTTTGGTTAAAAACATACCTGTCAAGGGTAAAAGTTGTGTGGAAATTTGACGTTGAGCCCTAAAGTTTTACTAGTTTTCATTGGTATACTTAAGAGTAAAATAATCCATGCATAACTCCTATCCTACAGAAAACAACGATAAAATTATATAAATCCATCGCACATACCTACCACATCTCTGCGCAATAATTTATTATTTATTTATTCAAAACGTGACACACATTTCGGACTTCACGTGCAGTAAAATAGAGGTATTGTTCCGTCACATTTTAGTAGACGATAGGGTAAAACACCACCAAGAGTCAAAATAAATTAATTTTCCTATACCTAACCACCAATTCCTAAACTATGAGTCTGTCCACAATTATATAACTTTGGGTACGGAATCCTATGCGTGTCTCGATACGCGCTTGTTTCACGCTCAATTTTGGACAGGTCTACAAAGCTTCGTTCGTTTGAATTTTTCTATAGGTACCGTACCACCTAATGTGACCAGAATTATTATGGCTTTAGATACGGAACCCTGCCCACCAAAGTTATGTGAAACGTTTTTTTTTTTTTTTAGATAAAGTATGTCTTGAAATTATGACATCAGCCAGGCACAAAAAAGCGTGGAGGTGATGAGTTTCGACCGCTATGCGAGTGGTTGTGATGGATCGACGTGTTTAATTAGCAGCGGTATGCCTGTTGCGTATTGTGCGGATTGCGCGTATCTATCCCGACACTGCGGATTAATACTTTGGTTTGGTTTAGCGAGGCGAGGCTTACAGGGCCTACGATGTAATTAGTTTTGGTGTTACGAGTTGCTACACAAACAATCCCCTGTACGATTTATATCTACCTATCTATCGTGCTCTCGTCCGTAGGCAGTGGCTAAATCAATATCGGTCCGCTTCATTGGCTAAGCCTAGCTTTAAATAAATGGTAATTCCGTTTAACTGCATCGCTTTGGCTCGGTTTAGATGCGAAAGTGCATTATCACCGATGATAATACCTATGAGTACCTATGAGTATCGATGTAGTTATGCTTATTGGAATGAAAAGCATAGCTGTATGTGAGTTTTTACAAAATTCTGACAGCGTTCACTGATTCGGTAACAAAGCCGCGCGTGCCCGGAAACGAAACAATTGACAACTCGTTCATCAAATTCGGGTTGACACGCTGGATTTCCGGAAAAAAAGAGTGTTGCAGTTGGCACCATATAATAGACATGTTTTTGTTCAATACGTCTGTACTGAAATACACATTTATAAAAGGTACCTATATACATATTCAGACATACTCGTACATACTCGTACAGACTAGGTATGGCCACGTTATAGAAAGTCTTTGCATACTCGTGACTAAATATTTTAAATTCTCATCTACTTTTTACCCCACTGCTCAGAAGAAGGTGGTGGTTTTCAGATGTATTTAAGTATACTTCTGGTAATCAGTTAGCATCATCTTATGGGCGGCTTCAATGCATTAAAACAAACAACTTTTGTTTTACGAAAACGCATTAATTCGCGAAAAAATCTGCCGTTTCGTATATTTTGTCGGGAGGCTGATTTTTCTATCGCGAATTCAAAGATTCGTAGAACAATAGTTGTTTATTTTGATGAACTGATTACTAGTAGCCCTGTATATTATATGTTTGTCTATTTCTATATATTATATCCTCTGAACGGTTTGACAGATTTTGAAGTGTGTGACATAGTTTGGTCGTGAGATTCACCTTTATGTCCGGAATGTCATAGGCAACATTTTGTAATCGTATTTTTGTTTTTCTTAAAAGACAACATAGCAATATTAGCAATACAACATAATATCATACAAGTATTTTATTATAATAAAATACAAAAAAAAACTAAAATAACAATGGTGATAAAAATACTGCATACCGTAATAAATAGTTAATTGATTAATTACGTGGAATTCAATTATAACATAAACGAAGTGTTGTTGGGTCGAGCGTGTCGCAGTGTTTGGCCGACAGAGCAAAGCGCGCGGTCACTCGACCGGAAACCGTGACGAAAGAAACCGATCAGAGGAAACTTATTCAGACAAATGATATTGAAAAAAACCGGAGCGACGGCGTCGCAACGCCACCTTGACCTGAGTCGCCCTTGACTGTGGTGAAAACGGTCGCGGGCAAGACGGCTGACTGCACTCATCAGGTTTTATGATCTTCAACAATATGTGATAACGTAAACAATACTATACTGTAAAAACTATGAAAAAGTACAAATGCAAAGCATTACAACCATTAATAATACCTATAATTAACACTGTGCATTTTCCTGTACTTATACGGTGCTTACAAATTGAAAGAGGCTAATGAACTTTGCAGATTATGTCGATTAATAGATACATGCCCAATTTGCCCCTATCATAGGCACTCGATATTTAAAACGTTAATGCTTAAATACTATTTATCTCCTTGCGCGTTATTATAAGTCTTAGGTATTTTATAAATACTTACTCAGCAGAACAGAGTGAACTATGACTGAAACCTTAGAGGTAATGCGCATATTCAATAGAAATATAATTCAGGTCAATCTGTGACCGCCACTCTTCACCCTGACATTAAAAGGTACAAGTATTATTGGCAATAGTATATAAGCAAAGAGAAAACAGCAACAGGCATCATTTGGCAATCATTGCCTAACAGAACCAGGAGAGCAGAACAAGATGGGAAAAATTGTGTTGGTTTGTTTGGCTGCGGTCGTAGCGGTTGCTTGCGCAAGAGATGTGCGCCAGAGGAGAGATCTTTTGGCGGCTGCGTCACACTGGGAGAAGGGAGATGGCGGCGAGCATCACGGGGACCACCATCAGGAGCACGGCGGTCACGGGGAGAAAGGATACAAGGGGTACCACGAACACGACCACGGCAAGAAAGGACACTCACATCACGAGGGAGACAAGGGCCACTACGATGAACACGGTGGCCACAAAAAAGGCCACCATCACGACGAAGGCTACTTTGACGAGCACCACCACGGCGAAAAGGGTGAAAAGGGGCACGGTTTTGAAGAAAAGGGCCACTTCCACAAAGGACACTCCACAAAAGGGCATCACGGTATTCACAAGATAGATGAATTTAAGAAGGACAAGCACTTCCATGACAAGCACGGTGAGTCTGGATTCGAAGAGGGATACGGCGGTGATCACCACGAAGGTGGTTACGAGAAGGGCGGGCACTTCGATAAGGGTCACAAGGAGGGCGGGTTCCACGAGCACGAGCACGGCAAGAAGGGCCACCACGAGAAGGGCGGCCACCACCACGACCACAAGGGCTTCCACGACGAGGGCGGAAACGACGAGCACTATGACCACCACGCCGGCCACGGCAGCAAAGGTGGTCATGAGGAACACAAGGACTGGGGCTGGAAAGGACACTAATGAGATACTTTATTGATTTTTAGAACTTGCGATGAAACTGTTTGTTATTGTTGAAATTTTGTGATACTTACAATAAATTTAAATAAAATATTTATAATTTTAACGAGTTGATATTTATTTTTTGAGTTGATAGATAATCGTTCCTTATTACGCCTACGAAATTTTTTAAAATATAATTATGGTACTTTATCGTTAAATCAGAAATAATATATTAGGATTTAATGTCAAATATTTAATTAAAACTAAATGTGTTAAAACCACGTCAGTTTCCATAATATAATACCTACTTACTACTATACAGAGTTGAGAAACTTTTTTATATATATTATTTAGCAATTGGCTGGCGTTTGACCGCCAACTCGCCTGATGTTAAACGATGATGCGGTCTACGAGAGCACACTTGCCAAGAAGAAACCGATTCACTCGTGATTTGAAGACACCCAGATTGACTTTAAATCGATTAATAAATAAGCTTCTATATAACTGGAGATATCTCGCCTTAGCCACTTGACACCAACTTTAAAATTCAAATAGGTTAAGATAAGGACAGTAGAGCATCCCAGTTCATTTACCGAAACTTCCGATCCTGAAAAGCTAAAAATCTCTCGGACCATTGTTTAAAATCTTCGACTGAGACATAGCGCTGGTTTATCAACTGTAGAGTCCTAAAGTAATAGCGATAAAGGTTAATTTTATACTATTTTTTTTAAAACTTTTTTATTATACTGTTTGGGAATAGAATTTTATAACAAAATCCCTGACGTTATTAAAAATAGTACTAAAAATGACATATTGAATTATATAAAAAAACATTTAATGGACAAGAGCTACTATAAATTAGCAGATGCTATTTCCGATAAAAATATATTTAAGAATGTTTAATCTTATTTCTTAATAAATTTGTGTACGTTAATTGAATTCTACAATGCTAGTTAATATAATTACATTTTTAATCTTGACGATGCTATTGCAGATCTTAATTTTAATACTTTATTCTCTAGGACATGTTTTATTATTTTAATGTGGGTAGGGTTACCTAAGATGTTAATGTTGTATTATGAACGATTGCGAGAAAATAATGATACGTATTTATTGTAAAAACTGACGGCTCTAAGAACATGGAATATGTCTACAGAGTTAATAAATTTTGAATTGAATTGAAAAATATATTGATTTTATGGTGCTTGAATTAAATAATTTCTACAACGCAGAGATCATGGATTAAATATTCGGTTAATCCATGGTTCTTGGCGTTATGTCCATGTGTTATCATGTTCTCATATTATCTATCCCATGTGTCCCATATATATTCATGGTATTTTTCCAAAACTTGTGTATTTTCGAGTGTTTATGTGCAATAATAGTGAGTTATTAATTAAGTTATCAAGAATATGCCCGACCACCGGAGCACCGGAGGATGGGAAGCAGCGTCCTGTTAGTACACGGTGAACGCGTGTCAAGCGTGGGGATTATGGCAACACCCCTCTCTAAGAGGGAGGCCTTGTTCAGCAGTGGACATTTAATGGCTGATGATGTGATGTGTGATGTGAATATGCCCGAGAGTGGGAGAGTGATATAATGAGGTGATGAAACGTGTTTTTTCTTCTTGTTTCCAAAACCCTATAAAAGCCTATATTAAAGCCTCTACAACTTTACTGGGCATAATTATGACCTCAGATCAGACTAACAAGGGGAATATGCCTTAGTACAATTATCGTTCTTGCGCAAATGTGACCATTTATCATATACTTTTCACTATACCGCTAAACGCAATTTTTTTAAGTACGGCTCACATTTTCAGTTTTCACGCACACTAAGAAACTTATTGCATATAGATTATTTAGTTAGTTTATTAAAACTAAATAATCTATATGCAAAAAAGAGCTACAAGATCGTCTGAAGGGTGAGTTCGACTAGACATCACGCCGATTTATGTTCAGATGCGTTCGCAGTTCGCACCCGCCATGCCACCTTACCATATCTTCTTTGTTTGTCTGATCTAAGCTCATAACAGTAAACTGTAATACGAGATGGCCTTAATGGCTTTAGCCGGCCCAGAATAGACGAAAAAACAAAATAATGTATCATTATCAATGTAGAGTGTGAAAAGCGTGAAAAGTGCTTTTCTATGAAAGTCCGAGACGCGGCGCTTTCATTGCGTATCATCAGTATTATTTCTCGAGCAGCAGTTTTGTCAAATTAAAGCATCGTTCACGACTCTAACGATGGCAAATTAATAGAAATCACACTAGCGTCCAAACACAGAAACATCACCTGACAGCTACAACATGGAAATATAGTTCCGCTGTTTGCCGTGGTACTTTTTTCATGAAAAGCACTTTAGCATGTATTCGTCCTATAGATACGCACAATAAGTCTACCTGAGTTATGATAAATGTTAGTATGTATGTATACTTATAATAAAAGCGTCCTTTTATTTTGCCTCGAAGAACTCTGCGCTTAAAGCAGCTTGCAGGTAGCGAGAAAGGACACGAACATATTGTCGGTGTTAGGGAGTAATCGAGATAATAATGAGCTTCATTTTTCTTTCGTATTTTCTTCTCCGTGGAAATAGCTAGGAAGGGCTTAAAAGATAAAATGATACAACTTTATATACAAAGCAAACACGATAACTAACAGGGTCGCAGTAAGACATATAGCAGGATTAAAAGTGTTTATGATGCAATGAACAAATAGGTATATTCATATTCATATTCATTTATTTGGTAAATATTATTTACATGTCAAAAAATTATAATAATAGTAGGTACTAATTACAAAAAATAAAAATGGTATACTAACAATTGTATTAATTATTAATATTGTATTACTTATTCTATATTATTCATTGTATTACCAGTATTGTACGCTATTTTAAATTATATTATATTTTGAATTCAAGGAACTCCTTGAAACTGTACCTACTAATAACAAATCACATCACACTAATCACACTAATATTGTAAAAAGCGAAATTTTGTGTGTGAGTGTGGATGTTTGTTACTCTTTCAAGCAGAAATGGCTAGACGAAATTGGATGAAATTTTGAATATAGATAGCTTATATACTGAATTTACACATCCACACAACACAGGCTACTTTTCATCATCATCACTACTTTCCTTCATCATTACACGGGTGAAACCGCCGGACGCAGTTTGTTAAAAATATCAACACATAACACCATGATCCGTCATGGCACTAACGAACTTAGTTTTAAATGAATTACAGAAATATATAGGTATTGTGTGTGTGTGTGTGTGTGTGTGTGATAGGTATAAGTACATAACTAGGTAGTATTCTATTTATATGAAAATAGACTAGAAGTTCGTGTAGAAAAGTTTTGAAGATGAACTATCGCAAAAAACGCCTGATTTAATCAATTGAAATTTTTTTTACCGCAATCTAAACTGTACTAACTTAAACATCCGTTCATGATAATGAACTGAACTAAAAATGAACGTGAAAAACTATTTAATAATCTCCTTTCATCACAAGAAGTTGAAGAAGAAGTCGCCTCATTGTATTATTTACCAAAACTAGTTTATTTTCGGGAGTACGCGCGCTCCATGAGGATGCCATGGCTGCAGCCTGCCACTGAGCATTTATGGACGTTCACGTACCTATGTTCCCTGGGCTACGCCTCGCCTCACAAATTCACGTTTGTTCATATTTTTTTGTTATTTTTTTCATAACCATGTGTGCAGAGTCCTTCGGTCGTAATATTAATTAAGTTTAAATAGTCATAAATAGCGTCAAACAAGTCATAGTCATAGTCAGAGTCAAGCAAAGTAAGTCAAAGTCAAGTCAAACTCATGTCCCAGTAAAGTGGTGGAGGCTTTACGAGAAGTTTAAAAATAACACGAAAAGACACGTTTCACCTCGCAATATCACTTCCCACACTCAAGCACGTTCAAAAGTACTTGATAAATAAAAATCCACCATTATTACTAATTCTATTTGCTTATCTATTTTATTTCTGAGACTTTTTTTTTAAGTACTAAAATTTTCATGTGACATTTTAATTATTTTATTTTATCTAGGGTATTTTTTGTATGTTATTAATATTTGACATTGTACTTAAGTTATGTAAATTTTATTTTGACTTTCCACTGAAATTTTTACAATTATTTTTATACCTAATTCTTTGTCCGAATATTGCTAAGTCTGAGTCCATGGTTACTTGAAATAAACGATTTGAATTTGAATTATTGAACATTAACACTTGAAAATATACCAGTTTAGGAAAAAAATACAGCGAGCCGATATGTCTTTTTCACGTTGGCGCCAAAACTCCAAAAGAATCTCACGTTTGTTCATAAATGCAAATGTTGCCTGCTGGTGAAGTAATGTATTTTGGTTAATTTTCACATTTTCATCAATCAAATCACCCCGATAAAACTAGCTTTCAATTAACAATCTGGTGAATAGCGTTTCGAGACACTATATATATATGGTAGGGTTCTACCTACAGCCATAATTATAATAGTGGTCAAAATCATATTTTTTTTAGTTAGGAAATTGATTGTTATCAAAAAAATCTATATAACGAAACTGCCGACTTTCAAAGACGTGGCATCCCGACTTATTTACTTATTATGGTTTAGCCAGACGTAGACCTATTCTATGATGACCTATCAGCAAAGCAACTTACATGTTTCTATGTCTAATAGTTTAGAAATAGAAGGGACTTTATGACACTTTAGTGGGCTATATTTTGTAAAGGATACACTTAATTTAAAAGCTATCTATGTATTCTTAACTTTTTTTCAAAATGCCTATTCAACGTTACATTTGACGAACGTGCAGCGGAAAAAAATCATCCCCATTTCAAATGCACCAGAGCCACACCTAAAATGCAAAACTATACCTTTTAAAATAAAGATCTAAATTAAAACTGTATTTGTGCAAAGTTCCATGCGCTTACATTAAAAACTATTTATATAGAAGTGAATAAAAGGTTCTAAAGTATCAGACGGACGGACAGACGGACAGCACGAACTTATAAGGATTACTTTAGTACTACAGAATCCTAAATCAAGCAATCGATTTATTCGTTTGGGAGGTACGAAAGCACAGACATTCACACAGACACACCACCAGACAGTAGACGTCAAACTTATAACACCCCTCGGCTTTTGACGTCAGGGTTGAAAAAGAACAACACGCAAAGTAATAATACCGCACACAGTCGGACGCCAGAGAAAGACTTTGTAAATCACATGACCATGATTTACAAAGGCTTTCCATTACACAGCAGAATTCAGAAAAGGGTAAAACCGCAAGAGAATGCCTACAACAGTGGCAACCTGTTTTACAAACAAACATGTGAATGCCGTAAGTACACACGCCCCAACACACGCGTTTTATAAAGCAAATGAAGTGGAAAAACAAATGAACAAAATACTTACAATTCGTATGCACCCCGTAGCTATGTGCGCCTATATGAATAATTACTCCTTGGGTAGTTTTGAAGGTTGGGAGTCTAAAATGCTGTCTGTAGCCAGCATTTGTGTGAGAGTTATAACCGCCCAGCCTCGTGGCACACCTTCATTTACGACATATTATTATTCTAAATACCTACAGTATCAAAAATGCAGTTTACGTAATCTCTGTGACTGGTCAAATCATCACCGTCAGCAATGTTAGCTGAACTGGAAGGAAGTAGAAATCTGTCGCGCATGCAACCTTGACACTATCGGACATAGTACTTACCTAACCGTTTCTGTAGTTGGTATATAAATTCATTGTCACCGATGCAGTTATCATTCACAACTGCAACAAGCCACATCAACCATGAGGAGCCTGCTCGTGTTAGCGGGCCTGGTGGCCCTAGCAGCACTCGCGGCAGGGCGCGACACGCGCTCACGGCGCGCCGCTGACCTGGAGGTGGCTGCCTCAGGACATCACTGGGACAAGGGTGGCGGCCACGAGCACCACGGACACCACCACGGAGAGCACGGCGGACACGAGCACAAAGGGCACAAGGGACACCACGAGGACCACCACGGCAAGCACGGACACCACCACCACGAGGGACACAAGGGACACCACGGCGAACACGGCGGACACAAGAAACACCACCACCACGACGACGGCTACCATCATCATCATCACCACGGGGAGAAGGGCGAGCACGGACACGGGCATGATGAGCACGGCCACTGGCACAAGGGACACGACACGAAGGGACACCACGGAGTCGAGAAACACGATGAGTTCAAGAAGGACAAGCACTTCCACGATCACCACGGTGAAAAGGGCTATAAGGAGCATCATGGCGGACACCACCACGAAGGTGGCCACAAGAAGGGTGGACACTTCCACAAGGGACACAAGCACGGTGGGCACCACGAGCACCACCACGGCAAGAAAGGTCACCACGAGGGCGGCGGACACCACCACGACCACAAAGGGCACCACGGTGAAGGTGGACACCACGAGCACTGGCACCACCACGACGACCACGGCAAGAAGGGCGGTCACGAGGACCACAAGTCTTGGGGCCACAAGAAGGGTCACTAGTCTGCTCCTATATGTTCCACATTTGTTAATTGTTGCATTGTTGGAAATGACTGTTTTTGTTATGTTTTATACTTCAAAAGATTACATTTTATAGAAAACTATTTTAACGTATTTACTTATAGGCCTCCTGCCTCCCGCTACTATAGCACTGCTACGAGTATTTACCCTATACCAACTAGTAAAGAAGTGATTAATAGTTTGACCAATGCTTTTTACCAATGCGGTTGACTTGGTCGTCCGTAGAAACCCGCTGCATCTAGTATAAGTAGAAGCGGCGAAATCTGAAAATTCAGTTGGACAAAAATAGTACTTTTTGGTATTGGAGATAGATTTTATTTTGACCATTAACTCGCGAAAGTAAGCGACAGTATGGCTGAGGTCAAAGCACGTTGATCTAAAATAATTCTATTCACTTTTATCTTTAAGAATCTTAGATTGTACCTACTTACTTCTATTATCTAGTTAAAGTAGTAGCCAACCAACTAAAACAATGTTTACCAAAAAAACGTTTTCTATACTTGCTGTGTCAGGAAAAATCAGCAAGAATGTCAATATAATTATGTTTCTATTTTCTATGTGCAAATAGCTGCATGCGTAGGTAAACCTTGCTTTGAAGAAGAGCCGTGGAATAGTTTAGTAATCTAAATAAACTTCAACGAAGATATTTATTTCCCAGGAATTAAAACAACATAAACTAAAGTTTAGTTTTTCAAACAAACAAGGCATTGTGGCTAGAATTTGGGCGAAAATTTATTGTATCACTTACCTCACTTTGAGCTATGATACTTTTAACTTTTCCACACAAAAAAAGGTTCCTGACAAAGTCAGATGAAAAAATTTGTGTGTACACATTGTACAGGGTTATTGTTAATTTTAAGTTTACTAAGTATTTAACTGTGGAGGGCAGAAACACTAAGAGAAACCTTCCCAAGGTTTAACTGTGTTCATAGACCGATAAACTACGGAGAAGGGGTAGACGGGTTCTAGAGTGAAGACCGCGTATCGGCAAAGTATAGAAAAAGACGACCTGCAGCCAGATAGAGTGACGATCTGCGAAAGGCGGCTGGTGGAAAGTGAATGCGAAAAGGAGAAGATCGTGCTTTTGTGCCATTCTTAAGTTGTACGTTTCACATATGGCGGGAAATTCAAATTCCATACAGTTTTCTTGTCCTTTTACCTAGGCCGGGGTAATTATTGTAAAAGACACGGTTTTTGCGCAAATCATTGGTTGTTTTTGATATTATTATGTACAGCAATTTATCAGTACACCATAGTATCACCATATTACTTACATTTGTCAATAAACCGTTTAAAATAGCAAAAATCTGTTTATCGACAAATGTAAGCAATAATGTTAATTAAAGATTGATATCTTTACATGGTTTTGTATCGTTATGTCGTATGCAATAATTACCCGGCCTAGCTACCAGAACAAATAAAAACTGTTTTAAATTGGAATTTCCCGCCATAAGTGAAACGTTTAGAGAGCCCTACGTCCAGCATTGGACGAACATCAAATAGGCTGATGATGATGGTGATCATGACATAACCTGGATGTCAATATGTACCTACCCAAATATCATAAGAATATTCGTCGGAACCATCGATCTAAATGTCATCGCGGAACCATTGACTTACTTGCGTTTATTTGTAAGCATTCACTGTATATCAAATAACTTGCTGAATCCCGCGGTGTTACCCGTAATTTTCCAGTTTTTCCAAATTTTCTAGGAAGGAAAATTACCCTATGTCCGTCCTTATGATACCTGTACACTTTCTTCTTGCCAACCGGCCTAGGCGAGGCGTTTAGTCGTGAAAAACAAACAAACAGACAGAAAAATAGACAGCGTGACAGATATATTTTCTCATATATTAAAAGTTAGGATTAGGATTAACATCCATTAAAATTAACAAGCTTTTTACTAACTGCGAAAATTAATGTTAGTGTAAAAGCTGTTTTTTTACCGACTTCGAAAAAGGAGGAAGGTTCTCAAATCGGCCCGTATGTAATTTTTTTCTATTTACTTATTTAAAATTCTGTGTACGTGCTCATCAGCGGGTTTATTGAATGTATTTCTTATTTAACAGAATATGTGTTATGTAAGTATTTGTGTGTCTATAAATTCAATGACGTGACAAACATTAAAAGTCACTTAATTTTGATAACTGATTTTTTTAACTATTTATTACTATTATTCAGTTTTGTTTGTTTTTATGTAATTTTTTTAATTTATTTTTTATTGTACATATTTTTAAAGAGCCATGACTGCACCTACAAACTGCACAAAGTATTGGTTGTGCCGAATTTATGATTTTATTAATTTTTATTTTTCTGTGACGTGTAACTGTAATATAGTAGCTATAAAAAAATACTATGACTATGTGGCGGATATACTAACAAATATTTAAAAATAGGGGGGTTCAGGTCAACATGTTCTTTTGTTTTTGCTCTATCGTTAAAACGATAATACGAACTTGGAATACAAATTCTAAAATAAACATTAAATAAAAAAAGTGCACCGGCTAAGTACCTACGTTTGCGACGGGTTTGCGTCAAGGATCCCGAACTAGATGAAAGAGAACACAAATGTGTTGTAGTAAGGTTCTCTGCGAGACTCAGGCTTGCACTTAGTCGGTTGTTACAGCCCAACTTCGAATGCGACATATGGCACTAGATACTACATTTGACTGATATTATTGGTTATCGAAGCTTCATTGAGCTACAAGTCGTCCGATTGACCTTGACAGTGTTCAATGCCACTGCAGTATGTACCGCAGTAGAAATGCAATCGTTGCTCAATACAACTGCCGAGAAAACCAGACCCAGTGTCTATAAAACCTTGTGGTCGACATTAATATCTATCATAACAAAATACACTTTCAACAGAGGCAGTCGGTAGTCATAATGAAGGTAGCTCTAATTCTGGGCGTGGTGGCACTCCTGGCGGTGGTGCAAGCGCGAAACTTGAGAGAAAAACGCGACGCGGATCTGGAAGCTGCCGCCACTGGGCACGGCGGCAAGTGGGACAAGGGTGGCGGCCACGAGCACCACGCCGACCACCACCATGACCACGGCAGTAAAGGACACAAGGGATACAAGGGACACCACCACCACGAGCACGGCAAGAAGGGACACCACCACCACGAGGGACACAAAGGACACCACGACGAGCACGGTGGACACAAAAAGGGGCACCACCACGAAGATGGACACCATCACGAGCATCACCACGGTGAAAAGGGTGAAAAGGGACACGGCTTCGAAGAAAAGGGACACTATCACAAGGGCCACTCGACGAAAGGCCACCACGGCGTGCACAAAGTAGACGAGTTCAAGAAGGACAAGCACTTCCACGACAAGCACGGTCACTCCGGATACGAAGAGGGTCACGGAGGCCACCACCATGAGCATGGCCACAAGAAGGGCGGTGAGTTCCACAAGGGACACAAACACGGCGGTCATCACGAGCACCACCACGGCAAGAAGGGACACCACGAGAAGGGAGGACACCACCATGACCACAAGGGACACCATGATGAAGGCGGCCACCACGAACATCACCACCACCACAGCGGGCACGGCAAGAAGGGCGGCCATGAAGACCACAAGCACTGGGGCTTCAAGAAAGGACACTAAACATTACCGAATAATTTATTATTGTTATTAGCTGTATTTTGTTATTGTTTTAATGATATAACGACACTCGTGTAAATAAACACCGTTTATACAATTAGCTAGTGTTTTTTTTACGTAACTTGTAAAAGGTAATTTTAGCTCGTCGTATTTATATTATTTCCTTTTCATCGTAATACGATCAATATTTGAGATACATTACTTACTTCAAACTTTTATCGTGTTTTACGAGAAGTACAATATAAATAAAAACTCCGACAAAAGCTGACGATCTTCACACGGCTGAAAATATTTTCGTGCAATAGATTAAAAAAAAACTCTAGATTAATCCTTTCAAACAAAAAAAACAATCAAAATAGATTCATCCGTTTGGTAGCTACGATGCCACAGATGCCACACAGATGTGTCGGCGGTTAAAAACAAAAAAATATTGTGTAAGTACATTTGATTACATATACACACATTAATACTACATTTAAATGATTTGAATTTGAATATAATTTTATATTGAAGTGTTTCAACACAGGTTTTAGGTACTGCTTAAATTTTATAGACAAAAAATAACTGTAAAACACTGTTTTACAAAATAACTGTACCCCTTCATGAGGTTTATTGAAGAGGTATTTTAAAATGAAAGTGAATTTTGATACATCACTTTCTCATCATGTGTACCATTTGGGAAATATGATCCGACAAAGCTGGCAAGGTGTGTGCCTCCCTGGGTTTCTAAAATATTCGATATAATGAACTTGTCAAAATCAAGTTAATTAATATAATACCGTTGTCAGATTTTAGTTCAGTTTAGTTTTGTTCAGCTAAGTGCATTCAAGATAAAATATAAATTATTATTTAAATGAACTAAATGAATTCCAAGAATGGTGCGCAATATCTTTACTAACCAATTCAAAATAGATTAATTTCAACAAAAGCTACGAAACGCGTATCGCACATCTACGCGGATGGCTACAAGATTCTACGAGAAATGTCTCTACGAAGTTGAAAGTGTAGGTACAATATCAACGTTTTTAGGATTCCATACCCAAAGTGTGAAAACTGGACCCTATTACTAAGCCTACGATGATGAATTAAGAAATAATAAGAAAGCCAAAAAGTAAAAACGAAAGGGTCCATACAACGAACGTTATTTTTTACGTATTTTTGTAATTAACTCTAATGTAAAAACGGTAATACTTAAATCATCAAACTTGGCATGATTATAGTACATACTCTAAAGTATAAGAACCATTAATAAATAATGGCCAAGTGCAAGTCTGATTATGTTCATTCCTAAGTTATTACTGGTAATTTCGTTACTTGGACGACCTTATCATTCGACCTTATCATTTCACCGAATCGAAATCCCATATTTTACTAATGTTGAAGTTGGTTTTGTAAATTAATAATTATTGTTCTTTTGTGGTGGTACGGAACACTCGTGACGTGTGTTTAAAATGCTGGCGTGTTTCTGGCTCAACACATAAGCATTGCCATTCAGCGTGGTAATGCCACCAGCATGCTGGGTACGCTACCAACTGGTAGTGGGCTTAAGCATTTGGATTTTCTCTAAATATTCAACGGTCTATGGGCACTCTAACTGTTTTTGTAGTGGTAACTAGTGTTAGCTTGTATTTTGTTAAGTTAAAAAAGAACCTGCCCTAAAATACTAATTAGAAGTTATAGGTAACTAGCTGCGCCCCGCGGTTTCACCCACGTAGTGATGAAAAATGGTGATGATGATGATGATGAAAAGTAGCCTATGTCACTCTCTGGCTCTTGAACTATACCCATGCAAAAAATCAGGTCAATCCGTTGTTCCGTTGCAGCGTGAAAGAGGAACAAACATCCATACATACAAACTTTCGCGTTTATAATATTAATAGTAGGATTATCTAAATTACAGTAACGTATTTTTAGGTTATATAAGATCTTACAAAAGAACTTCATAGCTTTGAGAATATTGTAGTGCAGAAGAGCACACAGCCTTAACTTAAACTTAATTTAAACTTCTTCCGGGGCTTCGCCGCGGTAGTTGGATAAATAAACACTGATTAAATTTTATACTTAGGAAACTATAATACATAATAATAACGGTAGTACCCAAACAATGGCGGAGTTCTTTGTTACTTATTGAGATAACATTATGAATAAATATTAAACCATCATCATCATAATCAGCCTATACTAGTCCACTGCTGGACATAGGCCTCTCCTAAGGAACGCCACTCAGCCCGATCTTCGGATTTTCGCTTCCAACCCCTGCCAGCTGCTTCACGTACCTATATATCGTCACTCCAATGAGTCTCAGGGCGTCCACCGATACTTGATACTAATACTGGATACTGGATATATTTATTTATAATATAAACACAAAATAATATACCTACGAACTACATATGAATACTAAATAACTATCTGTTGCAAATCATGAGGTGATTGCAACTCTTAGCTATGATACCCACTCGTATCCAATACTACGCACTATTACATTACTTACATCCATGACATCTACCTACACGTAAATAAAAATTAAAAATGTTACTATCTCTTTGATACTACTTGCAAGTCTTTATTCAATGTTGGTATTCTACACACAACTTGGCATTGCAAGTGGTCTAACTGCAAACTAATATTATATACCTACTTGTATTCTGCTTAGAAAAAATATTATAAAAACATATTTAAGTAATCAAATAAACTTACCGAACCAGTTTTTGTAAATTGCGCTTGTACCTAGACTTAAGAATATCTATAGTTTCTCATGTAAAGTGAATTTATAAAATTCTTTTTGAGAAATAAACATCTTAAACCATATTGATGTTATTTGCTGTTATCCTATAATATTAAAAATAGCTATCGGATTTTTTCCTAACTAATAAAACTGCAATGTTAATCGTAATAATGGGTCTGGAATTTTGTCTTATCCTTATTTTTTACTAGCTGCACCCTGCGTTTTTACCCGCCATCCTATAGGATCTGTGATAATTTTTTTCGCGATAATAAGTAGCCTGTGTGAATATCCAGGATATAAATTAACTCCATGCCAAAATAGATTCTAATAGCAATTGGTTGAAACGTCGGAGACAAACATACACACTAGCTATTGTATATACAGGGTTCCACCTAACAATTATATAAACCGGAAGAAGGTTATAATTGTTCTCATAATTATGAAATAAATTTATTATGGGAAAAAGTATCGGCTCCCCTAAAATCGCGAAAAAAACAGCCGTTCCACATCCACACGTCATGTTGTTGAATGTGAGTGACCTTAGTTTTTCGATACTAATTTAGATTAATTATGTGTATATATAACTATATGAAATAAATAAATAAATAAAAAAACTATGGTACAGCTGTATGTTTTTAGCGACAGTTATATGATTATGTACCATATCAAGGGAACTATCCCGTTAATAATCAAATAACTTTAGTGATAAGTAGTTTAAACTGGTCCCATGGTTTTTTCAAAAAGTTGTTCATAATGATGAGCACGATGACCTTTCGGATTAGTACCGCCTTTCTGTGTTCCCCTGTAAAATCGTAGTGTATAGTATAACCTTTCATATATTAAATGCTTCGCTGAATAAACTTTTAGTTTACGATAAGAGAGAAAAAGAGAATTGTAAAGATATTTTTAGTTAGATGCTTTTGTGTAAGTAGTTATATGTCTAACGTAAATAACGACTTCATCTTCGTGGAATAAATATAGGGATGATTTCAGTTAAGTTTGCATGACATTCGCTGCAAAGGAGCTAGACTGCAAGATCTGCCACTGCCGGTGCCAAGTTTTTGTAATCTTACTAATAGCTTGGAAATTGCAAATTGCGTTGCGCAAGCAGACACCTAGTACTACCTACCGAATGCAAGTAACTAATTACACACCGAATTACTAGAGAATCGATTCAGGTTATTAGTACTAGGTTCATTTCAAAATTGTTTTGCATTTTAGTGTCAATGTTAGACTAACTAATCTGAGTGATGTCAGATTAGTTTTCAATTTTGCACATTGTTTTTGTATGTCGCGCGACGCGGCCGCATCCGCCGGTCGCTGTCGCCAATATCAGATTGCTACCTTTGGGTAACTCCATATTAGGTACCCGCGGCTTCGTACGCGTAGATACGTACATACATTATAAACTTTATAAACTTTCAACGTTATAAGCTTTCAACCCACTTTTGCTTCGGTCCTTTCGCAAAATTCTTTCTTATCCGATCTTTACACCCCATATGAAATCTACCTGACAAATTTCAGTTTTGCATCAGGTCAAGTAGTTTTAAACGACTTTTAAAAAGTAAGGAGAATCTCAATTTGTCCCTTTTTTTTATATATTTATACAGTAGTCGATCCAGCAGTGCAAGTACCGTTCTTTATCGATAGTTAAATTCGATAAAGTGCCATAGAATCGATCATAGCGAGTACTGATTCAATGGCATTTTATCGAATTTGACGATCTCAACTGTCAAATTTGATGATCGATAAAGAACGGTACTTGCACTGCAGAATCGTCAATTGTCATGAGCAACGATCTTATACTTATATTATATCAATGGTCATGAGCATCTTAATTAAAAATTGTCTTAGTTTCACCTCCACTCACTAGCCTTACCGCCTTCGGCCATGTATCAGCCACAGTATCAACGGGGAAGTTTCAACAGCTCTAAGTGGTTTAGAACGCTGCAGTACATGAACAAGAAAGTGGAGTTTTTAAATATCATCAAAAAAACGCAAGCTACAGTATTTGGGTCATTTGGGAAATACGAACTCCTGTAAATCCAAGGGAAGCGACCACCTGGAAAAAGCTTTAGACATAAGAAGCTCAAACAACTCAGACGTGAACAAAATCCCTATTTTCAGCAACCGTGTCGAAAGTTCGAATAAAAAAATAACTAGATCTGTTTTGATAAAAATATGAATGAAGTAGATAGGTAGGTAGGTAAGTAGGTAGGTAGGTATAATTGATTTTTAATACGTTGTTAGATAAGCGATAAAACAAATAAAACGTTATCTTAGTAGCTTAAAATCTCAGCGATTAAATTAATTTCTACGAAATTAAAATCAAAATTTTACCAAAGAAGAAAATATATCAACTGTAAAACATCAATTTTATTTTAAATGTTTATCGGGACTTATCACGTATTATTTAATATAGGTAATGTGTTCAAATCGCGAAAGTTTATAAATTACTATCAATTTTATTGACTAGAAACCGTGATGACTGCTCTCCTACAGATCTTTTACAGTCGCGCCACCATCATGGTGATTTTCGTTAAATCACGTCAGGCGTTCACTGTGAATGTATTCATTAAATTAAAAAGAAAACGTTAATAATCTTGATTCCATGAATTTCTATAAATAAAATTAGCAGCGTCGTTAACAGCTGTATGCAACTTTTACGTAGGTGCTCATATTTTGAATGAAGCCTTGAGGCGTAGTTCTTTAGAACAGATTACGTTACCTATTATGCAGGCTTGATGCAGTTAATTTAGCAAAGTCAATGCAATCTTTATTTTGTCAAGCCAGTTGAACAAGAAGTTTAAATAAAGAAGAAAATAACGAAAGAAAGAAAGAAGTTTAGTTTAGTTTAGCGATTAGTTAGAATGTTTAAACTAAGTAGTTTTTTTTTTAAATGTTGCTCTGTGTCTTTACTTTCATTCCTGAATTCATACTCTTTTGTGTTTCGCTGTGTTGCCAACATTTCACATGTCTCGAGTGTCAGTTTGGCGCAACTCGCCAGTAGTGTCGAGTCGAGAAATGCGAGTTCACGAGGAAGGAACCTATAGAGCTGGGATGCTGTGGACGTCAGCCGTTCACTCGGTCAGGATTACGGGCCACCGCTTTCGCCAGCCCCATAAATCTAGAGGGAGTGTGGCGTCACTAATCCTCCTATTCACTTCCTAATTTGTGTTAAGACCTTTAAAAAGCCTAGACTATCGATTAATAGTTATTAATACTCTCTTTGAATGCTTCTTTTAAACATATTATGAGAATAGGTAGTTAGATACTTTCTTAAAAATATATTTGAGGATCTAATTGAATAGGAAGACAGGTTTATCAAAAACTCATTCTCTCATCTCAGATCAGACAAACAAGGGAGATACAAATATCGTTCGTGTCCACAGGTTTTCTTGTTTACATTATATAGGTACCGCTTAACAATTTTTTTTTAAGTAGTACTTACTGTTCACTTACCTACTCATTTTTCACGCACACTATGAAACTTGTAGCGACATCAATGAATAGTGCAAATAATGAGCGCCAAGGTCATTGACTACGACAAGGTGGTCTGCTGAGTGAGTTCAACTAAAGGTATTAAGCCTGATTGCGGCCAGATGAGTTCCCACCCGCTACTCTACCTTACCACAGAATACATAATAGTATATCTCCCTTATTTGCCTGCTCTGAGCTTTAATCAATATTTTACTGTAGACATTATTTTGTAGGTACATGAATTTCCTCTCATAAAGTAATATGTAGGTACATTATAATAATTATGACACTATTAGGGTATGGCAATATGACTATTGCCACGGACGGAACCATCTATTTAAATTACGTCAAAATTATCATTCTTCTAATGTTTTATTATTATTTCTAGTGGTTTATTCTTCGAGTGGTACTAACTAGCATTTGGATTCATAGATAACTTAACAATGATTTGTGAAAAAAAAAACAACCTATTTTTTTAATAATTTAATATTATTTTTAATAATGTTTTAATGCATAATTTGGCAACCATTATATATATATATATATATATACAGCTATATACAGCTCTGGCCCTTATATATATAAGGGCCAGAGCTGTATATTGCAAGGTTGGACTTTGGTTCGATTAATCCAATTCATTTAGTAAAACACAAAAAACAAATATTTCCCAGTACAACTCGTAAGCTCCTAATGAATTAGGGATGTCTTATTAAATCCTTCGTCTCCTTAGTAAATTTTGTAACAATTTCATGCTAATCTAATTTCTTACTTTAACCACCACCAGCATTGGAAATTTAATCAAAAACATCACTTTCTTGATAAAGAATTCGAGTGAGCAAAAGCCCGCATTTTCTGAAAATGCTCCGAAAGGAAGCGCGTTTGATTGAGCGTCTACAAAGCTGAGTTAAGAACAAAGCCGTCACATATCCGAAGAAAATAAAATATCTTCTCCGTTACCTGATGGCCTAGATTACAGAGATTTCCACGCCGCTCTTAATAGTGGATTTGGAAACAAAGAGTTGAACAATTCAGATCTGTCGCTATAGATTTTCATTGAACTGATAAAAGGCACTCTGGTGTGCTTTGTAGGTGGGCTGTCTCGGGACCAGTGTCGTGTATTCCACGCGGACTACTATACCAATATGAAGCGGTTCGATTTATGAGTAGATACCTCCGACCGCCAGCGCCTATATACATCGTGTTCGATACACAGAAACACAATGGAAGGATCCAATAACCTGTGCGCTACCGAGAACTACCAAATCATATTTTACAAGAGCTTCGCAATAAAACTTTATCACTACGCTTTATTGGAATATAGATACTTCTCCTTTGTGAAATTTCTATTCTACAGTGAAAATTACTACCTTATGCATCATAGATCGTCTTATCATAGTCGGTAGTTGACCTACAATGAAATTCGGCGAATATAAAAATAGAAAGACGTTAAGATGATCTTGATAATGCAAATAGATATTATGATAAACCTATGATAATAACTAGGTATAGTAGATATATTAAAACTAGCCAGTAATAAACAGTCTACTAACTTCAAAAAGTCGTAGGCACCTATCGATTGTCGATAACCTAAACTCAGAAAGCATCTGCGTTTTATCACAATCGTTTACGGGTAAATTGCCTTCTTTATGCAAAACATCGAAGTAGTTGCCGAAAATCGACTTCGAAATCCAAGCCTTCTTTTCAATTTCTTTTCTAAACGTTCGACCTGCTTATTGTTCCTGAAAATCGTACAGTCAGCAACCGCTACCCGAAATTATTCTCATTGCTTACAAGGATTTATTTTTTTAAAGGATTTGATTTAATGTACCTACGTAATATTTAATTATTTTCGATGTTATGAATCAATGAAAAATTTCGATAGCCCGTTGGTCCAGTTGGTAGTGAACCTGCCTTCTGAGCTTAGGGGCGTGGGTTCGATTCCCACCTAGGACAAACATTTGTGTGATGAACATTTGTGTTTGTTCTATATCTGGGTGTTAATATCTATTTAAGTATGTATTTAAACCTATATATGTATGTATATCAGTCTCTGGCAGCCATATCACAAGCTTTGCTTAGTTTGGGGTCAGATGACCGTGTGTGCAAAAATGTCCCGAATATTTATTTAAATGACAAAAAGTATAACAAAAAATAAAACGTAACAATTATTTTAATTCAATAATTTAAATAATGCTAGCCTACATTATTCGCCTCTACAGAAATTTGAAAAGAATCAAACCGCAATAGGCGAGTCACGAACAGCCGCGACCACTTTTAACTCCAAGAAATAAATAATTGTTAACAAATAAACTGATGACTTGATCCGCGACGTAGTACAAAACGATAAGCCAAAGGCGATTGAAGTTGTTTTCAGTGCCCCTTCTTGTATCCGAATTTCTTGTGATGCTCGTGCTCGCCCTTCTTGCCGTGATCGTGGTGATGTTTGTGGTGAGAGTCGTGACCTCCCGATGTCTTGTGCCCCTTGTGCTCATGATGATGACCACCCTTCTCATGATGACCTTTCTCGCCGTGCTCGTGTTCGTGATGTCCACCGTGATGATGACCCTTGTGGTAGTTGCCTCCTTTCTTATGGCCATGCTCCTCGTGGAACCCTCCGTGTTTCTCTTCGTGACCGGAATCACCTTCCTCATCGAAGAAAGTTTTATCTTTTTTGAATTCATCAAGCTTGTGGATTTCGTGATGTCCTTTCGTAGAATGGCCTTTGTTGTAGTGTCCTTTTTCAGCGTATTTATGACCCTTCTCTCCCTTTTCCCCTTTGTGATGTTCGTCGTAATGCCCGTCTTCGTGGTGGTGGGCCTCTTTATGTCCGCCGTGGTCATCGTATTCTCCTTTATGTTTTTCTTCGTCGTGATGGCCCTTCTTTCCCTTCTCGTGATGATGATGACCTTTGTAGCCCTTGTGCCCGTCTTCCTTGTGATCATGGTGATGTTCGGCATGGTGTTCCTTACCACCTCCCTTTTTGTGTTCCTCGTTGTGAAGCTCTGCTTTCTTATGTCCAGTAGCTGCGGGAGCTTGATCGGCTACATCTTGAATTTCTTTTTCATTACGTGGAGGAAGACGACGCGCTTCGACTATTAATAGGAATGTCAAAATTCCTAATACGAAGACTGCCCTCATGTTACGAGGTCGCCGGTATTACGGTGCAGCGTTGCAGTGTACTCTCGGCCTAAAATTGGCGACATCATTGATGGTGCAGCACCTTTATATAAAGAGTTGAGTAAGGTGTGGTAAACGTCACGTCTTGCCGACGAACAGCGCGGCGGCACGTTGCGGCAAGCCCTCGCTCGAACATTCTGTTTGTTCAACCAAACTGATGAATAACTTCTTTTTTTAACGTCTGCAACAAAAGAATGTATTACAAAGAGTGAATCGGAAACTAAAAAATCGTTTAAATCGGTGATAACAATCAATTCAAAGTTAGAGTAATACTAATTTTTCACGAAAAATACGCTGATATTTTTCGTTCCTTTTTTATCTTTCATCTTGCTTTTCTTTCACCGTTATTAAACTTCAGTCGTGCGTGACATATCTACTTACACATAGTTAACGCATTGGCAAGCGTTTAATTTAAGTACCTGCGTACACTTCTACAAAAGCATGCGCATGTACTAACCGGGATTCCGTCAGTAGGCAGCTCTCCCTAATCATTGGTTTCTGTGGTTCGCCACATCGTTTCAAGACTGACCCACTTGTTGCTCGGGAATGCGTCCGAGCCACATTTGGGCCACATCGCACTCACGGCTCATAAACTAAAATGATTTTACATGATAAATCCGAGGCGTCAATTATATAGGTACACTACACTCGCTCGCTCTATCACGGCGAAAACTGGCCGGCTGAAACTAAACCCTATCATTAGGGTCATGTCCATATGGCAGGCGGCCAAGCGCATACCTACTCCAATTTCTTGTCACTTATGACTGTCGACAGCGACTCAGTCATGTGTATCATAGTATATATACGGCAAAATTGGACTTTTCGTTAACAATTTAATAATACAAGCGGCACAAAGCCTCCGAAATAAATTACGTATGTACCTACTTACCTACCTAGTCGTGCTCGCAACGTTCCTGTATGTAGATAAGGTACAAAACTTGTTCAATATCAAGGTGGGCTTTTTTATATTAGGCCTTTTGTGTTGTTTTTTTTTACTATTGTGCTATAGCTTACTTTAGGTATCTAATAAGCTACTGTGTTAAATAAATAGCTAGTGCAAATTAGGATACCTAATGGATAATTATGATTTGCAGATGCATTAAATAAACCGCTCGCCAATTTATAAAATAACAGCAAATATAATGCGATGTTATTCGGAAACGGTCACAAAACGTACTGGGTCCTTACGGACAACTGCTATTGCGGCACCAAACTAACGTTAAATCCGCTTAGTTAGAAAATCACGCGACCGCAAACCGTATCTGGGCGCGTTAAGGTTCACGTTCGCGTGATTTTCTAACTGAGCGGATTTAACGTTAGTTTATAAAAAAAAAAAACTTTAGGAATACATTAAGTAAGTAGGTTTCTATTTAATAAAATCGGTTTATTCCAATTTTTTAGTACTACTTCGATTTATCTATGAGTTTGGAAAAAACGATCTAAACTTTTAGACTATCATATTTATTTCTGTCGATCTAACTGTCTGGATAAAATCATTCCAAATATATATACTTTTAATACGATTGTTTTAACAATTTGGACACTATTATTCCAAACTTTTAAACTACTAATAAAACAATCGTATATGTACATTCACGTTTAATTTCATTCGATTGGGCAAACTGGAAGTTTTCCTCAACGCACTCCAGTGTTAAATAACTAGTGCAAATTTGTATGATTTGTGTGATGATTTTTATGTGACTTCCGTCTTATGCGACATTACTTTGTGACTTACTTTGCGATGCAGAAAAATTAAATGAATCGCTCACCCATTTATAAAATATCACCCAATAAAATGCGATGTTATTCGATCATAAAATCTATACCTACCTATATGTAACTTCTTAGTGCTCAGAAATATGAAACATTACCGCAGCTCGTTTCGTCTCCTTTATTAAATAGACAGGTAAGTTCAAGGTTTATGGCAGCTTAAACTCTTGGCAAGTAGCTAGCTACCACAGTAAAACAAGTTAATTACAATTTATTTGGTGGGTGACAACGTTTGCAGAATAGAACACCAGATACTTATTATATACTTACGTGACTAGCTGTTTTTTCATTTTCATTTAGACAATTAACCTCTTTTTTCAGTCCTTTGGCAAGATCCTTTCTTAGCCGATCTCTACACCCCTTGTGAAATCTATCTGCCGAATTTCAGCTTCATACTCGTAGATCGAGAAGCTTTCAAGATTTCGTGACGAATCTGTCACTCAGTATTTCGATTTTATTATAATATATGAGTGGTAGCAATTTTTAAGTGCAGGGTGTATCTCAACTTTTACTTTGGGACTATCCCTGACACCGCGAAACAGTTGTTCCATAGAAAAATGTCACTCAACGAAAAAAACGCAGTGTATAGAACAGCAAATTTTTGTTCGCGATTTCCAGTATTTTGGTCCTAAAGTAAAAGGTATATTGATGAGTAACAACTACAATGATATCCTCGAATCTGTCCTTTGTCTAAAAGAACACTACGTATAGTTTTTTTTTTTTTTTTTTAATCTTTTCTTGTTTTCTAATCGTATTTTCATCTATGTTTTTCGCTAAAATGGATTAAATACAAGAAAAAAGGTTATCAAATTACATAACCTTCTAGAGTAATTAAAATCTAATTCAGCTAGAGTAGTAGTCGAGCAGAACCTTCTAGAGTAATTAAAATCTAATTCAGCTAGAGTAGTAGTCGAGCAGACTTGTATACCGGAGCATAACCAATACATTTTTACGCAAAGGCGAAGCACGCGCACCGTCGCCGACATAGGTAGGTACGCTTGTTTGTTCGACTTTCATTTGTTTTTCGCGTTTTATTTATTTGGTGACATTCAATTGTTTTGTATTAAAAATAGTTATACCACTGTACCTACTAGAGGGGCCCGTGGTCCTGCTACTTAGACAGAAATATTGGACCTAGGAGTAATAGTGACCCGTGTATTGGACCGCCAACCGTACCCAACAATTTGATAAAAAATAAAATTAGGTACGTCCTGAATTGAGAACCTTTCTCTTTTTTTGAAGTCGGTAAAAAATTAAACTTTCTTTGGTTGGGTAATGGTGTATTTTTGTGTAGGTCCATAGCGTTAATTATGTGTCACAAAGTTGCGTGTTAAGAAGACGGAGTATTCCTTTAGTTAGGTTCCTTCAGTAGGTAGTTTGGTACCTACTAACTTACTAAGTTAATATAACATTAACTATTATATAACTAAAATGAAACTTCCCTCCACGCTACAGTAAACAAACATGTTACACCTACGTAACATAACTAGCAATGTAGATGGAAAATCCTACAAAACTTTAAATTCAAAAGGAAAGTTGCTACTCTGAATCTCTGACTAAGAAATTAACTCTCGACGAGAGACCATTCATATTCAGGCCCCTAGCTAGCTAGTTACACATCAAACACCTGTCAGCAAGAAGTCTTATAATAACCTTTCATTGAATTTTGTCGCGCTCTCTCGGGTTTTTTATGCTGTGGGCTGGCAAACAAGCAGACGGGCTGCCTGATGGAAAGTCACCGTCGCCTATGGATACTAGTAACACCAGAGGCATCACAACTATAAGTTGCAACTCTCGGCTAATAAGAGAGCAAGATAAAAGTCAATGTAAGGTTATTATAAGAATGTTTTTGAGATTATAGTGACCCACCTGAGCAACGCATTCGTAGAGCAGTTGGTGCGTGGACTCGTGCGTTTTTATTTTGGTGTGTACCTGTGTAGTGGTTCATACAGTTACTTATATTACAAAACAACCTATACAAACGGAATGAACTTTTTTTACAGAACCGTGTGAGAAGAGATATGTATTTCAAATTGTTCGCCTGGGCCCTGATTCTGTAGCTACAAACACGCACGTAACGCGCCGTCTTAAGTTTCCCTCTAAAAGTTGGTCTTTATTCCCAGGGAATAGAGTCCAAATTTTAAGAGGTTAACTTAACGCGGCGCGTTACGTGCGTGTTAAAGTTACGGAATCATGGCCCGAATGGCAAGCCCACGGTTCCTCCACCTAGTCATGCAAAATCGAGCATAAGCAAAAATGTGAATTTTCATATTGTAGGGTCTAACGAGAATATGCCGAATGAGTAGGTATATATCACCTCAATAACTCGCATTTAGTAAATTTTAGGGCTGGCACAATAGCTTACTAATAACGTGTCTTTCCTTTTAGTTTTTTCCGAGCAAGCGGTATAAGTACTATTGGGAAAGGTTATCAATTTCAGTGGCTGCGAGTATTTTCTATAGGAAACGGTTGATTGCCGCCACGACTAATTCGCTGGCCACTATGTGGGCCAATCTCGGGCAGCGCTCTAGTTTCTCAACGCGAGTTACTTATCAAGCCGGGAGCCGTTGCCAACTGTCCACCGCCAACAATTTTATGTAACTTTGTTGTTGAAACGTGCTGTGAAATTGATAAGTTTGTTTGTACTCGGATTTTAATTGTTATCGTACATTTTTCGTCTGCAGCCGTCGCCGCGCCGTTCCAGATAACGTCTACTAGTTCCATTTTATTGCAACCGTTTTAATTTTTTGGCAAACAGTAAGTGAACCTTTTTGCCGGGATTCATATTGCCGCAAATTAATTTGGCACTTGAAACGGTTCCAAATTATTCTGGAGGTGACGATCGAGGCTGGAAATTATGGCTGTTTTTAATATTGTGGTCAATTAAACGATAAACGGATAACTGCCTACGTTTTAAAATTGTGGTATTTGTGTTGGGCTATTGGTGATGAATAAAAGTTGATTTAATAAACATTATTTTATGGTAACAAAATCACAGTCAACAACTTAACACGAACCTTAGCTTAGCTTAACATGATAAATCTAGGTAAAGGCTGCATTGGGACAGAGGGTTATCTAGGTGGAGCTTGTTAGTGACCCTTCTTGTGGCCCCAGTGCTTGTGGTCTTCGTGGCCTCCCTTGTCTCCGTGATCGTGATGATGATGGTGATGTTCATGGTGACCGCCATCCTCGTGATGTCCTTTATGGTCGTGGTGGTGTCCTCCCTTCTCGTGGTGTCCCTTCTTGCCGTGGTGATGCTCGTGGTGTCCACCGTGCTTGTGTCCCTTGTGGAACTCGCCGCCCTTCTTGTGTCCGTGCTCCTCGTGGTGCCCTCCGTGGTGCTCGTGGTGTCCGCCGTCGTGATGTTTATCGTGGAAGTGCTTCTCTTTTTTGAACTCGTCATGCTTGTGAACACCATGATGACCCTTAGTCGAATGACCCTTATGGTAATGACCCTCCTCGTGGTGGCCGTGTCCCTTGTGGCCCTTCTCGCCGTGGTGATGCTCGTGGTGGTGGCCGTCGTCATGGTGGTGATGTTTCTTGTGACCACCATGATCGTCGTGGTGTCCTTTGTGTCCCTCGTGGTGGTGGTGTCCCTTCTTGCCGTGTTCGTGGTGGTGGTGTCCCTTGTACCCCTTGTGTCCCTTGTCTCCGTGGTCGTGGTGGTGGTGTGCGTGGTGCTCGTGACCGCCGCCCTTGTCCCACTTGCCCCCGTGCCCGGTGGCCGCGGTCTCCAAGTCAGTGTCCCTCTTCTCCCGGGTGGAGCGGCAGCTGACTGCCGCCAGCGCTGCGAGTGCCACGCAGCACACGAGTAAAGCCCTCATACTTCGGATAGATATGACACCAGAGATCGAAGCTGACTGATAGTGATACCGGTGTTCCTTAAGTTTTTATACTGATTGTCAGTTTAGTCTGCGTAGTATGAAAATTGTGTAAATCCCAAGGTTGCACTGTGTACCCGGGTCGTAGTTCGTTGCGGCACCCAGTGTCTCAATAAGTACCACTGCAACTTTAAAATAAAAAGTGTACCTAGGTACTGCAATAACACTTTGAACAATACAGATCATTCAATAAGCATCGCTATTTCAGTATATCCTGCTTTATTCAAGTATATTTTCTATAAAAACTTTGTCTTTTCACATATCGCTAAGTCCGTTGCAAAAAAAAACAATTATTTTAGGCCTAAATATATTAGTGTATTTACTAATCTGTGGCAATTTATCGCAGCTTATTAAAAAGTTTGAATGATTTGGATAACTGCATACCACAGAAGAGGGAGGACTCTTCAGTGATGTATTTAGACAATCACCTAAGTAACCAAATTTTATTAAACTATTGTACAGAGCGACCATTTTGTTTAGCACACCTCCGCCGCAAAACCATCGCACCGAAACCGCTACTCGTTGAAATATTACCCCTTATATTGTTGTATATAGTAAGAGTTTCCAATACACGCCAAAAGCGCCAAGAGACAGTTGTTCATGAATGGCTGCTGTTCGTTACACGATATAGGGTTCACATTTAAGCTAGTGGCGGTTTGGAGGTTTGCGTTTCGCAGGCATTAAAGGTTAGCTGCACGAAGAACTAAATTTTCCATAGAAGAGTGCGGAGGAAACGCCACAGATAGGGTTACCATCTGTCCGGATTTTCCGCCATGTGTCCGGACTTTGTCCGGCTTTTTTAGCTTAGGCAATGTAATACGAGTCAATCTTGACATCAAACACAAAACTTAAATCTTTAAAAAATTACCAACATACTAAATGTCGGGACTTTTATTTAAATGTCCGGCTTTATGTCCGGACTTTTTAAATCTTGAGACGGTAACCCTATCCACAGATAAGTCAGTACTTTAGAAGGTAAAATTAAAACAATCATGTACTTTTTCTTATTTATTGATATTATAATCATCAACAATGAATTACAAGAAAACTACAAGATATCATTATTATTTTAAATCTAATGTCTAATGAATTTAAACTAATATAATTCGTATATTAATTTCAATTTTTATAATAAATCACAATATACTTACCAACTTTAAGTTGGCGAAATTTTTCAAATAAAGGAACATAGCTATAGCATATCAGAAACGCATGAATTAGTGTTTCACACCTCGAAGTTAATTTCTCTAACAACTAATATCAGTCCTAATTACTCAAATCAGCGCAATAACCACACAATACGACAAAATACTCAAATATTTAAATTTTATCCTCTGAAGCCAAAAACTTTGTAAATTACACCTCGACATTTAATAACACAAGGAAACTTTTCATGAAAACAATAATTCTCCGAAACAAGACAGTTGAAAATAAAACACTGTTTTAAACTATCACGGTTGTTCACTAATGTTATATAATTATTTACGGGATATTTACCGTGGTAAGGTTGTGGAATGAGCTACCACCGGCACCACCGCTTACCATGGTAAATATCCCGTAAATAATTATATAACTTTAGCTGAAAATAACTATGGAAAACCTAAACTTGAAGCTAAATTTAAAAAAAAAAATCTTAGAAACCATTATTGCTCTTTTACGAGTTTGATATTATCCTTATTTTCGTTTGATTAATGAACGAGGTACAAATATGTATTAGCAGTTACAAGAACATTATTAGCGACGACGGTAATTCAAGAATTATGAAATCTAGGATCAAACGCAGTTTCTAAAGAAATCCGATATTGTTAATTCTAATGATTTTAATATTATCTGTCAAGGTGTGAAGCCCATACGACGCCCGAGACACTGCAAAGTCTCAAGCTATACTCGACCTACGCCTAGAACAACACCCAAAAATACATTTCAATTCAAGAAATACTAACCTGCTTGATAAGTGCAATAATCAAAGCAAAGAACCACGCCTAACGTACCCCCGTTTATTTAGCTTCATGATAAAAACATACCTAACGAAGAAATACTTTCACTAATCTAGCCTCTCAGCCCCATCCTCTGTAAGGGCTTATTCCAAACGAACCCAAAACTATTGTTAGTTATTTTTACACGCATCATTATCACTTTAAATATGATAAAATTACAGTCACTACATTTTACAAAATACTCACTTTTGATTATTTGGTTAATTTTGAATATTAAGAGATGGTTTTATCATTTCTATAAAAAAATACAGCGACCCCATAACAAATAAACTGGTGTACTTTTAGATTGAAATTATATAACACCAGTGATTGAAATGCGAGGTCACTTATACACATTTAGCCGTATTCAATCAGATACCCTGACATGCACACAGAATAAACTGTTATTCGATTATATCATAACGTTTCAAAATTCTATGTCTAGTATAAAATTGCAATTAAACAGGCAATTTTATTTAATTCAACTAGTGTTTATAGTTCCACGTGAGCGTTGATAACATATACATGGTAATACGCATCTTGGAATATGGATATATCTTGAATCAGTAAACCACTGGACGAGAAATAGCGAAGATCATGACCCCTTCAACCGTGTATCTTCTAACTTAGATATACGTTTTACTTGTGTTGAAAAAAGCTCGCTATGTGTACAAATAGCAATACAAAAGGGTAAATCTTGGTTTAAACTCGACAAATGAAGTAAAAAATGTGTCTTGCACAGATTAATCGCGTTTTTATTTACTTTTATCATGTCATTCCATATTTAAATGTCAGACAATTCGAAAATGTTGACGACCGACAAGTATTCAAAACTGCATAACGATCCGAGTAAACACCGCCACTGCTCTTGTAGCTGCGATCGTTTTCCTGTCATCCTTCAAATTCTTTGCAACCAATCCAAGCATTGTATTTTTGAATTGTCCATAACATTTATATACTAAATCCTAAAGTGTGGAACAGTTATATATAAAAATACTTTCGTTACATTTCCAGTAGTATAATGATTCAAGAACAAAGTATTACAATTAGCAGCGCTTTCCGAACGAAAGTAGGCGGATATGCGGTTTATAAACGCTCCTCTCCATAGTAGCCCCTCCGTTCGAGCTGCGTAGACATTTACCTAGGCTTGATAGATACGAACAATAGACGTCGCTAGTTGAGATGGAAGCCGCGCTCGTTGGTCGCGGCGAGCAGTCGCTCACGGAGCACCTCCTTGCCCGAATACTCCGGCAGCTTCAGGTAATGCACGCACGTGTTAACCGACGGATACGACCCGTCGCCGGCGTCCACCTGACAAACAATACTATATGAACAACCGAACGTTATTCTATTCAACCTACTCGCGGGTTTATCAACTCCTTAGCAGACCCTCTTTTTAACCAATTTCAAAAACTTCAACAGTTCTCAATTCGGTAGTTTTTAGGGTACCGTACCTAAAGGGAAAAACGGAACCCTATTACGGGGCCTACGCTGTCTGTCTGTCTGTCCGTCCGTTCTACTTTTAAACAGCTGAATCTTTCGAACCGTAATAGATAGCCAGTTGAAATTTTCACAGAATATGTAACGTTACGGCAGACTCACTAAAAAATCATGAAAAAGTCTAACAGTAAAAAGGGATGTCCTCATACCTCAAAAGTATGTTTGAACGTATTTTTGTCTTTGCTTTAAATTTTTTTAATTTGTAAAGAAGAAAAATAAAAAAAAGTATCCGCTGTGTATATTATAGTTACCTTCCTTACGACAGTGAGTCGGGGGTGCAGGTTGGCCAGTCCGCCGGGGGGCAGGCTGCTGCAGCCGGTCGCGAACTGCAGGAATGCCTTGCGCTCGCGCACCGACATCTCCACCAGCACCTCCACCAGCCGCAGGAACCCAGGACTGCACACCATGATACAATCAAGTAAAAAACCACAGGTGGCATGACCAGAAAAACATATTATTTATCGGTTTAATGTTAATAAGTCAAATAGTAAAAGCCATTACACTGACTTACACTAATCAGTAAGCAATCTTGCTCCGTGTGCGTCGCGAGCTCTCATTGGCTGCGCAACGATTTATTTGCGCAAGCGCAATTTTAATGGTATTCATTGTAATACGAGTAAATTCCGGTATAATCAGTTCTGCAGGCCTAGTACGGGTCGCGGACAAATGACTTTCCACCGCTTTTATCCCGCGAGAAAGAGACAAACATATCCATATTCTAACATGATCGCATGTACGTGTGGATAAAAACGGTGAAAAGTCTATTTGTCCACGGCCTGTGCTAGGCCTGCAGATTAGGTTACAGTGTACCTGTCCCGTGTGTAGCCGAGCTTGGGCTCGGTGTACTGCAGCAGGTGCTCGCGCGTCCAAGCGGGGCCGCGCTCGCCGCACAGCAGCAGCCGCAGCTCGCACGGAGAGAAGGCGCGCAGCCGGCGCGGCGGGAACACGGCGCCGAACCCTCGTCTGAACGCCGCCGTCTGCCGGCGCACGCCCTCGCGCACCATCCACCGCGCGCTGCTCTCCGCGTACGCGCGCGCGTTGCAACCGCTCACCTGCCGCACGGAACGGAACACTCCACACATGGCCTATCCACTCAACTGGATCGGTCCCTGACACAATAACATGGTGAGGCGAAGCAAGACCTCAGGCACCCGCTTTGTACCAACCGTCACTCTTTTCTGCATGACGCAGCTACCTTAGGAACCCATTCAATTAAGTGGTAGGCCCGTACATTACAGACTATTCATAGGAATTTGAGCTTACACAACAAAACTCAACGTAGTGAACATAAGAAACCTTCGACCTGAGGCTCGATTTACGAAAGCGCTTCGATATTTCGCACGGAAATATCATGCGAAATGTTTGACTTTCAAACGAAATTTCAAAAACGAGTCGCATTTTTTGAATAATCATATCACTCGGTAACGCTACGAGTGGTTGGAGCCATTCGAATTTGCTTTCTATAAATAGAAAATCTTTCATTTCGCATAGTTTTGTGCGAAATCATAAGAGCGATTCAAAAATCGAGCGCTAGGATCAGTATCTGGATACTTGGATGGCGAAGCAGTCTTTAAGCGAGAGTGCATTTACCGAGTACTACTGTTTCTGGTAGCATGTTTAACGTTAAGCACGTTGACCTTATCAGCTGATGTAAAATATAAAGGTGTATAACCTCGATGTTTTCTCCGCTGTCGCAGAGCGGCTGCAGCGCGGCGGCGGGGTCCACCATGGGCGCTACGTGCGTCATGGTGAGCGCGAGCTGTTCGAACGAAGCGCCCTCCACCGTGAGTTCACTTGCGCGGCGACTCTTCTCGTCCTCGTCTAGTGACGAGTCCTTCGTTATCTCGTCGTACTCACACGCCGCCGCCAGCACGCTCGATAGGAATCTAACAATACACATCACTTTAAAATGTGGAACGGTGGAGTTCGATACATTCACGTCAAGTGGTAACACTGACCTACAATATTCAAATATATTGATACCAGGGATCGGATGTGGGATATCTCAGGTTTTACAGCAGAAACCGGGAGTAGCAAATGAAAGGTGTGCTGGCAGTTAACAGTCTGTTATTTCTTTACATGGGCGGTAGTCACGTAATATGCGTGACCTACCGCCATTATCAGAAACTAGATGAATACACCACAGAATGCATTATTCTCCTTTATGTGCCGTTCTATAAATTTAAGATTACTAAATATTTTTCAGCAAAAATTTAGCTAAATTATACAATATCATGCAGAACAAAAGGAGGGTAATGTTTTTTGGTGAATATAAGTACAATGTATCTTTGTCTGTTCCTTATTACATCGTGGAGCCCAAACGTATGACAGATTTTTTGTGGATACATTGGTCTGCATGTCTGAAGTGTCATAAGCTATATTTTGCACCCGGGATTTTTAGTTTTCTTTTTATAATAGGTGCAAGGCCGTAGCCAGGAATTCATTTCGGGTAGTACCAGTAGGACACTACCTCTCCGGAACACTGCCTCTGAACAGTGGGTTGGCTAAGACATCTAACAGCCGAACTCAGAGACGGAATACTTAAATTTGCTCTGTCAACTTCTCGTTGACGGAAATTGTCACAGATGAAAACGAGACAGAGCAATTTTAAGTATTCCTTAACTTAAGGTGCAAAATTGCACAAATGGCGGGAAATTCATATTTCAAACAGTTTTCTTGTCCTTGTAGCTAGGCCGGGTAATTATTGTAAACGATCATGATGTTTGCGACAATTGATTATTATTCTTTACAAAATCATGTAAAGTTATTTATCTCTAATGCACATTATTACTTACATTTGTCAATAAACTAATATTTGCTGTTTCAAACGGTTTATTGACAAATGTAAGTAATATGGTGCGTTACTAATAAATAACTGTACATGATAATGTAAAAAACACCCAACTATTGTCGCAAACGCTGTGTCATTTCAAAATAATTACCCGGCCTGGCTACAAGGGCAAAAAAACTGTTTGAAATTTGAATTTCCCGCCATAGGTAAAACGTTCCACCTTAAGGAACCTTTCTGAGTGCGCCTGTTAGATATTTCGCGGGGGGAGGGTTAGGGGGTTCAACGTCCTACGGCTTTGAATAGGTGTAAGATAGTAAAGTGTAAATCGGTATGCTTAAAAAGTTAACCTATGCCAATTCCGAAACCATTTCGAGATTTTATGTTACAAACCCTTATTTTTCTACTCTGACCTTTTAAAACGATAAGATGCCATTTATTTTAACAAAAAACTAAGAAATCATTCGACTTTCATTGACCTCTAAATGACGTCACATTTTAACATTTTATTATCTGTGCTTTTTAAGAATAAAAAAATATAATACATTTGACACACTGTTCGTCACACAGAAAATATTTTTCTTTCATATCTGTGGTTTTACAGTCTAGTTCTTTTCAGAGTTGCCAACATGGGGTGTTTTTCCCTAAGCGTAGGGAAAAATCATTTGAAATGTTTTTTTCGGGGAAATAAATATCTGATTTAGAACGTTTTTACTGGAATCACCTACTTAATAGAATTAATTTTCACCACGTCAGATTAATTTGTTTTTATTATGGGTGGTACTCACAACGATATATAATGTTAAACATATTTTAATATGTCATTTGATGTATGATTAATAATTTATATTCAAACTTGATGTCTCAACCTAAGAATAAAAAACACAGAACCTTAATAATCGAACAAATAAAATATTAACATCAATAAAATATTGTTGTTTGCAAATCAGTGAGCTAGTAACCCTAGGGTTTCCATAAACAAACAAGCAGACATTAGATGTCATTGTCACTGTCAAAGTATGTTCTAATTTCTTTTTATTTTTACACGCGTGCTTTTTTTGGCTTCTCAACGCAACTACATATTTGTGCAAAAAAGTGACGTCATCATCATCATCATCATCATCAGCCAGAAGACGTCCACTGCTGAACATAGGCCTCCCCCTTTAACCTCCACACTGAACGACAGCCTGCCTTTTGCATCCACTGGATGCCAGCGACTCTCACTATGTCGTCGGTCCATCTAGTGGGAGGCCTACCTACGCTGCGTCTTCCGGTTCGTGGTCTCCACTCAAGAACCTTTCTTCCCCATCGGTTATCGGTTCTTCGAGCGATGTGGCCTGCCCATTGCCACTTCAACTTGCAAATTTTAACAGCTATGTCGGTGACTCTGGTTCTTTGGCGAATATCCACGTTTCGGATTTTATCGCGCAAAGAAATTCCGAGCATTGCTCTCTCCATTGCCCGCTGAGTGACTCTGAGTTTTTCCAAAAGGCCAACAGTTAAGGACCACGTCTCAGTACCATATGTCATCACCACCAAAAATAAGTAAAGTACAATAAATACCTATGTCTGATGGGGTCGATTTCCTCCAAGACGTCGTTAGTCAATTCTTCTCCGCACATGATTCGCAAGAACGGTTCTGACAACGGCAGATCAACTAACCGCCCGTCTTGTAACACCTGTAAAGAAATACATTTGCTTTATAAATTATTACTAGCGACCCGCCCCGGCTTCGCACGGGTATAGATATATAGCTTGTCACCCGGGGATAGTGTAGCTTCCCAACAGTGAAATAATTTTTCAAATTGGTTCAGTAGTTTCAGAGCCTATTTAATGCAAAAAAAAACAAACAATCAAATCTTTCCTCCTTATTATATTACTAGCAGTCCGCCCCGGCTCCGCACGGGTATAGTTATATAGCCTATTAAAATAGCCTATATTACTCAGTGATAATGTAGCAATCAAATGGAGAAAGAATTTTTAAAATCGGTCCAGTACTTTTTGAGCCCATTCGTTACAAACATACTTTCATACAAATCTTTCCTCTTTATAATATTAGTATAGAAGTATAGATTAGTATAGTCAAACAAGAGTTTTTGTACTGGTAGATTTATTTATAAAATATGAGAGAAACATGTTTGTTGATGACTACTATGGGGCTGTTAATTTACTTTATAAAACGATTTAGGGGGAAGAGTCCAATCAAGTCTTATTTTCCTTTTTCTCATGATATTTCTTACGAGTGTGGGAGAGGGTAACAAATGGATCATAATGGTTAGATAATGTTAGATTCAGTAATAAAGTGCGAAAAAATATGCTCTTTGATGAAATTTATAGATAATACCAATAAAAGTATATTAAAATAATATAAAATAAAAAATAATAATATTCCATTTACCTTAGCTAAGAATACCCCTAGGAACCAGAAATATTTGCAAACTTTATCACAGATGGGTGAGTCTTGAGGCAGTGGCCCAGGGAAGAGGCCACCGGATCGCGTCACATAGTAACCTGGAGGTTTTTCTGCAAAATTAAAAATAATTTATTCAGTTTTAACAACCATAATATACAGTGGTATGAAGTGTCGATCGTACATTGACCTTATCATCTGATGTGATTCAGATAGCGACATTAGCGACGCTCTGTCAATGACCCTATCATCGGGTGTGATTCATATAGCGACATTAGCGACGCTCTGTCAATGACCCTATCATCGGATGTGATTCATATAGCGACAATAGCGACGCCCTGTCAATGACCCTATCATCGGATGTGATTCATATAGCGACATTAGCGACGCTCTGTCAATGACCCCTATTATCAGACTTGATTCATATAGCGACACTGTCATTGACCCTATCATCTGATGTGATTCACATAGAGTTTGCTCAGTCATTAACCTTAGCAAATAAGATGATTTTCCAGTGGTGCTTGGTCGTTGACTTTATCAGCTGATGTGAATAATACAATGATGTTTGGTTATTGACATGTCAGCTCATGATGGATTTATGTAACGGTAGGTCATTGACCTTAACTTTGATTGTTGATGTGTAAATAAACAGTGGAGTGTGCCGTGCGGTTCGACCAATTGATCGAGGGGATCGACTGGATGATGTTGAGGCCGCTCGGTCATTGGCCCTATCAGTTATTGACAGTGTAAGGGGAACACTCTCGAAGCCAAAAGAAGGTAATTGTACTCATCACTCTCACTACCAACTGGACCAACGGGCTATCGTGCTTTATATGTTTATACTTATAGATAGGTATACTTATGTCGTTTTTTTCTTTTTCTTTTATCAGTGGATGTATATGTGTAGAGTGTAGTTACCGTGCGGCGCGACGAGGTGGTTGAGGTGGTCCAGGTGGTCGGGATGCGGCGGCGTGCCGTCGTGCAGCCACATGCCGAGGTCGGCGCGCTGCAGCTCGGCCGCTACCAGCGCGTAGAACTCGAGCGTGGGCCCGAGCCCCGTGCCCTCCTCGCCCGCGAACTCCACCTCCAGCACTGACTTGCGCCCCGCATGCACGCGCATCACCTAACACAACACAACCACATCATATACATTAAACCTCTCCTGCATGAATGTTTGATAGACTAATCTGTTTTATAAAAAACTAGCAGTCCGCCCCAGCTTCGCACGGGTATAGATTATAGCCTATGTCACCCGGAGATAGTGTAGCTTCCCAACAGTGAAAGAATTTTTCAAATCGGTGCAGGAGTTTAGGAGCCTATTCAATGCAAACAAACAAACAAACAATCAAATCTTTCCTCTTTATAATATTAGTATAGAAGTATAGATTACCGGCTTCGCACGGGTATTATTGGAGTTTTAGTAAGGATCCCTATTTTTTTTTAAATACAATATAGCCTATGTCACCCGGGGATAGTGAAGCTTCCCAACAGTAGAATTTTTTAAATCGGTTCAGTAATTTCAGAGCCTATTCAATGCAAATAAACAAAGATAAGATAAGATAAATTTATTCCCTATAAAGAGGAAACTTACAAAGAATTAAAAACTAATTAGTAAAACAAAACTCTTATAAGTAGACTAGGATTCTTTGTAAGACACGTATGTATTTGATCAGTGACAAACAAACAAACGATCAAATCAAATCTTTCCTCTTTATAATATTAGTATAGATTAGGTCTCGCTTTCACGCATGACTCTTCTAGTCAGCGAGAAGTTAACAGATCATTTTATAGCATAGATAAGCTTATCGAGCGTTTATGCATAAGAGGGTTAGGTGATAACGCAGCGCCTAATTTTCTCAGTTGGCGCAGTTACGACGATGCCCGTGACCATGGTGCTTGTAAATACGCTGAAATATCAGGAGCACCATAAACAAACTTAACACGGTATATACCCCGTTAATAATCATATAACTGTAGTGAACAACCGTGATAATTTAAAACAATATACCCTTTTTGTTTTGTTATACTAGTTTCTCATAATCAAGGACATGCTGCTGGCACCCAGGATGAAGGACAAATGAATCTATGACGTAAGGACCAAAGGCGAAAGTCTTATCTAGCTAGGCCTCCAGCATCGCTTTGACCCCTTGCTTGCCCCTGCAGCTGTATCGGGTGAAATATGGCATTGACTAAATACAGGACGCGAGGTGTGCGGGTCGGCTGGGGTGATTTGGGCTAATTTGGAAAGTGAAGTTACTTCACGTGATTGCATCCTACACATTTACTATTTCGTACATCCATATCGTGACAAGTTACGTATTATTAATATGACAAGTCGCAGCGTAGGTAGGCCTCCCACTAGATGGACTGACGACATAGTAAAAGTCGCTGGCATCCAGTGGATGCAAAAGGCAGGCTGTCGTTCATTGTGGAGGTTAAAGGGGGAGGCCTATGTTCAGCAGTGGACGTCTTCTGGCTGATGATGATGAATATGACAAGTGCCACTAACCTGCATAGCGGATCGCAGTAGATCGGGTTCTCGGGGGATGCGCACGCGCTCGTGCCGCAGGCGGCCCATGCGGAACTCTGTCGCTTCCAGGTCGGGCCGTCGCGGCGAGACCGTGTTGCCCGCCCTGATATTTTCAAACACACGTGAATATCTTAACAGAGAAATCAAAAGTATGTATTTATCTCAATAAATGCATACTTTTCATGAAGGCCCTTCCGATGTAGGGGATTATTATCGCGACCGTGATACCTAAATATCCTGGTAGCATTTCATGCACTTATTCCGGGTACAATTGCCAAGGCCCTTAGCATGGCTGAAAATGTTGCATGTGAGAATCAGATAGAAATCTCACATGATTCCTTGCCATAAACGCGCCCTTACTGACCTAAAAGGCTGTGTTCCCTTAGTCTCCATAGTATGACCATATAAACTCGTGTGTAAGCCACTTTATCCACAGAAAAGAAAAAAAATGATTTTTAAAGTTTACTTAACGTAACTAACGTAACTTTGTTACTTTAAAAATACCAATACTACGCAGATAAAGTCACAGAAAAGAAAAGTAAATAGAACCAGGCAGGCTGTCGCCAGGCATTATGACAGAACCTTCATTGAACATTCTTATTTATGTCAACGCGTCGAACTCCGCATCCAAAGAACTTGGACCTTACCTTTTTGGGTTAGGTCTCAAAGTTCTTTGTCCGCATCACAGTTGCTAACTGATTTCGAATGACTGAAGTTTCGTTTATAATGGGTGCAACTAACTACAACAAATTTCTTGCCTTGCAAAAAATGCCTTGGCAACCGTACGGTTGTCAAGGCATTTTTTACTTAATTGACATAAATAAGAATGTTCAATCAAGGTTCTGTCATAATGCCTGGCGACAGCCTGCCTGGTTCTATTTACTTCTCTTTTCTGCGACTTTATTTGCGTACTATTGGCAATGTCAAGTTTAGGGATGAGCTCACCTCTGCCTGTCAAGAGCGCGGTCCCGTTGCGCCTGCAGCCAGACGATGGTGCGCGAGGTGCCGAACGCCGTGCAAGCGAAGAACATCTGCCGCGTCTCCAGCGGGAACAGGAACGGACACCAGTCGTTCAGTTGTTGACACCTGCACAATACGATCAAACGCGTTAAGGTGATTCGTTTCACAAATGGCGGGAAATTCAAATTTCAAACAGTTTTCTTGTCCTTGTAGTTAGGCCGGGTAATTATTGTGAACAACCATAATGTTTGCGCAAATTGATTATTATTCTTTACAAAATCATGTAAAACTATTTATCTCTAATACACATTATGACTTACATATGTGAATAAACAAATTTTTGCTGCTTCCAACGGTTTATTCACAAATGTAAGTAATATGGTGCGTTACTGTTAAATAATTGTACATTAGAATGTAAAGAACAGCCAACATTTTGCGCAAACACTGTGTTATTTAAAAATAATTATCTGGCCTAGCTACTAGGACCAAAAAACTGTTTAAATTTTGAATTTCCCGCCATAGGTGAATCGTACCACCTTAATAGCGAGCATTATAAACGTTGCGGGACCAAAAATATCCTATCTGTTCTTATTCTTATTCGAGATGGGGCCGATAAGATCTACACTGACGTGTATTGTGTATTTCTCCCTACCAGTAGCTAGCTACCCGAGCCAACCCAACTCCTTAAAATATCGGAGTGAGGCTCTGGGACGCTGGCACAGTTGCTCCAGTGGCGTAGATGGTGGTGTAAATAATGATGATGAAAAGCAGTCTAGCTGTTGTGGTGACGTGGATGAAGAATATCTTATCTGTTAAACCAGTATCTACTCTCTTTGTCCCGCAAGAAAAAGACATCTGAAGTGAGAAGTTAGAAGAGTGAAAAAAAAAACCTGTATCTGTTTATTCTAGACAAGCGTGCTCCATCGTAGACCTCATCGTTGCTTAACATCAGGCGAGATGGCGGCTTAACGCAAGCATATTATTAAATAAAAAATATGGAGAAGTCCGTCTTATTCATCGCTGTCACGTTTACGCACTGGTAAAAAGGATGGGCAACATTTCTAACTGCGCGAGGCCAGACGATGTGTGATACGAGTGATGTTGCCAAAATGAGGTACAGTGAATGTGTTAACATTGTATTGTGTCACTATGAATTTGAGTAATTGCCTTAGTTTATTTTTATATGTTTTGATCTATTTAATTAATTGTATGAGTTCTTTGTTGCCTGAAATAAATTAATTTGAATTTGAATTGTTGTAAGCTGAACGAAAACAATAAATTATCTTCACTTTTACTAGCATTTTAACGTGAGATTGTAGCTGGTAGCCAATGTACAACATTAAAATAATAATATAAAAAAAACAATGTTATTGCAGCTGTCAGACGCATTCTATCAGCGGCCGGACTGTAGTAGTAGGTACCTACTATGACATCTACCGACACAGTCAGTGTCGTGTGTCGTAGTGACATTCCTACGTTTTTGTAAGATAAAATGACGGTAGAAAAACACCCGCTCTTCTCTCCGAACTCACACGCAGTTTTCAGTCTTAACGTAACCATGGCAAACACCTGCCTAATAGCGTATTAAAAGAGTTTTGGCGCGAACGTGGAAAAAAGAACATGTCGGCTCGTTGGATTATTTTCTTGTGTAGTAAATGGTGAATTATTATTTATTAAGTGCTCGTAAACGTGCTCGAGTGTGGGGAAGTGATATAACGAGGTGAAACATGTCTTTTCATGTTGTTTCCAAAACTCCATAGGAGACTCCTGTAAATCTCCACCACTTTACAGGGGCATGAGTTTTACTGTGACTGCTGGACCGTGACTTACTTTGCTTGACTGTGACTGTGACTATGACTTGTTTGACGCTTTTAATACTATGTAAACATGTTTAATATTACGACTAAAGGAAATTTTAACAAAAAAAATAGCGTATTAAAACATGAGATATGATAATGAAGGTAGTTTGAAAAGGATTATCAGGGTAAATACCAGGGCGGCGTGGCGCCGGCGGCGAGCGTGAGCGGCTCTTGTAGCTGCTGGTGCAGCTTGTTGGTCAGCTTGGTGGAGAGGAAGGCGTCAGCGGGGATGGCGGGCACCGCGCTCCGCAGCCGGCGCAGCACGCGCACGCAGCACGTCGCCATCGCGCCCTCAGCACCTTGCGCTCCCACGATTCCACGCTCTAAACACACATCAAACGTTATACCTACCATCTTACTACAGTTGGTGAACACCTAACATTGGTAAAGAATATCTTTATAAAAGCTATTTGTAACCTTTAAGAGCCATATTACCAAATACAACAGTTCAATTTTAGGTATCTGGATTTACGGTCACAAAACAAAACAATCTTCTTCTTCTTCTTCTTCTTACGAGTCGATGTTCCGTAAATAATTATTTTATTTTCAAATTAAGTTTCTAGACCAAAATTTTGCCATCCCATACTCCTCTCCACTCCTACTTATTTATTCATAACAATTTTAGTTACATGTCACAGTGTATTTAATTCTTACTATCTTCTACATAATGGCACTCTCCGTGGCTTCATTCAGGTCGTCTAGTGTGCAAGCTGTAGGACACGCTGCACAGTCCATCAAGTGTGTCACACCACAAAGACATTCGGTGTCAGAGCCCTTTATATAACCCCACTTTGCCATATTATCCCGACTTCGGCCCACTTGAGACTGAAGTCGATTCAGGGTTTTCGAAGTGGGTCATGGTTCTTTATGGCCTGGGCCATTAAGAACCAGGGGGAGTTCACAACAAAACAATGAAGCTATAATTTTATTGTCAAGACGAATATAAAACAGTAAATAAATTATATTTTATGTAAGTAGTTTAACGAAATCTATTCTAAAATTGTCCCTCTTAGAGTTTGACGAAAAACTAAATACCTTAAAATATTTTTTTTCAACTCACCTGGATCACTGGGTTCGTCGTCCTCACTATCACTGGAGGAGGCAAACGTCTCCATTCCCTCGATTTCTTTGTATGTAAGCGTGTATGTAGTGTCACGGTGTGTGTCTGTGTGCGGTAGGCGTTGGTTGAGGGCCAGTACAGCGCGGTAGACAGTCCAGGAAGGACGCTCGAGTGGGAGAGAAGCTCCGCAAGCGGACAGCACGAGTCGCAGCGCCGGCAGCCGCGCCGCGCCCGCCCCGCTCGAGCCGCTCGCGGTACTAGCGGCGCCGCTGGTGTTGCTACACGCGCTGTTTGTAGCGTTCTCTTTGACCTCGAGCGCGGAAGCCTCGTCTGCTTCCTCTTCATCGGAGCCCTCATTCAGTGGTATTTCGAGATCTACCATGGTAACAAACAAATATATATTTAGTAAAAACCACTTTTCTAAGGTTTGTAACTGTCAAAACTCTCACCCTCTAGCCCGATACGAGAACGCTACGGCGATAGCGGAGTACGTGACATCTGACCTCAATATTAAATTATACTCAGAATCTCAGGATTTGCAAATGGTTCATGAAAACAATGAAATGGGAGAGTAAAAGCGAATGAATATATAAAAATGGTGACACGAGGAGAGGAATATGCCAAAACAAGTATATTCTTATTCGAGATGGGGGCGATAAGTCCACTGACGTCCCGCTTGGGGTGTATTGTGCATTTCCCCCTACCAGCTGCACCTAACCAACCCAACCCAACCCAATTCCTTGAAATATAGGAAATGGCTCTGGGGCGCTGGCACAGTTACTCCAGTGGCGTAGGTGGAAGTGTGCATAATGACTATGAAAAGCAGTCTAGCTGTTATGGTGACGTGGATAAAAAGGGCAATTATGCCTCATGCAACCCGGTAGCGATTCTAGTTTCTTCTGTGGCAATGCCACAGCACCAGCTCTACAGTTTTGTTCTCCTTCATGCAGCCACGACACATTGGACTGTCCGTGGCTCCCAAATTATACAAGTGACTATTCAAGTTGCAATGACCGGTTATAAGGCCTATTAGCAGGCGAAGGTCCTGTCGTTGCAACTTCAATAGATTGTTAGTGATCTTCCTTTCAAGAATTGGCAAAGATTGCATGCTTACAGTCAAAATACAAAATGAGTATATAACGGAGACACTAACCGACAGTCTGGTTGAGGTTGGTACGTCCTGGCCGCGGGTCAAACGCCGGTATAAGCGCTGAGAACTGCCGCTTGAGCACGAAGTCGTCGTCCCAGGGCCGCCGGCCGCCGCCCCGACCGCTCCCCGCCAGCCCCCCGCGCACCGCCTCCAGCGCCTCCTCCTCCATCAGCGACAGCAGATTGCGCGACACCTGCCCAAACTAAAACTATTTAGTCTACTAACTCTCTTTGTCTTCGTTTCCTAAGGCCCAACATCGAGTTTATTTCTAGTCACATAAAAAAAAAAACTTTTTATAGTCATGTATGTATGTTACTAATTTGATTTTACCACCGTCCCCCATCTATAATCTTCATTCTAAGTATAAAAAGCGGTTATCGCTAAAAGCAATATTTTCCAGACAACCTTTAGATTATTGATAGAGTTGTCTGGAAAATATCGCTTTAAGCGATAATTATTCTAACCTTTTCTTCTTGTAATGTTCTATTTGGGGTGTCAAAAATTGTTACTGTATTGTATCGGGACATAAAGCAATTACTATTTATTTCCCACACAACTGTTCAACGGCACTCGCGCATTATTATTAAATCTTCCACAGTAAAGGCAGGTCAGTAGCAGCACAGAAAGTAATCACAGGACACTTTACATCACAGCAGGCGGCAGCTTCAATGCAGGTCTGCGTTGAAGCCGTTGTCACTAAGGCCACAATTTTAACTCTTCACATCGGGAGCGGCAGGCTGTCACACTGAGCACCGCAGCTGCGAAGCTCTGCTAGATTTGTAGGTCGACAGCAAGCTGACAGTCCCTAAGCAGCGCAGTCACGAAGTTGGCCCGCACTCATAATATTGATGTGAAGAGGTTGGTAAAAATTTAAAAAAAAAATGCGGGCCTGCGACCAAGCTACGCTACCGCTACTGATGATTTAGCTTGTAGAAGTGTTAAGGGCTTACATTGTAAGATCCCAGGAAAATAAATGTGATATAACTTACAACTTCCTGATAGGTGGGTTCGTTTTCTTTGTCGCTATCGAGCGCGTCATCAGCATCGTCGTCGTCCTCCAACTCGGTCAGCAGCGCAGGCGCGCGGCACGACTCCAGGAAGTCTTCTAACGACACCTATACATACAACGTTATATTTATATACTCACTTGGCAAAAACATATTTTCTCACAAAGAGAGCAACTTAGTCTGAAGCTACGTAAACACCAGTGGATACTTGGAAAACAATCAAAACTATGTTAAGAGAACAAGCTACTTATATACAAAACTATCCTAAAACCTGTGTGGACTTATGGAATCGAGCTCTGGGGAACGGCTTCAAAAACCAACCTAAGCATTCTGCAACGTTTTCAGTCAAAAGTGCTACGAATGATAACCAACGCTCCCTGGTACGTCACAAATGAGACTCTACACAAGGACCTGGAAATGCCCACAGTGGAAGAAGAAATAAGAAATACCGCCCTAACTTATCAAAAACGACTGCAAAATCATCCAAATGAATTAGCAAAAATTTTTATATCAAGAAGGCCTCCAAGGAGACTTAAAAGGAAGATACCCCAAGACCTAACAAAATAAGAAAAATTATGAGGATGGATGCGTCAATGGGCGTATTCCACACAAGACGCGTCACTTAAGAAAACAGTTCAAAATAAAGCTTATTGTCTTCAAAAGACAGATTGTTTTAAAAAAGGGATATAAAAAAATATATAAATATTATATAGGCCTATGTTCAGTTGTGGACGTCTTCTGGCTGATGATGATGATGATGATATAAATATTCACATCATCAGCCATTATATGTCCACTGCTGAACAAGGCCTCCCTCTTAGAGAGGGGTGTTGCCATAATCCCCACACTTGGCAGGCGGCTTGGGGATCGCAGTACGTTCACGGTGTACTAACAGGACGCTGCTGCCCATCCTCCGGTGGTTCTGGTCGCAGTTTTAGGACATACCCGGGTCCTTTCTCGGGTCGGTCTCAGGAAATATTACGTCAGAATAATTCACAATTCAGACAACGATCAGAAGTGCGCGGGCCGTTCTGAACGCTGATTGGGCCTCTCAAGGTCACAACCGCGGTGCTGGCGTGTCATTGGTGTACAGAGATTTATAAGCGCTATTTGCGCTAATGTATTGTTAGAATGCGGCAGCTGTGTCTATGTACCAGGAGGAAGATGTTGCTTTTAATACTAATACTCGTACCAAGAACATAAAATTGCCTGAAAAATTTAATTAAATGTCATTATGTATACTGAAGTTTTTTTTTGTAGTTTGTTTTAGTTGGACTATGAAGGGATGTTCAGTCCTTTTCTCGCAAAATAAGTATCTTAAATACATACATTTTAATTTTGTTTTCGGTGATCGACTATTTATGGTCAGCTTTTTTGTATGACAATAAAAAAATAATTAGTTCGGTAGTCTATTGCCTGACAAGACAACAGTCATAAATATAAATACTACAGACACATACCTGTTCACTCTCGCTGGAAGTAGAGGTGAGAGATAAGGTTAGTGCGTTTTGTGCGTTCGGTGCGAGCGACGGATAGCTCTGCGCGGCGGAGAGAAGCCCGCCGGGGAAGTTGCTTGATAGCGCCAAGCGGACTAAGCTGGAATTAGATAAATACAGTTTGTATTTTAAAACATTTTACCCAGAACAGCGCAACCGACTTTAAATCATCTTAGTTTCGATGTGCCAATACATTGCCATTAAGAGCATTCCATATTTTCGTAATTCCTTGGGATCATTTGACCACAGAAACGTGCCTAGACGGCTACTGCTTGTGATCCCAAAGCAATGATCAAGATGCAATGCAGTTGCTTTCGTCCATTTCTTTTTTCGCACTAATCATCAAGTCGTAAGCATATTAATGTACTATTTCGGAGGTATATCCTGTCAAATAAAAATGAATCATCAAAAGCAGTTGCATTATGCAAACTTTAGACCTAATAATCCTGATCATCATGCTTCAGCAGCCGAAATCCGTCGAAGGACAAAAGTCACGGATGTAGGAAACCGTATCATGCGACTCAAGTGGCGCTGGGCAAGGCACGTGGCTAGGCGTGGTGACGGCAGGTGGAGTAGAGCCCTGACAGAGTGGTTACCAATAGCGGATAAGCGTTCCGTAGGCAGACAACCAGCCCTATGGGTCGATGACATCAGGCCCATCGCAGGTCATACGTGGATGAGATTAGCCCGAGACAGGGATCAATGGCGCAAGGGAGAGGAGGCCTATACCCAGCAGTGGGTTGATACAGGCTGACAATGATGATGATTATGCTTCAGATATGTTTGCCTATAAGTGTGTTCCTATTGAGATCACCGCCAGGCAGACGCGAGCCGAGGGGGTTTTAGTAGGTGCAATACCACACAACACATAACCTTTTTAAGACCATAGGATCAAACAGCCTTTTTGAAGGAAGTATGTTATAGTCACTCGGAAATTTCACATTCCAACTATTTCAGGTATGAGGCAAAAATACACGTGAAACAGTTCACAATTTCCACAGATATATGTGGCTGAGGTTTCAGGCGATGGCAGTTAGTGCGATGATAAAACCGCGACGCCAGCATCAGATCGAACAGTTTTCTTCAGAATTTTTCCCGTAGTAAATGCAACCTGGCTGTACCCTATACAGCAGAGTATCTTTAAATTTACCCCCGTTACCAAAATCACGTGCATAGTGTAGTACCTTGGGAAGAGACTAGATGAGTTGTTGGTGCGGTTTGCGCGCTGCGGGTTCATCATACCGCGGCCGGCGCCCACGCCGCGCGTCATACCCAGAGATTCCAGGAGCCGCGCCGCACCCTGGTTCAACACAACAGTCTATAGTGCTCACAATATGTCACTGTAGGTTAGGAATAGGTAGTGTGAGTAGAGCGGGGCATATTGCGCACTAACTCGCACTTACAGGTCTTATGGCAACGCGTAGTGATGTACAGCGCTCGTGTCATAATATTATCAATAAATAACTAACATTCATAGTTATCAACTAATTTAAAAATAAATAGACATGTATTAAGTAAATAGACGTAACGATTAGACTAGTATAATATAATAATAGTAGGTATATAACGTTTATAATAGATAATCAATATCTACTTGCTATTTTAGATTTAAAAACAAAACAGATTACAACATGTATCTAAACTTTATTTGGAGTAGGTATGTAAACATTTTCTCACCTACCCACTCATAATTTTTTGTTTCTTATCTTTGTACCTATTTCATAAGTTTGTAAAAAAATGAGCAAATAAACGTTATTTATTCATTTAATTAATTAAAAAAAGAAATTAAAAAGTAAAACTAACTTTTAAATTAGCATTATTAAATTAGCATCACAAATATCTATAGAGAAAATAGTTGATCCCAAAATCCTTATTTACTTGAAACGACGTAGAAGCGGCTAGAAATTCTTCATATATAAATAAAAAATGGACTTCCGCAAAGTAACGCCTGATTCAATCAACAATCCTGAAATGTTAATGAGTTACCTGCTGCGTCAGATCTGGCTCGCTAGCGCTCATGTTACCGGAGCCGCCGCTGGACTGGTTGTCCTTCTTGTGATCGCCATATTGCCCTTCAGCGCGCTCGTTTTCTAAGCACTGCACAACATACAAATGTAAATGTTAGTATAATATGTATTATATTCCTTATGGTATGTGTTTTTAATTTATACATAACTAGCTGCGCCCCGCGATTTCACCCGCGTAGTGATGCAAAATGGTGATGAAGGTGATGACAAGTAGCCTATATCAGTCTCTGGTTCTTGAACTATACCCATGCAAAAATTCAGGTCGATCCGTTGCAGCGTGAAAGAGGAACAAACATCCATACATCTATACATCCATACATACAAACTTTCGCGTTTATAATATTAGTATTAGTATATAATTGTTACTGTTCGCAGTTTTGGGGAAGACACTGTCTGCTGCAACACAGTTCACGCTAACGCAGCAGGCAGGGATTCTAGATGTATTTTTGTGCTTCTTTTATATGTAACAACAACAAAATGCAATAAGTATAGCCCGTTCAATCTACAAATATATGCCTTACTTTTTCTCCTAATCACTTACAGTGCAACTGTGCAAATGTTCTGCTCTCAGATCAGACAATTAAAGGAGATATGATAATGTAGCGTGGCGCGTGCGAACGCATCAGGCCTAAATCAGGCCTTTATTTAAACTCACCCTGCAGACGATATTACCGGTCTTTTTTAAGCGAATTATTAGTTAGTTCATTGGTTTCGCTGCAAGTTTCTTAAAATGAGTGAAGTTTGAGTAAGTGTGCCTTACTTACAATTTATGTGTTATAAGGTTTAGCGGTATAATGAAAAAAAATTGATGAAACACGGAGATGGTGTTTGATGGATGTTTGATGGACGGACCAACAAGGACTTAGTACAGTTATCGAACACGATAACTGTAGTAAGGCATATCTCTCTAGTTTGTCTGATCTGAGATTCTGCAAGTGTATTCGTTATATCGTTACACATTATAGTCCATACCCTATCTGATTATGATCCAATTAACAGCAAGCTGCTGTTAATTAGCCAAAAGTGACTGTTTTCAGTTAGTTTTTCTAACATAAACTAATAAGATACTTTACTAAAAAAGATAATTAAAATAAGATGTTTTCACTCTGCTTATTGCAATTTATTACAGCTGTCAGTGATCTTCAAATAGGCAACAGATTATAATGATTTATGTATACACTATAATCCATTGATTAATTACACTGTAAATAAGTAGAATTAAGACAGGATGTATCATATTCGCTGTATTGCGCTATTTAGTGTTATAAATTAGTGACATTCGAGCAGTAAAAACAGAAAAACTAAAAAGAGTACTACTTTGCCAAATTAAAAAAGCTTCTAAAACTATTAAATGTGTTTTAATACATTTATAAGTAAAAAGGGGGGGTTTGTGCGTTGATAGATCGAACTCTAAAAAAGTCTCCTTTACATAAAATTTTGTATTAGTTCATTTTTGGAAAAGAGACAATTTTTAATGGTAAAGTTGACATTTTGCTAATGGTGGTCATTTTGAGAAGTGGTCTGTTTGAGAACGAATCTCGTAAAAGACATTTCCTCTCAGTTACCTGTATCTGTATTCGGTTAGCGTTATTCCTTAGCGTATGTAAGAGCGAGGCGGGCAAGCCCAGCAGCTCACTGGAGAGCAAAGCGTTGGCACTGTTGCGCACCGCGTCGCTTTCGTTGCGCGCTTCGCCCTCCTGCGTTACAGAAAGGGGGCGTCACGCGACACAACACAAAAAAACGGTGCCATTCTACTGTGCACTACTTGTTCTCACCACTAAACAACAAACATTAGGTCACAGAGAATAACAGCTACCAAAAACACTTAGGCGCTGCGCAAACGTAGACAATCAAGTGGAAGCAACTGGACACAAAGTCTGCGCACAGAGTGGCTGTTTTGTTACTGTTTGTATAGAAATCAAATATTCATTGGTAGCTTGTATCCGACACAAGACACAAAAGTGTCCACAACACCTGGGCACAAAGTCTGCGCAGAGAGTGGCTGTTTCATACTGTTTATATAGAAATCAAATATTCATTGGTAGCTTGAATCCGACACAAGACACAAAAGTGTCCACGGTTTGCGCCCTGCCTTAGTTCATACGCAGCGATATGCGCATAAGTCGCTGTATCAAATTGCTCGTATGTACAGTTTATTTTATTTTAGACGTTCATCTATCTAAACAAACATGGTGCACAGGCAACCAATGATAAACACTAGTGCGCTAATTTAGAGCATTCATAAAAACATTGGTTATTTATGTGGTGGTTGGTACATAAAAAAACAGACTGTATATACGCACCTTATGGACAGATCGCTGTGCATGTATAATCTATTCCAAAGGCACAGAGAGAATGGCCATTGTCCTAAGTATTATGTTAGGACCAATGGAAAACGATAATATCGCTCTCCATACATTTATGCAACCCTGGCGTTTTGAGCGTTTTATGGAATGGAAAATGTTACTATCGTTTTCTCCCGGAGCTAACATAATACCTAGGGTCAATGGCCGTTTTTCTCTGTGCCTTTGGAACAGACTATAATAAAACATTTATCACACTTAGCAGTCTTACTTCATTTATTTTTTAATAGTGACATGAAAATATCAATCCCATGTGGCCAAATTTGCTAAAAGTTAGGAGAACAAATGCGTGATCATTTCAATGTTTTTCAGGCGAATCAACGTAAACAAAGTAAATATTGTGAATAAACACAACACACAACAAATTACACTCACATCTAAAGTGAACTTTGTGACCATTTGTGTCGCCCACTCAGTGAATATTACAAAATATTATTTAACGCAACTTTAGCTGACCAAAAATGATGAACTTTAATAAAATTAATTTTATCATCGACTTTTCTAATGCTATAGAAAAAATCAACAGCTTTTAATCGCACATCCAACAGAGATCACTTTCAATAGCATGCACTGCACAACTAAAATAATGATAGCTTGAAAAAGGTGTCTGTTCAGTCCAGGCATATAATCAGCAGAAAAAGAAAAAAAAACGAACCTCTTGAGAATTAGCCTCCGGTATGGGTTCCTTAGCTGGGTAAGGCTTGGTTATATCGGTGATGCTGGCAGGTCCCATCTCCATATTGGTGAATGATGTGTTGCCCAGGTCCATACAGTTGTTGCTCTCGGCACCGAGAGTCAGCGATTCTACTATTGTAGCGAGATCTGAAACACATTCTAATATATTACAATAGTCCGTTGGTCCAGTTGGTAGTGGACCTACCTTCTGAGCTTGGGGGTGTGGGTTCGATTCCCACCTAGGACATACATTTATGTGATGACCATTGGTGTTTGTTCTATATCTGGTTTTTAATATCTATTTATGTATATATTTAAAACTATATATGTATGTATATCAGTCTCTGGCAGCCACATCACAAGCTTTACTTAGTTTGAGGTCAGATGACGTGTGTGCAAACATGTCCCGAATATTTATTATTATATCAATAACCAATATAAGTACAATCCATCATCTCCCAATATTGTTCCTCAGTGTTCCAAGACTAAAGACTAAAGAGATCGAACGGAATTATTGAATGAAACAAGGTACTGGCCGGTTAACTAGATAAACTAAAAGCCGAATATTTGTACCTAATACACATACTGTACCTTGTATAAGTTCATCACTAAAAAATTTATATATTTTTTCGTTATGATGTTGGCTTATTTATGTGTCCATGCAATAAAGAAAGAATATTTATTTTACTGTATTACTGGTATTCAAACTAGCTATTAACCCAGAATTATGACCTCGCGATCTGTATCTTAAAAACCCCAGGACCTATTTTACACATATTCAAACTTAAAAATTGTACTGCATGAACTATCCTACAAAACTTTATAACGATGCTCAAGTTATCTTGTAAGTATGTTTGTATCACAAAATATACATACAAACGCCGCCTTGTTCCCGTAGCACACCCTTTGACATTCCATCCAATTGAACTGATTTACATACTTGCAACTACTATCGGTGCACCGGCCTATCCGCGCACGTTATGTGTGTGCGAGTAATTATTGTAGGGTTGACCGCTGAGCTAGCCTAATCGAGTGGGACAAGGACAACGCTATACGTAAAATAGCTCTGATTCACACCGCCACTTCACTTGTGACTGGCAACAATAACCGGGCTACTCAGTGACGTCGACACAAGAGTGACACTGATAGGCGAACTTTACGGGTGAAGATAAATTGGCGGAGTGGTATGAGTGTCAAATATTTACGTAGTAAAAAAGGCAACAACACGAAAAAGAGAAAACAAAAGACAAGACAAAAAACAAAAGTACGATCAATTAATACTTTTCCCATAGCATGTTACCGTCGCTCTGCCTGGTCAACTAATGCCACTCAAGGGCCTCCACCATGGGTTAACATTTTACTCACCAGTATTAATGTGGTGAGTGGAGTGGTTAATAGCCGAGAGGTCAGTGGCCTGTGTTCGCGGTCGAGACATGTTGCTAGCCATCTCCTCGCCTGATATGTTGTCAGCAGACGACGCCTGCTCTGTTGACGCCACTGACACCTGGAAGAACACAGAAGCTTTTTTCTTTGGCCTCAGCGCGTTTGGCATTGTGCCAATTCTCAAGTTTTCATCAATGACAGTTTCAAACTGAGGAAGACAAGTGGCTCACTCACAACACGAGGCTCAACTGAATGTAAACGATACTTCATCCAACTCCGGCTCAATCGCATGAATATTCTAACGCACCATTCTATCCTTGTTATCCGTGTGCTTTGCTTTTTTTGTCAAGGACTTTCGGAACCATGTATTGTGATAGAAATGTCACTTGTTCTCTGTTTGAAACCGTTGTTGGTTTTCTAAACTATTATAAAACACTAGCTGATACCCGCTACTTCGTACGCGTACAGCTCGGCCTTCGGCCTCGCTAATACGACCCGCTCCAGGAACACACATTTTTATTCAAATCGATCCAGCCGTTTACACACCGTTTAAAAACCTTCCCTGAACTTCCACAAATATTTTTACAAATATTTATTTTAATGATCAAAATTAGCTAAATCGGCCCATCCGTTCTCGAGTTTTAGCGAGACAAACGAACAGCAATTGATTTTTATATATAATTATATAGATTGCTTTTGCTATCAACACCCTGCGATTATAAAAGTCGTTAATTATGTCAGTTGCGACAACGTGGACATTGACCTTGGTGAATATTATGTGTGCCCCAGTTTCACCCCCAATGTACCCGTTCTTTGTTCCCGCTTTTGTTCAAGAATAAAAAGTAACCCAAGTATGCCCTGATGATGTACACTACCTTCTTACCTAATTTCATCAAGACAGTGCTTGGTCTTGAAATAATTAACAAAGATACAGTCTGACATTCACATTTATGATATTGCAATTTTTTTTATTTGATTGAGTTAAGAATGTTTGTTTTGCTATCTGTTTGATTGGCTGGTGTGAGACTTACGTGTTGAATGGCAGTATTTACCTGGCCGTCCACAGCCGTAGCGTCGGGCAGGCTGGGAGTTGAATGGCTCTTCCGGCTTTGCTTGGCGCCTTCCGCACCGCCACTCACTACCTTGAGATCAAACTTGCCCTCTGCGCCCATTCTATATGAATTTCGTCCTCCGTGATCCCACCTGCACAGATAAATATATTTAAGCACCTTTTAACCAACCAAATTATCCACCACAGACGAAAGCATTAAAACGAAACTTTCACGAATGTGTCACAAACAATCTTATTTTAAGTCATTTTATAGGCTTGCACCTTAGTCGCTAGGAGTCATCTGGCCGCATCAGGAGCAGTGCGTACAGATCCGTCGCGAGTTGGTATCTTCAAAGGTGCATGTGTGATAACATTATTTAATGTACATCTCATTCTCTTTTCTTTTCTTGAAATTTACTGATCAACACAGGCACTTACCATGGGAAGAGCCTCGTTATGGGTTGGTCTCCTCAGCAAATTAGCAGAATGTGGAACCTTTAGATCCTAGGTAGGAAGTAAAGACCCTTCGCGGCTGTGTGGTTACCTGACGTCGACCCATCCGTTGTGTAGGTCGGAGGTGAGGGTGCCGAGTGCGGGGTGCGGCCCGTCCTGGTCGCGCCACTTCCAGTCAGCACCGCGCACCACGCGCGCGCCCGCGCACACTCCGCGCGCGCCGCGCGACCAGCGCCGGGCCCGCGCGCCGCCGCACGCCGCGCCTGCGCCGCCCGCGCCGCCGCCCGGCGCGCGAGGCGCCTCCACGACCACGCTCACCACCTGGACAAAGACAACGTTTAATTTTACGACATGATTTTTGTAGTGGAAGAACTCAATAGGCTATCGGAAAGGTGTTTGATTTGTTAATACAAGTGCCGTAATTTGTAAGTATAGTGCGCTCTTCGTCTAGCAAAATATTAAAATGCTTTATACATTTCTTAATTTTATATGCATTTATTAATCTCTACTCTGTTTACGGTCAACTTTTTTTTTTTCGAAGACAATAAAAAATAATCAGTCCCGTAACTTATTTCAGAGCCTGCCCATCTATTCGGCTGCCAAACCACAGAGTGCGAACATGGAACGTACTGTCGTGTGTCCATGGTTCGTTCCATGGAGGTGCAGCTTCATAGGTGCGTGTTCGTCATTATAGGCCTGGTTGAAGCTTACATACGAAACTCTAGCAAAGTCGGACTCACGTTGCTGAACGCAAGCTTCATGACATCCTGCCCTCCTGCGTGTCATATACCATACCATACATAAACAAAATGTTCATTTGTATAAAAACGGCGGCAACGATGTGTGTTTACAGTAGGTACTCTTTGACACACCTGAGGGCGTATCACATTCTCAAAAGCATAAGCATTCTAAGATTAATCTTACATTGAGCTTTGTCTGACTCTCGGTTGATTAGAGAACAAGACAAAATTCAATGTAAGATTATAATAATAATGTTTATGAGGTTGTGATAGAAATGCGATGAAATAGAGACATATACTAAGCAGTGGGTTGAAAATGATTAAAGATTTTTTTTAAATGTAAAGCCTCTGTGTATTTTGTTGAAAAGCATACCTTGCCGTATATCTCAAGTCCGGAGAGCGAGAGGTAGTGGCTCTGTCCGCTGGCGTTCTTGCCGTTCTGCTGCACGCGCAGGTAGCGGTAGGGCGCGTCGGCGCGCAGCCGCCACGTGGCCGTGCTGCCCGGCTCCTGCAGCGCTTGCTCGTCGCTGTGCGCCACTAGAGTCGACCACGTCACGCCGTCCATAGACATCTATAACAACACAAGCATGTATTCATACTCCGATGTGTCAATATAGAGAAAGTATTCAGTGGCACTTTGCGTCACCGTGCGGCGTTCATAGTCATCTGCCTAATGACAACCCACCCCCTACTGTAAATGGAACTGTGAACGACACAGCAAAACAATATAGTGTCGAATAAAATTAACTGTTCATCCCTATTGGCTGAAGTCAAGCTTGTCTCGCCATCTATCTCTTCATCTCGTAAAAGCCATCTTCGTCTTTACAAAGTGTGATAATACTGAAGGGTATGTATGTACTCATCATTATGAACAACTTTTACTACGGGAGCATCTTTGAAATCGCTAGAATCATTAAACGTTTTCTATGGAACTATGTTTTTTTTTCGCGATTTAAGTTATGGTCTAATAGTAAAAAAATACATAATGATGAGTACAATGACCTCTTTTTGGGCTTAATACACGATATATGCGTAACCCTGTATAAACTGATTTAAAAGAACCAATAAACCTATGATGTAGTATATAAAAAGGTAAATCTAAAATACAACTTACTTGGAATAGCCAATTCCTGAGCGCGGACCGTCCGTAACCGCGTGCGTGTCGCAGCGTATACGCGGACGGCACAATATGCAGCCCGAGGTCAACTGCTATGAACGCTCTTCTATCGTCATTCGTATGTACGTTCAAGGGTTCAGGCGAGCGGGATAGCGCGTCTTCAGCACGTCCATAGGGTAACTGGCGTCCATCAGATGACCAGACGCAGACTAGTCCGTGTGCTCCAGGATTTACCCATTCGCATGTGCCACCGTTGCTACCGATGAAATACAACACGCCATTCTCGTCGAAATCGTGCTGAAAACGACAACATTATTACTTGATAGGTTTTCAATGTTACCGGGATTGTTTGTTGAATAAAATAAGTAGCCTACACTTTTTATCAACATCCACTATAGTGCATGTTACGTCGGTCATTTACCTTGACAGCTGATGTTGCGAGTCATTGACTCTATCAGGTGATAGAAAAGCGGCACCCTTTTATTATAACCGTGATTTTAAAGTTATCTCGCATTTTTTTTTTCAGGTTTAAACCATTACTTCTCATGATGCACACACTATTTGCTAGTTAAACGTCGAGGTCAGTTCAGCCGTTGTGTCGATTCGATAAATTTATTTGTTACATTTGCGTTTTGGACGATACCTACATCGTAGTTGAAGGTGATAGACGCTTCACTCTTGATCTTCTGCACGTACTGAAAGCTGGCGCGATCGAGGTCGTACCACTGGCGCGCGACTGACTTGGCGAGGAACCGCTCGAGTTGTCGCACAGTCGTCAGCGCTTCCACTTTCAGGTTGCGCCCGTTGTTATTGCCCACTGCGTTCGCGTTCGGATCTTCTACCGGGTCGTCGTTAGCGCGCTCCACACGAAGTCTGAAGTAAATTTATTTATTATAATTTAAATTTAGCGATGCTTTAATTGTCCTCTACGTTTGCATAAACGAAATATTTTGGTACATACATAAAATAAACTTTTCGATCGCGAAATACATAATGCACATGACTGATTTAACAATTAGTGTTAAAATCTGCCAAAATCTTTTGCAGCGGACTTTTGCAGACTTATTTGTGTTTGTAACTTTAGTGAACAACCGTGATAGTTTAAAACAGTGTTTTATTTGTGGGGGCCGCGAGAGCAGAATCATTGTGAAGCCGCATCAACACAGATAGACTTTAGTCTGCCTGGAAGTTAATCTGCGTATCTTGAGTCAGCGCTCAGGTCTCTTGATCGATACGCACAATGCCGTAAGCGGTTTCGAAGCTTTGCTCCTGACCACTGACGCATGCTTCGATGGAACAACATACCACGACGTTTAGACGTCTCTAGACGTTTTTCATACAACCCAGTGTTCGACACCGCATAACACTTACCGCGAAAATGTGGAGCAAACATTTAAAGGAAAAATTACGGGCGAATTGAGAAACTTTCTTGTTTGAGATAAAGTAAAATGTGATGTATACCTGATCCGCTTGGTGAGGTGGTGCAGCATGGCGTGGTGCACGGGCGGCGGCGCGTCCCCGGCGGGCGCCAGCACGGGCATGCGCTCCACGCTCTCCAGCACGGCCACCAGCCGCGCCGCCACCGCCGCACCCGCGCCGTGCGCCCACTGGCGCACCGCCTCCGCGCGGGCGCCGGCCATGCCCGCCCCGTCTGCACAACACACATCACATTACGTTCGAGTGCGCCCAGACATCGCGAGCCGTGCGCCGCGAATGGTTCGCTACGAATGTCTGAGGCTGTGGGGACAAAGTGCTCACTGTGAGCATACGCCGCGCGTCGCGAGCACTTGTAGGCCGTGCGTTGCGTGTAGACGGCTATTTTTGGATTGCGAATCAGGCACAAAATATGGCATATAGAAAACAAGACAAACGCAATTAGATATACTAAGGTCAAAATCCCCAATTCTTAGCAAAGATGTAAACAAAGGTGTTAACATTACAGAAAACGCTGCCACGTCTTCGTATATTTTTGAATTTTTGTCTAAACAAAATTGCTAAATTAACGGGCGGTTATCCGAGTCGCGTAGGCAACAAAACGCTCCCTCAGCCCCCGCCATGTTATAGCGACGCCATGCTAGAGTCATGACGCCCGCGGGGGGAGTGCAACGACAAAAACGAGCATAGGTCCGACCTCGATGACGCCTGGTGCGGCACTGAACGCGGCGCGCCAAAATTCTCGCGTCCTTTTTAAGCTTTTAATTTCACTAAAAAACGACACTATTCACTACCAAAAATCTATCCAAATAAAAGAATGTTGAATAAAATTGCCTATCAGTACATGCAATTTCCAGGTTGTAACGAGGTTTCATTAGAGCATATAATGAAAAAAATAAACTAAGTCGACTTTGTTTCAGATTTTTTTTGATCGAGGAAAGTTTATTCTATCGTGTTTTGAACCAAATCTTAAACTCTAACACAGATGTATCTGTGACATGTATTTTTTTCCAGCTGAAATATTGTAATTCAACTGAATAAAATAGATTTAAAACCGTCAAATTAGGTATAAGAGGCTCTTAAAAACCCATAGAGAGCTGACCGTTTGGTTGCGGCGATAGCAGGTGCAGTAGCGCGGGCGCGAGTCCCTCGGAGTGCAGCTCGTAGGCGGAGAGCTGGTCGTCGGCGCAAAGCAGCTGCGTGAGGTGGTCTAACGCGGCCGGCAGCTCGCGCCGCCACTCTGCCGTGGGCTGCGTGGCGAGCCGTGTGAGCCGCGCCAGCAACGCACGGAGCCGGGCCACGGGCGCCCGCGGCGCGCGCACGGCCGCGCGCGACAAGTGCCGCGCGTACAGCGCACGCGCGCGACTCCACACCTACCACACACATCGTTCTCAGATAAAGTCATGAGTAAATTCGTTTCTTCTACGCAAGCGAACTCCATCGTAGAACAAATCATCGCTTAACATCAGGTGAGGTAGCAGTCAAACGCAAGCCTATTATTCAACAAAAAAAAACCTACTTACACTATTCCTTCAACGATAGACAAAAAGACGTGGGTGCACCGAAGATTTGTGTCGGTGGATCCAATGTCATGTTAATATAACTACTACTATACATACAGGCAAAATTTGCAGTATAATAATCACCAAAGGCGATGATGTCGTCTTATTTGATGTTCTACTGCACGAAACATGGTATATGATTCACATTGCAATAAGTTATTTTCCCCTCCACTCCGCCACCTCAAATGACCATGAGTCATATAAGACCACCACTTTTTCTTGATAAGCGTGACAGCCGCGGATAAAAACCTTCGGCTAACATCCAAATGACCATTACCCATATATTTTTGCGAAAAATAAGTTGCCTATTACACTCTGAAGTTAAATCAACTCTATGTAAAAAAAAACATATGCGCAGTATTGTAGCAAGAAAGGACACACGAACATACCTGAGCTTTCACTGCTTCGGTTTTCGCCGAGAGTCGATTTCGCGTTTGATTGGATGTTGTGGTCGCAGCGGCTTCTGCCCTTCTATCCGCCCAGCCGCTGGCTAGCTCTGGACCTACGAAACAATGCCACATTACATTAATGGCTGGGTAAGAATGCATAATATAATCACAGTACAAAAATTTAAATATTACCCAAGAATGTTTCCGCTGTGAATGAATGTCTGGTGCCTCTGTTCGATTCGAAAATAAATCCGGGTATATCTTCTCTTAAAATCGTAGTCTGTTGTTGTCCATCAGTGTTGTGAATGTGTAGTTCTTTCTCCCTGAAAACAAAAACTATTATTTGTATCTTCTTGTCAAGTGGCATGTGATGTGACAAATTTTACTAGCACGTAACCTGCTTATTGCTACGCGTTGTATGGACATTTCTCAGATCATCGTGTCACGTCAGTTTTTAAATTTTTGAGAATTAGAGAGTTTGTTAGAGGCATGTTTACATACTTTTTGCACGTCAAAGCCCAGTTGCCGATTATAAGTTTACTGGAGCCAGGTTTGGAGAGTATAGGCTGCGGCACGTGGTTCTTGACCGATGCTCTTGCTCTTTGTAATTTGTCAATGAATTCTCCACGGTTTTCTGTAAAAAAAAATATAAATTAGTCATTATTATTATGAAATTATTTGATCAGACATTTACATAAATTTTTCATTTTTCATGTGTAATGTATTAAATGATATCCTTCGCTAAGCCTGTTATTTGTCTATACTAATATTATAAAGAGGAAAGATTTGATTGTTTGTTTGTTTGCATTGAATAGGCTCCGAAACTGCTGAACCGATTTGAAAAATTCTTTCACTGTTGGAAAGCTACACTATCCCCGGGTAACATAGGCTATATTATATTTAAAAAAAAACAGGGATCCTTACTAAAACTCCAATAATGTAACCCAAGGTGTAAATAATAAGATTTACAATTTTAACTTTGCGTGTTTGACATTTATAAGACAGGACAACGTCTGTCAGGTCAGCTAGTAATAAATAAAACATTGGGACACAAGCCTGTTGGAACGATGTTGGTATAAAGGTGGGCAGTCAATGGTTAACGTGTTATGGTCGCGATTGTTACCTGTGTTGTCTGTTTGGTGCTCGGGGCTGCCGCTGGAGTACATGGTGGCGAGCTTGCCGTCGAGCAGGAAGCGGAACCAGCCGTTGGAGCCGGTGCTGAGCTCGAGCGCGGCCGCGTCGCTCCACGCGTACAGCGCGTCGCGGCCGCGGCACAGCGACCACTCGCGCCACGCGTACGCCACGCCTGCCGCCACGCACATTGCGTCTGCTCCACCGCTCGCTACCACGCCCGCTCCCACGCCCGCACCCGTCGCGACGCTCCCGGCGCCCTCTGGCAACATTCACCAACAATATTCTAATGAATGTTTCATCATCATCATAGTCAGCCTTTTAACAGTCCACTGCTGGACTTTTAGCGTACCCCCGAAAGGGCCATATCCACCACGCTGGCCCAGTGCGGATTGGTGGATTCACATGCGCCATTGAATTCCTTCTCCGTACATATGCAGGTTTCCTCACGATGTTTTCCTTCACCGAAAAGCCAGTGGTATGAAAAATCCGTACACAAACTCCAAAGAGCTCATTGGTACGGGCCCGCGACCTCATGCTTTCAAGTCTAGCGGTCTCCCAAATGGGCTACCACGGCACACACAATGACTGTTTACAGAATACTATTTACCTATTCAGGCCCAAGTTAGTGTTGCAACGGAGCATTTACACTATTTAAGTTTGTATTAGTGAAAACTTCTTTTTGGTTTTTATGTAACTATTTAACTCATATCTATTGTGTTGTTAGCACCGGTTTGTTTTCCATGTAAAATCTAATAAATAAATTTTAAATATGAGAATTGACACAGATTACTGTAATACCCTATACTTGGTGCTATTGTCCACGCCGCTGCTTTTTAATGCTTTGTCTAGCTTCGTGTTGCAGCGAGCACACGTTCGCCATCACGTTGTAATTCTAATTTAAAATGGGATTAAAGCCTGCACTTACATCCCGCTTGGGGTGTATTGTGCATTTGCCCCTGCCTGAACAAACCAGCCGAGCTCCTTAAAATAACGGAGCACGGCTTTAGGTCAGTGACATTGTATTGACGACTTATGGAGTTTCTTTAAGGAGTTCCAAACATAATCGTCAGTCTTGTGGCCTTGCAGTGCAGTAGCACACGCTCCAAGGTCTCGTTTTCCTCTAGACAGCCTCGGCACAGAGGCCTATCTGAAGCTTATTTCGTACAAGTGATAGATTAGTTTACAGTGACCTGTGATGGTACCTATCATTAGTTGGAGGTCTGACCTAGTTAACTTAGATAGCTTGTTACATACTTACTTAGCTATTGAAAGCTTTTGCGATCATACTAAACTCAATTTAAATACATCTCGTTTCCCAATAAAAGGCGGCGGTCGACAACCGTACTAAACCATTGTTTGTTATTTTCTATAGAAAAGAGACTACTTTCGTTATATTTGTTTTTGGCTGATAATGATGACTGTGGCTGTACCTGTGGTAGAAGTCTCTCCGTCGTCCGGTAGTTGGCTAGCCCCCGCAGCGGCCAAAGCCTCCACCTTGCTGAAGACCCCGAGGCGCGCGAACTGCTCCAGGTAGATATCTGAAGCCTTCACCATCAGCTCCTCGGCTATTCCCAGCACTATCAAGTGACCGTCGTCGTCATCCTACCGATTGAACGAAAATTCACATTTGCCATCGTTTAAAAAAGTAAGAGCAGAAAACCCTAGTGAATCATATTTTGATAATAGAAATGTACATTTATTTTATAGTCTGTGCAAAAGACGCAAAAGATACACTTCGTGTGTATTGACCACCACATCACACGGTTGAAGACCTGTGCGGGCGTCGCACGTCTGTGGGAATAGCTATGGAGAAGACCACGCTCAAAAGTGTCTTATATGCGCATATAAGACACTTTTGTATATACATAGACTTATATACACATATAATTTTTTTTATTTTTTATTAATATTAGTCTTGCGTTTGACCACCATCTCGTCTGATGTTAAGCGATGATGCGGTCTACGTTGGAGCACGCTTGCCTAGAAGAAACCGATTCACTCGGGATTTGAAGACACCCAGATTGCAACCATCGGGGAACACCCATTCAGGCAACGTATTCCACAGACTAGCAGTTCGCACATTAAATGTGTAATCAAAGTGCTTCGTTATTATGGAAACATAGGACATCAAATAACTTATTCAAGGTTACGCGGAAAGGGTGCGCTTAGCCGATTCTTCTATTCTACATATATATTATAAAAAAAAAGAGTTTGGTATACTTATAATTATGAACAACTTTTACTACGGGACCAACCATGAAATCGCAAAAAAAACATATGAACATGGGTATGGAGTTTTGGACTCATTTCGGCTTAGTACACCATTTCTGCGAAACTCTGTAAACACAAGACTAGACCCAGAGGCAAATGTTTATGTTACCGCTTGTTAAGCAAAAAAAAGTAAACATATCTAAATTCACAAGAAAATCAACACAAACAATATTATACAGTAAACACAAGTAAGATGCAAGTAAGTTTCGATGGTGTGACATTTATTACAACAATGCGGATGCGCTTACAGAAACATGATATGTAAAACTGTAAATAGGTAAAAAGTTTATGTAAGACATTTATTAGTATTATAAAATAATGACTCTGTCACTGCGTACACTTTCCGCAGTTGAAAGCCGAGCGGATGGCATCATGGCGTGGATCACACAGTCACGATCGAATCCATGCGATGTCGCCACAAGCAACCATGGGACTACGGCTCCAAAACATTTTAACGTATCTCTAGGATCCTCTCATTTAAAAAATTTTGCCACAACATCTAATGCCCATTTTCACTAACGCTAGGAGTCACCTAAATCAGATGCCTAAAAATTTTGGAGTCGCCTAGAGCAAAAAAAGTTTCTCCAAACTTTAGGTGATAACTAGTCGCTGGCTAGTATGGTGAAAGTATCTCTCTCAAGCATAAACCCTGCTAAGTCAATATTTAACAAAAGTAAAAAAAAAAAAAATGAAATTACAAAACGTTTAAGAAAATAACATAGAACCTTGTAATAGTGACCCAGCGTAGTAACGTTAGGCGTCACCTGAAGATTCGGGGGTGCCTAATGATAGGCAACTCTTAACAGCCCGCACCGCATACGCTCATCATCATCATCACCATCATCAGCCAGAAGACGTCCACTGCTGAACATAGGCCTCCCCCTTTAACCTCCACACTGAACGACAGCCTGCCTTTTGCATCCACTGGATGCCAGCGACTCTCACTATGTCGTCGGTCCATCTAGTGGGAGGCCTACCTACGCTGCGTCTTCCGGTTCGTGGTCTCCACTCAAGAACCTTTCTTCCCCATCGGTTATCGGTTCTTCGAGCGATGTGGCCTGCCCAATGCCACTTCAACTTGCAAATTTTAACAGCTATGTTGGTGACTCTGGTTACCGACATAGCTGACATACCGCATACGCTCACACACATCAAAATCATAGATAACTGTTAAAAAATTTGGCAAGTCTAGCTTAGGCTACTAATTTAGCTTTGGCTTATTTAGATTAGGAGTCAAGAGTATTACAAATGGATTTGTGAAACAGAAGATTTTACGCTTAAGACTCTGCTTAGATTAAGAGTTCCTTAGTTAAGCGTCACCTTGTTCTTGGTTAGTGAAAACGGGCATAATTGTTATGTGCTCCTACTTATCAAAACCGTTTTTTTTCATGTTGGCTGGCAGGGCCGGCAAAAACAAGACTACTACTTTAAAGCTAAAGAGTCAAGCAAAGGGGCCACATTAATATTTGGGAGCCATAATATTAGTGCCGAGGATCATCACACCATCGGAACGTTACCGCTGGCGGGCGGATGTAGCGGCATCGGAGCGCCCGGGGCTGCTGCCGCCGCCCCACCTCGCCCTGGTCACCACAACTATTTTATTATAATATACTTAATAACACTAAATAGTACTAGTTTTATAAGTCAATGACTGAATGAAGTAAAAAAAAATCGTGCCAAATCGAATATCTGATATTCTTAGGGATGATAAGTGTCATAAATATTATCTTAATGCTGGATCGCCTAATTAACGATTTCAAAGGCTGTATCGTTTCGGTGGCAAATTTATATTTCCGAAGCACTGTAAGTCCTCTTGAACAGTGCGCTGCTAATTAAAGCCCGAAGCATAAAACAGGCGCGTCAGTAAACTGGCGCGAGTAATACTGGCGCGAGTAATACTTGCCCTAGTACTACGCTTCGTCTGCATGAGTACTAAGCAATTTCCACTGCCACTAAGCAAACGTGTTATAGCTCGTTTCAGACGATTCGCAGTAAACTGGTGCGAGTAATACTTGCACAAGAGAGCGTAAGTAAAAGTATTTATTACGTAAAATACGCATCGAATTTCATAGACATTTCAATTTCTAATTTCAATATTTGTATTAATTTTAATACGTATTTTACGCATCGAATACTCGTACTTCGCCTAAAGTACTGCGCATCGTCTGCAACGGGTTTAACTCATGAAATACAAGTATTAAGACCCGGAATCCAGTAAAACTGAGCTGGGCGGAGTGGAGAGGTCTGTGTTGTGTGCGGTTATTCCTACATGTTCTCTCTGAGTCTGTCTCTATTCCTACATTGAGAGGACGCTGTTCAGGCGACGACTCTGTGGCAGAATGCGCGCGCAAATTCGCGGCAACACAGAATACGCGCAGAATAGTAGACCTTTATACATGGTGGGTTGAGTAATTTTATGTCCTTGACATTTAATGTTGAAAATACAGACCTCATCTGCTTACAGTCAAAAGACAGATCGCATGATAAAAACAGAAAAAAAAAGTTGAAAATAAGTTTACACTCTACTAAGTTGAAAAAAGAAGCGGTGATAGAAAAAGGAGATGCGAAAACTAGACTCCACTCAAGTCAGCACTAATGGCCGTCTGGGTTTGGTGGAAAATCACCCCGCCGCGCCGCTCTGGTTTGTTTTAATGGATAGCGGTCCAGACACGGCTCTATATTGATGGTGAGAAAGTGGGAATAAGAGGTATGTGTTACCGCGTTGTCGAGCACGGCGGCGATGAGCATGGTGAGGAGGTGCGCGGCGCGCGCGGCGGGCTCGGCCGACACGCGCCGCAGCAGGCGCGCGGGCGCGTAGTGCACCATCTTGCGCACGAGCGAGAGGCACGCGCGCCGCACGCTCGCGCCGCCCGCGCCCAGGTACCGCGCGCTAAACACTGGGATCAGCCGCCTGGGGGGGGCAAGGCACAACACATACTTGTTAATAAGATATTGCTTTGCATTCCATTAATTAATTTTTATATTATACTAGCGGTCTCCCAATACTATATATACTATACTATATATTATACTAGCTTTATACAATCTATATATATAAAAGCGAAATTCGTCTACTCACTCACTCATTAAACACGAAATCTCGAAAACTACTTGGCCTACGAAGCTGAAATTTGACAGGTAGATTCCTTATGGGTTGCAGAGGTCCGCTAAGAAAGGATTTTATGAAAGGGCCGAATTAAGGATGACAAAAGGGGGTTGAAAGTTTATATGAAAGTCTACGCGTACGAAGTCGCGGGCAACAGCTAGTACTATATATTATACTAGCTTTTGCCCGCGACTTTGTACGCGTAGCCTTTCATATACACTTTCAACCTCCAATTTCTCTCCCGTTAATTCAGCCCTTCCGCAAAATCCTTTCTTAGCGGATCTCCACACCCCGTTAGGAATCTACTTCCCAAATTTCAGCTTCGTAGATCAAGTAATTTTCGAGATTTCGTGATGAGTCAGTCAGTGATCAGAACAATAAACCAAATCAATGTAAATGTGCTAACTGTTTATTAATAACCTTTTGGAGATCATAGATTGAAGGCAAGCTCTCACAGCTACGGACTTAACGCAGTTAACGATGGCGAGTGATCGACCAGTGTCTCCGTCATATTATTACCGAAAAGTATATGCAAGATAATTATCACACATAAACCCCCGATAAATGATCTGATAATCTATAAGGGCTGTTAATAGAGTATTCAATGGTCGGCAACGTATCTGTGATGCCCCTGGTGTTACAGGTATCCATAGGCGACGGTGATCGCTTACCATCAGATGGCCCGTTAACTAGTGAGCCACGTATGGAACTAAAAAAATGCAAACGTCTAAACAGATTTTCTTGAATCATAGCAAAGAACTATCAATCAAGTTTTTTTTTTAATAAATAATAGGCTTGCGTTTGACTACCATCACGCCTGATGTTAAGCGATGATGCGGTCTACGTTGGAGCACGCTTGCCTAGAACCGATTCACTCGTGATTTGAAGACACCCAGATTGTAACCATCGGGGAACACCCATTCAGGCAGCGAATTCCACAGACTAGCAGTTCGCATAATAAATGTGGAATCAAAGCGCTTCGTACGGGTTCTCGGTTAAAGTCACCTTTCAAACGAAAAAACCTAAATCGAAATCGGTTAACTCACTCCAAATAAATGGCGGCCATCTCTTTATCGCCTGTCTCGGGGAAGTCGTCGTCATTGCTCGGAGATGGTGTGTCATGTCCGCCGACCACCAGCCACTCGCCGGGGCATTGTAGTATCGCCGCCACTTCTCGATGCCCTGCAAAGAAATATGTTGGTGTAACAAAGATTCTTGTTATTACAAACCACACAGTTTATGAACAACAGATACAATAAGCAGTACTAGTTCTTCACTTCACTTTTGTGCTAATGTATGTTGTGCGACTCGCGAGGGGCATAAAAATGTTCCAGTAAACGTCCAAACATAATTATAAAAAGAGTATCTTTGCATAGAAAATTTGAAATTGTAAGGTATATACAAAGTGGCGTCTCGCTCGCCCATCAAATTTTTTATTTTTTTTTACAGTAGATAGGCTTGCGCTTGGCCGCCATCTCGCCTGATGTTAAGCGACGATGCGGTCTACGATGGAGCACGCTTGCCTAGAAGAAACCGATTCACTCTCGACTTGAAGACACCCAGATTGTAACTAACGGGGAAAACCCATTCAGGCAGCGAACTCCACAGACTAGCAGTTCGCACAATAAATGTGGAATCATAGCGCTTCGTACGTTTGTCCATTGTTTGCACCAAATTCGAGTTACCATGTAAATTTTTATTACATTATGTAATGGCTTTTTACTCGAGAATTTTATTGAATGGAATAACTTTATGATACCGCATAGGAGAGGCCTATATCCAGCAGTGGACTGTTAAAGGCTGTTGATAATGATGATGAATGATATCAAATAACGCTCTCACAGACTGGACACAACTTACAGAACACCCTGGACCCTTATGCTCTATCTAACATAAGATTCCTTGCCATAAACGCGTGACGGCATAATAATAAAAATAATAATTTGAAAATTTACTCTGGTATTACTCTCTATGACCACATGAAACACGTTACGTTATTTTTTATAACAATAAATTATTTTCTATTTTCTATTTCTATTTGCGTGGAATGGGCAATGTCAAGTTTGCTAACGCAATTAAGATAATTTTATTGTAATTAATAATATTTTATTGCAACTCTTATTATTTAATTAACGTAATGTAATTCTCATGATTTAATTGATGTAACCATTTCAATTAAATTCAATAAATTATCAAATTAAATAAGTGCGTGATGCTCTCGTTTTGAACTGTCAAAATAACGAGCTATGTCAAGCTATGTGCGCGTTAGTGAATAAAATATAGCATTCAATAGGGAGAACGTTTGATTAGTTTAAATTTGTTACCGTGTTAAAGACGTGTTGTAACTCGTTTACGGTGTGTTATTGGCGTGCTAAGTGGTTTCATACAGCATTAGGGCCTATAGGATGTAGTCTTTGGTACATTACCTTGATCGTGTCGTTCTCTGGCCTTGTCTAGCGGCGTCTTGCCATCCTCGTCGCGCAAGTCTGCATTAGCGCCAAATCGAAGCAGGACCTTAGCGATCGCCGGACGACCGAAGCAAGCCGCGTAGTGTAGAGACGAGCTGCGCTGACCACGGTTCACGTCCGCGCCTGTATGTGACACTTTTGTATAGCATATTATGCTATGAATCAACGAACCATTATAAAAAAAACATACCGTCGAATTGATAACTTGCTACTTTTTGAAGTCGGTAAAAAATATCGGAAAAAGTATGTACAAACAACAAAAAAATATTTTAAAGTAGACTTTATTCTTCACATTGACAGAATGTAGAATCACCATTTTTTTTTACTTGAAAATAGACTTGGACGTTGCCTCCTCGCCTGATGTTAAGCGATGATGCAAATAAGTACATGTTGGTCTAGCTAGGAGAAACGCTCTATTAACTATACTAGTTATGATAAAAAGGGAAAAAACTTTCAATATGTGTGTCCTTCATACTTAACTAACCTTTTTCACATAGAAACTCAACCATTTCCTTGGTTCCGAAGGCAGCTGCCCAGTTGAGCAGCGTCTGCCCGACGTCGTCTGTAAAGTTGACGTCCACAGAGCCACCCGACACCGCCGCCAGCAGCGCGTCTGTATCTTTACCGCGTATACAATCTAAACAAAAAAGAGGTGCCATACGATTTTCAATCAAAATAGTGTAATAAGTAACCGACTTCCAAAAAAGAAGGGGATTCTCCATCCGGTTGTAATTTTTTTTTGTTGTCTTAGAATTCCATCTTATATAAACCGATTTGTGAAATTCTTTGCATATACTTTCAGATTGGTCCCATAGAAATTTTATCAAAATCGGTTCAGTAGTTTGGTTTTAAATTAAAATAACTGGAAAAAATATGTTATCCGTGTAAAGTAAATTACGTATTTACTCATTTTAAAGTCAGTTTTTTTTAAATTGATAAATATAATAATAACGCGCTTACTCATAGCTCTTTTGGCAACTAGCTACACCCCGCAGTTTTACCCGCGTAAACTAAATTTTTTTCGAGATAAAAGTATCTTATGTCACGGCCACGTCTTATGTCACGAGTTTTCGGCCCTCCAATTAACTCTAGGCAAAAAGTCGATACTAGGACATTTACCGATACAGTCAGTGTTGTATGTCGTATAGCAATAATCCTGCTATTTTTCAAGATCATGTGAGGTTAGAAGAACAAAACACCCGCTCTTCTCGCCGTACTCGCCCGCAGTTTTCAGTCAGCTCGTGACCACGGCCATTGTAACATGGTCGAAAAGTCGAGCTTAAGGTACCTATTTTTACCTAAATAATATAATGCGCGATAACTCCCGATAAACATTGAGCATACAGTTTGTACACTCCCCATTATTTATCGTCATTAATCAATTAGACTATAGTAAAATAATCGCTCGAAGAACCGATAACCGATGGGGAAGAAAGGTTCTGGAGTGGAGACCACGAACCGGAAGACGCAGCGTAGGGAGGCCCCCACTAGATGGACCGACGACATTGTGAGAGTCGCGGGCATCCAGTGGATGCAAAAGGCAGGCTGTCGTTCAGTGTGGAGGTTAAAGGGGGAGGCCTATGTTCAGCAGTGGACGTCTTCTGGCTGATGATGATGATGAATTAATCAATTAAACAACAAGTTCATGTCTTCTCGTGTGTTCCACGACACAGGGAATCCTAGTGGGAGCTATGAATATGAAGTATAAGTATTAGTGTCAGACTAATAAGGAAGATAGTTACCTATAAGCTGTCGGTGGGACTTGTCACCGCGCGGGCCGCCGCTAGCGCCCTCGCCGCCGGCGCCGGAGCCGCTGGTGCCGGCCGCCGGAGTACCGGTGCGGGGCGCTCCACTGAAACATCTCTCAGTAAGGACATTTTCTCACGAGCAACCGCACGACACTATTTGCGATCACGATACGCGACAGACGACAAGTTGTTAAGGATCCCGTGAACTAGTCTTGTTCATGGAGACAAATTTGTGGAACCATAATTTTTTTTTTGTGTTACTGATTAAAAAATATTAAAATTAATTTCCTGACAAAAAGTATGATCCTATAAATTTCTTTTAGGGGACGTATATAGTTGGAAATGCACAATACACCCCAAGCGGGACGCGAGTGTAAGGCTCGAATAAGCGCATGGGCTTCGGTGTCATCCAATATGTATTCCTGCAGGCGTAGAAAGCATATTTTTGTTCCTGTTTCGCGCAGACGCAAAACTTGAATTTGAGCTGACGACATATCGACTCTTAAAGATCCTTACGTCTGTATAGCGTGCCGTCCTTCGCAGAGTAACACGAGCAGCAAGTCCACGAGTCGCATGCACTCCAAGCACCAGCGCTCGTCCGCCTGCACCGCTGCCTCCACCGCCGAACATAGCTCCAGACGCACCAGGTCCTACACACCGAACAACATTCAACTTTAAAAACACTGTTTTAAACTATCACGGTTGTTCACTAAAGTTACATGATTTAAAAAAAAAACGTTTTAATATCGCGTAAATAATCATATAACTTTATTCAACTTTAATTTATTTTCGCCACAGAAACACAAGATAAGCTACGTCAAGATACAGAAGAACATTCTATGTAACACATTAAATTCAAGTTATATGAGTAAAGCAAAGGCAAAACGCCTTGGTAGCCTATTTGGAAGATCGCTAGACTTGAAAGCGAAGTTGTGGGTTCAAACCCCGGGCCCGTACCAATGAGCTCTTTGGAGTTTATGTACGGATTTTCATACCACTGGCTTTTCGGTGAAGCAAAAACATCGTGAGGAAACCTGCATACGTACAGAGAAGGAATTCAATGGCGTATGTGAATCCACCAACCCGCAACTGGGCCAGCGTGGATATGGCCAATCACCCTTTCGGGGGTAGGCTAAATGTCCAGCAGTGGAGTGTTAAAAGGCTGATTATGATGAGTAAAGCATCGTTTGTCAAGCTTGTTGAACAAAATCCATTAATAAAGGATATAGTACCAACTTTTATGAGCCAACGTTAAAAATGGACCACCATGTTACAAAAAAATATATAGTTACGTGTGTGATCTGCGCTGATCCCCGGCAGAGAGTGGACAGCAAGCTAACTGTAGTGGAGACTGATGGCGCTAAGCATTTGTCGTCGCCGCTCTCCGTGCTTCCCAATCGACGCACCAGCTCTTCAATCAAACCTGAGAACAAGGAAAACTTTAAGGGCCTATGCAACGTGCGTTCACTATCTCACTCGCGCATTTCTACATTTCTGAAGATATAAAATGACTATTTACGAATAATCTAAAAAAAATACATTTATATAAAACCTCGAGATCTCATCATTATCAACATCAGCCAGAAGACGCCCACTGCTTAACATAGGCTTCCCCCTTTAACCTCTATACTGAACAACAGCTTTAGCTGCCCTTTGCATCCACTGGATGCCTCGAGATATATTTAATTATAATCACGTTTATTGGTAAAATGTTGAATCTCAGTTTTAAATATATTGGGTTCCAAAAATCATGAATGTTTGTATATGAATACGAAAGTGACTTTGTCCTCTGTCTGTTTTTTAACCGTTGTCGTGAATCGCTGAACACATTTTAATCAAACTTGGCAAGAAACTGTGGATTAGCATGATGGGCATAAGATAGTTTTATTTATTTAAGCTGAATGACTAGAAAATCGCAGAACAAAACAGTGGCGCAGGCGGTAAGAAAAAACTAACAAGGAGTTTTGTTAGTTGAAACTTCTGCATGGTAACAGCAAATGAACTTCCTATGAATGTTGATTTTAATCACGCAATTTTACTAGCAAATAGTGTTATGGACGCATTTGCCGCTTCACAGATCATTTCACAACGATTCGTGCGATCCAGCCCGTCGCTTCCGAACGGTTTCGCCATTACTATAAATGGTGAGCAATTCATTCATAGTATGTAATGCTAGAAGACGCTACGATGCATACAGCTGCAGCCTCTGGACTCCCTACAGAGTCGAGCCACTAGAATTGTTGACGAAAGCTCCACCAAGCTCACTAACAAGCTGGACCCACTTAACCTCCGCCTATTGTTGCACTAGTTTTTAAGCTGTTTTATCGTGTGTATAAAATGTGTAGTGTGAACAATAAAGAGTTTATCTATCTATCTAACCTCCGAAGAGATAAGGGTTCCCTGTGTATTTTCTATCGCTTGTTTTTTGGATAATGCTCTGAAGAGCTTTTTAATCTTATTTCTGCGTCTGACTTCCACTGCCGCACATCCCGACTGATCCATCACCATCAAAAACTGCACCCCCACATCTTGAAGCTTCTTGCAAAGCTGAAAATCACGCACTGTCCGATATTTCCGCTCCTTTCTTCCGCGGACCTAAAACCCTTTCCCGCCGAGCTTCAACATAAAGTGTTTTAAAAAGGGTGTATAACAACTATCTTTCCGAGCTGGCAAAGCACCGTCAACAGCGCTAGTGTTGCAGATAGGCGGCGGTTTCTGCGTAACATGAGGCATACAGCAAGCTAAGTGTGCTGCTTTTTTATTTGAAAAAAAAAAACGTTTGCCTATATTTTACATATAGTCTCAATGAAGTTTCGCTTTATGACGTACTAGTATATGAAAGCGAATAACGACGTCTAACTTCGTAATTACGTAACATTAAGTATCCGTCTGGAACTTTCTATAATTATTGAAATTAAAACACTTATAACAGATTTTACTGCGTGTATTTTACATTATTTAAATTCCTTACGTTACAAACACTTTTTAGTATCCGTGGTCACAGGTAGAATCAGGTTGGTTTCTAACTTTAAATGTAAAGTTCAAGTTTAATTCTAAGGTCTAAATTTAAAGGTCGTCTTAAGCCCCACGCTCGTACCGCATCGCACGCTATGCAGGCAGTCTTGAGCAAGAGTGAGACGGATAGTTCGACGTCGGTACGTACCGTGCTCAGCGAGCGGCTGCGGGTCTGCGTGTGCGCGCGCGAACCGGTCTGCGAGCGAGGCGAAGCAGCGCAGTGCTGCGTCAGCCACGCGTGCGTCAGCGTGCCGCAGTAGTGCTGACAGCGACGACACTGCGTCCCCTACTCGCGCGTCACCCGGCTCCATCTTGCCGCATACCCTGCGAATAGAACACAAATGCGCGTCCTAAGTCACAAGTATACTTTGAAATGTTTGAAAACCCGATAAAGAGCAACAAATTACCGTAGCGCTAGTATCGTAGTCAAGTTTCAGAACATTTCAATAGAATAAGCTCCATCTACCGGTATGAGTTGCGCTTCTCTTGAAATGTTGCGAAACTTGATTGCGATACTAGCGCTACGTTAATTTATAGAACCCTTTCGCACGCTATCTGACTGCAGCGCTTACGGAAGTTCGAGACAACCTATAACACGCTCAAATTACGGTGCCATCTAAGTTTATACCGTTTTTAAGCAATTTTCCGAGCTAAAATTCAAAATTCAAAATTCAAAATATTTATTTGTCAGAACATGGTAGGTACACATACATATAAAGTAGCATACATGGTCGTAATAATGGAGACGTATCTCATGTCCTTGCCTGTTACAGCGTACAAATGTTAGTTTTTTATATATATTATTATTAGTTTTGTTATAGTTAAAAAAATAACGAAATTATGTCTAAGTTAGAATATTGTTAGAATTATATTTTGGTTTGGTTGTATTTTATACCTTAATTAGATGTTTATTACTACCTATATAAGCTATTATTATCATTTTATCTTTTCCTAGTACCTAGTCTCGATTTTATGTCAATTATTTAGTCTACATTACATATCAAAACATTTTTATCATTAAGGAATTCTGAAATTTCATAGTAGCTTTTTTGTGCTAATAAAATTTTAAGTTTATTTTTAAACATTCCAATATTTAATTCTCTGATAATTTTAGGAATCGCTACGCTCTAATGTTCCGCTATTGTCTTTCCTCTTAGTCTATCTTCCTTGGTAATACGTACTAACAGGGCAAGTTAAAGCAAAGCTTGTAAAATAGAGTGAAATCATTATAATTATGTTGGTGGTACCTGGAGACGACGGCCATGGCCGAGTGCAGCGTGTCCTTGTGCACGGCGGTGCCGTGGTGCGTGATGAAGTGCAGCACGGAGGGCAGGCCGCCGCCCTCCCACACCGCGCCCGCCTCCCGCGTGCACACTAACTCCAGCACCTGCAGTTCAACACAGATTACAACAACGTCGCCTGACGTCTCGCTCGCCATGGACATTAGAAAGTTCGCGCGGCCATCGGCTCGCCCACACTCTCTAATAGATCGCACTTAGCGTTATCGCTAAGAGCGTTATGGCCGGTGATTGTTGCACTAGTTAGGGTTACATACCAAAAGGGTAAAACGGGACCCTATTACTGAGGCTACGTTGTCTGGCTGTCCGCCCGTACGTCTGTCCTGCCTTTTAACGGCTGTTTCTTTTGAACCGTAATAGATGGCCAGTTGAAATTTTTACAGAATATGTAATGTTACGGCGGATTAACAAAACAAAAAAGTAGAAACGAAGGGGGGTCCCCATACAACAAACGTTTTTTTTACGTATTTTTGTATTAGCACTAATGTAAAAACGGTAATATGTACAATTGTACAAACGTCAAACTTGGCATTATTATAGTACACTCTAAAGTATAACAACAAATAATAAAAATTGGCCAAGTGCGAGCCGGTGACAAATTTCTGTAAACCGATTCACTCTCGACTTGAAGACACCCAGATTGTAACTGACGAAGATGACCTCATCGTTCGATCGAATCGAAATGCCGCCATATTTTACTAATTTTGAAGTCGGTTTTTTTGTATTTTGTGATGTTACTGAACCCTCAGTGCACGAGCTCGACTCGCACTTGGCCGGTTTATTTTTAGGCAATTTTATCATGTGTGTGCAGTTTGTGGTGCGAACTATAAAGAGTTTATCCATCTATTTAATAGCAATGGTGCGCGACAGCGCGGGCCAGTCACAACGCAACTTGGATAAAATGATCTCTTCTACTATGTCCACCAGTGTCACGTGTTTAGTGCCATATATTTGCGTGGGGATGAGCCGATGGACCCGCGACTCTGGTCTTACGAACCACATTGAAATGCTGCCTACAGATTCACTTTTAAAACAAACCCTGCTTTAAAACGAGATGTGTATTTACGTGTAATAAGTAGTACACGTATTAAGTAAATGCACATCATAGTCAGTAGTAACTGTTCGTAGTTACAATAACAAACATGTTGTCTAAATCCTTTGCGTTAAATTTTCTAAGAACTACCGGTCATCCATCTACCATAAATAATCTTGCGGTTTAGAAAGTTTCTAGAACTCTCCATCGTAGACCACATCATCGCTTAACAACAGGCGAGGTGGTGGTCAAAAGAAAGCCTATCATATAATTTCGAAAAAACTCTAACCTTAGTTGGTTCCATGAAGATATTAAATTCTTATAAGGAAAAGGATCGAACGGGCATATTTTTTTTTTTCAAAACCTCATCTCATTAAATGCTAATAAGAGTATCTCAAAAATCCATGGATGTTTCGCAAAACCGTTTTCGTATTGCTATAACGGTTACGAAAGTTGCCCTTACTGTCCCTTTATTAAAATTTTCATTCGGTATAATTTATCCAACAAACTTGTGAATAAACCTGCAATGTAAGGCAATGCTAAATTCATGCTTCTTCATAACCAGTTAAATAACGTTGCGGCATGAAATCACGGCACGCCAACATTTCATTCAATTTATCTAATGCCATTTAACCATGAAGGCTAAACCAAAAGTAAGAATTTTTTGTACAGCACATTACAGAAAAAAATCTAGACATTTTGCTTAGCAACATGATAATGAAGTGCAGTGTAATTAGTTCCTGACCTTGATACACTGCTCGGCCAAGTCCTTGCTAGTGCGGTTGTTGGGATCAACGGTCAGCAGTCGGCTGCAAATTGCCTTGACTGCTCCTTCGATGGCCACTATACGCCGTGTGCACTCAGCTGAAAATTGTAATGAACTCAATGACAATTTAACTATATTAGTTGTTGTACTAAGACTAAAATCACAGAAGTTTATTAGGATAGAAACCACAAGCACGTCAAGTACTATGAATAACCAGCATTCATTCATTCAACATTTAAGAGCGTTAGTTCGTGTAACTTCCAGGCTTGACGGTCTTCTGCCAGCGTTTTCACCACCCTGTATGACAATATGACATTTGCCATCTCTTTTATTTGATGTAAGAATACTCTTCTTGGTCATCCCGGTCCTCTCTTTCCTTCTACCTTTCCCTCCATGATGGTTTTCATTAATTTGTCATGTCGTACAAGGTGGCATCTTGGTGCATATTCTTGCCTCTTCTAGTTTCTATACTAGCTAGTAGTCTTCGTAAAACCAGCGTGACGCAATTTTGTTTCTACTATGACGTCACGAAAGCTATTTAGTGGTAGTTTATTTCGCACGGCAAACTGCTTTTGAAGGGTTTTACTGTTTACTATAGCGCAATTTTTCATTTTGTATTGACGTCTGGCATGCTTCTACCATGACGATGGAGATAGGGCTGAACTATGCAGCGTGCTAGATGGAGCATTAATCAAACTTAAGATACGAAATAGACACGCAAAATAGGTGAACTTGCGAGGTATATCTAATAAAGGTCTGTGACTAACGAATTTTTTGATTCAATACTTTAAATGCACAAAATTCAATGCTTTTTTGTTGTTGTAATACCTCCCCAACCACAATTTTTACTTTGGTGCAACAAACTTCACTTTTAATGTAAAAGATCAAATAAAACGTATTAAATCTCTTAAAATTAAATGATTATTATATGACTACACAACACCTCATTTATCAATATCGTTTGAGACGTTTTGGCTGTAAACTCGGTCCAAGTATTTATATGCTCTGACAGCTGCAATGACGTTGTAAAAAGATGAATGAAAATCACAAATTCTGATCACCTTTGCAAGTTTTTAAACGTAAGACTGTAGCAGGTGCCCGATATATTTAAATATATTTTTTTAACAATCAGATTGTTACTATGTTTTTGTAGCTGTCAGTCATCAATGCCGGAATAAAATAAATATATCCAGATAAACGTCAAAAAAATAATAGTGCGAAATGGATGGACATGGATACACATCCGTGTATCACACTTTCCTTAAAAAAGGCCATTGAAAGTGGATGGTACTGTAGCCTAAATTTATGGATAAGTGTGTAATTGCGAGTGAATCGTTTTCTTCTAGGCAAGCGTGCTTCATCGTAGACCACATCATTGCTAAACATCAGGCGAGGTGGCGGTTTATCGCAAGTCTATTATACAACAATAATAAAGAAGTGAATCCTGTTCAAAGATCATAGATAAATTTTATTCTTCAAATAGCCAATTTATATTCAATTTTTATTACACACTTATACCACCATTATGTGTGTTAAAAAGTCCATAAATGAACTATGCTTTGTTGGCCACACATTATGTCCAAATGTCTTCTAATTTGTACGCAAACTTTTTATTAATTTACATAAAAGTTGTTAAAAGTCATTTTTACTTATACTTACCAGACACATCCAGATAGTAAGTAATGGCCCTCGCCGTAACTTCCAACACATTGTCTGGTGCACATTCATCAAGGAATATTTTGCACAGTGCTGGTAAAAACGTCCTAGGAGGGCAGCTGCAACAAAAATGGACACGCTGCTTTAAAATATATCAAATAGTGACATTGAGTCATCTACAAAGTTTGTTATTATGAAAACGGTCTGTTTAGCGAAGTCAAGTCAAACATACAATCAAATCCAGAGTTGAGCAGTTTTTTTAATGCGACTGAATAACAGACTATCGAGTCACTCGCCTGATGGTAAGCGTAACTCTTGCCTTTAACAATTCAGTGTCACTCAATATTTAGAAGGTCAGTAATTTTAGTCCTGTGCGGCAATGCGATGCACTCGTCGCCCTGATATCACCGCCACTGACGATAATTGGCTATGACCGGCCGCACACATGGCCACAAACAAATGAACAGTTTCGTGCAGCACTTGTGATGGCCACGAGTGATCGCATTTTGTGGCTATGCGTACTACCACTCTAATTTCGCCAATGATGATGAAAGGGGTCAGAATAAGTCAAAAGAGAGAGGAATGAAAAAAAGAGCTAGTCTGCCCAAGAACATGGTGCATCCAACTATGCCGAAATATCGGTAGCTCCATCCGCAATCTAATATGTAGTACTAAAAGATTTATGGATTTGGTTGCCGGACCGCCGTCCAACCAACGGGAGGGAAAGATAAATTTTTCTCTTTCTGTTCCTTTGGTTGGACGGCGTTCCGACAACCAAACCCGTCTCATCTGTTAGCTTCTTAGTAACGGTAAATATCCCACTACTGAACGGTAAATATCACATTACTTTGAAGGACATAGGTAGCTGTAGGTAGGCAGTAACTGGACTTTATGGTTTAGCATACTTGTCCTGTCATTCATAAAAATGAATAGTCTTATTTGTATTGTGAAAACCTTGTGGACAAACCAAGGTCTCACACACTAGGTATGAGTCACATTGATTAAAGTCAACACAAGCAACAATAGCTTGTTAACTAGGTAAATCGACCAACACATTTTAAACAACAATGAGTTGGGAAAAGAAGTGATAAGACTTTCATCATCATCATTTCAGCCATCGGACGTCCACAGCTGGACATAGGCCTCCCCCATCGACCTCCAAAAGTGCCGGTTGTATAAGACTTTAATGGAAACTTTTTGTTTCTGTTCTCTGTCGGGGATTGGACAGGCCATGAGCAGAAATGTTGTGTTCTTTGATCTTGGGGGCCAACCATTAATTATGTCACACTTTAAGGGGGAGGGAGGGGTATGACATGGGGGAAACAAGGGACGAGTCATAAGCTTCGTGACTTCACATGTAAAAAGTACTAAAATTATTACGCTTCAACTCTTACGAAAAATTCTAATATTATTTATTTATAGCTTACCGCGACTTCATATCATGCATAGGCTTTTATAAAAACTAAAAATCCTTTTTAGCAGATGTTTACATCACATAAACAATGAAACATAATAATTATAATGAATCTATCTGCCAAATTTCAGCTTTGTAGGTTTAGTTGATTTTGTAAATTTTTTATTCATGGTAATTTTGATTTAGTGAATATTATTACGTTTTAATATACTTGATGTACGATGGGGGGAGCATAAGCTTATGTGCTTATATCACAGTGTCGAATTTTAAGTATTTTTTCCTCAATCCAGTTTTTTTTTATGTCATTGTTTATTTTGTTGCGACTATATCCTCCGGCAACTTGTTCCAATTGTGAACGAAACGTTTACGCCATTATAGTAATATATGAATATTACTATAACGGCTTTATACACTCACGATTATGTTTATCGGTCGGTGTGTTTACATAGAGTAAATAACACACTAGAGTGTTTTAATTATCATTGTGTGTTCATTGTTAGTGATTAATAATGAGTTCAAGCCCAGAAATTGAAATTGATCTGACTCTGCCTGACATAGTAGAATAGGCAGTTGCTTGTATTTCACTTTGTATTTGTGTGTGTTCTCACAAACCTATTGAAAAACGTCGTGTGACACACGTGCGTGAAGGTTATTGTAAAAGCAGCGGCCTTATTATAGAAGTTTGATCGTGATCGAGATTGCGTGCCGTCCCGTTCGCATCTATTTACTCGCACCACGTGCGTAACTGAGATGGCACGCGATCGCGATCACGATCCGAATCATCCATAATAAGGCATCTGGACTATGATTTGTTTCAGACCAATCATTGTGCTCTTGTTTACAATAACTTTCTTTCCGCACTTGTATCACAATGTACTATTCTGAAAATAAACTATATTTATATTCCAATATTTACCTTTCAAAGCACCTATCGACATTGTCAGACATAAGTAACAGCATGCAAAGTTGTTCAAGAGCAATGAGCTGCATATCGCGCTCGTCGCCCTGCCCCGTCAGCAGCCATTCCAGCAATGTCTCTGGATCCACCTCTGCCATCTAGATTATATAAAAAAACATTAAAAAGGTGGCCCGAAGAAATGTGAGATAACTATAACAAAAAGCATAAAATTAGATAACGACGTTGATTCTGTTAAACAGTGCCACCAACTTAGCTGTTTAGGTGGGCTAAATAAGAACTAGTTTTTTCTTGGTGAATTTCTTAGGTGACAATACTTTGTTCTCCACTAGCTACGCTGTTAACTGAACAGTGCTAAGATTCCCACCATCTTTCTCTGTACTTTTTTATGAACTAAACTAAATTTGACAGCTCTAAACTTGTTGCAATACTTTTTTCACGCGTTTAAATGAGAAGAGAAGCAGATAATTTTTGTCCTCTCAAATTGGTTTTGTTTAGTGAGTGCTAAAACAGAATAGATGCCAACAATTTATTATAATTTTCTACACTAAGCTTAGCATCCCTTAAATTAGGGTGGCTGAATTAGCTGCAGCCGGGTGACGCAAAATGGGCCAATGAATGGCCTAGTTGCGGAATGTCGACAAATGACAGTCAAAACATAGATTGACAGTCATCATCGTCGTTCAAATATTTGCAGAAGGCAGGCCTGACGCACTATCATGATACCTACTACCCAAAGGGACGGAACGCATCAAACAGAAAAAACGAGCAGTGCGAGAGGTACCACGTTTAGCCATTTGTCCCTTTCTAGTGTTGTCATAATCACTGATACTAATTCCTCATTAATTTTCATACTTTTTATATTTTTATACAGAATAGATCTACGTTTGGCCACCAACTCGCTTGATGATAAGCAACGGTGTGGCCGAGGATGGAACACGTTGATCTAGAAGAAATCTATTCACTCTAGCCTTGAAGATGCCTAGATTGTACTTTTCAGGAAACAAGGAGGATGGCAGGGAGTTCCATTCTTGGACAGTACAGTATCATAAAAGATGACCCAAATCGTTGTGTTCGAATTTTTGGAATTTCCACGTGGAAGGGGTGATAGTGTGCAGTCCTTCTACTTGTCCTGTAGTAAAAGGGGGAGGGTGGAATAAGGTCATGAAGCTTTTGCTCACACTCATCGAAATATATCCGGTAGAAAATAGACAGACAAGCTACTTTACGGCGGTGCTCGAGGCTTTGTAATTTATTGGCGACTAGCTTGCTGTCACCAAGCAGCCTCATAGCACCCGTCGAATAGGTGGCAGCAGTACTCAACACACGTATATACTTATTTATTTCTTATTTTATATCACTACAATAATAAACGGATGCACCCTAAATAATCACGGGAGTTTTCTTTTAGATATATTTCAGAAATAAAAATTAACTATTTAAAAATGATGCTGTTCAAATTACGTACTACCCAAAATAATACCAAATTTACGGTTACAATATTTTTCCAACAGTGGCAACACCACACATTAATACGTGTTCATGAACGTCATTGTATATAAGACATGTAGTGTGAAAGGGACAAATGGCTAAACGTGGTACCTCTCGCTCTGCTCGTTTTTTCTGTTTGAAGCGTTCCGTCCCTTTGGGTAGTAGGTATCATGCGCACTATACACTTACCCCCTTATTAATAAACGTCTAGTCTTGGAATAGTTACGCCGTGTTTTGTCTTTTTCTCTCTTTCAAATTTTGAACTCGATCGAAAAAGACAAAAGACGGTGTAACTATTCCCAGGCTACTCTACGTTTATTAATAGGGGGGGTTAAGGTATGAAACTACAAGTAGCCATCTTGTCGGACCTGCCGCCCGATAGACAGAGATAACGCGACAAGAGTTACGCGTTAGCCAGCGCTAAATAAATGTTGATAAAACTTATATGGGAATGGGACTACCTCTTAAGTATGACCTACCAAACAAAAAAATAATCATCGAAATCAATTCACAATTGGCGAAATATATAGAACATCCTCCTTCATTGAAGTCGGTTTAAAATGAAAAGAGACGCAGATAATTATTAGTCCTGTCAGATTAGTTTAGAGTGGCACTACAGATATTAGTCCTGACAGATTAGTTTAGAGCACTACAGCATTACAGGTCTTATTTACAAGTTTCATTATATACTTTATGACAGCTTGACCATACCAAACATGTCAAAATTTATAATTTATCAATCAGAAACCACTATGAAAAAAAATTATATAGATGAATCGATGCCAGTATGCTGTTTTAACCGCCTTGAAAAAGGGGAGGGCTGGTTCTCAATTCGGTTGTGTTGTTTTTTTATTGTTTGCTACCTCAGTACTCCGTCATAAATAAACTCATTTGGAAAATTATTTTTTTATTTGAAAAGTCATACTTTCTGTTTGGTCCCATAGAAATTTCATCAAAATTGCTTCAGTAGTGTGGTTTTTAAATCAAAATAACTGGAAAAAAATCATCCAAGTAAACAAAATTGCATGTTTACTCATTTTGAAGTTGTTTTTTTAAATTGATAATCTATGATACAAAGATTTCCTTATTACACTAGACGTACCTTTAGAGATGTGGCTCAGCTCACCTAAAAACAAACAACACTTTAAAGCCATCTGTATTCTATTCACTATTGGATCGACCCGACAGCTGAAGTTTTTTTTTTTTTTAATTCTTTCCATTTAAGACAATTTTAGCATTGTGCCTCTTGTACATTTGCCACTGGCAATAATAATTGATATTTTTTAATGCCCTCGTTATATCACTTTCTCACACTCAAAACATTTTCACAAGCACCTTATAAATAATCAAATCGGTTCAGTAGTTTCGGAGCCTATTCAATGCAAACAAACAAACAAACAATCAAATCTTTCCTCTTTATAATATTAGTATAGATAATCCATTATTACACATTAACACTCGAAAATACACAAGTTTAAGAAAATAATACAATGAGGTGAAAAGTTGGTGCTAAAACTTATGATCCAAAAAAAGCTAATAATTTTACTATCCAAAAGTAAATTCAAATCCTGTTCTCATTTGTCTTGTTATATCTCTTCTCTACATAGTATAAATTGAAGTCTCTTGCCGCGTCTGTCTGTATGTCTGTATGGCTGCTAACTCCTTTTAAACCACACAACTAATTTTGATGCGGTTTTCACCATCAGTTAGATAAATTTTCACGGAAGGTTTATATATATAACTAGCGACCCGCCCCGGCATCGCACGTAAATTATACCCGTGAGAAGCCGGGAGGGCGGGTCCCTAGTTTCTAACATAAAGTATAAAATTGTAGCCTACTAGAATATTTTTTATTCAAATAATGTTTCCGATTATGGTATTTTTCTGCAGCTGTCAGCAATCACCCGATAGCAAACACACTACAGTTAAAAATCAACTGCTTTAGTTCAATCACATGTTTTGCTTAACCTTTGTGTTATAGGTCCAAGGCTCCATTTTATGCAGTACAGATACTCATAATTAGGTTTTTTTTAAATTACAATGATACAACGCAAAATGTTGCAGCATAAGTAGGTGTCCTGAACCAATGTCATTGTGAGAATTGCGGGCATCCAATGGATGCCGATGGCATGCTGTCTTTCAGTGTGGAGTGGAGGCCTATGTTGCAGTGGACCTGTTCTGGCTGATGATGATGATGAATTATATATTTAATCATAGATATTTAATCATATATTTTACATCAGCATATATGTACACCAGGGATGTTACAGATCTTTGATTCCGATTCCAAAAAGTTGGAAATTCTGATTGATATTACACCTCTGACGCCGACATTTTCGAGTTTATGTATTATTTCATTTACGTCAGCGCGTACGAACAAACATAAAGTTGTTTGGAACAAATGTGTACTTATCACGCGGGGATCCTCTCTCCCCACATTCTTTTTTCTGTCAATTTCTCTTTAACTAGCTTGTCTTTTCGCATAACTGCCCCGACGGTAAAGCCCCTGATCCTAAATTTCACCCGTTTTAAGTGATTCTGTTTAGGTAATTGGGAAAAGTTGCTCCACAACAAATCATATCTCTGCGCGTTGAGGTTCATGTTCAATTAATATTCCAATCACCTAAACTGAAATACTCATTATAGAGGTGAAGGTGAAGGTATAGCTCCAGGTTTTTTGTTTTGTGCGGTCGCTTTAATGAAACTAATGCCAGCTCCAGATGAGTGACAAATATATTTAAATTGAATGATGATGCCATAAACAAGTTTTATTTGGAACTGCTTCACTGATTCATTTCACTAGATTTAATTTACTATTAGTCCCATTTAACTTAAATATAACTTAAGTAGTTAATTAAATGTCATGTCATAATGATACAGATTCAAGAAAATTTGATTTATTATTTTTACTTTCAACGCCTAGGTAGGTGTATTTTTTATGATTTTAAAGAGGCTGCTCCAGCATAGGTTCCGATAAAACAACCTGATTACATCCCTGATGTGCACATAAACCTAAATACTTATACAAGTATATCTCTTTCATAATATTATAATAATATAATAGAGAAATCATACATGGGACATACTGCCTTAGCAGACCTGTAGACATTAGTGACTGTAGGACATAAACTATGACTCTATGATCATAAAGTCTCCAAATAACTAACTTAACCAAATAAAACTACCCACCAACCTTTAATTGACATCCATATAGTATATTATAATTAGCATATTCATTGTCTGAATAATTTTTGAGGCATTTTAATGAAGTGAGGGTTTTCGTGAATGTGCATTGCAATTTACAAATAATAATTAAAATTATGCAGCTCACTTACCTACCAATTATTTTTTATTGGAAACGGTTATTGCTTTAGTTGTGCCATATTTCTTCCTTACCAAAATCATGCATCGAAGATGTGATTGCAATCTTGGAATCAAAAAGTAGGTTACGATTGATGAAAACAATGCATTACAAAGAACACACCTTTCTCTTAACTACAGCAGAACACACATTGCATTTGACTGGGCTTTATAGATTGGTGCTGTATAGTTTCTTTTATCGAGAGATATGTTAGTTTACTTCATCACTTTTTGCAGTAGACAGCAAGAAGGAAAATAAATAAATACCTTTTGAGGGCAAGAGTGAAGGTGAAAATATTTCTTACCACTAGTCAATCCAATATATTCATCGATGCTTTTCACAATATGCACGTCAAACTCAGAAAATACGATCTTTTGAGATACGTTAACCAAAGAATGTTTTGCAATTTCACAATGATTTTCCACATAAAAACTCGCGATCAGCAAACCAAAATCATCAATTGTAATGGTAATGCTGCCAGATACAAGGGAATTAATTATTTTTTTCTGACATCTTTATTGCCATGTTGCTAATATCTGAAATCCCGAGTGACAGTGAGCGTTCACCTTTTTTCCACTACACGGATCGTGTTCTCTAACGTAAGAACTCAGAAAAAATGGAATTGTTAAAATGTTAGCAGACGTGTGGATTTGGTTGGATGGAGGTCCGTCAACCAAGTCCGTCTCGTCTGTTAGCACTATTATATTATGGTGTTATACCTTCAGCTTCCCCTTTGGCACTTATGTGCTAACGAGGAAACTGTAGGTACCTTTAACGCTTTAATTTATTTATTATCTTGCTTAATATTTAATATTGTTAATATGCACAAGAAGTGTGACGCCAAAGGAATAAAAAAACTATCACTCGTTGTTATCTGTCACTGTCTGCTGTCTGTCATGAAAAAAAGCAGTGCAGTGTGGTCATGGTGTAGGTTTAATTTTTTATTTATATGCAAAATATGAATAATAATCGTCGAAAACAAACCAAATATACATGTGCATGTTAATGTTCTGTGGTTCTAAATTTAATACGCTAAACCAAAACTAAGAATTGTTATCGTATCCTCCATTTAGAGAATATTTCAACGGTACGTAGCAAAGGTAGAATCAAAAATGAATCGAGATAAAAGAGAAGTTGAATATCCAGTTGAATTGGAATCCCAGTTTATTATGAGGTTACCAGAAGAACCAGCTAAAGCTCTAAGAGAAGTTCTAAAGACTGGCGAAAACTTCAAAAACAGACTGACTATTCAGTTAGAAAATGACATGAGGCATGGTGAAGTCCGATTTGATGATTGGCTACTGCATGCAAAGATCGTGGACCTGCCTACTGTAGTCGAATCACTGAAAACAATTGATAGAAAAAGTGTTTACAAAACTGCAGACATCTGCCAAATGATGATATGTAAGGATGAGCTCGAGCCAGCCTCTACTGAGGAAGAATTGCCTGCCAAGAACAAGAAAAAAGATCCATTTAAAGTTGATAAAAAGTTTTTGTTTCCTCACGGAATCACACCACCCACTAAAAATGTTCGCAAGCGGCGTTTTAGGAAAACATTAAAAAAGAAAAGTGTAGATGCTCCAGAAATAGAAAAGGAAGTTAAAAGACTTCTCAGGGCTGATAATGAGGCTGTAAGTGTCACATGGGAGGTAATTGAAGAGGTAGTCAAAGATGAAGAGCACAGCGCCAAATCAGAACCAACCACATCCGCAAAATCGGAAAAGGTGAAAACCAAAAAGGAGCAAATCAAAAATGAAAGTGCCAAGCAATCATCTTCTAAAGTGGAAGATATATTTGGGGGAACATTAAGTGACAGCGATTTGGAGGATGAAAATGTGAATGTGGATATAGACGACAGCAGAATGTCTGCTTACGACACTTACTCTGAGACATCTGCTCAGGCACCTGATTTCGGCAGGAAATCTTTTGCCACAGAATTTAGTTCAGACATGTTTTACTATCCTCCAGAATTGAATGAGGGTTTACAAGAGAGCCAACATCATAAGGGTAAAAGAGAACTGGAAATGCCTTCCACTTCAAGAAATGATCCATTTACCCTTGGTGATTATTCTCAGCCCAATGACATTGGCATCAAGCTGCAGCAATTGACAGCAGAGTTGGAAGAGCTCAAACAAAAGAAACAGAGGACACAGCATGAGATAGCTGGAATGGAAAACATATCACTCAGGCAAAGGTTCCAAGATGTTCTCCAGAATATAAATAAGGATATTATGTATAAAGAAAATGAATACCAAAGAGTGTTATCTCAAAAATAGTTTTTTCTCATGATATTTTTAACACACAACTTAAAGTAATTTTTAAACTTTCGCGATTTGAACACATGTTTTTTTTTACCTAAATTAAATAATATGTGATAAGTCCCGATAAACATTTATCACAACTTATGTATTTATAAGCAAGTTTAAAACATTAGAGTATGAATATATTTGCTCTAATTAGTTGCTCTAGTTCGTGTCTTTGTGTGTTCCACAGCATTCTCACAGGAAATCTTAGCGGAAAGCTTTGAACGTGAAGATGGCTATTAAATGGTCTCATTGTACCAATTCATTCATATTATTAAAACACTTTATTTCAATATAAACACGGGTCTAGCCCGGACATTTGGTAGGCATTGGTGGAGCCGAAGCCAACACCAAGAGGCCCCGTTGAATATAAAAATACAATTATGTGATGTGGATTAAACTATTGTACAGTATAGGATATAAAAAGTCTGGGCTATTGAGGTGAACACCTTGTTGATGGGAAAACAGGTCTATGGTATGAGGTACGGCACCCGCCAATTATGCCTCATTTCAAAATATTTTGGCGGGTGATGACTTGCCACCCACTAAATGGGCCCCCCATAATGGCTGCCGCATTTTGGCACCGGAGAGGCAACATTGGCATGGGTGGCTTAGGGTGTCGAGAGGTGTGCTGCACTTTCACTGAGAGCTACTAGTGGCGTTATGCCCTTTAACACTTCCACCCTGGAGCTTAGGTTCTTAGCTCTTGCGGTTTCCACCCCCAGACGGCCAGTTAAAGCAAGCCAGGGGTCAGGGCAGTGTTACCAGATAAGAAACCTGATATTACAGTGTTTGGTGCTCAAAATTACAGTGTTTGAGACAAAACTACAGTAAAAGTAAAAAAAAATTACAGTGTATTTTACAGCAGATCTCGAGAAACTTTTATTGTTTAAGTTTAAACTAAAATACACATTTTCAACGACGAGCCAAACAAATTCGTAATGTGTTGCTTATAAACCAATTTACAATTATAGGTACTAATTTAAGTTGGTCCCAATAGGCTTGAAAACTTACTTAAAACGTATGACACAATTTGGGCGGTTATTACTACGAAGTGATTCTTAGTCTATGCGGGGAAATTCCCGCATAGTATCCACCGCACTCTATTCATACCCGTTTAAAATAAGACATTTTCGTTCTTATTGCAATAGGAACAAGGGTTGTGACCTAAGCAGAGAGGTGGCGCGTGAGGTTGCGTTCCGACAAGTTCATAATTTTTTTTTTTTACTAAGGCTGCGTTCAGTTTACATTAAATTAAATAGAATTTTACCTGTAGAAAAATTACAGTGTTCTCCATACACTGTAATTTTAGTATTACAGTGTACAGTAGATCGTGAGAAAATACAGTGGATCTGCTGTAATTACAGTGTATCTGGCAACGCTGGGTCAGGGTCTCTGGGGTTTTAGACCCATGGAATCGGGGTACGCGGTGTCGCCACTCACCGACGGCTCGCCATAAAGCCGCCCCTGCGTTTATATTATTAATATTATTAAGCACATATATTTATTTTTATTCGTAAATTTAAGTTTTTTTTACAATAAAATATAAAAACAAAATATTATAAAAAAAAAAACTAAACCTAGAGTGCCGCCCGCAGCGGGGCAGGGCCCAAGCTACCGGTGGTTAGGGCTGCAGAGTGAGGAACCTCATGACAATGCGCGCCGTATCCAGGATGACCGCCTTCTGCATCTGACCCTTGACCCAACCGTCTAGCGAGAGCCTCTTAAGGTGTTGGTCAAGGCTCTTCGCTATAAGGCCGTTCACCGTAATGACTATCGGGACAATGATCGTATTATTATGTTAGTTAGAATCATGTTAGAATATACCTATTATACTGAAGGTAATTATTTTTCTTTGAGTTAAAAAATATAAATAATTCATTACATTGTACCTTACCTAATTATCACAATTAATATGCACCAACTTATTGTAAATTAATAAAATATAAAAGATAATATTCTTTTGCTTAATTAGCCTGCATTAGTAATAGGCTTGTACCCTAATGTTTCATTTATAACAAATAACAGGATATAGTTTAATTTAATTAAATTAAATACACTACATATAAAACAACAAATAATGAATACTGGCCAAGTGCGAGTTGGTGACCAATTTCTGCAGATACTGGCGCTTACAACATCCTGTGGTTATGACTGTTAACTTAACTCTAGCTAGGATGTTGTATACCATGGATTTGGAATTTGCGTACTTCATTACTTTAATAATAATAATAAAAAATCAGAGCCTAACCTCTGACTGTGAACTAGTGGAAGTAGGTAGTGTCATTCCTGTGGGCTTACTTTTGACACTCGATTTCAATCGTAATTTGGGATTGGGATCGAAAACATGCCATTTGGTACTCTTCAATCGCGTCAAGAGTACTGAAAGCGTCGAGTTGAGTCGATTTTATTTAGTTCCATAAAATTTCACCATTATCAGTTCCAATCGTGCGCTAGTTTAGAATTCAAGAGTACCAAAATGGCATGTTTTTGATCCCAATTCCAAATTCGATTGAAATCGAGTGTCAAAAGTAAGCCCACAGGAATGACACTACCTATATATAATCAAAGGTCAAGAGTAAGCCCACTGGTATTGACATTCGGATTTCAATTCCAGTTATATCCTTCATCCTAACCTAATAGATTGCTAGTTGCTAGGCAATATAATTTACAAACAAAACCAACAGATATTATATCAATGACCAACTTTTTAAAACAGATGACCAGTAAAAAAAACTACCTACACCATATAATTAGTGGGATCAATGGTCATATATAACTTATTGAGTGGGATACACAGCTAACACTGGACTCTACAAACACAGAAGACGTAGGTAGCTCGGTAGCTCGGGAGGTACATCAACGTCTACAACTTTTGTGACCTGTGAAATTGAGGTAAGCATTGATGTAAGTAAATTTTCTAAAACAGTCATTGCTTAGATCCTTCGCTTAGATCAGTAACAGTCATTGGAGGGAAGTCCGCATTTCCGATTATTATATTCTGTCCGACTAGTAGTTCGATGATCTGTTTGGACAAAAATATTCCAATTTGTCAGGCTTATCTTCCTTGGTAAAACTTTGCGTGCAGCTAGTTTAAAGGTTTATAGGTACCAATTCTAGATTAGCACATGGGCTTGGCTACTATTTAGGTATATCGTAAGAATTGTCAATTCCTGTTGGATAGCGCTTATGATCTCAACAAGCCAAAAAAAATTCGCGCTTGATTCTGTACTTCCTGCAAAGAAATTAACCGTATCCGGGCGCGTAAGGGTTAACGTTCGCGTGATTTTCCAAACTGCACTGTTTCGAGTCGTGAGGTGGCGTCCTTACGCCACTTCATGTGGATTTGCTTTTGGTAACAAAAATTATGGTAGCCATGGTAATAGATCTCTGCATTGTTTTCATTTATAACTAGCTGCGCCCCGCGGTTTCACCCGCGTAGTGATGAAAAATGGTGATGATGCTGATGAAAAGTATATAAGTAGCCTATGGCCGTCTTCTGGTTCTAAGCTACCTCCCCACTAATTTTCAGCCAAATCGGTTCAGCTGTTCTTGAGTTATAAATAGTGTAACTAACACGACTTTCTTATTTATATAGATTATACTTTATTTATATAGATACTAGCGACCCGCCCGCCTGGCTTCACACGGGTGTAATTTACGTGCAAGGCCGGGGCGGGTCGCTAGTTTTATATATATATATATATAAACCTTACGTGAAAATGTATCTAACTGATGGTGAATACCGCATCAAAATCCGTTGCGTGGTTTCGGAGGATTTAGCGGCCATACAGACAGACAGACGCGGAAAGCGACTTTAATTTATACTACGTAGAGAAGAGAAGATAGGTAAGAGATTTAATTTAATCCGCTTTCATCTGTTTTTAATATTCCATAGAATACCTATAAAAATTACCTACTAGGTATATTTTTTATCTTACTCGTAACGTTCTTGGACAGCGAGGGTCGTCGCACCATGACGCTGTCATTACCAGAAATTGCGTCACAGTTGGTCGATAAAACACTTACACAAGTGGATGAAGATAATGCTCGCACATTGTTCCTGGCAGGGAGCAAGAGTACAGTAAGTGTTTCATGTACTTTACAGATCAATTAAGCGGATGAGCATTTGCATACCCTCAGTGCAAATAAAATACATACCTACCTAAGACCACCAACGTTAGGCAGACTACCAGCAGGGCCGTTAGGCATCGCGGTGGCTTCAGGAAAGCTGCGCGATCATAAGACTGCTGGACCGTAACGGAAAGGCTGGTGCGCCGAAGAGGAGGTCTAGTTGAACTACTAAGTAGCAATAGATTGAAAATTGTTGTTGATGATGATACCGAAGTTGCCTAGATTTACCTATACTACATTTACTCTTAGATTTACCCATACTTTACCAAAAATCATTTGAATTTAGAATTTAGGCATTGTCATAATGATAGTCCATTCAGAAAATTTAGAAATCAAATACCTCAGAAATCTTAGAATCTGCAGGTTGAGGTAGGTACTAATTATAATAACTGAGTTGGCAGAAATGGCATGCAGCAATAGTTGCTCATCACACTCAAATCTTTGCCTCAACACATTTTTGTTTCCAGGGAAAATCTACTCTACTAAATTCATTCCTGGATAAAACCGATCCTCCGCGAGAGACGTTGGTATTGGAGTACTCTTTCGGCAGGAAGTCTAACCAAAAGCAAGGAATCGAGAAGACCGTATGCCACATTTGGGAATACGGCGGTAAATTGGATGCGCTTATAAACGTCTTGCCGTCTATTCCCGTCATTGGAAACTTTTATTTTATTGTAATGGTGGATTTGAGTAAAATTAAACGTATTTGGGACGCGATAGAAACATGTTTCCAAGCTATTGACGACATATATCCAGAATCAGGGAAAAGGCCTGAAATTTTACTTATCGGAGGCAAATATGATATATTCAAGAATTATGGTAAGGAAACTAAGGAAGTTCGGAGTCCCCGAATATTTGCATTTGCATTTTTAAATAAATATATGAACTCACATAACTTAGTACTTAGGTAGATACCTACATAATAAAATTGGTTTTTATTTCAGACAGTGAAATCAAGAAATTCATTTGCACAAGTGTTCGATCTTTGGCATTGTTGTACAACGCTAATTTGTTATTCTACTCGTCAAAAGACGTCCATTTGACTAGACGAGCTAGGGAGATATTGCAAAATGCTGGATTTGGAAACGGAATTACTTTCAAAGAAAAAAATACGAATTTTGCGAAACCTTTAGCTATTCCGAGGAGTTCAGATTCTTGGGAGAGTATTGGGACACCTGCCGTAACTTTTGATCAGGTAAAAAAACATGGGATCAAGAAATTTCTTTGGAAGTACTATAGTAGATACCTATTACCTACGTACTTAGATGCAATTTCTCCGTAGCGGTTGCTGCAACTAAATGCCTAGGTTATCAATTGTCTTTGGCTACATGGATACTCTTACTTGTTTCCTTTGTTACAGCTGAAAATGAAACACCTAACTCGTATACCTCCAGAACCTATAACTGCGGGGGTAACACTGATTGCCCCCGATCAAAAGACCGCACACCCAGAGCCGAGCCTGGACAAGTTAGCTGCGTTCAATTATGAAGAACTGCGTAACTTGGAATCGTTTGACATTCGTATAGATGATTATTTGTTTGGAGTTAATAAATGAAGTAAGTCGCTTGGTAATAAATACGTATTTTTTATTTTTATTCATTTTCAAGTCGGTCAAGTGACGCATATAAATACTTAAGTAATCTATGATTTCCGAGCCCGTAATCTTGCTTCTAGGGCACGTAAGGCATCCCTTGCCGCGTCGTTGTCAGAACTGATCGCAATACTCACTTGCAAGCTACGCTTGGCGAGGATCATGTCACCTGTTGACTGAGATTATTATAACGTTAATAAAACTTGTGTAAATTCAATTCACATAATTATATTGTAGGTAATTTGTAAACGATAGAATATAAAGTACCTAAGTATCGGTATCTAGGTAGGGGGTAGGTCTATGCATCACGTTATGTTATACAGACAGCGTTCGAGAATTTCGAGAGACGGAGATCTGAAGAAGGACGAGCAGACATCGTATCGAAACCTCGAATCAAGTCGCGCTGGGCAGGAAACTTGGCCAAATGCGGTGATGCCTTATTGACCTGATGGTGACCACGCGATCGTAACTGTAGCCCCGGAAAGCCAATCCAGCAGTGAGATGTAGGTAGGTATACAAGTTTTACGGAAATCGCTAAACAGTGGAAATTTCTGAAAGAGAGAGGAGGCATAAGCCTGATGATTAAGTATATCATACTAATATTTTAAATGCGAAAAGTATGTTGGTTTGTTTGTTCCTCTTTCATACAGCAACGAATCGACCTGATTTTTTTGCATGGGTATAGTTCAAGGGCTGGTGACATAGACCACTTTTCATCATCATCATCATCACCATTTTTCATCACTACGCGGGTGAAACCACGGGGCGTAGCTAGTTAAATAATAATTGCTAAGTACTTACAAGTGCCACATGGCCGAGGTTGAACCAAATGTTTGACTTCGTGTCTGGATCAGTAGAAAAGTATAAAGCTTGCCTAAAGCAGGGTAAAATTAGATCCCATTGATTACAGTATAGACAGCAAAGACCCAGGTTATTGTATATTTCGGGGCCTGGAGTATTAGTAGCCAGCAACCTCCTGAAAATTAAGACAATGATGCATGATCAACATCGTGATTTTTTTATAGGGCCGTATCGTACGTCTTAGGGACAGGTCCCATGCTGGGTGCATCCTCAATCCAAATAGCTATAAGATACTTTTTTTTTTTATTTGGTTCACTAAACTGGCCGTAACATCTTTAATTTTTTTTTTTAAATACACATAAATATGGCAATGTACGACCTCCTAGAAGTGAACACTGCGTGCACATGAATGAATACAATAGCAATAATAATTAATACGCTACTTATAACACTATATAGCGCGCCATTCGCCAGTTAGAGCGTCCGAGCACTCACCCGATATTTCAAATATTCCCGCGCGCAGCGAGGAGGTGTCGGAGCCTGGACGGAGTCGACGCATTTCTTCGCCGGGTGCGCCATCTAGGGATTGCGTGGTGAAACGAGAACGCGTCTCGTACCGGCCGCGACAGAGGGAGAGAAGACTACCGGCGCGATACCGCGACTAGCGTAATAAGATTTTCTTAACGTGTAAAAATAAGGATTTGTTGATTTTTGGCGATTGTAATACAAACAATTATACATAACCATAGTGTGTGGACTGTTTTATTTATGCGGCGAACCCTAAGAGCCAGTCGGGAGTTAAAACTGGCTGCCCTGTGCGTGGGGCCTGCGCGAACAACGCAGTGAGTAAAACCCGCGAATAAAACTACGTGTAATAATAAAACAAACATGACGCGCACACGCCGGCAATCGCGTCGGCAAACGTCTTTCGAGGATTGTGAAGAAGAAGCGGCCGCGGCAAGTCTGTCGCCGCCAGCGGCCACGCCGAGCTTCAATGACCTGGCGACAGTGATGGCGTCGCTGCAACAAGCCCAAACCGCTGCCATGGAGCGGTTGCTTGACCGCGTGCTCGACCACGAGTCGCGTCGCGCGTCGCCGTCGCCGCAGTCGCCGTCGTCGGGTTCGAGCCCAGCGCCCGCGCCCGCTCAGCAAGGAAACTTCGCGCGCTGCACTACGCGGTTCAGTGGAGCGCCGGATGAGAACCTTGACGCCTTCCTCGACGCCGTCGAAGCCTACAGAGAGTGTACCTGCATCTCGGAAATCAATGCAGTAAGAGGCCTTTCGATCTTGTTGACCGGAGAAGCGGCAGTTTGGTGGCTCGGAGTTAAGGCCACCGTCAAATCGTGGAACGACGCCGTGACAGCGCTACGAGGCGCCTTCGGTGACCGGCGGCCTCCACACCGTATCTACTTGGAGCTGTTCCGGACACCTCAGAAACAGGGGGAGCGGACGGAGCGCTTCGTCGCCAGCGCGCGCGCCCTGCTTGCGCGCCTTCCTTCCGGCGACCTTAGTTTAAAGGTCCAATTGGACATGATCTACGGCCTACTTCATCACCGCGTCCGAGAAAGACTCCGACGAGAAGAGGTCGATAACTTCGAAATGTTATTAAGCAAGGCGCGAGAAATAGAAGATTCCGTGGACGAGGTTAACCATGAGAAAGCGCCTTTACGGTCGGCGGACAAAGCGACGACCTTCAAATCACCAGCGACTACTACTTCTACGCCACCGCAGTCACGCCGCGCTAACACCTCGATGACGCCGCGCGAGGCGCGTGCTTTTCCTGCATCGAGTGGTGGCGGCGGCAACGCCGGCGGTGGGCTCCCTGGCAACAGTAACAACGCAGCGCGCCGCGCGACCGCGACCGCGAGACCGACGTATTCCGACAACAACGCAGCTACGAATTCTACGATACGTAATCGTTATTGTGTTTACTGCAAGATGTACGGACATGTCCGCGAAAACTGTGTAAAGTTATCCGCGTCGAAGTCGGACAGCAACAATAGCAACAATAACAATAATAATGACAATAGTTTACAAGCAGTGCCGTCTTGTTACGGGTGTGGGGAAAAAGGTGTAACTCGGTCCCAGTGTAAGAAGTGTAACTCCGCCTTCTTCGCAGTGGAGTGCGTTGACCCCGTCCAGGTTCCACTACCGACTCCGCTCGGCCGGACCTCTTTTCCTACCGGTAAGGTAGAGACACAGGTGAGTGCTCATTTTCATAGCGAACATAAGTTATTAAATTTATCGCCTACAGCTACCCCTCTGAGCGTGGTGAAGCGCCCTGTGACTAAAAATAAGACTAATAGCAATAATAGTGACAGTAACTTGCATGACAATAATTTTACCTATTTACCGGCTCAGTTTAAAGCCGTGATTCCCATGTTATTTTACAACGAAAAACCTACAACAGAATACGCTCTAAGCGAGTTTACGGCGATTCTTCCTCTACCATTTTTCGGCATAGACTTCGGAACCCGACCTAGTACATACGCGGAGTTAGGTTCTAACCTAGGTACTGTAGGTAAGTCGTACGTTTCCGAAACACCTGAGACGTGTTATTCGGATCGTGTGGGTTGGAAAAATCGCGCGACATCAACCCGATCAACTAGGGTGACCATGGAAAATGAGGACATGTTAATGAAATCAACCCGATCAACTAGGGTGACCATGGAAAATGAGGATAAGCCAACTAAAGTGGTCCGTGAAGGTAGGGTGACCATAAAAAGTCAGGACAGTGTCTATAATGAAAGTTGCAAACAATTTTCTTCTGTAAATTCTAATGATAAAAATTGTTCTTCGGGATACTCTAACGAGTACCAGTACAAGTTGAGACCTATTTTGAGTGTACAAATTCTAGGGTTACGGGGAGTTGCTCTAGTGGACTCTGGGGCTAAAAGCAGTGTTGCTGGTGCCCTACTATATGAACAATTGCAGAAGCGCAACCACCCATGTGAGGAAACAACTCTGTGGGTGAGACTAGCTGACGGCTCAACGCGCACTCGCCAGGTACTGCTCACCATCCTTGAAGTAAGGTTAACTCCGGAAAGGTCAGTGACTTTGGAATTTACGATATTTCCGGATGCTCATAACAATGAGACTCTCCTAGGAATGGATTTTCTGGTGGCCGCAGGTATCATTCTTGATTTTGCTTCATCCAGCTGGCATTATTCCGGGAACCATATCTCATACCCAATGGAGTATGAAAGCCCTAGGACCTGTACGGAGATATCGGCTGCTGAGACTGCCGACCTTTTACGAGACGATGAGGGTGTTATGTTGGGAGTTGAGGAGAGACAGCAGTTGGCAGGTTTGTTACAGCAAAACGAGGATATCTTTGCAGCAGGGGGAGCTCCGACCCCTTTTGCCGAGCACCATATTGATACCGGCAATCATTTACCTGTGTCAGTACCACCTTATAGGCTTACTCCGGCAAAAAAGGAGGTTATGAAAGCAGAATTGGAAAAGATGCTGAATGAGGGTATAATTGAAGAGTGTGAGTCTGCTTGGACCTCACCTGTTGTACTTGTGCCTAAAAAAGATGGCAAGGTAAGGTTTTGTGTTGACTATCGTAAGCTTAACGCCATTACGAAATCTGATGCTTACCCGATGCCGCTCATCGACGAGTTGGTTCAGTCAACAAAACGCCATTGCATAATGAGTACTCTAGACTTGCGTAGTGGGTTCTGGCAGGTGGCTGTCAGGGAGTGCGATAAGGATAAGACTGCGTTCCAAACGCCGTTTGGAACGTACCGCTTCACGCGTATGCCATTTGGGCTCAAGAACGCGCCTTCGACCTTCCAGCGGTTGATTGACAAACTGCGTTCGTTTGTCAACCGGTCGCTGAGTCAAATCGGGGATGATAACGTCACACTACTTGCTTACCAAGATGACTTGCTTTTAATAACAGAGACGTATTCAGGCCAACTCGCGGCTCTGCAGGCGGTGTTTGAGGGGCTACGGCATTTTAATTTAAGGGCAAACCGCGAAAAATGCGTTTTTGCTCGACAGCAGGTAAAGTATCTGGGGCACGTTATTACACAAGATGGGGTGTCACCTGACCACGGGAAAGTGCAGGCGGTTGTGGATATGAAGCCACCAACGAGTCTTAAGCATCTGAGGTCATTTCTTCAGACATGTTCCTGGTTCAGAAAGTTCGTCCCGAATTTTTCTGCTATCGCTGAGCCACTGACTAGGTTGACAAGGAAGAACCAGCCGTGGACGTGGGAGCTGGAGCAAGAAAACGCCTTTGGTAAGTTAAAGGACTGCCTGACCTCCGCCCCTATATTGGTGCAAGCTGACTACTCGGAGCCATTTATCCTGAGAACTGATGCAAGCGGTTATGCGTTGGGCGCAGTCCTGATGCAGGGTGAAGGTTTCGAGGAGCGCCCTATAGAATATGCGAGCCGGCTGTTAACTACAGCTGAGCGAAATTATAGCACGACTGAGCGCGAGGCGTTAGCCGTGGTATGGGCTGTAGAACGGTTCAGGGGTTACATTGACGGACATCAGGTGATTGTAAAAAGTGACCATCAGCCGTTGAAGTGGCTGCTCACTGTAAAATCCCCGTCAGGAAGGTTGGTCCGATGGGCATTGAAACTACAGTCCTTCAACATCACGTATCAATACACGCCAGGTAAGGCAAACGTACTGGCTGATGGCCTAAGCCGCCCTCAGTGCGCCTTGGAGGAAACGGAGCAGTGTAGGGTGAGTTCCGTCGTTATAAATTTGCCAACTAGGAACCCAGCTGACCTGCGCACGGCACAGTTAACCGACCCAGACGTCGAGAAAATAATTTTAGAACTTGAGAACTCCGACGATTTGACAAACACCCGGTGGTTAGAACGAGGGTACGTTTTGTCTCACGGTGTTCTTTACCGGTACGATCCAGATTCTGATACGGAAGAGGCCCAGTTGGTGGTCCCGGTTTCTATGAGAGAGAAAGTCCTAAAGGAGTTCCACGACTCTCCTACTGGCGGTCACCAAGGAATTGAGAGAACTCTGCATCGAGTCAAGGAACGGTATTACTTTCCTGGTATGCGCCGGTACATCACTGACTATCTAAAGGGATGTCCCGAGTGCCTGAAGTATAAGCCCAGTAACCAGAAGCCGACTGGGTTGTTAAGGACTCCTGTTCTCCAGCAACGTGGAGAAGTCCTCGCGATCGATTTATTCGGTCCTCTTCCGGAAGGAGAACAGGGAGAGCGGTGGGTACTCCTGGTCGAAGACGTAGCCACAAGGTGGGTAGAGGTATTTCCCCTAAGGGATGCTACTGCTGAGACGTGCTCTCGGGTCCTGTTGGAGGAATATTTCCTGCGCTATGGATTACCGCGCCGCGTCATCTCTGACAATGGGACACAATTCGTATCTGCCGTGATGCAACAGTGCATGCACGTGATGGGGGTGAAACAAGAGCTCATTCCTTTGTATCATCCGGAGGCCAATCCAGCAGAGCGTAAAAATCGTGATTTGAAGGTACAGTTATCAATTCTTGTAAAAACAACTCACACTGATTGGCCAAGGCATTTAGCTCATGTGCGGTTCGCGATGAACAGTGCTGTCTGCGCGACCACAGGTAAGACACCTGCATTTTTGATGTTCGCTCGTGAGCTGCGCACTCCGTTTGAAGTACATCACGACTTACGTGGTATATTGGAGAAGGATAATTTTGTCCCTCAAGTGACACCATATTTGAGGTCTTTTGTAACCACTCTTTCCGATGTCAGGGAACGAGTGGAAAGGTCACAGGATATACGCAAAGAAGTGGCTGATAGAAAGAGAAGTAATTTGGAGCCAAAGTATAAGATAGGCGATTTAGTGCTCGTTAAAACACACAATCTAAGTGACGCGTCAAAGGGTTTAACGCGTAAGTTTATGCCACGACGTGATGGCCCGTACCGCATTCAACAGGTAGTTGGTCCTACGACATTTGTCATAGCAGACCTATCAGATAACGTGCTAGGTAAATACCATTCTACGGACTTAACTCCGTTTACCTCACCATCTGACACCGTTCCAATAATGCCTAGGAAACGTAGAGGAAGAACGCGCTATCGTCATAGTCCTAAGCTGGATGCGGGACGCATTACCAACTTAGAGGGGGAGTGTATAGCGCGCCATTCGCCAGTTAGAGCGTCCGAGCACTCACCCGATATTTCAAATATTCCCGCGCGCAGCGAGGAGGTGTCGGAGCCTGGACGGAGTCGACGCATTTCTTCGCCGGGTGCGCCATCTAGGGATTGCGTGGTGAAACGAGAACGCGTCTCGTACCGGCCGCGACAGAGGGAGAGAAGACTACCGGCGCGATACCGCGACTAGCGTAATAAGATTTTCTTAACGTGTAAAAATAAGGATTTGTTGATTTTTGGCGATTGTAATACAAACAATTATACATAACCATAGTGTGTGGACTGTTTTATTTATGCGGCGAACCCTAAGAGCCAGTCGGGAGTTAAAACTACTTAAACTAAAGATTGATTTGACTACTTAAATTACAATGTTTTTTGATACTGCCTGATGTAGTATTAAAAATATCCAAATCGTTACAAATGTTATTGTAAGAGGAAGACATTCGATACATTGGTGAGTGTTGGTAATAATTTGTTCGACAGGATGAGAGGCTGAATGTTTTTCTATTGAGGAGGCGACTGCTAGAGCGTGGAATTTTCAAGTTACATTTTGCGAGTAAATCAGGACTATCAATTTTTCCTGTTACCATTTTGTGAAGAAACACGATATCAGCTATGTTCCGTCTGTGCGCAAGAGGATACATGTCAAAATGTGCGAGTCTTGACATATAAGATGGTAGTTTTCGGCAGAGGTTGTTTGCAAACGAAAGGTGGTAGAGAAATTGTTTTTGGAGTCTTTCTAAACGGTTAATATGCACTGCGTATGATGGGCTCCAGATTGGACTGCAATATTCTAAGAGTGATCTTACATAGCAATTAAATAAAAGTATTGGAATTTCTGGGTCTCTAAAAAACTTCGTCTGTCTAATTACAAAACCAGCCAATCTAGACCCCTTTCTGCTTATGGCATCTATGTGATCACGAAAGTCACTTACCTATAATATCTTAGTGCTATTTCCGGTTGGTCGTTATAGAAGTTGTAGAGAGCAATATTAGCGATTGCTTCCATATTCGATGGGTCTTCCAAAGCAACAGTGCGATATTCTTTAACGGCAAGCGCAGAGTTTCCCATTTGTTCGTGAATTCTCGCTTGTTCTAATAGAAGTGGAGTATACTCGTGAAATACTGACAGACCTTGCTTACAGATATCAAGCGCTGAAAGAGGTTGATTAAGGCCCACATACATAGCAACCAATCGAAGGTAAATGGAAATGTGTTTGTTCTGCTTTAAAGCCTGCCGAAGACAATCCTCCGACTTTCTATACAAGCCGAGAGCATAATAGCATCGAGCTAGAGAGAATTGCCACCACCAGTCTGGATTTTCCTCAATTTTCTGTGCTTGAAATGCTATTTCCATCGCCTGGAATAATAAAATATTTAAAATTTACATGTCTAAGTACCTACTTACGGGTACTAATTTGATAGGTGCTCGCAGCTCTTAGTACCTTTCTGACATCTCCCTCGCAGTAAAACACATACTCGAAGAGTGTCTTCGCTGCAGGAGCAAATATTTTGTCCTCCTTACTGAGGAACCTCAGTGACAAAGGCACGCTGGTATTAAAGGAAGCTCCGCCTGCTATCGCTGTGGCTGCCCGTGACACTCGTGCTGCAGTATGAAGTGCTGTTCTTGCACTGCGCTGAACACGAGCTGTGCCTGTCCCTATACAGGAACGCGCAGTGGCTGTTGCAGTAAATCTTTTCTGCAATATTTAAAACGTGACACACAAATTTTGCTGAACTGGGGCCCCTTACGGACAACTGCTATTGCGGCACCAAACTGACGAAAATCACGCGACCGCAAACCGTATCTGGGCGCGTTAAAGTTCACGTTCGCTTGATTTTCCAACTGAGCGGATTTACGTTAGTTTGGTGCCGCAATAGCAGTTGTCCGTAAGGCCCCTGACCTTACTTATACTTATATGTATTCTGTGCCTATACACTATACATTTAACAGTAGTTTAGTTTCCCGCTGCCGCTATCTTACCTTTGTTGACGATTCAATCCCATGCGAAGTCCTTCGAGCACTCTCCCTCAAAAACGAAGTTCCAGGCCTCGGCGTTTTGGCCACAGCAGTTGATGTTAAGGTGTCTTGTTGTGGAAAATACTCAACCTCTTCATATCCATTGCCAGCAATCTTCGCCAAGATAGTCATCGCGCGCATTCGAATAAATTCGATCATGCGATCATCCTTTTCTTGAAGAGCGATCTCACATAGCTTGAGACATTCATCGTATTGTTTGGTCTTGTATAGATTTAAGATTTTGTAGTCGATTTCCATCGTTTTCCATCTGTTTTGTTGAGACTACAAAAATGTATTTTAAGGGAGAGTATGCTATGTACTCAAAGAATAGTATTATAAAGGGGGGATATGTACTCAAGGAACATTATTACTCCTAGTATGTACTACTCCGTTGCCGAGCAACCAACTTTAGCCTCCTCAAAATATTTTCCACCCTACTCTACCATGCATGACCTCAGCGCATGACCTAGATACCTAGGTACTACATCGCCAATATCATCAGTAGGTAAAGCGATACACCATCCTTAACAACACAATACGAATATACGTAAATGATAACTGGGTCTGTATAATTACATCTACCTACGTACCTACGTAACAAAACAAAATAAATCCGGATATTTTTAGTTCGCCACCCTTTGTACGCCCCATAGCACTTTACCGTCGGATGTCAATGCAAATGGGTTGAAAACGAATCTTCGTTGGAAATGTTTCGGCAGCTGTACTCAACAATTTTTAACATCAAGAATTTTATTTGGCTATAATTTATCTTCATAAGTTCAAAGAAAATTATGTAAATTATCACGTCTATGGGTAAAGTAGATACCTATTGGGAAATGTAACGGTAGCATTACGATCTTGGCGACCGGCGGTAGCCGTCGCGTCGCGCGACCCACCGCTCAGTATGAATTTTAACATGTTACCCTAAAACTGCAATACCTACCTAGTATACCTACTTAGTATGAAATCTTTGGCAATACCTATTTATAATGTTCGGGTGCGTATAGCTTTCTATCGAGACTATGCTTTAGGCAATGTTTACAGCCTTTTTTGTACTACTTACCTACCTACATTTTTAGTCTGGTATTTCTTATAAATATTTTCTGGACAGTCAACCAGAGAACCTGATGCTCAGCCGGGGTATACTGGCTTTAGACCCGTTGGAATAAACAAACAGTTTACAATCCCTGCAATTATTCCTGAGATAAAAAGCAGAGCTTTGGAAATTATTTTCATTCGCAACTGTCTCCAGCACAAATCATCATGCTTTTAAGGTGTCTTTTGTTGCTTTTTTCCATCAATCAAATACTGGCTGCAGAATCATGGAGAAAACCCGGTTGTCACAAAATTGGTGCGTACTTATTCCCTAAGTCATCATCATCATCCATTCTTGCCAAGGCTGTTTATGTCAATCACTTTTTGTTTATTGTTTATTAATTTTAGGGCCTTTTAGTCTACGTCAATTAGCCTGATCTTTTATCTGATCATTCGCGCGTTCAGGGTGTTTTCAGAAGCTTATTATCAGATTCAGAGCAGTGGAATTGAGATGGACTGATTGATATTATAAGTACTGAAATATAAAGTACCTACTTTTAAATTGTTTTACAGGTCACACAAGGAATATCAGCATACCAGACTGTGTAGAGTTTAAAATAACGACAAACGCGTGCCGTGGGTACTGCGAGTCGTGGTCACTGCCCAGTATCATGTTAGGGTTCAAGAGGCACCCTGTCACTTCCCTGGGACAATGCTGCAACATCATGGAGTCGGAAGATGTAAGTTGTTTTATTTGAAAGAGTTAAATGTCATGACAGAAAGTTTATTTAAACCGACTTTTAAAAAGGAGGGAGGTTCTCATTTTGATCCTTATTTTTTTAATATTTTATAGGTACCTAGCAGGTACCTACTTACCTATAAAATATTTAACCTTGAATACCTTGAATAATTTAACCTTAGCATAGAAAGGTCGACTTTGGCCAAAGAAGTTTATCAATATAATGACTACATTACAATAATTTTTAAGAAAAATAACCTACTTACCTAACTAAATAAAATAACCTGACAAATTTTGCTCATTATAATTTATCCACTATCGCAATACGTATCCATTGCCACCACTGGTGGCGATCGAGAACAAAAACCTTCACCATTATTGCCACCAGTGGCGGAAGGAATGGTGGTGACAATCGGGAATAGACGGTTCCGTTAACTTTATGAACTATGGGAAATTGCGTGGACTTCATGTTAACTGCAGTGAGAACTGTGGGAAATGCTGCGTCAGCCGCGTGGGTGTGAAGTGAGAATCAGTAGGAGGGCGTGGTGGGAAAACTCTTCTTCCTGTTCTAACTACCAAACTAACTTCAATACAAATTTCGAATGTATGAATCGGGTGGGATAGCAAAACTACTACGTTTGATATCCTACTCTAACTTATAAGCTTGTCTCTATAGGCACCCTACTTCATTATAGGAATCGCACCCGTTCGTTAAATATTTTTCTCTATGGAAGTCCTACCTCTTCAGCGTTAGCGCTTACCTAGTCTCTCTTTGGTTCCATTCTTCAATGCCTACATTTGTATAATATCTACTTAGTAACCTTTAATTTTATTGTTTCAGGTACCTGTAAAAGTCTTATGCTTAGACGGTGAAAGGAATCTAATTTTCAAGTCAGCAGTATCATGCGCGTGCTATCATTGTCAAAAAGAATAAGTACCTACCTAAAATGTAAAATAGACCTACTTAATGCCACAAAAATGTCGATTAAGTACATAGATTAAGTAACTACATACTTGTAAAATTTTGCCAAAAGTGTAACTTATAAAATTTATTTGAAAATAAACTGTCAACTTTTTATGTACTTACCTACCTACCGACGTACCTACCTACGTCTTGTCAGTAGCCACGTTACCTACTTCTAAAAAAATATGAAACACCAGTAGCTATAAAAGGCAGTTACGGTTATGCGAAAAGGGTCTGGTACTTGGGTCCGTAATACCAATTCTAGTAGGTATATATGTTTATCTATGGTAATACCTACCCATAATTAGGTATCAAATCAACAGCATTTACCTTGGGACCAACTCTAAAATCGCGAAAAAATACTGATCATATAATAATTTTTTTCGCGTATAAGTCAGCGTTTGAGCACCATCCTGTTGGTAAACTTGGTAGAGTCTGGCTAATGAAAGTAGAGACTGAAAACGTCCATTATATTTAAAAAACGCATTGCAACCCCAAAATTTATATGAAATGCAAACATTACAAAGTTACAACAAAAATTAATAACTTACAAGTATCAAGTGACATTATTGCAGGCATTTCATACTGATTTTTTGGGTTTCAATGCTGGTTTTTTCAGTCTACTTTCATTAGCCAGACTCTAAGCGACGATGTGGTCGAAGATGAAGCACGCAGACTTAGATGATAGTAGGTACTTATTCACTCTGGCATTTAATAGGCCCAGGGTAGAACAAACGGGAAATATTTTTCCCGAACAAATTGGGAAAGACCCGGTGATATATCTCAGGAAACAAGGAAGCCGGCAGGTTATTCCAAGCCTTGGCCGTACGGATTAGAAACGTATCGAATCGTTCGAAGTAATCGTGGACGTGGTCGATTAAGGGAAAGTGATATACCTAACGCCGTAACGCGGTGAAATCTTGGTGAAATATGTATTTTCATGTTGTTTCCAAAACTCCATAGGAGCCACTAAGATGCTATTATAGGCTTACATTCAGCTGAAGTCTGAAGTGAGCATATTCCCGGTATATTATAGTACTAACAGACGTATGGATTTGGTTGACGAACCGGCGTCTAACCAACTGGTGGGAAAGATAAAAAAAATCTTTGTCTCCCTTGGTTGGACGCCTTTAACGAAATAAAATACAAGCTAAAACTAAAACTACAAATACAGTTAGACTGCCCATAGACCGTTGAAGGTCTAAAGACAATCCAAATGCTCAAGCCCACTACCAGTTGGCAGCGTACCCAGCATGCTGGCGGCATTACCACGTTGAATGGCAATGCTTATGCGTTGAGGCAGAAACACGCCAGCATTTTGGTCACGCGTCGCATTAACCAGGGGCTCTGAAAGATTTTTGAAAATGAGGTGAGCTCCCGGTCCCCTTGGGGACCGGGAGCTCATCGCTGTCAGTGTGGTACTGCTGTTGACCAACTCGGTCACCATGGTCTCTCTTGCTCGAGAAGCGCTGGTCGTATTGGCCGACACGCTAGCCTGAACGACATCATACGCAGGGCTCTTTCCACCGCCAATGTCGCAGCTGTGCTCGAACCGAGTGGTCTTGCGCGCGACGATGGAAGGAGGCCTGACGGTATGACACTTGTGCCCTGGGGGTTGGGGCGGCCCCTTGCATGGGACGCAACTTGTGTCGATACTTTGGCGCCGTCACATCTCCTGAGACACAGGGTAGGGCTGGCGCGGCTGCCAATTCGGCAGAGCAGCACAAGCGACGCAAATATGCTAACCTCGGCAGTGGTTACATATTTGAGGCGTTTGGGGTCGAGACATTGGGCCCTTGGGGACCAGGAGCTCACCTCATTTTCAAAAATCTCCTAAAATTAATTATATAGATTTGAAAATCATTTTTTTTTTATCTGTGTCACGCGACTCGTAAATGCAACCCAAAGATCTTAAATAAATTACCCAATTTATTTAAGATCTTAAATAAATTAATAATATAATAATTATAATTAATTAATATTATTATAATCTAAGGCATAACCCGAACGGTGGCAGCCCTGAATGTCAGTGGTGTCAGTGGTGTCAGTGGTGTCACTGACAATTCCGAAATTGATAAATAGTTGTCTTTGGTGTCGGCTTGTCAATGTCATTGTCATCTGAGACGTGGATGTGGAATCATGGGAGAGAGCAATTACATTTTATTTTATTATTTGACGATATTCAATGCTTCATTAAAATAATGATATAAATAATTAAACCCTGATTTCATACATTTTGAACGAGTTAACGATACTGTTCACATCATCTTGATATTGACATTGACGAAGATGTTATGGAGGACGAACCAACTCCGAAGAAGCCTACATGGCAAAACTGCGTCCACTGCCCAAGACTGCTGTTTTCTACCACTGCAGAATTTGAAAGGTATAATTTAATACTTTGAAAAACTACCTAAAAAACTTTATCGGGATCATCATCATCCTATTAATATTGCATTTTTCAGGCATATTCAAGACAAACATAGTATTAAAGAAGGATCCCTTATTCTTTGTCAATATGGACAGAATGGGATGTGTTCAGCTCTACAGTTCGGTGATTTGCGAAAGGCGGGCTTTAAATATCATGTGAGACAGTATCATTTATACTCGAATGATGAAACGGATGACTGGACATTTTATTCTGCATCACAAAATCTTCCAGCAGTATTAAACGATCCTAATAGAGGTAAACAAAGCAATTTTTTCACTAAAACATGGGGTGACAGTTTTATTGACAAAGTGGAAGTAATTCCCAGTCCATATTTACCTGATATCACTCTTGCCCATTTTGAATCCTATTGCAAAAGAGTTGCAAGAAAATATCGAAGACATTGTAGACTCAAAGAAAATGTACCTGCTAAAACTAAAATCCAATCTGTGGAAAATGTGTGTGAGGTGCCTGAAATTTTCTTTGAACAGTCATTACCACTTAATGACCCTAGTGTGTTCAGCAAAGTATTTCCAAGTCTCGGTGATGCTGAGGAACGGCATGTTGCAATCAGATCCTTGCAAGAAATATTGAGCACTTACCTTGATGTCATAGAAATGAAAATATCCAAACAAGTTGCTCAGAAGTCTGATGCATTTTTTCATGCAATGCTATCTCATGACACAATAATGGAACAAATGGGAAAAGCTGTCAGTACTGTGATGCAAACTAGAGAGAACATTAAAGAAGTGAAGGTCATGTTAACAGATAGTCCTTTAAAGTTAGTAAGTCTAACGAAAATCAATCATAATTTGGGCAATGTACATGACCTGTTGAAGTTAATGGGGACAGTACAGCAGACTCAGCCTATGATCCAGCTGCTACTGAGCACTTCTGACTATGTGGCTGCCTTAGATTTAATCAGTTCTACACAGAAGGTGCTTTCCACACGACTCTCAGGCATACAAGCTTTTCGACATTTATCACCTCAGTTGACAGAAATGAAAAGGCTTATTCATAAGATGTTGAGTAATGAGTTCCTCAGGTTTATTGTATCAGATTTAAATAGGCCTCCAAAAGACGATATGGAAACACCCGAGAAGGACAAAATTGTGTCGATTGTATCAGGAATTCTACGTCTTAAAGAATTTGACTTTATTGATATCTTCAAAATGGAAGCCATGACTTCAATTCAAGCTACAATAAAACAATGTGTCATCGAAATCATTTCAGAAAGAGATGGCAGCACAGAAATCGTATTAAGGGGATCAAACGCAGACAACACATTTTTATTACACAATGAAGGAATTACATTTTTGGAAAAAGTGACTCCATGTTTGCTTAATTTATTCAAAAGAATATTGTCATTGACTAATGTGATGATTGAAATAAGTCAAATGGATGACATAACAGGCTATGAAAGTGAAGAGGCATGGACACAAGAAGAAATAGTTTCTGTCGAAGAAAAGTTGAAAAAGATGATTGTCTCCCTTTCTGACTACTGCAATGAGCGATGTGCTAATCTCATTATGACGAAATCAGATAGAGAATACTTGTTTTCTGATCTGTATCAGCTTTCCAAATTATCAAAACTAATCGAGAGTTTCTGTGAGGAGTGTGAAAAAGTAACAGGCCACTACAGTAATGCAATGAACTTAGCTTTAAGGAGCTTTGCAATGAAATACATACAAAACTTGCATTCAGAGCGTAGATCCCAGCTTACTTCGACTCTTAACACAGAGAGGTGGAAGGCAGCAGAGGTTCCGTACGAACTGCAGAGCGCTATAAATAAAATATGTGAAAATGGTGAAATTCCTGACAAGATAGTGTATGAAAGTGGAAAGCCTGATGGAAAATTTTTAATCATAAACAAAGAAAACTTTGCTGTTGTTAGTACAGTTCAGCTCTTGACAAAAATTCTATTGGAATACTGTGATGCCACAAAACAGTCTCCCGTTATAGTCCAATACCTGGTGCACTGTATGTTAGAACTCGTTAGATTATTTAATTCACGTTGCTGCCAACTTGTCCTTGGAGCTGGTGCCATACAGAGTGCAGGCTTAAAAACTATCTCCACATCAAACTTAGCACTAGTTTCTAGATCATTGCAAGTTGTTCTTTGGTTTTTGCCTCTGATAAAACAACTACTTGAAAAACAACACTCAAAGGAATTATCTCTAAATGGGTTTGGAAGTATTGAAAGTGATATAGTTAGTCATAAGAAGGAATTAGAAAATAAGATTAGCATCATAGTTAGCAACATGTTGAGTTCTCAGTTGACAGGGTGGGATGCTAAACCTCCTGTTCCATCACAAACATTCCGAAGCATTTCCAAACATTTAGTAAAGCTGCACGAAGCTTTAATAGATATTCTGCCTACTGAACAAATAAGAATGATCTATAAGAAAGTGCATGATAACTTTAAAGATAAACTAAGAGAACAATTAGTGAAAATGAACATTGTAGCCAATGGCAGTCCTCAGCATGGTGTAGTCACATCTGAATTGACATTTTATTTGCAGACTCTTAAAACTCTCAGAGTGATAAATGAAACTGACAGTGAGGATAATATATTGTATGATATTTGGTTGACTTAATTATTTTATAGCACTTAAATTAAAAAGTTTAATAATAAAATGTATGTTATCAGTTGTACAGCTTAGTTTTTTATGGCATTACAGACAAATAACACCAAAGAAGATGTAACCAAGCTGTAGCAAACGAATTATTTATTATATTTAAATTACTATTTAACAACAATACATGATAATGATTATAACTAAATTGTTTTCTATACTTATTTCGCGCCGCAAGAAAACGCTGGTGCGATGACCTCGACACGTTCCAGATACAGTGGTCAAGTCTGGCGGGTGATCGCACTGTCTGGAAAGAGATGGGGGAGACCTTTGCCCAGGAGTGGGACAGTATAAGTTAATAAAAAAATAACATATTTAAATTGTTGACCAAGCAAAGCGAAGGCCTCAGAAGGACTCTATGCGGAAAAATAGGTTTTGGTTTCTGTATAAACTTTAGAACAGTCGAGACACTAAGCAGTGTTGCAATAAGGTATTTGACTCTATAAAAAATTTAATTCATGGTGTAATCCTGGAAGTTTTTTTTAATTATTATTATTGAATATCTAATAATTATCAATTTAAAAAACCGACTAAAATTAGTAAATTATGCAATTTAATTCACTTGGATGACATATTTTTTCCATTTATTTTGATTTCAAAACCTAACTATTGATCCGATTTTAACATTCCTATGGGACCAATCTGAATGTATGTATATCCTTTCAAATAAAATTAAAAATCCAAATCGATTAATAAATGTCGGATTTTTGAGGTAACAAATAAAAAATTACAACTGCGAACCTCCTTTTTGGAGGCGGTTAAAACTACAAAATAAAGTACTGATAAAAAAAATATATATATATATTTATGTCACCGTGGCGTGTTGTTTAGGGGGAATGGCCTTATGACGTCACAGGAAAGTAATAGAGACAACAATTTTGTTGTGAGTAATAACCCGTTTCCTTGCTTATGACATTACTGACGTAATGTGCCCCCTAAATAAAAATAAATGTTAGACATTGGAGCGTCAAAAATGTCCATAGGTGATTGTATAATTTGAATTTTGATTGTTCATTTAATAATACAAATACTGAAAATTATGAGGATTAAATCACAAGATTGCTTTATTATTATACTATTATAGACAATTTAAGATGTTTCGTAAAAACAGTTAAATACTATTTTGAACAATTTTTTTTTTTTTTATAAATACCGGGCTTGCGTTTGACCACCATCACGCCTGATGTTAAGCGATGATGCGGTCTACGTTGGAGCACGCTACACCCTACATTAAAGTGGGAAGATTTGACTTTTCCATGACCGCACAACATCCTTTGTAAGCCACGATGCTACTGCTGCCTCGACTCTAGTGAATGTTGCGGTTTAGATAAATAAAAATGCTCACAATACAATAACAATAAACTATTTTATTTATCAGAATAAAATATTGATTTCAATCATACCTTATATGCTTTTCTTAAAATTATAATAAAAACTGTAGAAATTTTGCTTTAATTACACCGCATCAATAGGTACAACAATAGCAATTGACCCAGACAAATCTATGAATTATAAATAACTGGCCAAGAGTGTGTCTAAACACGAATATGGTAGGGTTCCGTAGCCAAAACCGTAACTGTCGTCACATCCATAATTTAGAAATTAGTGGCTATAGAAAAATTTTAATGAGGGAAGATTAGTTAAATTTCACATAATATATAAAATACCATCCTAACAATTTTTTTTTAATAGAGTTGCTAATGAGAATAACTACTTTGGAAACTTTTTGAGTTATAGCAATAAACGCTACAACTCAAAAAGTGGTATCACAAAATGTTCCAAATAACTAAGGTTTCTAAGATAACCTATCAGTATAGAAAATTACAAGTTTCTATATCGAATAGTTTAGAAATTCAGTGGGAGAGGACAACTTTTTACCACTTCCGTAATAACTATAGAAGTTAGTAGGTATGTTCTAAAGAATTATGAAGAATGGACAGACGGACCGACAAAACAATCTTATAAGGATTCCTTGTAGTACTACGGAACCCTAAAAAGGAAACCTAATTTAGACTTGTAAAGCACCATAATCTTATAATTTTATATCTTTGGATTTTTCTTTGTTGCTTATATATATAATATTGCATTGCAACAGCTGAACAGATTAGATGAATGTTTTTGTATAGATTTAGTGTGGCTATTTAGAATTATAATATTTTTTAGTCAGTGAAATAAGTATTAAGTAGTCTGTGATCAAATAGAAGTTTGTAAGGCAAACACACACATAGTGTATTTGTTAAATTGATTTAGGTGTGGTGGTCTAACTTTTCTGCCTCGTAAGTATGGTGTTTATAGGGCCAGTGGTCCAATGATAAAAGGCATGACAACTAAGTTTTTATTAAGTACCTCATAAAAAAGCTGATCATAAATCAACGAAAACAAAACTAAAATTAGTTCAAAAATAAATAAGTTACAAGTATTTTAATTTTATGCTAGACAGAGGGGGCGTTCAAGTATTACGTAAGCGCTTGAGGGGGGGTCTTTGCTTTGCTTATTTTTGATGACATGGTGGGTGGGGGGGTCGATATCGTGATTACGTCAGCAGTTATTATTTACTTATTAATATTATGTGCGTTAAATTCCTCTATCTTAAGCCTATTTGCTAACTGCTGCTCACGAATCAATAAAAAAAAACAGAATACATTAAAAGAAAAATGCATATAGGTACCAATGAATACGTAAACATGGGAGGGGGGGGAAGAGGTTTGCTTACTTTTGCTGGTGGGGGGGGTAAATAATTGTAAAAAATCTGCTTACGTAATACTTGAATGGCCCCAGAGACACTATTGTGAGTAATGATGTCACGTTTCTGGCGCGCCATAGGCGAGATTTATCAGCCATTTTAATTTATCTTTTCAGTATATGCAAGGTAATTAGTTATATTCATCGCTAAGCCTGTTATTTGTAATAAATTAAACATTAGGACACATGCTCAATGATGTTGGACCACCACCCTATACACTAAGTTGTACTTGTACATAAACCCTTATGGGCAGGAATTACCATTAATGACACAACACTCAAGTTGCCATTATCCATATTCTATCTTATTGTTGTACTTAAACTTAATTTAGTACTTATAAATTAAAACTATGCTCTGCTATTTTATCTCACATCATCTCCTGGCATTTGATAAAAGCTATTCGATTTTAATCCAGGATACATTCTTTTTCCACCAATTTCATTTGCGTTCCTACTTATTTAAAAATATTTACGTAATTACATCTGTCGGAAGGTGAAGGGTGAAGATTATACTAACTGATAACTATACACTGTAAGTGTACAGTGATTTGTCATAAAAATAAGATGCCATTGGGTATCTTATTAGAAAAGCCATACAAGTACAAAATACTTGAAATGCCAGAAGGCTCTTTGTAAGTTTCACTTCTGATACAGGCCCTAATTTTATTAAGAAGAAATTAATTAATGTTAAGTTATTTAAAGTTATGCTTTGATCATCTTCTACCACATCGACAATGTGCAAAAGTGTGAAGACATACATTATTAATTTAGTTAACATATTCATTTCTTTCTTTATGATGATGGTTCGGCTGACTTGAAGCAAATCAGTTTCTGCAGTATACTTTGGTAAGCGATGCCTGGGACAGGGTACGAAATGGAACAGTTGAGGCACTGAGTACAGGAAATTGATTATTTGTGGCAAGAAAAATAGCAAAACTGTTTTGCTGAAATGACTCAGGATTGCGACAACAGCGAAAGTCATCCCAGAGACGTAACAAAATGTGTCTCCTACAAAGACTTTGGAGGGATACCTGAAAACAAATACAGATTTGTTAGATGTAAAAATAATAACTCTAGAATGAGCTGTTTCAAGGACGGATTCCATCAAACTTCACTAGATGGCGTTTTTAACCTAAGTGTCACAATTTTATATTTTTTTAACTACTGTAATTTTGTTGGCCATATATTATTATCTTCTCCACGATACAACACGTCGCATATTCACGACATATTGCACTCAAGACATCTGCTTATAGTACATATAACTGATCGCAGATAAAATCAGAGCACAGCAAAAACCTTTTTAAACTCCCTGTCTTTACCAATTTTCGCATTCAAAAAAGAATAGCGCTGTTGTTTTGGACTATATTCACTTAGAAAATTTATTAATAATGGAAATATAATTAGTTGAAATATATGTTCTAATAAAATTAATACTGGATATATACACAAAATGTGTTAAGCTAAAACGTGAATTTAAGATTTCTTTGACAATGACATTAGCATTAACAGTTTACTTTTGACCTTGTTGCTTACTTAGCTAAAAAGCGCCATCTATTAAGTTATGAAAAGCCTTCCTAGTAAATATACATACCAATTATGTTTTAGCAATGCTAGTGTTGTTGCCAAATATGGCAGCATTATAGTCAATGAGAAACAGTGAGCTTTGTATTGGTCCCCTGTCAGCTCTATAATATCAAAGATAATAATGGATAGTGCTATGATCACTGACTGACCGACTTCAAGTCCATTGATGCCAGCTAAAATATTTATAGCATTTGTACAGAACACTGCAAGCATCCCCATGTAAATGTAGTATAGGAATCCTGCAAACAGAAACAGATTAATATAGAACATGCTTAAAAAAATTATACTAAACCACAATGAATGGTGTAATTCTACACAGAGCACACTCTTCTATACATAACTTTCTGTTGCAACAACAGGACCTTCACCTGTTAGTAGGCCTTATAACCAGTCATTGCAACTTGAATAAACTCAAGAGAAACCTTTGATCTTGTAATTTAATTTGTTTGACAATGTCAAACGTGTGCTAACTTAATTTAATCAAGATTGGTCCAGCTGTTCAGTCATAAAATACAGAGTTACATTTGCATTTTATATATTACTATTTTGCTATTAAATCACCCCTTTTGCTAATTATTTTCTTAGTGCTAACATATTTCGCCCTTTCTCTCCCATTGGTTGAATGGCATTCCGTCAACCAAATCCATACGTCTGTTAGGGATTTTAGTCAACCTCTAAATTAAAAATTCCCATCCCATTAAGAAACTACCTGCAAAATTCTAGTTTCGTAGATAAGTAGTTTTTAAGATTTGTGATGAGTCAGTCAGTATTTTGCTATTAATATATACATAGATAGATTGTCATGATTAGCATAAAATATTTATTTACCAATATTAACGGAGACACCAAGCCACTGCCTTACAGGTATGGGAATGATGAATGTTGTAGAATTAAAGTTGACATAGTAAACTACTAGCAGTGGCAAAGAAGCTACAGTTGGGAGAAGTAGCTTGTACCTCCATCGCAAGTCCAACACGTCATCAGCGAAACCCAGTAGCAGCATGCAGCATATTGACAATAACGCTGCAAGTAATTCTGCAAACTGCAAATAAATCATTGGATATTATCTAGTAGGCTTTATCTGTAGCTTACATTTTCTGTCTGGAAATCTGGTTCTATAGGCAAGGTAGGTAATGCTTGGAGCAATGACAATTACCTCATGATGAGGGAAATGTTCGGTGTCCATAAGACCACTTCCAAAACTGATTGGAATAAATAAGAAGCAGGTCACTAAGAAAACACATCCTGAGACAACTCCCAAGGCTTCTGGGCTGGAAACAAAATATCATATAATTAACTGGGATCTAATAATAGCTAATCTCATTATTTTTGACTATGATACTGAATGTTATATGTTCTTACATTTTGTTCTTGTTTGTTTTACACAGGTCGACACCGAAGAGACCGGCTTTTATAAATAATTCTTTTAGTTTCGGTATTAGCTCGTCAGTAACTATATAAGCAAGTGTCGAAAGAATTACCAATATAATTATGGACCACATTCTAATTACTTGAGGCTTAAATGAATAAAAATAAAATAAAGATAAATCACGAAAAGCTCATCGCAGTTTCCTTTCCTGAAATTTTGACAGCGTTGCGTTGTTATCATGTTATGACGTGCCAAGCTGTATGTCATTCATTGTCAACTTTTTTTTTATTGTTCTGTGAGGAGTTTGGCGTCGCACTCCGGTTCATGAGTCGATGACGTCCCATTGATCAAAGCATTGATCATAACTTCAACTCATTTTAATGGCTTTTGTGGAGAAATCATGGACAACCGGTTGAAATTCGTCCGACGAAAATCGAACTGTAATTAGATCTGTGACTGTACGAGTATGCTCACAGAAAAGAGAAGTATTATTTTTTTCTCTTCTGGGAGTATGCTCTTTCTGAACCATAAATGACAGTGTATGCCTGTGTCAATGTCAAGTATTTGTGCTGACTGTCACTGTCATTTTATTTGTTGTGGGTGGTGCTGCTGCTTGCCTTGTCTTGTATTTGTACAAGTTATGTTGTGATTTGTATATTTCGATTCTCATAGAAATAAAATAATCAATCTGACAATCTCATAATACAACAATGGATGAAATAGAAGAAGAAGCAAAGGCAGCAGCAGAAAAAATGGTTATGAATATGATGCAAAGACCTGGTCAATTGGAAAAAGTAAGAATTTTATCAATAACTACGTCCACGGTTTTACTTCAGATTTTCTAGTATTTCGACATTTCTCCAGGTTAAAAATAATCTTATGGAGTGTACATCATATGGCCGGACAATATGACGGCCTTTTTTCGTTGTTGTCAATAATAATTGAGATTGGTTCAGCCGTTTAGTACTGAAAAGATAACCATGGACCCAAACCATGGATAGACAGAAGAGTTATCTACTTTCGCATTACTTAGTAGGTATACTCTGACAGACTAGGTATAACTACTACGTAGCATATACTATAGTAGAGTAGATCGCGTCAAACTGTTGAACTGTGAACTGTATAGGTCAAATTCAAACTTAGAAATTGTATTTACAAGAAACGCATAAATGTTTGAACTGACCTTAAGCAAGCAAATTAACTGATCAATTGACTGATTAATTAACAAATTAACTAATTACTGAATCGCATCATGTTGATATAACACTAACTACTTTATAATAATTATATGTGACAATTTATTACCACGATTAAGTATAGTAAGTCATTGTCATTATGTAGATAAGTGAATGTCTTTTTGGTGTATGTTTTCAGGTTGAACAATACAAAAAAAGAATAACTCATAAAAAAGCATCCATAGAAGCTCAGCTAAAATCTGCAGTCCAAGGGAAGCTTGATGGAGTCAGCGTGGGCTTAAAACAGCTGCAGGAATGTATTGATGATGTTCAAGAGATCAGCAAAAAGTTAGTTTTTTTTTTATTTTTTTTTAATAGGTTTGAGTTTTACTGCCAACTTGCCTCATTTTAAGCGATAATGCGGTCTACAATGGAGCACCTTGCCTAGAAGAAACCTATTCCCTACTTGAAGACACCCAGGTTGTAACTACCAGGAAACATCCATTTTCCAATATTTTGATTTGGACTATCAGTGACTTTTGGGTAGCCTGGCCAGCATAGCTCCTTAAAGTATAGAACCTTGTTTAAGCTTCACAAACATTAGTTCAATATTAACTTAATATGTAGAAAACAAAATGTAGTAAACACTGCTAATTTTCACACAAATTTCACCTGGCAAGCCTGAATAGAATAGTATACCTTTAACTAACTATTCTCACTAAATCAAGGACATGTCATCTACTTTTTTTAGAATGGATGAGCTAGAAGAGCAATTAAAAGGTGTGCCACCACTAGTAGCTTCACTGCAAGCTGTCCGCGAGGAGGACTCTCGCCACTCACAGTATGTCACAGCTATGGACAGCCTGAAACACATCTTCACAGTGCCTGAAAGTGTGGCTAAGACGAAGCAATGGATTGGAGAGGGCAAACTATTGCATGCTCATCAGGTAAACTGCACTCTGTTAGGAAAGGCTACTATTTTAAGCATATTGTCTTACTATAGAGTTATAGACCATACATATACAAACCATACACTATTATAGACCGTTTTCTCACTCAACGACAACGCACATACTTAATTTGTTTTGCAAATGAATTTTGGCTGTCTTCCATGTCTTCCGTGCCGCTAAATTGTGACAATATATAATTGCTGTAGAAACAAGTATGAGCTTGCTGATGACGTATCGTACAGTCACACAACGACACTTTGTTTGCTACTCGCCTTCGTGCGAAAGGCTACTAGCTGCGACACGTACAACAACTGGTTGTTTGCAGTGTCATCCTATCATTGCAACTTGTGTCGTGTGGTGGCTCCAAGTGACTAATTACTAATTAGACACTTCATCAGACCTATTGAACACAAATTCTGCTGACGCTTTCGTAAAGCGATGCTACAGCGTGCTGATGGGATGGATTTTGATGGAATTTTGAAACAATAACCCTTGTGACTTAATTGGATGTACAACGTAAATTTTTTTTACTACCTATTTTTATTGGTTTAATTGATAGATTATGAAAAAATATTGGACACGTATTTTTCAGTTTTATTTTTAATCTAATAATTATTTTTAAAATAATTTTCAAAAATATTATAAATTATAGGCTTTATGGCTGTATACCTGTGGTGTTACGAACTCTTTCATAACAAGTTTATAAAAGTGTCAAATGTGATGCCTTCATTCATACTACAAATTTTATTGAATTAAAGCCTATATTATGGTTATTCTTGCGTTTCATATCGTATCAATTTAATTCAATAATAAAAACGTAGGTAAATTGTGAATCAAGGTACCTGATGTACCTTCTCTCCACAGAAAGTACTTGAATAGTACTAGCGATGACTTCTATCGAGCGGCTTTTAAGGCCAGAAAAATTTGACATTGATCCAGGTACTCCAGCGGCAGACTTGAAATATCGCTATTGGAAAGAAACGTTCCAGAACTACCTTGTAGAAACCAATAATGCAGAGGTATCCGAAAGTACTAAATTAAAAATACTGCTTAACAATGTGTCTCCCACCGTATACTGTTATATAAGAGAGGCTAAAAGTTATTCGAAAGCTTTAATTATTTTGGATAAAACCTACCTGCAATCAAAAAACGAGGTTCATGCGAGATTTATGCTCACTTCAACTAAGCAAAAAGCTGATGAGTCAGTAGCGGATTATTTACGCACATTGCAGCAGCTAGCTTATGACTGCAACTTTAATTCTGTAAGCGCCGAGGAATACAGAAACGAGTATGTACGCGACGCGTTTATTGCCGGAATTAATTCTCAAAAGATACGTCAGAAGCTACTAGAAAATTTAAATATAAATTTAGAAGACGCACTCAATCAAGCGACTTCACTCGAAATGGCAGAGAAGAATGCCGATGATTTTAAATATAACGATACTTACACATCACCGGGTCTCAACCAAATCGATGTCGCTGTGGTTCGTCCATCACCATCAACGCAACGCAAACGATGCTATTTTTGTGGTGGAAACGTACATCAACGTACGAAGTGTCCAGCGTTTCACGCCACATGCTCAAACTGCCAGAAAAGGGGTCATTTTTCGAAAGTATGTCGATCACAATCTACTGCTAGTTTCGAATCAAGTGCATTAGCAATGCAATCAGCTGCATCTCCAGCAAGTGTAAGAAAAGCTACAATAGCAATAACTATAAACGGTTATAAAGCTGACGCATTAATTGACAGCGGAAGCTCAACAAGCTTTATCAACAAGGAATTTGCTCAACAACTCAAGTTGAAAAAATATCCGTGGAATGAGATTATACTATTGGCATCCAAGAGAAGTACTTCAAACGTTAATGGATTCTGTTATGCCAATATCAACATAAACAAGCATAGCTATAAACGGAAATTATTTATCCTTGAAGACTTATGCGCTGACGTGATTATTGGCCATGATATTTTGAGCGAGCATTCATCTCTGGAAATTGAATTTGGGGGTCAAGCAAAACCACTCAAAATCTGCAATGTTATGGAAGCCATGGTACCGCCAGTGTCACTGTTTGCCAATTTATCATCTAAAGTCAAGCCGATTGCTATTAAATCAAGAAAACATTCTGAAGCTGATAATCAATTTATCAAAGAAGAAATCTGCAAACTCTTGGAAGATAATGTTATCGAACCATCTAACTCACCTTGGAGAGCTCAAGTCCTAGTTACTGGAGGCACAACACACCGCAAACGCCTGGTCGTTGATTACTTTTTAACAATCAACAGATTCACTGAATTGGATGCGTACCCTCTACCTAACATTGAATCGATAGTATCGAAGGTAGCACAACATAACTTTTTTAGCCAAATCGACTTACGGAGTGCATATCATCAAGTGCCTATCCTGTCAAGCGAAAAAAAATACACGGCTTTCGAAGCATGCGGAAACTTGTACCAATTTACACGTATTCCATTTGGGGTTACAAATGGAGTTGCCGCATTTCAAAGAACCTTACACTACATCATCAATAAAGAGAAGCTGACAGGTACATTCGCATACCTTGATGACGTCACTATATGTGGAAAAACAAAAGAAGAGCATGATCATAACCTAAAACGATTCAGGGAGATTGTGAGAAAATATCATCTTACACTAAACGAAGATAAATGTATATATGGACAAACTTCTATTACACTTCTTGGTTACACTATTGAAGGTAACTCTATCCGTCCAGACAAAGAACGCCTTGACCCTCTGATGAAATTACCAATCCCTACAGATATGAAATCTCTTAAACGAGCTCTCGGCATGTTCGCCCATTATGCAAAATGGATAAAAAACTTTTCAGAAAAAGTCAACCCTTTGACAACGGTCTCTGGATTCCCTTTGCAACAAAACGTGATTGCCTGTTTCCAAAAACTAAAGACTGATATAATGAAATCAGCTCTAACTATCATTGATCAGAATGCCATATTCACTGTAGAGACGGATGCTTCAGAACATTCTATTGCGGCTTCTCTTTCCCAAAACAGCCGCCCAGTGGCATTCTTTTCTCGCTCATTGAATGACTCCGAACGTCGACATTCTTCAATTGAAAAGGAAGCAAGTGCTGTCGTTGAAGCTTTGAGAAAGTGGCGTCACTACCTTGTCGGAAGACATTTTTTACTAATAACCGATCAAAGGTCTGTCTCATTTATGTTTAACCAATCACAAAACAGCAAAATTAAAAACGAGAAGATCGAACGGTGGCGACTTGAACTATCAAGTTATAAATATGACATAGTCTATCGTCCAGGCAAAGAGAATGTCACAGCTGATACTCTTTCTCGTGTATGCTCAAACATCACCAAAAATAAATTGAAGGAGTTACATGATGTCTTAGGTCATCCTGGCATAATAAGAATGACACACTGGATACGATCTAAAAACATGCCTTACTCAGTAGAAGACATCAAGAAAATGACAACAGAATGTCGCATTTGCGCAGAAATTAAACCAAGGTTTGCAAAGAAGCATGGAACTCTTATAAAAGCAACTGCACCATTTGAAAGATTAAATATTGACTTTAAGGGGCCTTTGCCTACGAAAACTAATAATCGTTATATCCTGACGATTATAGATGAATTTTCACGGTTCCCATTTGCTTACCCATGTAAAGACCTGTCCGCTGGCACCGTTATAAATTGTTTAAAAGACCTATTCAAAATGTTTGGAGCACCACAGTACATACACTCTGATCGTGGAACTGCCTTCATGTCGAATGAATTACGAACATATTTAATATCTAATGGTGTAGCATGTAGTCGAACTACATCTTATAATCCCCAAGGAAATGGACAAGTAGAACGCCTCAACGGAACTTTATGGAAAACAGTCAAGCTATTTTTAAGAACCATGAATCTTGACACAGTTTGTTGGGAGCAAGTCTTATCATCAGCACTGCACTCCATCCGATCATTGCTATGCACAGCAACCAATGTCACACCTCATGAAAGGTTATTTAATCACCTTCGGCGCACGCCTAACGGGGATTCGCTACCAACGTACCTCCTAGAGTCAGGTCCTATACTAATGCGAAATAATCTAAAGAAATCTAAATACGATTCCGATGTAGAAGAAGTGGAGCTTTTGGAAGCCAATCCATCTTACTCTTACGTAAGATTACAGGATGGCCGCGAAACTACAGTATCAAACAGACAGCTTGCTCCTCTCCCACCTCGAGAGCTAGAGATACAAAGTGATCAATTTGAGTCTGAAGATCACTTCGAGGATGCTGAGGATGAAGCAGAAACATCAATTGTTCAGACTCGTGAATCATTGAACGAGCATACTGAACAGCGTGAAACCACGCCGCCTCCTCGTCGCTCGTCAAGAGAGAGAAGGGCTCCAGTCCACTTCCAGGACTATGTTATCTGACGGGGGGTGAATGTGGTGTTACGAACTCTTTCATAACAAGTTTATAAAAGTGTCAAATGTGATGCCTTCATTCATACTACAAATTTTATTGAATTAAAGCCTATATTATGGTTATTCTTGCGTTTCATATCGTATCAATACCATAGCGAGAAAAAAGTTTATGTCAAGGACAATGTCAAATTTGTCAACATCAAATAGCAAAACAACATGTACTGGGATGCCAGGTCTCAAATTAGATTTTCCATTTAAGTGTTCATCATCATCATCATAATCAGCCTTTTAATAGTCCACTGCTTGACTTTTAACCTACCCCTGAAAGGGTGATTGGCCCATATCCACCACGCTGGCCAAGTGCGGCATTGAATATCTTCTCCGTGCGTATGCAGGTTTCCTCACGATGTTTTCCTTCACCGAAAAGCCTGACTTTTCAACTACAAAGTAGTATGAAAATCCGTACATAGGCTCCAAAGGGCTCATTGGTACGGGCCCGGGGTTTGAACCCGCGACCTCAACCTTTCAAGTCTAGCGGTCTCCCAAATGGGCTACCACGGCTTTAATCTATACTAATATTATAAAGAGGAAAGATTTGACGGTTTGTTTGGTTGTTTGATGGCATTGAATAGGATCCGAAACTGCTGAAACGATTTGAAAAATTATTTCACTGTTAGGAAGCTACACTATCCCCGTGTGACATAGGCTTATAATCTATTCCCATGCGAAGCTTGGGCGGACCGCTAGTTTATTTATAAAAATAAGGTAATAATGGCGTAAGTATTTTATGCGATTTAATCATATGATCCTTTCACAACTTGAATGTTTTTTAAACACCTACGTTTTTATTTATTCATGATGAAGACAAGGTTTTTGGGTTTTGAGGTGGTGTTTTTTTTTTTTATGTGTTTGTTTTGTAGACGGAACACGATGTTATGCCATTAATGACTACCTGTTAATTTTTCATTTTTGAACATATACGGGGTAAAAGATAGATAGGGAAATAGATGGCAAGATAGTTTCATATTTTTTAATTCGTGTTTTTGGCAAATTAACTATTGCTCGTTAATACTATTTTTCAATTATTTATTTATTTTTCAAATAACTTGAAAAATTGTGGATAGATTTTTTTTTTAATTTTTTATGGGGTTTTCAATGGATAATCTCCAAATGGTATTCGAATTTTTGACTCATTGCAAAAATGAAATGTTGTCCATTGAAGTTACATTATGTACCTTGAAAATATCAAAATCCAACCAAGCCTTAAGTTTGAATTGTACCTACTAATTATCAGCTTTTTTTTATTAGTGCCTAAATGATTTGGAGAATTCGAGAGATGACTTGCTATATGAACTGCACAGACTGCCGAACCAGTCGTCTCATGATAAAATTATGTTGAAAGCATATTTTGAAGATGTAGAAATGGTTTCTATATTGCTTGAGAAGCAAATCAAACTAATACTGGCAAGGACATTGAACACTGTGCGCAAGGAACCCACTGTAATAGTTACTGCCTTGAGGATCATTGAAAGGGAAGAAAAAAGGGATCAAATGGCCATACAGGTAAGAGTTGAAATGAAAGAGTAATGAAAAGCACAGTGTTTACCTCGGGGTTAAAGACTTATTTAGTCCCTCGAACTTTTAGCGCCCTCGCTACGCTCGGACGCCAAACCTCGTCTCGGGACTAAATAAGTTACTTTCACCCCTCGGATAACAATGTACTATTGTTTGTTTTAGCTTCTAAAAACAAAACAAACTAAACAACAATCACCACCTCTTTGTTATTTTTTTTTTCACACTTTATATTCCAGCAACAAAGTCAGACAGGCTTCATGCCTCCAGGAAGGCCCAAAAGCTGGCGGACAAAGGCTTTCGAAGTTCTAGAACGCGCGGTAGGGCAACGCGTTGAAGGCACTCGCGTCGATGAGAGAGAAGACAACAAACTCTGGCTTATCCGCTACTTGGAGCTCACTAGACAACTGATTCTGGAAGACTTGAGGGTTGTGAAGACGTTGTGTGTTCCGTGCTTCCCACCTCACTACGACATCGTCAATAATTACGTTAACATGTACCACACATGCTTATCCACCAGTGTAAGTTGACCTGTACATATTACTAGTTTATAGGTTTTTGTTGAATTGCCAGTTGGGACTTATTGCGCATTGATATATGGCCATTGCAACATGTCAAAATGTCAAGTGAAGTTTTGAAGTTAGACTTTTAGAAGTTGGTACATTACTTCTGTTTATGAGTAAAAGTTAATTATATCATGGTTTTTAGAAAACTCATCCCTTAAGGGGGTTAAATAGGGTATGAAAGTTTATATGGAAGTTTGATAACTTCAAAACGGTTAAACATGAAAATAGGCGTTTACACTAAGTCATCCTTCTGAAACATTTAAAATAGACCATAAAATATTATTTTTTGTAGCTTCAAGACGTTGTCGTGTGTGGTATAGAGGGCAACGAGTATGTTACTCTCCTGTCGTGGATTCTGAACACATATCCCGGACATGAGCTGATGGGCAGCAAAGAATTGAACATCGATGTATCCACACTTCCGCCGCTTCTCAATGATGAAATGATGAAGAAACTTCAGGATGAGTATTTACAGGTATGTATGGAACTTAACATTAAGTAATTTCGAATTTTAAGTTAACTTTTAAGTTTGGAACACAAAAGGAAAATCAGATAGATATTGTAGCCCCTTTCTTGTAACGCCCTATGCAGACCAACGATTTCCAGCTAAAGTTCTTTTGTGTTTTATTAATCTTTGATGACCCTTGTTTGTTTGAAAATAGTACTTATACATCTGAGGAGCTCCAACTCGGATGTATGACTCCATATTTTACAATAGGGGCCTTACGGCTACCTTACGGCAGAGAGTGTGCAATGGAACTTCACGAACTTATTCCCCCATCACCTTTTCATTACCGGAGAACCAGACAAACGGCAAAGCGTCACTCTTACTTGGTCGAATTCCCATTTATTCGCATCAAGCGCTTAGCCTCCTCTTTCTTACTTATAAACAGCAAAATAATGGAACGCCTTGCCCTGTCTGTATTTCCGCAGCATTACAATCTTGGAGTGTTCAAGTCTAGAATTAATAGGTTATTAGTTTGTAAACGTTTTCCATCTTCGAGCGCATCATCTCTTTCCATCAGGCGAGATCGCCGTCAAACGTTAGCCTAGTCTGATGTAAAAAAAAAACACTGAAGCGATTTTGTTTAGGTGATGCGAAAGTTGCGCGACCGCAAACCGTATCTCGGCGCGTTAATGTTTACGTTCGCGTGATTTTTCCGCACTGCGCTGTCTCAGCGCTGTTTCGAGCCCGCATTAGGAGGTAGCCGTAAAGCCCCTAGACATTTAAAGCTGAAAACGAACTATCAGGCGCATCCGTTAGCCGTGGCTATGGTGTACAATAATCTACGGACGCGTCTTCGGATGACCAAAACCTCAAATTTGGCAGATCGCCTACAAACGTCCAACCGCTCATGGTCGACCCAAGGTCACGTCTGCGACTTATAACTGAATTATATGTTCACTAAATGTGCGCTAGATCACGTCCGTTAGCCGCGGCTTACAAACGCGTCCGATAATTTGTTTGCAGCTTTACGCGATTGAAAAGAGTGAGAAGTGTTGCAACGAGCAATAACTATATTATTTTGAATGGTTAGAAAATGCAGTCGAACTACATGGAGTGGATGGAAAAGACGCTGCAGGCGGAGCAAGCGGAGTGGGCGGGCGAGCGGCCGCCCGACGAGGAGCCGCACTCCGCCGCCTACCACACGCACGCGCCCGTCATTATCTTCCAGATGATTGACCAGAACTTGCAGGTATACTGTACTACACTACGGTAGAGATACTACTGTAGGACACAGATCAACATGAGAGGAAATAAATGAAATATAAATAAATGTATTACTCTAGATAAAATCCGAAACGTGAATATTCGTCAAAGATCCAGAGTCACCGACATAGCTGTTAAAATTTTCAAGTTGAATTGGCAATGGGCAGGCCACATCGCTCGAAGAACCGATAACCGATGGGGAAGAAAGGTTCTTGAGTGGAGACCACGAACCGGAAGACGCGGCGTAGGAATGCCTCCCACTAGATGGAACGACGACATAGTGAGAGTCGCTGGCATCCAGTGGATGCAAAAGGCAGGCTGTCGTTCAGTGTGGAGGTTAAAGGGGGAGGCCTATGTTTAGCAGTGGACGTCTTCTGGCTGATGATGATGATGACTCTAGAAAAACTTTACTCGGAAAAATTATTATTACCTGCACATATTATATATTACTAGCGACCCGCCCGCCCGGCTTCGCACGGGTGTAATTTACGTGCAAAGCCGGGGCAGGTCGCTAGTTATATATATAAACCTTCCTTGAAAACGTAGCTAACTGATAGTGACAACCGCATCAAAATCCGTTGCGTGGTTTAGGAGGAGTTAGCGGCCATACAGACATACAGACAGACGCGGACAGCGACTTCAATTTATACTATGTAGAAATGATACCCAAGCATAATTTTAGCTAGTATTTGTTTTATGTGCTACATAAGTAACTTCTTCTTAGTCGTTTCGCTCTTGGCAGAGCGGTCGTGGTCGTCATGAAGTAGTATTGGACGGGGCAGATAGGATGCGCTTCACGATGTCTCGCCATCTCTCTCTGCTGGAGGTCATCCTGCTGCATTCGTTTAAGGGACCACCCACTGCAGACTTGATCTGGTCGGTCCATCGCATGGGTGACCTCCCGTGCGGTCTAGTGCCTTCCACCTTTCCCTGGACAACGAGGCGTTCTATGGACTGATAATCTCGTCTTGAAACGTGTCCGAAGATGGCTAGTATCCGAGACTGTACTGTGGAAAATAAGCGCTGCTTGATGCCAAGTTCTTGGAGTATCGAGACGTTCGTGCGAAACTCAGTCCACGATACCCCGAGCATTCTTCTCCAGCACCACATCTCTAAAGCGTCTATCTTCTTCTTTACATAAGTATAATTGTGCTTAATTTTGTTAATTACCTTTTTTATTAACTTATGAAGTTTAGCTTTTTAGCGCTTGTTTGCAATACATATATGATTTTTAGTGGTGATTTTCCATGACAATGTTACTTACTACCACTAGTATAGACCTATCAATGGCTGTAATTTAAAATAGCTATTTAAAACTAATGTATATATTTTTGTGCTGTTGGCTTTAAGATTAAAAAAAAATAGAACAGTGGTTCTCAGTTAATTTTTCTTGCGTACCACTTCAAGAAAGACCTCAACCTCGCGTACCTCTCGAGCTCGGATCAAGCACACCAAATCCATTTGCAGTCCAGTACAGTGATGACGCAGTTTGTGAGGACCAGTAAAGTACACAATACTAAGCCTTTATTGCAGGAATCTACACTAATATTATAAAGAGGTAAAGTTTGTAAGGTTGTAAGTTTGTAAGTTTGTTTGTTCTGTTTTAACTCCAAAACTACAGATCCGATTTTAAAAATTCTTTCACTAATAGAAAGCTACACTATTCCTGAGTGCCATAGGCTATGTTTTATAATGATAAAAGTTAATATTCTACACTAAATAACCGTATTAGTAAAACATGCTGGAGAAAAATAAGCTGATCGGCTTCTTTATCGGCGTACGCTGACCTAACGGTTTGAGATAAGTAAATACAATGTTTGACAAAAATTTAGTACTTAAATAGTTTTACAAAAAAGTCCGCGATAGCATATACGCGATAGCGTTATTGTGGTTTTCTTATAACTATTATAAGAAAACCACAATAACGATAATAACCGGTTATTGTGTTCAGAATAAAAATAAAAATTATAAGGTCATGTTTAGATGCAGTTTTGTAATCAAATTTTTGAATCTTTACAAAAATAAATGAATTCATTATTAGGAGTACTTAATGTAGATAAAGTTTGCCGTTTACAGTTTGTGTTTTAGTCACACAGTTTATGAGATAATGTAAAATTAAAATAACGTGACCATAATAATCCGCGCAGCGCCTTCATACTGCACGTAATAAGTAGGTAATACAATAAAATTACTCTTTATCGACACCATAAAAAGATATTACAAGAAAATGACATTAAATATGGGAACAAAAAACGGCCTTATCGCTATGAGCGACTTCTTCCAGACTACCTTCAACAATCGTGTCCTGCGGTGGAGTGGTTTTTCGAACCATAATAGATAGCCAGTTGAAATTTTCACAGAATATGTAACGTTACGGCGGATCAACTAAGAAATGTAATAATAGTAAACTCAAAAAGTAAAAACAAAAGGGGTTTCCCATACAACAAATGTATTTTTGTATTAGTTTTAATGTAAAAACGGTAATACGTACAGCCGTAAAACTTGGCACAATTATAGTACACCCTCTAAAGTATAACTACAAGGAATAAATCATGGCCAAGTGCGAGTCAGTGACAAATTTCTGTTCATTACCAAGTTATAACTGGTAACTGCGGGACTAGATCGGAAAGAGTGGGACTGAAGTAGATTGGATTGTAGAACGGATGCGGGGTTGGATTGCAAAAACGCGGAAAGGGAGTAAAGTGGATTACGGGACGGATCCGAGTTGGGTCGGAAAGGGTGGGCCTGTATTAGAGAAGATTATGGGACAAATGCAGGACTGGCGCAGTAAGGATGGGATGGAAGAAGAGTAGATTACGGGACGGATTCGGGCCTGGAGCGGAAAGAGCCGAACGGGACTAGAGTGGATTTAGGGGCGAATGCAGAACTGGACCGGAAAGGGTGGTACAGGAGGAGAGTGGAATACAGGACGGATGCGAGACTGAAACTAAAAAGACGGGAGGTAGTAGAGTATAGATTTCAATACAACGCAAGTGAAGCCGCGGGCAACAGCTAGTGATAAATAAAAAATGAAATACTGGTACCGGGATACTGGTAAAATTATCTTAGTCAAGATTTTGCCGCGCGTCGCGTACCACTTAATGCAACTTCGCGTACCCCTAGGGGTACGCTTACCACTAATTGGGAACCACTGCTCTAGAAGATAAAATATATAAAACATTAGTGACAAAAAACAGCAGGGGCGGCTTTGTGTCGAGCCGTCGCTCGGTGAGTGGTACCGCGTACCTAGATTTTATGGGGCTAAATGAGACCCCGACCCCTGGGTTGCTTTAACTGGCCGTCTTGGGGGTGAAAACCGCAAGAGGTAAGAACCTAAGCTCCAGGATGGAAGTGTTAAAGGCACAAAGCAGCGAGTAGCGTTTAGTGAAAGTGCAGCACATCTCTCGACACCAGTAATTAGGTCGGTGCCAGCGGTGCTTATGCACAGGGCGCAGACCCTAGAGGGACGCAGAAATTACCAGACCAAGACCAAGAAAACCGCTAACTCGCATTCCCGACCTACCCTCTGATTTCTCTGTGGGACAGTCCCCCAAGAGCCCAGTCTCGGCAAGGAGGGCTACCTGGACGCCGATCTCCCACTAACTAAAAAGTCGGCGCTATGTAGCGTGGGCCGAGTTTTGGTTCGGTAATTTTTGGCACATTTGTGACTATAGGTATTGTATCTCAATGGCACTAATACATTGTTTTATAATGCAGGTGACAGAAACAATAAGCAAGGAGATAACATTCAAGGCATTGGTTCTCAGTATCGAACAAGTGACACGCTACGGAAACATGTACAGAGATGGAGTTATTCAGTTTAAGGTTTGGAAACTATCTGTTATTATGTATAAACCTGTGGTATAAACACTAAACTCATGGCTCAACTAGGAATAAATTGTAGATTCTATATGTATTTACGAATATATGATAATAAATTTCAAAATATAGATAATAGGTTATTTGACTGATGTTTTAGCGAAAGATATAATTAAACACATTGAAAAATACTTTAAATTGGATTATACATTTCTGAGATATAAGCTTTTAAAGTTTTTGTTGGGGATCGGGGATGATTCCCCCTCGTCCCTTTCCCGCAAATTTCGGGTGTTTGTATATCATTTGTATGGCGCGCGCAAGGCTTGACGTCATAACATATAGTGCGCTCTCTGTCTAACGTGAAATTAAAATACTTATGTATCTTATTTATTTTTAAACAAATTTTTATTTTGTTTTCGTTAATGGGCCCTGACAGTAAAAGCGGAATGAAATCCACGAAATCTGATCACTTTCGAAAGGTTTTTGAGCGTAATAATGTTACAGTATACTGCACGTATACGTCTGTAGTCTTAAAGAGGTCTATGTCCACCAGTGGACGTCCAACGGCTGAAATTCGGTTTAAAAAATGTATTTCCTCAAAAGAATTTACAAATACACTTATTGAGAAAACACAGTATAAATAGGTAAGAATTATAGCGCCAATGAGCGTAGTTTACAGAGATAATTATGCAAACAATAAATTAACTAACAAAACAATAAAAATTAAAAAGTCAAACTTAGAGGGTAGATTTACAAAGTTTAGAAGTATGTCTATGCATGAAATGATGATGAAGACGTGTCTGTAGTATGCACAGAATACTGTATTGTGTAGCCCAAGCCGTGGTAGCCCATTTGGGAGACCGCTAGACTTGAAAGCGTGAGGTCGCGGGTTCAAATCCCAGGCCCGTACCAATGAGCTCTTTGGAGCTTATGTACGGATTTTCATACCACTGGCTTTTCGGTGAAGGAAAATATCGTGAGGAAACCTGCATACATACGGAGAAGGCATTCAATAGCGTATGTGAATCCACCAATCCGCACTGGGCCAGCGTGGTGGATATGGCCCAATCACCCCTTTAAGGGTAGGCTAAAAGTCCATGCAAGCAGTGGACTGTTAAAAGGCTGATTATGATGACTGTATTGTGTTGCAGAACTCTCACTTTGCGGATCGTTCCCGCGTGGCGTACTTCACCCACCACATGATCACGATCGTGAACAACAGCGAGCAGATGGTGGCGCTCGCGCGGCAGACGCAGGCGCGCCACTGGCCGCCCACGCGACACGACCCGCCCGCTGCCGCCAAGTTCGACAAGATGCTCCACACCTTCCAGGTCAGCACAACGACTGCATGGCACATTGCGATTCAACTTTACCGTGAATTGCTGTGCTGATCACAGTAATCACAGTACCGGATGAGACCCGTAGCAAATTCTTTCAAAGAGCCCTTGATCTACTATGGGTTCTTAAGTATAAAGTGGTAAAAAAAGTTGGTTGGAAAAGTTGTAACGTTTCACGTTTTTGTGACATCAAGTAACTTCAATATACCACATCTTAATAAGTTTCATTCAAAAAATTATACTCAGGCAGAGATTTAAATATGCGGGGCCCCCTTTCGCGCGAGGTGCGTCGCTCTTGCTACGTTGCCACGTAGCAAGAGCGACGCACGTCACTGGCTGATCAGTCTTTCGATAGGCGTATTTTATAACTGAACGGTCCCGTGTTCGGATGGCAAAGTAAATAGGCATGTCTCCTAATGTTTCATTTATTACAAATAATAGGTTCAGCAAACGATATACAGTATAAACTCTATGTAGCGACACGTGATTTAATGACAAACTCCCTAAAACTAGAAATTTTAAAATGAAATTTAATTAGTTATAACTTATTTATTTTTGAACAAATTTTAATTTTGTTTTTGTTGATGGGTCTATTTATTATCAGCTTTTTACGAAGGATTTTTAGGACACTTGCCTATTGTGTAGGTGCTATTGTTCTAAATTTTCTAGTACTAGAATGTCAATCGGCAAGCCATCAGAGAATCTTTCGGATGGCCTAAGGCTTGAGTTAAGATATACGACAATTAACATACATATCTCTGGGTATTTGCAACTTTCCTTACCTGTCGCATCAACTCTTTTGGGTTATACCTTGCGCGTCTTATTGCTTATCGACTTCACAGTATGTTCTGCAGGCCTAGCTTGCGTGATGTGACAAAATCTTAATCACTTTTTGTCATGCGAGAACGTGACAAGGCTACGTTTGTGTTACGCCGTCTCGTTTTCGCACTATAAAAAAGGTCGACAAATTTTTATGCCGCCAGCATGCTAGGAATGCAGGAGAAGGATTATGTTTTAGGAGCTTATTCAATTTCTTTATTAATTCCAGAGCTTGCGAAATGAAGCGGCAAAATTCCTTCTTGAAGAGGCTTTCCTCGATTTAGAAGTCCATTTCGAGGATCTGTTTACAACCAAGTGGTTGGCCTCGACCACGCCCGTAGACACAATATGCATCACTTTAGAAGATTACTTCGGAGACTACCATCATTTGAGAGATAAGAATTTTGAATTTGTAATCAATAAAGCTCAGAACCTTGTGTACAGGAAATATATAACCGCGATGTTATCTAAAAAGATAGTGTTCAAGACAGTAGAGGAAGCGCAACAGGCGTCTACAAAGATAGTGAAAGAGGCCAACCAGATACGTTCGTCCTTCAGGAAAGTGCCGCTAGAGAGCGTGGATACGGACTGGCCGTTCGAAGTCATCAGCATGCTGGCTGAGGTGAGCACAACACCATTATAACTCATTTGATAGTCCGTTGGTCTAGTTGGTAAAGAACCTGCCTTCTAAACTTGGGGGCGTGGGTTCGATTCCCACCTAGGACAAACATTTATGTGATGAACATTGTGTTTTTTCTATATCTGGTTGTTAATATCTATTTAAGTATGTATTTTAAAATATATATGTATGTATATCAGTTTCTGGCAGCCATATCACAAGCTTTGCTTAGTTTGGGGTCAGATGACCGTGTGTGCAAAAATGTCCCGAATATTTATTTATTTCACACAGCTGTTGCCCGTGACTTCGTACGCGTAGACTTTCATATAAATGTTCTACCCACTTTTATCCCCCTTAATTCGACCTTTTCGCAAAATCCTTTCTTAGCGGATCTCTACGCCCCCTAAAGTACCTGCAAAATTTCAGCTTTTTTTTACATTGGACTAGGCTAGGCTAACGTTTGACCGCGATCTCGCCTGATGGAAAGCGACGATGCGGCCGAAGATAGAGCATGTTTGCCTAGCTTCGTAGGTCAAGTAGTTTTTGAGATTTCGTGATGAGTCAGTTAGTGTTAGTATTAATAGATATATATCTATTAATATGTCATCTCGTCATTAAGGTGCAAACCTTTAAAATATTCATAAATATTTATATTTTTATATATGTACTTGATAAAACCTAAACAATTTAGATAGGGCTTCAAACTAGGGCCTTTGGTTACTTAGCTACGCCAGTGGTGGAAGGGGGACCATTCACCCCTTTCGCAAAATATTTTCTTAGCGGACCTCTACACTCCAAAAAGAATTTCAACTTCTTAGGTCAAGTAGTTTAGACATCTCGTGATGAGTCCTTGAGTGTATGTATTTAATTTTCAATTCTGACTTTTAATAATTTTATAATTCAATTAATTTGGTTTTTATTTTTATTTATGATATCTCTGGTCTAACCGAATTTTATGTATTCATATTTTAACTTGTATTTATGGGTAGTACGAACCTGAAATACATTTGAATTGAGTGTGAGTGGTATTTCCTGTTTATATTATTACTAGCTGCGCCACGTGGTTACACCCGCGTAGTGATGAAAAATGGTGATAAGTATGCCCGAATAAATGATTTGTATTTGATGATGGTGAAGAAAAGCCTGTGTGCTAATCCAGGACATAAGCTGTCTATATTCAAAATTTCATACAAATCCATCAAGCCATTTCAGTGTGAAGGAGAAATAAACATACACTTACACATACACACACACACACACACACACATTTTCTATCGGACCGCCAGGGCGGGCACAAAAAATCGACATCGTTTTATGGTTGATATTCCAAGAACCCGTACGAAGCGCGATGATACCACATTTATTGTGTGAACTGGTAGTCTGTGGAATTCGCTGCCTGAATGGGTTTTCCCCGTCAGTTACAATCTGGGTGTCTTCAAGTCGAGAGTGAATCGGTTTCTTCTAGGCAAGCGTGCTCCATCGTAGACCGCATCGTCGCTTAACATCAGGCGAGATGGCGGCCAAGCGCAAGCCTTTCTACTATAAAAAAAAAGGTGTGATATAAATATGAATATAGTGTGTGTTGATGCGTGTGTGCAGGTGATCCGTTGCCAGGACATCGAGATGCTCTCGCTGGACCTGCACAGCGTGGTGGCCAAGTGCCCCGACATGTCGGAGGAGCAGCTGGCGCGGCTGGTGTCGCTGCGCGGGGACGTGTCGCGGGCGCGGCTGCGCGACACCGTGTCCATCGCGCTGGCGTCGCGCCCGCCGCCCGCCGCGCGCCCCGCCAACCACCCCTCGCTCTTCAAGGACATCACCTTCAACGATAGACTGCTGGCGCATTTCAACTTGTAGGAGTGCGACGGGCGCGCGCTCTGTTTCGATGTTGGAGAGAGACTCTTGTCGCGCCTCAACTTGTGAAGCGATGCTGCTAGCAAGCGTCGTTGTCATCAGCCTATAAACGTCCACTGCTGAACAAAGACCTCCCTCGTAAAGAGGGGTTTTGCCATAATCCCCACGCTTGGCAGGCGGCTTGGAGATCGCAGTAGGTTCACCGTGTACTAACAGGACGCTGCTGCCCATCCTACGGTGGTTCTAGTCGCAGTTTTAGGACATACCCGGGTCCCAAGCTAGCAAGCGTATTGGGTAGTAGCTGCTGGATTTACCCTGCATGTCCATAACCTGCCTTAAGGTGGATCATTGCTCCAACTAGCACGCTGCAAAATTCAGTTCGATCTTCGTCATCTTGGCAGGAGCACGTCATACAAAAACAAAAACAAAAATGACAAACTGCGCCATGGGAATCTGTAAAAACTCATCGAAAGCAGTTGACTGTGCGGACTAAATTGGTTTCGAGATGTCATAGTCATAGTCGTGCAAGGTTCAACGTTGGGTTTTTATAAAACTTTAAGTGCTCGATAAAAGTCTGTCCCAGGGGCAGTGTAGCCTATAAGCGGCGGATTTTCGGCCGAGTACGGAGCCTTCGACGATAACCTTCACAAATTCATGCAACTTAAACCTAAGAAATACATAAATTCGGTTTGTGTTATAATCACGATACCACATGTTTGGGGTCATCGTTTCCTTGTAGAGTAGGTAGGTACTGAATGGTATCAGAGTTAAACAACAATAATAAATGTTATACTACCACTGTATGTACTGTCACTAGATGAACCGACGACATAGTGAGAGTCGCTGGCATCCAGTGGACGCAAAAAGCAGGCTGTCGTTCAGTATGGAGGTTAAAGGGGGAGGTCTATGTTCAGCAGTGGACGTCTTCTGGCTGATGATGATGATGATGAATAAATGTCATAAACGGTTTTGCACACACGCACAGTGTGATACCCACAGAAAAGAGAAATAAATAGAACGGAAATGAGAAAAAAAATCTATTACCAGGCATTATGAGTGAACCTTGATTGAACATTCTGGTTTAGATCAACGCGTCGAACTTTGACAGCCGTTCTAATTTAAACAAAAAAAAATCTTTTCTGTGGTGATAACGTTAACCCATTATGGTTATCGTGAAATAGTGTAAAATGTATTGCATTACATTCCAAAATTTATAATTTAAAAACGCAAAACTAGCTATCAGGGCTTATCGCGCACTGCCACATGGTCGAAACGTTGAGCTAGAGGCATTTTACTTATATTTAATGCGCGATAATTGTATAGGCAATTAAAACCTGTATATAAATCGCGAAAGTAAAAAAAAAAACATTAGTGATTGTATAGATTCACGGTTCTAAAGTAAAAAATATTTAGTAGAAAATTATATTATTATTGATTAGCTTTTTATTTGTATAGATATTATAACATGTTGATAAGATAATTCTCAGTATTTTTACACTCTGCAATAAAGCTATTTACGAGTATATACTCAACAATATTTCATTCGCATACCACACACTAACATATGCTAACAATGTCAAACACAGTATATCATCATCACGAATTCTACAAAAAGGCTGTTATGTTGAAAGTAAGTACAACTATCTATCTACTTACATAGTTTGGAAAAAAGAAAGAAAAGAAACTAGCATTTTTCAACAGGCGAGTTGATGGTCAAACGCAGGCTTATCCGCGTTAAAAAAAAACTGATATCTGTGCTATTTTCCAGTCTGTCATAAACAGACAAGTGAGAAAGCTAAATACATTTTGGGGTTCAGTGACCTTAGTATTTGGTGATGATATGCCTAGGTTGTTCAGTTGTCGCGGTCGTCACTCGGCTCCAAGGCGGGTGTGATTGTTTACGTATCGTAGCGTGATAGGCGGCCGGATCAAGGCCGCGCCGCGAAGGGCGGGCGGCAGTCGGTCGCGCGTGCTGCCGGCGCGATGTGCCCTGCATTGATGCTCGCCCGAGCGAGCCTCCTCTTATGTCTCGTCGTAGGTGAGATACTCCAGAATATAACCTTTTTGAAACCCGTGAACAAAATACATATCTACTCTTAAAAAGCCTGGTGTTATTTACACCGGAATTTCTAAAATCAGTGTCGTGTTGTGCAGTTCATAAAATGCTAAAATATCTTTTGTGTCATACGAAATCCGTTCCGAAAATACAATACGAATAGAAGTGAATTTCTTTTTAGTTATATACAATTGGAAGTGAAGCATTCAACCATAACAATTAAACAATGTACTTTCCAATCAGTGTTATGCAAAAGCAGCGCCTGCGCATTTTTTCTTATAAATTCATTCATATGTATAAGAAAATATAAAAAAATACGTTAAGCCGTTGGAAAATTTGTCTAAATATATTTATCGAATATACCATGTCCACAATGACCTATCGTAGGACACGCAGATTGTTTTTAGGGTTCCGTACCCTAACGTATTTTAGTATTAGCTCATATGTAAAATCGGTAATACGTACAAGCGTCAAACTTAGCATAATTATGGTAGACATTCTAAAGTATAACAACAAATAATAAATGTTGGCCAAGTGCGAGGCGGTGACAAGTTTCTTGTCATTACCAAGTTATAACTGGTAATTTCGTTATTGAATTTTGTGGTAGTACGGAACCCTCAGTGCGCGAGCCCGACTTGCACTTGGCCGGTTTATTTATGTAAGCCAATTATTTAAGCATCCAAAAATAAAGCTGTTGAAATAGCTTCATATTTATATGTGAAGAAAGAGTTCCATTCATAATACTTCATTAGAATTTTTTGTTTCAAATATATTTAAAACTAGCTACGCCCCGCGGTTTCACCCGCGAGTTAAAATCGTTGTTTTAAGTTTTCTGAAACTTTCCAAATTTCTGCGCAATATTCTTAATTTTTCTTTCCGTAAGAACCTTCTACAGAGTATAAAAATAAAAGATGAAATCGGTAAAGTCGTTCTCAAGTTATGGCGTGACCAAGGCAAATGGGGATTACTTTATATATACATATATAGATTATGATAAATCGGGTCAGTGGAGTCGTCGCTCAAAAGTGTCCTAAACAAAAGCAGACTAAAACTGAATTTAGTCTATATTTGATGCGAGCTAAATTAGATTTTTATATGACAGGTTTTTAATTAAATTGTGAATATGTATTTCTAAAATGTATCCTTATATACCTATACTTAGGACACTACTTGTTTTTTTTTAACTAGCCCCGTTATCCATGTTTTTTAAACCAATGATTTGAATCCTCATTGTTATAACTTTTTTATATTAATGGGTTTGCGTTTAGCTCCACCTCGTATGACGGTAAGCGAAGATAGAACACGCTTGCCCAGAAGAAACCTATTATTCTTACTGTTGCATCAGAAGGTATTTTGCAGTAATTATCATTGGCACCATTGGTGTAGGAATTGTTGACGTAAAAAGCCAGACTTGATTGCCATTGTAAGCAGAAAAAGGTTAACACTGAGTACTTGAATGTTACACTTCTCGTGATACCTCCCGCTGCATTGTCAAACCAGGGAATCATACACATGTAAGATGTGAGTGGGTATAAATAATAGCAGGATATGATAGAGTTAAGACCTATCATCCTGCCGCGTGCGATCGCGAACGATGCTCGACGCGCGTGTTTATCGAATCTGTAGGTATTTAATCGAATAGTTGGAGCAGCGAACATGATGGTCGACCGACCCACACGGCGCTGCCGATGCCGCGCCGCGGAGGTATTTTTAACATTCCCGGACCGAACCAAGGTTAGCCAACCAAGACACTCGCTTATTCATCGGGATATGACCTAATTTTCTATAAACATTCGCAGAAACCCGAAAACCATAATATTTTAATGGCAAACACTAGGGGGGAAGAAACGCGTGACTAGAATATTATCATGGTTAAACTCAGAAACAGGATGCTAGTTTAATTTATACAATCTTGCTATGATCTATTTAGATCTATACACAATTTGTATTTATTTGTTTACGTTTAGATACGCTTGATACGCAGAGCTTGTGTTTGTTATAAGCTTTTACGATATAACACATTCCTATCTGCCTGATAATAGAATGATAGCAACATAGTTGTGGCATATATACACAAGACTTGACCAACAATAATTTTAGATGACCTATACCGAACGGCTATTTGATTAATAACGGAAATGTATCACAGCTGCTCAAGTTCACTGCGCTGTGTAGATGCGCAAATAGATAAGTGGAACAAGACCGTTCCTTAAAAGAGCGTCTATTCCCATTCATCTCCAAAGGTAATAAATAGGTACTGTAATATGAAAATTGTCGGCGTGGGTCGTCTGGGATTACCACATAAAAGCCATGCGAACCCATTTGTCATTCGCCCCGTTGTTCTTATGATCGCATCTCGTAAACCGTGGCATATTTAGTTTTATTGCACATCTAATAGGCTACCGGACTGTATTTTTTTATTGTCTTATAAAAAAGCTGACCATAAATAGAAACGATCACCAAAAATGAAATTAAAATGTGCTCAGAATTACGGAAGATATAGGCATTTTACTGTCTTGCTAAACAGAGAGCGCACTATACTTACAGATGACGTCACTTGAGGGTAGGTACGCCATACAAACTCCATAATGACACTCACTTTACGGGAAAGAGAGAGCATTCCTTCCTCTCAGAACTTTATTAGTCGATTTAAATAATTTAACATTTAATTAAATTTTTCACTGATGACATACGGCAGTGAAACGTGGTCTCTCACTATGGGCCTCATAAGCAAGCTCAAAGTTGCACAACGAGCAATGGAGAGAGCTATGCTCGGCGTTTCTCTACGAGATCGAATCAGAAATGAGGAGATCCGTAGACAAACGAAAGTTACAACTATATAGCCCACCGGATTTGCAAGTTGAAGTGGTAGTGGGCAGGGTACTACATATCACGCAGAACAGATGGCCGATGGGGCCGAAAGGTTCTCGAATGGAGACCACGGACCGATAAGCTCAGCGCAGGACATCCACCCACAAGATAGACAGACGACCTATAAGAGACCACAGGGAAACGCTGGATGCAGGCTGCTTCCAACCGGTCCTTTTGGAAATCGACGGGGGAGGCCTATGTCCAGCAGTGGACGTGTGGCTGAAATGATGATATTCTTCACTGAGCCTGTTATTTTTAACAAATCAAACACCTGTCCGGTAGCTTATTGTACCTTTTGTAACATACATTAACAATAAGGTTTGGATAACCGGGAATGTCACTGGTCTCAGTTTAATTATGACGGTTGCGCTCGCTAATTACTTGTGTTCTTGAGACGCGGCCAGATTGTAAACACACCGATAAATTTTAACAAGCGCGGGGTTTGGTATTTTTGAAGTCATAACTGTTATAGCTTTCTGCAGGTTTCATTGAGGTTTGCGTTACGGTTGCTGTTGACTGATATAATATGGCTTTCATGGTGAGGTTCAATCCATGAAAGCAGTCGCGGTATTTTATGTTTCTTTAACATCAGATAGTTTGGTAGCTTTTGGTCAATTATATAAACCATTGTCTATCTATACAATAGATACCTACAGTATAAGTACCTTACCTACTGCATTTTCAAAGAAAATAACAGACTTGGTGCGACATATTTTATAGGCCAAATAAAAGTAAATAAGCAAAGAATTGGAGAAATTAACAGTGCTCAACAATTAAGAGTGGTCTTAACAGTAGTATTCCTTTCTCCAATTCTCTGCTAACGTTTAGTTCAGGGGCCTTACGGACAACTGCTATTGCGGCACGAAACTAACGGAAAATCACGCGAACGTAAACCTTAACGCGCCCAAATACGGTTTGCGTTCGCGTGATTTTCCAACTGAGCTGATTTAATGTTAGTTTGGTACCGCAATAGCTGTTGTTCGTAAGGCCCCTGGCTTCTTGATATGGTATTTGCTGTTATGATCAACAATTCAAGACTGTTGCATATAGTAATTTTGAGCAGAGTAGCTAGGTACCTACATACTGCGAGTCTGCGAGTATAGCCGCAGTTTAGGTGATAGGTGCTGTATTCCGACACGAAGATTTCTCGACGGATTCCAAAAAAGGAGGGAGAGGGAGTTGTCAATTCGAATGGTCTTTATTTTCATGTTTGTTACCTCAGAACTCCGTCAATTATAAACCGATTTTGGAATATAATTCTTTTTATTGAAAGGATACCTATACTTTTACATTGGTCCCATAGAAATTTCATCAAAACAGGTTTAGCAGTTTGGCTTTAACATTAAAAAAGTGGTAAATTATGTTACTTATATGACAATAATTATGGTCATAGGCGGGAACTTGTAATTGGCCTAGTCTCCTAATTGTTTTTGTTTACTTATATAATATTAGGCTGTAAGTTTCCCTAAAAATGCAAAATAAAAATAAAAAAAAAAAAAAAAAAAAAAAAGTCATCCAAGTAGTCCAAAATTGAGGATATTGAAAATTTTGTGAAGTTGGTTTTTTTAATTCAACTACAATTATTCTCGAAGCTTATACTGTACTAGCTGTTGCCCGCGACTTTGTACGCGTAGGCTTTCATATAAACTTTCAGTCCCCATTTGCAGCTCTTAATTCGGCCCTTTCGCAAAATCCTTTCTTAGCGGACCTCTACAATCTCTACATCCCATAAGGAATCTACCTGCTAAATTTCAGCTTCGTATGTCAAGTAAACTTCATAATAATTATGCAATAAATGATTGAGTATTGAGTAGTTTTCGATATTTCGTGATGAGTAAGTGAATGAATTTTGCTTTTATATATACCTATAGGTTTATAACATGAACGTTTATAACATTTGCAGGGAGTCGTCAGCTGTCAATAACAGAGTTGGTAGTGCCGAGCACGGTGCGGTCCGGCGAGAGCGTGGACCTGGCGTGCCAGTACGACCGCGGCGCCGTGCCAGAGGATGTTCTCATCGTCAAGTGGTGGTGGAAGTCGATCAACAGCAGCGTGGACAAGCTGCAAATCTACCAGCGGATAGGCATGGACCCGGGCGTCGCCATGCATCATGACATCCGTGAGTTACGAGTTAATGGCATGCGAATGTTCTAGCGTGAAATCAAAATGCTTATAACCTAAAAAAGACTATTTTAATTTAAGTAGTTTTTCTTTGATCTACTCCACAACCTTATCACGGTAAATATCCCTTTAATAATCTTATAACTGTGAGATCCGTAAAAATGTAATAGGAGAGAGGTACATACACAATAAACTTAAATAAGACATAAAAAGTTTTATAGTCTCTTTTTTTTACCGACTTCGAAAAAGGGGATAGGTTCTCAATTCGGCCCGTTATTTTTAAACTATTATTTTTATTATATTGTGTGTCGATTACATCGGCATCTGCAAACCAATTTGTGTTTTTTTTTTAATCATGTAGAGGAAACTCTCGAGGTGATTCAACAAAATTTCATTACTTTGGCTCAATAGTTTTTAAACCAGCTCGAATAATACGGATAGTAAAATTTTGCTCGAGCGCCTCCAAATTTCGCTACAATATTACAAACTGTAACTACAATAGTTTTGTTCAGGCGGCGCTTTGTTCTAGTCAAAACTAGGAGGTTATCATGCATGGATGTGTAAATAGGTTGTAATGTTGATTCACTACAAATTCAAAACTAAATTATCTTTTAGAAAACCGACTTATAATACAAAATAAGTTTTTTTTTTTATCTACATTTGATAATAGTTCCCGCCCGACTTAAAAATCCATGTAAAAATATTATTTTGTTATTTTTAGTAGCAAAATGTTTGTTTTGTGGTTTTTTGAAGTCGGTTTTTTTTAAAGATCGTCATCATCATTTTAGCCATAGGACGTCCACTGCTGGAAATAGGCCTCCTCCATCGATCTCCAAAAGGGCCAGTTTTTAAAAGATATTTTATTACGTTTTATTTATATTACAAGGGAATTACTCACGTAAGATTAACTATAACTATTATTTCCGAAAACCCGTACAAAGCGCTTTGATTCCACATTTATTATGCGAACTGTTAGTCTGTGGAATTCGCTGCCTGAATGGGTGTAACCATCGCGGATGGTTACAATCTGGGTGTCTTCAAATCACGAGTGAATCGGTTCCTTCTAGGCAAGCGTGCTCCAACGTAGACCGCATCGTCGCTTAACATCAGGCGTGATAGTAGTCAAAAGCAAACCTATTATTTATTTAAAAAAAAAACTATAGTCGGAGTGACCGGCTCAATCTTATGTGACTAATTCCCGTGTAATATAAATAAAATGTGTGAAAACCACGTCAGTTTATTTAATAAGATATTTTATAATTTTTCAGGAACTAAAGATAATGACACCATCGTGTTGTCGGAGGTAGATCCGACTGATTCCGGCACGTACGAGTGCGAGGTGTACTCGGATTTAGATGCTGACAGCGAAGAGCGGAAACACCAGGAGCTCACTGTGTTTAGTGAGTTTCATTATTATCTATACTAATATTATAAAGAGAAAAGATTTGATTGTTTGTTTGTTTGCATTGAATAGGCTCCGAAACTTCAGAACCGATTTGAAAAATTCTTTCACTGTTGGGAAGCTACACTAGGCCCGGGTGACTTGCTCCTGCTTTCTAGGATGTAGGTATCAGGTACCTTACGGCTTCATGTTTAAGCGATTCTGTTGGTGATTGCGAAACGTTGCAAGACCGCAAACCGTATCTAGGCGCGTTAAGGTTCACGTTCGCGGGATTTTCCGAACTGCGCTGTTTTAACGTTAGTTGGAGACCGCGTAAGGAGTTTGGCGTAAGACCCCAGTTCTGATAACTGACCGCCTTGAGCTTTTGGGCGCTTTCTGACTTCAACCTTCAACTTTGGCTTCTGTATTGAAAACAAGGCTCAATTGGCTGCCAAAAATCTGGGTATCCTATCGAAGGTGCGACGATACTTCACGCCGGAATAGTTGTTTTCGTTAAACCAAGCACAATTTCAGTCGTACATGGAGTACTGCTCGCATTTTTGGGGTGGATCAGCATATTCAGCATGTATCAGCCTGGGCGTTGGAGTCCATTGAAAAAGACGTGCCAAGATATTCATCAGCAAAAAATCCATAGTTACTGTTAAAATATCAGAATAAAAACGTTTTTTTATACTTTATACAAAAAAAACATATTATGCAACACCAGCTTTAGCGAGTTTTACAACTACAACTGTTATTCAAATTTTTTATTTTATTTTATTTCTCAATGTAATTCAAATAAAATATCCAGCTGACGTAAGAAGTCAACGAACGACCTCCGCAAAATTTATTGGCGATACTTGTAAATAATTTCATATCGTAACATTTGTGATGTGACCTACCTGCTGTGACCAATGACAATTAGACGGTGCGCAAACATAGACACTTTTGTGTCTTGTGTCGGATACAAGCTACCAATGAATATTGGATTTCTATATAAACAGTATGAAATCAGCCACTCTCTGCGCAGACTTTGTGTCCAATTGCTTCCACTTGATTGGTACTTGGTGTGCCGTGTCGGCAACAAAAAATGTACGTTTGCGCAGCGCGTTATGGACACTGCAAAGTGTTTTAAGCACCAGGAATTAAAATAATGTAAAATACACGCGATAAAATCCGTTCATCATCATCAGCCAGAAGACGTCCACTGCTGAACATAGACCTCCCCCTTTAACCTCCACACTGAACTACAAAAATTCAAATTCAAATTAATTTTATTTCAGGCAACAAAACAACCCATACAATTCATTAAATAGATCATCAATAGATATAAAAATAAACTAAGGTTATAAATCAAATTCACAGTGACACAATACAATTCAAAATAATAAGTTAATAAGTAATGTCTAAATATTAATAATAGTTCAGTCAATTCACAGTTATAATCAATTAAATCAATACAAAAATACAATACAAAATGTCCATAGTCATACAATACAATGTCACCATAATTAGTATTTTCGCTTCGCCTACAGCCTGCCTTCTGCATCCACTGGATGCCCGCGGCTCTTACAATGTCATCGGTCCATCTAGTGAGAGGCCTACTCTGCGTCTTCCGATGTTCCGTTAAAAGTGTTTAATTTTAATGTGTAATAATTGCAATAACCTAAGAAATAATTTTGTATTTGATTTTCAGCCCCGGGCACCGGTCCGCTGCTGAACGTATCGGTGGTGGCAGACGGGCCCGACGAGGATACTGAAGAGGATGTGCTGATCGAGTGCCGAGCCGACGGCGTCGCACCCGCGCCTGATATACTGCTCAAAATCAATGGGTATAACCAATCTAGGACAGATAATAGCGGAACATTAGACCGTAGCTCGGAAATTTGCCTAATAACGGTAAAAGTTTAGATGGCACCGTAATTTGAGCGTGCTATAGGTTGTCTCGAACTTCCGTAAGCGCTGCAGTGGGAGAAATTTTTGCAAGTTCAGTTTGTGGTTGTCTGGTCAGGGTTCGATGGCCCCCTGCGCTTAAGGGCCCCGGCGCACGGCACCACCTAGCCCTCCGATAGCTACGCCACTGAATTTAGCATGATAGATAGATAGTTTCTATCATGCCACATTCTATCCTAACACTCCCATCTTTGTATATCCTCGAGGCAGCAACTTTTGTAAATGAACACACTAATTTATTCACATTTAACACAAACGCTTGTAGAAAAAACCAGATCGTGGGTCCAGAAACAAAACTAGAAATAGTCAGAAAAGGTCCTCAGTACATGATGTATCAAATATTCAACCATCTACCGAAAGCAATGAGACGAGACACATGAGCGAAAATTCAAAAATAAACTAAACTTTATTTTGAAGAAAAAAAGTTATTACACCATAGACGAATTTTTACAAGAAAAAAAACCTTTCAATCTCATGAATATTGTGTGAATATTATTCTTAGTGTAATTTTAAGTAGAATAAGTATAACCATTTACTGTTTGCAACACTCATAAACAGGGTATAATGTGTATCTAGTGCATTTTTCCTTTAAATGTTACAACGCTTTATATGGCAATGTAAATAAAATAAATAAATAGATTAACAATTTATTGTTCACACGATAAAACAACTTGATACTCATGTTTAATAATTCTCGAACTTTCCAGGGAAAAGTTCAACACGACTGAAGAGATACTAGGTCCTAACTCCGAGGGTTACTACGACGCGTTGGTCACCGCGACGCAGACCAAGGATGCCGTGGAAGGCGCTACGATCACCTGCGAACTGTTCTATACCGACCTTGGCATCACGCACGAGCCCTATATCGCTACTGAGCAGTACACGTCGGGTGAGTGTTAGCCTGATGCCGGTTGAAGTGGTGTGGAATGGCCTTGGTGTTATACTACAGCCGAATTCTGATAAAATTCAAATGAAAATGCTGATTAGGCGCCGCTTTATCGCTCGTTCCTTTTTTTATGTCATATGCAAACAAGCTAACGGGCCGCCTGATGGTAAACGATCATCGTCGCCTGTAGATACCCATAACACCAGGGCAACACGGATACGTTTTTTTTAATATAAATAATAGGCTTGCGCTTGACCGCTTGACGTTGCCGACCTTAGAAAACTGTTAACAGCCCTTTTGAGAACTCCAAGTTATAGTTACTCGGAAATATCGTCTGAAGAAAGCTCGATCGACACATTGCAGATGTGAGGGAAAAAGGATCGAGTAAAACGCACTTTCATTCGATTCCACTGATCTATGATATGTGGATGAGCTTTCAAGCGGGAAGCTAAGCTTTCTGTTTAGCTAGCTAAAATAATAAGCTAAAATCGGCTGTATGTAACACAAAATAGAGTATATGCTACTTCGGCGCAGAAATAGCGCGGTAGTGCCAAAGTATGTGAAGCTCAGTGAACCCTATACCGTGTGACAAACAGCCGGATTTACCGAGTCGAGTGTCGCCAACATTGGAGACTGGCAATCGACGAGAAAGAATTGCGACGTTACTTACGCATCGTTCACATTACAGACGCAGTTTTATGCGTTTATTTTTATTTTATTCTCGCCATTATTTCTATTGCTCTTAAGATCTTATTTGTTTATTGTTTAATGTTTTATCTCTCCAACACGTTGCGTATTTTGACAGTATTGTGCATATTGGCAAATATTTGTTTACTTTCACAGCAACCTTAGTGCCATTGAAATAAAGTGGAGAATAAAATAAACTCACGACGGTTTTCGCATAAAACACGTGCAAGTGCGCCTTCACGATACGTAAGGCAAGGGTCATAAGTATAATAATGATAAATGTAATCATTCCATTATAATTTGTAACACTAAATTAAAGTAAATCTAGTTTGTGACTCAAATCAACGCATGATCAAATAACAGCTTTTGCCTGAAGTGTAATTTATGTCACCATTTCTTATAGTAATTTTTGATATTGATTTTAAATAAGGTCAGGTTGAGAGAAGTAGTACCAAGCTCTTCCATCAAGAGACGAGGGCGGAAAACCCCATCGCAAACCCTATACTGTGTTGCAGATAGAAGAATTTTATATTACAAAAACTTCGAAAAGCCACTTGATGCCGTGTACAGACTAACTAGCAAACCGAACGAATGCGTTTCAGCATTACGTTAGCATTCGCTAGGTACAGTAAATACAGTACTCGGCATGCGAGGGTAAAAACGGAACCCTATTACTAAGCCTACGACGTCTGTCTGTCCATCTGTCCTACCTATTAACGGCGGTATCTTTCGAACTTAATAGATAGCCAGTTGAAATTTTCACCGAATATAATTATAATGTTCCTATAATGTTATAATAGAGAGAGAGAGAGAGAGATTGAGAGATAGATACGAAAATCTAATTTCGTTGTAGTGTGCGTATGCGCATGAAGATTGCATATGTTTCATAGTGATTTCGCAAGCCGAAGCCGCAAATTTAACACTAGCAAGTTGCGGCTTGGTGCGTGCATACTAGCTTTAGCTTTTGTGCCGTGGCGGATTAACAGAAAGTTTTCTAATATAGATTCAGTTATGTCTAAAACCAAGAGATACGCGGGGCCCGCGGAAAATTTACGTTATTAGCACAAACATTTGCTAGAATCTACTGTATCCTCTTGTTCACAAACATTCGATAAACAAGTCCATGCTGATTGCCTTTTCAACTTCTAGCTGACGAGAAGCGCCACGCGTGAAAACGACACAAAGCATTTTTTATTGTTTTGGATAAAACAGGCGTGTCTTTGAACGTTTGTAAATAAGACAATGTTGTATTTTCATATTAGCCGATATTAGCGGGGTAGTAGTTAATCCGCCACAGTATGCCGTTTGTTTGTACTAACGTTGGGTTGTGACGGTGGCGCAGGCGCACTGACGACTACCGAGGTGCCCGAGGAATCAACCGAGCCTATCATCACCCCGGACTCTTTGCAAAAACAAAGTAAGTCATTCAACAACGCCCACCAGCAACAGCAGTGCCGGATTTATATTTTTCTTAGCTATATAATAAGCACCATTCCGTCAGTATATCACTCCACGCAGATTGTCATCGTAGGAATTTGAGATCAAGGAAGATAGACTATGAGGAAAGACAATAGCGGAACATTAGAGCGTAGATCGGAAATTTGCCTATAATGGTATAAACTTAGATGGCACCGTAATTTTAGCGTGTACAAAAGGGTTCTACAAATGTTTTAAATGTTTATCGGGACTTATCACGTATTATTTAATACAGGTAAAAAATATGTACCTTTCGCTCGACGTTTCGACCATGTTACAATGGCCGTGGTCACGAGCTGACTGAAAACTGTGGGTGAGTCCGGCGAGAAGAGCGGGTGTTTTGTTCTCCTACCCTCACTTGATCTTGAAAAATCGCAGGGTTGTCACTACGACACACAACACTGACTGTATCGGTAAATGTCCTAGCGCCAAACAAATAGCAATGTAACGGCAACGGCGGTGTGTGTATGTAGCGGCAATGTGGTGTGTGTGTGTGTTTGTCGCGAAAGTTTAAAAATTACTATTGGTTCTACAAATAACAGTAGCGCTAGTATCGCAGTCAAGTTTCGCAACATTTCAAGAGAATAAAGAAAAGTGCCAGCTACTGGTATGGGTTACGCTTCTCTCGAAAGTTGACTGCGATACTAGCGCTACGGTAATTTGTAGAACCCTTTCATACTTTATCTGATTGCAGTGCTTACGGAAGTTCGAGACAACCTATAGCACGCTCAAATTACGGTTCCATCTAAGTTTATACCGTTTTTAGGCAAATTTCCGAGCTACGCTCTAATGTTCCGCTATTATATTTCCTCTTAGTGTCTATCTTCCTTGTTGAGATACACGTGTTAGAATCAAGATTCTTACTTAGATATTTATCTACATTATATCTACAATAATTGTTGAAGATAGAATGTAACTTAAACTCTAATCTGTGACCCAATCGCCAAATAAACTTTGCTTTATTATGCTTTATATGTTCAATATACTTATTTAAATAGTTAACACAATTAAACAATTATATTTATGATAGTTTTATGACTATAAAACATCATTTCTAACACACGCGGCCGAATATTCGTCGCCCTCATGGTAAATCCGGCACTGCCACCGAGATACACTTTACAAAAATGGATAAACATTACACTCTTACCTACATAATCAATAAAAGGTTTTTAAATACATCTTTTATTTTATTTTAATGTCTAATTATTCTGTATACAAACGATAATGTTGATTTGTTAACAGCAGTTTCTTTGACCAATTAGTCACCAACAAAACTTTATCACACATTTCCAAAATTTCAATAAATTATATACTTATTTAATTTCTTAGTGTAAGCATTGTGTATATGTGTAGTATACAGTTGACATCAATGATAGCTAGTTTTATTGTATTTTATACCTAATCTGTATATAACGAGTGAACTAATGCTGGTGTTTATGTTACTAATAAAGTTTAAAGAGTGAACAATTTTAAAGTTTTAACATGCATGCATGGTCTGATCATAAAAATTATCGTCCATTATCTAAAGACATAAATACCTACCTACTCATCCTAGAAATATGCTATGTGAATAAGATTTGGTTCTAAAATATTTGACAACAATTTTATAAGCTAAAAAATATGAAAAAATAGTTCTGTGTAAAACTACAATTCATAAGCTGCTTTATACAATATGTCCATGGTTTAATTCCTTTTAAAACTCCGGCTTGGGCATGTCCCCATACCACCATTGATCGCAACGAATATTAAGCCCTTTGTTTGGTTTTAATGAGATTTACCCAGCCAATAAGACAAGGTTCGGGCATATAAGAATTTTGACGTTTCAATGAAAGTTGAGATTGGCCACCAATTATAACTCCTATTATTCTGTATTACAGGTGACGACAGCACTGTTAGCCGCGCTTCCTGGGCCCTGCTGTTCGCCTTAAGCCTCCTCACTCAAGTACCTTCTTTACTTTGATTCTTCAATGTGATACTAATGTAATGTGTAGAGTTTTGTCTAAGTGTTGGTTTTACTTTTACGTTGTGGATGTTTAATAAATGTTTTTAATTAAATCTGTTTTTTTTTCAACGTTTGGATAGTTAAGTTGCACCAACAGCTATAAAAAAAAATATTTTTTTTTTTTTTTTTTTTTTAATCTTTATTTAAGAAATTTGTCGTTGCCGACAATGGCATTCTAATAACTAGCAAACTATACAATATGTAACTAAATTTAAATAAGAAATTAAACTAATATTAAAAGAGAACATACCTTAAAGTCTACTTAGCTTATACAGTAACCTGGCTCTATCCGATAATGGATAAGCCAGGATACTGTTACATTCTCCAACCTTCCAAGGATCGATGTGAAGGGTTCTTGTCCAGTATACTTACTCGTACATACATTATTATTAATTACTTAAATCATTATTTTGTTGAATTATATATGAAAAAAAACTTACATACATAAACTAACCATATCAACAAGTGCATAATGCAATCAATCAGTAATTTATTGGGAACATAATAACGGTACATTTTATATATTTAAGCGTCTGTATCCCGAACTAGTTTGCACTGTATTTCGGAATCCAGCAATGTTTATTATAATACTAAGTGATTTTAAGTACATTCTAATAGGCCACATTCTAAATCAGTGCGGTGTGTGTAGCACACACATACCTAGCACATTGAAAAGAGATTTATTAATAATTTAGATTTTTGCCTACGTGTATATTATGGGGTGAGTGTGCGGAGGAAGTAGTTTGCTTGCGTGTGTGTTGTGATGAAAAGAGTTGAAGGGGTGTGTTCAAACAATCTTACCTATTCTTTGTTCGTAGGTTTCAACACTTGCTTATATGAAGGATAAACATAACTAGACCAACGGTGAAGTACGATGTCGAGGATATGCTTCCAACATTGACATGATTACCTGAAAAAAAACTTGACACTGAAAACTACGCACGCGCGTGATGCTACTGGAATGAGTATAAATCGGAATGCCATATTGTAAGGTGGTTAGGGTAGATATTCGCTTGCGGGAAACGCGGCTTTGGAATGGCAACTTAAGGTAAGCGTCTACATCTCACGCTTCGGACGGAACGCATCAAATGAATTTTAGATTTCTCTGTACTTAGTTGTGTGAGCGATGTGCGTGAACAAATTGTTCGACTACCCAGTCTAACAAATTGGTATATTTTTGTCCAAACAGTTCGATCATTTAACTACTAGTCGGACAGAATGGAATAAACGGGTTGCATAATATGCATAAGATTGCAAAGTGCATATTATGCACTTTATTAACTTAACTAGCGGTCCGCCCCAGCTTCGCACGGGTATAGATTATAGCCTATGTCACCCGGAGATAGTGTAGCTTCCCGTCAGTGAAAGAATTTTTCAAATCGGTTCAGTAGTTTCGGAGCCTATTCAATGCAAACAAACAAACAAACAATCAAATGTTTTCTCTTTATAATATAAGTATGTATAGATTAACAGGAGAGTTGGCCGTCAAACGCCGTCCGAGTCTACTGATATCGTATGCTGGCGCGTTTTTACACAATATGAGTAGCACCCGAGCGCACTAGTATCGTGTAAACCCAACTTGAAAGATATTACAAGCAATAGTTACCGAAATGGAGGTACTTGTTGGTGATGGCGGTGTAGTCGACCTGCGGCAGGTGCAGGCGGCAGGCGAGGTCTGCGCGCGGCTGCAGCTGCGCGCGGGGCAGCGCCGCCGCAGCCCGAGCCTCGAAGTACGCGCCCTCGCGCCACGTGCGCTGGACCTGCTGCGCTATTGGAACCCTGCAAATTTAATAAAACACTCATTTTCCGCTCTGGGGGTCTAGACAAGAGCCACTTTCTGTTAGCGTTCACGCCTGCGGAATGATGAAATTGGATGAAAATGACGTTCACAATGACATTAGCTTGAGAGAAATTATCTCAAGCTAATGTCATTTTCATACAATTTCACCTTTCCGCAGGCGTTAACGCTAACAGAAAGTGGCTCTTGTCTAGATCCCCTGGTGGGTGGGCTACCACAACCTCTAAAAACATTTTTATAATAATATGACATTGAGCTTTGTCTCGCTCTCTCGACAAAGGAGAGAGCAAGACAAAATCCAATGGTAAATGCTCTGGCATACTAAATATTTCCCGAGTATATTTTTCAATTTTACAGGCTTTGAGCGATATGCTATGCTGACCGAGCGGTAGCATGCGCGCTTAATAATCTGACGTCACCCAGTTAGATCCTCGGCCCTGCACCAATGACTTTTTAGTACTAAAACAAATTATGAGCAATTTCGATGCCGCTCAAAAACGGTGAAGGTAAACATCGTGAGGAAACTTGTTCATCTAAAAACCTCAGAAGTTCAAAGACATGCACTGGGCCAGCATAGTGGAATTCGGCCCATCCTCTCAATCTAAGAGAAAGGCCCGTGTTCCAGCAGTGGCAACAACATAGACTGATATTTAGTTTTACATAGTTGTGTTTAACTTATTGGGTTTAGTACCTGGGCTCGGTATTGAAAACCTTATCTAAATACAAAATTTCATCCAAATCTTTAGAGCCGTTTCCGAGATACACAAAATAAATTTATATACTGGTTACCTACAGATGGTGCATCTTACTTGTTATATTCAATGGTCAAGTCCGGTTGGGGATGCAGATGCTTTGCGGTGCACTTAATATCGACTACATCTGATTCGAGGGGTGAACTAAAAGTAAGCTCGAAATCTTGTTCTGGACCTGTGAACAAAAATTATCACTAAGTGATTTTTCTTGAAAATCGAAGTTACATATACCTATTTGAAAACTATAAGGCGGTCAAGGTTTTTTGAACAAAACTGACACCCTTCGCACGTTTTTAATTTTATTTGAATGCCTCTACTTATAACAATACTAGTTGAATCCTCCTGGCTCCTGGCAAGGGATAGATAGCCCGTTGGTCTAGTTGGTAGTGAACCTGCCTTCTGCGCTGGGGGACTTGGGTTCGTTTACCACCTAGAACAAACATTTATGTGATGAACATTTGTGTTTGTTCTATATCTGGGTGTTAATATTTAATTAAGTATGTATTTAAAAATATATTTGTATGTATGTCAGTCTCTGGCAGCCATATTACAAGCTTTGCTTAGTTTGGGGTCAGGTGGCCGTGTGTGCAAAAATGTCCCGAATATATTTTATTTTATTTATTTAAACCGTAAATCCGTGGCTGGCGCCTCTAATAGATTCTTGATAACTCTGCGCCAATTGTACTGTATGGAATTGGATACGTATTTTACGTAGCGAAAATTCTTACTTCGCCCATTGATTAATTATGTATCTAGCCTAAAGCAACTTCTTGTTTGCAGATTGTTAAACTGACGTATTTGCTTATATAATTCCGGCCCGTACCGGTTTGTAAAACACTGTTTTAAACTATCACGGTTGTACACTAAAGTTTTATGATTATTTACGGGATATTTACCGTGGTAAGGGTGTGGTTCCCGTGAACATGGTGCATGTAACTGCGCCGAAATATCGGGAGCTCATTACACTCAGGTAAATATCCTCTAAGAAATCATATAACTTTAGTGAACAACCGTGATAGTTTATAACACTGGACTCACTAAATACTGTCATGGAACTGGTAGCGCGCGCCTCACGGCCACGACTGCGGACGACGCACGTGTAGTCGCCGCTCAGCTCCGGCGATAGCTCCACGATACGCAACGAACGCTTCTCCTCACTACCTAAAAAACAACCAGTATCTAATGTAAGGGGCCGTCCATTAAACACGTGATGTTTTTTAACCCCTCCCCCCTCCATCTTGGTGAGGTTTAAGACTTATGTTTGTGTATTGATTGTGATATTTCGTGATTTTTACTAAACCCCCCTCCCCCCTTTCAAATCTCACGTGATTAATGGACGGTCCCTAAGGCCAGGTGGTTTAGCAACATTGATTGGGAAAAAATATCAGCTGTTCCATACATTTTGATGAGTGTGAATGACCGATTTCTATGAAACACTTGATATTTTCTTTAGCGATTTCCGAGTTGGTCCCATAGATAGTAAAAGTTGTTCATAGTACTGTGAGCCCCTTTCGGCTTAGTGCACCCTTTCCGCGTAACCCAGTGTATTTTAACAAATTTTATCAGGACCGGGACTGTTCATTAATCACGTGAGGCTTGAAAGGGGGGGGAGGGGTTTAGCAATAATCACGAAATATCACAATCAATAGTCTATAACCTCACCAAGGGGGAGGGGCTTAAAAAATGCAAAAAAAAATCACTTGATTAATGGACGGTCCCATAGTCGATGTAAAAATATACGAAATTTACTAACAATTAGTGTGATTGGAGTACTTAGTAATACAAAATATTTAGTTATTGTTGTTACGCTTACTTGTAATTTTATGGTTCAAGTCAAGTCGACCAGCAAGAAGCTCGCTGACTTTCGGCTCAGCACCTCGTCTCCACTCGTAGACCTGCGTTCCGTTGTACAGCCAAATCACGGTGACGTCATCCCCTACGCTGGAGTACTCACACTCTAGCACTACCTCTGCACAATCACTCGCCACAATTGCAGGCACCACGAGCTTATCTATCTTCACAGCATTCAAGATATCTGCAGACAAATAAAAAGTAAATTTAAACCCAATTTCTTCAAAATAGAAAAGCGCAAGAACGCATAAAAATCAAATTAAATTATACTCACTTGTAAGAATTAAAAGTGTATTTGCAACTGGTTCTAAATGAGTATTTGACATCATTTTAAAACACGAGTCTACACTCTGCAATTTAACAAACTTGCCAGCGATGCGTGCGATCGGCTTAGGAACTTTCTTGCTTGGTATGTCTTTGATAGCGAGAGTATATTGACCATACATTTCCGCAGCGCAGCAAAAATAGGAAGGTACTTATATTAAACTATCATGATTTAATATGTATTACAGTGCAGTTAAAAATTAAATTATTTTGTAATTAAAGTTCTCGACAGAGTTCCCAACGCGAGAATTTGCTAAAAAAAACATGAACTCGGCAGTGGATGCCGATCACGTGATCTGCATTCACCCGGCAAGATGAGCGTAGATCGTCACTCAATGACAGCCCAAAGAAAGCCCGACAAACCCAAACCCCTGGACGGCGCGAACGAGGTGACGTACAGATGTTCGCGTCTATTCCCTCTCGATTGACCGAACTTGGCGGAGGATAGTAATGCGTGCAAAGAAATTGGGGACGCCTTAGCCCAGAAGTGGGAAGAGACAGGCAATTTTTTTTTTAAATTAAAATTACTTGTATATAAATATTGTTACAATTTGAATGATAAATAAAAATACATGATAAATATTACGTAAGTATAATTGGTACTAGTCATGGATAATAAAAAAAATACTAAATATTACTTATTCAAATTATAAAATTACATGTGGTCAAACTATTTCATAGCTGTTGATATATTCATCTAAAACCTCCTTTTACTGGCTCAAGGAGACCAACACCATCATCACATCAGTCCTTTGGGCCATTGTGCATGCGTTTTTAAATATGTGTATGATTTATATTTTATAATTATTTATTTGTGCAAATAAATTATCTTATTTTTATCTGTATACATTATGACTTGTCAAGTTATTCCTGGATGGGGCCAGTAATGCCAGTATAAATTCACTAAAACATTTCTATCAACGACGATATCTTTAACATATAAAATCGTATGGAATTGAGAACCTCCCTTTTTTAGTAGGTAAATGGGCTCCACTGGCATATATGGGTCAGTTATTGACGGATATTTAAAACAACATTTTGTGGGTTCAGTTGCATGAAATATTCAGTAGGAGCGGCTTCGTGGGATCTGATGAGAGTTACCCATAAAAAGGGGTTCTAAAATGCTAAAACAATCATCATAAAGGATTCCATTCTGACAGAAAATAATTAAACGTGATGTATAAATAATATTCTAACTTTTTAGATTTCAGCAGCAATTTTACTAATTAATGACAATACATTTATATAAAACTAAGCTACCTCTATTTTTTTTCTTTGGGGTGATAAAATTGTTCCGTACAAAGTAAATAATACTTACATTACACTATTCTTAACTAAATATTTTACACAAGTTCATTTCATCTATTTTGATGAGTGCACTAATTTCTAAAGTCATTATACATAAATTCTACTTAGCTGCTTTTATAGTACTTGTCTTTGAATGGCATGTTTATAATTTTTTGGCAAGCGAGGTATGTAAAAAAGTCAAGGGTGGGGTCTCTATTGACTTATTATTTTCTAACTATGTACTTAATACATTAACCACTTACTTGTAAATTTTACAACTAGTTTTTTGGGGTCATTTTCTTCAGCTATGCCAAATTCAAAGTTTATTCTCTAAATGTCCACCGTTTGCAAAAAGTCCACTTATCAAAATGTTATCCTATATGGCATTATGTATATACTTATAATGAACAGGAAGGATCTATTACCACACACTTATTAAGATCACCTCTCTGCAGGGTTACACAGAATAGTGATACTAAGCCGAAAGGAGGTCATTTCATTGAACTTATCATTATAAACAAGTTATACTATGGAATCAATCCTAAATTGTGAATAAATTTATCAGTTGTTCCATACCTTTAGTCAAAGGTCGTTGACATTTTTTCCACGGATCAGCTGGTTTGCGGATTTCTTCATTTATTTATTACTTCAGTAGTAAAAGTTGTTCATAATAAGTACAATGACCAATAAGGCTAGTATTACTCCATAAATGATGGATCTAACCCTTTCCACACTCAAATCTCTATATATCATACAAGGTGATTCATAAAGTGTATGCTATGCTGGACGGTATTGTTATACTCATCATACAGAACCACTTACTAATTAGAAACAATGCTAAAATTGCGTAATAAAATTAGCAGTTTCATAGAAAAAGGTCATTGACTTAACAAAATGCGGTCTCATAGTAAAAGTTGTTCAAAATGATGAGTACAACCTTTCGGCTTAGCATTTCCTTTCCTACTGACCTTATATAACGTATCAGATGCAGATTCATCCTGAAAATCATTTTCACAATATTTTAAATATATGTTAAGAGAGCATCTAAACATACAATAACTGAATATAACATGGGCTAAGTCTTTGGCAAGTAAATTTTGGGAAGTAGTACATGCCATTTATATTATGAATAGATTATGTATGTACATAAATATACTGAATTATTTCTTGTACAGTTGTGCTAAAAAAATATAAAAAAAATACTTCATATTCTGTAAAATTAATAAAAATAAATTATTGCTTCTGACCACTTTAGTAGATATTATTGTTTTTCAAATAAAAAATTCAACGGGATCCGTTCAAGTTGAAAATTTCATGTGTAAACACAATAATGAGCAACTTAAGATTTTACATTATTCATAACTGTGTGGCTAAAATATATTTTGGACCACCTAAGATGCTTACAACAATATGCATATTCTGAATTTATGCCTTTTCGATTCATTTCCATGAACACTAAACGCAATTTGACGCTTAATGTACCTGCTTATATCTATTTGATTTCTTGATTTGTCACAGTAAACATAAAGCTAACATAAGTTACATAAGATAATATCTTGAACATACTTTTATTACAGTCCGGCTGCTGAAAAATGCGTCCATCGGCTGCAATAACATTTAAAAAATTCAAATAAAACATTTTATTATAATATTCTACTGTACTATATTGGCTACCTGGCCTACCAGCTACAATCTTACATTCAAAAATCTAGAAAAAGTGATCAGCATTTGTGACAGCATTTTACAATGTTATGGCAACTGTCAGATGCATTCTTTCAGCGACCCTACTTTAATTTAGCACATTTACCATTTATGGTAATAATAGCACGAGTACCCTAAAGTAGCATCATTGGCAATTCTATCCTAAGCCTAACAATAACGGATTAATTCTATAACGGTATACATAATTATTTGGTAAGATACCACTTTGGCAATTGAATGTTATGGAAAACTTTGAGGAACCATAATATATTGATTTACATTAAAAGGTTTCATAACACTGAAAGCAATAGTGAACAACGCAGTACATAACCGTGGCGGGCCCGAGCTGTGACCCCTACGAGGCACGATTTTAATACATTACGAAAATTATATATGAAGGCGTAGGTTGATAATGTTGTATAATGTAATACAACTTATATAAGAAATTATTTTTATAATATCATGCCTTGCCTGTTTATTCATACAGATATCCAATAACTCAGTCATAGGGAAAAAGTTCTGGTGCCAGACTACAGAGCTTTTGATGTGTACAATTTATACACAAAATGAAATATTACACTAGTTAGGCAAAAATATGGCATTCTCATTACAAAATTATCTTACATATTACATTGTTTCCATCTCAACTCTCAATGCTTTAGTTAAATTGGCTTATTTTTACCCAACTGCCCAAGAAGTGGAGTAATGTTTTTCGAGTGTATGTTTGCATGTATTTATATATTACTTCTTATAGCGTAAACGGATTGACCGATTTAGATGTATGAGGTGTCGTTAAATTTGTCTTCATGCCCAGAGTTATAGGTTACCTTTTGCAGTTGGGTTCTTTGTTTTTCTTTTAATAATATATTTGTTAGCAGGTGATGTTATGTGCCTTCAGACTGTAAATGCCATGGCCGACGCAATGTAAAACATAGGCAGAGAGACAAATCAGCTTGTCTACTACTTGATAACTATGATACTCTTCATGTCATCTCTCTTTCACTATATTTTACACATTATAAGAATGTTTTATTTTTATCTGCACTGCCCGGGCTGCTGCAGACCAAGTTGCAAGAGTTGTGACGAGTTTTGCGGGAGCCATCGCATGCAGCATCAACATCAGTCCCAGCAGCCACTGAAGTTAGGGCCACAGTTTTGTCAAAATCAATAGTGGTATACCCCAATTTTGCAGGTGGAGAATTAGCATTTGTTGAAGGTGGTCTCTCCACACTAGTTTGAGACACGAGTCTCCCGCGAGCTTGAGATATAACTGATATGACGCTTTCAGTCTTAGAACTGCAGCTGCCTGTCTGGTTTTCAGGAGAAGCAAGTTCGCGGGACATTTTTGTTTTCTTTTTCTTTGAATCAATGTCTAAAATTGCATAATTTACTTCTAGATCTTCTATCGGGGACATGGATGCAAATGTGTCTGATTCAAAAAACTTCTGATTGTGATCTGATGGTGAAGAGAAGCTGAGGTTTTGTCTCCCCTTTTTCACACTTTCTCTGAGTTCACCAAGAGCTAGATTTGCATATGAATTGATCTCTTGTTTTGCAATAGTTAAATTGCAATACTCTGCTTGATTCGGTGTTTGTGGAGTGGTAGAAGGTATTTCATTTCTGTTAATTTCTATATGCTTATCATTAGGCCCTATATTCATGTATAGTCTGGCAGATTCTTGCTGCTCTAAACTGAGTTGTGCATAATGTTCACTGGAATTGCTTAAGGTGGGAGATAATGGACTCTTTGTTTGTTCGGTAATAATGCTCTCATTAACATATCTGCTCTCCAGAAATCGAGTTTCATCTTCAATGTCTCTCATAGTGTTTATAGCAGCTTCTTGTTTTAATGTATTTCTGAGAATAGCCAGGTCTCGGTTCAAATCATTAGAGTATTCATGTCTCGGATCAGTCGATGTTTCTGGTTGTGTGTTGTTATTATGCTCTCTTTTGAAGTCTCTCAGTTGATACACATTAGTGACATGATTAGAATGGTTTTGGTTCCTTGGGTACAAAGGCATCACTTCCAATATATCAACATTAGAAGGAGACCTAGGTGACTGATTCATATGTCTTTGGGCTCCACCATTGTTCACCATAGCAGCGAGGTTAGTTATGACTGGCCTCAAAGTATCCGTCAGTGGCTGACCATTATCTACAGATGATCTATGAACAACACTGGCTTGTAAGGTTTGCCTGCCTTGTGGAGATGGTGTTAATCTCGAAACAGGGTATGGGACTGAATCGTGGATCTCATTTCTTATCTGAATCTGTTGTTGCAATTGAAGGAACAATACAGATGCTCTTCTACAACGAAATCCATAAATTCCTTCACCTGTATCACATCTTCTTCCTGAAATCGAGGATTTACTCATTATATTTACACTATAATTAAAGCCTATTCATATTATATCTTCTAAAATGCCAGTAAACATAAACTACCTGATTCAAAGCTAAATATTTCGCCTTCAAATCCATATCTTCTAAGAGAATGCAAAGGCCATACTGTAGTTTCCCTGCCTTCTCTGTATAGCACAATAGTAGACTCTGTTATCTCCAACTGTCCAGAACATAGTTCTAACCCATTCTCATTAATGTTTATAACACGAAATACATTGGGATGAACATCTGAAGACTCATTTCTACTGTGTAAGCACCCCATTACATGACCAAGGAATTTTCGGCTATTAAAAATAAGAAATCTACAAATGTTTGGTAAAATATTTTTGGTAGAACATAGAGCTCATTTTATAGCTTGAATCACTGATTTTCACGCGTACTTGTAGTTTTATATTAATTTATGAATAACAATACAAAATTTTGATATAAATTAAAAACTCAATCAAACAAACAAAAACTTATGATTATGACATTTCTGAAATCAGATTTCTGATTTTGACAATTATTGACAGCCGACAGTCGTCTGCAACTTTTTCACCTATTCTAGCTTTGCGCTTCGCGCTTTGATTCAAAGGCTTCGCGTTATTGGCACATTTGCCTTGAAAGTCGTTAGACAAGAAAGTTTTCCCTACATTATTCCGTCTCTAGAAAATTATTTTTAATGCAGAATAGCAAGAAAAAAAACTTACTAAATCGGTTTTTATTCAAAAGACCGATTTTTATAGATTTTTAGCCACAACTGTTTTTTAAGGTTTTCTTCAAACATAATAAATTGTTTTGATTGGGGTTTTGGCGCGAACGTGGAAAAAAACGTAAAAAAAAAAAACATCGTATATTTTCCTAAACTTGTGTATTTTCGAGTGTTAATGTGTAATAATGGTGGATTATTATTTATTAAGTGCTTGTAAACGTGCTCGAGTGTCGGCAAGTGATATAACGAGGTGAAACATGTATTTTTGTGTTGTTTCCAAAACTCCATAGAATCAACTTGTAAAGCCTTCACCACTTTACTGGAACATGACTTTAACTTGACCGTGACTTTCTTTGCTTGACTCTGACTATGACTATGACTGGTATGACTTGTTTGACGCTATTGAATACAATGTAAACTTGATTAATATTACGACTGAAGGACTTTGTATCCAAGACCATGACAAAAATTTACAAAAAAAATAATGTTTTGATTGTTTTGATAAGGTTTTGATTTTTATTTTCATTTTATTTGCCATTTGCCATTTTCAACCAATCACATTTTTCTGTATAAACTTTTCTAATAAGTTTATTATTATATTCTTCATAATATAGATAGATATAACGATATAATGTTGCGAATTCCAACTATATTCAAATAAGTACTGCATAAAGCTTATGAAGCAGCACAAAATGCAGTGTTATAGCTAATTTGAAACACTGCCCATTGTCTTCATTGAACATCCGACATAAAATAAATAATGTCTTGCCAAGTAGAGCAAATAGCTGACTGCGGTGATATTTCCAGTCTCGCGAGAGCTCTGTTTATCCCTGAGAAAGAAGGTGAGTTTATTGCAAAGAAATTTAACTTATTTATTCAAATATTTATACACAGCTGTTCAGCCAAATAAAAAAGTTCAGTGATTGTTTTAGTGGTGCTAGCAGGTGTTGTGGATTCTATTGTACTATTACTAAATTTGACAGGTCTGTTCCGCTTACCTAACTACATGAACATAAATAATTTCCAGACATAAATTGGCTGTCTCAATGTAGTCTGTCACTTTCATCGTGTGGAAGCTTACTGGCTGTGGGATATAGAAACCGACTCTGTATACTAGCCTCCCAGTGGATCAGTTCCACAGACAGCAACTCATTCCTCATCTCATGGAGTGGCAGCCTGCCTTCCGAGATCACTGTGATATTGACACTGTCTATCTGCCCTTCCCAACAGTCATCACAGGTATTTACTTTCAATATTAACTACACTACAAGCTCAATAACCTGATGGGAATATTTTTTTATTGTATAATAGCTGTGCCCTGCGGTTTCATCTACCTAACAATCCTTCAGGAACAGTATTTGCACGTAAAAAAAATCATATCAAATAATTTTGTTATGCTCTGCTCCAGCTAATTTCTACGCAAAAAGATAAACACATCAATCCATTGATAATCTGCTGCGTGAAAGGACAAATAAACTAATAAACACACTTACACATTTATAATATTATTACCAATATTTTTTTTTCCAATATCTCAGTCACATTCTGGTAAGTGATAATGTGGTTGATAAATGATGAAACATAGGCATAGAAATAACTATTTACTCCAACCTTGAAGAGACCAGATTGTATCACACCTATATTTCATAAAGTTTTCTTAGCTCCATCAAGCTCAAATGATGCTTATTTCATGTTGCTTCTGAACAAATACTTCATCATCATCATCATCAGCCAGAAGACGTCCACTGCTGAACATAGGCCTCTCCCGTTTAACCTCCACACTGAACGAATACTTATTACTTAAAAAATAAAAATACTAATGACTTAATTAAAAAGACTACTTAGTTGCACCCGCAATTTCAAATCCCCCCCGAAATGTCTTAGCCAACCCACCATTTTATACATAGGTACTATTTACTAACATATTGCTATTTTTATGCACTAGTGCACAAGATGAGATATGCGTATGATAGTGGCAATAATTTTTTTACCGACTTCAAAAAATTAGGGGTTCTCTATTCGTTTTTTTTATCGTTACTTCAGAACTCTGTCATTTATAAACCTATTACCATTTATATATTATAGTCCCATAGAAATTTCTACAAAATCGGTACAGTATTGTTTGGTTTTTTAACTGGAAAAAAAAATGTCATCCAGATAAAAAACCCATAATAATTTTTGTTGATAAGTTCTATTTTATTGTATACTATAGTGGATTAAGAGCTACAATCTTACATTCAAAAAGTTATTAAAAGTGATCAGATTTTACTGATTTTGTTCAGGTTTTTTTACTGTTATGGCAACTGTCAGAAGCATTCTTGCAGCAGCCGCAATTGCCGCAACTTAACACACATTGCCACAAGTCAATGCATTGTATTTATAATACTAGTATGACAATCAGTGTATGAATGAATAACTTTATGCGTAAAACCTGTGCCAAAGTACTCTGAAATGTAGCATAGGATAAAAAATAAGGTGCTGGATTACCTTACCAAGTGTTGACAGTACTGTAATAAAGTAACCTACGGAAAAGCATATTAAATGTTTATTACTGTGGTTTCAGAATGGCCCAGATTGGTTTTGTATTATAGTAGGATTTAAAAATGGACATGTAGGCTTCTATACCAACACTGGGCATCTACTTCTGCTTGAGAAGCTGGACGACAAACCTGTGATGAAGCTGTCTTGCCACACTGGAACGTATGGAACACTGCCAGATGACATCCATGTACTGTTCCAAACTTGTGAATGCATTATATCAGGATCAAGCTTGTTTCAAACACTAAGGAATGCTAAAGCTCAGTTAGCAAAAGGTAATATTTTTGACAAAGCACACAATTGCAAAAGGGCCAGTTTGAAGCGGTCTGCATCCAGCGTTTCCCTGCGGTCTCTTTTAGGTCATCTGTCCATCTTGGGTGGCTTCTTCCAACTGGCCCTTTTGGATATCGATGGGGGAGGCGAATGACTAGCAGTGGACGAACTATAGCTAAAATGATGATGACACAATTGTTGATTGCAAATGACAGGCAACAGAATCACGAGAGCACCAAATAGATAATCGTGAACTCGTTGAATTTAATATTATTAACTAATCAGCTGTTGCCTGCAACTTCATATGCGTAGACTTTCATATCAACAATTAACTCCCTTTTCCTCCTAATTCGCCTCTGTCTTAGGGCAAGTCTACACTTTCAAAATTCCGTTACATAATATACAGGGTTACTCGGAAAGGGTGTACTAAGCCGAAAGGGGTCCATAATATCCATCATTATGAACAGCTTTTACTATGGAACCAACCCTGAAATCGCGTAAAAATGTCAGCTGTTCCATAGAAAACGGTCAATCATCATCTTCATCGGCCTGTATCGACCCACTACTAGGTATAGGTATCCTCTCCCTTGCGCCATTGATCTCTTTCTCAGGCCAATCTCATCCACGTATGACCACAATGAGTCTGATGTTGTCGACATGTCGACCCATCGAGCTGATCGTCTTTACACTCGGCAAAATGTATAGACCTAGCTGATTTTATCTATGCTGATAAAAAAAATATTACAATATCAGTGTTGGTCCCATGGTAGAAAATTTTCATGAGTGTAACAGAGGGCTTTTGGCTTAGTACACCCTTTCCGCATAACCCCGTATAGATTCCGTCATTTTACAGTTCAAGCAGGTATCCAAGATGATTACTCCGTTGACAGCCGCAACATCAGTATAAGAAAATGGACTTTTACTGAACAGGAGGTGATCAATGATGCAGCGGTGGTGGGACTTGAACTAAAGAATACCTTTGATCACCTATTGGCTGCCTCGACGTATGGAGGATATGAGATATGGTATGACAGACAGACACACAGGCACACACATTTAATTTATAACACTCCTCTGTTTACGCAGCGGGTTAAAAAACTCGTAAATTAAAATTGTAAGAGTTAATACTCCATACCACTCTACTCGAAGGCTCGACTTCAGCTCAAATCCAATTTTTCTATGCGATCTACGTCTACGAAGAGATACGCACGTGTCTGTGCCCGCCCAAGAACTAAATAATGTGAGCGACAAATGATAAAACTCAAGATAACTCGAGAAATATTTTAAATAAAAATAATTGACAATAAATTAAATCTCATAAATGGAATGAGAAAAAACGAATTGTTAAGACATTCTAGATTCGGAGAAAAAACTATGAACGTGTTTTAGAAGGCATGTTTTCGCTGTATTATTCTATCGAGAAAAGAATCATGAATCATGTTTCTAAAATTACATTAAACTTATTTATACCCCTAACTATCTATACTCAAAATATGAATTTGGTACTGTTTGCCACAACCGAGTAAGTAGATGCAACGCATCCTTAGTTGACGCTTAATAAAATAATCAAATCTTAATTTTACAAATTGAAGAAGCTGATATCATTCTAACAGTGTTCACTTCTTTGCAGGTACCGTTCTGTGCCGCCAGTGAACACACTGATTATCGGTGCAGGGTCGAAACCCTACGTGGGCTTCCACTACGCGCTGGAGGGCGGTACTGCGCCCCCGCTACAAGATGTCGCTAGGGCAGTCGCGCATAAAATCAAATCTGCTTTGCCGTAAGTATTGACTCTACAAGAACATCTTTTTAATTTACATACATAGACTAGCCTCGTCGCGTCTAGTCTCATTCAATGCAGAATTCAATGCCCTACAACTTTTACACAAACCATGTTTCGATATTGAGTCTTTGACGAGATATTATCGTATAACCTCAAAAACACCCCTTCTGGGGGAGACCCCTCCCAAATGCCACCAATTATGCCCACCAATTATGCACAACTCCCCCGAGGAGGAAAACTTAGGGTAGTCATATTGGGCTATAAATGATGCCATTAAAACAATAAAACCTTTTGTAGCAATTAAATCCGATTCGTTAATTTCTTTGGTCTAATCTAATTCTAATGGCCTATATGACCTGAAAAGACGTAAAAATATTTTTTTTTTGTTTATTTGTTATCTCCATGGTATAAATATGCTATCAATGCTATTTCGTAATATCTCGCATCTTTCCTCCATTGTGCAGTGGGTGGTTGGGAGGCGGCGGCAGTACTGAAGGCGGTGCGGCCAGCAGCGAGCCGGCGGCGCGCGCCGAGCCACTGGTCATGCGGTGCGGGCTGGCGGACCCGCAGCGTGCCGGCGCGGCCGCCGCCGTCTCGCCCGACCGCCGCCTCGCCGCCGTTACAGACTCGTACGGCCGCGTGGCCGTGCTGGACCTGCACAGAGGACACCTTATTCGACTCATTAAAGGCTGCAGGGACGCTCAATGCGCCTTCGTCCAGGTACAGACAGACCTTTTTTGCGATTCGACGAGATCACGAGACGTGTATAGTATATTGTGATACAGCACGAAAAAAATATTTATGTGAACGAGCTGTCGTATGGGTTTACCATAGCGGTTCCTTCCCTTAGAAATTTCGATTTGAAATTGAAATTTCTTCGATCTCGGTGAATGAAGTCCGTAAAGATTAGCAAAGCATTGATTATGCCCCCGAGTATTGAACGTAAATGTAGGCAGCGGTGACCATTTACCATAAGGTGACATGACGATTGTTTGCCACTTTGTTTAAAAATACATAAGTCATGGAGTTCATTATGTAAATTCTTACGAAAATATACTGCGCCCATCATGTTCAATTATTAGAATGTCAACTGAAATGATCTGAGTAACTATCTGCTTACTTAATACATTTTCAGATTTTTGAAGCTGAAGACAAGAAACAGCAGCTGTCCACTATTAAAGACGTAAAACGCGCAATGTTTCTCATAATCTACAATCCTAAAAAAGGTTTAATCGACATTAGATTGATGCAGAGAGGAAACAGAGTGGCCGTTTTCACAGCTACCAAAAATGGCCAGCTCTTATACAATACTTGCGGCTTAGTTGGAGCGGAAAAAAAATATACCACTAAAAAGTTAAACCTCCCAGAGATTCAATGTGTACTAATCGATCCGGATGGCCGGCTTAAAAAATTTCACATACCGTTTTTCTATGCATTGGAAGGTGAACATTCCCAGAAATCGAAAGATCTGCAAACTCTAAGAGAGTTTCGCGATGGGATAAAAAAAACGATGTCTTTCACTGACGAAAACTGCGCAGAGCTACTGCAAATAGCAGCTGAAATAAAAACCTTCGATATAAAGAAACACTGTATAGAACTGTTGGTTAAAAAGTATGAAGTACCTCCGAAATTCATTATGTCGTGTTTGGCGACATTTTGGGACAGTTTCGGTGATGATGACAGCAACACTCAAGCACTCGATGCGAAACATTACTTTGCTAAATTGACGCTGGTGACCCTGTTTTACAGACACATCAACAGTGAGCACACAGAGGACATGCAAGAGCTAACTGATAAAATACACAAGTTTCTTCAGACAGAGAAAGGTTTCCAAGTTGAACAAAAATTGTCTAATGAAGAAAAAGACGATAATTTTCACTTACTGGAAGATGACAACTGTATCCTAGAAAGATTACTGACCTTAGCCCAGGAGAAAGATTACAAAGAACAACAGCATGCTAGGGTGAAGTTCGCTGAAAACAATACTAGCTCTTACAAAGATTTTGTTTCCTGTTTCCTTCTCACTGATACATCTAAAAACATTTATCTGAAACCTGATACATCACCTGAAAAATTATGCAATTTAGCATCGATAATATTCAAATGCATTTTTAAGATGCCAAATTTGAATGTGCTTAGTGATTTCGTAAAAGAATGCGCCGTCGAGCCTAAAGAAATTATAAAGCTTTTAATAATGCAGATAATGAACATGTCGATTGATGAGATCAGCATTGACCTCATTGAAAAATATATAGCTGTGTTGTATTACATCTGCATAGTCACAGAAGAAGCAGTAAAAATTAGTTACAACGAAATATCGCCTTGGTGGCAAAGTGTTCGAGATACATTAGTGGAGGCGTCATGCCCCTTGAGAAGCATGATAGTGGCGATGGCTTGCAAAGCAGTCTCCAGAATTTTCGAATGCACTCCTTTAGAAAGAGAGGATGATACCAATGTCTGGGAATCTATCACAACAGAGAATGCAAAATGGGGCATATTGATAGGCAAATTAGAAGACATATCTATTCTGAGCATTGTGTTGGCATTTAAAGAAATATTTATCGGAATATCTTTACCGAAACTTCCGGCGACCGACTATAACATAAACCTGAAATATATTTACACAAGAGGAAAGGGATCAGTGACTGAACTGATAGCGAAATGGCTTTGCAGTATAGGAATTATGCCGGAAGCTATAGTGACCAATGAACTAATGGAAACGCATGCCAGAACCGATTCTGACCTAGAAAATGACGAAGAATTTTCATATCTTTTTGTAGAAAATAACCGATTGTATATAGACGAGAACCCCAAAGTGTTCAAATGGCTCTCTCTTTTACGTCGCCAGTTCCCATTGAGCACATCGTCAGACTACATAATAGCCAACATGTGCTGGGAATATGCAATAGCGTGGCAGAAGGGAGTCCAGGCGACAGACCTGCTCGATGCCCTCATTAACTGCCTCTGCAGTATCTACGACTATCACATACAACTCGGCCTCTTCTCAATCATATGGTCCACATACATAAAACACAGCTTTGAAGGCAGCTGTCGGCTCGTCAACAAAATGGGCAGATTACCGAAAGATTCCTTTTGCCTACAAGACATTGGTTCCGATAATGCATGCTTGTTGAAGTTCTTGGAAATAACTACGAATTATTTGGGAAATTTCGTAAAAAACGCAGCTCGGCCCGCTAACGAAAACAAAAAAAAAGAAAAGATTGAATTTGAGAAAATTTGGGATGAAAGTGCCCCGTCGCTAGTTGAAGTCGCTCAAAACACTAGATGTGAGAATATTGACATATTAAATCTGAATTATCAAATATCATGCACTGTGTACTATCAGTGTCATTTCAACTTGAAGTTTTCCAAACCTTTGGATACATTATTCGACATCGACTACCAATACGCGCTCGAGGCTCTCACGGGAAACGTTGTGCCGAGAGAGATTACTATGAAAACTTCTGATAAAGTACGAAATTTCAGGCTGAAATTTTTAACGAAGCTTATAAGAGCCGCAGTTGAAACTGTGAGTGTGATCTCGGATGGTGATGGAGAGCAACCAACTTACAATAGCGAGGATTGCGCCCGATGGATCGAAAACATCAAAATTTTGGCTGAGATGTGGGCCACAGAAAGTGATTTTCTGAAGCGTCAACAAGTAGGTATCTTTGTTATTGTAACATGTCATATTTTAGTAATGTTATCTTGTATGTATACCTGGCTTTATTTGGGTACAGCCAGGCTATGTTGATTTGCACCTTCTAAAACCGTCGGCAAAAAGAGAAGGTGGCTTTCTTTTGTCCCTAACGGAGGCCACTGAGACCTCCACAGAAATGCACTTGTTTTGCTGATGCCCACCACGCAAGTTGCCTGAAGCAACACTAGGGGGAATACAGCATTTCTCCTTCTTCCCTTACAATGCAACAGGCCTCTCCGCACTATTGTATTTTCCATGGGAAATCAAATCCCCAAATCTGAACTCCCATGAATATGGAAGACTTTTCCTAAGACCCTACCTATAGGGTTACCATTACATGCCTTATGTTTAATTATTATTAAAAAATGCATTATCAAACAAAAATTTGAATAATGCAATGTATTTTCAAGTAATAAAATAACTTTTTCAGATTGTTGCGTTGTACCACCTAGGATATGATGCACTGGCCGAAAACATAATGCACTTAGTTGAAAAACCAGAACTTATCCTGACACCAATTTTAGCTATAACAATCCAACGGTTAAAGCGAAGTCTGGAACATTCTAGCAACCAACCAGAATGGATTGTGTCGGTGCCACCTCAACTATACAAAAAGATGCAAAATACAGTAAGTAAAGTTGTGACTATCTACTACTCCTTACTAGACTTGAAAGCGTGAAGTTGCGGATTCAAACCCCGGGCTCGTACCAATGAGCTTTGGAGCTTATGTGCGGATTTTCATACCACTGGCTTTTCCGTGAAGGAAAACATCGTGAGGAAACCTGCATACGTACGGAGTAGGAATTCAATGGCGTATGTGAATCCACCAACCCGCACTGGACCAGCATGGTGGATATGGCCCAATCACCCTTTCGGGGGTAGGCTAAAAGTCCAGCAGTGGACTGTTAAAAGGCTGAACAGTGGGACCCATTTATGCATTAACTTGGAGACCTTCACAAAGGAATACAGACAATTTATGGCTATAGCAAGTGGGGTATTTGTGCTTAGAGCCTCGCTCCACGTACGTCACTAGGTTCATCCTGGCGTACACTGCCACTTGATAAATCAATATGGCCGGTAATGTCAGTATTACAAGCTCCTTGAAATATGGGTGAGCCAGAGGACCAGGAACCTCCTACCACACACTACACCGCAAGTTTCTGCGTGACGAACTCTCGAATCCACAACTCTTAGTTAGTGCAGCTGCCAATAGTAATTACTCATCTATATTATTTTGTTTTGCAGGTTTTAGATTCGTCAATACCTGCTCATCCATCTCTGTCTACAACTATGGCAGTGCTCGAAAACATAAATCAACAGATGGCCAAAAGAGAAAATCGTTCAACTGAGGACACACAAAATATGAAATTGGCAGAAATTATCATTGAAACCTGTGGACTACTGATACGACGAAAATTGTAGAAAAATGATTGAATGCTGTATTGCTAACTTACTGAAACTTACCTACCTACACGCTGTCATCATCATATGCCCTTTTTATTTTAATCACATGGTTAAAGTAGTGTTACTAGTTTAAATAATGCTAGCATTTGTGAATTAATGAATATCCTCCTTCAGCATATGCCTAAGATTTCTGATAAGAATACAATATTTTAAAAACTACCAATTTGAAGTGGTGTGCAAAACACTGTTTTAAACTATCACGCTTGTTCACTAAAGTTATATGATTATTTACGGGATATTTACTGTGGTAAAGTTGAGTCTTCCCGTGAACGTGGTGCATGTAACTGCGCCGAAATATGGGGAGCTCATTCCACAACCTTACCGCGGTGAATATCCCGTAAAAATATCATATAACTATAGTGTATGCTACACTAAAGTTATATGATTTTTACGTATACTATCATATAAAAATAAAATAAGTAGCTAGTCTTTACTCTGTGCTAAGTAAGGTGATGATAATAATAAGTACCTAACTTTATTATGTACTAAACTTGTGTGTATATTCTTCTACCTGCATTAATTTTCTGAATTATATGTAATTATGCTAGTTTGAATAGAAGTAAAATTAATTTCACTATGTATCTGTTATATTTTAATGGACAGGGGAAGAAAAATAAAACGTGCAGTCAACAATCTGAAATTAGGCCCCTACCCCAACTAACTATTCTCGGTCCAAGTATTTATTTGCACAGACAGTTCGAAAAACATAGTAAAAAAAAAGTTGAATTAAAACATATCTGTTATCATATTCCTAATTGTCATTCAACTTTTTACAATGTTATTGTTGCTGTCAACTATAGTTTGGTTTGGTGAGTGAGTTTCACCATCTGAGTTTGGTGGCAACAATAATTGTTGCCACCAAACTAGGTCCAAGCATTTCTAAACGATATGAAATAAGTAGGCAGTTGTATTAAACTGAAGTTTACTTGTCCAAGAGATCATGTCCTGCCGGACCGCATGATCAGCGGAATAGGGAAGTTTGTGGAACGGTTTTACAAATACTTTCATTACAGAGTATTGGAAGCGCTGTCGCCAAGCACATACATACAACTATGAAATTAGTCATATTTTGCACATAAATAAATTCTTGATGTCATTGGGTTGTGTTTTTGAATCGATATAAATTATCTGACATTTAATTTAAAATATGCCTCAACTACCAAATTAGTTTAGTGCCGCAATAGCAGTTGTCCGTAAGGCCCCAGCAGTGAAGTGGCGGATCATGCAATCGATAGCTGAGCTAGCGCTCAACAAAAGAGTACCTTTTTACATACTGAAACGCTCAACTAGCGGTTGGCCTGGCATAATGGCGTGGCGTGGAACTCCGCATAAGTGTGGCAGCCGGTCCCGTCTACTTTTCACTTCCGTCGCCCCTTCCCTTTCCCATTCCGTGTATTATCTGTTCAATCCCCAGGGCACACTACTCAAGCTGCGCTATTAAAAGCCGTGGGCAAAGACTGCCATGAATGCCAAGATGCGCCACAGAATAACACACACGGACGGACTTCTATTAATTAGGACTAGTTAATTCTTAATTGCTAGAACGGGAGTTCTTTAGGATTTTATATTGGTTAGTTCCTAGCGGTCCACCCAAACCATCCACCTAGGTGTGGTCTGTTAGGAAAACTTGTTCCTAACCGACCACCAGTTGTTCACCTGGATGGTTGGTTAGGAAAAATTGTTCCTAACAGACAACCAGCTGCTGTCCAACCGGGTGGTCGGTTAGGAAGAGACCAGCAGCAGGTGGTCTGTTAGGAACAAGTTTTCCTAACTGACCACCTAGGTGGATGGTTTGGGTGATCCGTAAAGAAATAGTCTTTATACTTTATCGTCCACTCCGGCTAAATAAACAAAACGTGCAGAACAAAACTAAAACATATGAATGTCAGAAAATCGTCAAACTATCTTTGTCATGTATGTCAACTGTCAAGTCAATTAGTCAATTCAATCAGCTGTCAGTTGAAAAAGAAAACAAAAATTACTTTATTTCGAAAACACCGAAAAGTGTTTTTAATCCAAATTAATCTACAATTTTATCCATCTAAAACGGTTGTGCAGTGAATTAATAATGGCTCCAAAAGCTGGTGGTGATTCTGCGAAAGTTAATTCAGCCGTTTACAAAGATAAAAGTAAACCTACGGATATTCGGCTAAGCAATATCAATGCCGCAAAAGGTATTTACCATCTGCAATTTTAAATGTATTTTGTGACAAATGTATGTGATTTTCAGCTTTGTAAGTAATCTTTATGTTTTTACACAGTGATAAAATTGTTATTGTCAGAATTTGGTAATTGTCCCTTGAAATTAAACTGGTATATCGAAATAGTTGTATCTGCTAACTGATTCTACATCACATGATCTCTAAAATACTTCGGTTATTTAAAAAACAATAGATTGATATAAGATAAAGTTATGACAACGAAGTTAAGTCATCTATACTTCTGGCTAATATATATATAATTAATTATTTCAGCTGTATCTGATGCTATCCGTACAAGTCTGGGCCCTAGGGGCATGGATAAAATGGTACAGTATTTCACTTCATCATAATAAAATATATTTAAAACTATAAGCGGGAGTATCTTACTCCTCTTCTGTCTTACTGTCCTCTTAAGTTTATTTACCTAATATTTATATAAAATTATAATAAAAAAGAACTTGAATTAAAACCTAAAACTAATTAAAATTACATAAAGAAGCTTGCAAATTGTATTGGGACCTTGCTAAATGTTTGTTGGTGGCTGTTTGGTGGTGAATGCTAACACCTACTCTGGCCTAAAGCCCGTTGCAGACGATGCGCAGCAAAGTCCCGCGAGTAATAATCACATGTGTACCTACTGCACATTGCCTACAATGAGCTACAACACTGCTTAGTACTCAGTACACAGTACTCATGCAAGTACTGCACATCGTCTGCAAGGGCTTAAAATTAAGCATCGCCATTCAGTGTGGTTATACTCGTGTGGGACCTGGGTATATCCTTAAACTGCGACCAGAACCACCAGAAGATGGGCAGCAGCATCTTATTAGAACAAGCTGCCTGCCAAGCGTGGGGAATATGGCAACACCCCTCTCTAAGAGAGAGAGGCCTTTGTTCAACGGTGGACATTTACTGGCTGATGATGTGTGTGTGTGTGTGGCTATACTGCCAGCATACTGGTCGCATTTCCTTTCAGCGTACTGTTGTCCGATTACTAAAAGACCGTTAAGTGACATTGTCAAAATGTCACTTAACAGTCTTTTAGTAATCGGACGGCAGCGTAAGGCTCAATGTTTTATTTGTATTTTTTGTTGTTAAGTATTGTAGCTACAGTTTCAACATCAATGTTGTAGTTTTTCACATATTTAGAGTTATAAAGTATCCTAAGTCTTGACTAATATTACCATGATCGGTTCAGCAGGTAACAGTAACAGTTACCTGATTGCCCAACAGTGCCCAATAAGGGCAGTTTTTTGGGGATGTATCTGTATGACCTTCTGTAGAGTAAACAGCTGGTCAGATTTGCAAGGTGTCAGATTTATAGTTGTCTGGAGTGACATAAGCCAAGTAACTTATACCTAAGCTGGAATGCATAGCAAATTGAATTTCAGTATAACAAGCTATCCTTTCCTTTAGAAAATTGCAATAATTAATCATCATAACATGAAGTTGGTTGAAATATTCAGCTATAATATCAAATTGGCCATGTTAGCCAGAAATGAACCCCCAGTTTTGCTACCTGGGTCTCTTAAAATCACGAGTGAATCGGTTTCTTCTAGGCAAGCATGCTCCATTGTAGACTGCATCATCGCTTAACATCATGCTAGTTGCAAACCTATACCTAAATAAAAATAATCCTTTGGACTGATTTTCTCTAATATTTCTGAATACTGTTTTGATCTTTAAAATTAATTATAGTTACTTACAGTTGTTGATTTTGTAAAGTGCGTAATCCAATTGGTATAAGATTCATGCTATTTGCAGGCTACTTTTAATGCATTTATCACATTATTAGTGTAATACAGATCACTCAAATATAAGCATTATATTTACAGATCCAAGCTGCAAACGGAGAAGTGACTATCACCAATGATGGTGCTACCATCTTGAAACAAATCAGTGTTATTCACCCTGCTGCTAAGATGGTATGTTAATCTGTGCTTCTTTAAGTAACAATTGAATCGGTTTCTTCTAGCCAAGCTTGCTCCACTGTAGATTGCATCATCCGCCCGAGAGGGAGCGTGGGTTCGTACCCCACACCTGACACCATGTAGTGTTTGGGACACCGATAAATGAAACAGCCGTGTAAGCAGTAAGAAGACAACTGACTTTATTTGGGGCTACCCACATAGTAGCATGATAATGTTTACGATCTACCTACAGTACCTACAACAGCTTAAGCCGTATTACAAAATGCATTGTAAAATTTTAGGTGTTTGGGTTTTCGGGCATAAAAAGAAAAAAGTTATTAGAGATGCCGTGAATAGTTGTTATGGTGAATAGTCTATTAGCAGTTATTAGTTAGCATTCCTTATGGCGAAAAGTCGAATTATTTTATTATTCAATATTAAAATTTTACATTAAACTTAATTATTAATCAATACATAGTTTTGTGTGAAGTTTAAACTAAAATGCCATCATTATAATTTGACAGTTGGTGGAGTTATCTCGGGCTCAAGACATTGAAGCTGGTGACGGCACAACTTCCGTTGTAGTTATTGCAGGAGCTTTACTTGACGCTGCAGAGAAACTGTTGCAAAAGGGGATCCACCCTACTGTTATCTCAGATGGATTCCAGAAAGCTCTCCAAATGGCCTTACAGGTAAGTTCGCCTTGTTCTAAATTTTCCAGTTTATTTCTTTTTTAATAAAACGATTATATTATGATCTGTTCTGTTCTTCATGATCTTGCATGTAAAATTTTATCAGGATCTTTTTAGGAGTTAATGTTTTAAAAAGATAATATAGGGACAGGGCATTTTTTTTAATATTTATTACACAGGGTGTTGGTTGGGTTAGAGGACAGACATACATTGGGTATTCAGGTCAATGCATGTAACTTCACATATAAATGTAAAAAAATAAGATTCAGGGAGCCATCGCTTGCGTCTGGAGCCCTAATGGCAATAAAAGAGTATGAATCGGTTTCTTCTAGGCAAGCATGCTCCATCGTAGACTGCATCATTGCTTAACATCAGGTGAGTTGGCGGCCAAGTGCAAACCCATTACTAAATATGCTGCAACAGTTAGTCTTAGTTAATCTACTGGCAGATTTGCCGGCTCAATCAGCTGAGATAAGCTGAGAATTGTTGAGAAACCTAACCTAACTAACAGCATCACTTTAAATATTTTTGTACACACTCGCTCACATAAATATTTTTACCTATAGCTAAATAATTATATCTTACTCCTTTTTTCTTCATATAATGGAAAGGTCCAAAATTATCAATCTTGAATAAGTCCATTGTCTTGGTAGCATGATGGATCAAGTAATGTTGTATCTGTAAATTTTATAATGTATTTTTTTTTATAGGTTGTGGAAGGCATGGCTACACCTGTAGACTTGTCAAATGTTGACACATTATTGAAGGCTGCAGCAACATCTTTGAACTCTAAAGTAGTTTCACAGCACTCTACAATTCTGGCCCCTATTGCTGTCCAAGCCATACGTGCTGGTAAGTATATCAAATTCAAAACATGTTTATACACTCATGGTCACGTAAATCCAGTGTTGTAACATAGATTTCTGTCACCCAGGACTTTACAGGGTTACGTATATACCCTGTACTAAGCCGAAAGGAGGTCATTGTACTCATCATTATGAACAACTTTAACTATAGGTGCAACTCTAAAATCATGAAAAAAATATATCTGCTGTTCTTTATAAAACGGTCAATGACACTACAAAATTTATGGAAGAGCTTATATTTTTTTCGCGATTTCAGGTTTCGTCCCAAAGTAAAATTGTTCATAATTTCATAATGATGAGTATTATGGACCTCTTTCGGCTTAACACCATTTCCGCGTATTCCTGTATTTATTTGAAAGCTCTGATAACAGACACAGTCCTAACACTCAATCTTGCATTGCAAATTAACATTGTAAATAAAACACTGTTTTAAACTATCATGGTTGTTCACTAAAGTTAACATATCTCGCATTCTTCAGTCTTCCCGTGAACATGGTGCATGTAACTGCGTCGAAATATCGAGAGCTCATTCCACAACCTTACCACTGTAAATATTCCGTAAATAATCATATATTTTTTTTGTAAATAAACATCTAGTGATGGAGCCAATCCCGAACGGCGTGGGCGCACGCGTGGACCTGCGCGACGTGAAGGTGACGGAACGCGTGGGAGGCACTGTGGAGGACACGGAGCTCGTGCAGGGGCTCATCATCCCACACCGCTCTGCCAACGTCAATGGACCGCACCGCATCGAGAAGGCCAAAGTTGGACTTATACAGTTCTGCATTTCACCACCTAAGACCGATGTACGTTTCTAATTGGCAATTCATTGATTGATTGAGGCCGTGGTAGCCTATTTGGGAGACAGCTAGACTTAAAAGCGTGAGGTCACGGCTCCAAACCATGGGCCCGTACCAATGAACTCTTTGTACGGATTTTCATACTACTGGCTTTTCGGTGAAGGAAAACATTGTGAGGAAACCTGCACATGTACGGAGAAAAAATTCAATGGCGTATGTGAATCCACCAACCCGCACTGGGCCAGCGTGGTGGATATGGTCCAATCACCCTTTCGGGGGTAGGCTAAAAGTCCAGCAGAGGACTGTTAAAAGGCTGATTATGATGAATCCATTGATACTCTGTACTGAAAATTTACCTATTTTCTCACCATTGTCCTCCGGCTGACAACTTTACAACTAGGATATTCTTAGTGAAAATATACACATAATAAGGGTACTGCTTCACTTTGTGGTTTCAATAAATCTGTGTGTTTTTAGTGCTATGATGATGGTGTTTTACATAAAACAGGTTTTAAATTCAATGCAATGTTTTGTAAATAGAATATACTAGCGGTTCGCCCCAGCTTCGCACGGGTATAGATTATGGCCTATGTCACCCAGGGATAGTGTAGCTTCCCGTCAGTGAAAGAATTTTTCAAATCGGTTCAGTAGTTTCGGAGCCTATTCAATGCAAACAAACAAACAATCAAATCTTTATAATATTAGTATAGATAGATTACTGAAAAACAAACATCCCTGTTTTCAGATGGACCACAATGTCATTGTATCTGATTATGCGGCTATGGATCGTGTCCTAAAAGAAGAACGCCAGTACATTCTAAACATTGTTAAGCAGATCAAGAAAGCTGGATGCAATGTGCTGCTTGTGCAGAAATCGATTTTGAGGTACACATAGAATAAGATGTACATATATCATATTGACGTCAGTAGATTCTACTTCAACCTTATGTTTTCAGAGATGCTCTCAGTGACCTGGCTATTCATTTCTTGGATAAGATCAAAACAATGGTTATCAAAGATATTGAGCGTGAAGATATTGAGTTTGTGTGCAAAACCCTCGGATGCAGACCTATCGCATCTTTGGATCATTTCACTGCTGAAAGTTTGGTGAATGTTGACCTTGTGGAGGAAATCAATGAGCCTTCTGGGAAATACATCAAGGTAAGCTTGTTATATTTCAGTAAAGCATTTCACATCTAATGACATTTTAGGCCTTTAACATTTTAGAATGATGACTTATGGATGGCATGGCTTTCCATGTTATTTAAGATTGAGAGCCATAAATTCTATATCAGCCGGTCAGTGACACCTCAAAAAAAGGTTTCGAGCTTACAATTTAGATACAAACTTTAAATGTGTGATGATTTTTAGTGATGATTTTTAATAGTGATTTTCCATGACAATGTTACTTATATCACTAGTATAGACCTATTAATGGCTGTAATTTAAAATAATTATTTAAAACTATGTATATATTTTTGTGCTGTTGGTCTTAAATAAACATAAAATCAAAAAATCACAACATGTAACAGTAAGGTGCAATAATACTTAAGGGTGTAGAATGTTGATCTACCTGTCAAAGTAAAATTTATCAAACTTGTATAACACAAGACTGTTAAAATCGATAGTTTATTTTTTTATATCTCTTATCTCTTCTCTACATAGTATAAATTAAAGTTGCTTTCCGCATCATTCTGTCTGTATGACTGCTAACTCCTAAACCACGCAACGGATTTTGAAGCGGTATTCACCATCAATTAGATAATTTTGCACGGAAGGTTTATATATGTAACTAGCGACCCGCCCTAGCATCGCACGTAAATTACACCCGTGCAAAACTGGGGCGGGTCGCTAGTATAGTATCAAAACACAATATTTTATTTCTCGAATTTTGCAAACTTGTGCTTTACAAGTTGTTCATTTTGCTGGGTAGATCGACACCCTTAAGTATTATTACGCCTTTCTGTTTCACCCTGTATACCCCATGCTTAAGAGCCAATTTAAGTACGCTAATAGGCTGCTTTGTAGTCCATTACTAATGGTCCTGTATACAGTAGGCATGTGCTGAACTAGGCCAGTCACTTGCCTATTTTGTGTACCCCGGCTACAGCTAATGCAGCCACCCGAAAGGTAAGCGACTCACTGGCGCCAGCGCATTTCACTGTATCTACAGACCAAATAAACAAAAAAAACTCGCATTCAAGCTGTACTGTATGGTAGATGACGGGTTGCGGCCAAGGCGGGCGCACTGTGAGCGTGGTGGTGCGCGGCACGTCGGGCGCCGTAGTGGCGGAGGCCGCACGCTCGCTGCATGACGCGCTGTGCGTCGTGCGCTGCGTGGCACGTCGCCCCGCGCTGCTGCCAGGCGGCGGCGCTCCCGAGGCGGCCGCGGCAGCGGCGCTGGCGCGGGCCGCTATCGCCGCGCCTGGCGCCGACCACTACTGCCTGCGGGCCTACTCCGACGCGCTTGAGGTCGTGCCTTCCACACTCGCTGAGAACGCCGGTACGTTTTTATTTTTTCACGTCAGCGCCAAAACTCCCGAAGTTTGTGGTGTACTTACAGTGCGTACATAGTTATGACAATTGTTCAGCAGTAGTAATGTAAACGTAGCTTATTATAATAACATTAATATTTATATGTATTGGCAGGTCTGAGCCCGATCGAGACAGTGACGGAGTTGCGCGCGGCGCACGCGCGTGGCGCCGAGTCGGGCGCGGGGTGCAGCGCCGGCGTGAACGTGAGGCGCGGCCGCGTCACCGACATGCGCCAGGAGCACGTGCTGCAGCCGCTGCACGTGACCGCCTCCGCGCTCGCGCTCGCCACAGAGACCGTGCGCGCCATACTCAAGATAGACGACATTGTAAGTACCACTTATTCGGTACGTGTTTTTACACAACTGCCCAAAAAAGGAGTGTTATGTTTTTAGGTTTCATTTATGTATGTGGGTTTCTTAAATCCACCATAACTCTGAACAGCCTGGACCGATTTTGATGGAATCCTTGCCCAGAGTGTTATAGAGAAAGACTATAAAATCGACAATTCGGAAACGTTGACTGATGGTTGGTCGGTACTGACGTAACACTCAGTACCTTCAGTGGGCGTGTCTGTACATAATATGTTTTCATCAGATGTAGTGACTGAACATGTTCGCGCGACTAGTTATAGAATGTCTTTGATTTCATGATCATCAACTTACTAAAATAATAATTAAATAAATAAATTATAATTATGCCAGATTGGGCACGAAGAATCGACACCACTTTATGGTTGATATTCCGAGAACCCGTACGAAGCGCTTTAATTCCACATTTATTGTGCGAACTGCTAGTCTGTGGAATTTGCTGCCCGAGTGGGTGTTCTCCGTAATCTGGGCATCTTCAAGTCGCGAGTGAATAGGTTTCTACTAAGCAAGCGTGCTCCATTGTAGGCCGCATCATCGCTTAACACCAGGCGAGTTGGTGGCCAAGCGCAAGCCTATCTATACTAATATTATAAAGAGGAAAGATTTGATTGTTTGTTTGCATTGAATAGGCTCCAAAACAACTGAACCGATTTGAAAAATTCTTTCACTGTTGGGATGCTGCACTATCCCCGGTTGACATAGGCTATATATTCCGGCTTCGCCCATGCGAAGCAGGGGCGGCCTACCAGTTTATAATAAAAAAAGAATGAAAAAAATTACTTACTAAAATATGTTTTTTTTTGTTGCAGGTAAACACCATGAACTAGTAATTTTATAGGTATTATAGTCACTATAAAGTATTAATTTCAATCTCGAGTTGAGAAACATTCTGTTTTAACACCGCATTTGCCTTGTGCAAAACATAATATTGTCCTACTTTCCATTATTAATGCATTTCATTGAAAAAAATTGCATTTTAACTGCTTTAGATATTTATTTAATATGGAATAAAACTAATTAACTCCAGACACTTTTTTATTTCTTTTCCATTATTCCAAAACCAGTACCTATTCAAGGTACCAAAGGTTTAAGGTTCTCGAATGGTGACCACGGACAGGCAAGCACAGCAGAAGGCAATCTAAAAGAGACGGCAGGGAAACGCTGGATGCAAGCCCCTTCCAACTGGCCCTTTTGGAGATCGATGGGGGATAGAATATTCAGTGGTTCTATCTTTGATACGGATGTATTTGGTTGGCTGCTTTGATGTTGGTTTTGATAGCTGAAGGTGCTTTAGGTAGGGTTGGAGGAGCTTGGCCAAGCTGTGGAGCAGGCCCTCGTGCTTGGCCCATGCCCGGCGCGCCCACCCCTGGTGGGACCATGGACATACCGGGCCGCAATCCCTTGCCTGTGCCCACAGCTGTCACTAGAGCATGGGTGTCGGCAATACTGTGTGTTGGCTGCATACCTGCAATGTAATACAACCGAACTAGTGGTCAAACAAGAACTTATTATATACGGGGTGTAAGGGGAACACTCTCGAAGCCAAAAGAAGGTAATTGTACTCATCATTATGAACAACTTTTACTATGGGACTAGCCCTGAAATCGCGAAAAAAATATCAGCTGTTCTATAGAAAACGGTCATTTACACTCGACAAAATGTATGGAACAGCTGATTTTTTTTCGCGATTTCAGGTTTGGTGCCATAGTAAAAGTTGTTCATAATGATGAGTACAATTACCTTCTTTTGGCTTCGAGTGTTCCCGTTACACTCTGTATATGAAAAAGCATATTTCATTCAACAATTTAAATTAGGCTACATGCAAGTGTTTACCAAAGTAGTAGTATGTCTTCACAAATAACAGCTTTAAAATACAGCTTACAACTTCTACAATAATATTGATCTTACAGCAAAAATTAACAATTTCCCAACTGATCATGTAAATATCTGTGACATGCCTTTTAATTCCATATATTGTTTTATGCATGCACATAAATAATTTTCAAGTGTGTTTGAGAGTACATGACCTCATAGTTTTGAATGCTGGGTCGGAGAGACTACACTTGCAAAATGGGTCAACCCATTTTGCAAGTGTAGTCTCTCCGACCCAGCATTCAAAACTATGAGGTCATGTACTCTCAAACACACTTGAAACCCATTTTGCAAGTGTAGTCTCTCCGACCCAGCATTCAAAACTCATGTCATGTACTCTCATCCCATTTTTTCTACTCTTTGACTACTAATAGAACAAGTAGGAAAAATATTTCCCGATTGTACTATTGGTGGCAGCTGTTTGTATGGGTTTAGTGAGTTTTTTTTCTTCAATCTTCAATCATACTAATATTATAATATGAAAAGTTTGTTGGTTTGTTTGTTCCACTTTCACGCAGCAACGGATCGGCCTGATTTTTGCATGGGTATAGTTCAAGGGCTGGAGAGTGACATAGGCTACTTTCATCATCACCGTTTTTCATCACTACGCGGGTAAAACCGCGGGCGCAGCTAGTCTATACTAATATTATAAAGAGGAAAGATTTGATTGTTTGTTTGTTTGTTTGTTTGCATTGAATAGGTTCCGAAACTACTGAACCGATTTGAAAAATTCTTTCACTGTTGGGATGCTGCACTATCTCCGGTTGACATAGGCTATATATCCCGGCTTCGCCCGTGCGAAGCAGGGGCGGCCTACTAGTATAATATAAATGCGATGTGTACAAACAGCCTGCAGGGAAAATTTTAATAGAATCTTTGTGTTAACCCTTGACGCATAAAGAAGAGGGGTGTTATAAGCTTAAAATGTGTCTGTCTGTGGCATCATAGCTCCCAAACGGCTGAACCGATTTTGATTTAGTTTTTTATTGTTTGATTTGAAAGGTAACTTGACCGAGATGTTCTTAAAGCTGATTCAAGAAATATCTGTTCAGTTGTTTGAAGATTATCATCAAAGGTTTAAAAAAAATACAATTTAATTCTTGTTTAAACTTTGCTACAAACTACAACAAATGTGCTTACCGGCAGATCTCATAGATTCACCTTCCCAATCTTCTCGCCCTTTAGATATTATTTCCCACACATGGTTCACTACTTTATTGTATTGTGCTACTTGTTTCTGCAACAGACAACATCAACTTGCTTAGGTATATCTTTAACACTTAGGCTCTTTCCTGATTTTGTTGATGCAGCAGCTACTGCACCAACAAATCAGGAAGGGTCTTATACACACACCTACAGGTCTTTTTATCTGCATATAGATGTGACAAAGCTAGAATATGAATAGTATGTGTCTTAAGTCGCTTGCAGACAATGCGTAGTACAAGCAGAAGTTATAAGTAGCTACTACGCATTGTCTGCAATGTTTTGCTTATTGCAAGTGGCAGTGATAGCACTACCACTGCCAATTACACTGATCAAAATATTGCGAACGATGCGTAATAGCTACTTGCAACTTCTACTTGCTACTTGTAGAATCCATATGGAAGTACTTCAATCTGTCCGGGTAGCTTTTTATAGATCACATACGTTTAGAATTTTAATCATAATTTAAGAGATATCTATACATACCTTTGTAAACAATAACTTAGCTGAAGCTACTCCACTCAACGTGACATTTGCGTGGAGTGCCTTGGGAGGGGGTTACGTCCAGTTGTGGACTAAGAATTTTATGATGAATAACTTTACCTGGGCAGTGTCATAACTAAGGGTGCTGGCTTTGTGATTAAATTGTTGAAGACGCTGTTCTGCCTGAGGTTCCGGTTTAGTTCTCAATAAATCTGGGACAAGATCGTGAGTACATGCTGGTACTCTGCCCTCTGTCAGACGAACAAGTGCCTCATCCCGCTCACATCCAAGTTGTAGGGGCAGAACTAATCGACACCTCAAAGAAGCTGCTAATTCAGCTTGGAGAATTTTACTCAAACCTGTCAACTGGAAACATTTTAAATAGTAATGATTACACGGAATATAAGTTAGTCTTATTTTTATTGCTTCTGCCCTATTGAATTCGGGACTTGTAGAATATTTAACTGAGGGACAGTCAAGAGAAAAGTTTTGTCACTAAACATACAATATAATTTTTACTTACATGTCCAGATAAAATTGCGTAGTTGTCAAGAAAGGTAGGCCAGTTTATGGTTTCATACTCTGTTTCTAATTTCGTTATAAGTGCCTGGATAGCAATTCTGAGGTCATTCACTCGGTTAAGAATTGCTTGTACAGTCGCTTCTAGTTGTTTTTCTTCACGTTGTTGCATATTCATCTTGATGTACGTAGGGTAGGTAGTTTTTTTAAACAGAGATGGTACCGACACGGGACCACGCACAGAGAATATAATTATAATATTGGTTTAGTTAGATCTAACACAAACCCACATAAAACTAAACATTCACAGGGAGGGAGACCCAGAGAAACAAACCCAGAACGTTTGAAGACTAAAAACTAAAAAACTACCATTTTATTTTTATAGCACTTCACGTCTGCACCGCACAGTCACCGAAGAGAAGTATAATATACGGGGGACAATCACATGCAACTTCGGTCTTCGATACGAATCGGTAGGCGGAGATTTGTTGGCGAGCAAAAATAAATATCTTCTGTGGTCTGGGAGCAAATCAAAACCACGATAGACGATGATCACTTCAATGGAATCTGAAGGAAAAGTTGGATAAATGCTCAGATTTGGTCCTTCCTTCCGAGGCTCAGATCACGGAACACCACGGAACACTTTGGGAACACTATTACTCCTAGCCACATCACAGATTTATAATGGTGCTAGATTTGTGTGTGCTCCTAGCCATTGACGAAACTCATAGCCACACTCCTAACCAAGGAATATACTACTCTCTAACGAGAGCTCCTAGTGGAGGTCCCTATTACATTCTCTTTGAGCGGAGGTAGTGCAAAGAGCTTATGGAAGACTGGAAGACCCGTATATCCGTTGGTATATCTAATGTGCTCTATGTGCACACTGTGCACAGTCTATGTGGAAGAGTAAGTGGCAGTCTGCAAGCAGTCTGACTCTGACAGATGACATGAAATGTCAGGCATCTTGCATAGGAACCACAGAGCAACATTCTTTCCTCTTGTGAGGAGTTTGGCGTCGCACTCTTTCCATATTTGCCATTTGCCCAAAGAAAATAGTAGGTACTTTTTAGTTTTTATTTGCATTTGCCCAGCCAGTTTTTGCTACATTTCCATTATCCATTTGCCAAGCATGCCCATGCCACAAGCCATGCCACCAACCAAACTTTAACCAAATATGTTATTTGAAAGGATATTCTATTGGCAACACTCCAAACACATTTACATTTCGATGCCAATAAATAATAATAAAAAAAAAAACATTTCGATAGAGTGCCCAGATTTCCTAATTTTAACTAAAATATAGGTTGGTGCCAAACTTGCAAAACTTCAAATGCAATTTCCCAAAAATCATGATTTTTGAGTTAATTCAGTTTATTATTATTGCTTGAATCCACAGATATAGGTATTAGATCTGTGCTTGAATCTGACTGTGGCTATGACATGATACCTACGGGAGGCAATAATGTACGACACAGATAATGTACGGCATGATATTGTACGGCATAATAATGCACAGCATGATAATTGGTGTACATGTACATGGAATATCATGTTGTACAATATCGTGCCGTGCAATATCATGCCGTACATTATCAGATCGGTCCAATAATGCACAAGCGATAATGTACAGCATGATATTCCATGTACATGTACACCAATTATCATGCTGTGCATTATTGTGTCGTACAATATCATGCCGTGCATTATTGACTCTGTTTAATAATGTACACCCCGATTTTGTACAGCATGATAATTGGTGACCATAAAAATTCAAAACTGATGCTTCGTTTAGACGTGGACATTCCACGTCGAGTGTATTAGGTACAAATGAAATGAGTGACAGATCCGACACAGAGCATCCGGACTTGAGTAGGTTAGGTTCGAAATGGGTCACAGAACCGACACAGAGCACCCCGACTCAACCTAGTCTTGTGGTCCCTACCCCTAGAGTGTATATAAAAAGCGCGGGAGCCAGAAGCTCAAGGGAGGTCCTGAGTGAGAGCGAGCCATACGAGACCGAGCGGAGCGAAGGGGGGAGGTGGCGAGCGAAGCGAGCCGGTGACCTCCGTAGCGAAGCGAAGGTCGAGTGTGGCGAAGCGACACTCAGGGGCGACCGCAAGAGCTTCTGGCGGGAGCCCACCTGGAGTCAGACTTGCGTTGGTTAGGTTCGAAATGAGTGACAGATCAAACACAGTTTTACTCTTCTCTCCGCCTCACCACCAAAAAATTTTGATGGTTCTCATATTTTTAATCTGTGACTATCTTACACTATCTTGTTCAAACGAAGCATGGAATCGACAGACGTCATAGACTCAACAGCCAATAAGAGCAGAGACATTTCAGCAAAATTAGCCAATGGGGAGATGCCACCTTTTATCATGTTGTACATTATCGGTCGTACATTTTCGGCCCGTTTCGACAAAACACGGCCTGTATTGCACGACATGATAATGTACGGCATAATAATGCACAGCCCGATAAAACGTGGACTTTTTTCTCGTACATGGATTATTGGCTGTGCAATCCTGGCTGTGCATTCCTTGCCGTACTTTATAGACACGGGCCGATAATTGACGGCCAGTATTGTACGACATGGATTGTACAACATGATATTTGATGTACATGTACACTAATTATCATGCTGTACATTATCATGCCGTACAATATCGTGTCGGCAAATATCATGTTGTACATTATAGACACCCATACCTACTACCCAAAGGGACGGAAAGCTTCAAACAGAAAAAACGAGCACAGCGAGAGGTACCACGTTTAGCCATTTGTCCCTTTCACACTACATGTCTTATATACAATGACATTCATGAACACATATGTTTTTTTTTTTTTTTTTGTTGTTATAATTCGCCCATCGGGCAGGCTAAAGCCTTTAAGGCCATACCGCCTATTCTTCTGTTTTATATAGTCTTAATAACGTCAAACTAGTCATAGTCACAGTCAGAGTCAAGTTAAGTAAGTCACGGTCAAGTCAAACTCATGCCTCTGTAAAGTGGTGGGAACTTTACAAGAGGCTCCTATGGAGTTTTGGAAACAACACGAAAAGACACGTTTCACCTCGTTATATCACTTTCCCACACTCGAGCACGTTTACGAGCACTTAATGAATAATAATTCACCACCTAGAACACATTAACACTCGAAAATACACTAGTTTAAGAAAATAATCCAACGAGCCGACATGTTCTTTTCCACGTTGGCGCCAAAAAACCCCATGAACACATATTAGTGTGTGGTGTTGCCACTTTTGGAAAAATATTGTAACCGTAAATTTGGTATTAATTTGGGTAGTCCGTACATGATTTTATCAGCATCATTTTTAATTATTTTTATTTGAGAAACATAATATCTAAAAGAAAACTCTCATGGTTCGTGGTGCATCCGTTCATTATTGTAGTGATATAAATAAGGAACAAATTAGTATGTACGTGTGTTGAGTACTGCTTCCACCTATTCGACGGAGCAGCCAAGTACCAACTGGAAGCTTTAGATTCCGTAGACCGGCGTGCTATGAGGCTGATTGGTGACAGCAAGCTAGTCACCAATAAATTACAAAGCCTTGAGCACTGCCGTAAAGTAGCTTGTCTGTCTATTTTCTATCGGATATATTTTGGTGAGTGTGAGCAAAAGCTTCATGACCTTAGTCCACCCTCCCCCTTTTACTACAGGACAAGTAGAAGGACAGCACACTATCACCCCTTCCTCGTGGAAATTCCAAAAATTCGTACTCAACGATTTGAGTTGTCTTTTATGATACGTATTGTCCAAGAATGGAACTACCTGCTGTCCTCCTTGTTTCCTGAGAACTACAATGTAGGCATCTTCAAGGCTAGAATGAATAGATTTCTTCTAGATCAACGTGTTCCATCCTCGGCCACACCGTTGCTTACCATCAGGCAAGTTAGTGGCCAAACGTAGATCTATTCTGTATAAAAATATAAAAAAGTATGAAAAGTAATGAGGAATTAGTATCAGTGATTATGTCAACACTAGAAAGGGACAAATGGCTAAACGTGGTACCTCTCGCACTGCTCGTTTTTTCTGTTTGAAGCGTTCCGTCCCTTTGGGTAGTAGGTATCATGGGCTATGACTTGTTTGACTTGACGGTATTAATACTATGTAAACACAGTATGTAAACATGATTAATATTACGACTAAAGGACATTGAATCAACGGTCATGAAAATTTTAACCAAAAAAGCAAACAGATGGCAATGAAACTTTGCAATGAAATAAATATTAAAAAAAATAACAAGGGAGTGAAGGGCTAGGAGTAATAGTGTTCCGTGTCCGTGGTGAAGGGAAATTTCTCTTTGGGAAATAAATATTGGAAAAGAAACATTATTTTTATTTGCTCACATTTTATTAGCTAAAGTTTCGTGCATGAGCAGGGTATTTTGCGAGATGTCTGACCACGAGGATATTATTATTAGGGATGCTAAAAGAGATATTCCAGCAGTGCCTAAGCCAGATTGGAGCATTGATAACTTTAAAACTATAGCTCCATTAAATCAAAAGGTTTGTGGATATTGAGGAATAATACTTAAGTTTGAATTAGCATAAAATTGTGAAGAACTCTGTAAAATATCCTGAGATTTAGATTATTGACTATGCTTGTTTATGAACTGATGTTTACTTCTACTGCCCTGCTTGAGTAAATTCTTATTGAATAAAGTTGCCTCATCTGATCTGTTTGTAGATTGATGATATGACCAGTGCAAATGAATCTTCTAACTACATTGACATGAAAAAATCGTCTGCAACTGCTAATAGTAGCACAGGTGTAGCTGAAATGTCACAGAAAATAAATAGGGCAGCTGTGGTAGAAAATGGGAGTGTTAGTTTAACACTATCACACAATGTGGATGTGCCATCTACACCTATCTTCAATAGTGTTAACCCACACAGTACCATGACTGCGGCAACTCCAGCTCCAGCCAGCGGAGTCAATCAAGCAATAAATAGCATTAAATTACAGTGAGTAAAATTAAGTCATATTAACACTCTGGTCTCAGTCTACGATACACTCCTTCTCGCTGAAGACAAGACATGAAAAAGCCATGTGGTACTCGTAAAATAATAACCAAAATTAAAAAAATAATAATACGAAGGTGAAATAAAATCGTTTAAAAGTTTTGAAAAAAATGGGCTAAAAATATCAAGCCGACTTCTCAACTGTCCAGAAGTTTTTCCCTGACAATCGCCGACTACCTGATTTTCCGAAAATGCGAAAATACACACAGGTTTCTCAAAGACACCAGTTTTGAAGATTCCTTTAAAGTAACGCCTAATTCTATCAACTCTATTGTTATTGGAGACTGGGTATAGTTAAGTCATAAGCATTTGTAATTTTTCATATGGTGGTTCTGCACTTGAGCTTTCAGTTAATCTTTCCAATTTCAGGAACTGTGTCTCAACAGTGAATGTGGGTTGTGAGTTACAATTATTGGACATCTATTGCAAGACGCGCTATTCAGAGTATAATCCACAGAGATTCCAAGGAGTAGTAATGAAGCTCATGGATCCTCGTGCCACTGCATTAATTTTCAGGTTTATAATACTTTATTGCATATGAGCATCTATTGGGTCTAGGTCTTAAAACACATGACTATTTATAACATTCATGTTGTTCTTAAGGTTGTAACCTCAAATCAGACAAACAAGGGAGATATGCCTTAGTTCAATAAATTATTGATTGTATTCAAATGTCTCCATTTCACCCACTTTTTCCACTATGTCCCATGCAAAAACTGTAAGTAAGGCACACTTACACATTTTTCACACACCAAGAAACTTGCAGAGACACCAATTAACTAATTAATAATCCACATGCAAAAAAAAGAGTGACAAAGTCATCTGCAGAGTGAGTTTGATTTAGGCCTAATGCGTTCACACCTTCCATATCCCCTTTGTTTGTTTTATCTGAGGTTGTATGGAGACCAACTGTGATAACATAATTATGGTCAGTTATAATCCGCATTTTTCCTATTTGAGAGTTTTTTTTTACAGATCCGGAAAGATAGTTTGCACTGGAGCAAGAAACGAGTATGATTCATACATAGCTGCTAGAAAATTTTCAAGAATTATTGAAAGATTAGGATTTCCTGTAAGTACTACACATTATTTTACACCTAAAAAAATAAGAAAGCAACAAAAAACGCAACTTATATTTTTGAGAGGTCCATGAAAATAATAAAACCAAATCCAAAGAACTACCATCTAGAAATCATTTAGCAAAATTATGAATTTTGTTTACACGCCAAAATAGCTGAACACATTTTGAAGTAGTTCTATACAGGGGATTGTACTTGAAAAATGTAAAATGTTATGATTGTTTCTTCTCTTGTACTTTATTTTCATAATAGGATTTCTTCAGTATTTATTTTTACCTATGAGGGGAAAGTACATACGTGTCTTGGGTCAGAGGTTGTTAATTACCTAGACATGTATATTATCAAAGTACCTAGAATGTCTATCACCATTTTTGTCCAAAAATATGGCTGCACTGATTTGAATGTTCTTTATTTATTTAAAAGCCCGTTTAATTGCATTTGTATCTAGCTGTTGTATTAAAATATGTCCAGTGAGTTGGAAGTTACGAGCTCGTTTGCGAATAATTTTTAATTTATACTTGTTTTTAGGCAAAGTTTCTAGATTTTAAGATCCAAAACTTTTGCGCCACTGCTGACTTAAAGTTCCCGATTAGACTGGAAGCACTACAACAAGCGCATGGACAGTTTGCCTCATATGAACCTGAGTTGTTTCCAGGCCTAGTTTACAGAATGGTCCGACCAAGAGTTGTTTTGCTTATATTCGTCAATGGAAAAATTGTCTTCACAGGTTAGTGACATTTATTTCTAACTAGCAATTTCGCTATTTACCTAAGCATATAAAAACTAACAGGATTTACGGAAAACATTTCATATCATAATGTGTTTTATATATGAAAAGGCATTTGATTGTACAGGGGGCCCCCTGGCTACCTCTTAACGCGGGCTCGAAACAGCGCAGTGCGGAAAATCACGCGACCTTAATGCGCTGAGATATGGTTTGCGGTCGATCAACTTTTCGCGTGTACAATTGTAAACCTATTTTGAAAAAACTTTCGCTAATGGAGCTTTCCATTAACGAAAGTTTTTTCAGAATAGGTTCAGTAGTTCCAGATAACTTAGATTACCTCTGTATAAAATTATCATGTATACAGGTGTCCAATGAGTGGATAATCCGGCAAGTTTGTATGGAATTCCAAGGCTATCCAGAAACAGTTTATTTTATTTTATTTCCAGCCAGATTTTGAAATAAAAAAATAACAATAGGTAACATATTCATAAAATCTGGGCAGTCCTCTATAAGCGCCTATTGGACTATCGACTTACACTTAAATTGTATTTTTTATTATTACAGGTGGCAAGAATAGGAATGAAATTACAGAAGCTCTCGAAATCATATATCCAATTTTAAGAGGCTATAGAATAAGTTAAGAAATTAAATTCTGTGCATAGAAACTTATTGATTGAAGGTATGGAAACAATGCTATGTTGCGACAAATACTTAAGTCTGAGTCCATAAATGTGGGGATGCACAGTGTGTCACCAAGTAACATTAGTCTACATTAGCATGGGCTTCCAATACCAGACAATTGTGTTGACAATCCAGTCTTTTGTTTTGTCACTGAATTATGTTAGAAAATGTTGCGCATCATGTAGTATTGCATCACAATTGTTTTATGTGGGAGGCAACCTTCTGCCCTTACAGCTAACCTTGGTGTGTAAATATAATATACATCACAAGTATTCACATTCTGAAAGTGATAAGTACACAGGACCTGAGCTCTGGTTATTTTTACACTTTTCATACAAACATAAGTAGATATATTGTATCTACTAGGTAGTCGAAATTTTGCCTTTGTCAGAAGTACCATTCACACACTTTTACATCCCTATTAACATTATTTTCAGAAAATTATTGATTGTGTTTGATACCAGACCTCTGGCCAGATGTGTAGAAAGCGGTGGTTTGCTATGTAATGCATAATAACCAGTATTGTATACTTGTCCAACGACTATGTTTTTATGATCTAAAGAATAACAGATAATAAATATAATGATACAAAACATTACACAAAATTATTTATTTAAAAATAGGCCATGATATCCCTTCAATTTGGCATATTAGACATGTGAAAGTGATGTTACATATTCAAATTACAAACAAATCAGTATTCTTTATTAGTTACTTAATACATAAATCTAACTACATCACTACAATGTTTTTAAGATCCACAGCTCAGACATTCATCTTTGTTTTGTAAAGAACATGTAATTGCTGCCATGTTTTCGTCCTCTGGTTCCACTTTCCCATTTGTCACTCCTGCTTTAACTTTGTCTACAGTGAACTGAATCGCATTTGCAGCTGGTTTTGTTCTCAAGTAATACATGCCAGTTTTCAAACCCATTTTCCAAGCATAGAAATGAATAGAAGTCAATTTGCCATAATTTGGATCAGCGACGTGGATATTGAAGGATTGGCTCTGATCAATAAAGGCACCTCTGTCTGCAGCCATTTTGATAGTTGTCTTCACAGAAATCTCCCAAACTGTTTTATAGAGGTCCCTTATTTCTTTCGGTATAGCTTCAATGTTTTGGATTGATCCATTGTTGTGAATGATCAGGTTCTTCATATCATCGTCCCACAATTCTGCCTCAGTCAAGTCATGCAAAAGATGATGATTCACAACTTGGAATTCACCTGATAGAACCCTTCGTTGGTAGATATTGGAAGTGAATGGTTCAAAGGATTCATTATTGCCAAGAATTTGCGCAGTGGATGCAGTGGGCATAGGAGCCAATAACAGCGAGTTACGAAGGCCATGTTTAGCAATCTTCTCTTTAAGAATAGCCCAGTCCCACAGATCAGTAGGAGTTTTGTCCCACATATCATACTGCAATATTCCTTGACTCACAGGGCATCCATGATAAGTCTCATACACACCATCTTTTTCAGCCAACTCACAGCTAGCTTCAAGAGCACCATAATAAATGGTTTCGAAGATTTGCTGATTCAGTTTGATAGCTGCTTCAGTTTCATAGGGGATGCGCATCAACACAAAAGTATCAGCTAAACCCTGCACTCCAATGCCAATGGGCCTGTGTCTCATGTTTGAATTTCTTGCTTCTGGGACAGGGTAGAAATTTACATCAATGATTTTGTTCAGATTTTGTGTGATGGTTTTAGCAACTTCTTTCAATTTCACAAAATTGTAAGTTTTATCCTCATTAACAAACATGTTCAATGCAATGGAGGCTAAGTTACACACTGCCACTTCGTCTGGTGAAGTGTACTCCACTATCTCTGTGCATAAATTGCTGCATTTGATTGTGCCCAAGTTTTTCTGATTACTTTTTCTGTTGCATGAATCTTTGTAAAGCATGTATGGGGTTCCTGTTTCAACCTGGGATTCTATGATAGCTTTCCACACAATTTGAGCTCTCACTTGCTTCACAAACCGATTCTCATTTTCATACTTCTCATACAATGCTTCAAATTCTGCTCCCCATGTGTCAGAAAGGCCAGGGCATTCATGAGGACACATCAAGCTCCAGTTACCATTGCTCTCCACTCTTTTCATAAACAAGTCTGGTATCCAGAGCGCATAAAAAAGTTCTCTGGCCCGAACTTCTTCTTTGCCTGTATTTTTTTTCAAATCTAAAAATTCAAATATATCTGCATGCCAAGGCTCCAGATAAATGGCGAATGCTCCTGGACGTTTGTTTCCACCTTGGTCAACATATCTTGCTGTATTGTTGTATACTCTCAGCATAGGAACGATTCCATTAGACACACCATTTGTTCCAGCAATGTATGTGCCCTTAGATCTGATACAGTGCACATGAACTCCAATACCACCAGCTGACTTTGAAATCAATGCACACTGCTTCAGAGTGTCATATATTCCTTCAATACTATCATCTTTCATTGCTATTAGGAAACATGAAGACAACTGAGGTCGTGGAGTGGCTGCAGAGAATAGTGTTGGGCTAGCATGGGTGAAATATTTTTCTGACAGCATATTGTAAGTGTTGATAGCTGCATCAATGTCTTCACCATGAATGCCTATGGAGACCCTCATTAGCATGTGTTGAGGACGCTCCACAACCTGAAACAGCAACAGTAAGTACATTAACTATTTATTTACTAAAACAGGCGTTACTTTGTGGAAGTTTATCTTCAAAACTGCATTTATAATATTAGTGTGCTTTCTGTAAAGTAAAACATAAATAATTGATCCGTTTTTAGGGTTCCATAGTACTACAAGTAACCCTTGATAAGTTTGTTCTGTCCATTGATATTAACCTTTTAAAACCTGACTTTTATACTTTTTGGTTTGCAAAACTTTTTTCTAGTGCATTCTTTTTTAGAAAAAAGTGCCGCTAAGGTAGACTATCCCATATACCAGCAGCACTTTTAGCTAGATATTTGCGGAAAACACTTTCCGCCATCTCAATAACGACTAGACACACAAAGTTAAAATAGACTGGCCCAGTGCGAGCCGGGCTTGCGCACTGAGGGTTCCAAACCACAACATTAAATATATACAACTCAATATAAAACAAAATTATCTTTTTTAATTTGGCTGATTTAATTGATAAAAGAAATAAACACAATTTCAATTAAGGCCTTAAAGCTACTTAAATTATTACAAAAAGTAATGCACAAAGACAACACCCTTAAGCGGTCACCCATCCATGTACCGACCGCGCTTGATGTTACATGATAAGCAGAAATTGATGACCGACTCGCACTTGGCCAGTATTTATTATTTGTTGATTTTCTTTAGAATGTGTACTATAATCATGCCAAGTTTGACGCTTGTATGTATTACCGTTTTCCACCATCAGCCAGAAGACGTCCACTGCTGAACATAGGCCTCCCCCTTTAACCTCCACACTGAACGACAGCCTGCCTTTTGCATCCACTGGATGCCAGCGACTCTCACTATGTCGTCGGTCCATCTAGTGGGAGGCCTACCTACGCTGCGTCTTCCGGTTCGTGGTCTCCACTCAAGAACCTTTCTTCCCCATCGGTTATCGGTTCTTCGAGCGATGTGGCCTGCCCATTGCCACTTCAACTTGCAAATTTTAACAGCTATGTCGGTGACTCTGGTTCTTTTGCGAATATCCACGTTTCGGATTTTATCGCGCAAAGAAACTCCGAGCATAGCTCTCTCCATTGCCCGCTGAGTGACTCTGAGTTTTTCCAAAAGGCCAACAGACCGTTTACCACCCGTTTACCGTTTTCACACTAGAGCAAATACAAAAATATGTAAAAAAAACGTTTGTTTATAAAAGTAACAACTAAAAGGGGGTCCCCCTTTTAGTTGTTACTTTTTTAATTTATTATTTCTTAGATAGTTGATTGAATCAGGCGTTACTTTGCGGAAGTCTATTATTATTTGTATAATCCTTATTGTACTCGAAATGACGTAGAAGCGGAATTACACTAGAAATTCGTCATATACAAATTATTATTTCTTAGTTAATCCGCTGTAACATTACATATTCTGTGAAAATTTCATGTGGCAATCCATTACGGTTCTAAAGATACAGCCGTTAAAACGTAGGATGGACGGACAGATAGCACAGGCTTAATAATAGGGTTCCATTGAGTACATAACCCTTTATTATACATGCAAAACACACCCGCAACTTCATGCACTATAAATCTACAAAACTCGAATCATGCAGGCAGCGCAGCGCCACCCAGAAGTTGTTGTTTTTACTCACTTTGTTATCAATCTTCAGCAAGTAGGATCTTTCCAATGTCTTAAACCCAAAGTAGTTGTATTTGAAATCTCTGTCATATACAATAGTGGAGTCCAGCCTCTCTTTATTTTTCATGATGATATCATAGTGAAAATCACTAATCATTGGTGTCCGTTTTTTTGTATGTGGATTGATGATATTGTACAGGTTGGTCATCACATCTGCAAACACAAACAACATAAAAATGGGTAAGATATTGATGTCAAATCGATTTTGATGTAATTTCTACGAAACCAATATGAAAGTATATCCTTTAAAAAAATAGGTTTATAAAGTTAAAGTTTTATAAGGTTAAAATAATTGATACAATGTATGTACAATGACACTCGGACGTTTTTTGACTGTTTTCACTGACAGATTGTGACTCTGTAGGAATTGTATCTCGATGGTTGTCGTGTAAAAACAAGCAAGCACTCAACTAACCTGAGAAATGTTTTTTAGTTTCCTTGTGTAGATTAGATATGGCCAATCTAGCAGCTAGTAATGCATAGTCTGGATGATCTGTAGTCATTGTAGCAGCAGTCTCTGCAGCCAAGTTATCCAGCTCCACAGTTGTAACTCCTGAGTATATTCCATTGATGACTTTCAGTGTGATGCATACCTATTAGTTATAGACAAAGGTTTTACTCTAAAACTACAGTTATAGTAATGAACCACTGCAACTTAATGCTCGGAATTTAGGGTTCCGTAATACTACAAGGAACCTTATTAAATAAGTTAGTTCTGTCCGACCATCAGTCCTAATTTTTTAGAACCTTCTAACTTCTAGAATTATTTGGATTCAGTGCATTAGACTTTGCACAGTTAAAAAAGTGGTTGGATATTTTTTTTTTTTTGTGTAACGAACAAATATAATTTTGAAGTTATTTGATTATTTACAGAATATTTACCATGGTTAGGTTGTGGAATGAGCTCCCGATAGTATCCCGTAAATAATCATATAACTATTTGCATTTTGAGGGTAGCTCTGGTACAAGTGAAATGGGGATGGACTTTTTTCGCTGCATCCCTTCGAGTGGGATATAGTTGAAAAGATCTTTTACACAGTAGGTAAGGTTTCATATATCACTTCTTATGAAGTGTTATGTGTGAAATATGGCCCACTAAAGTAGCAAAAAGTTGGTCCTCCCCTGCATTTCTAAACTATTAGACATAGAAACGTGTGACTTGCTATGCTGATAGATTATACTAAAAACATTCATTCAAAACTATTTTGAACAATTTCTGATTGCATCTTTTTGAGTTATGGTGATAAAACTGTAATAAATTAAAATGTTCTAGCCCAAAGGTCAATATGTTGGATGATACATCTCTGGAATTGGGATAGGTCATTTGTTTGAATTTTTATATGACTACCATGCACTTTCCGAACTATGAATATGACCACAATTACAGGGTGTAGCGTAAAGATTAGTCGACCAATAACCTATGGTTGGGGGGATCATGACTGATCAGAAAATCTAAATTAGTGTTGTGTAAAAGTGTAATGGTTTTCGAATATTTTGCCCTTTTAAAATTTTACAACAATTACACTCTTGGTCAGTCTTTTTGATGGCATGATCACAAATAATGTTATTTTCTCAGTCTGTTTTTTGAGAAGTACTCTTTGATAGATGTGCTATCTGATGAACCTAATAGCTCTATTATTAGGTTCATGTTGTAGCAGTTTTAACTTAAGTACTTACCGGGTCTACAAAATCCATATTTAATCCATAACAGAGTTTTTTTATTCTTGAGGTAATTTTATCAATATGGACTTCCTCCATTCTCCCACCTAAAAACAAAAAAAATCGAAGGGTAATCTACAATTCGCCAGTTTGTAGTGTTTACAACAACAAAAGTTAGCTGTGCTGTAGATCACCTTTACCAACTCATAATAGGCAAACAGAGATACTGTCAGGAATGAGTGGACGCGAATAGCGAGAGACCGGGGAGAGTGGCATAAACAAAGGGAGGCCTATACCCCGCAGTGGGTCACTCAGGGCTGATGATGAATAGGCAAACATTTTCGTTACTAGAATGTTGATTGCAAAAATACAATAAAGTAACAGAAATCAAAAATGTATAATGGATCCGGTTTATAAGTCACAGAACAGGATTTTTTGAACCGGGAAGTACCGGTTCAGTGCCCTATGCCTAACACATCTTGTGCAAGTCTAGTCGAGTAAGAGCAATCTGTGCTATTGTATATAGATCAGAGTAAAACCGCTTGGTGGCCGTAATGCAGTAGATAAGGTTACGGAAGACTCTGGGTGACAATCTACCAATACGATAAGTCATGTAGGTATGCACGAAGAGGTGCGTCATCAGCAGTTTGCCTACAAAATTGATAATAATGTGCCTTTGTTAGCATCAACCATAAGTAATATAAATAGAAAGGAAAGGCTCAGCAAGTTCAGTCAACGAATTATTCATAAAAAAATAAGGGCGCTCGATCGAACTTCGATTTTGGATTGACGGTTTTTCTTACCCCTCTTATAAACGTATAGTTTATTCGACTTTCCAACCATTATGTTCTATTATGAAGGCACTATTTCTGGTGATAATAATTATAAGTAATTAAAAGACGATTTCAATTCACATTCAATGAAATATTCACATTTCATTTCACACTCGGTCAGTAAAAAGCCAAAATTCAATAGACGCATGAGACAGAAACTTGTGTTGACACCAAAATGAGCGGGAATTCAGCGAGGGCGGGCGGGAACCGACGACATTATAATTTTTTGTTTCTCGCCCATTACTTACCAGGCTAAAGCTATTAAGGCCATACTATCTAGTCTTCCACATGAAAATACACGTTTTACTCCATAATATCACGCCCACACTCGAGCACATCTGTGGCGTGCTAACTCACGCACCTCGGCAAAACCAATAAATATTATATTAAATATATTTATTAAATCGCTGCCGCTAATGGCACACTCTGCCTCCGATAAACCTGGTTTTGCTGAGGCGCGCGTACTAACTATGCAGGCAACTGGTGACGGCGACCGGCGCGGCCGCCGCCACCACCCAACACACACACACACTCGCTCCAAGGCACGGTTTGAGGTGCCTGCATTTTTATACGCGCGCTTACTTTTTGTTACTTTTTCTCTTGCAAATTGTATGTTCTTTCTACTGTTGGAAATTCTAATAAATTCAATCAACTTCGTAAATTCCGTTTCAATATTAACTATCTATAACCACATATCACGTCACCCACGCATCCTTGGTCATCCTTTCGTTTACATTTTGAACATATCGTTTGTTGTGTGCCGTTCAATCACGAATTATGGAAGGAAGTGGTTTTACAAAATACATTATTATTGGAACCGTACACAGATCTACTATATCTGTGGAACCGTAGCGTTTGTATTCTCTTTGATTGGAACCGCTGTCACCAAATGCATACGATTTTTTTTCTGTACTGGGGCTTTTGGCTTCGCGTGATTGACACAGTTGAAGTTTGTTAGCTGTGTTTGTTAGAATATTAAAGGAAACCACAGATCTACTAATCTGTGAAGGAAACGATACGCAAAAATTAGAATATAGCCTGTGGATATAGCACAGATATTTGTGTATATCTGTGGGATATAGGAAGGATTAGGAATAATCAGGCCTCTGCAGCCAGACCAAAAACTCAAAAAAAAAAAAATAAAAAAAAAATCTAAGGACAAGGATTTTATATATACCCTAAAGGGACCTGGATCGAGTACTCATGCTAAAAAAACGGTCCGAGGGAAAAGCGAGCACGGAGTAATTTGTCCTTTTCTTGTAGGGTGTTCATGATTTTGAGGAAACGAAGACATTGTAGGTAATTCCTAAAATCATCGTATTGGTACTCTCAGTAAATACAGGAAGTTCATATAGGCCCAGTGACGAGCGCTAATGTCAGAATTTTAGGCCGCCAGGACGCCTGAAGGCCTCTGAGATGGCTTAGCGGCCATTGCTATAAGACTCAACCGGGACATACGGGTCACGTGACATATATTTTTTTAAAATTATAAATTGGCTTGCGCTTGGCCGCCATCTCGCCTGATGTTAAGCGATGATGCGGCCTACGATGGAGCACGCTTGCCTAGAAGAAACCTATTCACTCTCGACTTGAAGGCACCCAGATTGTTAACTTTTTATTCGATCATTCGGTTTCTAAATGCCACTTGCAATCACCCTACCTAAGATTGACCGTGTAGTCCGTTGCTTAAATTCGGTGATCAGTTAACAACATCTAGTAGATGACGATGATGATGAAAGTAGCCTATAACTTTCCATCCCTTGAACTATACCCATGCAAAAAATCTGGTTGATTTGTTGCTCTGTTGCTGCGTAAAAGAGTAACAAACACACTTTCGCATCCTATCCTACTTCCTACTAATATTATAAACGCCAAAGTTTGTATGTATGGATGTTTTTTCCTCTTTCACATACAACAGACAAACTTTTGTATTTATAATAAACTAGCCGTTACCCGTGTGACTTCGTACGCGTACACTTTCACCTAAACTTTCAACCTTTTTTGGACCCTTTGATTCGGCCCTTTCGTAAAATATTTTTTAATGAAGTTTTACACCCACTTGTCAAATTACAATTTCGTAGTTGCATAACTTTCAACACAACATACAAAGTACAATTCCACCTCCTTAATCTTTCTTTTTTGTAAAAATATTATAACAGTATTTATTTATTTTAAACTATTAGCCTGAATACCAAATTTTATCCCTGAGTATCATCAAAAACAAAGGACTTTAATATAATCTTTCAACATCCATTTGCCCCCTTTAATTCGGCTTTTTCGCTAAATCCTTCTTAGCGGACCTCTATACCCCATAAGGAATCTACGTGCCAAATTTTAGCTTCGTAAGTCAAATAGTTTTTGAGATTTCGTGACAAGTCAGTGAGTGAGTGAGTGAATTTAGCTTTTATAAATATAGAAGATTGGCATGACTACTATTTGGCATATTTTACTTACTGCGGGAAAATGACATCGAACTACATTCATTTTCAAAGTTTGTCGGAAGCATCACTACATCACTATCACTACATAGGATAAAACAAAGTCGCTGTCGCTGTCTGTCCGTCCCTATGTATGCTTAAATCTTTAAAACTACGCAACAGATTTTGATGCGTTTTTTTAAAATAGATAGAGTGATTCAAGAGAAATGTTTATATATATAATACATGCATAATATAGTAGAGAAACACTGATAATTGTAGAGGTTTCTAATGTAATGTCGTAAATGAACATATTTTTTTTGCGCTTACATTGCAAACGCTGGCTGAACCCTACGTGATAACGAAGGGATTTTAAGCAATACAGCATTAATCTTTATCCAATTTAGTACCTTAAATACATTGTGCATTTAATATAGACCAATATGGCCGTTTACAGCATGTAATTTAAATGAACATTTTCGAAGATATTAAAGATTTAAAATGCAGGGACATAGCGGTTGCGGCGGCCCCCCGGCCAGTACCGCAACAGGCCGGTACCGGCGGCGTGTTTTTCACATGGCCAATCATAATGTCGCTCTTTAAAGAGTAACCTCTAAAGAAAACATGTTTGTTTTGCCTAATGACAAAAAAGCTGTGAACGTTGTAGGTATATAAAGACATTCCGTAGTATATTATTTTAGTATTAGCATTGCACCTGCGATGCCGGGGCGGGTCGCTAGTGTCTTCATAAAATCTTCTGTGTTGAAGTGCAAACTGCACACCCTGGAGTTTTTTGTTATTCTTGCTGTTCGACTAAGAATTACTTCCAACCACATTTTTCTTACATCCTCTTTTGTTGGTATTCTGTAACATGAAATATATTCAGCGATGAATTTAGGTACTTTAATTTTTATGTAATATTTAGAATGATTCCCGTACGATTCGTCGAAACACCCTTGAACGATACAACTGTACACAGAAAGCTCGGTTCACCGTTGGATGGTGGTACTAGATCTACGTTTCGCCACTTACTCACCTGATGGTACGTGACGGTGTGGCGGAGGATGGAACACGTTGATCTAGAAATCTATTCATATCTATCTATACATATCTTTTTTTTTAATATATAAATAATAGGCTTGCGCTTGACCGCCAACTCGCCTGATGTTAAGCGATGATGCGGTCTACGGTGGAGCACGCTTGCCTAGAAGAAACCAATTCACTCGTGATTTGAAGACACCCAGATTGTATCTATCGGGGAACACCCATTCAGGCAGCGCATTCCACAGACTAGCAGTCACTATCACACTATCACTGTCACTATCTATCACTAGCCATGAAGATATCTAGTTTGTTGTTCTCAGGAAACAAGGAGGACGGCAGGTAGTTCCATTCTTGGGCAGTACGTATCATAAATGAAGACCCAAATCGTTGAGTTCAAATCTTTGGAATTTTCACTAGGAAGGGAGGGTAGTGTGCATGTGCAGTCATTCTACTTTTCCTAAGTAAAAGGGGGAGGGTGGAACAAGGGCTCGAAGCTTTTGCGCACACTCGCCGAAATGCGAATTACTTTAAAATATCCCTAGGTCATGCTAAAACATAATGTATAAAAATAATTGTTCATTGTTCAAAATATTGTTCATGTTCACACGTGTATGGACACCCTAGTAAACATTTTCTTGTATTTCAAGCTTTGTGTACCTACCTGTGAAAAGATATGCCGCAGCCACCGAATGATTCACTAGCACAGTTTCTTATACAGAAATTTTTCACCATTTTAAAATAAATATTCAAAAATCATGCTTGAAAAAACAAAATATAGTAAGCAAACAATCAAAAACGCCATGTCGTTAATGCTGCCAGTAGCTTCATGGTTCAGCAGAACCATGAAGGTTCCTAGTAATTATACTAGGAACCTACATGGTTACTTAAAAATAAAATTTAAATATGTACATGATACATTAGATATATTATCTACATTAATATCCGTTAGAAAATGGAAATAAAAATTTATCTTTATTTCATTGGTAGTAATTTTATGTTTACACCCCAAAATAGGGCCTGCCTGGTATGTCCGATTGAATAAGTAAAACTACTAAAATATGATTACGGGATAATTACCGTGGTGGTTGTGGAATGAGATTCCACAACATTATATAACTTTAGTGAACAGCTGAGATAGTTTAAAACAGAGTTTTACTAAAATATATGTTTTATGTAATGGCAATCTTTAGAAAGGGATACACTTCCTCCGTGGTAGCTATTTCAGTGAGCTCGTTTTACCTCCATGTTCCTAGCCACATTATTATGAACCTTATCGTTAGACGTTAAGGTTTAGTTTTGTATGGGAATATTTTGACAGAACGCGTTCCTTTCCTTGCAACTTCCTTGTCTAAGGATTAGGATCACCACCATGATACCTACTACCCAAAGGGACGAAACGCTTCAAACAGAAAAAACGAGCAGAGCGAGAGGTACCCCGTTTAGCCATTTGTCCCTTTCTAGTGTTGACATAATCACTGATACTAATTCCTCATTACTTTTCATACTTTTTTATATTTTTATACAGAATAGATCTACGTTTGGCCACTAACTTGCCTGATGGTAAGCAACGGTGTGGCCGAGGATGGAACACGTTGATCTAGAAGAAATCTATTCATTCTAGCCTTGAAGATGCCTAGATTGTAGTTCTCAGGAAACAAGGAGGACAGCAGGGAGTTCCATTCTTGGACAATACGTATCATAAAAAACAACCCAAATCGTTGTGTACGAATTTTTGGAATTTCCACGAGGAAGGGGTGATAGTGTGCTGTCCTTCTACTTGTCCTGTAGTAAAAGGGGGAGGGTGGAATAAGGTCATGAAGCTTTTGCTCACACTCACCAAAATATATCCGGTAGAAAATAGACAGACAAGCTACTTTACGGCAGTGCTCAAGGCTTTGTAATTTATTGGCGACTAGCTTGCTGTCACCAATCAGCCTCATAGCACGCCGGTCTACGGAATCTAAAGCTTCCAGTTGGTACTTGGCTGCTCCGTCGAATAGGTGGAAGCAGTACTAAACATACGTACATACTAATTTATTCCTTATTTATATCACTACAATAATAAACGGATGCACCCTAAATAACACTATAAATAACACAAATAAAAATATAAATAATTGAATATGATGCTGATAAAATCATGTACGGACTACCCAAATTAATACCAAATTTACGGTTACAATATTTTTCCAAAAGTGGCAACACCACACTCTTATATGTGATAATGAATGTCATTGTATATAAGACATGTAGTGTGAAAGGGACAAATGGCTAAACGTGGTACCTCTCGCTCTGCTCGTTTTTTCTGTTTGAAGCGTTCCGTCCCTTTGGGTAGTAGGTATCATGATCACCACAGATCTAATAAACTATCTGTGAGGATCACAGAATATCTGTGAGGATCACAGAATATCTGTGATTAGGATGGAAAAGTTTTATGTCATTCAAGATGATTAAAATCACTTTGAAAATGGTAGATAAAAAAATAATTATTGCTGAGAAGAGATTTTTTGTGGGTAATGGAACACGGAGGGATATCAAGTCATGGTAAAAGGAGCCATAGTCATGTAAAATATACTATGACTTATACTATGACGCATATTATGTACACACATAAATTCTTGATGTCATTGGGTTTTTATTATTGAGTCTTAGCCTTAGCCTTTGAATTAGCCGCCATTTATTTTAAAAAACTTTCCATTTTATTTTTATGTACACTGATAGTCATTTATGACAAAAAGTCCCCAATGAAAAGAAGAATTTTAAAAAAATGTACGTAGTATTTGTGACTTTTTCATTCAAACTCAAACACAAATTAAAGAAAGAGTTCTACGATTCTTCTCTAGATGATAATATGACGTGGTCGAAGACTTTCAAAGGCACTCTCGAAATTCTTTCTGTAAACTTGTTTAATATTACTACTGAAGGCCTTTGTCCATAACATGCAAAAACAGCAAAAAAAAAAAACGGTTATAAATAGAATGATTTTGGCGCCAACGTGGAAAAAAACATGTCGACATCTGTGTCTGTGCTCACAGTAGATCTGTGTGTGTCCTATACTTGTGTGTTATCGACTGTTAATATGTAATAATGGTGGATTATTATTTGTTAGCTGCTCGTCTACATGCTTGAGGGTAGGTGAGTGATTTTACGAGGTGAAACATGTATTTTCGTGTTGTTTCCAAAACCCCCATAGAAGCTTCTTGTAAAGCCTCCACTACTTTACTGGGGCATAAGTTTGACTTGACCGTGACTTACTTCGCTTGACTCTGACTGACTAAGATGGAGAAAGACGTCATATTTGACACCATTAAAATTTAATACTTTGTATTATATTGTGATTATATTGTTGTCTAATATCACGACTGAAGGACTCTGTATCCATGGCCATGAAAAAAATTAACAGACGGTTATAAAATAGTTCTTTTCTTTCCAATCCAAATCCAATCAACTGTGTTCGTCTTTACTTTCACAATTTACTTTACTTAGTTTAAATACTATTTTGGAACTGCTGTGCACATTTATATATATGTACGAATCATTGTGCATGTATTTATTATTACATATAGTTTCGTTTGAAGTTATTCCATTTGTTCTGTTGCTGTTTCAGCAACTCAAGTGGTGAAGCGTCGTTTGCATCTTCTCGTTCCCGATACAAAATAGTTATCTGCCACTACCAAAATGTCCAGCACATCACAGAAACACAGAAATTTTGTGGCGGAGCCCATGGGGGATAAGCCTGTCACTGATTTAGCAGGAGTTGGTGAAGTTTTAGGGAAGAGATTAGAGACCGCAGGATTTGATAAGGTTAGTTTAAGAGCTTGACAGTAAATAGGTACTAGATAGAGTAATGCTAAGATCTTATAAATATTAAATAAGTAGCATCTTTACGCTTGACCACTTATTTTATGATTGTGATGATAAGACATCAGATAATATGCATACAACTTTATATTTACAGCGTTTATGCATAATTTAGTACTATTTTGCCAATCATGCTTATTTTAGTAAAGACTTTCATTAGACAAATGGTGTGAAGGACTCCCCTGACTGTAGCATTGGGCGAGAATGACACGGCTGTGGGCGTGCAGCGGCTGAGAACAAACTCTGCAGATCGTGCCTTTTTTGAAGCAAATAATAAATTTGAGTCTTACATCAACAGCACTGTTCAAGCTTTACCTCAAAATCTCCAGACATGGCGCTAAATTTTAAGTTCTGTCCTGTGACTTCAGTGGACGTGTAGTGGTTGTTTTTGGCTTACAAACTAATACTTAGTGAGAAACGCAACAAGATTGCATTAGAAAATGTAGATAAATATGTTACAGTGAATTGTCACAATCATAAGTGTTATGCGTAAATTTTTGGAATAAATTAATAATTATAATTTTTTTGAGTAACATTTATCACCTCTAGACTGGAATGAGCGTGCCTGAATGGGTGTTCCCCAATAGTTACAATCTGTCTGCTTTAAGTCACAAGTGATTCGGTTTCTTCTAGGCAAACATGCTCTATCATAGACCGCATCATTGCTTTACATCAGGGGTGTTAGCAGTCCTAAGTAAGAAGTGCAAGCCTAAAAAAACAACTTCAACTTGGTTTATGGCTTTTGAGTAGGTGCCTCGTAACAATAATCATTGATATTGACATAGGAAAATAAACAAATTTATAATTGGCTTTTTACTGCATAATATTATTTTTGTATTTTATGCATAAGTGATGTCTATTATTGAATATTGTAGATAATTTTAAATGGGCGACAGCATTTAACTCAACAAAATACAAGCAACTTAATAACTACCTTATCTACTAAGTCTAGTGATAGGTGACTTACGTTGTGTGAATAGAACACTGACCAAATTAAGTGTAACCACATGGGGCCAGGGCCCAAAAATTCATCTGATGTAATTTATGGATGGCCCCTTATAGGTAGTTACTATACAGGGTTACGCGGAAAGGGTGTACTAAACCAAAGAGTCCATAATGCTCATCATTATGAACATATTTTACTATGCAACCAAAACTGATATTGAAAAAAAAAATGCTATCTATACTAATATAATAAAGAGGAAAGATTTGATTGTTTGTTTGCATTGAATAAGCTTTGAAACTACTGAACCGATTTGAAAAATTCTTTCACTGTTAGGAAGCTACACTATCCCCGGTTGACAGGCTAAAATGTATATCCATGCGAAGCTGGGGCGGACCGCTAGTTCCCTATAAAACGGTCATCAACTGTGCTTATATTTTTTCGCGATTTCAGGGTTGGTCCCATGGTAAAAGTTGTTTGTGTAACAGACTCCTTTTGGCTTAGTACACCCTTTCCACGTAAACCCAGTAGTCTATTTGTAGAATCTGAAATGTTACACCATCGAGCAAGGTGGGTCGGTCAAAGGCAAGCAATCATCATCATACATCATTTCAGCCATAGGACGTCCACTGCTGTGTCTGTGAGAAAAAATTCTAATAATAATAAATTGTTAATTTTTACCCATAAATTTATTATTAGCTTATACCACAGAAAATATTATGTAACATAAAACATAGTGACGTATATGCTTAGACATTCTATTGAATTTAATTTAGTTTAGTATTAGTTTTTAATTTTGTAAGTAGTTTTAGGTTTTATTTTTGTTTTTATTCTAATATGTGTAATTTTCTATTGAATCAATTATAAATAAAATATTTTAACAAAAAAAAAATATTTGGAAGTTCAATAAATGAGAATTATGTCCTAATCTTTCACTCATAATTAATTACACTTTTTTTTTGTGTAATATGTGTAAATTTTCTTTAAATTTGAATGGGACCATCCTCAAGATATTAATAAATAATTAAAATTTGTTCACAATTGGCAAAGATATTGTTTAATGTATATAAAACGCAAACACAAACTAATAACCTTCTTTTTTGAAGTCATTTGAAAATTTTACTTTTTATTTACAAGCATGTTTATTTTATGTTCCAGGCACATGTTGTGCTTGGGCAGTTCCTGGTACTAAAGAAAAATAAAGAATTATTTCAAGAATGGATGAAGGAAACTTGCAGTGCTAACTCCAAACAATCTTCTGACTGCTACCAGTGTTTGAAAGACTGGTGTGATGAATTTTTGTACTAATTGTAAAGATTTACTTATAATATTATCATTAATGTAAATATAATAATTAGGCATTACACCTAAATATAACATTTTTATGTAATTTTTCAGTAAAATTTGCTTTTAACAATTTAGGCTTGTTTTCTTTATCTATTTAAACTAGCTAGTTGATGATGTAATGCTAAGTCTCGAAACTGATAAGAGGTCATGGTTCATGGCATTTCAAAAATGGACTATTTGCTGATTATTTTGTTGGAATGCTGTCAATGGGATAAATCATTATTTTATTTTTTATCAGTCCTTGTTGAGTGGGACCTTACGGCCAACTCTTTACATGGTCTCATATTAGCGCAATTCGTAAAATCTGCGTGAACTTGAACGCGCACAGATACGGTTTTCGGTCACACAACTTTTTGTGCAATAGGTACTGAGTTGTAAGAATACCGCAAATAGATATGGCCAACAGAATAAAGATATTTATTTTCACTTTCCACGGTGTGGCTTTCGACCAAAATAAAATGAATAGACGGGCCATAACCATTGAACTTGCTCAGTAAAAATGAGTTAAAACCGTCCGACATATATAGGTACTTCAACACCTAATTATAACCATTTACAGTACATTTGCTACAAAAAATTGATAGCGGTTTTTTGTTGTGTATTTACACTTCGGGAAAGCACACGAAGGCATAATTTTGTCAGATGTTTCTTTATCATGTAACAATATTCTCGTGTTGCACTTCCTACGACTAGAGACCGACTGAAACGAAGTGAGCGCCGGCGCTCATTTTGTAATCTTCAAAAATGCGTTTCTTCTGGGCCCTTCCTTTAATTTTATTTTGGTCGAAGGGTGTGGCACGGTAAGCGCAGCGTAGTTCGTCCACCCACTAGATTTGACTAGATGGACAGGCGACCTAAGAGACCGCATCCAATTCCAAAGAGAATTTCGTTAAATTTTGGGTGATGAGCTGTCGGCAGTCATCATATAATTAACAGATCATAGTCATCCATAGAGCTTGGCGCCGTACCATGGAATTTGTACGGCACGGCGTCGCACCGTTCTACGACTCGTCTCGTTTCACAGTGCCAGCGCCACACAGCGCAGTGGTGATCTTAGATCAGACAAATAAGGGAGACATGTCATAGTACAGTCATTGTTAGTGTTCTAATGTCTCCATCTTTTTCACCATACCGCTAAACCACTTGATGCAAAAACTACAGCTCATTTATACTCATATTTTACATAGACTAAGAAACTTGCAGCAACACCAATGAATGATGTTTTTAGTCCCCATTAAGGAACCTAATAATGGTCCCCAAGCAAAAAAGGGGCGACGGGTCGTGTGCTGAGTGAGTTCGACTAAAGGCATCAAGCATGATTTAGGCCAGATGCGTTCGCACCCATCTTACCAAATCTCCCTTGTTTGTCTGATCTGAGGTGATGATATAAACAATAATACCAACATACTTCAATTTTTTTATATGACTGACAAAAATAAAGAAGGATAGGTATTTTAGAACTTTATTAATTCTTAACAAAATATACATGAATATTTATAATATCTATACACAATTTTATAGTAACTCTAACGCGAGTTTAAAATAGGTAGCACTATTTAACAACCCTTTTGACAATTATGCCATAACCACAACAAAGAAAATAAAGAAAAATATCAGAACACCAAAAACTTTGAACATGAGTGCTCTGTTGCCTGTAATGTGTTGAAAATATTTCGTTATTTCTCTATGACCTGCCTCGACATTCATCTCAGCTTCTTGAATATTAGCATCAATCCGTCCAATAGCTTCATCCTGCTCTTTTACCATGTGAGCCAGTTGTTGGAATATGCCACCTAATTCGACTATGGTGCTTTCGATGTTATGCATAGTTTCAGCCCTTTGCTGTACGTAGGAATCAGAGTCATCTCTCAAAGCTAGCTGCTGCGTCTGCAAGCTAGAGCCCTCTCCAAAATCAATGCTTACATCATCTTGTTGCAATAGTGATGGTACCTCCTTAACCACTGGAGTCACTCTTGAAAATTGCTCACGTCTGTTATTCTGTTGTTTCAAATTTTCAGACCTTACTTCAAGTACCTAGAAAATGAATGAAAGTATAAGGATTTTCTTTAAATAGCCTAACTAGAAGTATCACAATGGGCGCATTTACTGGCCTTCTGAGGCTCTGAGATAATATGCTTGCCCTGTTCCACTCTAATCCACTGAACAAACCCATTAATGGGTTGGTATTTGAATCAGTGTTAGGTATACTGGATTAAAGTCTCTTACAGACTCATATAACCAACCAACCAAGAAACTTTTTTGTTTTCAGGGTTGGTCCCAACGTAAAAGTTTTTAATAACGATAAGTACAATGACCTGCAGGCCTAGACAAACGGCATTCGCTTTAGGGCGATTCTATTTCTGCAGTCGCTATCGCTCTATCGTTAAAGAAGTTCGATTGGCAGACAAAGTCACCTTCGCTTAGCGATCGCTTAGTCGATTCGTCTGTTCGACAAAAATTCGAAAACTACCTTTTTGTCTATGGTCTTACGTCGTCAAACGTCAAATTCCCGGGCTGTTTGTTACTGTCAACACATGTCATTTGAACTCGGATCATTCAAAGCGCACGAAATATTTAATTAAAATCACTTTAAAATAGTTATCTGGGATTTAAAGTTTTAAAAAGGTTGTGTTTAGATTTAACCAAGCAACGGCTCCCGACACCGAGTCTGGCACAACGCTCATCACCTACACCTAACGCTCTGCCTACGCCTACCACCCCTCCTCCAATTATCCAACAGCCTCCAACAACAGCATCTCCACACTCTTCCACCACTTCTCTTCATCGCAGGCGTCTGGTTGTGCGCCGAAGACGAACGCTAACTCCGTTTGACCTAGCTGCAAGTGAGTTTGTGGCCGTGGAACAGCACCGCCTTCGGTTGGAAGAAGAGCGGATAAAGAACGAAGCCAGAAGAATAGAGGTGGACCGCGAAAGAACAATTCTACTAAGCCGCTTTGTAGATATTGCTGAAACATTTCTCCAGCACTATTTGCAAAGTAGGGATACTGAGTAGTGGCACAGAAGACATAATAGAGTAGTGGTAAAAAAACCAGTCAAGTGCGAGTCGAGCTCGCGCAGTGAGGGTTCCATACCACCAGAAAATACAATAAAAATTAAAATAATAAATTAAAATAAACTTCTTATTTTAAAATTCTGGATCTTTTATTAGCACATCTTTTTACAATCTGCTTATTAAATGATTAAGCATTGCTCTTCCTTGAATTAATTCAGATTGGCTGTCAGCATTGGAGGTGTTCAGTTGTGAATAATATTCATCATCATCATCAGCCAGAAGACATCCACTGCTGAACATAGGCCTCCCCCTTTAACCTCCACACTGAACGACAGCCTGCCTTTTGCGTCCACTGGATGCCCGCGACTCTCACAATGTCGTCGGTCCATCTAGTGGGAGGCCTCCCTACGCTGCGTCTTCCGGTTCGTGGTCTCCACTCCAGAACCTTTCTTCCCCATCGGTTATCGGTTCTTCGAGCGATGTGGCCTGGCCATTGCCACCTCAACTTGCAAATTTTAACAGCTATGTCGGTGACTCTGGTTCTTTGGCGAATATCCACGTTTCGGATTTTATCGCGCAAAGAAACTCCGAGCATAGCTCTCTCCATTGCCCGCTGTGTGACTCTGAGTTTTTCCAAAAGGCCAACAGTTAAGTTAAGGCCAACAGAATAATATTCACTACCATCATTATTTATAAAGATATTGGTTGGTGTTGGTAACTGAGCCTTCAATGCTATGTTGTGCAAAATACAGCATGCTAGCGTTATCTTGCTAGCAACGCATGGGTCAAGCTTTTTAAATATGGTTTTGCTGAGCCTAAAATGCTCTATAAATAGAGCCTCTGGCATCTCGTTAAAGCTTTCCAATTGTTGCCGGGAACGGTATCTTCTCTGACGTCGAAGCCAAACACTTTCATTATGCGCTGCCCACAGTAAACGCAAAGTATGCATTTTATCAAAAATCACAAAAGAACCCAAAACACGGCCACTATTCTCATTTAATTACACGAACTCGCCATTTTGTTTCGTTTTCTACAGGGTCTTGGCTTTCGCTAGAGGTTTCCATCAATAGAATCGAAAATGAGTGATAACGATTGTCAAAAGTGCCACTTGGCTACGCATGTCCATGGAAATTATCGTACGGCGATGTCGATTCGTTTCATGGAATCGAATGACATTAACATTGTCTAGCAAAATTCTATTCGTTAGCAATGAACCACGTGATATTTCGATAGCTTATATCAATCCCATACATTTTTGGAGTTTTCTACTAGCGTCATCGCTAATAGAATGTAACTTTGTCTAGGCCTGCTGTATTATTCTTAGATGTCTGTAACACGAGTTTTTTGTAAAAATGTGATGGGTGGCGGCCAATCAATCTGTAATTATTGTACGCATGGTAAAATAATAACAGATTGATACGCATGTCAAAAAAACTGGTGCCCCAAAAATGCACCATCCATGTCCTATAAATTAATTAGACTGCCCAGTCTTGCTTTGTAGTAAACTAGCCGAACCCCCCTTTGTTTTCCCTACATGGATATTTTCTCAGGAACCATAGTTTACGGAGATATAAAAATCCTATGCCACTCTCTGGCACCAAAATTCACATCAATCCATTGTTGCTGCATGAAACGGGAACAAACAAACACACTTTTTCATTTAAAATATTAGTATGATCTGGCATTTTACAACAGTTAAAGGTTAAAAAAAATTGTATTCTGTGGAAACTTGTGACGCACAATGGTAGTGGCGTTTGGATAATGAATTTAAATATAAACTCTGGGTTTGTGTCTTTGTATGTGCATGGACAGAGCATCCTAGAGCTATGAGTGTGAAGTGTTATTTACCTGTTTAAACTGGTTACTCATAGAAGCAAGTCTGGATTGCAGAGCCAGCACCACACTGGAGGAGTGACTGTGCATGCTCTTGCGCCCTCTAGGCATCTCACCAAGTTTTCCAATATGCTGGTTTAAAGAGTTCAAATCTCCTTTTATAATATAAGTCAGTTCTTGGATTTCTGTTGGTCTGTCATCAAACAAGGATTTCTTTTTAGCCACTGAAATTGAAAATGGTAGTATGTTAATTACTATTCACTACAATAACATACAATAACATTTATGTAGGAATGAAAATTATGTTGATGATTAATGTAGGGTGTGTATGTGTATGTATCTAGGTTACGAAGAAAATAGTAAGCAAAAATAATCAAAATTGACCAACTCATCAGCCCTAAGTTGTTGTTTTTGGATCAAAGAGTCACATAAGTCATTTAAAGGCATACCTATAACAGTCTTGTTCACAAGCTGTCATTGTTTTGCATGGCAAAAATTCCAAATATGAATGATACAAATACCTCAGCTAGCTCATTTTCTATCTCCTATCCTGAGAAAAATATTTTTAGAGTACATAAAACCTTTCTACTCACATATGGCCAGTTTTTCCAGTTTAGCATAGGTGCCAGTTATGTTTCGGCTTATAACTTTTGCCATGCTCATAAACTGTGAATAAGTTTCAAGAACTGCAGCTTTTCTTTTATCTCTGATGGCAGGTCTTGCCATAGTTCTGTCCTGGAGACTACGAACAGTCGACACAAACTCATTAGTCCTGTCCCTTGCAGCCATGACTGGTTCAAATACGAACTCTTCAAGGATATCGAATATAATATCTTCTGGTAAACTGGGAGTACTCCGTGAGCTTGATAGGTTTGGGCTATAGGGTTTGTTATTATAGGAGACGCCTTTTTTATCTAATTTATTGTAGGAATCTAATTCGTTTTCTGAAGGTCTTTCAGGAACACCTCCAATGTTGCGCCGCCGAGGTAGCATTGCATCGTAATCCCAGACAAATAGTTTTAGATGTCGTATAACAGCAATGCGTGGATTATGTGTCCACAAAAATATAAATTATAACTTTATTTTACCGAATTTAGAAAAATAAAACATTTGTATGTTCGTTTCATCAATTATAAACTACCACAGATAATAAATATTTCCACGTCATTCAAACGCGATTTGACAGCTACTTTTTTTAGTTGGAGTAGTGGTCGGCTAATGTCCTTAAGCCATACTGCCTTTTTTTTTCAGAATCAGAATCAGAAATAATTTATTGTAAAACTGTGTACAGAAGATGGTAAAAACATAGTAGTATCAACAGTCTGCCCTTTACGAGCGTACAATAACTTAAGGTAAGTATGTAATGCTAACTTAAAATTAAGTTTTTAAAGTTATTCTAATTATAATATTAACAATAAAATTGTAATTAAAAATAAAGTACAGTAATAACATTGTAGTATTAACAATACATTTGTAATTAGTCACCAAAATATTCCTTTAACTTGTAATAACCTTTGGAAATGAGCCATGATTTTAATTTAGTTTTGAATTTATTATCGTTTAACACTTTCATATCGGTAGGTAACTTATTATAAATTTTGAGGGCCATTATATATGGACTATTATGGTACATACTATTGTTAATTTGTGGCATGAAAATATTATGTTTTTGTTTAGTTCGTAAAATATCAGTACGACTCGATTTTGTTTCAAAGAAATAATGTTCGTTACATTTTACAAATATGCAGATTTCATAAATATAAATGCAAGTTAGTGTCAGGATATTACTATATAAAATCCTTGGGATATTATTATTTTTAAATATGTCACGCAAACTGTCAAAATTTTCAAGCTTAAATATAATTCTTAAACACCTTTTTTGTAAAATGAAGGTTGATTCAAGTTCAACGGAAGCCCCCCAGAATATCACACCGTAACTTAACTGAGGGTAAACATAACCATAATAGGCGTTTAATGCAATTTTTTTAGATGATATGTTACTGAGTATAGACAGAACGTAGCAGTATTGAGCTAATCTATTGTTTACTTTACTTATATGTGATTTCCAATTTAAGTGTGTGTCTATGCAAACACCAAGGAAGTTAGTTTCTTCCACTGTATTTATATTACTGTCTCTATATGATATGTTGAGTTTTAGTGGCTGTTGTTTATAATTTCTAAATTGAATTAGTTTTGTTTTATCAACGTTTAATTTTAGGTTTAAATTTTCTAACCATGTACCTACTCTATTTAGTGTATTATTTATTTCTATTTCGTATTCATGTTTGCTAATATTGTGGTTGGGTATATAAATGGTTGCATCGTCTGCGAACATTATACACAAGTGTTTTGCAATTTGGGGCAATTCGTTTACGTAAGGTAAAAATAATATTGGCCCTAGAATACTTCCCTGTGGTACGCCTGTAGTCATGATTTCAGGATTTGAAGCCACTTGTTCTATTGTCTTGGTAGATTTATTACAGACATCCAATACCACTGATTGGGTTCTATTATGTAGATATGACTCTATGAGTTTTAGGGCATTACCTCTTATACCCACATTTTCTAATTTATTTAATAGCGTATCATGTACTACGCAATCAAAAGCTTTGGATAAGTCCAAAAAAATAGCAATACCTGGTTTCTTTAGGTTAATGTCCTCACTTAACTGCTTTAACATTTTAAATACTGCCGAAGAAGTGTTTTTTCCCTTTTGAAAACCATATTGATTTATATTTATTATGTTGTTCTGGTTAAAAAACGATGCAAGTCTATCATAGATAACTTTTTCAAATATTTTTGAAAAACAAGGGAGAAGTGCTATTGGTCTGTAGTTGTTAGCATTATGTTTTGAACCTTTCTTATGGATTGGTTTGATTATAGCTACTGGTATTCTGGGAAAATACCGGTTTCTAATGATAAGTTTATGATGTGTACAAGGGGTTCTAGCGTAATAAATAAACTTTGCTTGATCGATATCTTAGCATATCCAGTAGTTTTTTTGCTTTTTAAATTGTTGACAATCTTTTTTATTTCTGAATGGTCTACTGGTGCTAGAAAAATAGACTTACAGTTCAGCTGAGTATGAGAACGATTTGTGTTTTTTGAAGTAAGGTTGTCATTGATATTTGAATTTGTAAAGTGTTTGATCAGTATGTTTGATATGCAAGTAGAGTCAACTATTTTTTCATTGTTTATATTTAGGGTATCGATAGTCGTTCGTATTATATTCGTTGGAGCTGTGTATTGCTTTATTAGCCCCCAAGTAGCTTTAGTTTTATTTGTACTTCTATTTATATACCTTATGTTTGCTATCTTTTTTGAGTGTTTTATTATTTTCTTAAGCGTATGTGAATATCTTTTGTAATTATTTATGTATGTTTCATCATTTGTAAAAATAGTATTCAAGTACATTTTTCTCTTTTTTTTACTTGCTAAAATAATACCTCTGTTTTCCAGTTAGGTTTTTACTTGTAAGACATATTTATTTTTTCTATAGGAATACACAATTCGAATATTAAATTAAACATTTCCATAAAAATATTAAAAGCCGTATTTGGATTATTTTGCTCGTATATATCAGAAAAATTTAGTTGAGATAGGTATTTCAAAAAAATTACTATGTATTTATCAACATTTCTTCTTTCTACATACCAATATTTTTCGTTATAGCTTAAGCTTGTCTTGATTTCTAGTTTTAAGGCAGTGTGATCTGAAATCCCTACATCTAATATTTCAGCTTTATATTTTTTTAAATTGGTTAAAATATTGTCTAAGCATGTTTGACTATGAGACCTATATCTGGTAGGGTCATTAAATGTTGGATGCATTTTAAATGATTTCAAAGTTGTCAAAAATTGTTCTGACCTTCTGTTCTTTTCTAAAATATTTATATTGTAATCACCAAGAATGAAAACTTTTTTTGTGTTTGATCTGTTTCTCATTAATTTAATAAGTAACGTTTCAAGCGTATTTACAAAAAGATTAAAATTACCAGTAGGTGCTCTATATACACATATAATTATAAAGTTAAGGTCTGGTATTAGAATACCGCAACTTTCAAAGTGAGTTTCGATAGCCATATCAGAAACCCAATCTAATTTTGAATATTGTATATTACAGTTTACATAAATGGCAACACCACCCTGTTTTTTATGTTTTCGTGAATAGTGGGTAGCTTTTGTGTAGCCATCTAGTTGAAGAATATCTGCTTGTTCGTCACGAAGGTGTGTTTCAGAGAAGCAGCAAATGTGAAATTTATGTTCGAGGTTTAAAATTTCTAACTTGTCTATCTTGGATTTAAGGCTTCGGACATTCAAGTGCATAATGCTAAAAGAATTTTCTTGTTCACGGGACAAGGAAATGTTTGGATTTTCGGAGACGTTTGTTGAGTTAGTCTCGAAAAAGCCGATTGCACGTCGTATTTTTTGTTATAGATTTTTTGAAATAAAATGGTATTGTACCGCGTTTAGAGTTTTCATCATTTTTGTGTAGATTGTCAGTTTGATTAGAAGATATTATTTTTCCATTGTGTTTTTTAAAATAGTATGGTATTGTCCCTGGCTTAACGGCTGTGGTAATATTTATCTTGTTTATTGGTTTCGGCCCGTTTGTTGAGTTATCTTCTCTTTTGTTTGTTTTTGTTATGTTTTTACCTAGAAAATTTTCTCTGTAATCGTGTGCGTTAATCACGTTGTTGATGTGATTACAAAGTATTTTACAACTGTGAGGTATTTTTCTGTTTTGTTTAGGAAATACATGTCATCATCATCATCATCATCATCAGCCAGAAGACGTCCACTGCTGAACATAGGCCTCCCCCTTTAACCTCCACACTGAACGACAGCCTGCCTTTTGCATCCACTGGATGCCAGCGACTCTCACTATGTCGTCGGTCCATCTAGTGGGAGGCCTCCCTACGCTGCGTCTTCCGGTTCGTGGTCTCCACTCCAGAACCTCTCTTCCCCATCGGTCATCGGTTCTTCGAGCGATGTGGCCTGTCCATTGCCACTTCAACTTGCAAATTTTAACAGCTATGTCGGTGACTCTGGTTCTTTGGCGAATATCCACGTTTCGGATTTTACCGCGCAAAGAAACTCCGAGCATAGCTCTCTCCATTGCCCGCTGTGTGACTCTGAGTTTTTCCAAAAGGCCAACAGTTAAGGACCACGTCTCAGTACCATATGTCATCACTGGCAACACACACTGGTCAAAGACCTTCGTCTTGAGGCACTGTGGTATCTTGGACGAGAAGATGTCACGCAATTTCCCGAACGCTGCCCATCCGAGTTGGATTCTTCGGGCGACCTCTTTGCCTAAGTTGGACTTACCTAACTGAACAATCTGTCCAAGATAGGTGTAATGGTCAACAACTTCGAGAGTATCGTTCCCAACGACTACTGGCACGGGTTCAACAGAGGAAATACATGTAAGTAGTGACATTTCTTGAAATTATTAGAGATTGTTTTTAGATTCAGATTAAGGGTTTAAGTACGAATTGTGTACAACATTTGTTAATATCACATTCGGTTTGTCAAATCGTTTTTAAAATGCAGATATTTCAATGAGTAGTTTCGTGGGGTTGGAGTCATTTGAACCTAGTGATATGATTAACCAATCATCTTCGCAAAGATGTTGTTCACTTAGTTTGGCATTTTTAAATATAACGTCTGCTTGTGCATTTGGATAGCTGTAGGTGATGACTTCGTATTCTTTGGTATTTACGTATTTGTCTCGTAGTTGGATAAGGGTGGAAGATGCATTTTTACAGCTTTGATCTCCAATGAAGATTATGTTTGGTTTTTTCACCTTTTTATTGTCAGGTTTCGGCGATTCATTCTGTCTGTTCTCAACTTTGTACTTAAGGGTGAATTCGCTTTTCTTGATTTTCTTAGTATCAGTACTTTTGGTTCCTGTTTCAGTCGCTTTTGGGATAATATTAAGGTTATCTGTAATGTTTTTGTTTTCTGCTAAGCATTGGGCTTCTGTACCTGGTACGTTCTTTTTGCTATTATCCTTATCATTGACTTTTTTGGCAAATGTAAATGATTTCTTGTCTATAATTTTCTTTCTTTTCGATACTTCTTTAAAATCTTCTTCAACCTCTGTTGGTATAGGAGTAGAGGTTTCTCTGAGCTCGTAGAAACTGTTGTTGCGTAGGTGAGAGTCATTGATATCATACTGGCTTCCTTTCAGGGTGTCAATTTCTAATAGTAAAGCATTTATTTGTTCTTTGGCTTTAACGAGTTGCTCTGTCATTTCTTTGAGTTCGCTTTGAAGTTCAATGTTTCTTTTATTTATGTTCTCATTCTGTGTTTTTTCAGATAGTAGTGTAGTATCTGGGATAATAGTGGATTCTGCGTTACTTAAGGTTTGATTGAAGAGGCAGCTGCTGTCGTCGCTGTCGCTGGATAATGAAATATTTTCTAATGTTGTCGCTTTTTCTCGAGGTTTTCTTACAGTGATAAAATTATCTTCGCTGTGGTAAGGTACACCAATAGGAGTATTGGTGTTATCTTTTTTTGTTTTTTTTTTGTCAAGCATGTTATACATTCCCATGCAAGCTTATGGTCAGGTGCCATTCTTAGGAATCGTACCTCCGATACATTAGCACATATCAAATCGTAGATAACTCCGCATTGAGCACATTTTACATACTCTCTATATGTTATTTTATTTGGACAGCCTCCGCAATTGAGAATTGGATTTGGTGGTCTCTCCATCATGCATTGAAATAATAATAAGCTCAGTTTTTAAAATACCGTTCATTAGAGACGACCATTGAGTGCAGTAGAAGCAAGGTACTGTTTCTCCAGTATATGAAATCCAAGTTGTTACATCGGACGAAAACATTTCTTGTCTATGGAATCCATAATATCCTTAAGAGTCCTCTATCGGGGAGTAGTGTAATTATTACATGAGTATGCAGATATCGTAAATAGGTAGATGTAGTTATGAATATAAAGATGTCGCTAGTAGGTAGTCGATTCACGAAATAAAATTGAAGAATAATAAAAAGAATTCAATATAAAAAATATCAGTTGTTCATCCAGTCTAATAATTTTCGAATAATCACTTAGGTTATTTTAGGTATAGTTTTTTAAGTGTAATACTTGTCACTTTTCTCATAAAAGTTATTGGCTGCGTAACGAACACTCAAAGTTCGGCGATAAATTCAAATGTTTCTTGCGAGCCAGATAGTTTTTCACTTTATAACGAAACCCAGTTTCAAAGTTCAAGATTCACTTGTTTTGAAGCCTTATTAGTTATTGATGGCAAGTACTTACAGGATTTGGCACGAAATTCAACACCCAAAAGTCAATGTTTGGTACGAAATTTCAAAAACTGTTACTGGTCACTTTTGAAAAAAAGTTTTATTTTCACTTGGTATTGCGTGTATTGATTAGATAACACTCACAGAAGTTCATTGTCACTTATATTTCGTTATTACACATGTTGAGATGCATGTTGAGATGCAGTATAACTCATTAAACTATTTTTTATGTATTTTTAAAAGTTTTAGGAACGGAAACTACTTGTTTACTTTGCAGCCTTTTAGTGTCTTTTAGTGTTGTTTCCAAAACTCCATAGGAGCCTCTTGTAAAGTCTCCACCACTTTACAAGAGCATGAATTTGACTTGAGCGTGACTTACTTAGCTTGACTCTGACTTGTTTGACGCTATTAAGCCTTGTGTTTTATTATAACCCTAACCAAAGAATATATTACTCTCAGAGGCTCTAACAGCCCTATGGATTAGTTTGACCTCAACTGCCGTCTGACTAACGGTAGAGAAAGAGGGAAATATGTTATTCTCACACTTTCACTCCCGTTGGTTGGACGGCGTTCCGTCAACCGTTTGTTAGCAAACGTTATACTGCAAAAAAACGAGCCGTGCTTAGTTGACGAACCGCGGTCCAACCAACGGGAGGGAAAGAGAAAAATTTCTCTTTCTCTTCCGTTGGTTGGACGGCGGCGGTTCGTCAACCAAATCCATATCCATACATCTGTTAGTACTATTACACAATACTATTATAATCACCGTCCAAACTTGTGCTCACCGGTCAATCTCCTTCGTTTGATGATTTAGCCATACCACGTGGTGGCTCCTCCACAAAAAAGTCACTAAATTAGAGTTGGAAGTTGAAGATTATCAAAATGCTAACCAAAGGAAATTAATAATATTTGCCCCAATACCAAATGAGCAAGTAGCCAATATAAAAAAAAACAGACAAGTACGAGAAGGAGTCGCTCTCTAAGGGTTCCGTTGGACGGAACCCCAAAAAAAACCGACGAATTTGAAATATTAAAAGACAAACTTTACTTTGTAGTGGATATTAAGGTTCTTCCATAAATACCAACTACAAAATGTAAGTTTGTAATCGCAAAAACTTCAAATTAACGACTTTCGGATTATGAACGAGGGTGCCTTTATAACAAACTAGTAGGCCGCCCCTGCTTCGCACGGGCGAAGCCGGGACATATAGCCTATGTCAACCGGGGATAGTGCAGCATCCCAACAGTGAAAGAATTTTTCAAATCGGTTCAGTAGTTTCGGAGCCTATTCAATGCAAACAAACAAACAATCAAATCTTTCCTCTTTATAATATTAGTATAGACTACCCTCGGTAATTAAAAATACTAATTCGTTCAACACATTTAAAAAGCGACTTGCTTAACATGAAAACAGCGTAAAATGAAAGCAAATGTGTTGGACGGGTAATTAGATGCATATGTGACGTATATTATATTATTTAATTCTACCTGTTGTGATATTAATTTATTCAGTTATTATTGCGACGACGAACTGTTTAGATTGATTGTTAGCAGTGTTCTCATGGAAGTGATGTAACATCTTGTATGAGAATTTAACCTCTATAAACCTAAACGTAAAAGAAACTAAGGATGCAGGCCGCTTCCAACCGGCCTTTTGGAGATCGATGGGGGAGGCCTATGTCCAGTGTACGTCCTATGGCTGAAATACTGATGATTTACTTGTTCCGTTGCGATACTCAGGAGAAAGAGAAATACACACACACACACACAGCAGGCACGGGGCTCGATTATTGAATCGCTCGTATTATAATTTCGCATGAAAATATCATGCGGAATCATGTGAAATGCCTGACTTTCGAACGAAATCCCAAAGAAGTCGCTCACACAATGACGTTTGACCATTCGAATTTGCTTTCTATCAATAGAAAATCTTTCATTTCGCATATTTTCGTGCGATATCATACGAGCGATTAAAAAATCGCACCCACGGTCTACTTTCTACAGATCTGTGGGGGCCAGAATGTGGTAAAATACTAATATTGTACTTACTTGAAGTCTTTGATTTGAAGTTAACAATAAAATCACATTTTGTAGGAAAATAAAATTTATTCATAAATTGAACATCCCCACACCCTTTCGCATTTATAATACATATTAAATATTTATCATTAACAAAAAAAAATTTTTTCAAAAAAATTTGTTCCTGAAGAATGCAAGGATACTGCGGACATTCTTTTATTTTTTGATAACTTGTTTGATTCGATCAATGGCAGTTAAAGTCCAAATCCAATAATGCGAAAATATGGATGGAATCAAAAAAAGTATTAGGCAACATGAAATTCATAAATTCGAATGGAAGGGAATGTACGCCACCATCAGTTACTAGTTGGATTAAAACCATTAATAACATACAATATTTAAAAGTTGTTTTTTTTGATGATTATGGTTTAAAATCTATATGGCTGAGACACTTCAGTCAAGATCCACTTGAAAATTTCTTTGGTTGCATAAGAAGTCAAGGTGCACAAAATACGAAACACTGTGCAGATTTTGAAGGAGCCTCGCCTCGCTATTAATTAACAATATTAACAGCAATTATTCTCCGGGCTCGAATTGCGAAGAAGATTCATGCAAAGCTTTCAAACAAATAAATATATTGATTAAAAAATTACTTAATGAATTATACTGTAAAAAATAATGATACCACAGAAATTAATTACTCTCACATTGATATGAATGTAATTGATAATTTAAATGTAAAAGAAGAGAATCCGAGAATAATTGCGGCATTAAATTATGTGACAGGTGTTACGCAAAAGCACCAAAATATTTAAAAACTGTAAAACTTGCCAAAAAGACCTCTACTCACTCAACCAAATACATCCCAAGTATAAAAATGAGGGAGTATAGTTACTGGAAGTTACACGTTCAAGGTTGAACTGATAAAATGTTTCTCAGGAGAAAGATTTCTAAGATGTCACAATAACTATTTTGTGGACAGCGAGCAACATGAATAACATAAGACAATATATATTAAAACTGTATTGTATATAGTCATTGATTGCCGATTCATAACATGTGAAAAACATAATGACAATATTGTTGACTTTATCTTTGATTTAACTGCACGGTTTTTTTATGTAACTGGTGCCGTGATGTAAACAAATTATTGAAAGGCACCAGAAAAGATATTGATTCAGAAGACTGTATACAACCAAAATGTGTTGAATATCATACCAAAAAAAAATATTAAGTAAGTAATCTACAAACACTAATTTTATTTTGTCATGTCTTCTACAAATTATTTGAATGTAATGATGATTTGAAGGTATGTTGGAAATGGTTAAGCAAAAAAATAATTGCTGTTAGTCATGTAATGACAACGCTTTTTCACACTGAAAATGGTGTGTACCATTTCCAACATAACATCAAATCACTACAAAATAATGAAAAATTGTACATATATGTATACTCTGCACATATATGCATAGGTGTATATGTATAGCTATACTCGTATACCTAGTAATATAGGTATATATACAGTATATGTTCTCAACGTAAACTAGAGGGCACCACTCCAAAGCATTAGCTGTCATCTCTATTCCCTATTATATAAATTTCTCTATGGGTCGCTAGTTTCACGGCATTACTTTTCACTCGTAAATACTTAAAAACAATAACTTAATTTTCTTTAAATGTCACTTCTATGGTCTAGTGTATTGGGTACAATGTTTGGATGTCACGCGTCTTCCCAATGGTCTTCCCCCCTTTTTAAAACAGTCACTGGATAAAACTATAAACCTAAAATCTCTTAAATTGCGTAGGTAATAAATCTTCAAGTAAATAATACATTTATCTGTGATCAAAAAGTGTATAGAGAATCCGTTATATTAGTGTGTTTTACTAAACCTCTCACTGCATTAGAAGACTGGTAAGTCGTATCAGTCGTTACAGGTTATGAGCTTACGGAGGTACTACTATTATATATCGAGGTAATACATCAAGAGAAAAATTGATAATTTCACAACAAAATACAAATAGGTAATCTGGAAGGGAAAGAGAACTGGGCCACATGGAAATACAAATTCTCCATAATGCAACGAGGAGAGGAAGGTGCTATGGTAGCAGCCGAGGGCACCCTCAAAAGGCCCGTTGCCCCTACCAGAAGAACTGGTGACGCTGAAGTTGGCATCTATAATTTAGCCTTGGCGAAGTATAGAAAGACCGAATGTAGCGCTCTGCTCATGCTTACCACTAATATGTCCGAAGATACGCCCAAAAAAGTGATGAGATTTAACACAGCAAAAGAAGTTTGGCAGGAATTGCATAGATTATTTGATTGACAGTCGGATGATACGTCGGCGTACACTTTGTGTACAGAATTTTTCAGTTTGTAGTACAATAAGGAGGATGACATATCCACTCCCATGTCAAAGTTGAAAAATATCTGGAACACTTTGAATGTCGAGATCACAAAGACGGATGCTACCATGCAGCTTCCGGACTTATTCCTGATCGGCAAAATCTTTGATACCCTAGACGAACGATATTTTGCGTTTAAATCAACCTGGTTGTTACTAAACCATAAAGAAAGGACGGTAAACAACGGACAACGGTACAACGGTAGGACAACTTGACGGTCACCTGTGTGTGCTTTTGAGAGAGATAATCTTCTTTAAGGAAAAGAAACATGTTATCCGCCGTTTAAAGAGAGAACTTAGAATACAGTTGACTCCTGACAATGTGAAATTCGAAGGCTGTATTTACGGAAAGTAACACAGAAAACTGCTTGGAACAAGAGAAAGAACAACAGCTGCAGCAAAGAAAGTCTGGAAAAGAAACAAAAGCGAAGATATTAGCGTCAAACTAAACAATTTGTTAATCTTTCTAATAAAGAAGTAGAGAGTGAACAACGGATTTCATCAGCTAAGATAACCTTTGACAAAGAAGATTCCAAACAAGAACCAACATCGGGATGTTTACTAACAATAAATACAAAAGAAAAAAACATCAACGGATCTTATTGGAGAAGCTTCAAAGGTACAAAAAAAGATACGAGCTAAGTAAAATGAATTTTAACCCGAATGTGAACACAAAAAAGAAAAATGTGCTTCATATGCAAAAGAAAACAAAATAATAAAAGAGCAATATATATAATAAAAAAATAATAAATACAAAATAATATATTATTATAATATATTATTGAGCAATGCTTTGCCCTGGAAAAACTACAAACAATATAGAAAAGCAGTCTTCGGCGAACAAGACAACCAGTAACTTATCAACACAGGGAGGCAGCGTAACCTTACTTCAGACCGTTATGGTAAAATTAGTCAACGGAGACAAGCAGGTGACCGTACGTGCGCTGGTGGATAGTGGATCTCAACGATCATATGTCAAGAAAGAGGAGGCACAAAAACTTGGACTTCAGACTGTAAAAAGTGAAGTATTAACACATAAAAAATCAATAATGTATGTGTAATAATAATATAATAAGTCATCACCCGCCAAAATATCTTGTTATGAGGCATAATTGGCGGGTGCCGTACCTCATACTATAGACCAGGAACATACCATCAAGAATTCACCACAATAGCCCAGATTTTTTTACCCAATACTGTACAATAGTTTTATATTCCATGTTATGCCCATAATTGTAAATTTTATACTCAACAGGGCCTCTTGGTGTTGGCTTCGGCCCCACCAATGCCTATCAAAGGTCCGTGCTAGACCCGTGAAGAAAATTAAATATATAATAATAATAATAACTTGGCCCCGGCCCGTGCAATTTTGACCTCCGTCGTAGGAGAGAAACGAAATACGTTTGAATAATAATAATATATAATAATAATAGTCCCATCTCGTTTTTAACAACTCTGTCATCTCCTCCCAAGTATGAGCGCAACAAGGGGATCCGCTGGGGCCACTAGTTTTTAGTCTAGCTATCCACAGGGCTATTTCGGATCTTAAATCTGCACTGAACGTGTGGTATCTGGATGATGGCACCATTGGTGGATCTCTCGAAGATGTGTACCATGACCTGGCGGATCTTATCCCTCGCCTGAAAGAACTAGGTCTGGAGATAAATTCCTCTAAATGCGAATATTTTCCCTGTGGCGCTGAAGCTCGCATACACTTTTCGCGCTTTAGTGCGTTACTACCAGGCCTCAAGGAACTTACTCCTAATACTTTCACCCTTCTAGGGTCTCCTATTTTCCTTGAAGGATTGCCTGCTGCACTAATTTCCCATAAAGAGTTTCTAGATGATAAATGTAAGAGCTTTAAGGCAACAGTCGAGAAACAAACTGGTTGTTTTCTGAAATGTCTGCGAACTGACGGTACAACTTTTCTTTCTCTTTTCCGTTCTATTCCATTCTCTTTTATGTGGTTGCAAGAGTAATTGTGAGATTTTATACACTGGGTTGTACTAAGCCGAAAAGGGTCCATAGTACCATCATTATGAACAACTTTTACTACGGCAGCAATTCTATAATAGCGAAAAAAATATCAGCTGTTCCATAGAAAATTTTCATTGACACTCATATGGACTCACTCGGCTTATTAGACCTTTTCCGTGAAAAACCTGTAGACATAGATGATAGAATTTTGTTTCATAGACGATCAGGGAAGAAGATGAACAAGAAGTTAGACATTCTTTTAAAACATGTTAAATTACGGACCTCTCGGTCCGTTGATTTGGATTTGGATGTAATGGACTTGAACTGATAACATTGCAAATTATATGTCATCATGTAAACATGAAGCAAATATGGAGGTCAGAAACAAATACATTAAAAAAAACAATTTCACAAAAATTTAACAAACAGGATTCATCCGCCCCTAGTTTTTCACCCCCAGAGGAATATTAAAAAAAAAAAAATGGCCTTGCCTATACAATAAAAAAAAAAACAATAATTAAAATCGGTTCACGATTGGCGAAGATATTGCGTAACATACACTCAAAAAAACAGTCGATGGAGAATCAGAGTGAGGCAGGCACCCCTGCAGGCCTAGCACGGGCCGTGGACAAATTGTCTTTCCACCGTTTTTATCCCGCGAGAAAAAGACAAACGTATCCATATTCTAGCTTTGTCACGTCTAGGCGTGGATAAAAATGGTGGAAAGACAATTTATCCACAGCCCATGCTAGGCCTGCTGTAACCAGTTTCTTTACTTGCTTGCTGTGTAGGAGTACCAGCCTCGTGATGGCTATCAGCTACCACTATACCATAGAATACATAATAGTACTGGAGCAAGACTCACTCCGAAATTTTATTTAATTAAATAGAAACCCTCGCGACGTCGCAACAAAGTTAATATTTGCACATATTGTAAAGCATCTATGCTATGCTTTCTATCTATGAATTATCTATTGTATTGCTGCGCGCGAGAGCTTGTTGCTCTGACCGTTACTGAATTGCTAACACTTCAAGTTCGTTGGGTTAGACGTAAAAGCAAGATCCAAGAGGGTCGAGGCGAGGCTATACATTCTATGTATATTATGTGTTTCGCGTTAGTAGTGGGACAAGACTACGCTTGCCTCTTACTTTGGTGGTTAGTAAGTGAATATGATGGACCGTATCAGCCCGTCCCTCACTGAGTCGCTGCTCTGGCCGATGCAGAAGTTGAAGTACACCGACTCCGCTGCTACTTGCTGTGCGCACATCCCCATTGGATACCATCCCACCTTGTTGAACACTATGCCCACCTTGTACACCTGAAAACACCACAGTTTATATTTTAAGCCGAATTTTCATATTGAAATTAATTTCACAACACATTGCATAAAATTTAGTTTCGTGTGTTTAAGTAATTACAAGAAACACACATCCGCTCAGCGTAAGCGCTGTTTCGATACTAGTATAATGTATTGGATGCACGATGAAACTAGTTGCAGTGCACTAATGTTGTCGAAAAAAACATACAGTCGAATTGATAACCTCCTCCATTTTGAAGTCAGTTAAAAATGGCGTGGGTCGCGAAACTAATAGTTTCAAATATGAATCCATGCTTGTTGAAAGTATCTTTTTACAGGGTAAACTAATATCATGAAAGTAATTTTGTGCTACTTTTCGTAATTAATAATTCAGCTTTACTAGCCCGGCAGTTTTGTCCAGTTTTCCCGATTATTCCAGGTTGAAAAGTTGTCTATGACCCATCTTCATAATGCACATGTTTAACAAACAGACGGAGAGATATCGTTACTTTCGCATTTGTAATGCTTGTGTGATAGGCCGTTTTAAATAGGTCGTTTGTGTGCCAATGAAAGACAATAATACTCCACACGTCATCACCAGACGCATCTTGACTTACCCTGTCCAGGGCCATTTGAGTCTTATAACAGCTACAGTTTTCGACATCCGTGACTTTGGTCCTTTGTCGGATTTCAGACTTAATAGCAAACAACTATGAGCTGATATTATGAGTATATCGGTTCTCCCTTGTTTAACCTAACAACTTTTAGTATAATTTCACTTGGCCTAACAATGTTTGATATAATAATCACTATGTGTATTTTTTGTTTTAACGGGTATACTGTTTTTGTTTCTCAGGTTCATCACTATCATATTACATTAGGTTTCATATAAAAAAAACCTACTTATGCCAAATAAATATTAGGCCAAGAATATTTTTGTCAAATGAATATTCGGTCAAATAATATTATTCAAAGTGAAAATTACTTCAATCGTATTTATGTCATATAAATGTTTATTTCAAATTGTAATATAGTCAATAAATATTAGGTGAAGTGAATAATTATGGTTAATAATTTTATACGAACTGAAATTATACAAAGAAAAATTATATGAAAAGTTGTTATATGAAACAAGGGAGAACCGAGTACATCATATATCCATAAAGACAAATTTTACTATTAACATCTCGGCACATACCTTATTCCTTTGTATATAGACGGGCCTGTTGAACATGATATCTAGGAGGTGTCGGTAAGGCACGCGACAGGTGTAATGCGTATATGTGAGTCGGGCTCCGTCAGCATCTAACAGATGTGCGTAAAGTAGTTCGGAGTAGCCAGCCGCCAGCGCACCACTACTGCCTAGGGAACACATCGCGCTTTCTTCGCTCGGCGCTTGCGTCGGCACCTGGAGAGAGATGTTAAAATTCAGAAGTGGGATTTTTTTAATGTTTAAATGCTTTATTAGATTCATAACTACAGATAAAAGCACATTACTCTGTGCAACTGCCTCTTTTTACTAGCCAGAAGTAATCAAACCTGTATGCACAAAAACCTGTTTGAAAAACCTTTTTTTTTTGTTTCTATTAATAGGCTTGCGTTTGACCGCTAACTCGCCTGATGTAAAGTGACGATGCGGTCTACGATGGAGCACGCTTGCCTAGAAGAAACCGATTCTTTGAACTTGTGAGGTTCTTTGACATACTGATTTCCTCACAATGTTTTCTTTCGCTGTTTATATAATTATATAAAAAATAGTACGCCAATTCAATTTACAAATGCATGATAATTAGAATTATATACTTTTATTGAATAAGATGTATAGAACCATACAATGAGAAAACCGGTCGCAATATTATGTTAATAGTCGTAACGTGCTTTTATTCATACTTTTTATTTCTTTTAATCCGGTTCTTTTACTTTATTTCATTATGTTAAACTTAATTATTAAATTCCGTATAAAACATGACCAAAAATGGTTACGAAACTTTTGCGCATACTACGATTCTAATTCGGTATGTAAAGTTTTTTTTTTTTGTATTTTTTTATATTTTTATTTCGTAGATTAGGTCATTATAAGAAACTAATTTCAATATTTTTGTTTTATATTCAGTAGTTATTTTGTAATATTTTTTTGAAAATTTGAAACGTCACTTTTTTGCACAAATATGTAGTTGCGTTGAGAAGCCAAAAAAAGCACGCGAGTAAAAATAAAAAGATATTAGAACATACTTTGACAGTGACAATGACATCTAAAGTCTGCTTGTTTGTTTATAGAAACCCTAGGGTTACTAGCTCACTGATTTGCAAACAACATTATTTTATTGATGTTAGTATTTTGTTCGATTATTAAGGTTCTGTGTTTTTTATTCTTAGGTTGAGACATCATGTTTGAATATAAATTATTAATCATACATCAAATGACATATTAAAATATGTTTAACATTATATATCGTTGTGAGTACCACCCATAATAAAAACAAATTAATCTGACGTGGTGAAAATTAATGTAGGTGCTTCCAGTAAAAACGTTCTAAATCAGATATTTATTTCCCCGAAAAAACCATTTCACACGATTTTTCCCTACGCTTAGGGAAAAACACCCCATGTTGGCAACTCTGAAAAGAAGTAGACTGTAAAACCACAGATATGAAAGAAAAATATTTTCTGTGTGACGAACAGTGTGTCAAATGTATTATATTTTTTTATTCTTAAAAAGCACAGATAATAAAATGTTAAAACGTGACGTCATTTAGAGGCTAATGAGAGTCGAATGATTTCTTAGTTTTTTGTTAAAATAAACGGCATCTTATCTTTTTTAAAGGTCAGAGGTAGATAAATAAGTGTTTGTAACATAAAATCTCGAAATGGTTTCGGAATTGGCATAGGTTAATTTTTTTTAGCATACCGAATTCACTACATTCTATTTTCTGTCTCTGTCGTACTCAATGTATATCGGCGATGTAGCGAGCGGGAGGACCTCTGCCGTCCGAGATACAGTTTAAACTAGTTCGGAGGGTAGCGTAAATCTTTATCTGTCACAAGCTTATTAGGAAGCTGTTTATTAGTAAAAAATTCAGAGTAACACATTCAATCGCATTAAATTTACACGCAAAATATGCTATTAACAACTAAAACTTAATATTACTGTATTATTGGTAGGTATTACCTACCTACGTTATGATTCACGATTGTGTTGAAAGTGGTCAACTACACTACATTATGAAATGTTTAAATTACAATTAAAAAATAAAATAAAAATATACTTGCAAGTCGTAGCTAAGGATAATGTACAACACAATCATAAACTTATACCTACCTACCTAGTTAAATCAAAATGACAAACCAATACAAAAAGTGTAACAAGTGTACCTACAATATTTTGCCATGGAATAATGTAAGTAATAATAGGCTAAGTTTTTTGAGAAATAAATATTATTATACAATTTAATTCTAGTCTTACTTTGAGTAAAATTAAACCAGCAAACTTTCAGCCAGCTTGCCCCCCTCAATAGGCTAGTTGACTGGTGTATAAGTTTTTAAAGTTTTTGGTGGTGATTGAGAGGGGATGCTCTGTCACTTTCCTGCAAAGCGTGTGTTACTATAGCATTGTAGTGTGTTGTATTTGAATGGCGCGCGTGTCATTACTTGCTATAGAGCGCTCTCTGGCAAGCATGAAATTCAAATACATATAACTTATTTACTTTATTATAGCAACGGACGTGGTTTTCACACATTTTATTTATGTTACACGTGAATTACTTTACTATAGTCGGAGTGACCGGATTAATCTTACGTTAGCTAATTCGGTAATTCCTGTGTAATATAAATAAAACTTATTTACTTATTTTAAAAAAAATTGTTAATGTTTTATTCTTATTATGATCAGGTTTTATATTAAATAATAATAAAAAATATTTGTCAACATGCCTATGCAGCCCTTTAGCAAAATCCTTTCTTAGTGGATCTCGACACCCCAAACCCCATAAGGAATTTACTTCCAAATTTTAACTTCGTAGGTCAAGTAGTTTTCGAGATTCTGTGATGAGTCAGTCAGTCAGTCAGTGCTTGCTTGTGTATTTTAATTTTAATGAGTATAGTTGAAGTGGCAGTGGGCAGGGCACATATCACGCAGAACAGATGGCCGATGGGGCCGAAAGGTTCTGGAATGGAGACCACGGACTGGTAAGCGCAGCGTAGGACATCCACCCACAACATGGACAGACGACCTAAAAGAGACCGCGGGGAAACGCTGGATGCTGGCCGGTTGAAAGCGTTTGGAGATCGATGGGGAGGCCTATGTCCAGCAGTGGACGTCCTATGGCTGAAATGATGATATGATGATGATGATGTGTATAGATAAAAAAAATAGTATCAACCTGCACTCCCAGAAGACAGATGTTCTTGTCCACCATAAATGTGACAGAGCAGTCTAACACGCTAGTGTTGAGACAGTCGGTGTGCTGAATGATGGCGCGCTGGCAGTAGATCTTGTTGTAGTCTCCGTGCCGGTCGAGTAGTGGGTCCACTCCTGGACCGGCGATAGAGCTCGCGATTATTGAAGCCGGATCTATGCGCCCGCCTGTAAATACTGATAATTATATACTCAGAATATCGAGGAAGTATTTTTTTTTTGTATAGATTATAGATATTTCAAACGCGCTCTAATTTCAGGCAAAGTGCCAATAATGCTGTGCAAGTTGCCTTCCTGGACTGCGAGGCTAACTTTATGTCCAAAATATAGGCCTTCGTTTCGTTGCATAGATAGTGTAAACTTCAATTAGTTTATTTTATTTTTATTTAATTTTACAAGGAAAACATACAGCTGCTAATTAATACAGTAGATATAAGATAAATAGTTACACAAAAGCCAAAAACATGTTTTCACTAATACAAACTAGAAATAGTGTAAATGCCCCGTTGCAACACCAACTAGGGCCTGGATAGATAAATAGTAATAGGAAAACAAATATTCGAAGTCTTTACACAAGAGACAATAAATTAATTACCAGAAAGAAAAAATAAATACATAACATACAAATTTTCAAATATATAAAACATAATACAACTTAAATTTTCAACTTAGATTTAATTTTATGTTTTTTTTGCTATTTTATTTTTAGTGTTATCATATTTCACTTTTAATTTGTCAAAGAAGTTTTTAGAAATTGTATTTTTGAAAGTATTATGCCTCATCATAAATAAGTCAACGTTGGTTGAATAGTTGCTATTGAAATTGATTAATGTGCGAATAAAGAATGAATTTTTACGATAGTTAGTTTCGTATCGTGGAGTATACAGCCGAAGATTATGTCTACGAGGAGCTGAGCGTAGAGGAGTCACAAGACCTATTCGAGACAATAGTGATGGGCAATCGATCCTATTAGATAGTACCTATATTGAACATGAAGGTCAGATCCGCAACCTCTCTTCTGATTCGAACAGGCAATATATGATGGTGGAAGCAAACCTCATCATACTCGTAGTCAGGGCTCAGAATCTTAGCTTTGAAATTAATATACCGTAGGAACTTCTTTTGGGGCCTCTCAAGGATGTTAATATATTTTTTATAGCAGGGGTTCCAAAGTTGCGAAGCATATTCCAGTTGACTACGTACTAATGAACAATAGAGAATCTTCAAAATCTTGATCATTTTAAAGTCTCGAGTAATTCGGAGAATAAAGCCCAAAGTTCTCATGGCTTTGTTCGAGACGTTCTCAATATGCTTATTGAAGAGCAGCTTCGAGTCAAGAGTCACTCCAAGATCGATGACTGAATCCATTCTCATCAAAGGCTGGCCATCGAACTTGTAACCATACGTGATTGTCCGGTTAGATCTACTAAAAGTAATACAGCAGCATTTTGATATGTTTAGATCTAACTTGTTCATCACGCAATAGTCATGAAGATTATCTAGGTCTAACTGCAGCAGTTCTAAGTCGTGATAGTTGGTAATGACTTTGAAAATTTTAATATCGTCAGCGAAAAGTAGAAAATTGGAGTGCTTGAAACACTGATTAATGTCATTCACACAAATAATGAACAAGAGAGGCCCAAGAATGGATCCTTGAGGCACACCTGATGGAATGAGCGATGGAGCCGACATATAACCATTCAGAGCCACAGTTTGGGTACGACCGTTGACATAAGAGGTGAACCACCTTAGAAGATCACCTCTTATCCCCGCTGCATACAGCTTGGCGAGAAGGATTGAATGATCTAAGCGATCGAAGGCTTTACGATAGTCTGTGTATACAGTATCTACCTGCCCCCCACCTTCCATGCCATCAGTGACCTCATCGACAAATGAGACCAGATTAGTAGTGGTAGACCTTCCTTTAAGAAAACCATGTTGCTGTGGTAGGAAAGTGTGTTTGAGAGCGGCGTATAGTTGGTTATGCACAATTTTTTCCAAGACCTTGGCTAATAGACAAAGCTTAGAAATCGGTCTATAGTTTGACACATCGACATTGACATTCGGATCGGGGTTATTGTAGCAGATTTCCAAATGATTGGCAAAACGCCTTCGGAAATAGATCTGTTAAATAACATAGAAACGGGATGAGTCAGACTTTCCGCGCAATGCACTAGTAAGTGTGGGTGAAGGCCATCCGGTCCGGCTGATTTATTGCAGTCTAAGGTTTTTAACAACTTTAATAATTCTAGGCTAGATACTTCAATAGTGTAAATGTCAGCCGCAGAGCTGGCCTTGTTTAGACTGTTTACCAGGGTAACTGGAGCTTGCGGGAAACCAGCCAAATAGAGTTAAAAAAGTCAGCAAAAGCATTACAAATGTCATCACCGGAATCAACAGATTATTTATTGTAAGTCATGGATGAAGGATATGAATTATGCTGTTTATTAGACTTGACATACGACCAAAAAGCTCTCGGGTTATCACGAATCGAGGTTTCAATCTTTGCTATATAACAAAGATAACATTCCCGCTCGACTTTCTTAACTCGCTCTCGCAAGATCCTTAAAGAATTCCTGTCAGATAAATTGTGGTATATTTTAAATTTTCTATGGTGTTTATGTTTTTCTTTTAGAATCTTGAGAAGAGCTGGTGAATACCAAACTGGATACTTGGCTGGCCGCACCCATTTACAGGGAACATATTTATCTCTGAGCTCAGATAATAAATTATTAAATAAACAGACTGCTTCATCCATACTACCACACAACAAAAGTGAATGCCAATCTTGAGTGTCTAGCTCATTACAAATTGCTAAGTAATCACCCTTCGCATAGAGAAATTTAGGTCTAGAAGTTGGAGCTAGAGTAGATGTGACTATGAATTGTGGCCTACAGACGAGTGCCGGGTGAAATTTGTTCTCTTTTAACAACGGATCTATAGCACGAACCACAGTAACTTCATCGTTAGATAGAACTAAATCGAGGATACCACCATCGTACATGTTGGGGACGTGGTTGAATTGGTCTAGATTATTTAGGTTCATAAGATCTAAAATTTCAAAATGGTCACAGTCCACTTCATTGATTATGGGTATTAAATGAGTGTGGTCGGGAGACACCGTCCACGTTATACTACTCTGATTAAAGTCACCTAAAATTAAAAGTTTGTCATTACTGTGTTCGGCCGAAATAGATAAGACTTTATCAGAGAAATTTTCGAGTTGAGCCGTAAGTGATAAGCCTAAATTTTGAGAAATGAGGTAAAGACAACCGATATGTAAGTTGACAGGTGGAATATTGTTGTAAGTCGATCTGAAATTAATCGTAATCCATAAGTCCTCAGCTGTAGAATGCCACTCCGGGCGCGCAAGCGCAGCCAATTCACGGCGTACTGCGATAAGGACCCCCCCTCTTCGCTTTTGGCCGAGCCGGCTGATCGCGCCTTGTTACTGAGAACGCGTCGCTGAATAACTCCTCGGTTCTAATACCTTCCCGGAGCCACGTTTCCGTCAACACAATCACGTCATAACTGCAAAGTTGAGTGCTTCGTTTAAAATCCAATGTTTTTGTTCGCAAACCCCTAACATTTTGATAATAGATATTAAATACCATGATCACAATCCGGCCGAGTTGAAACTCGGCCAGAAAGTGCGTAAGTATACAATAGGTAAGCTATAAATTGCAAGTTAATGTTAGTTGTTTGCGAACAAAACACAGAGTTATTGTGATGGGAGTCAATATGCAGATAAATATAACAAAGAATGCTAAGTGCGTGTGTTAAACGAAAATGCGGCCCTTTACTTGAAAGACAAACAGAAAAATCAAAATTGTTTATTGTAAAATGAAGTCGAACAAGAAAATCACTTATAGTTTTTCGCGTTGGACGGTAACCGAGGAAACATTCAACTATGCGTGTAAAACATTGTGGTGGCGTAAATAGACATCTAGTATAAAATGAGTAGTATGACGAAATGATTTTACAATAATTGAAATACTCGCACAGGTTTGAGTAAATAAAGAACGACTGTTTAAAGTTATGAGGACGCACAAATATGAGAATAGGTATGAACGATATCGACATGTTATGATAATTAGATTGAGGTAGATTATTTAAAAGTTTATATGGCTGTGAGACAGATGGCAAATAGTTATAAATAGTCAAGAGATTTGATAATATTGACAACAAACTTAGAGAAATTTTCGAGTAAACGAACTTAAATAAAATGCGCACTTGTAGTCACTTCAGTTTTTTAAGGTCATCTTCATGCTGAATACAAATTATGGGTGCAGTTTCATTTTTCCGAACCAAAATCTTGCAATTTTGCACCCACGTAAACTTGTAGTTACCGTACCACGTAAAGTCGAGAGCCTGTTTCTTTGTTTTCGTGAGAAGAAGCTTATTATCACGCGTAAGATGATCGTTTACAAATATTTTGGCGGTAGATCCAGGAAAACCTAAAGCTTCTGCAGTCAGATTCTTGTGCGATCTAGCCGCGGATACAAGATTTTCTTTGGCGTATCTACCTAGGAATCCGACGACGATAGGTTTACTGTCAGTAGAGGAACGGGCTCTGGTTACGAAGTTGATATCCGAGGGTACCACAGTCCGCCCGACCGACTCGGCAAGTTTGCAAACGAGTGCTAGAAGATTCTCATTCTTCTTAATAGGTACACCTTTGATTTCGACGTTGTTAATTCGCTCCCGTTGTTCTTTAAATGCAAGATCCGCGGATAACTGCGTTAGTTTATTTTGGAGTTGAGGGTAGTCTTTGCCGTCGATATTCCTGGCCTCAAGCGCTGTAAGTCGTGTCTCCAAACTGACTATTTTAGTGGTCATGGCTTCCTCTAACTGCTGGAATTTCTCCTTCATATCCTTGACTTCATTTATTAGTGCAGGCAACTGTTCGAGACGCACGTTGAGACCCGCAATCCCATTGCGAAGTTCCTGCAAGACTAGATCAAGAGTAGCTGAGGATGAAGGTGTAGGCAGTGCAGGTGACATCGCAGGATGCGGCGTGTCTGCTCGGACCTTACAAGTTGGGCAAAGTAATGCGGTCTTTCTCTCTGGTCCCAATTTTCTATAGTTCTTTTCTGTTATGTTTGCGCACTGAAAGCAGTACGATGAGGCAAAGTTGGAACAAATAACACCATCCAGATGCTGAGTACTGCAAGAGGGACACTTAAACATCGTAGTAATTATTGATTTAACTCGAGGATTTAACGAAGAAGTATCCGTGACGAACGACCTCCGCTTTCGAACGCAGCGAGTTAACTGTTTAAGCCCGTTGCAGACCATGCGCAAGTACTAACGCGAGTACTCAAACTGTAGCCACTTGGTGGCGACAGTTCAATCGACTCGCGTCGTTTCACGAACGTTATTTCCAGTGCTTATACTTGAAAAATACATGATGCATATTTCTAAATTCTACTTATTACACATTTTGCGAGATATAAGGCGCCGCATGCGCATAATCAACCTGGCGAATGAAATGGTGCAAGTACCTACCACTAACGATGCGCAGTGGGCGTCGCGCGAGTCGGGCGGGAGGTGCGGAAGTTGTAGCGCGGGCAAACAAAGCTTCACTTGCGCAAGGACCTACTAAGCACTTCCACTGGCACAATGCAAAAAAAGCTGTAGCTCGTTGCAGACGACGCGTAGTACTTTACTGCGCATCGTACGCAACGGGCTTTAGCCTTTTAAGTTTTGTGTTGGCTATGGCCTATGGCTGAAATGATGGTGATGATGATAAGTGCCAACACTCCTGCGTGAACGCTCTAATACCAAGGCCCTACGTTTGAATTAACTGTACAACACGATGCGCGCTGACGGCTCCGGCGTCGAAACCCTCGCGGCATGCTGTGGAGGCAAGTACGCGCAGTGCGCGCCGAACACTTGGTCCAAAAACAGTCTGTCTACTGTGCTGTATATACTGACCGTCGTGGCGTGGCATAGCGGGCGATGAAGCGCGCGCAGCATGCGGCGGCGAGGCGCGCGCGGCATGCGACGCAGCCGCGGGGAGGGGGTGCGCGCCGAATACTTGCTCCAACACCGGGGACGGTGTGTCTACCGTGAACGTCGCCATCTGGGAACAGACATACATCCCTCGTCATCGTGCTATTCTAGTTATATGTGTCTGTATTCTGTGACTATGTGTACTTACATCCCTAACTCCGGAAGAATGCCCGCCACCAATCAACTGCTTCCTCGGTACACGACATGTGGAGAAACCACTCGGCATCAGCACATCTGAGTTACTTGATAGAATGTTCATCAATACTGCAAAGGCTTCAGACTCCGTAAGTAGAGACGACCGGGCTGGCCCTTCGGCGAACTGTTGCGGAGTTAGTGTCAGGAAGCGTATCTTTTCTATAGCGGCGCGGATCGTTGGCTTGATAACTTCTGGAAAAAAAAAACATTGTCTGTTAATGGGATAATGCAGCACTTAAATGTCACACAACTTTGTAGTACCAAAACTAGAATAAGGTGTTGCTAACCTATTACCTTAATCTAAGCACAGGTTAGTTTTTAACCTGATAAAATGTATGGCTTCTGTAGAAAAGCAGGTAAAACCAGAGAAGCTAGAGGGTTCATGACACGGGAATTACTCACGTATGATAAAGCCAGTTACTCCGACTATAATTGGTTTACGTGAGTAATTCCAGTGTCATATAAATAAAATGTGTGCAAACCACGTCAGTTTCAATAATAATAAAAAACAACTGGTTTGGGAGCTGAGCTAAGATGCCACAGACAGACACACGTTAAATTTATAACACCCCACTTTCCTCACAGGTAAAAACACCAAATAATAAATACAGGCCAATTGCAAGCCGGGTTCGCGCTAAAGATACCGAACTGAATGAGAAAACACATTTTTGGATGCGGAACTCGCGGTGCGCGCCTCCGACTCGCATTTGGCCGGTGTTTATTGACTTTTACATAAAGCGTCTTATTGAGTCTGATAAAGCTTAAATGTTGGCCTGATCAACAACCAATTTTACACTTTAGCCCATAGTAACTATAGACATGCCCATAAAGGAATAAACCTACAACAGATAGGGTTGCCTTACACTCGGGCAATCCGGGATAGTCCCGGAATGAGGTGTTTTGTCCAGTGTCCAGTAATTTCACTTTACTGTCCCGGAATTCGCGAATTTCTTTAGGACAAACACTTGAAATGATTTTGTAAACCGTATCTGGGCACGTTGAGGTTCACGTTCGCGTGATTTTCCGAAATGCTCTGTTTTATCGCTAGTTTGAGACCGCGTAAGGAGTTGGGCGTATGGTGGGGCCTCACGCCCAACTCCTTACAAGGCCTAAGAGTATAGTAACCATACTAAACTAACTACTAACGCCGTTCCTACCCCCAGAAATGTCCAGGAATTGATAAGCCAGGATCTGGCAACACTAACAACAGAGGTATTCTCACCTAGTTTGCTCTTGGAGTCAGCTGGGGCAGGCTCCGGGGGCGTGTCTTCAGGCACGTCGTCCGGTTTACGTGGCTCTGGTGCCGCCGCTGGACTGTTTTCGGCGCTACTCTCTATGTGTACCACCTGAGAGCATCCAAATTCAATTCAAACTAAGATTTTTGAGAGACGGATGGCTTTATTTGAGATTAAAATGGGTAAAGGGCAGTTGCCTAGCCTTGGATATTGTATAAAGGTATTTTTTAGGTCTGCATGATCTGCATCTCCATCCTCAATTCTAATACCTATTATAAATGAGTAAGCGTGTTTGCTTGTTCATTCCTCTTTTAATCAGCAACAGGGTCATTGATTGATGTGCCGTTTTTGATAGAATTAGTTGGAGGGCTAGAGAGTGACATACGATAGTTTTTATCCCAGAAAATTTCGTTACTGAAGAAATGTACACGGGTGAAACTGCAGGGTTTAGCTAGTATCTCGCTAGCATGTTTCAATTATCATCGTTGTTATTATTAATTTTCGCTCTCAGGTCAAGTCCAAACTTTTGAGAGCCATTGATGGTGGGGCGAAACCAACACCAAGAGGTTGTGATGAATATAAATAGAATTATTATTGTGGAATGTGGATAAAAGAGATTATGAAACTATTGTACAGTAGTCTGCATAAAGTTTGTTGTGGATATTAGCATTACCTATTGACTATTCTTACCTTGGAAGTAGAAGGTTCTGGACTCTTTGATCTCTTCTCGCTAGTAGGTCCATTATCAACAGCTGGACTGAAGTTCCATTCTGCCCCTCTTTTATCTTGGGCTTTAGAATACCTCACCGCAGCATCAAATAAGTCTAATTCGCTATCAATATTTAAATGGTCAAGTGAGAACACTGTGATGACTGTGTTTAATTCTACATCTTGGAAACTACTGTCGTTGAGGACTTCTTTGGTATTTGTGCTAATTATCTGTAAGAAAATGGTTGTTAAAAGTTAATCTTATCTGAGAAAAAAAGGTACAGTGATTTACAAAAAAAAAACGTTGCAATGAGCACTAGGATTTTGAGCTATTTAAATTTAGGTCAAGAAACTTTTATGCGCCGCGGTCATTTGCTTAAACTGTATTATAATCACAATGCACAAAGATGTTTGTCTTGTTTAGTTCAGTGAAAATAATATTTTTATTTTCACGGGCATGTATAAACTATTGAATTTCCAACAACAATGCATGATAAATTTGATTGTTCAGGTAATCTCTACATAGTATAAATTAAAGCTGCTTTCCCCGTCTGTCTGTATGGCCGCTAACTCCTCCTAAATCATGTAACGGATTTTGATGCGCTTTTCACCATCAGTTAGATACATTTTTAAGGAAGGTTTATATATATAACTAGCGACCCGCCCCGGCATCTCATGTAAATTACACCCATGCGAAGCCGGGCGGCGGGTCGCTACTGTAATATTAATTACTAGCTGTTGCCCGCGGCTTCGCTCGCGTAGTATTAAAATCTACTTTACTACCTCCCGTCTTTTAGTTTCAGTCTCGCATCCATCCTGTAATCCACTCTACTCCTGTACCACCCTTCTGCATTTGCCCCTAAATTCCCTCTACTCCCGTTCCGCTCTTTCCGCTTCAGGCTCGAGTCCGTCCCGTAAAATTACTCTTCTGCCGCCCCATCCTTACCGCCCAGTCCTGCATTTGTCCCATAATCTTCTCTAATACAGCCCCACCCTTTCTGATCCAACTCGGCATCCATCCCGTAATCCACTTAATCCCTTTCCGCCAGCCTCGCATCCGTTCCGTAATCCAATCAACTTCAGTCCCACTCTTTCCGATCTAGTCCCGCAGCCATCCGCTCCACTCCACTCCCATACCGTAATTTAATCTACTCCTATCGCTCCCTTTTTTTTTTTTTTTTTTAATTTATAGCTATAGTGCCAAATCTGTCCTGTAATCCACTCTAATTTAGTCCCGCCCTTTCCACCTGAATGGTACTTTTATAGTATTGTTTAGCACAAAACCATAGTTTTTATTTATGTAAAACTTAAAACATTGGGGATAAGACAGACTTCAAAATTAGTAAAATACGCTTTCAAGTCAGGCTCTCGCATTGAGGGTTCCGTACCACTACAAAATACAACCAGTTATTGTTCATGCTTAACGCCTTCCAAAATAGTCGAAGAAATTGCAACGCAGTCACATATTTAATTCTTTGCTACAGTGACTCTCAAGTATAACTTGGTAATGAACAGAAATGTGTCACTGACTCGCACTTGACCATTATTTATTATTTTTTTGTTATACTTTAGAGGGTGTACTATAATTGTGCCAAGTTTGACGCCTGTACGTATTACCGTTTTTACATTAGAGCTAAGTAATAGAAATATACGTAAAAAATAAGTTTGTTTATGGGGATTGGAGACCCCTTTCCTTTTTACTTATTGACTTTATTATTATTACATTTCTTAGTTGATCCGCCGTAACGTTACATATTCTGTGAAAATTTCAACTGGCTATCTATTACGGTTCGAAAAATACAGCTGTTAAAAAGTAGGACAGATAGACAGACAGCGGCTGCGTTAGTGATAGGGTCCCGTTTTCACCCTTTGGGTACGGAACCCTAAAACCCACGTAACTGAGAACATTTTTTTAAAGTTGGTTAATAATTAAATACCTGTGACACCGCTTCACCGCAGCACACCATTGTTAAAGTTAGTCTGGAAGAGGTCGCTCATAGCGATAAGGCCGTTTTTTTTTTGTTCCCATATTTAATGTCATCTTGTAATATCTTTTTTATGGTGTCGATAAAGAGTTATTTTATTATATCACCTACTTATAATGTGCAGTATGAAGCCGCTGCGCGGATTATTATGGTCGCGTTATTTTAATTTTACATTATCTCATGAACTGTGCGACTAAACCACATACTGTAAACGGCGAACTTTATCTACATTAAGTACTCTTAATAATGAATTCATTTATTTTTATAAAGATTCATAAGTTAGATTACAAAACTGCATCTAAACATGACCTTATAATTTTAATTTTTAATCTGAACACAATAACCGGTTATTATCGTTATTGTGGTTTTCCTATAAAAGTTAGATATATGCTATTGCGGATTTTTTTGTAAAACTACTTAAGAACTAAATTTTTGTCAAACATTGTATTTACTTATCTCAAACTGTTAGGTCAGCGTACGCCGATAAAGAAGCCAATCAGCTTATTTTTCTCCAACATGTTTTACTAATATGGTTATTTAGTATAGAAAATTAACTTTTATCATTATAAAACATAGCCTATGGCACTCAGGAATATTGAAGCTTTCTATTAGTGAAAGAATTTTTAAAATCGGATCAGTATTTTCGGAGTTAAAACAGAACAAACAAACTTACAAACTTTACCTCTTTATAATATTAGTGTAGATTACATGGCAAGAAAAATTTTGTGACATTAAAAAAAAAACACAAATGCGACAGTTTTAAGATTTATTACTGGTTAATACAAATCTACTTTTATGTGCCCCTTAATTTATCAACCAATATGACAATAACAATGCACGAGAGTAATGAGAACACAAGACAAGTATTTAAAATTGATACATAAAACAAAAAAAATGCGATTGCATTAGCATGAAAAGGAAATGCTTCAATAATAGTCAGTGGTGGTCTCTGGTTTGGTCTGGTTTTGAGTTGAAATCCCTAGGGTAACACAAGAAAATAACCTGAATAAAAAAAACATTAAGGCGTGATAGTTTTTCTGGAAAAAATATGGGCAAATTCTTAGGAAGTTTTTTTTTTTAAATATCAAAGGACTTAGTAATTTTTAAACTTTCGCGATTTGAACACATGTTTTAAATGTTTATCGGGACTTATCACGTATTATCGTCGAGCGAAAGGTACATATTTTTTACCTATATTAAATAATATGTGATAAGTCCCGATAAACATTTAAATCATAGGACTTCTTGATTGATCTGTTTTTTTTTACTGACAACCCCTGACCACCTTTTGTTTTCCTGACTTTCCCTGATTATCCAGAAAGTGGAAGTGAAAGTGGATATCAATTTAAATACAAGGTAGGTTTTGTTTTTAACTGATGAAAAAAGGAGTAGGTTGACTTGATCAGAGCATTCTTAATTCTTATTTGAGATGGGGGCGATAAGTCCTGCACTGATGTCCTGGTTATTTTTTAGTGTGCATTTCCCCCTACAAGCACTTACCTAAGCCAACCCAACTCCTTGAAATATCAGAGTGAGGCTCTGGGGTACTGGCACAGTTGCTCCAGTGGCGTAGAAGGTAGTGCTCCTGTGGCATAGATGGTACTGATCAGAGCATATTTTAATTATATTGTATTTGAAGATTAGAAGAAGGGGATAGATCATGACCATTAGGTGTAAATATTTGTGCTACAAGGAAAATCAGAGGAGCGTTCCGAATAGAAAGTAATGTCAACATTTTTTGGGCAGCTAAGATGACTGAACTGAATCAGTGCATTCTGAGGTCCTAAGTAAGCCCTATGGTGTTTAAGACGATGCTATACATACCTGTATACATTTGTCCATTAGCACACTCTCATCGAAAAGTCTTGCAAATTCATATGCTCTGCAAGCATTCCTCGGATACAAGTCTGACCAGAGATACCGTGTGCACTCTTTTACCAGGTGTGGTAACATGTACTTTTTGGCTCCATAGCACAGCTCGCATGCTTTGTCGAAAGAGCTAATATTTATATTGTCTGTATAGATATACCTGCAATTTTATAGCTTCTGTTAAAAAAACAATATTTTTATTAAAGCCCGGTAAAGATAGTGTGTCAGTATAGAACATTTTCAATGTAAAAAAACTCACTCCAAAAGTGCTTTGAAGGCCTCTGGTTGGACATCCAATATAGGAATAGGTTCATTTCCCTCGTCAGCCATTCCTCCGTAGAACATCGCCTCAAATACTGGAGACGCCATGGCAAGGAACAATTTGTGGCCCGCAACGACTACCTGGTTAGGCTCTGAACCCACCAGAAACGAGCAATCCGACCATAGGCCTGACTGAAGCAGGTAAGCCCCTCTTTGCTTTATTTTCAGACATTCTACCTGCCAGTCTCTCGGTGCTCCCGCCATTGAAGATATTTTTATGTTGTATTTATCCTCCACCCACAAAAATGAATGAATCGCCACAGTCACGATTTACAAAACAATTTCGACCAACTTGAAAAACAAACAAAAATTTAACGCAGGATGCAAATGCAATGCAAAGGCCCAGGGTGTCTATAATGTACAACATGATATTTGCCGACACGATATTGTACGGCATGTGTACAACATGATAATTGGTGTACATGTACATCGAATATCATGTTGTACAATCCATGTCGTACAATACTGGCCGTCAATTATCGGCCCGTGTCTATAAAGTACGGCAAGGAATGCACAGCCAGGATTGCACAGCCAATAATACATGTACGAGAAAAAAGTCCACGTTTTATCGGGCTGTTCATTATTATGCCGTACATTATCATGTCGTGCAATACAGGCCGTGTTTTGTCGAAACGGGCCGAAAATGTACGACCGATAATGTACAACATGATAAAAGGTGGCATCTCCTTATTGGCTAATTTTGCTGAAATGTCTCTGCTCTTATTGGCTGTTGAGTCTATGACGTATGTCGATTCCATGCTTTCTTTTGAACAAGATAGTGTAAGAAAGTCAAAGATTAAAAATATGAGAACCATCAAAACTTTTTGGTGGTGAGGCGGAGAGAGGAGTAAAACTGTGTTAGATCTGTCACTCATTTCGAACCTAACCAACGCAAGTCTGACTCCAGGTGGGCTCCCGCCAGAAGCTCTTGCGGTCGCCCCTGAGTGTCGCTTCGCCACACTCGACCTTCGCTTCGCTACGGAGGTCACCGGCTCGCTTTACTCGCCACCTCCCCCCTTCGCTCCGCTCGGTCTCGTATGGCTCGCTCTCACTCAGGACCTCCCTTGAGCTTCTGGCTCCCGCGCTTTTTATATACACTCTAGGGGTAGGGACCACAAGACTAGGTGGAGTCGGGGTGCTCTGTGTCGGTTCTGTCACTCATTTCATTTGTACCTAATACACACGACGTGGAATATCTACGTCTAAACGAAGCATCAGTTTTGAATTTTTATGGTCACCAATTATCATGCTGTACAAAATCGGGGTGTACATTATCAAACAGAGTCAATAATGCACGGCATGATATTGTACGACACAATAATGCACTGCATGATAATTGGTGTACATGTACATGGAATATCATGCTTGTGCAGTATTGGACCGATCTGATAATGTACGGCATGATATTGCACGGCACGATATTATACAACATGATATTCCATGTACATGTACACCAATTATCATGCTGTGCATTATTATGCCGTACAATATCATGCCGTACATTATCTGTGTCGTACATTATTGCCTCCCTGCTATATCAAAGAGAATTTAGTAGTGCTATATTATTATATATATAAATACCGATGCTACTATCAAAGAGAATACAATAGAGTAGCTAGCTAGACCTAGAGGCACAGCCTAGAGGCTACTTTATAGGTAGTAGATCTGTGATCAACACAGATCTACACTATCAAGAATGCAAGGATTTTATATATACCTTATCAAGAATGCGAGAATGCTATTTTTTTTTATATTGACTTGTAATGTTGGCCTTTTGGCCACTTTTTTTTTTTTTTTAAATTAATGGCTACCGCCCACATTTAACGCACTTTGGCCAACGTCACGTTAACAAAAAACGAACGCGATTTAAAATAAAACAAAATATGACCAGCATACAGATGGAGATTCCAGTTAAGGAGTCAGTGAAATTTCTTGGTCTTATTTTGGACAATAAGCTTAGTGGAAAGATGCATTGTGATTATATTGCTGATCGGTGTCGGAAAAATATTAACATTCTAAGGTGTTTATCGGGTGTTTGGTGGGGTTCTCATCCTTTTACACTGAAACTTTTGTATAACGCCATTATTCGTAGCATTTTAGATTATGGCTCCTTCTTGCTGGAGCCAGCTAACAAGGGTGGTATCAAGAAACTGGATTTGATTCAATCGAAAGCCCTTCGCATTGTTTCTGGTGCTATGCTATCCTCTCCTATCTCCTATCAATGCACTTCAGGTTGAATGTGTTGATGCTCCCCTTCATCTTCGCCGTCAGTTCCTATCTAATAGGTTGTTTTTTCGCTGTGTGCAGTTTTCTAATCATCCTCTTGTCCCTAAACTTCAGCTTCTCCATAGTTTCTCGTTTTCTTCTCGGTTTTGGCTCCATAAGCAGCTTCCTCTTCTAGTAAAGAGTTTTGTTACCTATAAGTCTTTAAAAGATCCTGTTCTCCGTTCTCATTTGCTTCCTCTTTTCTCGTTTAGTTATGATGTCATTGTCTCTTGTCCAATTGTAATTTTAGACTTTGACATTTGTGCTGGTGACCCCCATGCTGATGAATATTTCTGTGGTCTTCTGCGGAGGGATTGGCATGGGTGGCACTATATCTTTACTGATGCTTCAAAACTCTCCCCTATGGGCTGTGTTGGTTGTGGTATCTTCCATGAACAATTTAACATTGTACAAAAGGTTAAGTTTCCCCCTGAAACCTCAGTTTTTTCGGGCGAGTGCTGGGCGCTCCTTGAATCTATTCGTTATATTCTTATTTTTAATCTCCGCCGTTCTCTCGTCTTTACTGACTGTCGCAGTGCCCTCCAGTCTCTTCTTTCAAACCCTTTTTCCCCCAACTCCCACAACTCTATTCTTTTTCTCCTTAAGGAATCCTTATCTATCTGCAATTCCAAAGGTCTTGAACAATCATTGAGTGTTCAATGAAAGCACAGCGTTCATTTGAGAAGCCAATCTTTGTTCGATTGACATTATCGATACGTTTCTGCGCATGTGCGCTGGAATACCAGTAATACCAGTGCATAGATATTACCGCATAAATTGGATGAAAAAAATAAACGGAGTAAATGAACTTACAAAATACAGATCTAAAATATTAATACTGGAATTGGGTGTCACTTAGCTAAAATTCATGATAATAACTTGTTTTTCTTAAGAAGTACCTACTTAGTCAAGAAAAATTAGGAAAGGGGCTATAAATAAGATAGTTTTAATAAATGCAAATAAAATTGGATGCGTAATTGTATAAGTATGTTTATTCCTACTTAACTCTGAAGCAGCTGAATGATTTTGGATGAAATTTGTTAAACCCAAAAAAATTGCATTCGGTATTTATTTCATTAGTACAGTACCAACAACACTAATTAGGTATTTACGTGTCCATATTGTAGTCTTCTATCTCTTTCGCGCATTTCTACAATTTTAAAGATATAAAATTACTTAATGTAAAATACTCATATAAAATGTTAGCACATTTCATTTAAAAATGTGCAGTTTTTTTATTTATATATATTCAGTCGTATTACTCATTATATCTTCAATATGTAAGTATGGGCTCTTAAATTATAATTACAATGAGTAACATAAATAAATGAAAAAACAAACAAGTGCGAATGCAGGACACACATCTTGAGGGTTCCGTACAAACCATATATAAGATGCACACATTACCTTTACCATACATACAGATTCACCAGAAAAACATTACCCTCCAGCAGTCGAGCAAAAAGGTGAAAATTTGAAGGACAAGCTTAACTTTGCAGTGGATTTTTTCTCCCGTTCATCAGACACATCACTGCCAGTTCCCCAAAGAGCTTATGGAATACTAAATCTCAGTGCAGTTTTCTCAGACGGACGGACATAACTAACTTATAAGGGTTCCTTGTAGTACTACGGAACCCTAAAAGTGGAAATATTATAGGTGTTTGTTGTATCTGTATGTAGTTCCGTGTAAATAGTTTTAACATAAGTTTAGATGTAACCTCTTTTGTTATTTAATCCGTGGCCGAGGAATTTTGCCGCCATTTTCAGTTGGTAATAAGCTGCTTAGCACAATTATAATATGTTTGATTTAAAAGACAATTTATTTGCAACATATTAGTGTTAAAAACATGGGTAAGCAAATTTCATGCCCTTGGCAATACTAAACACTTTTGAAATGGCATTGTAATTTTTTAGTTTTCTACTAATTTTGCGAAGAAAAACAGCAAGATAATTTAATACTTTCTTGTGGTATGTGATCTTGGTGGACGTATTTTTATTTGTGGTGTAATTTTTGCAAGATTTAACAACACAACAGTCATTTTATAAAAATAATTATACACGGACTTTCTGACATCGGAGGCTTTTGACGTGTGGCGGGGCGATCGAAAGAAGGTGCTAGTACTAGCACCTTCTTTTTGATATAATTTTACGTTGCGCTACTAGGAATCTTGTACATATTTTATCTAAGGTCTTGAAGTTGTTTTTGTTTGGTTTCCTGGTCATGCTGGTATCTCTGGAAATGAACGGGCTGACAGAGTGGCAAAGGATGCCGTTGTCTGCGGAGACAAAATTCCCTTCTGTATCTTTCCCCATGATCTTGCATCCCTTCCTAAGTCTCTTTTACTTAAGTCATGGTCATTCTGCTGGCGTGGCTCTGCCAGGTCTAGAGGTTCCGCCTATGCAGCTCTCCAGCCCGTAATCCCTCGGAGGTCGTGGTTTGCCAGAATGCACTTTAGTAAAAAAATTACAAGTTGCATAATTCGAATGAGGTTGAGACACTGTTGTGTTCCCGCATATTTTAAAAAGTTACGTATCAGGGACTCTTCTTTGTGTGAGTGTGGCCTTGATGACGGCCACCTCAATCATATTTTCTTCTCCTGTCCACTGCTTGATCACTCAGCTTTTTTTCTTTCTCTTAGTCTTGTAGTTCCTTTTCCAACTTCTAAGACTGTTCTTCTCTCATCAAATGATATTTCCATTTTCCGTATTATAAGTAATTTTCTTTCTGGCAATAATGTTAGTGTATAAAGTGCTTTATAGTGTATTTTTGTGTTTGTAAGTATTTATATGTATTGTATTACTTATTTATTTTGTTTTAGGATTGCTGGTAATATTTTGTTTTATTTTAAATCGCGTTCGTTTTTTGTTAACGTGACGTTGGCCAAAGTGCCCGAAATGTGGGCGGTAGCCATTAATAAAAAAAAATAAAAAAATACTTCGATGTTCGGGGGTAGCTAAATTTAAATGGTGGCACATATGCATTCAAATTAACACTAAAACAGGTACACAGAAACTTTGAATCACTATGCTGATAAAATTAGAGATATTACCGCGAACTTTATCGAAGGCAAAGAAAAATATTATTAAAAATGTTTAAAAAATAATTATTGTTGACGTTAAGTTTTGATTTTGAAACATTTGTGATGGATGATATTGACACAGTACGATAGGTTGTCATAATTAGTTTTGTGACGCGTAGCGTAGCGTTACATTCTCTTCCATATCCTTGGTTATGTGCGGATAGATGGCAGCAGCCAAAAAGCGTTCCGTGGCTAATGTTCTAAATTACCATGGCATGATGCTAGCAAGAAATCACTAAATTCCACAGATTTACTACGGGCCATGATTCCGTAACTTTAACACGCACGTAGCACGCCACGTTAAGTTAACCTCTTTAAATTTGGACTCTATTCCCTAGGAATAAAGACCAACTTTTAGAGGGAAACTTAACACGGCGCGTTACGTACGTGTTTGTAGTTATTTAAATTTCTAATATTAATATTCTGTGCTAAATTCACTAACCAAACCAACCACTGTCAATGTCAACCATAGTCACTATTTTTGTTGGGTTTTTGAGCTCGCTACAGAGCATAGATTCAGTCTGTCTACGCTACAGAGGCTTTTTGTTTGACCGTGTCTTTATTTTGAATTAGGTACGGCATTTAATATGGCCAAACAAGTCATTCATAGTCACAGACAGCCTCCACTACTTTACTGGGGCATGAGTTTGATTCTGACTTGTTATGTTTGACGATATTTAATATTATATAAACTTGTTTAATATTACGACTGAAGTACTTTGTACCCATGGTCATGAAACACTGTAACAAAAAAAAAAGCTCAATTCGACGTTATCAATGTAATAAGTTATGTTATCATTTTGTTTTGTTGATAAGATTATGTTATAGTTAAAAATCATAAACATGAGTCACCGATATCTGTTTTATCTGAAATAGCACCGTACGTTTCATTGCTATTCCGTGGTGTTGTGCACAGTATTAAGTAGACTGAAAATGAAGCACTCGAATTTAGTGCTAGATGGACACGAATATGATCATGGATCATTTGCTATTGGGTTGGGCCTTGCTATATCGTCAAGCGTATTTATTGGTTCAAGTTTTATAATTAAAAAAGTAGCTTTGAAAAAACTCTCTGCATCTGGGAATCTAAGGGCATCAGCTGGTGGATTTGCCTACCTCAAACAATGGATGTGGTGGCTTGGATTAATAACCAGTTAGTATTAAGAGTGGATTATAATTTTATTTATGTCTTTAACACTGCAATACATAACCAATTGCTTAATTATCTTTTCAGTGGGTGTGGGTGAAGCAGCCAACCTCTTAGCATATGCCTTTGCACCTGCGGCTTTGGTCACTCCTCTTGGTGCTCTCAGTGTATTAGTTGCTGCAGTGCTATCTTCAAAGTTCCTCAATGAGCATTTAAATTTTATTGGGAAGGTATGTAACAAATCAGAACTATTCAGTAATTTTTCTCTGAGTGCACCACTTTTTAAGGTTCATAATACTACAAGGAACCCCTATAACTGTGTTCAATCCATCTGTCCAAATTTTTTAGAACCTTTTAACTTTATTTCTTAACATAAGTGCATGTAAAAGTATAGTATAATTAAATAGATGTAATTTTAGAAGTATAAAAAATATATAATTTTGCATTATACTTTGTGGCTCTAGTATGTGTGATTTTTTTTCGATACACCCTCATGTGCGAAATATGGCCCACCAAAATCGCAAAAATTGGTCCCCCCTGCATATTTAAACTATTAGATAGAAATTTGTATCTTGCTTTTTTATTGTAACTTTTTGAGTTGTAGCGATAAAACTAATAAATTCAAGACATTCTTGCTCAAAGGTCATTGAACTTTTAGCAAAATGATCTTGATAAAGAAATTTTCCCAAATAGTTTTTTTATTGGCTAAACCATATAAAATATATGTTATGTCGGGGATACATCTCTAAAATTTGGTTAAGTTCACAGAATTTCGTTCGTTTGAATTTTTCTACAACCACCAATTTCTGAACTATGAATATGACCATAATGATATGGCTTTAGCCAAGGAACCTTGCCATGTACATGTCTTGACACACTCTTGACCATATATTTTTCACATATTCCCTAAATGTATTTGTCCACAGATTGGCTGCTTTCTCTGCATAGTAGGCTCCATCATATTTGTTATACATTCACCAAAATCAGAGGAGATCAAAACGTTCTCAGAACTAGTGCTCATGCTGGGTGATTATATGTTTTTGACCTATGTTTCAACGATTCTTGTAATGAGTTTCATACTTAAAATAGTTTTTGTGCCAAGATTCGGTAACACAAACATTGCCATTTACCTATTGATGTGCTCATCAATTGGTAGTTTGACAGTTGTCTTTTGTAAAGCAGTTGCATTGGGTATAAAAGAAACGATAAAAGGAGATGCAAATAATTTTACCAATTATGTATTTTGGTTGCTATTTGCTACATCAGTTGTGTGCATTATGATACAAATGAATTACTTAAATAAGTCTCTGGATATTTTTAACACCAGTGTTGTAACTCCAGTGTATTATGTGATGTTCACAGTTCTAGTAGTGCTCGCTTCGGGCATTCTATTCAAAGAGTGGGACCACATGAACTTTGAGAACATTCTGGGTTGTTTGTGTGGTTTTCTTGTTGTTATTACTGCAGTTTTTATGTTAAATGCATTCAAAGATGTGGAATGTTCATTTAAAGACCTTAGTTTTAACAGAAGATACAGAAGCAGTTCACAGAACATTGAAATTCAGGTTGAATCAAATAACTACATGTTAGGTAACCATAGGCATTAACAAATTAATTACCTACTGTACTTGGTCCATTTTTTTTAGCTCTGACATCTGCAATTACATTGCAAAAAGCTATACAAATACTCTTTTTTATTTTGCTGTTATATAAGAGCTACAATCTTACATTCGAAAACCTAGCAAAAGTGATCAGAATAAATTTTTCATTTAGATTTACAATCTACTGCTGCTGTCAAAGCAAAAAAAACTTGGACCGAATATAATTAAAATGTACCTTTATACTAACACTGGCCAATTTTCAAACTGAGTATAAAACAAGTGGTCATAAATCTAACACATTATTAACAAGCTTATGCAGGACGAGGTGCAGGCAGAATCAGTCATTTGATAGAAACTGATGATCTGACTGCCTTAAAAAAATCATCAAAATATTGTGCATTTACTTCTCTAATAAGGAAATCATATTGATGTAGTAGTGCAGTTTAGATTATTTAAGATTAACAAAAGATGTTTATGAATAACACTTTTCAAAATACATATTTGTCATTCCCATTATACTATTCAGAGACATAAGCAATTTCATTTGTAAAGGTGCGTCCAGATCTAGTGAATGCATATGTTTGGGAAAGGCTTGCTAACTACGCGCGTGAACTGCTCCCTATATTAAAAAAATACTCTTTCAACTGCCCTAGCGCTGCCTGCATGCAGCGCGGGCGCATTTAGCTCCTTCCCGCCTATGCCGCTAGTCCCGTACCGGTTAACTTTACAACTGTCGTGTATGGTATAAAAGAGAACTGATGTGCATGTACGCACGCAGCATATATGCGAGCCTGGCGTGAAATGCGTATAGGCGCTTGTTGACGATGCGTAGCTACTACGCATCGTGTCCAACGTTTTCCTTGGTGCAAGTGGCAGTCTTAATACTTCTAAGCACTACCACTTGCACTAAGCAAAACTTTGCAAACGATGCGTAGTAGCTACTTACAACTTCTACTTGCTACTTGTACTATGCATGGTCTGTAAGTGGCTTTAAAACAGGTAACTAGGTAAAGCTGCTATGGGCGCACCATACAGTTGCAACAACAGCGCGCGTGCAGTGTGCGGGTGGCACGTTCAGGGCGCATTCGTTAGATCTGGACGCACCTCATTAGAAACATTCATAATAATTTTTGTAAACTTGCTTGCACTCTTATCCACAGAGATATGATAAACTTATTTTAGTTCAAATATGTTTAGTCTTAGTTTTTGAACATGACATGAAACTCTTCATCAGATACATTGAAAAGAAACATACTACTACAATAATTCTAAGACATATATTAACTAAAAAAGTTTACAGGATACTTTGTAAAAAAGGTGGCAGATTTTCTTATTTAGAATACATGATGTAAAAATAAGTTTAATTATCTAATTATTGTAAGACATAAGTTATCTGTGATATTAAACCTTTATCATTATACAATCCATAATATGCAGTCAATACAGGGCTTAAAAGTTATAACTTATCTCTTTATTCATAACTAGCTGACCCGATAGACATTGTCCTGTCCACATTTAAATAAATTGTTTTGAGTCACAGTCATACAAAAGTTAGTTAGTTAATACCAAAATCCTATAGAAAAAAAGCACTTGAAAATGGCTGGAGCTATTCTCAAGTATAATTATATGAGCTTACCAACAAACAGCAGTAAAATTTTAATACTAAAGAAAACTAAAACATCAGAATTCTAATTATGATGTATGTTGTTTGTCATTGTTAATGGGAAAATTAAATTTTTGTAATAGAAGATGTTATAACTTTTATGAAAAAAACGGTTATGGTGGTAAACAGCACCTAATTTTCACTCTACTTTTGAGTACCAAAACTTAAAATTTTTTTTGTTATAATTTGTCATCATGATTTTGTTTTAACAAGCTGATCTTGATTATGTGTAACTATTAGGATTACAAAATAAAATAAACAAATAAGTTTACTGTTCGAGATTTGGTATTCAAAATTAGTCACTGAGTTATCCCTGTAAACGCCTAATTCTGCACCCAGTTGTCATACAACTTTGAGTCGCTCAAACTTAAAAAGTCAATTTGAATGTGTGGGCAAGAGTGGACTAAAATTAGTTATTCATAACATTAAGTCTTTAGGAATCAGGTTTTTTGTACATAATGCCAAATCCACATGTGTGTGTTTGTAAGTCAGTAAGTAAACTATAGTATAACATGTACAGTACCCGGCGGTAAGTAATGCACATCGAGTTAAAGACGAGATAATCGGCTAGTGTCGGTGCGCCGGTAGTTCGCAGAGCATACATTATGTGGCCTTTTTTTAGCTCACCAGAGAAGACGCTTAACGAAACCGACACTAGCCAATCATTTCCCTCTTTAGCTTATTGTGAATTACTTACCACCGGGTACTGTATCTAATATTTCTGACTGTAAGGGTAAGGAGCCCTGGGGTCTTAGGGCTACTTATTGACAGCTCAGTACGAAAAATCACAATCACCCTTAATGTCCTGAGATATGGTTTGCGGATGTGCAAGGCCCCTGGACACAATCTTTTATCCCTTTAAACTACTAGGTAAAAGCACTAATTTATGATGAAAACAAATAGTAGTTAACATTTGCTTTAAATAAACCCTTTAATATAAGAAACAATGTATAAAATAGGAATTATCGTGGCAATGACGAAAAAATTATGAATACATGTATAAAAAATAAACATGAAAAAAAACCTGTTTTTGTCACCAATACACAGACACAGAATGGTAAATAAATGTTCTACAAATGGGGCAAGTACGTTGATAACCATATAGTCTTCTGCAGCATTCTGTACACAGACAGATGTGACGACATGGTAGAGTTAACACACACTTCTGACGTTCTTGGCAGACCACACACAAGGCATCTGCTGCAGCGTTACCATCATCAGCGTATACGTCATCCAAATTGTCTTCTCTTACATTCATTATATCTCCGCTGACCATTCTAGTTATCACTTGCACTTCTGGATTTGTCCAGTAATTATAGCATGCGTGGTACAAATACAGCAAGTTTCTTACCACAGAACAGTAAAAATTATAAACGTTTATTATAATGGTTTCTTTAAAATGAACACAAAGCCGCACTATAATAATAGCACTTGTTAACCCTAAAAAAGACTCTAAAGGCACTTCTGTCAAGTAGTTTGTAAATATCAAGAGTCTCATATATCCATTCACAATAGTGGTAACTATAACATCCGTTAAATATCTTATCCCAGATTTCATTAATAAAGGCAGGTGTACAGGGATAAAAGTTACCAGGAGCCACACTGTTTGACCAGTAAGTATTAATGCATTCATAAGTAATATGCAGACTTCACTTATAATCACAACTATTGCATTAATTAGCCAGGTTATTGAAGAAATAACGGCATAGGTCTTTTCAGATATGAATTGAGACACATCCTCTAATCCATTGTGTATGTACATGAACTGATTCAAAGTGGTGTCTAAAATTTCTTTTACAGAATTCGGTAGTTCTGTGAATATGCAAATATTGTCCTCATACACGATATGGAAGAAACTCATGATATGGTCGCACGTATTAATTAGAACGTTGTATAACCATAGAAGAGCTGAAATAATAAGTTCTCCAATAAATGAAGCAATGAAGAAAACATTCTGTATTGTTGTAGCCAATAAGTTTATAACTTGAGCCACATAGGTGATCATTATTACCGCATCATATAAATCTTGTGGTATTTCTGAGTCGTTCAACACAAACACTAAACAAATTGTGTCCGTTGCTAGATGTTAATATTGTTAATGTTACAACATTTTGGCTTATTATTTATCAATATCAAGCCGTTTTTGGTTTTCAACTTTGAAATTGAGTGAGATCAGTCGAATCGAAGAATGTCGAATTTTTTGTTATTTTCCATGACCGTTGATACAAAGTCCTTTAGTGCAAGTTTACATATTTAACATTATTTAGGGTTTTTTTACAGGTTACCTTGACGCGCCGCGTTACGTACGTGTGTGACGGGGCCTTACGGCCAACTCCTTACGCGGTCTCAAATTAGCGCTAAAACAGTGCTTAATAATTGTAATATAATTATTATATATGTCGGGGAACACCCGGTACCAGCATGTTTTTTTGAAGCTGTGACGTCATCAGTGCTGATAATCTATTTCCATGGCTGGGTTCTACCATAGCAGATAAAACCTTAACTGACAGGACTACTCTCTTCTAAGCGACTTTCTAGTTTTTAGGCTGTACCAAACTGACTTATTCACGGGAAGGTAATAGAAACACGTCTAAGTTCTGATTATGAATTCTAGATCCTTTAATTCTGCATAGACCCTAAGAAGGTGCTCTATGCTAATGTAAATTTACTGCCACGTTCGTAAAACCCTAGACGCTTATAGAAGAAGGGCAAGAAACTACAGCGCCATCACATTATCACAATTATTACAGATTATCACCTATCGTTGTTGAGTAGAGGAAAGTCACCAAATATGGAATAGTATCCTAATATGGAATTTCTTAATTTCTCTAAGAATATAAGTATGAAACGCAAAACACGAATATCTACAGTTTTATTCGGTCTATTTGATATCGCACTCATACCATTTGTTTGTGTAAGTTGCGCGAACGCTGCACGTGTGGCAGGCGTGTTTTGTTTTGTTGTCCCACAGAATTTTTTAAAGGTAAGTAAAAAATTAGTATTATCTGTAATTAGGTAGGTATATATTATTATTAAACCATTTAGTATATCGATATCATGTTTATTTTTAACATTTTGTGATATTTTGTGATTTAAATATTGTGACTTAAAAAATATTCAGACGAGTTTGAACTAGTATAAAAATCCAAATATGGACAGTCGTCGGTGTCTAATTATGGAATATTGAGGAACAGGACGATATCCGGTTTGATGATGGCAGTGAACATGATGAGTTGATGGACCAAGTATCTCCTGACTCTGCTGATGCTGAATGTATGTTCTGTTCGAGACTTTTTTCTATGGATGAACGTGGAGAAAGCTGGATAAAATTCTTAACGTGTGGGCTCTGGGCACATTATGATTGTGCTGGTCCGGAGTTTGATAGTTGGATCTGTGACTTTTGCAAGTGACTTAAGTCACTTCTTTCATTTATCATAACATTTTATTTGCATTTATTTGATCTCATCACAGATCTAATACCTATAGATTTTCAATGAGCGTGGCTAGCTCAGTGCCTCTCGCTTCAACAAGGTGTGTTGCCACATTAAAATTATTTGCTATAAGTTAGGGTAATATACCTAATATGACGGGTAGTGAATCTTCAATGAGTAATTTTGGAAACAATACTACCTTTAAAATATTTATTGTTTATACACTATCTGCTGCAACCCGCGGTACTGCAATTTTCCTCCAATTTACCTGCAATTTTCTGGTAAGAAAAGCATGTTGTCTGTCCTCATGACATACCCTATCGTCCTGACAAAAACCGTAATAGATAGCCAGTTGACTTAAATTTTCACAGAATATGTAATGTTAAGGCTGATTAACTAAGAAATAAAAATATTCTAAACTAAAGGGGACCCTATTTCTGTTTACCACCAAGCTAAACAACGTCGGGCGCGGTCGATACTTGGATGGGTGACAGCCTGGGCGTGAAGTTGTCTTTTTGTATTTTGTGATTGTAAAGAACCCTCAGCGCGCGACCCCGACTCGCGCTTGGTCAGTAAATTTTTTTCATGAATGGAATTACGAATAACATTCCAAATAATTAGATAAATAGATAAAACTCTTTAATGTTTATAGTACAAATTTCGCGAACAGCGCGTAGCTATTTGAGTCGGTTCGCCGAAATCGCCTTTTGCTTTTCCTGCTTCATAATTCTGGCCTCATTAGTATATATTTGATACTAACATTCACCATATTCACATGGGCATAGGAGGGTCGGTATTTTGCACTTCTTGTAATGTGCCAGCCTTTTTGACTGTACATGTACATTGGTTGGAAAGAAATCTCAATCAATTTTGTTTTTTTCGGCTGGTAAAATATTTTCATCATCATAAGAAAGTTTTCTAATTTTTGGTGGCAAAAGAACTTATCGATGGTATTTCTACTGAATAATCCTCAATTTTCGCATTAGGCAAGTGCATTGTTAGTACGGCAAACGGAATTAAATTATTAATATCTCTTCTGACAATGGATCCGGCATTGAAATGTTTCGAAAAAATTCTACCATGTCTTGCTGGCACCCAACTTTCACGACCGCGTAGCACATTCATTTCATTCGTAAGACAGGATCAATTGGAAACCTGCAGAACGAATAATTTATGTTAGATTCGGTGGGTAATTTCTTTCATAAGCTGGCAACATTCGTCATAATTCTTCTAAGTGAATAATTTGATAAAATTCATAGAATTAGACCACAAATCGACCCAAAAACTAGTCAGTTTTTTAGTCAGTTATTATGAAAATATGTTTACGAATTGATATCCTGAATGTCTTTAGGTGATCGCTACAAGCGTTATTATGTTTACTTACTTGTGAAATAATATTTCATCGTTTTGTCTCTCACTGCGCTTCTTGCAGCCCAAAATGCCACACCCAAGCATTGTAGAACCATTTTTACAGTTATTACTCAGAGAAAAGACGCACATAACACATTAAATCACCAAAATAAGCCAATAAATAATATTCTGACCCGTTTTGTTTGGCATTGAACCGTCAGATTTTGACATTTCGGATCCAAAAAAGAGGCCACGCCGATAAGGACTAAAAAGTCTATCTATGTCCTTTTTGTACTTGTGCTGAGCTGTATCAATTTGTCTCTTTCACTGAAATATATTGCCGATCTGGTTGTGTATATCTTTGGACGGAACGCTTCAAATAGAAAAAACGAGCAGAGCGAGAGGTACCATGTTTAGCCATTTGTCCCTTTCACACTACATGTCTTATATACAATGACGTTCATGAATACGTATTTTTTTATTATTATTATTATAATTCGCCCATCGGGCAGGCTAAAGCCTTTAAGGCCATACCGCATATTCTTCTGTTTTTATGGTCTTAATAACGTCAAACAAGTCATAGTCACAGTCAGAGTCAAGCTAAGTAAGTCACGGTCAAGTCAAACTCATGCCTCTGTAAAGTGGTGGGAACTTTACAAGAGGCTCCTATGGAGTTTTGGAAACAACACGAAAAGACACGTTTCACCTCGTTATATCACTTGCCCACACTCGAGCACGTTTACGAGCACTTAATGAATAATAATTCACCATTTAGAACACATTAACACTATCAGGTATCTTATACTAACGGTATCATGGTTTAGCATCTGTTTAGCGAACCCCCGCCAGTTTAATTTTTATCTGGGGAAAAATTATCTGGCATCATAATCTAAGTCTGGCATCCGTAAACCACGGAACACTATTACTCCTAGCGGAGTCCGTAAACGCACGCGTCAGAGCTACGCGTCAGAGTAATAATATTTCTTGCCTTGGTCCCGCCGTCAGTGTCAGTCCGTCACGACCATCTTTCATGTCATGTCAATGTCATGCGGATGCGATGCGGCTCTTTATGGCTATTGCTTGAGTCTTGCTTATCTTGCTTTGATGATTGATATTGTCCTTTCTTTGATAGTTTGATCGAATGGTTTTATATTTTTCTGCAATTTTGGACATGATTTGGTCAATGTGATGCTATTGACTTGTTGCAGTTTTGTTTTATGGTGTCAGTCATAAAACCACCACGTTGATAATCCAGATCGTTAATCCTGCAACATGGTAATTGTCAATTGAAGGGACGTTGTACAAAAATAAATGCACTCTGCAAAAAGTGTTAGTCTACTATTGTTTGTAATGGTTTATTTAACACACACGCAGGAGCCTCCAAGCGGGACCAGTTCACCGGGTCTAATCACTGCGCCGCTTCTGCCGCCACCGATGCTGGGCGGTATCCCGCCGCCCATCCCGTCTGCGGTGGCCATGCCGCCTGTGCCGGGCCTTCCTCCAAACATGGCTAATCCCCTTCAGCCCCCAATGGCATACCCTCCAATGCTGCCCCCGTTTTCGATGCCACCACCAGGATTTCCAGGATTTAAACCTGTGAGTACCCCTAAGAACAATAAAGTAGAATTTGGTGATAGTAAGACCGGACTATGATTTTATTTCCTACTAACTTTTGCTAAAAGGGTGTACTAAGCTCTAAAGGCTCCATTGATCCATTAATGAGTAAGTATACTCATTATTATGAAAAAATATCTATGGGACCAACCCTGAAATTGTGAAAAAATTGTCTGCCCTATACATTTTGAAGAATGTAATTGACAATTTTCTAAGGTAAAGCTGTTTTTTTTTTGCTATTTAGGTTAGTGTTAGTAAAAGTTGTTCATCATCATTATTTTATTTTACATGGAAAATAAAATAACCGTCACATTACCAGCCTATCATGTTCCCACTGCTGGGACACTGGCATTGAAGTTAGAGAGAAATAATGGGCCCTAATCCACCATGCTGGCATTGCTGGCCCAGTGTATTTTGGTGAATGTCATAATTATGTTTTGTATTGTTTTTTGTGTCTTTGAACTTTTGAGATTTTTGGACATAACGATTTTCTCACAATGTTTTCCTTCACAATTTTTGAGCAATTGCTTTGTAACTGCACATATATAAGTACTTTTTTATTTAGTACTAAACAAGTCATTTGTGCTGGGCCAAGAATCCATCCTGGTGCCGTAAGGTGGGTTGAAAGTTGTTCATGATGATGGGTTTTATGGACCCTTTTCTGCATAGTACTCCCTTACCACATAACCCTGATTTATCATAAAAAATCATTAAAACCAAATTCTATTGTATTATTTTTCTGTTTTAGGAGGCTCTCACTGCCCCTGCTCCTGATGTGGCGCCATCAGCAAATCAAAGCAGCCCTTGGTCAGAGCACAAGTCGCCTGATGGTCGCATTTACTATTATAACTCTGTAACTAAACAAAGTTTATGGGAAAAACCTGATGACCTAAAAACACCAGCAGAGGTAATTTTTATACATTTTTTTTTATAGTATAGCCTGCCCGCACTACGCTGCGCGCACGCTTGTACGCTTTACATTGCTGGTTTCCATGATTCTAAACCAACAAGAATAAGACAAATGGTTATTTGGTATATTTGTTTCCCTTTCACCCAGTATAACTATGAGGGTATAAAAAAACATTTCCACTATGCACTTCCAGGCTCCATCATCAGACCTCATCACCAAGTTTAATGTATGGGACTTGTTAAAACACTCTAAATAAGTCCAAACATGAGGGGTTTACTGGTAGCCACTGAAGAGTTCCACTATCCACCTCGTGGCTCCATCAGTAAATCAGTTAGATGGTACCAAATTATTGTACTGTCATCTTGACTTCCAAGATTTGTTTACACAGTTACAAGTGAAGCAAATACAGCATGTTAAAAAACCGAATGAATACCATAAATTCAGATCACTTTTGCTAGTCTGGTTGCGAAGCAGGAAGAATTTCGTACAATGACCTGTTATTACCTGTCTCTATCGCTTCCGCGTAAATATAATGCGTCTCGCTCGATGCAATCATCGCCGTCTGCGTGAGCGAGACGCATTATATTTACTCGGGAGCGATAGAGACAGGTAATAACAGGTCAATGTACTATGAAATTCTTCCTGCTTTACGACAGGACTTAGTATCTGATATACTACATTGTAATGTTAATAGTTATTAATAGATTGTAGTTTTAATAGATAGTAGCTATAAATAAAATAACTAGCAAAGAGCGTGTCGAGGCACGCAAATGGTAGGGTTTCATAACCAAAGCCTTATAATAGGATATCGGACAGGTGTTTCATTTTTTAAATAACAGAAAAAATATTTTTTTTATCTCCATTTCACAAATACCAGAGCCACCCCTAAAATGCATTTTTTAAATAGTTTTAAAATTGAGACCTGTATTAAAATTGTAATTGTGCAAAGTTTTATGCACTTATATTAATAACTAATAGAAGTTTGAGGGTTCTAAAAAATTTGGACGGATAGACAGATAGATAGATAACTTATAAGGGTTCCTTGTAGGACTACGGACCTAATAATTGAAAAAACTGATTTCAAAATTAGTAACCAACCAAACAAAACTATTGCTATTGCAAAATCAACTAGCGCTGTCACAAAATTATTCATACATTGGAGCTTGATAAAAACTACTGTGCCAGAGTCAATGGTATGTTTGTTGAGAGCTTTCTCTACATACTAAAAAAATAACCAGGTAAATTGGATATATTTTGGGTGGTTATTGAAGTAAAAAATTTACATACCTACAAAAAAAAACCTCGTTCCTAAAGTCGATAAATAAATAGAGCATGCAACATATTACCATCAGTTCCAATTTGAACGCTTATCTTATTTCAGAAACTGATGTCAGCATGTGTATGGAAGGAATACACAACTGATGCTGGAAGGGTGTACTACCACAACATTGAGACTAAGGAATCCAGCTGGGTGATTCCCAATGACTTGCAGGAGATCAAAGACAAAATTGCTGCAGAAGAGGCTGCACTGTAAGTGCTTGCAATACAATACAATACAATATTTCTTTACTAGTGACCCGCCCGCCCGGCTTCGCACGGGTGTAATTTACGTGTGAAGCCAGGGTGGGTCACTAGTTATAATAAACCTTCCTCGAAAATGTATCTAACTGATGGTGAAAACCGCATCAAAATCAGTTGCGTGGTTTAGGAGGAGTTAGCGGCCATACAGACATACAGACAGACAGACGCGGAAAGCGACTTTAATTTATACTATGTAGAGATGTTAAAATGCGGGAACGAGAACACATGAAATAATTAAAGAACAATTTTAATGTTTTTTATTTATTTATTTAACTTTTATGTACGTTATAGCAGTCAGGCATTGTTATATTCTAAAGCATGAATGTGAGAACCTTAAATCTTTGAAATTTTCCTAAGTGTGTTGTGTGTGTTATGGCAGTGCCGCGGCGCTAGGCGTGGAGATGCCGCCAGGCGATGTGCCGCTGCCCTCGTCTCCGGCGGCCGGCAGCTCCGCGCTCGACGAGGCCATGGCTAAGACCCTCGCCTCCATCGACCCCACGCTTGCCAACAACATACCCATCCCTGAAGACAGTAAGTAACTTTTAGGACGTCCATAGATGACGCACTGACATTGCTTATTAAAATTTGCAAGTTGAAGTGGCAATGGGCAGGCCACATCGCTCGAAGAACCGATAACCGATGGGGAAGAAAGGTTCTGGAGTGGAGACCACGAACCGGAAGACGCAGCGTAGGGAGGCCTCCCACTTGATGGACTGACGACATTGTGAGAGTCGCGGGCATCCAGTGGATGCAAAAGGCAGGCTGTCGTTCAGTGTGGAGGTTAAAGGGGGAGGCCTATGTTCAGCAGTGGACGTCTTCTGGCTGATGATGATGCTAGATGATGGACATTAGAGGACAATTCACATGGAACAGTGGCATAGGAAATTAAAGTACTCTAGCAGTCTATAACGCTACTATACGAAAGAATTGCCCGGAAGAGATTAATGAGCCCTAAAGCTACTTAAAAATGGAAAAGCCTTGGGTAAGGTCGAAATTACAACAGGGCTCTCAAGGCTTCTTGGAACTCTGTTACTTAAATAGGCAAGAATACCAAGAAATGTTTAATACTGTCCTCTTCACCGGGAAAACTCCGCAGGCTTGGCACAGAAGCGTGGTGGTATTGCTTTTCAAAAAAGCCTTAACGCTTTTGAAGAACTCTATCAATCCATCTCACTTTTGATCAATGTCTATAAGCTGTTTTCTTGGGTTTGCACCTTCTTGCACATTACAGAGATGCCAAGTTGAATGGTGCATGGGGTTCTTAAAAAGGGCTGTTAATAGTGTTGGCAACGTATCTGTGCTGCCCCTGGTGTGACAAGTATCCAAAGGCGACGGTGATCGTTTACCATCAGGCGGTTAGCTTGCTTGTTATGTCAACTATGGTACAAAAAACATACACTGTTTTCATCTAGACCTCCGACCGACACCGTCACGCACACGGTCGCAGTGTAGGTAAATAATACCATTATTATTATACGCTTTAATTTAACCGCCACCTCGCCTGATGTTAAGCGATGATGCGGTCTACGATAAAACACGTTTGCGTAGAAGAAACCGATTCACTTGCGATTTGAAGACACCAAGATTTTAACTATCGGGGTTCACCCATTCAGGCAGCGCATTCCAAAGACTAGCAGTTCGCACTATAAACAGTTTTCATTCAACTTTTTATAACCTACTGTAGTTGTCAGAGCTAAAAAACTCGTACCGAGAATAATATGTCTGTAAAAACAGTACACACAGTTTTGAATGAGCCGAGAATAAATGTGGAGTATTGTAATCTAGACTCGCGGCAGCATGCTAGGCCAAGTTCCCTTGCATATTTCACATCATCAGATTTGTCTTCATTTTCGAATTTTTCGATAAGCTATCGCATCTATATCTCAAACTGTTTGTTACGATGAAAAAAGTGTTAATATAACAAAAAAGTAAACAGGAAACTTAAAAATTTACAAAGTTTATTTCTTTGGTGTAAAAATACAAAAAAGTTCCTAGCATTACGAAAACTGATTGTGTTATAAACGAATACTTAGTGACCCTTCTTGTGGCCCCAAGACTTGTGGTCCTCGTGACCGCCCTTCTTGCCGTGGTCGTCGTGGTGGTCCCAGTGCTCGTGGTGTCCACCTTCACCGTGGTGCCCTTTGTGGTCGTGGTGGTGTCCGCCGCCCTCGTGGTGGCCCTTCTTGCCGTGGTGGTGCTCGTGGTGCCCACCGTGTTTGTGTCCCTTGTGGAAGTGTCCACCCTTCTTGTAGCCGTCTTCGTGGTGATGTCCGCCATGATGCTCGTGATGACCTTTATCGCCGTGGTGATCGTGGAAATGCTTGTCCTTCTTGAACTCGTCGTGTTTCTCGACGCCGTGGTGTCCCTTCGTGTCGTGTCCCTTGTGCCAGTGGCCGTGCTCCTCGTGCCCGTGTCCGTCTTCGCCCTTCTTTCCGTGGTGATGATGATGGTGGTAGCCGTCGTCGTGGTGGTGGTGTTTCTTGTGTCCGCCGTGTTCACCGTGGTGTCCCTTGTGTCCCTCGTGGTGGTGGTGTCCGTGCTTGCCGTGGTGATCCTCGTGGTGTCCCTTGTGCCCCTTGTGTTCATGACCGCCGTGCTCCCCGTGGTGGTGTCCGTGATGCTCATGGCCGCCGCCCTTGTCCCAGTGGTGACCAGAGGCGGCCACCTCCAGGTCAGCGGCGCGCCGCGTGCGCGTGTCGCGCCCGGCCGCGAGCGCCGCTAGGGCCACTAGGCCCGCTAACACGAGCAGGCTTTTCATGGTTGATTGGGCTCGTTGCGATTGTGAGTGATCTCTGAATAAATGGCAATGAATTTATATACCGACGACAGTAGCGGTTAGGTAAGTTCACGGCGCGCGAAAGTGTCAAGGTTAACTCCGCTAGATGCCGATAGAGAGTTTTACTTCCTTCCTTTGGGTGCCAGTACGACGGCGTTTGATCTAATTTCATACATTACATTATGACGTCATAGTATTTTAAGGCGAGGTGAGTATCAAAATTAGCAGGTACGTACGATACATGATTGACAGAAACATCGATCGTAACGTCGTAGACTTATTCAGTTCATACTTCAGAGCGGTGGTTACGTTGAAAACAATGCGCTCGGAAGTTGATTTTTCGTAAAAAATTGCCATTTGAACTTCCAATTTTTTATGAATAATTTAAATAGCTTTATTGCTTAGGAATTTCCCATACGCTATAACATTGTGGTCACATTCATAGTTCAGAAATTAGTGGTAAATTTCAGTTAAAACCCATAATCAGGCAAAACCAATTTTGACTGCGAAAATCAGTGAAATTGGTTTTCACCGACGTCCTTAGGCAAAACTAGTTTTGAGCAATAAGAATAAGGGAAATTGTTTTTTTTAAATTGGTGATTGAATCGGTTTCTTCTAGGCAAGCGTGTTTCATCGTAGACGTAGACCACAACATCATCGCCTAACATCGGGCGACGTGGCGGTCAAACGCTAACCTATTATTAAATGATAATAAAAAAGAGAAAAAGTATACATATATATTCCCATAGCAAAAGTTGTTCATAATGATGGGTACTATGGACTCCTTTTGGTTTGGTACACCCTTTCCGCGTAACCCTGTATAATCATCATCATTATTTCAGCCATAGGACGTCCACTGCTGGACATAAGCCGCCCCCATCGATCTTAAAAGGGCCAGTTGGAAGCGGCCTGCATCCAGCGTTTCCCTGTGGTCTCTTTTAGGTCGTCTGTGCATCTTGTGGGTGGACTTCGTACGCTGCGCTTACCGGTCCGTGGTCTCCATTCCTGAACCTTTCGGCCCCATCGGCCATCTGTTCTGGGTGTATATTGGCCTATATGTTAACACTTATACCTAAGCATCGTTATTGTTGTTATAGTAAACCCTGATGAAATAGTGACGCCTCCCGCTAACGGCATGGACAGCTCGGACCAACCGCCTGAAATGCAATACAAGGACAAGAAAGAAGCCGTAGAAGCATTTAAGGAGCTTCTGAAGGATAGGGTATGATATACGTGTCTTAATTATACATGTCAACAACAACATGGCGGTGTTTAATGACTACACATTTAAGATAGCCCGTTGGTTCAGTTGGTAGTGAATCTGCCTTATGAGCTTGGGGCGTGGGTTCGATTCCCACCTAGGACAAACATTTATGTGATAAGCATTTGTGTTTGTTCTATATCTGGCTGTTAATATCTATTTAAGTATATATTTAAAAATATATATGTATGTATATCAGTCTCTGGCAGCCATATCACAAGTTTTGCTTAGTTTGGGGTCAGACGACCGTGTGTGCAAAATGTCCCGAATATTTTAAATACATAATATATAAACACATACATAGGTAAACTAAATTACTGATGGATTAGTGACCATAAATACCGTATTGTGGCTGCTAATCAGCGAACAAAGGCACTTTACGCCTTGTTTGGGTCGACGATATAGTAATTTTTTTGGGTTGAACCTGGTTAAGATTATTTATATTATAGGACGAAAGACGAAAAAAAAGAGAGGTATATATTTAAACAATGGTCAATTACGGCGAAAAATTATGGTGATGATGAATGCCCTTAAAGAAAGTAAACTTCGTTTTAACCCCTGAGGCAAAAAGGAGTGTTAAAAGCTTAACATGTGTATCTGTGTGTCTGTCTGTGGCATCGAGCTCCCAAACGGCTGAAACGATTATGATTTGTTTTTTTTATGTTTGAAAGGTGACTTGTTCGGGAGTGTTCTAAGCTACGATTCAAGAAAAACTGTTCAGCCATTTGAAGATTATCAACTCTTTTATCGGGATTTAAAAAAAATCTGTATATATTATACTCATGTAGAATGTGTTGCTTTTTTCTTCTTTTTTTAATAATTAATAGGCTTGCGCTTGACCGCCAACTCGCCTGATGTTAACGTTAAGCGATGATGCACGGATGCGATGATGATGCTACGGTGGAGCACGCTTGCCTAGAAGAAACCAATTCACTCGTGATTTGAAGACACCCAGATTGTAACTATCGAGGAACACCCATTCAGGCAGCGCATTCCAAAGACTAGCAGTTCGCATAATAAAAGTGGAATCAAAGCGCTTCGTACGGGTTTTCCGAATACCAACCATAAAGTGTTGTCGATTTTTTGGGCCCGCTCTGGCAGTCCGATAGAAAAATGGGCAGGAGGGAATTAAATCATGAAGATCCGATGCACAGTCTCCGAAATGTATTCGATAAAAGACCGATAGACTAGCAACTAACCTGATGATGTTGTCTAACCTGGATAGGATTGACTCAGGGTTAGATTGAGTGGGTACAAGAAGAGAGGCCCATTATTAGCAATGAGCGATCACGAAATGAAATGATGTTGATAAATGTCCTTGATGATAATGAACTTCTTTTTTAGAATGTGTCGTCGAACGCCACATGGGAACAATGTGTCAAAATAATATCGAAAGATCCTCGTTATAATGCTTTCAAAAAGTTGAGTGAGAAGAAACAGGCGTTCAACTCTTACAAAACACAGAAATTGAAAGACGAGAGAGAGGAGCAGAGGTATGTATTTTTACAAGCTTTTATATAACTCTTAGTTAGTATGTATGTAGGTAAGTGTGGAACAATTCTTGCAACTTAAATTTAGACCAGTTATCCCCAACAGATTGATTTGAAATTTGGTATACACGTTTAGTTTGGATGATAATGCATGGTTAGCTAAATGACGTCATTCCAAATCCAATATTAGAGATTTAAAAAAAAAAAAAAAAAATTACATCCGCCATATTGAAATTAGTGTAGGTAACACTAATTTCAATATGGCGGATGCTCCAAGATGGCGAACAATATTTTCTTAAAGTTATATGATTATTTACGGGAACTGAATAAGAAGACTGAAGGATTCTTCAGTCTTCCCGTGAACATGGTGGATGTAACTGCGCCGAAATATCGGGAGCTCATTCCACAACCTTACCACGGTAAATATCCCGTAAATAATCATATAACATAGGTGAAAAACCGTGATAGTTTAAAAAAATAAAAATTTCTTATCTACCATCATGACATGGGTATCAAATAAAAGGGTTTGCTGAGAAGAATACAAAAAGATTGTTTAAAAAAAAATTATTGATAATTTTATTTACGATTTACTTGTTTACTTGTTTGTACCCATTACCGCTTAGTACGGGAGACATTTTGATGTTAACATATGGCTTTATAAAAACCAAGTTATAACAAATAATATATTTTTATATATAAAAAAAAAATAGTACAACCTAAGTTATTTTGTGTATTAGGTTAAAGACGAAGAAAAATCGCGAGAGTTTAGAAGAGTTCCTCTTGAGCTGCGATCGAGTGACGTCGCTCACGAAGTTCTATAAATGCGAAGAAATGTTCAGCAACCTCGAGGTAAGTCCTATTAATTTGTCCAGTAGGAAGGTAATGTTTTCCGAGAGTAAGCCCCAGCAGAGTCTCGTTATACTTATACCACTTGAATACTGCAGATATTGTAAATTTTTCGAGATAGAAAGTAGCATATTATGTGTTAATCTACGGTATAAGCTACCGCCATACTAAATTTAGTATAAAACCGTTCAGCCGTTATGGAGTTGAGTGCGGACATACATACACACACAAATGCTTTCGCATATATAATATTACTGTAAAGTGATTAAAAATAATATAACCACTTGATCGCGCATGTAGTCAAAAATCCAAGTCAAAAAACTATCGTATCGCTCAGAAACGAAAACATCATGAGGAAACCAATAGGTATGTCCAAGAATCTCAAACGGTTCAAAGATATGGTTCAGTGATTCACCATCCTTTCTCTCTGAGAGAAGGCCTGTGTCCCAGCAGTGGGAACATGGTATGCTGAAATAATGATGATGGAACTATTATAATTTTGCGTTTTAGGGGTAGCTCTGGTACATGTGAAATAGGGTGATTTTTTTTCGCTGCTTCTTTGCTTGGTGTTTGGAGTATCGCTGTATAGATATTTTAAAACGAAGCTAAGCTTATATGCAACACTTGTTTATCAAATAAGGCCCGCCAAAGTGGCAAAAAGTTGGTCCCCGCCGTGCATTTATAAACTACCAGCTGTTGCCCGCGACTTCGTACGCGTAGACTTTCATATAAACTTTCAACCCCTTTTTGACATCCTTAATTCGTCCCTTTCGTATAATCATTTCTTAGCGGACCTCTACACCCCATAAGGAATCTACCTGCCAAATTTCAGCTTCGTAGGTCAAGTGGTTTTCGAGATTTCGTGTTTAATGAGTGAATGAGTGAGTAGATGAATTTCGCTTTTATATATATAGATTAGACCTAGAAACATGTAACTTGTGCATGTCTAGACACACTTTTGGCCAGTTATTTTCTTTTAATAATATACTAGTGTCCTAAGAGTTACGTAGTTATGATTCCGTGACGATATACTTGTATACGACACTTGGAGGTCGGTTGCGCTATACTTGCGTTTTTTCACAGATATGGCGTTGCGTGCCCGAGTCCGACAGGAGAGATATATTTGAAGACTGCATTTTTACAATTACGAAACGTGAAAAAGAGGAAGCAAAGGCTTTGAAGAAGCGTAACATGAAAATGTTAGCACAAGTAAGTAGTAAATACATATTACAAATAAAGGTGTATAGAGTTTTTATTTAGATAGATAGATAGAGAGAGAGAGAGAGAGAGAGAGAGAAAGGCAGATATGATATTTATGATCAATTACGTAAAGAATACCATTTTATTATGTATATGTTGCTGACAATATTGTGGAGTTACTTTGTAACGAGTATTATATCAGTTATTTCCTTTACACGTAGACAACATTCATAATCCACATAATATATAATGACTAGCTGCGCCCCGCGGTTTCACCCGCATTATATACCTCCTCGCTAGTGACAGCAACCTCCTTTGAGATGACAATGTTATTTTTCTATTATTTAATCATATGTTTCTTTTTTATAAAAAACCAGAAAATTCTGTCGATCCGATGGCTACCAAACTTCACAGAATCAATTGCTAGGCTGACCGTACCTGAGGGAATGTTCACCGCGGGTGAAACGACGGGGCGTAGCTTGTTGAACATAATAGTTTGTTATTGCGTTTAGTGTTCATAAAAGAGTGTTGTATTTTCAGGTTTTAGAGAATATGAGCGAGATCACATACTGCAGCACGTGGAGCGAGGCTCAAGTGCTGCTGCTAGAAAACTCTGCCTTCAAAAATGACGTCAGTCTGCTGGGAATGGACAAAGAAGACGCGCTTATCGGTAAACTCACTTTAATTATATTTATATTAGACGGGAATTACTCACGTAAGATTAAGCCGGTTACTCCGACTATAGTTTCAACCGCAATACAAAGCGAGACGCAGCCGCGCGCGTGCATTCACCTTGAAAAAGACCGCCTAATGCGATTGAAACTATAGTCGAAGTAACCAGCTTAATCTTACGTGAGTAATTCCCGTCTAATATAAATAAAAATAATATAATATAATATAATGGTATCTGTGAAAACCACGTCACTCTAATTTGATAAATCTGTTTTTTTTTTATAATGCCATAACAACCAACAAGTAGACAAGCTGCCTAGACGGTATGCAGTCACCGTCGCGTCATCTATGGATATTTGTAACACCAAAGGCGCCACAAATTCGTTGCCCTTAAAGATTTTTAACTCGATTGTTGTCTCGGTAATAACGCGGAAGTTTTTATTTTTATAAATAGGCTTGTGCTTGGCCGCCAACTCGCCTGATGTTAAGCGATGATGCGGTCTACGGTATTCCACATGATGCTGTGATGTGAATCTTGATCTACCTACATCTCATATTTATTCTCAGATCTTTCAAAACACACAGTTTACAGTACACAATATAGACAGATAGCCTATAATCGGTCACAAAGGTACACAGAAGACAGGCTTGTCCCACAGAGAGGACAGAGCAGACAGAATAATCCCCTATTGGAATGGCTTTCAGAATAGAAACTATAACTTCATGGATTATTCCAATTATGACAGCTTTTATTTATAAAAAAATGGTTTCAGTATTCGAGCAGCACATTAGAAATTTGGAGGCGGAATATTTGCAAGAGCGAGAACAAGTCAAAAAACGAAACAAACGACAACAGAGAAAAAATAGAGATAACTTTTTGGTAAGCCAAGTTTAACGTCTTTCACACTAAAATTACTTTTTTATGATTTACTGTAATCTGAAATGGTTTTGACTATTTTTTCCCAGTATACCAGCCCTATAGTCCCAGTAGACCAGACCGACCAGAAAAGATGGTGCGCTGAAGAGGAGACCTATCAGCAGTGGGTGGAAAATTGTTGATTATGATGATGAATCCCAGTAGACGTAATATTTTTTGTCTTGAAGTAATGGAGAAGAGGTGAAAAACAGCGACGCAAAGCTAGATTTAAATCAATATCTGATAAATATGAAGTCTGTGGGTGATACTTGTTACATACATTTACTAGATTATTTATTTGTTTTGTTATATTGCAGATTTGTGGTAAAGTAACAACAAAAAGGGCACATAACACGCACATAAAGGACGGGCGTTGCGAAGCGTCGCCGCGACGCTACTATGACGCGGCGCGCTTTTATGTGTGTTAGCTCAAATAGAAATCCCATATTGTGTCGTTATTATGCGTGTGCCATTATAATTATATCTTACAAAATACTATTCATGAAATTAAATATAGACATTTAAGTATCTAAAATGACGACATTTTACGGCAAAACTGACACGTTTCAAAGTGCATATTATACTAAATTATAGTTGCACACAGGGTCCCTCACCGCCATATATTTTGTGTTACATATTTAGCAAAAAAAATATTCCTCTTTTTGTATCGGAATCCTTAGCTCGAACCCGACTCACTTTACGATTTTTATTATTTGTTGTCTTTATTTAAAGTTTACAGTATAATCACACCAATGTGACACTTGTACGTAAAGGTAGGATGGATAGTCAGACAGACGGACGTACGGAACAATAAAATTTGTAAATTATTATTTTCTTAGTACAATTTCACTTACAGTGATAATCACATGATGTGCACTTGCAGACATTACTAGACAGTCTCCACGAAGAAGGAAAGCTCACGTCAATGTCTCTGTGGGTCGAGTTGTATCCCGTTATATCAGCAGATATGCGTTTCTCTGCTATGCTCGGTGAGTGATAAATCAAGCTTATTAAAATTATACCAACTTTGTAATTAACGCACCGACCCCATAGCGAGCAGTTTAAGCTCTGAGGTCAGTTTTGTTTTAAATGTCTATCGGGACTTATCAGACGTTTTGAGCTAACTGTTGTCAGCTCGTGACCACGACCATTGTAATAATATAGTCGAAACATCGCACGCAACGTACCTATTTTTATCTTTAAAAAAAAAAACGTGATAAGTCCCTATAGACATTTAAAACATGTGTTCAAATCGCAAAAATTTAATAGTAGATTATACATGTGGAAAAAGCAGCAAAAGATTCGAGAATTCTGAGCGGAGCGAGGAATACAAGGACCTAGATGATTTTTTCCACGATTTATGTATTTCTACTTTTTACCATTTACTGTGAGATAGTAAATAGTAGTATAGTAAAACACTGTTTTTAGTAGTATAGTATTTGTATTTCCAATGACACTTCATTGGAAATACAACGATAACGATACACGAAACGTCAGTCATTCGAAATCAGTTAGCAACTGTGATGCGGAGATCGGCGCGTTGATCATAAATAAGAATGTTCAATCAGGTTTCACTCATAATGCCTGGAAACAGATTTTCCTTCTCGTTGCCGTTCTATTACTTCTCTTTTCTGTGGACCAATGAGAGGCCGCATTTAAAACTCGGTGGATTTTGCTTATACGCTTCCGCGACATATGCGGATCTAGTTTTCAAATGCTACTTACACAAAATTGACCTTTATTTGTAGGTCAAAGCGGGTCAACCCCACTGGATCTGTTCAAATTCTACGTAGAGAACCTGAAGGCGCGCTTCCATGACGAGAAGAAGATAATAAAGGAGATCCTGAAGGAGAAGCAGTTCGAAGTGAAGGCTGATACTTCGTTCGAAGAGTTCGCCACCGTCGTGTGCGAGGACAGCAAGTCAGCCTCGCTTGACGCGGGCAACGTCAAGCTCACATACAACTCGCTGCTGGAGAAGGTAAGCAGGGTACCATTCTATGATCCTTTTCCCACTTATATGGGGAAAAGCGTGGTAGCCTATTTGAGAGACCGCTAGACTTAAGAGCGTGAGGTCTAGGGTTTAAATATGACCGGACCCGTACCAATATGAGCTCGTTGGAGTTTATGTACGGATTTTCATACCACTGGCTTTTCGGTGAAGGAAAATATCGTAAGGAAAACTGCATAGGTACGGAGAAGTAATTCAATGGCGCATGTGAATCCACTAACCCGCAATTGGGCCAGCGTGGTGGATATGGCCCAAATCGCCCTTTCGAGGGTAGGCCAAAATTCAGCAATAGACTATTAAAGCTGATTATGCTGTGGGGATGGTATAGCATGTTCGTTTTAATGTCCATGCTGTTACATTATTGGGGTGGAGTTTTACGGCCGACTGTCTGCTCATGCTTGATTAGGAATACGTTCATTGATAAGATATCTGCCACCATTCGAGATAGGCCTTATGGTGTTCACCAAGCCAGTATTACAGAGTGACTATTTTAAAGCAATGGAGGCTTTAAAACTGATAATTGTATGCGGGTTTGAATCTTGTCAGTCGTCGATGACATGCATACTATAAATTTTTTCAGAAGGTATTGTAAACATGCTGCCCAATCCTGCTAACAAAAGTAGACAGTCATGTTATGTCCTAAAAAAACATCAAATGCGCGATCGAGATCGCTGCCCTCGGTATTTTGACCCTTAAAACCACGCTTAAGGTGGTTCGATTCACCTATGGCGGGAAATTTTAAACAGTTTTTTGATCCTAGTAGCCAGGACAGGTTATTATTTTTAAATAACACAGTGTTTGCGCAAAATGTTGGCTGTTCTTTACATTATAATGTACAATTATTTAACAGTAACGCACCATATTACTTACATATGTGAATAAACCGTTTGAAACAGCAAAAATTTGTTTATTCACATATTTAAGTAATAATGGGCATTAGAGATAAATAGTTTTACATGATTTTGTAAAGAATAATAATCAATCTGCGCAAACATCATGGTTGTTTACAATAATAACCCGGCCTAGGTACAAGGACAAAAAAACTGTTTGAAATTTGAATTTCCCGCCATTTGTGCAACGAACCACCTTAAAACGAAATAGGTTAAGTTTGAGTTAGATAACATTATATGTGTGTTATCTACAGGCTGAAGTGAGGAGCAAAGAGAAGATGAAGGAAGAGTCGAAAGCCCAAAAGAAGGTGGAGTCTGCTTTCAAGTGGGTCCTGACGCAAGCCAATGTAGACCACACGCTGCCCTGGGATGAGGCTAAGGAAAAGCTGGACCTCGACGCGCCAGAGATAGCCGCCGTGCCTTTCGATGAAGACCGCATTAGGATATATAAGGTAAGATTTTTTTTCACCTGAGAGGATTTTGGAGTCCCACGTCATTATGTATTTGCCAGTATCCAGTATTAAAATATGTTCAATTTTTATTAAATATCGTCAAACAAGTCAATGCCAAGCAGTGGCGTAACTATAGGGTGGCAGGGCTGGCAAAATGCCACGGCCCCCGACCCAAGAGGGCCCCGGCCCAAAAGACCGCAAGCGCAGGAATACATTTTTAACATTTCACCTGAGTTATATTATATTTTAATTTACTTTAAAAAAAATATATCATTTTTTAAAGCTTAAAATCCATTAAAGACCATAATACAAATTCAAATTAATCACTAAGAATTTCAACACATCCTAAACAAAAATGTGTTGATCAATTTTAGAACGCATCCATTGGTTTCTACATTTTTTGTCGCGGTACGTTGGCAGCGCGGGTGAGCATTGACGGTCGGGGAATTCCCTCATTTTGTTCACCAATAAAGTACTTTTTTCATGGCGCTTTCGCTAGAGCGAGCTAGCAAGGCTATGTTAGGGGAATCCCGGATTTGCATTCTTTTTTGAATTGTTTTTTCTTAATAAACGTTATTTAAATTAAATTGTTATTTCATTGTAAATGTATAAACCCATGCTCTTGATTTTTTTTTAAAGTATTAGTGTTGTGTAACCACTTTAGTGGTTTATTAAAATTAAACTAAGAACAACATGACGAATTTATTTAATAAGGCCCCATCAAAAGAATTTGCCACGGGCCCCAAATTATATAGTTGCGCCTCTAATGCCAAGCAAAGTAAATCAGTATTATGCTCCAGTAAAATGGTGGAGACTTACTAAAGTATTCTATTGAGTTTAGGAAACAACACGAAAAGACTTTTTTCATCTCGTTATATCACTTTTCCACACTCGAGAATGTTCACGAACTTACTCGCCTGATGAAAATTTGTATAATAATACAGCGAGGCGGCATGTTATTTCACGTTGGCGTCAATACTCAAAAGCAATGCAAGGCCGAACAGCAGTTCAAGTACCGTTCTATATCGATCGTCAAATTCGATAAAATGCCATAGAATCGATCATAGTGACTACTGATCAAATGGCATTTTATCGAATTTGGCGATCTCAACTGTCAAATTTGGGGATCGATAAAGAACGGTACTTGCACTGCAGAATTACTGCAGATTGGCTGCAGGGGCGCCCAAAGAGGGACTAAAATTAATCATGAGATACCAAATTTGTTCAGAAACTACCATTTATGATGGTGACATGATAACTAACAGATATGTTAAACTAGGGTCCAATCCTATTTATTTGGTCTGAAACCTGCAAGAAAACATAGTAGGACTTGGGGCCTTACGGCCAACTGCTTTCGCGGTATCAAACTAATGTTTAAATCACGCGAACGTGAACCTTAACCAGATACGGTTTGCGGTCGCGCAAAATTGTTTCGTCACCTAAACTGGATTGCTTTAAACAGCTAGCCGTAAGGCCCCTGAAAGTACACTTTTCAAAGAACATATTTTTTTAAATTATGAACACATTAAATATCATGCTATAGAAAATAATGAAATGCTTGCAGGATTACCAGCACGAGCAAGAAGAGAGTTGCTTACATTACCATCACCCGAAGCCGCGCAAGGCGAAACGATCCAAGAAGAAAAAGCGTTCTCACTCTGCATCTCTGGTTGGTGTTTTTCTTTATTTTTTAGGGTTCCGTACCATAGGTGTTTAGGGCAGAGGGTGAAAACGGGACCCTATTACTAAGCAAGTTACAGAGGTGAATGGGTGTAGGTTGACTATGAGTACTCCCAACCTAGGTGTTCCCCAGGGATCCATTTTGGGACCGCTGCTATTTATTATATACGTAAATGACCTATCCGTAGTAACAAAAGATGTACAAGTGGTCTTGTTTGCGGATGACACCAGTCTAATAGTAAAGGACGAGACTGAAAATGGTGTCAGTGCTAAAATCAAACATGCTATTGAAAATATCAAACGATGGTTCTCAGCTAATAATATGCTGTTAAATGTTGATAAAACACATATAGTTAACTTTAATCTCGCCACAAATATCAACTCGAACTCTAATGTTAAAGTTAAAGAAATGCTGAATAATTTCAATGTCTCCCTCTCAAATGAGGTAAAATTTTTAGGTGTATGGCTTGACAAAAAACTAATGTGGACTGCTAATATTGGCGAATTAACAAAAAAAACTTTGCTCGGCCACATACGCAATAAAAAAGATTAAAGAACTAGCGGGGCCCATAGCGGCAAAAACTGTATATTTTGCATACTTCCACTCACTTCTAACATATGGAATACTTTATTGGGGATCAGCTGCTGAATGTTACACCAAAAGAGTGTTCATTCTACAGAAACGAGCTGTACGGTATATAATGGGACTTAATAACATGGACTCATGTAGAAACATATTCAAAGAATTAGGCATTATGACAATGACGGGTGAATTTCTTTATCAAGGCGTATTATATGTCCTTGAGAATATGAATGTGATGAAAAGGGCCATTGATTGCTATGGATCTCGTTATAGATATAAAAATCGGGTATTGCCACCACGAAGAAGACTGACTAAAACATCAAATAGTTTTCACTGTTTAGGAATAAAATTTTATAACAAAATCCTTGACGTTATTAAAAATAGTACTAAAAATGACATATTGAATTACATAAAAAAACATTTAATGGACAAGAGCTACTATAAATTAGCAGATGCTATTTCCGATAAAAATATATTTAAGAATGTTTAATCTTATTTCTTAATAAATTTGTGTATGTTAATTGAATTCTACAATGCTAGTTAATATAATTACATTTTTAATCTTGACGATGCTATTGCAGATCTTAATTTTAATACTTTATTCTCTAGGACATGTTTTATTATTTTAATGTGGGTAGGGTTACCTAAGATGTTAATGTTGTATTATGAACGATTGCTAGAAAATAATGATACGTATTTATTGTAAAAACTGACGGCTTTAAGAACATGGAATATGTGTACAGAGTTAATAAATTTTGAATTTGAATTTTAAGCCTACGCTGTCTGTCTGTCCGTCTGTCCTATCTTTTAACGGCCTTATCTTTCGAACTGAAATAGATACCGCCGGTATCTATGCCGGTAATGTTACGGCAGATTAACTAATAAATAATAATAAAGTCAAAAATTAAAACTAATAGGTTCCCAACATATCAACCTATTAGCTCAAATTTACTAAAGTAGTTTTGCTTAAAACTCGGAGGGAAAGTTTGTGAATGGATTTCGTTAAATTACTCACATAAAATAAAAATAAAGTAATGTTAATGTTTACTTGTTTTATATTCGTCTTGACAATTACGGCTTTATTTTTACGTTTTTCGCCCGAAAATCCAGATACCTAAAATTTAAAAATTGTGTCATATAAACACCCTGGGGTTTCGGGTATGTCCTAAAACTGCGACCAGAACCACCGGGATAGCGTCCTTTTAGGATACGGTGAACGTACTGCGATCCCCAAGCTGCCTGCCAAGCGTGATAATTGGCAACACCCCTCTCTAAGAGGGAGGCCTTTGTTCAGCAGTGGACGTTTACTGGCTGATGAGTGACATCTAAACAAAATGTATATGTATGTGACAGTCGCGGTCGCGGTCAGCGTCGCCAGCGGCCGGAGGCGCCGCCCCCGCCCCCGCGCCAGCCCCCGCTCCGCCCCCGGTGCGGTCTCCGTCACCTGCAAGCCACGGCTCCTGGAGCTCCGATGACGCCCGCAAACACAAGAAGGCTAAAAAGAAGCACCGCAAGCACTCGCCACCTCCTGTAAGTGACAACCAACAAACCTGAATATCACCTTTTTTTTATCCCCGACCATCGAGATTATAATTATCTATACCAGCAGGCCTAGCATGGGCTGTAGATAGGCCTAGCATGGGCTGTAGATAAATAGTCTTTCCACCGTTCTTATCCACGCCTAGACGCGACAAAGCTAGAATATGGATACGTTTCTTTTTCTCGCGGGATAAAAACGATGGAAAGAAAGACAATTTGTCCACCTATTTAGGCAGCGCATTCTAGTCTAGCGCTAGGCTATTGTTTTGTTTCTGGTTAAATGATTACTACAACGAATTTGTGCTACATACTACAATACTTTTCAAATGCCCGTTTTCACTAACCCTAGGAGTCACTTAAATCACCATATTTCACCAAACTTTATGTAACAACTAGTGACGTTTAGGCGTCACCTAAAGTTACGACACGGATTCAAGCACAGATCTAATACCTATAGATTTTCAATGAGCGTGGCTAGCTCAGTGCCTCTCGCTTCAACAAGGTGTGTTGCCACATTAAAATTATTTGCTATAAGTTAGGGTAATTTACCTAATATGATGGGTAGTGAATCTTCAATGAGTAATTTTGGAAACAATACTACCTTTTAAATATTTATTGTTTATACACTATCTGCTGCAACCCGCGGTACTACCTGCAATTTTCTGGTAAGAAAAGCACGTTGTCTGTCCTCATGACATACCCTATCGTCCTGACAAAAACCGGAATAGATAGCCAGTTGACTTAAATTTTCACAGAATATGTAATGTTAAGACTGATTAACTAAGAAATAAAAATAAATTCAAAACTAAAGGGGACCCTATTACTAAGCCTAAATTGGCTGGCTGTCTGTCTGTCCGTCTATCTGTCTGTCTGTCCATCCTACATTTAAACGGCTGTATCTTTCGAACCGTAATAGATAGTCAGAATTTTCATGTATATGTAATATTACGGTGGATTAATTAAAAATAATAAAAAAGCTAAAACGGAACGGGGTATTTTTGGATTTGTTCTATTGTAAAAACGGTAGTCCGTACAAGCGTCAAATTTTGCGGATTATAGTGAACATAAGTAAAACAACAAATAATAAACACTGGCCAAGTGCGAGTCAGTGACAAATTTCTGTTTACCACCAAGCTAAACAACGTCGGGAGCGGTCGATGCTTGGATGGGTGACAGCCTGGGCGTGATGTTCTCTTTTTGTATTTTGTGATTGTAAAGAACCCTCAGCGCGCGAGCCGGACTCGCGCTTGGTCATAATTTTTTTTTCATGAATGGAATTACGTATAACATTCCAAATAATTAGATAAATGGATAAAACTCTTTAATGTTTACAGTACAAATTTCGCGAACAGCGCGTAGCTTTTTGAGTCGGTTCGCCGAAATCGCCTTTTGCTTTTCCTGCTTCATAATTCTGGCCTCATTAGTATATATTTGATATTAACATTCACCATATTCATATGGGCATAGAAGGGTCGGTATTTTGCACTTCTTGCAATGTACCAGCTTTTTTGACTGTACATGTACATTGGTTCGAAAGAAATCTCAATCAATTTTGTTTTTTTCGGCTGGTGAAATATTTTCATCATCATAAGAAAGTTTTCTAATTTTTGGTGGCAAAAGAACTTATCGATGGTATTTCTACTGAATAATCCTCAATGTTCGCATTAGGCAAGTGCATTGTTAGTACGGCAAACGGAATTAAATAATTAATATCTCTTCTGACAATGGATCCGGCATTGAAATGTTTCGAATAAAATCTACCATGTCTTGCTGGCACCCAACTTTCACGAGCGCGTAGCATATTCATTTCATTCGTAAGACATGATCAGTTGGAAACCTGCAGAACGAATAATTTATGTTAGATGCGGTGGGTAATTTCTTTCATAAACTGGCAACATTCGTCATAATTCTTCTAAGTGAATAATTTGATAAAATTCATAGAATTAGACCACAAATCGACCCAAAAACTGACTAATTATGAAAATATGTTTGCGAATTGATATCCTGAATGTCTTTAGGTGATCGTTACAAGCGTTATTATGTTTACTTACTTGTGAAATAATATTTCATCGTTTTGTCTCTCACTGCGCTTCTTGCAGCCCAAAATGCTACACCCAAGCATTGTAGAACCATTTTTACAGTTATTACTCAGAGAAAAGACGCACATAACACATTAAATCACCAGAAAAAGGCAATAAATAATATTCAGACCTGTTTTGTTTGGCATTGAACCGTCAGATTTTGACATTTCGGGTCCAAAAAAGAGGCCACGCCGATAAGGACAAAAAAGTCTATCTATGTCCTTTTTGTACTTGTGCTGAGCCATATCAATTTGTCTCTTGCACTGAAATATATTGCCGATCTGGTTGTGTATATCTGTGGATTCAAGGGTTCCTAATGATAGGCAACTGAACTGACAACCCGCGCCACGCTCCCTCACTCACATCAAAACCATAGATAAGTATCAAAAATTAAGGAAATCCTTAGCTAAAGAGTCATCTATTAAAAATGGATTAGTTGAAGCAGAAGATAAGCTTAAGACTGCTTAGATTAGGAGTTCCTTAGTTAGGTGTCTCTAGGTTAGGTTCTCTGTTTAGTTAAAACAGGCATAAGTCTTCTAACTTAAGATGCTGATTCTGTACGATTTTCCCGCCCAGAAGTCGCCAAGCCCCGCTGAGGAGGGCGGCATATCTGACGACTCGCCGCCGCGCCACAAGAAAAAGTCGAAACGCAGCGCGCCTAGCAGCCCCGAGGAGGAAGCGCCATCGCACAAACCCAAGAAAAAGAAAGACAAAAAAGAAAAGAAAGAGAGGTGAATAACAACTACTGGCAAAAGTAAACTCAAGGTTTTTTTAAATTCTAATTTAAAGAGCTTTTTCGCACATGTGAATGTATATGCCGCTCTAATTATAATCATTTATATTGTTTTAATTTATATCCAAGTGAAGTGGCAATGGGCAGGCCACATCGCTCGAAGAACCGATAACCGATGGGGAAGAAAGGTTCTGGAGTGGAAACCACGAACCGGAAGACGCTGTGTAGGGAGGCCTCCCACTAGATGGACCGACGACATTGTGAGAGTCGCGGGCATCCAGTGGATGCAAAAGGCAGGCTATCGTTCAGTGTGGAGGTTAAAGGGGGAGGCCTATGTTCAGCAGTGGACGTCTTCTGGCTGATGATGATAATGATTTTCTATCCAATAGTTTGTACAGCATTCTGGCGGAGTCTGAAAGAGGCTTTTTTAAATTATGTAATGGGCTAGCGTTTGACCACATCCCACCTAATGGTAAGTGACGATGCAGTCTAAGATGGGGCACGCTTGCCCATGAGGTGCCTATTCACTCTTGTCTTGAAGAGCCAGTTTGTACCTTATAGGGAACACCGAAGCAGGAAGCGCATTCCAGGCTTGGCTAGAATGCTGTTACAGAAATCTAATTTGTAGCCTGCTGTAACTGGTTGATACTTAGAAAGCTTGAAACTATATTTTGGTAAATCTAAAACGGGTACAATACAAATACTTTATAATTGGTTTTAAACATGTTAAAAACCTAATAAAATGATTATAAACATGTATTTGATTAGGTATTAATATAATTTATTTCAATTCCATCATCTATTTTAAATAGTTGTATAAATATTATCTTTTATTGGGAAATATTGTTACTACTATAATACAATACAATAACACTATAATGACACGAAAAAGGTCATTCTGGTAGGGCCGAAACACAAAACAAATTCTGTATAATATGATGTTTTATCATAAATAAAACTCAAATTGGTGTACAGTCAGTAACACATTATTTGAAAATATTAAAATTATCTATTATGAACAGTTTTTATGAAGTACAAAAAAACATGAGACAAATATTATGGATGAGACGATAAGAGATTGAAGGCTAGAGTATTAAGATTTCTTCTAGATCAACGTGTTCCATCCTCGGCCACACCTTCGCTTTCCATCAGGCGAGATGGTGGCCAAACGTAGATTTGGCTGACGACCAATCACTTCTAAAGTTATTAACAAAAAAATAATCCCAAACCTAAAAGTGTTTGCTTGGACTGACTACAGATGAGCCCAGCAAACACAAACCTAAATTCTGACAGAGGTTAATAATTATCTCTGGGGCCTTACGGACAACAGCTATTGCGGCACCAAACTAACGTTCCCGCACGTATCCGCACAGTTGGAAAATCACGCGACCGCAAACCGTATCCGGGCGCGTTAAGGTTCACGTTCGCGTGATTTTCCAGCTGAGCGGATAGCTGTTGTCCGTAAGGCCCCTGGTCTCTCTCATACTACAGTATTTCTGCATGTTTATTTCGCTCACTTGTCTGCAGGTCGGGTGAGTGGAGTGACGCGGCGCTGGAGTCGCGGCGCGCTGCTCTGCTCGCGCAACTACACGCGCATGAAGCAGACTGACCACTCCCTCCCTCCTCCACAACTGACACACTTGATACTTCCCGCTAAAACAGTTATGGACAAAGATATTTACTTTTAAATATTTTATTCAATACTGACGCGCCAAAAACGGCAACACGGTCCACAATAGTTTAGTATGGTTGCATAGGTAATATAGAATCCATAGTTTTAAATATCTGTTTTGGCGGATTTCAGGCCAATAATATCTTAATCGGCATTAACGCCTTTTTCGCGTATATGTCAATCGGTGGGCGTCAACGTGACGCATGTAAAAGATCCACGTTTACGTTGCTCAATCTCATCGAGTAATCGATTATTTCAGCGTTACAGGTGTGTAGATATTAATTTTAAAATGAAAGCGGAATTTTAATAAGCTATTTCTAAGGAGTTAAAATAATAAATTACATCAAGTAGTCCACAGAATGAATACCTATGTCTGTATCATGGGCGTAGCTAAGCTTTCGCATGGGGTAAGGGGGCCCGCGGGTACAAAAATGTAGGCAGAATTCAAAGCTCGTCTCTCGCATAGCTATACAGATTATCCATGCCATCTGTCCAATATTCCACGGATTTTTTCGTCGTTCGAATCCCCTAACCCCCCTATATATATTCCCATGGTCTGTATCATTGCTATATTAAGAGATGTATCAAGTATGATGTAGCTATCTATTATGGATATTGGGTCTAGTACAAAATTCACGACAAGTGTCCAGTTTACATAAATAATTATAGATACATTTAAGAAAAAAACACAAACTACATTCTAATTTAGTTTGCAAAAAATGTCGACTAAAAGCACAGATTACCTAATGCTTAGTATGGTTATAGGCTACTTTTGTTTCCAGCCTTTTGCTGACCCAATATCCATCGTTTTGAATATCTTTGACTTGTTAGTTTATCTTGATTTATTACTGTTAAACCATGAATTTAAAAAAGAAGATTTATTGAATTAACCATAAAAATAAATAACTAGATGGAAAAACTTTGTTTTTATTTGTGTCTACACATTGTGCATCACGGTTTACCCAGTCCAAGTATTTTTTATCTCTGCCATTTATATTATCTTGTCTCTGGCAGTACTTTGCAAAAAGGTGAACTATTTAGTTCATTGGTGTCGCTGCACGTTTCTTAGATGAGGAAGTGAGTCGTACTTACGGTTTTAGTGTTAACCGAGTTAGTGGTAGGTATTGTGAAAAAACCAGCCAAGTGCGAGTCGGGCTCGCGCAAAGAGGGTTCCGTACCACCACAACTTGTTAACTACAAAAAAAATATTTAGGTACGTAAAAGTAGTGCAAAAAGACAACATCCCATCAATGCCAGGATGGTCACCCATCCAAGTACCGACCGCGCTTGACGTTGCTTAACTTCGGTGATCGTAGGAGAACAGAAATTTGTCACAGACTCGCACTTGGCCATTATTTATACACTCTAAAGAGTGTGCACTATAATCATGCCAAGTTCGACACTTGTACGTTTTACCGTTTTTAAATAAGAGAAAAAAAAAATACGTAAAAAAATATATTTGTTGTATGGGGACCTCTTATACTATGGGGGAGGTTTTACTTTTCGCTTTAGTTCTTAGTAAATACGCCGTAACACTACTTATTCTTTGAAAATTTCAACTGGCTATTACGGTTCGAAAGATACAGCCGTTAAAAGGTAGGACTGATGGACAGACAGACCGACAGCGTATGATTAGTAATACACCCTACACCCACACCCTTTGGGTACGGAACTTTAAAAGGTGGTTGAAACACGGAGACATTTGAACACGAACAATAATTGTACAAACATATCTCCCTTGTCTGATCTAAGGTTGAATCCTAAAACCCTGCTTGGCCCTTAGCATAGGTATTTATATAAAAGGTAGGTTGTTTTCGGTAAATACATTTATTTTTATTCATTCTTATAGATCTTAAACATTAATATTATGTACTTACATATTTAAACATTAATTAACTTACAAGATATATTTTTTCTTTCGTATAAAACTATTAACACAGTTTATGGCAATAAAGGGTACAGTCTGTGTCACATTAAGCATTCAGGGTATTCAAAACAATTATAATTGAAAAGTCATAAATTCATTATAAAGTATTAACTTAAAAATTACTTTTCAATTGTTTTAGCTTCTACAATATTAATTATCTAAAGAATATCCGAGCACTGCTCAAACTGTAGTAGAGCAGCTTGTATTCTTCTTCCAGTGTTTTTATTTTCTTTTCTGTCAACGCCAATGCTTGCTGTAATTGCACTGATCCTTTGGTTTTTTGCTCTTCAAGTATCGTCCTTTCATCACTGATATGTTTCCAAATGGAATCAAACCAGTGCAATGCTTCAAAGTTCGAGTCCTGCAACATACAGAAAGTTTTAAGACTATTTTATACGAAATGTCCCTTTGCTTAGGTAACCACCTGCTTAAATACTTGCTTAGCTCTCTCTGCTTATATATGTTACCGGCAATGTGTGTAATCCGGTATTCTATACAATGCCTAGGCAATGTATAGAATGCCTAAACGTTCAGGCAATGTATGAAATATTATTTATTTTATACTTTGCCTAGGTATTCTATACAATGCCGAATGCGCAGCCGGCAATGTGTGTAAAATACGAGAACAGGGAAGGGGGAGACGTGCGAGCACGAAGTAAACTTCTTGCGACGCGGGCGGGAGGCGTGATGACCCTCTAAAACAGCTTATAAACATGGCTTAGAAGCGAGATGGGTCTAATAAATTTTAAAGCAAGGTGTTGACAAACACACACTCAAAAAAATACACTCACTCACACATACACGCGCACGCTCTGACGCTCGCCCAGACGCACGCTCAAACACACGCACACGCACAGGCGCACGCTCACACTTACGCCCACAAATACACCCACTCTCACACTCAACCCCACACACACACACACACACACACACTCGCACTCACCCCCACACGCACACACATAAACACACTCACACTCACCTACACACACTCATACTCTCTCTCTCTCTCTCACACACACACGCACGCTCACACTTACGCCCACTCTCACACTCATGCCTACACACACGCCCACACTCCCACTCACGCCCACGCCCACACTCCCACTCACACCCACTCTCACACCCACACTTACACCCACGCCCATATCACACCCACACCCACACAGCCACATACGTGTACTCACACACACACTTAGCCGAGTTCTACGGCACCCACGGGAAGAGAACGGGAGAGTACATTCTTAGGCCGGTGCCTCCACGACGGTACTTACATAACATTGATAAATTATAGAACAAAATCTATTTATTTTATACATTGCCGGTGGACCAGCAGGTATTCTATACAATACCTAGGAATTGTATACATTGCCTAGGCAAAGTATGAAACGGTCAATAATATTAATAATATTTCATACATTGCCTGGACGCCCCAGGCATTCTATACATTGCCTAGGCATTGTATAGAATACCTGAATTATACACATTGCCGGTAACATATATATAAAATATGTCATAGGCGGCAAATAAGCAGACGGGCCGCCTAATGGTAAGCAGCCACCGTCGCCTATGGATACTTGCAACACCAAAGCCATTACAAATACGTTGCCGACCCTTCATCATCATCAGCCAGAAGACGTCCACTGCTGAACATAGGCCGACCCTTAGGGACTCTATTAATTCGCCTTTTGAAGAACCCCATGTTGTAGCATTATTGCAGAGGAAATGATATAATTGATAGCATTGTTACCTGATCTAATAGCTTCAATATGTATGCAATGCCCATGGCAAAGCCATCATCAGTGAAGGCAGCACCCACTTTATTCTTCTTCGTCATTTTGTCCTTTGATAAAATCATATGCTCTACAAAATTTAGAGTCAGTGGCGGAACAATGATGAAGAAATTTTTAAGATGAACATTCTTCGGGTTTCGGAAAACTGGTGCAAACACATCCACAAGCAGCTTAAAATATTCCGTCCCTTCAATGAAATTTGAAATAAGTCCGCTTATGTTGTGGTCTAAGTTATCTGCTGATTGCATACTTTTCGGTGTCAAGTTGTTTTCTTCACACAAAAGTTTGAAGGACTCTTCAATATCGAGATCTGGCAGAAACATAGTAGCGTCAGAACAGCAGTGGCGGCCGCCCGACCGGACCATCCTCACATACCCCATGGCATTACCAATTTGACTAATAAGCTCCCTGAATAAGTCCAAATAACTCAGTCCATCTTCATTTAAGCCCAATGTTCTTATGCCTTTATTGAATTTTTCAGCACTTTTGTAAGGATACATGTTACCATAGGCCACAGCATTTTCTTTGAAGTTCCTGAGATCTTTAATCAGTCTAGATTTTATATGTTCATCATACATAAATTGTGAAAATGTGAAGAATTTCTTCTTCAAGAACTGGTACGTGAAGTTGACTGTTGTGTTCATTATGCCAGTGCCGTGAGTTCTGATCGAGTTGGCTATGTGCCTGATGTTTATAGAGTTGAGATGCTTGTTGTTGCTACTTTTTTCAATGAATATTTGATTATTTAAATTGTACAAATATTTTGACACAAAAATGTGAATGTTCCTCATGATTTCCAATACATCTAGACCCTGTTCTAAAGTTTGTGTGGGCAGGTTATCTTGAACAGTGGTTACATTGAATTTGAATCTAGCCATTTGACGCATTTCTCCATAGGTTTTCCAATCAGACAGTACAACTGTGGTCAGATTATAATACATAGTGGACAAGTAATATTCAACTGACGGGATGACTGACATGTACAGGGAAAGTACTCTAAAATTGTCTGCAATCAATAGTATCTTTTTAGTCATGTCGAATGTAAATGGATTCACGACATCTAACTGCAGATGAGAGTGTATATGCAGTCGCAAATTCGTCTCTATATTTTGCCCAGTTGCTTTCAGTACTTTCTCAACAATCATGTCTTTAGCATTTCCAAGAAATTCTTGGGATTTATTCGCTTGATAGTGCTGATCAGTTTTGTGTAGTAAAACCGCAGTATCTTCCAGGACAGTCAGGAAGTATTTCAGTTTCAAAGCATTCAATTGAACACCAAAGTTCTGTTCAAAGTACATGGGAATGATGTTTTGATGCCATAGTAACCAAGAACAATTGCAATAGTTGTCCATTTGCTTTATGTAGTTTGATAAAGTGTTTACTTTTTCCAGTAACATTCCCAGCCTCACATAACTGTCTTCTAAGTATGTAGTGTCGGGGACGAAGCTTAAAGCCACACTGGCTGCCACATTGCGTTCTACAGTAGCAGCTCCTTTCAAAGCTCTTTCGGCAATCACAATGCATGTGAGTTCATCTAATCTTTTGTTTGCATAGTTTTTATCAGACATCAGAACTTTCTTTACTTCTGATATCGAAGATGTCGCTTGGAACATGAGATGTTGAATGATCATATTAACAGAGGATATGATTTGATTCCTATTACGAGTGACAACATTTTTCAAAGTCTTCATGATTTCTATGATTTCAAATAGTGACATTAACATGCTCTTAGGCAGTGGTATCCCAAGAGATAAGTGTAAGTTGATGAGGGTCAGCATTGAAAAGTTGATTTTTGAAGCTATATCCAGGCCCTCTAGGAGTGTTTTGGAATGCAAATTCATTTCAGCAGCACTGAGCTTGTGGTGATTCAAAGAAAACATGTTTTCCATATTGAGAACCCATTGTGAACACTGCGATTGTGAAGTCTGAATGTCGCGACTCAGGCCCGATTTCTTGGCGCTTATGTAAGCTTGTCTCGCTTTTAACATAGTTTGACTTATTTTTTCATGTCTTGCATATAAAGTAGGGACATGTCGCTGGAGAAATTGTTCGGGAAACCAAATTGTAGTACCAATGACATGGATACTGTGAGCCTGTAAATGACAAACAGACAATGAGTAAGAAACCATTGAAATAGAATACTACCTAGGTGAGGCTTGTAAACAAAATTATAAACAACACATTAACATAGCTTATAAACATTGAGTGAAGCATTGGAACTTTTCTTTTTTTACAATCAACTGAAAGTCACACACTTGCCCATAACAGTCTGAACTGTAGCAATTATAAACTTAACCTAAGTATTGTATTCATACTTGCAAATTTTCAATTCGATACAACAATAAAATTAGAAGTAGATTAAGGTCGCCTTCCAAGATTTGTTTAAATTGTTAGTTCACTGCACTTTTCACTCTGAGATGCGCTATAATTTTAAGGAAAACAATGGTCTTCAATCACAAACACAACAACATATTATGCAAACTTCTCCTTTGCTTGAATAACTGGCAAATGTGTGTGTGTGTGTGTTCACAGGTGGTTACGTATCAGAATTTCTAACATTCATTGGACTAAAAAATTACTATAGTTAAAATAAACAAATTTAACATCATCATCATCAGCCAGAAGATGTCCGCTGCTGAACACAGGCCTCCCCCTTAGACCACCACACTGAACGACAGCCTGCCATCTGCATCCACTGGATGCCTGTATATAATGCGAAATTTAACATAACTTAAGCTTACTTGATCTACAGATTATAAATAAAAACTATGTTTAATGTATGTAAATTTAAAAGGCCTAGTGGACTAATTGATTTTTTAAATCATCATCATAATCAGCCCTCTTTAGTCCACTGATGACTGTCTGTTCTAAAGTATACACAGCCACAGCTAGAGTACAGCCTGATCTTCACCTTTTGATTTTCAGGCACGGCCAGCTCTCCGTCCTTTCTAGAACTCAGTATCAGGTGGACAACCTGCTTGGTTATTTTATACTTCAGTCAGATAATCATTCGCTATTTTAAAATTAGTTTCTTCAACTTTTGATGGACCATCCATTAGATCAAGCATAGAGATATAGAATTTAGTACAAATAACGGTTAGTTATTTAAATGTTGTTTTATCATCCATTATAATTTTGAAAATAGTATTTTTACATGTTCTATTATGTAACCTTTCATACATAATTTGCAAAAGGCACAGTATATAGTGGTAGGGGTATTTACGGAACTAATTTTATGCCATCTCTCTAGATTTGTATGCCTAATAGCCAAAACATGGTAAATAGTGACTAATATTGTTTTAACACCTATAGGTATAGGTATTATGCATTTTCAATGTATGTATGTTTTACTTGTGTTTTGTGCAAATAAATTATCTTTATCTTTAAAAAAGTTCCCAGCACTATAAAGCTTCTATCTACTCAATATAAACTTACTTTGGTGTTTAATTCGATTAAACTTTTGAAGATTTTCTTGTCATTGTTACCAAATAAATGTGAATTTAGAACAAATAAGGCATTGACTTTGATACATTTGTACATGTTACTAATATTTGGTTGTTCTTGAACCAGTTTGTCAAGATTGGTGATTGCTTGCTTCAGATACTGGGTAAACTCTGCTGCTATTAGGGTGCAGTTTTTTTCCACCAAACTTTTTCTTAGTGACGATAAATTCCTGAGTGAGTTCTGTACTATATCATCATTCATCAACTTGGATGTTATATTGATATTGATGGCTGCCAACAGTGCTCTGTATCTTTCATCTGTCATATCAAGAGTCTCAGGTGCATGTGAGTTTAAGGTTTTGCAGTATCTGCTCCAGTTTGTTGCTAATGACGTATTTGATACGAGTATTTCAAGCAGAGTGAGGATTGTAAATATTTCTCCAATGTGATTTATGATATAATGCAGTTGAATTCCATCTGCAAATAGAGTGGATACATTAGCATCATTGACAAATTTCTGTACAGTAAAACATTATTCTCTGATCTTAACTCCTACAGTATTACTAGTTACTATTTTTTATACTTCAATAAAAAATAATTGTACTCAATTGTACAAATTCAGTCTGTAACACCAACACCAGTTTCACAATCAGGTTGTCCTGCCTAGAATAGGCCTCTTCTAGAAGTCACAATTTTTCTCTATCTCTGACTATTCCGCGTCACCCTTTTGGCAGGTCATTCTCCCCTTCTCTGTGGTTGTTTTTATACTTAATGCAACGTTAAAGCAACAAAAGAAAAAAGAAAAATTTTCATCAAAGAAAGTTTTAGATATAAATTCCATTTAAAAGGTATTCATGAGTTACATGTAAAAAATTACGAAGCAGATAACCATTGATTTGCTATTACATGCTAGACTAGTACAAAATTCACGAAAAAAGTGTCCGGACTTTACCATACTGATATAAATATTGATACTTTTTAGAAATTTAAATTCTTTGTCTTAAAAACAATGTTTTATTTAGATTGCAACAAATGTAGACTAGATGTACATATTTCATTTTCGGTATGGTTTTAGTCTACATTTGGTTTGGAAATTTTGGAAAACTAACCCAATATCAAAAACAATCAATATCTAAATGTTTTATTTTCTTCCATAAATAAAAAATTGTCTATTGTTTATTGTTTATATCCATAGTTTTAAATATCTTTGTAGATAATTGTTATACTATTTAGTTAGAAGTTAGAGATATCCTTACAGAGATTGACAGCCCCCTCAGCATAGAGAGCAAATACTTGGCTACAGATGTTCCGTAGAGTATCATCACATCGGGTTATGAATGCGCTCAGAGAGCATAATGCTTCAATTTGTGGCCCTTGATCAGTATTGTTGTAAAGCTCATACACGGACAAGAAGCTAAAATGCCTAAAACATTGAAAAATATTATTGCCTAGAATTTTAAGTTACATGTTAGTAAGTAGGTACTTATTTGAATCAGGCTTTACTTTGGAATACACTAGGGAAACATAAAAAAAGTAAACAAACCTTTCAAAAGCTTCTTGTTTGAGTTGTATTATTTCTACACATAGTGAAGACAGTACGCTCAGAACTTTTGTCATCAATGTATTATCAGATGATACCAATTCTATGACTGGAATTGCTTCCGTAGGGGCCAAAACAAGTTGTATGGGCAGAAATGATTTATTCTCCTCCCACATTTCACATTTGGAGATGGATACCAGATCTTGGAGTTGTGTTTTGAAAAACTGCCCATACTTTTTGAGTAGAGCCGTAGTCGCTTCTTTTTCACTGTCGGGTTTCATAATGAAGAACTCTAAAACACTATATATTTATATAGCAGCACCATCACAAGACGGATATACCCAGAATTATGAGGAATTGAGGATTTTAATGAAATTGAAATGATTTACATACAGCAAATAAAGAAAGTATAAACCAAAGAGAATAAATAAAATTCACTCGACCAAACAAAACATTCGTTGTTTTTTTTCATCATAATCACAGAAGTCTATACGGTGTCATTGTCAAAATTGACATCCAGAAAAGAGTTGCCAATTAATTAATAGATAAAATCTCAGTAGAATAATCAAATATCAACTACTTTGTAGCGGGTTAGAGGAGGTTAGAGGTATCAAGAAGATATAACATTCAACAAAGAAAAAGATACACATACTAAGTGCCGGTTTTAGATAGATTTTTGCGCCACTTTTTATCTGGCGCCATGGGCGGTCGCCCAACCAGCTAACGCAAAATATATAACACATTGAAACAAGACATTGGAAAAATTACGGCAGCACCGCACACAATCCACGAACAAAAATTGAAGCTGTCTCACATTTTGTAATATTGATTGTTGATCCCCTAAATTGATGATAAAATGAATTATTGTTGAAATGTTGAATTTCTCATAAATTATATCATGCAAAGTGACTGACGCTGTTGACGCAAACCCTGTCCAGTAAGTCTGATGAATAATGAACATTGCCTAATTAACAACTCATATTTTTTTGTTAGCGTGTACTGTATTTAAGAAGTTTGAAAATGGTTTAATTGTGAAGCCGGCGTGACATCGCGCTACTCATCACAGGAAAAATAAGATTTATATTCCATTTTGGCGAAACCTCTAAAATATGGCAACTCTATCTAATTGCCAATTTTTCCTTGGCCCAGCACGGCCTTATTCATTTAGCCAATAGCAGTAGATACTTAAGGGAGTGGAGGTGCGCGATTAGAAGTGTTCAGTGGCGATAGCCAATGACGATACACTATCTTTGGCGATATCAGAGTTAGGTAATAAAATTAATAATGTACATTAATATTAGGCTTTATTCGTAACTAAAAATACTTTTCTTATATCCAAAAAAATCTCTTATAAAAGTAACAATAGTAGACAATAGTCGTAATCCCTCCAAGGGTGTAGTTGTAGCTATTGTTTCTTGAAACTTTTCAGTATTGGATAAATATTGTCAAATGCTTCGTAAATTTCTTCTCTGACTTTAGCACCAGTCAATACAACTTTACCCGAAACAAATATAAGTAACACAATTCTGGGTTTAACCATTCGATAAATTAGTCCTGGAAAGAGCTCTGGCTCGTAGGAGCTGAACTGACCATGTGTTAGAACTAAGCCTTCAAGGCGGATTGGGAACTTCACATCACAGCTTCCCACCATATTCTGTATTTTGAAGTCCAAAAACTTTGCCTGAAATAATAACAATTCTTATCAAAAATGTTGGCATAATTAAGCACTACACAGAGTCGAAACTTTATTAGAGGGTATGCTACCTAAACCGTTATAGCGACAGGAAAACGGTCAGTCTTCTTTGATATTTGAGACATTTTGAATGGCATTTAAAGCAAGAAAAGTCATTTTAATATAATATTGAGTCTGTTCGATCCCATTCTTTTTAGGAGTAAGTCTCTAATTTAGTCTCTATATCTCTATGGGTCTCCAACACTGGGTGAACTAGAAACTTCAAATCAAAAATCATTTTGGATAGTTCTTACAGTCCTTAATAAAGTTTCCATCCTGTATAATTATTTAGAAATTTTTATATTACAGGCTAAGGTTTTCATGCCCACAAAGTAACTGATGTATTGATTGCTCAATCAAAATTGAATTGATGGTCTGTGAACAAACAAGCTAATGCATAAGTACTGGGAATAACTAAGTAGTTAGTGCCTGCTCGCGTATTTCGAGTCAGAATCAGAAAGAAAGTACTATGGCATTGCTAAAATTACGAAGCGGCACAATGAATTTCATATGCTCCCTCCGCCATTATTTTTCTTAATTAAGAATTATTTATGTTCCACGCAAAAGAGATCTAGTGATTTAATTTATTTTATGTTTCTGTTGAAAAAAAATTATCTGAAGATCGGGCTTAGTGGTGTGCCTTGGGACAAACCTATGTTCAGCAGTGGACTAAAATAAGCTAATGATGATGCCATGATGTGAGATAACTATTTGGTGAAAGGTAAAAAATATAAAATTGTATGAAATTCAAGCTAGGTAATTAGATTTTTTGCTTTTAAAACCTTAGTTCAAAACTATCTACAAATAAAATTATTAAAATTAATAAATGAAATTATTAATTATTTATATTTTGTCAATAATACTAGGAGGAACATATATACAGTGCCAGTGGCCTTACTAACTGCCAAAGGGAGGCAAGAGGCACTCTTTTAAAAAAAATTGGCTTTATGCAACATGAAGAGATTCGATTCCATACTAGTTTTATTCCTTTTTCCCATTCTTGGTCATACCAAGGCATAATAGCAACCTATTATTCTAATACCTATGGTTTTTTTACCTTGTACTTTTCTACTTCAAACCTAACCTATATTTTCCCACTGCCGGGCAAAGGTCTCCCCTATCTGTGTCCAGACAGTGTGATAACCTGCCAGATTCAAGCAGTCTATCTGGAAAACATCAAGGTCATCATGCCAGCGTTTTCGCCTTTGTTTTTGTTTAGTCAAGACTTATTACTTACTATGAATCCCAATTTCTGAATGATTCTTGCATATTTCCTGGCAGCTAATCGTGAGTCCTCTTCACTCTTGGCACCTGTGCAGACCATTTTCCCTGATGAGAAGATCAATGCTGTGGTCCTGGGTTCTCTAATCCTCATGATGACAGCGGCAAATCGCTTCGGGTTGTATTCAGCATTGCGAGCGTGCAGTGCAATTCTTTTCAAGTCAAGTTTGCAATTTAAATTTACTGTTGATACTATGTTTCTGTAAATAATACATAATGATGAACTCACCAATATAAAATGGTTACAGTAATTTTATCCAACATTTTGTGAGTTTAAATTAAATTTTTATATGGTTTCCCAATGCTGATATTTTTAGAGGTCTGTACTCAAGGGGTGTCAATGTGACCCTATTTACTAAGCCTAAACTTTCTGTCCGTCCTACCTGGATCTTTTGAACAGTACTAGAAAGCCAGTTGAAGTTTTCAGTGGATGACTTAAAAAAAAAAAAAAAAATCTGAAGGTAAAAAAGAGGGGTGTCTCATACAACAAACATATTTTTGTCTTTGCTCAAGTGTAAAAACGGTCATAAAAACAAGCATCAATCTTGGCATGATTATAGTATACACACTTTAAATTAAAACAACAAATAAAAATAAAAACCATCCAAGTATGAGACACCATGTCATGATCATATCTGGAACAAAGTTATTCGCCAGAGACCCAGAGTCTCCAACATAGTGTATTAGCAAGGTGACGTGGTAGCGGGCCGGTCATATCTGTTGCAGAACCGATAGCTGATAACTGTTGGGGTAGACAAATGTTCTAAAGTGGAGACCACAAATTGGCAAACATAGCGTAGAACACCCCAAACACATGGGCGTGGCAGCGGTTAGGCAGCTGGCAGTGGCTAGAAGAGAAAAGCTGAAGATCAGGCTGAATGGGGTACAGGAAGAAGTAAGAGTCAGGTGTACGCTAAAGATCTCAAACTAAATTGAAGAAAACACATTTTTAGGGTGCGGAACCCTCAGTGCGAGAGTCACATTTGAGTACTGTTTATTTTAGTTATTTCAGAGTTGCTCCCATGGTAAAAGTTGTTCATACTGATAAGTACAAAGACCACTCTTCGGCTTTGTGCCACCAATTTGTTTAACCCAGTACGAACTACTTCAAAGATATCAATGTCAATACTTACTGTAGTTGTGGTAGAATACCAGGGTCTGCCGAGTGTGGAGTCATAGGGGTCATGGGCGCTGGGCTCGCCTGGCTTAGCAGTTGTGGGGCCATACTTCCACTCGTTATCATTGGAGACATCATATTTTGCTGTAATTTACAACACATTGTTTTGAAGTATGTAATATCTTGTTATTAAACAGCATTAGGAAATGCTAATAATGCTCTTATGAAACTTACTGGTGTCTGAGGCTGCATCATTTGTTGAGGCGTAGCATAGCTTGCTGTTGGAGCATAGGTATGCACGCTCCGCTGTGGCGTACCCATCAGATTGAACCCGACGAGTGGTGAGGATCCCATTGCGGATAGCGACTGCTGCTGCTGCTGTTGTTGTTGTAATTGTTGTTGCTGCATTGCATTTGGTAAGATTTGCTGATCCTCTTCAGGCTGGTGCAAGGGGGTACCGATCCCCATGCTGTATGGACTTGGTAGCATTTGCTCCATGGTGAAAGAAAATCTTTCTGTATGTTTATAGCCGGTCACTGTCGATAAATCTTTAAATAAACTCCTAACACACAATTTTTTCCACCAAGCCTCAAACAAGCTCAATACATCAACAAAATAGTTATGAAAATGAAACGAAAATGGTATGACAATGGCACTGACAGCTCGAAATTGTTTGACAGTGACAACGTATAATGACATTTGATGACAGAATTTTAGAAGTCTCTCAACCTCAACGGAGTTTTGGCGCCAACATTAAAAAAATAAATATCGTCTTGTAATATCTTCCTAAACTTGTATATTTTCGAGTATTAATGCGTAAATACGGTGGATTATTATTTATTAAGTATTTGTGAACGTGCTTTTGTATCCCACATTTGACATAACGTTCACGAACACTTATTCTAACGAGGTGAAAGATGTATTTTTGTGTTGTTTCCAAACCACAGGAGCCTCCGCTACTTTATTACTGGGGCAGAGTGACTTCACCCTGAGATGAGAAAATGACATCAATTGGACGACCAAGGGGAGGGGAGTGTAACTAGTGTAAGTGCTAAAGGGGAAACTGTAGGCACAATATTTCCATATAGTTTTTCTGAAGAAAAAATGCGTTAGACGAGGCGGTATGGCCTTAATAACTTTAGCCTGCTCAGTAACTGATGAAAACAAAACACCTTGACTTAGACCATTGACCACCTGACTTTGATTGTTGGTTGACATTTGGCTTTTTTTTGACAGGACCTAACGGCGTGGATTGCGGCTGATTTTGGATCGAAATTACTTATTTCTTTTTCCCATTTGTGAATCAAGGATTGTGATTTGTTTACAGTTTCCTAAGTAAATTCAGATATTGTAAACTAAATATCAAAATGGCTGAAACAATGAAACAGACTGTGGCCAGTATTCTAAAGAGTATCGAAAGGTAAATAAGTTAGTGCTCGTACATACTGTAGGTACCTACTTCCATCCCTTAATTGGTTATTTTTTTATTAGTTCGGGGTCATAATAACTTATAATACGTTTTTAAACACTAAGATTATGGCCACACTAGTGCGATGAGTTTAATTGAAAACATTTGTGGTTTTGCAGGTACAACCCAGCCAACCTCCAAACCCTAGAACGGTATGTGGAGATGCAATCCAGAGACAACACTTATGACCTGGAGGCCAACCTGGCCGTGCTAAAACTTTACCAGTTCAACCCAGAGAAGTTCAATCCAGACATTACATGTCAAATACTCCTGAAGGCACTCACTAACTTCCCTCACACTGATTTCACTCTGTGCAAGTGCTTACTTCTCGAGTCTGTTGTAAGTGAATCTGTCAATAATCCTTGATACGATAGAAAATAAAAGAATAACCATAATGTAAGGCTTTAAATATAATTTATAGTGTAAATGACGGCTTTACATATGACACATATATATGTAGTTGTAGATATTTTATGAAAGAATGTGGTCCACATACCTCTTTAACCAAGAAGATGTAAGACTTTAGATTAGTACCAATCGATTTAGATTTGACGGGGGGAGGGATAGATATGCAAGCAACATAATGCCTAATTTGGAGTAATTGTGGCATTGTGAAGTATATAATTGATACAATGTATGTACATTGATGCTTGGATGTGTTTTGACTGTTTTCACTGAAAGGTTGTGAATCTATGGGAATTGTATCTCGATGATAATGAGTGCATTATAAACCTAACCTACTCGAGTCAGAATCCCCCCTTGTTTGACTCCAGTTGGGCTCAAGAGCTTCTGGTGGGAGACCACCCAGAGTCAAACATATTACACCAGAGATTCATCATCATCAGCCAGAAGACATCCAATGTTGAACATAGGCTTCCCCTTTAACCTCCACACTGAACGGCAGCCTGCCTGCTGATGGCAGGGATTCCTGCCTAATAACCCTGCCTAAAACCCTGGTGTATTATCCTCTCAAGACCTCATGGTCCTTGGACCTCAACTCGCACAAATGGCCTACACACATACACTTCTGTTCATGACCCAGCCATATGCAGAAAGAATGAAATAATAATAAAAAAAATGAGAAAACTTGCCGCCACTTTATCCCTTGAAGCATAGACGAAGTAAGTAGGTTCCTCTATGCTTGAAAGGCAGGGTTTCAATCTAATCAAAGCTTTCTAATTGGCATTTCTATTTATTTAAGTAAACCTGGATCTGTCTTTCAGGTAGAAAACGAAACAATATCTCAGATCAAGTACCTAGCTGATATCCTGGAGCAGTGTGACTTTGCTCAGTTCTGGAATCGTGTGCACCAGATGCCGGAACTCTGCAACCGGATCAGTGGGTTCCACGACTCCATTAGGAAGTTTGTCTGCCACATCGTCGGCATTACCTTCCAGACTATTGATAAGAACAACCTTGCCAATCTTTTAGGAGGCATTGATGGTAAGAAATTCTGAGTAAAAAAAATTAAGAAACTGCGACTTTACATCATACTAACCAATGACCAGAGTACATGGTTGTGTACTCTGGTCATTGTGAAATTAGTATATGTGATATGGCCATGGCCTACAGGGGTTGCCTGGAATGCAAGCCTATCCCTTATCCAGTTCTCTAAAATGTCTCAGATATTAAAATATCACAACAAAAATATTACAATGCTTTAAATTTCTCGTATCTTGGTGGCATGGTCATGGTCAACCCACACCATGTTAAGTATTTATTCTTGTGACCTTGTCAGCATCGGCCATTCTGCCTGCCCCTGGTTCTGATTCAAATTATTGTTTGATTTTTTCCTATAATTATGTTTCTGTTTAAACAGTACACAAAAAAGCTTGGAACTGCTCACATAAATAAGTATTTTTTTTGTCTCCGAATGTCCACCAGCCGATCTGACAACTGTTAGGTTAACAAAATAAAACAAAAAAGATATCCTTTAAAGTTTGGATACGCCAAAGTTGTGAAAAAATTAAATGCTGCGTTGTATTGTACAAACTTTTTTTTTTTATAACTTAAAGTTAAAACAGGCCAACCGAGTTTCAATTTTATTTTGCTTACAGATGTCACTCTGAAGCACTGGGTGAAGAAATATGGATGGAGGGACGATGGCAACTTGATCTTCATCGCCAACCAAGATGAGAACATTAAGACCAAGAATATCACTGAGAAGATTGAGTTCGACCATCTCGCACCTCTAATGGCATTGTTGTAAATATTGCTTTTATTTCAATTTCCACAATAAATAACATATTCATGTATGTAATGTATTATTATGTAGATTTATTTCCCTATTGATTACTTGAGTATTTTTGTTTGTAGCTTTATTTGTAGTGCAGGTTAGTATAAATATTCAATTAGTAGGACTTAGATTTAAAAGCTTATATTAGCACTAAATTGACATTACTATTACCAGCCAGCAAATTTTGTGAAAATTGCTGTATTGCCACCTAAAGGATGGAAACCCGCCCCGCTGTGCCCCGGCATAATGTGCGCTACTTCATATAAAATGTATGAAAGCGATTTTTGCGATGCGCCTCGGCCTGCTGCGGCCCGTCCTAATGTACTCGACCCTTTAATGTACCTAAAACTAGGGCAGAAAATTGCCTAGTTTAAAAAATAAATAAAGAATAGGCTTGCGTGTGACTGTCAATTCACATTGATGTTACGCGACGATATGCGGTCCTCGATGGAGCATTGCCTGCCTAGAAGAAACCGATTCGCATTTCACAGCCTTGCAAATCGTACAATAAAAGTGGAATCTAAAGCACTTCGTAAGGGTTTTCGGAATGTCAACCATCATAAAGCGAATTCAACTTAAACAAACTCAACAAAGCTACAAATTAATCTTTTTCAACATTATTTTATTCACAGCACTAGATCTTTTTGATTATATATTTTTTAAATAAAAACTTAGAGCAACACTAAATAACAATGACTTTTGTAACAAAACAATGATAACAAATATTAGGCGAGAAGCCCACCACCTCGTTTGTTTACGATTTCTTCCCGTGGCTGTAGCCATGCTCTTTGCCTCCGGCGTGGCCTCCCTTCTTGCCGTGATCGTGATGGTGCGCGTGATGCTCCTCGTGCCCGTGATGCCCCTTGTGTCCCTTGTGGTCTTCGTCATAGTGGCCCTTGTCGTGATGACCCTTTTTACCGTGATGCTTCTCGTGTTCTCCCTTCTCGTGGTGACCGCCCTTCTTGTGGTGTCCGCCCTTCTTGTCGTGATGCCCGTGGAAGTCGCCGTGCTTGTGATGATGGCCTCCTTTGTGGAAGTCGTCGTAGAACTTGTGCTCTTTATGGTACTCGTCTTTGTGCGACTTGTGGTGGAAGCCGGTCGTCTTGGAGCCCTTTTTGTGTCCCTTTTTGTGTCCGAATTTGCCGCCTTTGTGTCCGTGCGCGGCCTCGTGGTGCTCGCCGTGGTGGTCGTGCTCGTCGTGGTGCTTCTTCTTATCCCCGCCGTGCTCGTCGTGGTGGCCCTCGTGGTGGTGCTTTTCGTGGTGCCCGTGGTCACCTTTGTCGTGGTGGTGATGCGACTTGTACCCTTTGTCGCCCTTCTCGCCGTGGTCCGAGTGGTGCTCGGCCTTGTGCTCGTGGCCGCCGCCCTCCTCGTGGTGGCTGTCTTTCGCCTTCTTGTGCTCGGTGCCGGCGGGCTGCAGGTCGGGCCCGGTCGTCTCCTTCAGCCCGGCGATGGACGCCGCTGCTACCGCCGTCGGTTCCACATCCTTTTCACCCTTCTCTTTCAGGTTCCGCGCTTCCGTGCATATCACTATGCACGCTATCACTTCTATCAATAACAGCAGCCTCATCTCTGGAAACATAAAATTTACAAATCAAAATAAAATAAAAGTTATTAGTTGTTTAAAAAAATATCAGTCATTTCAATGTGCCGAAACCGCGATAGTAGTTGCGGTACTCACCAAGCGGTGGCTGTTGCCAAAGTCAGCGGCGAAGTGTCACAAGTGTTTTTTGCGCTTTGCATTTATAGATAAAGAGCGCTTTCATCTGTCGTCGATTGCAGATTGATCTTTGGTAATGATTGCTGTAGATTTCTGGACGAGTGACTGCGACGGCGCGGCGGCCGGCGCCCGCGGCGTGACGACATCGTGCAATGTCTCCGTCGAATTAGTTCCGTCACTCTGCGGCGCTCAATTATCACTGGTCAACGGCTAATTGCAATTGCATCTAGGAATCTACCTCAGATCAGAAAAACAATGGAGATATGAAGTTATATGATTATTTACGGGATATTTACCGTGGTAACAACCGTGATAATTTAAAACAGTGTTTAATTGAGATATGGTAAGGTGATGTGGCGGGTGCGAACGCATCAGGCCAAAATCGTGCTTGATGCCTTTAGTTGAACTCACTTTGCAGACGATTTTGCCGTCCTTTTTTTCCATGTGGAGTTAGTTCATTGGTTCAGCTGCAAGTTTCTTAGTTTACATGAACAATGACTTAGCTACTTAGTTATTTCGATAAGCGGTTTAGCAATAAAGTAAAAAAAGAGCGTGAAACACGGAGACATTTGAACATGAACGGTAATTATACTAAGCATATCTCCCTTGTTTGTCTGATCTGAGGTATCTACCTACTATTGTTTTCAATGATAAAAGGCGTATCAAAAACTGCAATGACGATGACGTTCAGATAATAGTACTTATTATATTGACAAACAAATGATTTCGCAATGAAACAACGAAATATAACTTAAATCTGTTTATTTACAAAGAGGTATTTTATAAAATAACAATAAAGGAGTAACGAAATGCGTAATCTTAATGGTAATATCAGTGCTTGCCGTGATGGAATCCCCAGTGCTTGTGGTCCTCGTGGCCTCCCTTTTTCCCGTGGTCGTGGTGGTGGTGGTGATGTTCCTCGTGCCCTCCGTGTCCCTTGTGTCCCTTGTGGTCTTCGTCGTAGTGGTGTTTGTCGTGGTGCCCGTGCTTGCCGTGGTGGTGCTCGTGGTGTCCGGAGTGGTGGTGCCCGCCCTTCTTGTGTCCCCCACCGTGCTTGTCATGGTGTCCGTGATGTTTCCCGTGCTTGTGGTGCTTGCCCTCCTTGTGGTGGTCATCGTAGAAGTGGTGGTCCTTGTGGTACTCGTCCTTGTGGTACTTCTTGTGGTATCCTTCGGTCTCTTCTCCCTTGTCGTGGTGTTTCTTGTGTCCGTGCTTGTCCCCCTTGTGGTGGTGTCCGTGCTCGTGGTGGTGCCCGTGGTGGTCGTGTTCGTCGTGGTGCTTCTTATGTCCGCCGCCATGCTCGTGGTGGTGCTCCGCGTGGTGGTGCTTGCCGTGGTCCCCGTGCTCGCCCTTGTGGTGGTGGTGATGCCCCTTGTGGCCCTTGTGTCCCTTCTCGCCGTGCTCGTGGTGGTGGTGCGCGTGGTGCTCCTTGCCGCCGCCCTCCTCGTGGTGGTGACCGTGGTGGCTCGCCGCCGTCTCCAGGTCGGTTTCCTTCCGGTTGATCTCGCGACCGGAACAAACTGCGATGACGCATCCTAATGCGACTAGGGCGGCCAGCGTCCTCATTGTTATTATTTGTTTACCTACTTGTTTTAGATGTGATCTCTTGATCTGAACTGACTTCCCACTGGCTGAGACACCATTTTATATCATTAGTCTGGTTGCGGCGGTGAAACCATCGGGCAAGGACGGCCGGGGCCGCGTCACGCCTAATTACTGTTTCTGATCATTGCGACATGTCGCGACGCATAGGTACCCGACCCGGTGTGCTTCAGACCCCAAGCCTACCACCGGCTTATTATTACTCTAGCTGCGCCCCGAGGTTTCACCCGCATGGATTACTCCTTATAATATCAGTTATCGGCCAGTGAAAGTCTCGTCAAAATCGGTCCAGCCGTTCGGGAGTCCATAGGGAACATACATACATCGATTTATATGTACGTACGTAGATAGATTTAAACGCTTTATTGTTTACACCACAAATTACAAACACGATAAAAAAAAGTTTAAAAACTAGTGCAACAATCGGTGGCCTTATTGCTTAGAGCGATGTTTTCTAGGCAACCTCAGGATGGAGAGGATTTATACAAGACGTAAAAGGCGGGGCGTGCAATAGTGAATAATGTGATACTTATGAAATGCCATATTCTCAGATAAGACATTATGTCTTTTGTGGATCAGACATTCAAGGGAGATATGGTAAGGTAACGTGGTGGGTGCTAACGCATCTGGCCTAAATCAAGTTTCATGCTATGCAAAAAAGGGCGACAAGGTCCTTCCACAGGGTAAATTAGACCTCTTGAGTCTTGCGCCCTTTTTTCACATGTGGACTATTAGTTGTCGGTGTTCCCTATAAAGTACAACCTGGGTCTTTTCAAGACAAGGGTGAGTAGGAACCTCATTGGCAAGCTTGCTCCATCTTAGACCACATCGTCACTTACCATCAGCTGTAGTACTTGTAGTGAAACGCTAGCCTATTTGATCAATTAATAAAATACAGGTTTTTCGCTTTTATTTACACTCGATTATTGCTAGATGTAAAAACTTAAGAACTAAAAGTAAGAAAACTCACTACAATACGCGCCGTGCCCAGGATGACTGCATTTTGCATCTGATTATTATTATTTCGCAGTATTTATTTACATTCACGGGTCTAGTCCGGACTCAAGGATATAATATTAGTGGGCAATCATCATCATCATCATTTCAGCCGTAGGACGTCCACTGCAGGACATAGGCCTCCCAATCGATCTCCAAAAGGGCCGGTTGGAAGCGGCCTGCATCCAGCGTTTCCCTGCGGTCTTTTAGGTCGTCTGTCCATCTTGTGGGCGGATGTCCTACGCAGCGCTTAGCAGTCCGTGGTCTCCATTCGAGAACCTTTCAGCCCCATCGGCCATCTCTTCTGCGTGCTATGTGCCCTGCCCACAGCCACTTCAATTTGCTAATCCGGTGGGCTATGTCGGTAACTTTCGTTCGTCTACGGATCTCATTTCTGATTGGTGGGCAATGGTGGGGCCGAAACCAACACCAAGAGGCCCTGTTGAATACAAAATACAATTATGGAATGTGTATAAAAAGGAATAATGAAACTATTACCTTCTAACTCTTAGAAGCCAAATTCTCTCAACACGGAGGTTATCTGGAAGAGATCGCTCTTAGCGATAAGGCCGGCGATTTTTGCACTAGTTTTTTTAAGCTTTTTGTTTTGTCATTTTTGTAATATGTGGTGTGAACAAGAATTTATTTATTGTACAGTATAGGATTAAAAAATCTGATAAGTTCTTAAAGGTGTTGAACTGATCTATGGTACGCGGATATTATTATTACTAGCTAAATTTGTAAAAGTCGATTAAACATTTATATGAGTCGATTTCCACGCAAAGAAGACAAGAGTCCCAACTTCCAAATGGGTTGATTAACTCCCAAAAATAATTATTTATAATTGAAACAAATCACAGGTTAAACCATTTTCACTTATTTGGTAGTTAGCTGTCACGTGAGTCACACTCACCCCTCCAGTCCTCGGGGCGCCGCCCCTCGCTTCCGGTAAGCTTCCCGTGGAAACAACGTGCAAATTATACAAATTACCTTTTATTTATGCTTATTAATACGATCCCGTTCTGCCCGTGTGGGTTTGTATCCACGGATCCCGGTATCGGTTTTATTAGCCACGGATCCGGGCGAGTTGTATCCACCGATACCGTGATCCGTTTCCTTCAAAAAAAACAATTTTCATTTTACCCGCTGATACCGGTATCGGTGGATACAAGAAATAAAATAAATTCGTTTTAGAAACGGATCCCGGCGTACAGAGTACTTTATTTTTTTGGTATTTCCCAAAAGGAAAGAAGACGGCCTTTGGCCTCTCTTAGGGTAAGTGTGGGCGTTGACACAATATGTCAGTGGGACAGATGTCAAACTTGGCTGGGCGATATCTCGGAAACTGTCCATCTTGGACCACCGGTTCCTTCACAAAAGTGATAGATCTCGTCGAGATCTTCATTTCGGATGACAGCTGTCAAACTTGGTTGGACGATATCTCGGAAATTGTCCATCCTGGACCACCAGTTCCTTCACAAAAGTGATAGGTCTCGTCGAGATCTTCATTTCGGATGACAGCTGTCAAACTTGTTTGGACGATATCTCGGAAATTGTCCATCCTGGACCACCAGTTCCTTCACAAAAGTGATAGGTCTCGTCGAGATCTTCATTTCGGATGACAGCTGTCAAACTTGGTTGCCAGCTTGGTTGGGTGGTCCAGGATGGACAATTTCCGAGATATCGTCCAACCAAGTTTGACAGCTGTCATCCGAAATTAAGATCTCGACGAGATCTATCACTTTTGTGAAGGAACCAGTGGTCCAAGATGGACAGTTTCCGAGATATCGCCCAGCCAAGTTTGACATCTGTCCCACTGACATATTGTGTCAACGCCCACACTTACCCTAAGAGAGGCCAAAGGCCATCTTCTTTCCTTTTGGGAAATACCAAAAAAATAAAGTACTCTGTACGCCGGGATCCGTTTCTAAAACGAATTTATTTTATTTCTTGTATCCACCGATACCGGTATCAGCGGGTAAAATGAAAATTGTTTTTTTTGAAGGAAACGGATCACGGTATCGGTGGATACAACTCGCCCGGATCCGTGGCTAATAAAACCGATACCGGGATCCGTGGATACAAACCCGCCCGTGTGAGTTTGCTTTGAAGTAGGGACAAAGAAAAACCAATCTTCTAGTCAGAATTAGTCAGAAACAACATTATGTTAGATAGATGATAGTGTGGTCCGCTGTTTAGGTATGTTCGGCCGGCGCTCCTTCCCAGAAGGAGTATGGCTGGACAATCTGGACATTGTGCTATTATGTCTTCTGTTCCTAATCACATCCCATTTTACGCTAATCTTGTATCTTTTATATTCTTCTTCTATCTTATTGTCTTCTATCTATATCTATATATATTCCCTATTTACCTTGGTCACGCCATAACTTGAGAACGACTTTACTGATTTCATAAATTTTTAGAAAATGCTTGCTTATACTTTGTAGAATGTTTTAACGGAAAGAAAAATTAGAAAAATTGCGCAGAAAATTGGAAAATTTCAGATAACAACGACGATTTTAACTTCGTGCGTTGACAGTTCTAAGACAGGACAACGGCGACGTCTGTCGGTTCAACTAGTATTATATATATATATATATATGTAAGTCAAAATCCTTATAACAAAAGGGAGTTTTAGATATTCAACCCCTAAGGGGGCGAAATGGGGTGAAGCTTGAATGGAACAAAATCTAAAGTAATCAAGATTTGCATGTACTAAGCAATAGAAAATTAAAAAAATTAAACGATCAGAATTTGTACGGGATTTTTTTATGATAAAAAAAAATAAACAGCTGCAATTTTTTTTATTATCCCATAGAGGGTGGCATAAAGACGTTATAGGTTGGTATAAAGAAAACATTGTATTAGTTGCAAAATATCAATTTTGTCAATTATAAACTACCTAAAATTTGTATTTTTTAATTAAACCTTATGATAATAAATAAACAGTGTTGCTAAGAGCAGATTATTTTAGAGCTATAATGATGACACTTCGTAAAAATAAGTACTGAAATATGTCCTCTCAAAAGTGTATACATAAACACTGGTATTAATAATATTCAGAAGGATCTTCTATGTATACACAAACGAAATACCATTCTCTCGCTTGCTCACTAGCGCTCATCACGAAATCTCGAAAATACGTGATTTACGAAGCTTAAATTTAGCAGGTAGATTCCTTATGGGGTATCAATACACTAAGAAAGGATTTTACGAAAGGGCCGAACTAAAAGAGGCAAAAGGGGGCTGAAAATTTTAATTGTTAATTAATAAGTTTTAAGCAGCTGCAAATTTTCACACAAGTTCAATCATCAGTTTCTATTTCAAAATAAGCGTGTTTACCACCTTCGACTACATCGGCTGTGGTCTAACGCCTAGCCTGTCTACCACATTATTATTATTATACATTATTATACTTTTTTGTTATAACTTGCCTCTCTACTAGTTCCTCATCTATCTGTATATAGTAAAAATAAATCCCTATTTGCCTTGGTCACGCCATAACTTGAGAACGACTTTACCGATTTAATTTATCTTTTATAAAAGCTTTCTAACACTTTGTAGAAGGTTCTTACGGAAAGAAAAATTAAGAAAATTGTGCAGAAAATTGGTACATTTCAGAAAACTTAACGACGATTTAACTTTGCGCGTTTGACAGTTCTAAGACAGGACAACGTCTGTCGGGTCAGCTAGTAGTCATATAAAATAACTAGCTGCGCCCGCGGTTTCACCCGCGTAGTGATGAAAAATGGTGATGAAAAGTAGCCTATGTCACTCTCTGGCTCTTGAACTATACCCATGCAAAAAATCAGGTCGATCCGTTGTTCCGTTACAGCGTGAAAGAGGAACAAACATCCATACATTCGCTTTTATAATATTAGTAGGATTTAGTTAAACCGCCGTAACGGTACGTATTCTGTAAAAAATTCAACTGGCTATCTATTACGGTTTGAATTTCGAAAGAATAGGACAGACGGATGGACGGACACAGACATCGTAGGCTTAGTAATATGGCCCCGTTTTTACCCTTTGGATAAGGAACCCTAAAAATGGACGCTCGACCAAGTCTGCAGTTTATGAGCAATGAGTATGCCCTTGACATTCCACTACATTCGTCTTGATAATCCTCATATCCTCGCCACGGAGAACCAGTACAGTAGAATCCGTTTATTATGACATCGAAAGGAATTGACAAACACGTCATAATAAGCGGACGTCATACAAAGCGTTTTAAGTACAATGTACTTAAGTATTTTAATAGAGAAACATAGTATGTATACATACATATTAAATCAAAATAAAAATTGCACGTAATGCAGTACATATACATACATATTTTTAATGTAGTTAATCTGTTATTTTTGTCTGCTTTTGTTTTTTCATTTTATTGTAAAAAAACAGTCTCTAATACTATTGTGTATAGAAGACATCGCCATGTCGGTCATTATAACCGAACATAATTTATTAAAAATGGGTCATAATAAGCGACATGTCACTTTAAGAGTAGTCATTATATCCGACTTTTTTATAAATAATATGAAAACCAAACTTCGTACTGTAATTACGTCATAATAATCGGTTGGTCAATATAGGCGGAGTCATAATAAACGGATTCTACTGTATATACCAAGGATGGCACGCGAGGGTCATGAAATTAAAAAAACATCCCATTTTTAATAGAGAGGATGGCATGTACCACCTCCTTGGGATCCAGACATCATATTAATAGTTCAAGTCCGGCGCAGAATTGCAAGACCTCTGAACTCTGTTAGCGACATTGGCGGAAATGAAACGTCATGAGAAAAATTTGCCATGAGAATTAAAATTATTATTTTCCTATATATTATTTACTGCCCCGGTGGCGCGTTGAGTGACCCTGCCTTCTGCGCTTGGGGCGTGGGTTCGATTCCCACCTAGGACAAACATGCATGCGATGAACATTTGTGTTTGTCTATATTTGGGTGTTAATATCTATTTAAAATATATACATATATGTATATATCAGTCTCTGGCAGCCATATTACAAGCTTTGTTTAGTTTGGAGTCAGATGACCATATGTGCAAAAATGTTTAGTTTTTTTTTTTTATATACAATTTATAATAATAATAATAGAAATGATTAAAAAAATAAATGTATGAATAATAGAAATGAAATGTTGAATGTTGTGTTTGATGTGAAATGTTTTTTTTTCAGTTTATTTTTTAAAATATTTCTAAAGACATCCTCATCTAGATTACCTGTGACCCGCAAAGTATTCAAAGCGTCAGGAATTTTTACAATATCGTAAAAATACGCGCAATGAAATTCATTAAAAGTGTTTAATTTCAATATGTACCTAATAAATTATTATAACACCGGCTTGCACTCACGATGATGTTTTTATCGGTCGAGACGATCGACTCGTGAGTGCAAGCCGGTGTTATAATAATTTATAATGAATCATCACGCGACTTTTGATGAAGTGATGTACCTAATAATCGCGAATACATACGAAATTATATTTGTATAGTGTGACAATACTCCTTTCATAACATTTTCTTTTCAAAACACTTTTCAATTCAAACAACAGAAGCCTGCTGGAAAGTTTTCGAAGTTTGTTGAAAACAATGTGAATATTACGTTAGATATTTTTTTGCAAATGTTCACTTATTTTTTTATTTGTTTTTACACAACTGCCCTAAAGAGGAGTCTTATGTTTCGGGGGTTGAAATGTATGTACCAATGTATTGTATGTTTCTTACAATACTTAGATACCTACGTTGTTGTTGGGTTTCTTAACCCAACCTTAACTCCTGAACGCAGCTGATCAATTTTATATAATTACTAGCTGCGTGATAAAAAATGGTGATGATGATGATGATAAAAAGTCCTATGTCTGTCTTCTAGTTCTAAGCTACCTCCCCACCAATTTTCAGCCAAATCGGTTCAGCCGTTCTTGAGTTATAAATAGTGTAACTAACATGACTTTCTTTTATATATATAGATATGAGCTATCGTTAGAATCCTTGCATTATCCCACGTGTCAAGCCAATTTCCATAAATAGTCCAATAAAAAAAACATCGATAGTAGTTTAGGCCTTTATTCACTGACCATAAGTCTCTTAAGTTAAATAGTATAATAATGAATGAAGTATAATCTATATTAAATAATAAGTAGATAATATTATTTTCCAGCAATCAGTTTGTTTGTCAGGTTGTCCTTCGATATAGGCCTCCCCTAGTTCCTTAAAAACATAGTATGCGTGAAATAAGATAACATACTTTAAAAACACATAGTATGACTGAAATACTAATGTTTTTGAGGTTGTGGTACCATCACCTCTTTAACGCGATGCAATTTAGGTGACAGCGAAAAGTTACGCGACCGTAAACCGAAACTCGGCGCGTTAAGGTTCACGTTCACGTAATTTCCCTCAGTCACCTGAATTGAATCGATTTGAAAGTCGCTGGCATCCAGTGGATGCAAAAGGCAGGCTGTCGTTCAGCGTGGAGGTTAAAGGGGGAGGCCTATGTTCAGCAGTGGACGTCTTCTGGCTGATGATGAAGAGGTCACGATGCGAGCCGTGATTATAAAGTAATTTTGTACAAACAATTAAAACCATCATCACGGGAAGTGGGTACAATTCAATAAAAGGGACTCTGCTCTAATTTTCCACCCTTACAAATGTTTTTTTCTTCAAATATATATGAGACCTATGGGACCGATGTAGGTAGGCTAATTAATATTAGAAGAATAATGAAATCTAATCTAATATAATAAGAGGTGATGTTCCCTATGGACTCCAAAACCGCTGCATCGATTTTAACGGGACTTTCACTGGCAGATAGCTGATGTTATAAGGAGTAACATAGGGAGTGAAACCGCGGAGCGCAACAGGACAATTAATAAATGTCTACAGCTAAGGTAATGTTACCTTTATGAATTGTAAACTATGATAATGAAGTAGATACCTACCTATGATTGTTTTGGTAATGATATAACAAAATTGTGGAAAATTATTTACTTTGTACAAAAATATAAAACATAACAATAACAAATTCCTTTCTTAACAACGACTGGTTAGTATGAGCAAAGATATAGCGATTAGTGTTTTCCATGATGGAAGCCCCAGTCCTTGTGGTCCTCGTGGCCGCCCTTCTTGCCGTGGTGGTCGTGGTGGTGGTGGTGGCCTTCGTGTCCGTGGTGTCCCTTGTGCCCGTGGTGGTCTTCGTCGTAGTGGTGCTTGTCGTGGTGTCCGTGCTTGCCGTGGTGGCCCTCGTGGTGTCCGGAGTGGTGGTGACCGCCCTTCTTGTGTCCGCCGCCTTCCTCTCCGTGGTGATGGTGATGATGTCCGTGCTTGTGGTGCTTGCCCTCGTCGTGGTGGCCGTCGTGGAAGTGGTGGTCCTTGTGGAAGTGGTCCTTGTGGTACTTCTTGTGGTAGCCGTCGGTGTGCTCGCCCTTGTCGTGGTGTTCATGGTGTCCGTGCTTGCCTCCCTTGTGGTGGTGTCCGTGCTCGTGGTGCTCGCCGTGGTGGTCGTGCTCGTCCCAGTGCTTCTTGTGTCCGCCGCCGTGCTCGCCGTGGTGCTCCGCGTGGTGGTGCTTGCCGTGGTCCCCGTGGTCACCTTTATGGTGGTGATGGTGTCCCTTGTGTCCCTTGCCGCCCTTGCCGTCGTGATGGTGGTGATGGTGGGCATGGTGTTCGTGCCCGCCGCCGCTCTCGTGGTGGTGTCCCTTGCTGGCCGCCACCGCCTGGTCCTCGGCCTCCGCCTCGTGAGCGGCACAAAAGGCCGCTAGGCACAACACACCTACTACTAGAAGACCTCTCATTGTTCCAATAATTGTTAAACTTCCTCTGCAGGTAACTGTTGAGAGGAAGTCCGGTTGTAACTGACCTCTGCAACGTTGATTGACTATTTATATTATCAAGTCACTGTGCAGTTCAATGCGGTGGAGAAATTATTCCGCAAGCGTCCCGCTGCACTAGTTCATGGACACACTAGAAAAACGGCTAGGTTAGCTAGACGGCTTGGATGTTAGGTGAGATCGAATGCTAAAGAGCCTTAGCGATCGATCGTCATTATTCCATATAGCTATCGTGTAACTTTTGTAACTATTCAATATAGGCTAAGCGAGGATCATACGGTCGATCGATTAAAGTGTAATTTGCTACGAAATAGTTTTGTAGGTTAGGCCGCTACGCTCCGTCAATGAAGCCTTTGTTGGCTTCACAACGTGAATCCTTCATTCAAAGTATCACACACTTGATTGACAGCTCAAGCTCGATTGGAAATTATCTGCTTAGTGGATCCTTTCGCGTTCGGATCGCCGCTATTTGGTTAGCGTTAAACAATTCTTCCGAATGACTAGGTTCGTTTAATCCTCGATTCTGCGCCCTTGTTGGCTCATGTCCGGGATCTCCTCTGAATGGAGAGTATCTGTTTGTCTATTCAGTTTGATTATGCACGCTTATGACTTCATCGCGGCCTTTGTAAACAATCCCTTAAATCTTGGAAAATGCGTCGAGAGTTTAACATTCTTTATTTTTGAATAAAATTCGATGTGGAGTCTTTGAAATCAAATTTTTACGATTATTATTAGAGTAGTTAGTGAATAGATAGATAAATGTAAGTAGGTAGGTACTTATTTTTTTATCTTGTATTACATGCCTGTCTCCGTAGTCAATTTGGTTTTTATTCGATTAGGTCGGTAGGTTCTCTACAATCTACATTTATAAACACTTGTGGTTCTTTATCTTCACAGTATTTCCTGTGAGTACCTACTATATAATTATCAATACAAAAACCTACTACAAAAATAGAAAAATACGCAATTTCCAGTTATTTGATTTAAAAGCCAAAACTACTGAACCGATTTTAATGAAATTTATATGGGACTAATCTGAAAGTATAACCTATCAAATAAAAATGGTTCGTAAATGACGGAGTTGTAAGGTGGTAAGGTAGCTGTAGACATCCCTTAAAATAATTTTATGACAGGTTTTTTTAGTAAATCTTTTTTAAATGCTACTGACTTACCGCTATGACGAGACGAGAAAGGCGTTCACCTAATGGCAAGCGTCACGCTCATAACAGATCAGTACCATCTAGAATTTAGAACTTGAACAGGTCAAAACTTTGCGCGACAATGTATACTGCGCTCGTCACTCTGAGATATTAGATGTTAAATTCCTTTCATGCCCAGTAAATTCAATGGAAAGCTTGCCTTTTAATCAGGAACACAGTAATGTTTGCACACTACTGCTTGCCGGTTGAATAACTGGCAAAGGTGTGGTATTTTCGCAAACAGCCTCGACAAACGAGCATTTCATAAAAAAAATTGCTGATTAAGCAATTTCAAGTAACTACCTAAGTAGCGTGAGTGATGGTGGTCGAGCAGTAGCATGTGCGCTTTACAATCTGACGGCACCCGGCTCGATCCTCGGCCCTGCACCGATGACTTATTTAGTATCAAAATAAATCATGCACAGTTTCGATGCCATCGCTGAAAAAACCGGTCCGAGAACCTCACAAGTTCAAAGAAATTACATTCATCAACATGTACTGAGCATGGTGGATTAGAGTAGAGCCTAATATCCTGTCTCTCTGAGAGAAGGCCTGTTTTCTAACAGTGGGAACATGAAATGCTGATAATGGTGAGGTACGTAAGTAATTAGTTTTTACAAGCAAATTAAATTGTATATATTTGGGTAACATAACATAATTTGGCGGATATCATTGCACTCATCATTATAAACACTTTTACTTTGGGACCAACACTAATATCGCGAATAAAAAACAGCTGTTCCATACACTTCGTTTTCTGTGGAACACCTGATTTATTTTTAATGGGTTCAAAACTTTCCTCATATTCTTCAGGTAAATAATTTATAGCTAAAGGTTGCTTAGATTATTGGTATGTATTTTCTTCATAAAGTAGGTAATCTTATGAGAAGTGTTATTCGTACGAAAACGATAAGTAAACGGACGTTACAGCCACGGAAAAAAGAATAGTCCTTTTTTCCGTGAGTATACCATACCCTTTAAATGACCGACATGATTTGACATCGTTATAGTTACTATAGATAAATAAAAGGTTAAATTAAACATCATCATATCTTTTTTTAACAAAATACCTAAATCTATGGACGTATCTGTAGATACTCATTAAAAAAAAGTGTCATTCATCAATGCAGCTGCGGTCACCTACATCACAAAGTGATTGGCCATTTACCCAACAACGTCTCGGATCGCGCAGTGTTCCTAAGTTCACGACCGACACGCTCCACCAACTCTTTTCTAAAGGTTTGCTTACAAAACAACACTTTTTCAAGGCTGCCCTGGCCTTCTGCACTGGCCACCTACTTTCCTTTACAATGTGTATTATACCATAGAGTTATATCATTTTTACCATACCCGCTTGGAAATAGGTTAGGTTAGCTAGTATGATATTGATATCAAACTCATGTCTTTACAGGAAGAAAAATAGAAGGTTGTTAAAAAAAATATATATTACTTCACATAGGTGGTTTTTTTATGCTCACAAATACTCTAGGTGGCCATACCCAAACTTTATCAATGAAAGAGTAATCTAAGAAGGAGTTTTTAAAGTATAATGTTTTAATATAGACAAAATTTATGATATTCCTGCAATTATTAATTTTTTGGCTGTAATAGTAATTTTTGCGTGACTATAGCTACCTACGATACGTGAAACAATTGTTACATACTTTTTTGTCACGACAAATGTATAAACTGTGCAGAGCCGTAAATTCGATAGAAACTCGCGGCGTGGCGTGATTAGGTACATGGATGTACTTGGACGCGAACGTGGAACATGCAATAAACATAAGAACATGAGAGATAATGGGGCTTCTGGAATTGACGTTTTTGAAGGAGTAATTTTATATTTATTTATATTTTATATAGCCTATGTCACCCGGGAATAGTGTAGCTTCCCGTCAGTGAAAGAATTTTTCAAATCGGCTCAGTAGTTTCGGAGCTTATTCGATGCAAACAAACAAACAAACGATCAAATCTTTCCTCTTTATAATATGAGTATAGATATCTTGCGATCTACTAAATTTTTTTTTTTTTTTTTTTAATATATTAATAGGCTTGTGTTTGACCGCCATCACGCCTGATGTAAAGCGATGATGCGGTCTACGTAGGAGCACGCTTGCTTAAAAATGAAAAACAAAAAAAACTTGAAATTCCTGTCAAATTAAAGCTTTATTAGTTTATTAGTTACTAGCAACGCACCCCGGCTTCACACGGGTGTTAGTCTTATTTTTTTTACACCTTTGGTTAAGTTATATTTATTTTATTTTGGCATTAATTTGCATTTGGTATTCCAGGAACAATGCAAGATCACTACAAAACTCGCGTGCGTCAGTCTCTCGGGAGCGCGTATTCCCTATTGAAGGAGCTCTAATGGCTCCGAAACAGGCCGATCGTCTCGACCGATAATATAACGTGAGTGTTAACGCGAGCCGTTTTGTAATAGTTTAATAATGCAAGATATTTTAATTTGAATGGCCTGTATTGAAAATCGGCAACTTTATAAAGAAATTAATGTAAAAAAGTCTTCCAGCAAACATAACTAATAAGAATGATGATTAGGTAAGATTTTAGGTTACTATTTTACGACATAATAAATTCATAAAAACTAGTATACACGGTTGAGGCAGATCAAGAAAAATATGCGTACCTAAACCAGAAAAAAGGGGTTATGTTGTACAAATATATGAAATATCTGAAAGAAGCTGAAAATGAGGAGTCCTACTTAGAAACGTGGATATTCGCCAAAGAACCAAAGTCACCGATATAGCTGTTAAAATCTGCAAGTTGAAGTGGCAATGGGCAGGCCACATTGCTCGAAGAACCGATACCGAACCGATGGGGAAGAAAGGTTCTTGAGTGGAGACCACGAACCGGAAGACGCAGCGTAGGTAGGCCTCTCACTAGATGGACCGACGACATAGTGAGAGTCGCTGGCATCCAGTGGATGCAAAAGGCAGGCTGTCGTTCAGTGTGGAGGTTAAAGGGGGAGGCCTATGTTCAGCAGTGGACGTCTTCTGGCTGATGATGATGACTAAGAAACTATTCTAGCTGTTTTTCCATTACACGCTGACGGATATTGTTGCGCGCGAAAACGAGACGAATTTCAGGTAATAGAGCTAGATTTGTAAGATGATGACGTAGAGTTCACTGGTTTGGATAGGTAAGTGTCTAATTAGATTTGAGTGTGAAATTGTTAGATTAGTTATATTTTTTTAACCACCGGACTTAAAAAGACGGTTATAAGTTTAATGTGTGAATCTGTGACATCATAGCTCCCAAACGGCCGAAGTAATTTTGAATTTAGTTTTTTTTTGTTTGAATGTTTCTTGATCGAGAGTTCTTAGCATAATAGCTAAACACACACACACACACCAGGATACAGTTTTTTTAATAATTGCAAGAAAATCTGTTCGGCCGTTTGAAGATTATCAGCTCTTTTATCGGGGGTTTGGAAAAAAAACTATTATATATACTTGAGTAACATTGAATACAAAGACCTACCTACCTTATGAGCTAGTGCGAATAACCATTGAAATAGCTCGATAGTTATAGGTGTGACTTTGTGTTTGTAACATTCTGAAATGTAATACCTCAGTCCTAGTTCCAGTAAAACACAAACAGTAATGCTCTTACCGCAACCAGGGCGTCGTACTTAGGGCATTAGGCGCTAAGAAGCCTAGCTTTACATCGCACAATCTTGTTAGCCCTTCGCTAACCTAATGATATTATTCATGTCATATTCGCTTTCATTTCCTCATACTTGTGGGAATCCATAATTTTTTACTCTATGAACTACACATTTAGTTAAGAAAAAGAAATTATAATGATAAAAAAATAACCCTCCTGAAGTCGGCATTAATACTAATAAATATATTTCGTCGGCTATCTGAGTATTGTTGTATTATTTAGGCGTCATTCTAAAGGAGCTTGGACAGAAATGTATGAGGTCTGGGACAGTCTCTTCAATTGCAAAAATGTTTTGTTTTAAAATATGTAATTTTATGTGAAATCATTGTTGGAACGCTTTGATTTGACGCCTCATCTTGATTTGTTTTCTGTTCGAAGTTATACTATGGTCAGTAATGTATGACGACTGACAATTTGCCATCTTATGACTGTGTAGATATAGTTCTGACTCCTAACGGGTAAGGAATTGAAACAAGACGACAAACCAATCATAGCTTTATAAAATAACATATTTTTGACGTACATGTAAATAGCTGCGCCCAGCGGTTTTACCTACTGGAATCATGTTTTTTTGCGGGATAAAAGTAGCCTATTATGCTAATCCTAGGTATAGTCTGCCTCCATACTAAATTCCATACAAATTCTTTCAGCTGTTACGGAGTTGACTCACATTCTCATTGATAATATTAGTGTGATTGCAATTGGTGAGTCGCTCCCAAAAGTGTTCATTCTCCTTTGCGCTAGTGATTTCTACCTAATAAAAACTAAGCTCGCAATGATCAAGTTTAACAACAGCATATTACGCACATGGATTAAACGTTAAACCTTATATGCGAATTTAAATTTCCCTGTGTATGTCGGCGAACGTGGTTTGGGGAATTGGGGGCCAGCGACCCATATTGTCGTCCCGGCAGGTCGGATAATCCAGCCATTGTGAGCTATTTTAATGCTTATGCCCTTTTGTGAGACCGGCCTGTATTAAGCTATACGCGGATAATCGCTGCATTATATGGAGTTAATTTTCCATTTGCTTGTACTGGGATTGGCAGCTGCTTACCGTGTCACTGATACGGCCGTGGCTTACATACATGTTTGTTAGTACAATTTTTATGTTTTAAACGCAGATACAACCTACTCGTATAAATGCGCGCGCATTTATACGAGAAGGACTCAGTTTTCGGTCTCGCCAATAGGCATAATTTTCAATAATCCTTCCTTAGTGCTCACCTACGTAATCTAAATAACACTTATGCAAAATTTCATGTTTCTAGACCCAGTGGTTTAAGCTTTGCGTTGTCTCTTAGTTAATGAATGAATGTTTTTTTTAAGGTATACGTAAGAAAAATATTTTATGGCCTTGCGTACCTATTTGCAATTGGCTATGTTTCTGTGGAAAATTGAGAACTAAAATCATTTACATTATGTACTAACATTTTGAATAGTGGGCAAGCTCAGTGGATGACACGATCAATCCGACGTTTCACTAAGAAGCTTGAAGTTCTGGTGAAGGAAACATCGGGACGAAACCAAAACCTGCATTGTGTTGTACTTTGTAGAGCTCAGCTAGATAGCTACCACCCTCAAGATTCTAGTTGATCGGAGTTGATTTGTCGCCAAGCATCTGACGATATGTTCCGGCAACCTTATTCGAGGACTAGTTCCCATTTCAGGCTAGGCGTGTTTACTATCTTCGACCACACCGTCACGTAAGCAAACCAGTCAACCATTAAGTAGAGACATTTAACTTTGCTTGTTCTCATTACATATTTTGGGGACAACACAAAAAAGTGGAATCGGCAGCAACGACAATGATAACATTGAGTAATCCGGTCTTACTGTCACGCATCGTTGAGTGACCAATATTTGCCGGAATAGAACACCGTAAAGATGTTTCCGGCCCGTGAAAGTATCATATGAACTGTCCAAACAGCGAGGCTCCGCCGGCAGCTGGCCGACACGACTAATTACATCAATTACTGGCAAACAGAGTCGCGCTCGGGTTTCGTGGCTCCCACCTTTGTCAATATTTGCAGAGTCGCGGCCGCTCCGCTCGTCCCACCCGCTCCGCTCGCAGGACAACGCTGGCCCCCGTACCTTTGGTGTTGCTTGTAATATGCGCATATTTTTAAGTTTACTAATTTGGATTTATTGGAAACTAACAACTCGGTGGGATTTAAATTTTCTGCACTAGAGTCATTGTATCATTACTTATTTTAACCGACTTCAGGATGTGGGAGGTTCTCATTCGGTCCGTTTTTTTTGTATGTACACCTATATATTACTCCGATTATTGTGAACTAATTTATGTTTTTTTTTTTTATTATGTAAAGGAAGCTTTCGAGGTGGTTCTTTTCGGTTCGAGTGCCTGGTAGATTTGGCAATAGGTATCAATATTTTAGTGCAAGTACTTACTGATTTTTAAGTCTGTCTCTCATATTGGTGATTATTCGTTTTATCTAACTATTTATTGACGTTTCAAATCAAATTATGCACTAAGGGAATAAAGCAGTGTCTTACGTCGCGGGCGGCATATTGAACCCTGAGCGCAACGAGGGACTTTAGAGTTAGCTCCCAAGCGTAGCGAGGGAATTATATAGAGTCCTGAGTGAAGCGAGGGGTTCAAGCTGACCAAGACGAAGACAGGCTTTATTCCAGAGGAGCATACTCTACTTTTAACACCTTCTGCGAGACAATAAAAAGCCAGTGCTCCAAACACCGTCTTTTGTTTCACTTCTTTGTAAAAGCACTTTTTTTTGAGTTCTGCTTATGATGGCCAGTTCGATTTTCGAACAAGCCTCTTTACAATGCCATATGGGCATTTTTTAACTTAGAGTTTTCCACGCGTTTCCTCACGAATTGGACGTTCCAAATTCAAAGCACTTTATTCCCTAGGGAGTTTTATACAACTTTATATCCCTTAAGAGATAATTCTTATTTACTTTACGTTGAGGATGCATGATAATGCAGGTGGTGTGAAAAAATATTTATATACCTATTACTTAAAAAATATGGGCTACAAATTTTATCGAAATAATCAGAACTATAAAGGCTGTGTTTTGCTACGGAACCCATATTTGGGCCACTTTGACATCGTCCTACTTTTTGTACGACCCTAATTGAGCAGTTTCACTAGTGTTACAGGATCGTTCAATCCAGTTTAAGTTTTTTACCTGTCTGTCGTTAAAAAACATGCAATCTATTGTATTGTCATGGATCAGTATCATTGCGCGGGTGTATTGTTAACCGATTGTGCTGAGCTGCAAAAGGCGAGCTTTCTCGCCCCGGGCGTAGCTTCTGACAAAACAACTCGTCGCCGAGTTCAATTTGTTCGCTGTTAGACATCGCTAATCCCTTGAGACTGAACAAAAAGAGCGTTTGTGATAATACCATAGAGTATGTATGAGTACATTTATACTTAGTATCTATAGATACATGGATATTTGATGTAGGATTGAGACGGCATTGTCTGTGAACAATCAAATGTATATAGAGCGTTCCAATGATATCTTGTTTTGGTAAAAAACTGACTGAGCTGTTATGAGCTAGCTTGGTGCTTAACTGCTTACTAATAGGTGAGAGTAGTCAACTCATCACACAGTTGCATAAAAACATAAATTAACTGAATAAATGGGGATGTTTTACAGGATTACGCATATACACTGTAGGTACTAAGCTGAAAAGATGTCATTGTACTCATCATTATGAACAACTTTTACGATAGGACCAACACTAAAATCACGAAAAAAATCTGCTGTTCCATAAATTTTGTCGAGTGTCAATGACAGTTTTCTATGGAATAGTTGATTTAAAAAAAAAACAGTATATACGTAACCCTGTATACCTGTATATTATGACAAAACGCGAATGAATCTCGCACGTGAAATATATGAGCATGAAAAAATCGATGGTATGGGGGATATCAATGGAGGAGGCCTATGTCCAGCAGTGGACGCTCCTATGGTGATGATGATGATGACAAAAAATACACAATCTTTTTTTACAAATATTAACTTGCACTACTAATTTGTATTTGTGCCACATTTAAACTATAGATTTATGAGTCTGAGAGGAAATTGAGTATGACATACAGACGTTACACCAAAAGGTTCCTTTTTACCCCTTAAGTACGAAATTTTATAAACGTACACACATGAAAAAAATATCCCTGCATATATATACACATTAAAATGTAAAGTATTTACGAAACACTAAAGCTCATATAATACCTATAATATTATGTTCATTTCACTAAAAGGCTAGAGCACATCGGCGGAATGTAATCAGTGGAGATTACTGCTTACGGGGAGGGATACTGAGATTACTATTGTCCTGTGTGTTGGGAGCTGTGTATTGTCACAACCATTAAGCCGGGCAGGGGCGGGCCGGCGGCGGCCACGCCTCTCCCGCCCAGCGTCACCCCACACGCGCGCCGCTCGCCGCCGGGACCGGCTCACACCGACACCCGTGCGACTCACTAAAACGATTTACTCGCAATCGCATCACGCATCCTCTTAACCCGTCGTCACGACTGGCGCCGCTACGGTTCCGCGATTCTCGGTCGGACTTCGCCCGCGCTGTTGATATTTTTCACATAGAACGTAGTGTCCAGTCGATCGTGCTTTTAAAAAACAGTGTAACAATTTCATGCGATGTTGAAATGATAAGAAGAGAATCGAGTGTATAATGTGGTGGAGGCGTGTGGAGGCATCGTCCGGGTCCGCGCCGTGATCATCACAGTGAGGGGTCTCGCGGTGGCCGGCAGCGTGGCGACGCAGCCGGGCGAGGGCATGGGCGGCGCAGGAGGCGCGTGGGCCCGCGAGGCGCCGGCGCTGCTCAGCACGGCGCTGCTGCTGGGCGGCTCGCTGCCGGAGCGCCCGCCGCCGCCGCTCTTCACCATCGACAGCATCCTGGCGCCGCGCCCGCAGCCCTCCATCCCGCCGCTGCAGCTACACCACCTCGCGCACACGCCCTTTCATAGAGCTCATGATCTCTTTGGTACGTCTCTCAAGCTGTATTTGGGAACCGGTGAGATTTATTTTTGAAAGTTTATCATTGTCTGTATGAGCTAAAAAGTACAAAATATTTTAGAATAAAGTACCATGAAAATAAACGGTACCTACTCCGACATTTCTAAAGATATCAATCAAAATATGGTGAAGAAACCATACCTTCTAATGCCCGGCTGGCTAGCTACTATACTACCCTCAAGTTGAAAATATGTCGCCAAACACCTAACGGTGTGTTCCGGCAGTATCACTTGCGAGCTAGTTCCTATTCCAGGGTCTCATCTCCGTGTTTACCATCTTCATCCATTCGATCATCACTTCATCACACATTAGGTCTACGTTAAGTAATTAAAACAAAATGTCGACGAGAGATGCTTCCGCCAACAATGTAGGCCAATTCAATATGAGAGAACACTCTGGAGTAATGTATGTTTCCCGTCGGTCTTTGAAGCATATCGAAAAGTTTCCACATTTTTCTGTACAATTTAGGTTATTTTTGGACATTATAAAATGCATATTTGCGGTTTCAGTGTTTCAATCATTTACACGTATCGGACATGTTAACAGAACTCTACTAAAATCGAGTCGCAACACGACCTTAGCATATTTTTTTTTTTTTATATTTTACTGTATGACTTAAAGGGGGCAATTAAAAGGGCTTCTATTAGGATTTTTCGTAACGCCGTATAAACAAAATATGAATTTTTTTTGTGAAAAAGTCCCCTGCGCAACGAAAATCATATCACACAACCACGATCAGACAAAACTTAAAAAAATATATCATTTTTATTTTATGTTGTTACATTATTACTTTCACGTAATCAAGGATATACTGCCAACTGAAAAAATAAATGTGATTGCGTTTTTTATACATTTTCAGTTAACGAAAATATAATAAGATCCTATAGTGCCCGGTGAAAATTTAAAAGTAACAAAATGATATATAAACAAGTTACTTATTCTTTTCAAATTCAGGTAGATCAATGTTGTAGGTTAGGCGCTAGGTTAACTGCATATACAAAAAATGCTATATTTAATTTATCCGCATACATAAATATGTCTATATGAATTAAATATTGTATTTTTGTATATCTCTTGCACATTATGCTCGTAAAAATACCAAACTCATTTTAAATTCGTTAAATTTAAAGTTTTAAAAATTATTTAACTATCTATTTTTGAGAAATTTCATTCTATATTATAGTTCTGTTCATTTTGTTTTCCTTCATATTTTGATTAGTATCCTATATGACAATAGCTCAACGTGGTCGCAAAAAAAGTACGTGGAGGTGTAGACGATATTAAATCGTAATTTTGATAACAACAACTGTCACAAAAACACGATAGTTTGAATTTTAACGGGAGCAGGTAAGTCTAAAGGTGCTAATACGAATACAATGCTGCTACATACGTATTGAACCATGGTACCTAATTTGATTGACATCAAGAAATCAAAATAATATATAGGTAAATCATTACATGTCATAGTTACTTAGCCTTTTGACCGGCTAAACAATCAACCAATTAAGTCCATATTTCCTTGTTAAAAAGACTTCAACGCGTGTAATGTTATTTTGATAATCCTACGTTTAGTGATAATTATAGTAGATGCGGACAGTTACACGCATACACTAGTTGAACACCATGGTTTTATCCACGTTTTCCTGTTTGCCCGGGATAAAATGCATCTGAAGTAAAATAGAAGGCCTTTGAAATTTATGCTCTACGCAAAGAGTTCAAACTCCTTGTACTTTCACCTCAATCTTAGAGGGATGCTCAGAAAAAAGACTAACGGAATTCTACAGTAATGGGACGAAAAGTTGCCTCCTTGAGACATACGCAAAGAGGATTGCACGATGCACTTGTCTGTACCAAATATCCGTATAATTTCCGCCGTAAAGCGTTGCGTTTCGTGTAAAGCAGAAAGAGAAACGAAAAGAGAGAGAGAGAGAGAGAGAGAGATTGTTAGGTATACTTTCTTAAATATGCATGTTATTAGTGTGATCAAACGTGGCTATTCATAATTAAAAATACTTTTATGTGGACACGCAGACACACTATGAGAGCATGTGAGTGCTCAGGGTGTGAGAGTTCACAAGCAATAAGAGTCATTTTAGTGATGATTAAAAATAACTGGCCATAGAGTGTCTCGTACTCACATCACATACTCATATGGTAGAGTTCCGTAGCCAAAGCCATATAATATGGTGGTCACAATAATTAATAATTCAGAAATTAGTGGTTATAAAAAAAACTGTACAGACCAGAGCCACCCTTAAAATGAAAATAAATTTGATATCTATACTAAAACTGTAATTGTGCAAACTTTCATGCATTTATCTTAATAAGTATAGAAGTTAGAAGGTTCTAAATAATTAGGACAGACTGACCGATGGACAGACGATTGGAAAGAACGAACTTATAAGTTTCCTTATAGTACTAGGGAACCCTAAAATGGCTAAGAGCGTGTCGACACTAGCATTATGATTTTTTTTAATAGTCTATAACATTCAAATACATAATTATTCTTTGACATTACAAAGAAAGCGACACCACCGCGCTAATGTAAATCTAGGACAGCTGATTTGTAAGGGTTATCCATGTTTTAAATGTAGGACAGCTAATGCAAATGCAAATGCTAATGCTAAGGCAGAAGTTTTAGCCATATGTTCTGGCGTGGTGTATGGTAATTATACATTTAAAAAATTTGTGCGCTCTAGTGAATGTTACCGGAAGAAAGGCCCTGAAAAGCTCACATTGTTAATAAATTATTCTCAATCACAAATGCATGATTGATAAGCTCGAATCTCCAATACGTGGAAATGTAGCCGGCGGCAGAACGGCGGTCCCCAGCGGCCGCCGACCGCGAGGGGTGAAGACAGCTTATCTCAATTTAAGTCTTTCCCTTCTAACCAAGAAGAACGTTTAAAAATTTAAAAACATCCCGAGGCTTTTCGGATAGCGGCCCTTAGAAAAATAAACTTGGAAAGTGAGTCGCAAATTAAAAGAATAGATCGCTAGCTTTTGGCGATTTGTCCAGGAACCTGTAATTTATAGCTCTACATTTTTTAGCTCCTAGGTCAACTAAGGTATGATATCTACTAATAAAAATCACAGTTTTCTTTGTTTTAAGCTTTTTTGAGGTTTTGTGAGTTGAAATGTTACAATAGCGAAATTTGCGATTACATTTACTTATGTAGTTTTTTATTAGATACCTTATATTGTGTAGATACGATTTTTTTGTTTTACTATGAAGATGTGTCCTATGAAGGTACTAATTTATTTGGATACATTCTTTATACAACTGAGTGATGAGACGAGCAAGCCGCTCGTCTCATAATAATTTAGTGCAACCCAAAATGTTGACCTTCAACAGTGCAAAATTATTGTTCGTTTTGCGCCCCTTAATTGACACCTCCCATCGTCTACGGCAAAGAAGAGCTGGTAATCTTCAAACGGCTGAACAGGTTGATTTTCTTGAATCATATCTAAGAACACCCTCGATCATGTCACTTTTCAAACAGAAACAAAATCCAAATCGGTTCTGTCGTTTTGGAGCTATGATGCCACAGAAAGACACACGTTAAACTTATAACACCCTTTTGTTTGCACCGGGGGTTTAAAACAGTACAAAACTACCCTAATCTTCGAGAGATATTAGCTGTTAAAATATCTTCTGATTTCACAGGACGCGTTGCCTTTTAATCCGGAGTTTTGCACAATACTGCTTAGCGGTATGTAGCAATTTACTTCGTTTGCTACCATCTTTTACGAACTCTACTTATTGTAGTTAAAAATCAATATATCTACAGTTATAGAGGAGCTTTTACCTTCTTTTGTATAAAAATCAATATGGCTTAGTCGATGTTGAGATGCAGTGAATGGCGTGTGGAAAACCGACGATAGCGCCTTAACAACGTGCCTCCGCCGCAGCCGCCGGCTTTAAAAGCTTTTACATTTCTTCAAGAAATAATACACTGTAATACCTCCCCGAGGTTTCAGGAAGTATGCAGAAATATTCGTTTTTTTATTCGTAGCTTTAATATTTGTAACGGTTCACTTGCCGAGGGAGCTCGGGGATCTAAGCTCGGATGTTTACGCGCCGCGACACACTATACAACATATTAAAACTGATTGAGGGTGACGTATTTTTAAAAGAACTTTAAAATCTGACCTTGATTTCTCTATTTATAACAAAAACAAGGTTACAAAAAATCCATTATGTTGATGTTGTAGTGTTTTGTGCGCAAAATAAATGTTTTCTTTCTTTCTTTCTTTCTTTCATTAAAAGTCACCCGAAAAAAATGGCCCTAGTGAGAAATTCCAATTCTTGAAAAATACCAGGTCACAAACACGTGATGGACGAATAGGAAAAATAAGGCAAAAATGAAGTACAGACCAAGCTACACCTAAGGACAAAGCAGCAACCCACAGTCAAATTCTGAAAGTATCCTATACCGATTACAAAAACTTTTGCAATTACATTGTCCGCAGAGTAAAAGTCAGTTGCCTCAATTAGTGCCTAAAACCAGAATAATCCCATATAACTGTGGAGTACTATTAAAAACATCTGTGATATCCCCGCGACTAATAACCTCTCCCAGACTATAAAAGTAAACACATGCAATACGCATTTTGAAAATATGAAGAGAAAAACCTGAGGTTGGAAAATCGATCTCTACTAAGTTGATAGTTTCATCAAGACCCTCAAGCTAGATAGTGTACTCTTTCTCCTCCACCTTCAGACTGCTGGAAAAACCAACTGCAGTAATACCTTTCATACACTAAAGTACCCATAAAAAAATGCGAGCCATTGAATCCAAATTTGAAAGCATTAAAATTTACTTCGATACTCGTCTGGTTTTCACTACCAAAGACAATGCTGGGGTCTGTGCAGTAATGTGTACAGTTACATGCACGAAGTATATGGGCATACAAATTTACCAAAAACTTTAATTTGACATCTTTTTTCTATCTAAATGGGCCATGAAAACTATTCACATAATTACTTCTTCGCAATCATTGTAACGCATTGGCGTATGGGAAGGGACCGCTTTATGTAACATGATTGCAGCAAAGAGGGCAGAGCGGGCTGTTTTAAAAGTCATGTTAGGAAAACCCCGACGGCACCCCACCGAAGAACTGTACCAGAAGGCTAAAGTACTCACTGTCAGACAACTTTTTATTATGCGTGCGCTAGACAAATTCACATAGTACGAATAGATTTGCAGCACTCTAAAAGAAAAACACGCCACGCGGTTTTGCATCGCAATTGACACAAGTTTGCGGCGATGCACAACAAAAACGTGGTTGGCCGTTCGATGGGTTACAAATAAAATATATTTGCTTTTATGATTTTTTTTTTGTTGTTTTATTACGTCTTTTGTTATTTATAATATGCTATAGCACAATCCATTCCATTAATAGTAAATCTTCACTGGGCCACCGAGAGACCAGCCTATCCGAGTTTGAGGACACTGTATTACAGACAATGTTATAAGTTCATTATATAGTGATAATTAACTTTATGTATATTTACATGTAAACCTCTTTCGAAATAGTTTTTTACTCTTTTAATTAACTTTAATCTATATATATAAAAGCGAAATTCATCTACTCATTCATTCACTCATTAAACACGAAATCTCGAAAACCACTTGACCTACGAAGCTGAAATTTGGCTGGTAGATTCCTTATGGGGCGAAGAGGTCCGCTAAAAAAGGATTTTGCGCAAGGGCTGAATTAAGAAGGGGAAATGGAGGTTGAAAGTTTGTATGAAAGACCTTTATTTTTGATGTTAGGGACATGAAATTTAGTATTCAAATTATTGGTTTAAATAAATAAATACTGTGTAATTGTTTTTCTTGAAAAGCCGGACTAAGGAGGGGAAAAGGTTGAAATATTTTATGAAAGTCTACGCGTACGAAGTCGCGGGCAACAGCTAGTCTTTAATAAACTAGATATTAGCTTTTAATTTTTTTTCTCAGATCAGAATCAGAAAATATTTATTGTATAAACTATGTACATAGATGGTGAAGTATGTACTAGTTTCAACAGTTTTGTCCATCACGAACATACAACATTATTCTTATCTGTATACATACAGGTATAAAAACCCTAATTTATTCATATGTACGAGTAAATACATCTACTAGTAGGCCTACGCGTATTAGTAGGTACCTACCTAGCTAGCACCTACCTATAATATGTACGAGTCAAATATCCAATTAATCAGGCTTGTGAAGTAATTAAAAACTATTTTAATTAACTGTGAACTCCAGTTCAGACTTAACACGATTTCTTAGAACCCAGATCTACATAAATTCAGTTGGTCGATCTACTTTGTACTAAGCTTGTTGGTTTTTTTAATTCAGTTCTTGTATATATTTATCTATGTTACAACGTACCTTTGAAAGGCAAGCAAACTTTGAGTTTGAAGCCAAAAAATGAGTTTGTTTAAGTGGCCAACAATAAGACAGGTTTATGGTAAGTAGTCACCGTCACCTATGAATACTAGTAACACCAGTCATAACTACGTTGGAATCTACTTTAATTAAGAAACCAAAAATCTCTCACAGGCAGTTTCCGTATATGACACTTAACAATTTTTGTTCTATGACTAAATAATTCGTATTTTCAACAAACTTAAATTAAGGTTATTTCCAAATAAATTTGCAGAAAATATTCCTCTGAGGGTGGAAAATTAGGGGTAAACCCATTTATCGAATTTCCCCGGAAGTAGAGTATTTTTTCAAAATAAATATTTTAAAGTTGTTTCTAAATAAATTTGAAGAAAATATACCACCTCTGAGGGTGGAAAATTAGGAGATGAATCCCATTTATTGAATTTACCATGTAGTATAGTTTAAAAAAGTGTCATTATCATCATCATCATCAGCCAGAAGACGTCCACTGCTGAACATAGGTCTCCCCCTTTAACTTCCACACAACACTATGTAAAAAACTGTATTAAGTAATTATTTATCACCTTATGCGATACCACAGAATACCTCCATAATAACTGGCGATACCAAATGATAATGAACTACTCCGGCCCGGGCAAAGCTTGGGTGCCGATTTGGGCACCTACAAAATAAAAATCTCACAAAGCTAAAAAAAACATTAAACATTAATTATTTTTAAGTGAATGCATTAGGTATGTATATTTTGTGAAAAGACATGGAACAAACGTTGTTAAGTATAATGTAGAGAAACTGCCTGTGAGAGGTTTTTGTTGAAATAAACCAAAACAATTTTTTTTAATAGTGTAGTAGGCTTGCGTTTGACCGCCACCTCGCCTGTTGTAAAGCGATGATGCGATCCACGATGAAGTTCGCTATTGTCTAGAAAAAAAAACGATTCATTCGCTACTTGAAAACAAATCCTTTCTTTTTATTTCAAATACCCTTTTTATTTCGATTTGCCAAATTTCAGGTTCGTAGGTCCAGTAGTTTTCGAGATTTTGTGATGAGTCAGTTCATGTCTCTATTTTGAGCTGATCGACAATGTTGCCATAAGACGATGCCATTAATAGTAAGACAGAGAGGCCTACTTCTACCAGTGGGCGTAAGGAGTGTTGTGGATGGTAATGGTGATGTAATGTGTGCAGGTGTAGGCGGCGTGGTCGGCGGGGGAGTGCCGGGTGGCGCCGGGTACGCGAGCCTGTACGGTGGCTACGCGGCGGCGGCGCTAGCCGGCCTGGCGGGCCCGCCGCCCAAGCGCAAGCGCCGCCACCGGACCATCTTCACGGAGGAGCAGCTCGAACAGCTCGAGAGCACCTTCGACAAGACGCACTACCCCGACGTCGTGCTCCGTGAGCAGCTGGCACTCAGGGTAGACCTCAAAGAGGAACGGGTAGAGGTATGTTCGCATCGCTTCCCGCTTTATTGGATAACACATAAAAAAATATGTGAATACATATTTTAAAATAACATGAACATACATAAATATTTCCTATACAGGGCTATTTTAACCAACTTCGAAAAAAAAGTAAGGTTCTCAATAAGGCCCGTTTTTTTAAATCTATGTACAGCGATTACGCCGGCATCTGTAAACCAATTTGCGTGTTTTGTTTTTCTTATGTAGAAAAAACCCGGGAGGTTGTCCCACAAAAATTTCATTAATTAGGGTTCAGAATAATATGGATTTTTAGCTAGAGCGCCTACGAATTTCGCGATAACAATCACTACAATACTTTTGATTTGTCTTTTGTTCAAGTCAAAACAAGAAGGTATTCATGCATGGATGTGTAATCGTATCTATAAATAAACAAGTAGTTAACAGACAGAAGACAACAATATACAGACAGAAGATACAAACAGAGTTAAAGCAGGTTATAAACATTCCACTATCATGGGTGTTTCACTAAAAATTCTAAAATTAATTATTTTTAAAAATAAAACTACATCAAAAAACCACATATACAAACATTCTTAGTTAATATGCCACTATAATGATCAATATGTAAAAATATCATTTAGTTCTTCGTATAAATAATATTTTTACAAGGATTTTTGAAATTTTGAAAGATAGTTTATTAGGTAATATACCAAAAAAAATATTGCAGAGAGCTTCCCAACATCATAGATAGCAATGTGGATGTGTTTTTTTTTAGCTCTGTCCTAGAATCGTGTGTGACTTGTAATTGTAATTGATAAGATTAAATTGTTATACTTTCTTACACTAATAACAGTAGAATAAAGCACCCGTGTAAACTGACTTGCCTCATATGACGAACATGTTATATTGGTTAATAAGGAATCTGAATCTGAATCAAACAAACACACTTTCGCATTTATATTAAAGAAGTATGATTTTAATTCGAACCCGTAGCAAAATCGAAACATTTTTTCCTTATTGTTATCGTTTCAAAGATATTGAAACCTTATCAATACGAAAGCTTAACAAAACACCAAAGGGTCGATTTTCTTTGGGCATTATGAAATAAGTGGATCTGCTATAGTAGGTATATTCTGAGTAAATTTATATACTTATTAAAACCTATTAAAATATAGTTTAAATTACAAAAGTGTTTAATTCCATTGATAGGATATCACACAGTTTTCACTGCCCCACAATATAGCCTTTTTTCGGGAATTTGATATTATTTGTACTAAACACATTTTTTTATATAGATAAGATTTAGATCTACGTTTGGCCACCTTTCTGCGCCACTGAGGAGGTAATCACTAATCACTAGGTAAACTTTTACTGTACGACCAATCCTGATATCGCGTAAATAAAATTTACAAATGGATGAAAAAAGTCAGCATAAATTTTTAATGGATTACCACTTAACACCACATAGAATTCACGAACCGGAAGACGCAGCGTAGGGAGGCCTCCCACTAGATGGACTGACGACATTGTGAGAGTCGCGGGCATTCAGTGGATGCAAAAGGCAGGCTGTCGTTCAGTGTGGAGGTTAAAGGGGGAGGCCTATGTTCAGCAGTGGACGTCTTCTGGCTGATGATGATGATGACCACATAGAATTAGTAATATACGTAAATATAGAAAAGATAGATAATCTTCAAAAAAACAACTTCAAAAAACCACAAAACACAAACATTCTAAGTTAATATGCCACCACAAAGAACAAAATAAGATTTTTACACATATTTTGAAGTCTGGCTGTATCTTTCGAACTGTAATAAATAGCCCGTTGACATTTTCACTGAATATGTAATGTACAGACAGACAGATAGATATACAGACAGCGTATGCTTAGTAATAGGGACACTCATTGGGTACGAAACACTAAAAATTATGTACCGGCAAACCATTTGAAAATACCTTCAATGAAACATCACATAAGAAGGGTTCGTCTGAAAACCGGCGCTGATAGTCCTTGACTTTCAGCATTTATGCCGAGACGGACCCATTCGACACTGATTGTATCCTCTAGATATGTTTTTTTGTAAAGGTGTCGAATAAAATTTATTTTCTTTCTTTCTTTTCAAGATTTTTTTTATCCCATTTTTCAAAGTCATGTAAGTAGATGTATTGTATTTATGATGACGTCACCTAAGCGGCCATCCCTTAATCTGCACTAATCTATCGAAACCTCTTTTATCGGAATTGGTTAAGGCGTTTAGGCTGTTGGTGGGGACATACAAGCATAAGTAGGTACCCACATTCAAGCTCACCCGCTTTTTGGCTTTAGCACTGTCGGGTAAAAATAGTTAGTGGCGCCTTTATTTATACGTTTGAAATGGGATGAGATTAACAGGGCGTAACGTTTAGCAGTAGCGGCGGTAATGTCAACAGTGGTGACGCGACATTTTTTCTACACTCAGCAATGTGGGTGGCCGACTCTCGAACCAGCTAGCTCCAAATACCACGTTCTTGCCACTATCGTATTACTATAACGGGCATCTTTGACAGAGCTTTGAGTTAGTGAGATCGATCTTTATACTTAAAACCCTCTCTTCATTTTTGAGATATTGTTGAACTGAAGGATCAGCGAAAATAGTTACGCCCCGCAGTTTCACCCGCGTTCATCCCTCAGGAATCATAATTTTTATGGGATAAAAAGTAGCCACTGTGTACTAACCGACCTTTGAACCATACCCATGCAAAACAAAACACGTTAATAAGTTGCTTTTTTGCTGCGTGAAAGAGTCGAAGAGTCAAACACTGTTTCACATTAGTAAGATATGATAGAAAGTAGGATTATCCACTTTTTTATTTTTGGAAAGACAACGAAACAGCACTACGTTACCAGCCAGCAAATCAGGAAATAATGGCCGAATTAATCCCCATCACGTAAGTCTATCAATGCCTAGCTTGCAACAAGGCTTGTTTAGTGCTTCTACTTTTCTCAGTGCACAGTTTGCAACAGTTCGTAGATACTAGAGTAAAATTAAGTACCTATCAAGATAATACTTTCACATTTTGATTTTGGGGGGATTTTAATTTTAATTTTGGTTTCGTTGAGCTTTGTTGTTATTTCGGTCAAATCTTGCAAGGTGAAATAAATGGGGTTTGTATTCACGGATTCGGACAACAGTATAATAACTTGCAAAACAAACAGTAACTTCAACTTTTAGAATAAAATATGCAATACCCAATATTGTACATTTTCAAAATGGCCGCCATATTAAAAATAAATAAAACTTAAAATCATCAGAAAATAAAAGCTTGTTTATAAAAAATGCTAGTTCCCATTTGCAGTTCTTATACCTAATGCAGGTAGAGCGTTAAAATCTTAAATGTGCTTCACTGTTAATGCTACAATTGGAATATGTTATGATACCTAACTAAAACAGATAAATGCGACAAAAGTATCGCTCAACAACGGTGAAGGAAACCGTAACATCGTGAGGAAACCGGTATGTACAAGAACCTCAACAGTTCAGACATATGATATACACCAACATGCACTGGGACAGCATGGTGGATTAGGGCCCATCCTCTCTCTTTGAAACAAGGCCTGTGTCCTTCTCTCAAAGAGAGAAGGCGTATTTTCCTAATTGCACAGAAAGTTAACAAAGATTTAAAAGAGATGGACCAAAATGTAAAGATTCTGAGAAATAAATTTCTGTATACAATTCTTTTATCGTATATAGGTACTTACGATGCAAGTTAAATCAAACATAGCTAAGAATTCGAGTGCGACAGCTTTCGATAGAATTTGTGTTGAAAGTAAGTCGGGATATGTTTGTGTGCTACCGGTGTTGTCCGGCGGAGTGTGTGCGCTCCACTCGAGGTGCGCCACCCAGCCTGCTCCGCGCCACTGTTTGCGCTGACACTCCGCTTATCCGGCCACGGACTGCGCAAATCGGACATCTCCACGACATAGTACTTTATTACCTAGTTGGCTGGTCTGCCAGATGGGCCGTGGGCCGGCCCGCATTGCACACTGCTCATTGGTTGTACCTTTGATGAGTACTTACTTCATTCTGCACAATACCAAGTCTTGAACATTCAGGGTATCTTACCTGCAAAGCAAATAGCAGTATGTTTGCTGTTGTACCTAAACATTTAAATGGTCAAGCATTACTTACGAAAACAGCCGCGTATCTAAATGTCAATTTTAAAGCAAATATTTCTCAGTAGCCTATTCGTTTAGTTTAGAAAGTTCGTTATTATTTGATTACTTCGTCGAGTCTTCTCGTCACCCATCTCAAACAAAAGTCTTCAAATAGAGCGCTATTATATACCTGTATGGAAACGTGGATATTTACAGTTGGATCAGTCCACAAGTTCAAAGTAGCTCAGTGAGCTACGGAAAAAGCTAAGCTCGGTGTTTCTCTGAGGTACTGTATCCTTAACGAAATTTTTCACAAGATAACATAGCTCAGCGTTTCAGCAACCTGAAGTGGCAGTGAGCCGGGCAGAAAGCATCGGTGACGCCACCGATGGCGGCGTCTATAACCAGAACCACTAGGGGTCAGCGGATATAATCACTGGGGTAAACGCGTTCTAGAGTAAAGACCACTAATTGGCAAATTTAGCCGGATACCCTGATGAAGTGAAGAGTTGAGATTACAAATTGGCAAATGTAGCCAGACACCCTGATAAAGTGAATAGTGGACACCATGAATTGGCAAATGTAGCCGGGCACTCTGATGAAGTGTAGAGTTCAGACTACAAATTGGCAAATCTAGCCGGGCACCCTGATGAAGTGAATAGTCGACACCATGAATTGGTAAATGTAGCTGGACAACCTGATGAAGTGAAGAGTTCATACTACAAATTGGAAAATGTAGCCGGGCATCCTGATGAAGTGTAAAGTTGAAACTACAAATTGGCATATTTAGCCGGGCCCCTGATAAAGTGAAGATTAGAGATCATGAATTGATAAATGTAGCCAGACACCTTGATGTAGTGAAGAGTGGAGATCACGAATTAGCAAATGTAGCCTGACACCCTGATGAAGTGAAGAGTTGAGACTACAAATTGGCAAATGTTGCTGGACACCCTGATGAAGTGAAGAGCGGAAATCGCGAGTTAGCAAGCATTGCAAAACGTGTACGCGTTAGGCAGTTGACAGTGACTGGAAGCGAAATACCGAAGATTGAACTGTATGGCATGCCTATGTCCAGCAGTGGACTAAGGTGGACTGATTATGATGATTTGATAATCTCTAGCTTACGTAAACACAAACGGTCAAATACAAGTAATCAAGTGACGAAGCCACAGAGGCGATGCCCGCAAGATCAAATGTAACAAGGTAATTACAACTTGTACGGGTGCACCGAGAGGAACGGTCGACATGTGAAATTTGCTTTAAGTGTAAACTTTTTATTAAGGAATCCTTACTAAATCACCGCAAGCGGGCGGAGTTTTCAACCGAGCAGAATTTTACCTTGGGGCAAATAAAAAGGGACGGTAGAAGCGCGGCGGGAGAAGCGGGTGCCGCGAAAATTAATCTAAGTTAATTAAATTTGATTTATTTATACCATCCCGAGTCGGAGGGAGCGATAAAAGCACAACAATACGGCTAATGAGGGCCACTTTTGCGGCTTTCACTCGGATAACAGTTTTTTCCGATTTACGTAACTTAGTTTCAGTAGGTAATTAAGCAACGTTATTTTTACCCGACTTCGAAAAAGGGTGTTATCAATTGTGACTGTTTTTGTTTGTTTATGTTACGCGACATCTTTGCCGATTGTCAACAGATTTTTATTTATTAAATAAGCAAAATCTCGATGGTGGTTAATTTTTTTTATTGAATAGGTCGCCGTTTGACCACCAACTCACCTGATTAAAAGCAATGTTGTGGCCGAAGATGGAGCACGTAGACACATAAATTTGAAGAACATATTTCACTTGCAATAATCAATACTAAAATGTATTAATTATTATGTGAAGTCCTTGTTTGAGTTTGAATTAATGTTACTGAATGTTTTTTTTTGTGCTTAAGTATTTGACTAAAAGCACACTAGCCTAATTTTATCTAAGGGTAGAGGGTAATTTTACCAATCGACTGTCGTGTGCAATGGATAAATCGTCAGGCGCTTAGCGACAGTTGAATGATCTTGATGGATAGTTTCATAGAATTATTGAAAGTTTAAACATTGTAAGAGAGTGTCTAGTAGGAATGTGTTATGAAAAAATTATCAATGTACATAGGTACAGCCTTAAACTATCGATTATAGCTATCTTATTTGTGTTTAAACCGAAATCGAAAAATGGGGAAGGTTCTTAATTAGGCGCGGTTTTTTTTATTATAATATTCTTGCGTTTGGTCGCCAACTCGCCTGATGTTAAGCGATGATGCGGTCTGCGATGGAGCACGCTTGACTACAAGAAACCGATTCACTCGTGATTTGAAGATACCCAAACTATCATAACAAAAATGAAAGCCAAAAATTGCAATCTTTGCGAAACAGTCCTCACTAGGATGACCGGAGTCTACAACTACTACAGTCTAAGATTGTATAAAAATAAAATTAACACCAATATAATATTATTATAAGGATATATATGTATATTTATATACTTTATACATTTATAGTTCTATTTATAGGATGTAATTAATTATACTGTCTACAATATATTCATATTTAAGTTTTTTTTTGCGATTATAAGTATTACTTAGATAAATATTTAATTGTAATTTTATTTCAATACCGTAAAACCGTACCGGTTTATTCTAACTTGATGAAACCTAATTTATAACCAACATCAATAATGAAGCAGATATATATTTAAAAAAAGTTGGAGATCCATATAAAATGTAGATACTCGCAGAGTATGAATAAAAATAAATAAAATAAATTTTGGTAAATTTATACGAGAAGGTGTACTCCCATACCTCTCCGAGTCAGTAAATGTTTTTCCGTTGTGCTCGCGAGTTGTAGATACAATAAAACTGTGTGTTTTAGAGCACACACGTCGTTGTTGCCCTCACAGAGCGCTATTTGCACAGCGCCAATTGGAAATTGCATTATTAAAAAGCTTTTGTTTAGGCATCACAACACTCGTCAAAATCGAGCGCGAGCTCAAGAGAATGATAATGGTCTTTTTTACCCGACCGTGCAATGCAAAAAAACAGGATAGGTACCTAATATGTTTAGCATATTTATGTATGTTCCCAACTAAAACCAAAAACCTTTGTTTTTGATAAATGAGGTATCGATAAATTACGGTACCTATGTAACATATTTCTGATGTGTACAATGTATATGTTACCGGAAATGTATGAAATCTTGAAATTGTACGCAATTTCTAGATTTCATAATTTCCGGTGTAAATGTATACAATACCGAGCTAATTTGGAAATGTGAAAAGTATTTTGTTCTTTAATACATACATTTTCTAAGAAATGTACTAGGGATTTTATCATCATCATCAGCCAGAAGACGTCCACTGCTGAACATAGGCCTCCCCCTTTAACCTCTACACTGAACGACAGCCTGCCTTTTGCATCCACTGGATGCCCGCGACTCTTACAATGTCGTCGGTCCATCTAGTGGGAGGCCTCCCTACGCTGCGTCTTCCGGTTCGTGGTCTCCACTCCAGAACCTTTCTTCCCCATCGGTTATCGGTTCTTCGAGCGATGTGGCCTGCCCATTGCCACTTCAACTTGCAAATTGTAACAGCTATGTCGGTGACTCTGGTTCTTTGGCGAATATCCACGTTTCGGATTTTATCGCGCAAAGAAACTCCGAGCATAGCTCTCTCCATTGCCCGCTGAGTGACTGAGTTTTTCCAAAAGGCCAACAGTTAAGGACCACGTCTCAGTACCATATGTCATCACTGGCAACACACACTGGTCAAAAACCCTCGTCTTGAGGCACTGTGGTATCTTGGACGAGAAGATGTCACGCAATTTCCCGAACGCTGCCCATCCGAGTTGGATTCTTCGGGCGACCTCTTTGCCTTAGTTGGACTTACCTAACTGAACAATCTGTCCATGATAGGTGTAATGGTCAAGATAGGTGTAATGGTCAACAACTTCGAGAGTATCGTTCCCAACGACTACCAGCACGGGATTTTATGCAATTCCTAAATATAACTAGGAACTTTATAAAAATTAGGAAGTGCCTCGGTTAGATCCGACACGGAGCACCCCGATGCCACCTAGTTTTGTGGACTGTGTGGTAGAGTGTACCTATATAAAAACAGCTTCTGGCGGGAGCCCACCCGGAGTCCGACTGAGTTGGTTAGGTTCTAAATGAGTGACAGATCTGACACTGATCTGATCTATCCTACAGTATATCGTACTCCTAGAGTATATCCCGAATTTAACACATTTCCAATTGATGACTAGGAAATGTAAAGAGATCCTATAAAATATACCCAATATAATTAATCCAATTTCACATTCACTTTGAATTAATTTCTATTCATTTAATTTATTCACACATTTCCTATTGATTTTAGGCATTGTATTAATTTTCTAGGAATTCTGTATAATGACGGATTACATACATTTCCGATAACATATACATGATCTAAGTTTCTATCTAAAACGTAAAAAAATATTCAATTAAAGTGCATGTTTAATATACGTCTTCTAACAACACAGCTGTTTTACGTAGATTCGTCAGCAATTTCAACAATACCCCAATATCTCATCTGTCAAGTGCGCGTCGTGACATGGTAATGGGCAGGTTCCGTAGATTTAAAAAAAAAAATAACCATCAACATAGCTCGAGATATTAGCGTGCAAAAATATATCGTAAATTGTTTGTTTGATGTTATTAACGGGCGGTTATCCGAGTCGCGTAGGCAACAAAACGCTCCCTCAGCCCCCACCAAGTTATAGCGACGCCATGCTAGAGTCAGGACGCCCGCGGGGAGTGCAACGACAAAAACCAGCATAAGTCTGACCTCGATGATGCCTGGCGCGGCACTGAACGCGGCGCGCCGAAATTAACGCGTCCTTTTTACGCTTTTAATTTCACTAAAAAACGACACTATTCACGTTCAAAAATGTATCCAAATAAAAGAATGTTGAATAAAATTGCCTTTCAGTACATGCAATTTCCAGGTTGTTACGAGCTTTCATTAGAGCATAAAATGAAAAAAATAAACTAAGTCGACTTTGTGTCAGTTTTTTTTTGATCGAGGAAAGTTTAATCTATCGTGTTTTGAACCAAGTCATAAACTCTAACACAGTATCTATCACTATCTGTGACATGTATTTTTTTCCAGCTCAAATATTGTAATTTTACTGAATAAAATTGATTTAAAACTGTCAAATTTGGTATAAGAGGCTCTGTTGCGCTATTCGTATAGGAATATCCGTTTATGTGTCAGAATCGATTTTTTCCCAGTTTTATTTAAAAATACGTCCAGGATGAAATCTTGGCCGACACAAAACAATACTCAAAAAGACCTTTAAAAAAGACCTTTTAGAAAAGGTTCAAAAAGACCTTTTAGAAAAGGTTTTGAATCGAATATTTCTGAAATGTGGCATTTTGAAAAGCTGACTCATCCACGATATCTCATTCGATGATTCGATTAAAAAAAACATCCCCGCTATCCATGTAGCTAATACAAAAGATTATTTTCCCCCCACAATATTTCAACATTTTACATGGTATCGGGTATAAATAAATAACTCGCACTCATAGCTCCCCACTAGGATACCCTGTGTCCTACCGTACCGTACCTTAGAACATAATTATACAAAGACACGGACAACTAATTATTATCTACTAATATAATAATAATACTAATATAATAATAATACTAATATAATACTATTAATTATTATCTACTAGCTGTGCTCCGCGGTCTCACCTAATAAACATCATTCTGTATTATGCGTTGATATCGCAAAATACTAGAACCGGTTGCAAGCGACCAAGCGTGCATTGCGGGCGAATTAGAGCGATTTGTTCGTAACTTCACGTTGCATATTTTTTGTAGAATGAGGTAGGTAACTTAACACAGATATAACTAGATATTTTTTTGCAAAAAAAAAAAACTAGATATTTTTAATATTACCAAGATGCTTGCTTGCGAAATTATAAATATAAGTACTTACTTACTTACTTGTAAAGTTGTAGTTTAAATTGTAAAAGTGACATTTTTAAGTTTTAGCTATCAATTGCTTTAATTTATGTCAGTGCGTGTAGTGAAGTTAAGTATCGCCACAAACATCCTAGTTTTTTTACACTTATTACCCGAACTATTATGTATATTTAAGAGATACTTTCCAGAACCGCAAATTTTTTCAGGTTAAAAAGTTTGTCACTCTCCCATTTTCCAACTATCTGTATGTAAAAACTTACGTCGTTCTGTTGATCTGTTGCTGCGTGAAAGAAGAACAAACAAATAGAATCTTTCTCATTTATAGGTAATATTAGTTTGATACGTGTACTAAATTTCAGCACTAAGTCTTTATAGCATTTGAATAAAAGAACCGTGACATACAGACGGATATGGGTTTTTACTAATTGAAATTATACTCACCCGATGTCAAGCGATGATGTGGTCTATGATTGAGCACGCTTACATAGAAGAAACGGAATCACTCGTGACTTGAAGACACCCAGGTTGTTGCGATGGTTGTTGCGAGGAACGCAGAGAAAAATATGACTTCTTTGTTTTTCTACGGAACCCTAAAAAATGTTCTACTTGTGTCAATATTTTAAGGCAAAGGTAGCGTTACAATAAGGGTCTGTGTAAACGAAGAGACAACGGTAGACGTTCAACTCTTTACACAATTAAATAATTAAAGAGGCGAGGTAATCTAGACTCTTGTGTCAGCGGGCCGCGTCCCGGCGCTCGGGCCCGCCGGCGGCTGACAATGTTGATCTTACTGCGAGATGTCTGATTAAACCTCGCTCCAGAACGCGACTTCGTGTTTTCATTCCGCGCTCATAATTGAATCATAATATCGTACGCGGATGTGGTTATTAATCCAAACCCAAATGTGTGTTTTTAATGTCAGAGGAGCAGATTACTTAGTGAAAGTTAGTAATTATTGCTACGAGTGCCGAATTACTGAGAAGGGCACGTTAATTATACCTGAAGCTAATATTAGGGTATTTTGTTTTTGTGTAACTCTTAACGTGGGCTCGAATTTGCGCTGTAACAGCGCAATTCGGAAAATCACGCGAACGTTAACCTTAAAGCGCCGAGATACGATTTGCGGTCGAGCTACTTTTTATCATCACCTAAACAGAATCGCTTAAAACAGGTGGCCGTAAAGCCGGACGGATTGAAACGTATTTACATTTGTCCAATAAAATCTCTCTGGATCCATTTTTTTTTCGGGTTTAGGTAAGGTTAATCTATGTTGCTCTCGATGCAAAAAAGCACATTGGTCCGTTGCTCTGTCGCTGCATGAAAGAGGAACAAACAAACAGTGAATTATGGATAAATATTGTCAGATGAGAGTAGGTGGGTATAGGGTACCAAAGTTTTCGAAAACTGTTCGTCGTTGTTTCTTCGGTACTTGCTCTATTTTGTTTATGTAACACGGGAATTACTCATGTAATGATTAAGTCGTTTATTCTGACCATAGTTCTATGGTTAGGAAGAAAATTCCCTGAATTAGAAACCATCGTTTTGTTATCCGAAATGCACATGAAACGGCAGCTTTTACTGCTACACCATATAGCTGCAGCTATATACGTGTACTTACTGTAGTGAACTCGCGCAACTCGACCGCCTGTGTCGCGTCGCGTGACATCCACAGATAACGAAGCTGAGAGGTACACATCGCACACAGACAGTGAACAAGAAAAAGTGGGCGTGTCGCTCCGCCCAGCCCCCACAGTTTGTCATCCTGCATCCTCCCCCAAGAATCATCTCCTAATAGGAAGCTATAATAAAACAGATACACTCGCAATGTGTTACTAAGTAATAAAGCGGCGCCATTTTGTCTCGCTTCCTGGTCCAATAAAGCCTTTATGAGCCGAGCTCGGAGGCACCGAAACTCTGATCAAAGAGCTGTCCTCTCACATTTCACGCTCGTTGCATTTATATCATTGTCAAACGAAACGTTTATAACACAATCTCTCAATTCTTTTGATTTTATGCTAGCATATTTTCGTATAATGAAACAATATTGTTACAAATAAAATGTTCTTTAGTTTTCTGGAAATATCCAAGTATCTTTGTAAGTTTTGGGTTTGGCTGGAGGACTTCCTTTAACACAGCCAACACTGTATGTACACAGTCTGTGCTGTCTGTGCTGTGTTTTTTTACACTGTCATGAAAATAATACTACACATGAATCTAGCCCAAAAAAAGGAATCTGAGTTTACCTATAAGTATTAAGAATACACATTAGAAATATTAACAAACTAATGTAAATCCTCTGTCCTTAAAACAATGTCTAATTTAGCTTGCAACAAATGTGGACTAAATTCACAGATTACCTTAAAAGTTAGTATGGTTTAGCTTAGTTTTGGTTCGGATATATAGAGCGCTGACACGATCCATAATTTATGCCTCACTAACATATTTACTGAAATGTAAAAAAAACTGTAAACTGTTAAAACTATAACTAATGCCACAATAATAATAATATTTATTGGTAGCAATATTATTACTATGTTCACAATATCATGAGATAATAAAATAATGTTTCAATTAACATATTTGAATAACTGTATTCATTGAAAGAATATCAAGAATAATTTACAATCTGGGTATCTTCAAGCCGCAAGTGAATCAGTTTCTTAGGCAAGCGTGCTCCATCGTAGACAGTTTCATACAACAGGCAAAGGGGAGTCAAACGCAAGCCTATTATACATTAAATAAAACTATATTAAATATAGCTTATTATAATTATATCTATAATCTGAACCCAAATCTACCACCGGACTGTGTTTATGCAGTAAAAATGTATCAATAAAGCTATTATTTTAATCGAAGCAATACCCCGCCGCGGCTGCGGTCACGTAGCCGAGTGAAGTATCACTCTATTATTTATAGACTCGTTCGATACGCAATACAAATTATTGTTTTCAAAGTATAACGTTTAGGGGAGCGCGTTGTGTTTGCAGAACGACCCTCCGGGAGTCCCTTCTCGTCCGCGAGAGACCGCTACAGGGTTCCAGACCCTATCACTAATGAAATAAGACACAAAGTCACGAGAAAATCGAGATATGAAGTGCTTTTACGATTTTTGCTATAGTTGTACTATTAAGAAATCTTTTGACAATTGAATTTGGATTCGTTCGAAGCGTTGTTCGCAGATACGTCTTTCTGTGAATGTGGCGAGAATAGGGCATGGGTGTTTGGATGCGGTAATTGATACGAAGTGACAGATACGAGGGGATTCCTTCCCAGCCTCGGGCGCGGAGAGGAGTAATGTTTTGACATCAAGCGAAAAGAGATGGGTGTGATTTGAAGTGCCCTTTGTGGAATTATACTCGCGGACGGCGTCTTTAATATTGACTAATGCATTTCACAGCTAATGGGGAAATGGAGTACGACAGGTGCAAGGGATTTGACGAGGCTTAACTTTACAAAAATAAAACTCAATTCAATATTCGCAGTTCTGTTTTACACTTTTAAGCAATCTCAGTGCTAAAAGCATTTATCAATTTGCTAGTTAACCACAATTCTTTGTACATATTTAAACTTTGAATAAAGATCATTATTTGCATAATCTCTCTCTTTCTGACTATGAATCCCACATGGTGGTGGAGTCAGCCTTCCTTACTTTTTTCCTCCACGTCGCTATATTCTCGACATGTCTTCGGAAACACTCTCTCATTTCCTCTAGCACAACGTCTTTCCACCTTGTCTTGGGTCTGCCTCTGGTCCTCTGATCTTTGACCAGGGATGGAAAGTTGTATTGCTATGTTCCCAACGTAGTCACGCGGTCATACTATACGTAACTATACCATCACACCTACTGTACCTACTCTCCTGCATCTTGTCGGAGATGTCGTGTTCGCCCAGGCGTCTTACTCGTTCCGGATTTTGTCATTATTACATCTAAACGAAAAAGTTACTTAAATTATATAGTAGGTATAACCCGACTGCATTGTATAAATAGTAGGTAAGTAATTGAAAAGTAACAGCGGCGTACCTGCGTATAATCTACTACTCGTAGTAGATATAGAACTCTTTCAAATAATCTTTATCTCGTAAACAACTGAGTATTTCATAGTAGTGCTATATATTTTTGAAATCTGCTAAATGAGCTCTACTGCTCTATATAATGATGATATTGACCTATTTAGCAAAGTTTACTTACTATTTGTCCCTTAATTTTTTTTGCGGTCGCCATCCTCAGGTCTTGTATGTACCCTATATCACTCCCACTATAAAAAAAAAAATCATATGACACCTCACATGTCGAAATCCATTACGCCGTTTAGGCTGTAAAACCCATTATACATAGATACCTATATAGCATACCCACACTCGAAAAACATAACTCTCCTTCTTCAGAGTCGAGTAAAAAAGGATTAATTTTCATTTTAAAAGAACTATTTAATGATTCTTCTCATATAGTTTTATATGACGTGCAATTAAGGTTCATATTCTATCTACACTTTACATGTCATAGTATTATGTGTGATAACATCACCTACACCCAATGACCATCCCTGAACTTAGAGGGATCTATCGACACCCGATTTATCAAAATCAGTTGAGCCTTTTAAGCTGTTAGGTGGGAATCTACACATACTTAGGTACATAAATACACGTTAAACACAAAACCCTCTTTTTTGCTTAGTTTTGACGGATAAAAAGTTTTCGTTACACAGTTTGGCTACGGTTACATCATAATAAAATACCCAAAACGATTACATAACAAAAACGTTAGCTAATAAAATTCATGTTAGATTAAAGTTCAATATTTACTTTAGTAAAAAGTCAATCCTTAAATTAATTCTCCTACGAGCCATTAACTTTCTGGATGGACTAAAATTACTTAAAACAGCTGGAATAAAACACGAGAGATAGAGGTTAATTTGAAATAATAACGCTTAGTTCCAACAATAGGCCTCGGCTAGGTAGGTATGCAAATTAAATCGACATTAAAGTATCAAGGGCGGATCAGGCGGTCCATTAATAAATCAATTCGCTAAAACCGTAATTGTAATCTCAAACAAGCTCGCCCCCTCGGTGTGTTTGTTCTAACAACATTATTACAATAAGTTCGCCTCCACCGCACCGCCGGCGCGCCACTCGCGCGCCAGCCGCGCACTTCTCACGATATCAACGATTTTCTGTTACGGCACAGAATAAATAACAGTACTGCAAGGTAACATCTACTGAACTGATTATTTTTTATTGTCTTATAAACAAGTAAACATTGTTTTTAGAGCTCCGTACCTAAAGGGTAAAAATAGGACCCTATTACTAAGCCTACGATGTCTATCTGTCTGTCTAGCTGTCCGTCCGTATGCCCTACCTTGAACCTACTTTGGCCAGTTGAAATTTTCACATAAAATGTAATGTTGCGGCGAATTAAAAAAAAAGGTCCAAAAATTCAAAACAAAGGGGAGTCCCAATACATCAAACGTATTTTTGTATTAGCTCTAATGTAAAAACGGTAATATTAACAAGCGTCAAACTTAACGTGATTATATTACATACTCTAAAATATAACAACAAATAATAAATAATGACCAAGTGTGAGTCGGTGACTAGTTTCTTTTCATTACCAAAACAAGTTATAACTGGTAATTTTGTGGTGGTACGGAACCATCAGTGTGCGAGCCCGACTCGCACTTGGCTGGTTTTTATTTTTGAAACCCCCTATAAGAGAGCTGATAATATTCAAACTGCTGAACAGATTTTCTTGAATCTTAAGTAAGAACACTCACGATCTATAGTCACCTTTGAAACAATTTTTTTATTCAATTTAAAATATTCTTTGTAGTGTCAATACATATTTTGGTCATATATAAAATTTAAAAAAATACCCAAAATTAAATAACAAGATTATTTTAAAAATTTTGACCATAAAATAATTGAACTAAAGTCCAACTATAAATATAGCCAATTCCAGCTATAAATATAGTTAATCTAGAAATATATAAACATATTTTTTTATCAGATAAATTTTATCGAATCTATATAGACAGCTCTGGTCCTCACACAATGAACGTTAAAATATTTAGTAAATTTCCAAATGAATTAAACGTTTATTAGTATATTAGTAGTTAGGTTTTAATTTATTATAGTTTTTTCCCCTTGTAAGCTTACTATAACTATATAAAAAAGAACTTGAAAAAACCGCCTTCAAAAAACCACAAAACACAAACATTCTAAGTTAATATGCCTCTACAAAGAACAAAATAATATTTTTACACAGATTTTGAAGTACAGATACGCACATTAAACTAATAACACCCTCTGTTTGCGTCGGGGGTTAAAAATAATTGGCGGTACTTGAAAATAATTTCATAACATTTCTATAGACCTCCGTTACCTAGTGTACCTGTGACCACGGACACAGCAGTGTTCAACGCCAGGAATTAAAGTAATGTAAAATACATATGATACAATTTCAACTAACTCTGTATCAATAAGTACTGCGGAGCATAGCATAGTTCCAACTGCGGACCATTCAACTAATTATAGGTATTAAGAAACAGGAAGGTACGTGTATTTACCCTAAAGCCGTGTATGAAGTTGTAATCCTGTCCCGGGGTGTAGGGAGTACCAGTAATTAATAGATAACAGGCGGCAGGCGTCGAGGCGTGCCTCGTAGCCGGCGGCGCAGGCCCCGCCTCGCCTGCCTGTCTTCCCACACGTAGCGGCGCGTAGCGCTCCCGTAGCGCCGCGTAGCACGCTACGCCACACACGTTCATTAGTCGTCAGCTTTCATAATTAGCTTCTGAACGTTTTTAGGGTTCAGTACCCAAAGGGTGTAAACGGGACCTACGCTTTGTCTGTCAGTCCGTCCTACCTTTGAACGGCTGTATCTTTAGAAACGTAATAGTTAGGCGGTTGAAATTCTTACAGAATAATGTGATGTTATGGCGGATTAACTAATAAGTAATAATAAAGTCAAAAAGTGTTAACTAAACTTAAACTTTTTTTAAATATATTTTTGTTTTTGTTCTATAGTGTTAAAACAGCATTATGTAGAAGCGTCAAACTTGACATGATTATAGTACACACTCTAAAGTAAAATAATAACGAACAATAAACCCCGGCCAAATGCAAGTCCAAGCCAGCTAAAAATCCGGAACAGAATGGAAAAATATATTTTTTTTTATCACTCAGTGACTCGCACTTGGCCGGTGTTTATCAAATAATTATGAAAACTGTTCAGGTAGTCCTCTGAACATCTCAGAGATTTCCTGAACTCAATAATTATTTATTTTCGTAAACATTGCTGTCGTCTAGCCAATTATAAAACCGATTTATGTGTGAACTGCTAGTCTGTGGAATGCGCTGCCTGAATGGGTGTTCCTCGATAGTTACAATCTGAGTGTCTTCAAATCACGAATGAATCAGTTTCTTGTAGTCAAGCGTGCTCCATCGTAGACCGCATCATCTCTTACCATCAGGCGAGATGGCGGTCAAACGCAAGCCTACTATTAATAATAAAAATATGAAAAAAAGATTTAAACAGTGACAGAGAGATAACTATAACAAACACTGCTTCAGGCTATTTAAATCGATTTAACGGTACAAAATGGGATTGCATGATACGGAATAATTTAGCGTTTGAACAGTATGTTCATAATTATGAATTAATGCGGAAGCTTATTATGAAATTCTGAGTGGTGCTCAAAACGAGACCTGCAATATGCACGGAACAGTGCACTTGTATATACCTACGTATTGTACTTGCTACAATAGAATTTGGGAATTCTCCGTGTTCCCGCGTCGTATTAAAACAATGGGTTCCGTCAGCAGGCATAATGCTCTCTGTATTCTGTATTATGCAACCCACCGAGCAGCCTATGAGCTTTGGGGACCTCAATCAGGATGTATAAATAACTTACAGTCCTATTCAGAAAAACACTGTTTTAAACTATCACGGTTGTTCACTAAAGTTATATGATTAGTTACCGTGGTACCCGTGGTCTTCCCGTGAACATGGTGCATCTAACTGTGCCGAAATATCGGGAGCTCATACCACAACCTTAACACGGTAAATATCTCGTAAATAATCCTATAACTATTTAGAAAAGTCTAAAATTCCTGTTATAAGTAAAAATCTATGTGTTTTAGATAGATAATAGTATATTATGCAATTCGTGAATAAAAGACGGATCGAGGCGAGGGCCATGGAAGAATCATTCTAACGACTAAATCACGACCGTAAGGAGTGATTCATGATGAATGAATCACGAGCGTAGCAAGTGATTAAAGTGTTAGAATCCTGAGCGAAACGCGAGTGATTCATGGCTCTCGATATAAATCCATTTTATTCAAGAGTTGCACACTATACTTTATACTATGCTATGACTACGATATATTATACGATTATACGAGTAGTTTGTATCGAGTATTTTTTGCGCTAGGAGGTTGTATAGCATTGGGATGGAGGTAGAATATATTGGTTATATGATTATTTACGGGATATTTACCGTGGTAAGGTTATGGAATGAGCTCCCGATATTTCGGCGCAGTTACATGCACCATGTTACGGGGGGAGCTTTTTGCTTTGCTTTTTATTCACTGTTTTCAGTGAATATAATAAGCTTTGTATAAGGGGAAACTGAAATTCCGATAAGATTTATTCATATTCAAATTAAAATTCATTTATTTCAGGCTTTAACACCCATAATAACAGAAAAATTACACAAAATTTTAAGTTATAACAAATAAAATATAAAAAAATGTCACAGCAATAATTTTAATGTCAAATAAAATAAAACAAAAATACATAAACACACACAATTATACATCATACATAACCCTCGTAGGCTAGTTTTGAAAGAAAGTTCCAATGTTAGGATAAAGGTGTTCATATTATTATTTAACTAAATCAATTATCAGTACTCAAGAATTTTATTTTTTGCCCCACCCGTTTTAAAACCTGGCTAGGTACGGCCATGATAGTCGCATCTGGTCACAGTTCGGGGGGAACAACTAGTTAGCTTATAAATCAAAGGTGATAATGTACTTTTGATATCAATTCCATATCTTTATTGATTGAAGTGTTTCGCACATTGTCATATCATAATCATTCACTCCCATTTCTTGCATCAATACAAACGAGTTAAACCAAACAATCAGCGGCGGACAAAAGAGCGTTCGGCTAATCTTATTGCAGGGTAGGAATGACAAAGGAGGAACGATCGGGTGCGAAGTGCGGGAGAGCCGCCCAGGAGTCTGGCGGTGGCAGCGGACATATTTGCCGCTCGAGTGGCCGCAAATGGCGAGCGGAGGCGCGGGCGGCCCACAATCCCTGCCATATATAAACCTCGCCTAATATTGTTCAGCGGTGAACGCCGCCGAAAGTTAATGGGACTTTTGTCAGCCGAGCCACTCTTGTAATGCAATTAACTCCCACAATGGCCGTATCGTTAACGATTTAATTTGAAAGCCCTCTGAAGTTTTTAGGGCGCCGCGTGTAAATAAGACGAGATTACTAAGTTTGTTGTCGATGCTCATTGACTTTCTAAGAACGTTACGGAAGTGAATGAAGTTTTATTGGCTTTGTTAGTGGTAGCAGAAATTAAAATGCTAGGTGTAGGTAGGTACCTGTGGTAAAGAGTCCGTTCCTCAGCCAGAGATTCTATTCTATTTTTTTCGAAAAATTAAAGTAAAAAATAAAATAAAATAGCCGTCATGGGTTTCTGGGCTGCTGTGTAATAACGGCATAAGAGAGTGTAATAATGTTTGCCGTTACGGAATACGAGTTGGTTTTAATGCCAAGGCGCGCCAATAGATGTTTCACATCAAAAGGAACAATTGGGCATTATCTTTAGAATAATATTGCAAATGGTTTAAAGCAATTTTCATGTTGTTATTTTTTTAGATGGCTGAGGAGATTGAAAATACTCGCAATAATAGTTTTTATACGATCTCCGCAAACATAAATCACAGTAATATGAAAATGTCTCCAAATCATAAATGAGTTGTTTGCAATGCTATAATTATCAATTTAAAAAGATCCACTTTAAAATTTCTAAAATACACAATTTCGTTTACTTGGATGATAATATTAGGACATCCTAGTAAACACAATTTCCAGTTATTTTGATTTAAAAACCAAACTACTGAACCGATTTTGTTGAAATTTCTATGAGACCAATCGGAAAATATACCCTTTCAAATGAAAAAACAGATTTCCAAATCAGTTTATCCGTACTTAAATGACGGAGTTTTGATGTACAGACTATAGTCACTGAACCAGTTAAAGTAATTCACGTTGCCTGTTTTATCGACTCGAGATACAGCAATAATTATGTAGTTTAGTTCTTCGACCAAAATAAAATGAATGGACGGGCCCAAAAGAAACGCATTTTAGAAGATTACAAAATGAGCGCCGGCGCTCACTTCGTTTCAGTCAGTCTCTAGCTGTAGGAAGTGCAACACGAGACTATTGTTACATGATAACGAAACATCTGACAAAATTATGCCTTCGTGTGATTTCCCGAAGTGTAAATACACAACAAAAAACTGCTATCTATTTTTTGTAACTAATGTACTGTACACATATGGTTATAATTAGGCGTTGAAGTATATGTCCGCCGGTTTGACTCGTTTTTAATGAGCAAGTTCAATGGTTATGGCTCGTCCATTCACTTTATTTAGGTCGAAGGTTTAGTTGCTATAATTATTTTCCTCTTCTCCGGCCGTTTCTCCTACCCCACCTGATGATGTTTTTTTCTTTTTTATTTAAATTTCGCTTGCATGTTTAGTTTACTATGAAACATTAATCCAAATATCATGCGAAACGAACATGCATAAATAGGAGATTATGGATAGTGAGATCGAAGGAGCCGCCAGTGTTTTGACGGCGAGGCGCTACAATGGCGACCACCCGCAGTATCGGCCGAGCCACTCGACTGGAACAACCCACCTCTACCGGGAAATATCAATGGACTACTCACTCACACAATAATACCTACCCGCTACATTTAATGTATTATTTATTCCTCTCTCGGTAGCCCATCAATTGTTACAAAATTGGGTCGTCTCAATTGTCCGCGAATAACACCATGTTATAATATTGAAACATGCAGAAATTGATTTCTAACAGCGACCATTCGGCTCCCGAATTTGATGTTTTTGAACCCATTGAAGCGAAATTTCACACCTGAAATGGACCTTTGTATGTCATATTGTTTTTTTTTCGTCGTATAAGTTTTGTATACAATCGTTTGCATGCTCCATTCATTTTGGTTTAAGGCTGCGTATAAGGCAAGAAAAATTTCTGATTTCACCCGCGCGTCTCGCATCACCCGCATTAGTGTGAAACACAACCACGGCAGCGCGGCAGTCGCGCGCAGCTAAAGTGTACACAACTCGCGCACTCGACCTTGTAAAGCGGCAAGGAGCAATAACACACAGGATAAGCATAGTGTTGGTGCACTTGGTGTTTTGGCGATTAGCTGAGTTCGGTCGCGGCGCGCAAAACCGTAAATTGTTTATTTCACTTTTCTAAATTGTATTTGTTATTTATTTTTAGGTTTTCTACAATATAAAAATAATAAAGTATATAAATTAAATTGATATAACCTAAATAAATTCTCTAATTAAAATATTACGCTGGAGACAGTTTCAGAAAGCTAAACATTAAACTAAACTAAACTTAACTAAACTAAACTAAACTGAACTATGCTATGCTATGCTATGCTTTGCTAGGTTGAACTTGCCGGGATAAGACCAAAAAACCCAAAAACCTCGTGGCACGGGGTACCCGATCCCGGGTCATATCTCCTAAACCAGACCTTTAACCCAAAAAAAATTACAAAAAAATATTTAGATTGTTACTTTTGAAATCAGTAAGAAATACATTTAAATAGAAATAAAGAAGGGTGAAAACCACCCCCTACCACGCCCAGGTAGTGGATGGCTCGAGGTAGTAAAGCTCATTTTAAATTTTAGTAATTTTTTTGCAGATTTTTTAAGGCTGTGGTTTAGGAAATATAACTAGTTCTAGTTTTTAGTTTATATTATAGTCTAAGTTAGGTCTTAAGATTTTGACGACCTGAAATACCCGGCTCCTCAAACATTTTGTCCCAGGTCAATCCAGGCAAGAATAGTTAGCTTCACTGGCTATCCAACGATGGGTCATTTAGTATTTTAAGACTCGTAGGTACATAGTAACTTGAGTTACTAAGTAGCGAGGCGGACCCTAAATACCCGATTTTTTGAAGGTCCATAACTTTGGACACAAAGGTCCAATCAAAAATCTGACGTCACAGGCATCATTTTTTCTGGCAGACGAAGACGTTAAACTCAAAAACTCGGCTTTAGGACCTAACCCTAAAGACCCCAAATTGGGTTTGAAATTACGTAACCGGAATTTCATGTTAAAAATAACAAAATTTTTCAACACAAAAAATTCAGTGGTGAAATAGACTATAAATATTTTTTTTGGCTTTCTACTCTCACAATTTCAGGAAATAAATAATATAAAAAAAAAATTGTGTTTATTTAGTTGGTAGGCATAAATAATAATAAAATAGAAACACTGTAAACACACGTGTGTAGAAAATAAAAAGACGCGTCTGATAAGCCCAAATTCGGCTATTTTTGTGCAAAGGATGCCTTTCAAAATATTAAAGCGCAAAAATCCGGAAAATTTTCGTAATTTTTTTCAAAAAACATCGATTATCTCAGAAACAGTACGTATGAGGTCATTTTTGTAAAAAAAATTGGAAATCGGATGTCAATCCGGACTTTAGTTTATAACATTTCCTGAAACTTTCCCCCCCCCACCTCCCAATTTTTTCAAAATTTCGGTGCGTCGGAGACATATTCTGACCGGATTTTGTGTAAAGATCAAGACTTGGTCTTCTTACCCGGACCCCCCCTCACCAAAATCCCACACACTACCCCAAAATTTTAAAAATTGTAGAAAACTTTACCGGATCGTTCCACATGCCATCAGTAGCCCACGGACATACCCCCGCCCGCCTCCAAACAACTTTCGTAAATGCATGCTATGCTATTCTATGCTATGCTATGCTAAGCTATGCTAAGCCATGCTATCCCATGTTATGCCATGTTATGCCATGCTATGCCATGCTGTGCCATGCTGTGCTATGCTATGCTATACTATGCTATACTGTACTGTACTGTACTGTACTGTACTGTACTGTACTGTACTTTACTGTATTTTACTGTACTTTACTGTACTGTACCGTACCGTACCGTACCGTACCGTACCGTACCGTACCGTACCGTACCGTACCGTACCGTACCGTACCGTACCGTACCGTACCGTACCGTACCGTACCGTACCGTACCGTACCGTACCGTACCGTACCGTACCGTACCGTACCGTACCGTACCGTACCGTACCGTACCGTACCGTACCGTACCGTACCGTACCGTACCATACCATACCATACTATACCATACCATACCATACCATACCATACCATACCATACCATACCATACCATACCATACCATACCATACTATACTATACTATACTATACTATACTATACTATACTATACATTGCTATACTATACTATACTTTGCTATGCTAAGCTATGCTATGCTATGCTATGCTATGCTATGCTAAGCTATGCTATGCTATGCTATGCTATGCTATGCTATGCTATGCTATGCTATGCTATGCTATGCTATGCTATGCTATGCTATGCTATGCTTTGCTATGCTATGCTATGCTATGCTATGCTATGCTATGCTATGCTATGCTATACTATACTTTGCTATACTAAGCTATGCTATGCTATGCTATGCTATGCTATGCTATGCTATGCTATGCTATGCTATGCTATGCTATGCTATGCTATGCTATGCTATGCTATGCTATGCTATGCTATGCTATGCTATGCTATGCTATGCTATGCTATGCCATGCTATGCTATGCTATACTATACTATACTAAAATAAAATAAACGAAACACGCGAAAGCCCGTTGGTCTAGTTGGTAGTGAACCTACCTTCTGAGCTTGGAGGCGTGGGTTCGATTCCCACCTAGGACAAACAGTTAGGTGATGAACGTTTGTGTTTGTCCTATACCTGGTTGTTAATAACTATAATCTATTTAAGTATGTATGAATTATTTAATTAAATTTAATTTATGAAATTATTAATTAAAAAAAAAAAAACATTTTTGTTAATTATTATTGTATTTTTTTATTCAACAAAAATTATATTTTACTTAATAATTTTGATTTTTAGTAGTCTTTCTGACTATCTCTCTCTCTATCTCTCTCTCAGCTTTCTCCGTCTGTCTCTCTCTCTCTTTCTCTCTCCACACGAAACACTTAGACTCTTATAACTATATTACCGAGCGTACATAATAATAGATGCTTTAGGTAGGGCCTAGTCGTATCCATAATTATTAATACCTGTAATTTTTTCATAGTAGCTTTACCTAGTCTGTGCTCTAGGTCATTGGCAACACTTGGTTGCCGCATCAAATGGTCGCGTTCGAGCCATAGATTTTTTATGTTATCCATTGTTTGATAATACAGTAGGTGTTGATATAATCGCACTCGGAAGATAAATCTAGGCGAATAGCAAGCGCGTGCGTCCTTCCCCGTTGGAGCATAGTGCGGTACTGAGGTTGAACGGAGCGTGTTTCGCCATTTAGATACAAAGCGCAACAGAATAAGGTTGAATATCGGACTTGCCGTTTGACCGAATAGTTGCTTAGAACTAAAGGACGTAAGTCTCAAATCGAATATAATTTATTATGAGAGTACTAATTAATCTAGGTAAATTTTGTCTTAGCACTGGAAAACAAACTATATTTTCCTTCGATGAGTATTTATTTTAGATATGTGACTGAAGTTCTATCCAAGAAAAAATCAAAAAAATCAGCAAAAAGGCACCATTTTGAAAACAATAACGTATCGAGTAAATATCTTGCTATTATGTTTCTGTCTTAGTGCCGGAAAGAAAATGATTTGAAAAATCACATATATCAATTATTACGTTGATAGGATATTTGGTTTAGTTAGAATATCATGGCAAATTAGCATAAAATTTCGGAGGCCCCCTCTTAATGCAGTGAAAATAAACTTTTAATATTTTAGTTTTACTTCTTATGCTCATAAAGTTCTTGTATATGTCCGGACTCCGGCGTAAACGGACCAAAACTGATTTTTGAACTAGTGCATAAAAGTTTACTTTTATACACTATGGTGCATACAAACATGTTTACTATTTGAAATTGTTCAAAGAAGCTCCGTTTGTGATTTATTACATGTAGGAAGTTTGCCCGGGTCTTTACTCTTTAATAATATCCGTAGATGACGGTATTATTATAGATCCAGACATAACTTATGTCCAATAAAAATATAGATAGCATTGTTCAAATGTGTCCTATATTGTGTACAGGGTGACTGGTAATCATTTAGTATCTTCAATACGTCAAAACAAACAACTTATGTTCTATGACTTTTAGAAATTCGCGGGAAAAAATCAGCTGTTTCATATATTTTGTGAATATTTGTTTTGTATGGAATTGCTGATTTTTTTACGCGAATTTGCAAAAAACTTTCCTCTTGTGGTACGGAAACCTAAAAAGTATATATTTCAGTAACACAAATCCTATTTGTTTGCACCTCATCAAGTAGCACGCCACACGATGTTTTCTTAGCATATTGGCTGAAACTAAGCGTTGTCCGCAGGTGTGGTTCAAGAACCGTCGAGCGAAGTGGCGCAAGCAGAAGCGCGAGGAACAGGAGCGGCTTCGGAAGCTGCAGGAGGAGCGGGCGTGCGGGCGCGCGCCTCTGCTGGCGCGGCCGCCGCCCTCTCCGGCGTCGCCGCCCGTTCCGCTGCACCCTGCGCCACGCCTCTACACCGACGACTCCGACTCCGACCTAGAAGTCGCTTGAAACAACCACACTCTCACCAGAAGCCTCCATGACACGTCATCCGGCCGCCGGAATCTCTCTTCTGAGACCGCGCTATGCTGCCCTTTAATAGTATAATTGATCACCACATTACGAACGTAAGAAAATCTTTCTGCGGGTGATTATATGGCGACATCTAATTTTGGTTCACAAAGGATATGAGCCATGTGAGAGTACGTCGTTCTGTGAGTATTTCCGCGGGCTATACGGTGAAGTGTAAATTTTTTGCTGGTGATAGAGCTGAATGCCAAGTCGCGAAGCATATTTGAAATAAATATAACTAAGACTTGGATTGCCATATACTTGTTGCCATATCCCGTGCAATTTCAAGCCGGATATTACTGTCTAAGAAACTGTAGTTGTGGGAGGAAAATACTACGAATAAAATAGTGGTATTTAAAGAGTTCCGAACTGTTTTGAGGTACATTCGGAACTGTATGAAATGAATAGAAACACTGAGTTCAAGAAATCAAGAACTTTTAAGATCGGAACCTAAGATGAATTTAGCTAGTTATATTGTTCAAAATAAATTGAAAATAAGGCCTGGAAAATCTCCTTAAAGAGCGTTGTGCACAAACTGTAAAGTGAAACTAATTGGATATGAAAAAGTGAGTGAATTCGTGAAGAACGGTTTTGATATTTGCATAAAGAAAGTGATCTCGCGGAGAGGGGATTTGGTATTTTGATAAAACTACAACAGGTGGTTATAGTGGTGCGGACTATGCGGTACTCGGTGATATATAAAACAACAGAGATGAACTATAAATGAACGGTTTTAGGGTATAAAATAGTTAATTTTACAAGATAAATAAATAATGTTTTTGTTTTGCTTTGTAGAGTTATTGTAAAGCCTTTATATATTTCTTATTATTTAGGTAAAAGTATACAGTATAGGTATGGAAACTTAACTTTATATGTAAGTATCTACTTTTTATGAAACATAACCTTCCTGCAAACTCCTCTTCTTGGGGTCGAAACCATGGGGCCGTGAGGATCGGTAGCCAATTTTTTTTTCAAAGATTTGTCTTCGCGTCTGATCGACGCAACTCTTGACCAAAATCCTCAATATCTTGGCCTCTACATTGCTCAAAGGGGTTAGCAATTTGGCCAGAATTTTGGGAACAGTTTCCACTGGTAACGGTTTAATAGATTGATAGTTAGGTTATAATTTGTTGTTTTTTATTTTAATTTAAATGTTACGAAGTTAAAGATGGCATCTTATTTAAGTTCCTTAATAAACAATAACAATAAGTTACTGAAATAAAAATATATTACCCTCCTTGGATTATCGACGAAAAAATGCTCACTTTTATATTCTAGGTACCGTGCCTGTTATTAACTGAAATATTGTTGAAGCTGTACCTAAATTAATCGTTTATTATCATCAAGGTTTAGTTTTTTTGTGTAAATCCCATTGAGATACAATACCTAGGTATAGAGTCACAATCTCTGAGTGAAAACTGTCAAAAATTGTTCGAGCGTCGATGCATCAATTATATTATAATTCACAATGCCACATTTACTCCGATTTAGACGTTGTCACTTGCATAGTGTTCAATGTCGCTAGGTTATGAGTCTGCTATATCATCGCAAAATGGCATGTTTTCGATCCCAATCCCAAATTCGATTGAAATTGAGTGTCAAGAGTAAGCCCACAGGCCCTACTCTAACGTCGGAACTGATAAAGCGATGCATATAGTGCTAATTCAAACATTTTCTTGCATACAGTGCTTGACTCTAAAAACACTTTCTCCTGGGCTATCCAGAAACAAATTCCGATTTAACCAAGATTATGTTGCACCTTAACTGTTTTTATTTAAGTCAGAAATTCTAGTTACACGGCTAATTTTAATATACTAAAAAATGTCTTGCAGGCCGATTTCTTACATACCTACTTTTCAACTTTTGTTTCATGACTCTTCACAAAATTAAGTTAATACTTTAAACAAAAAATAATAATGTTGTTATAAACATTGTATTTTGTATGTGCAAGAATTGGTTTCTAAGCTTATTTTTTTTTAAATTATAAATAGGTTTGCGCTTGGCCGCCAACTCGCCTGATGTTAAGCGATGATGCGGCCTACGATGGAGCACGCTTGCCTAGTAGAAACCTATTCACTCTCGACTAAGCAAACTCTCCTACTACTACTAGACTAGCTCCGCAAAGTTAATGCAATATTTTTTTCTTTTTTTGTATGGCAGAAAGACGAATTATTAAGTCATGAAATTGAAGCAGTTGGGTATCTCTATATCTTCTCTTCTCTACATAGTATAAATTAAAATCGCTTTCCGCGGCGTCTGTCTGTCTGTCTGTATAACCGCTAACTCCTCCTAAACCACGCAACGGATTTTGATGCGGCTTTCGCCATCAGTAATAATAAGATAATTTTTCACGGAAGGTTTATATATATAACTAGCCACCCGCCCCGGCTTCGCACGTAAATTACACCCGTGCGAAGCTAGAAAAGGAAATAAAACGACTTATTAAAGTCCTGAAACTAAAGTTGGTTAGCTATATGATAAAGAAATTCCCTGTTCTGTAAGAGGTTTTTGTGTATTAAAAATAGTCTTGTACAAATGAGATGGAATTCAGTAAGATTTTCAAGGCAGTAAAAGTAGATAATTTCTCCTGCCCTCAGATCAGACAAACAAGGGAGATACAGTAAGGGGGCGTGACGGGTGTGAACGCATCTGGCCTAAATGAGGCTTGATGTCTTTAGTTGGATTCTGCACCCCTGCAGACGACCTTGGCGCCCTTTTTTACATGTGAAGTATTAGTTAGTTTATTGGTGTCGCTGCAATCTATTAGTGTGCGTGAAAATATGAGTAATTGTGCCGTACTTACCTACAGTTGTTGCGTTAAGCGGTACATATGAACACGAACGATCATTTTACTAAGGCATATCTCCCTGGTTTGTGTGATCTGAGCTCCTGCCCGATATTAGAGCTGTAAAGCCTGTAAATATAAATTATAACATACATAACTTACTAAATGTTATCTTTGTAGTTGCAATAACATATGACATAATTAAATAACGAATGTATTTATATCTGCATTTAGGGAAAACATTCCAATGTACCTAATAAATTATAACTAATCTCAATTGCATTTTAATTGGAGTTCCACCAATAGGTATAGAGATCAGCCTACCATCTTTAAAAATAACCTTGATTGTTAGGTTATTTTTAGACCTCTGGCTGACCGATAAAATTTCGACTGATACGAGGGGATTTCGACCGCGGAGTCCGCGCGATGGGTTGTAGTGTGTGCAATAATATTTGGGCGTGTGTGCGTGTACCTCCGCCAAAAATTTCTCAACTACACTGCTTTTCAACAAAAAGCTGATTCTCAATTCCACTGTTCATGTCCATCTTTTTAGGTCTTCGCAGATTGTAAAACGATTTTATTTTATTTTATAAATCTCGATGTGGTCCACCAATCGGATGGTTGATTAGCAAAGCAAGGTGAGTGCTCATCTCAATTTGGTCACATACCATTTACCAACGATCTATTACTATAACTACGTTTATCTCTAAGGTTTAACTAAACAATTTACCATGTCTCCGTGTGACAGCATTTTTCAACGCGTTTAAATACCGCCCGCATCCACGTCACCATAAATTTTGCTCTTACTAATCATGCCAGCAAAACTATTTTAAAAATAGAGGTCCCAAACATGGTTTATCATTGTTTTGTCCTGAGTCCTGCCATCTGCATACCAATGAAGAGGTAATCCGCGTCCTTGCACATACGTCGATCAGTGTCACAAGGTGTCACGGTGTGTCATCCCATCTTCGATCCATTACCGACATATGAAGCTACGTGCTAGGGTTGCCAACCATACTGTTAAAACGGTATTATACCTACTGTTTTTCGCTCAATAATTCTGGTTACTCTATGACTAAAAGAAAGCACGTAAAATCATTGAGATATACAATCATTAACAATAATAATTAATATATAAGTAAAATCATAAGATACACTTTGCCGCAAGAAACTGTTTTAATAAAGCACGCAAAATCATTAGGATATACTTTGACGCAAGAAACGCATGAAGAAAGTCCATCATCACTTTAAACCTGATTAAAAAGACCTTTCCGTCCGTCAATAATATTGAGAGTGTAAGGCCGCTTATAAAACGCAACTGTACGCTCTGGTATACATATTAATTTATAATATTTGAGATAAATGTAGTTGTGTAATTCGTATTTATCTTAATAAATTAATTTAATTTATAAATTAAAAACTTAATTAAAATGTTGTATATAATTTCAAAATTTGTACTGCTTATTTTTCTTCTCCCACATTAAAATATTTTATTATTTTAAAGTTGGCAACCATGTACGCTGTACGTAGTGTACGTGCTTTCCCATTCCTATTATGAATGGGACATGGCGCGGTCAATGATGAATCTTGTTAAAAATAATCGATGACCTGAGTGATGATTGCTTTGATGCCTATTGTGTTACGAATGCGGGTTTTCTTAGTTATTATTGTCTTAGTGCAAATAAGTACCTATATCCTGGTATTGTTCTGAAAGTATTTAAAACATCTTTTGAATGAAAAAATAATCGTTAAACTCAAATATCTAGTCATAAATTATATGGATATTATTATGTAAATTGGTATTCGTAGGTATACAGTTAACTAAAAAATACCCTTATCTCTCTTGTCTGTAAAATGGTGTTAAAGAATACATATATAACCAATTAATGATGAAATTTTTGTAGGTATCTACCTACATATACCTACTTCCTCAGCGAATAAAAAAAACATGAAATGAAGGTTTTAGGAATTTCTAATTGACGGATCAGTCTTATAATGTATTATTATAAATAATGTAAGTAGGTATGTATTACTTAACTAAGCTTGAGTTCGTTTCCGCAGCAATAATTAGCAGTAATTAGCAGATATTCATTTCATCATCATCATCATCATCATCCACAGCCTTCCTTATCCCACTGCTGGGTATAGGCCTCTCTCTTGCTATGCCATCTGCCTCGGCCCTGTGCTAATCTATCAGATATTCATTTATGAAGGTTAAATTATTGTCTTAGGTATATATTTTTTTGGTTTCGGAGAGCAAAAAAAAAACATATTTATGTACATACTAGTTTATAATATTTTATTGCCCAATCAATACTCAGTATGATATAATAACCTAACCAATACAATACGCATAAATCGATTAGTTCCAATAATCACTATAATACGCGTTTTAATCCTCGAAATGTCACAATTCTGGAAAAGTGTGCTGGGTTTAAAATTTAATACATACGTATAGTTATCATATATTCTTGTTACTGCTTAAATATTTGTTATTAGAACGACTTATTTTTATTCCAATAAATAATTAAAAGTAAAGTATAATTATTGTCAAATAAAAAATTACATATTAACCAAAATAATTTATTGCAGTCCGCGTAGCAGTGTCCGCGTTGAAGTCTTTTACACGACGTAGCCCTTCGTAGAGGCAGGGTGAATTTATACTACTAAGTATAAATATCTAAATACGTTGTATATGACACTGTTATAAAACTTCCGAAGTTTTAAAATTCAACCTTATTCTAATGGAATAACTAAGGCGCTGCGCAAACGTAGACAATCAAGTGGAAGCAACTGGACACAAAGTCTGCACAGATAGTGGCTGATTTCATACTCTTCATCTAGAAATAAAATATTCATTGGTAGCTTGTATCCGACACAAGACACAAAAGTGTCCACGGTTTGCGCCCTGCCTAACTGATCACGAAATTGATCTTATTTTATGTTTAGTCTAGAGAGCGGCAGTCCGACGTCAACGCTGTATAAATAGGTATTTAAGAAGGTACTTAAAACGTAGGTTATCAACTTAGTAATAGGTGTAGGGGTAAGTGTATGCATAGGCGTAGGGGTAAGAGTAGCTGAGTGGCGCGCTGTAGTATGCCGGCGCCGCATAGTACCCGTACGTGTCGACCAGCACCTGAGGCTTGCCTTGCGCCAAGCCCGCCAGCAGCACCGCGCCCAACACCATCAGCATCACCTGGACATAAATATAAATAAATATTTAGACATTTTTGCAAACACGGTCATCTGACCCCAAACTAAGCAAAGCTTGTTATAATGGCTGCCAGAGATTGATATCCTACTAATAGGTATGTATTATAAACGCGAAAGTTTGTATGTATAGATGTATGGATGTTCTTCTTTCACGCTGCAACGGAACAACGGATCGACCTGATTTTTTGCATGGGTATAGTTCAAGAGCCAGAGAGTGACATAGGCTATTATTTGGCTATATTTTCATCATCATCATTTTTCATCACTACGCGGGTGAAACCGCGGGGCGCAGCTAGTACATACATATATAGTTTTAAATACATACTTAAATAGATATTAACAACCAGATATAGAACAAACACGAATGTTCATCACATAAATGTTTGTCCTAGGTGGGAAACCGCGCCCCCAAGCTAAGAAGGTAGGTTCACTACCAACTGGACCTATTGGCTATCTACATAATGAACGAACACCCCTGGCTATCTACATAATGAACGATTGAAGATAGTACCGGTCTTCAATACAAATTCTCGAATGTATGAAACTGGTGTGAAATCAAACTTCTATGGTTTTAGGGTTCTGTACCCACATGGTAAAAAAGGGACCGTATTACTAAGCCTACGTTGTCTGTTTGTCTGTCTTTCGAACCGAAATAGATAGCCAGTTGAAATTTTCACAGTACCTATAGGTATGTAATGTTACGGTGGATTAACTAAGATATAATAAAAAAGTTAAAAAGTAAAAACGTAAGGGGTACAACAAACAACAAACGTATTTTTTTGTATTAGCTCTAATGTAAAAACGGTAATACCTATGTTCAAGCGTCAAATTTGGCATGATTATAGTTCATATTTTAAAGATATACATATAATACATATTTTGTTTTTAGGTGAAGGTACTTGCTTAAATAAGTTCTTATTACTTAGCAGTCGCACCTATAGAGGTGGGTAGATATATATTTGAATAACTCACCAACTTGGACATGACGACGGTTAGAAGGTTAGGTCCAAACAGCACGATCGCGAGTCTAGTTCACTAGACAGGAGTGTTGTACAGCTGAGACAATAATACTCTCGGATCATCCCATGCACCTCTTTTATACATCGTGACTCCGGCTCGCTCCCGTCCGTGCTCGGAAAAACTAATGTCGTCCTCCACACACGCCCGACACAAAAACGTAATGTACAATGTCACATTAAGTGTCAATAGAACATCATTTCCATATGAGTCCGGGATCACGGACGATATGACAATAGATGGAACATTCAACGCTTCATCGAGAGCGACAAAAACTGTCTGAATAGCTATTTGGAATTTAATTCATTGTAGGTTTTAATGTGGAGCAAAGAACTTTGTGTGTTATGTAATAGACGTGATATCTTTTGTTCGTTTTTAGAAGACTATCCTGTCTGTGTATCATGTCTGCCTCGTAAGCAAGAGGAGCAAAAGGTTGGGGTTCGATTCCCGCGGGCAGGTGTTTAGCGGCACGGATTTTAAGAGCGTTTCCTGCGATGCCTCGCCGAACTTGGTGTTGTTTGCATCGCTGCTAGATAACGTTCATGTTTATATAAATGGAAAAATACAAACTATCTGTAGGTATGATTAATACCTCAAGCAGGATGGCGGTCAAGCGCAAGCTCATCTTTAAAAAAACCTTTTTGATTAACCTTAATTGATCTTGATAATATTTGACAAGCAGAAAATGTGCACCCATTCCAGTCTAAGGTCGCCTGGAAGAGATCGGTTTAGTGATAAGGCCGCCGTAGTTAAACTAGTTTTTAAAGTTTTTGTCCCCTGCATGCAATAAAATTGTATGGTGTGAACAATAGACTGTGGTTCCACTTTCACTGTTCTTGAGAGGCAACGTAAAAAAACATGTTTGTTTTTTTGAATATAATTTATCTTAACTTGTATTAGGAGTGGTAATATATCTATAATAACTTTAAACGAACAATTCTTGTAAATAAATTTATTTCGTGTATCAAGGAAACGGCTGTAACGACTTAGTTAAAATGTTGTATTTAGATAGTTTTGCTTTCTAAGAGAAAAACAAGCGGACCTCAGTCACCGGTAGGCGGGTATCAGTGTCACCATCGAATTGCACCAACATGTAAATTTTGTTTTTAGCCGACTTAGAAAAGGAAGAATATTCTGAATTCGGTCTGTATTTTTAAGCGAAACGGACTTCTATAGAAAATTTGGTTGCATTTTTCTTGGTAGGTAGGTACCTAGGTACCTACTCCAATGATCCCTTTGTATGTAAACACATCAAAACATAAAAATGCACCTAATGACGTAATAGATCCTGTTTGATTTTGCATACACACGTTATTCGCGTTCTTGGTGAATATGATTTGAATACAAATAAATCTTGTGTTGTAGGTGAGGCAAAAGTATTTTCGCGAAGATTCGGTTGTTAGGCATAGTACCTACCTACATCTACATTATACAGATATTATGCGTTTTAAACGTTCCAAAACATATACCTACCTAGTAGATACGCTTTTCAACTAAACTCAAGATAGTCGACATTAATGGCCGTTGCAGACGATGCGCAGTAATACTAGTTACTCGCGCGTGAACCACGCACCGCCCTGTACAATATCTGCCATTTCAATAATCTACCATTTACCGAATATTCCCCTGCAACGAGCCACAACACTTTCTGCTTATTGCCAGTGGCAGTGGAAGATGCTTAGTAATCTCGATTTAAGCAAAAAGTGCTGCAGCTCGCCCCAGGCGACGCGCAGCACTCGTGCGAGCACCACTCGCGCGAGTTTACTGCGTAGTGCGCATCGTCTGCAACGGGCTTAAGATAATGTTAGTAGAGGTACACGTTACAAGAATTTTTTGTCCATGAAAATGTTTGTGTGAATTTGTAGCTCAACAAATAAGACATACTAAATGTATGGCACAACGAAAACGGCAGGTTTAAATTTCATCACCGCGCCTGTTGTAAAACGATGATGCAGTCTACGATGGAGCATGAATATCTAGAAAAACTTGTCTGAAACCGATTGTACGCTTGCGATCGCGTGCCATCCCGTTCCATATATACCTACAGACTTACTCGCACCATGCGCATGAGCAAGATGAAATGCGATCGCGATCACAATCCGAATCACGAACGGACGTCATTGTTTTTTTTTCAAAGACAGGTAAGTAGGTACACTTACTCAATGATTTGGGTCGTAATTTATGATACGTAATGTACCTACTGCCTGGTACTGCCCAAGAATAGAACTTCCTGCCGTCCTCTTTGATTCCTGAGAACAACAATCTATAGAGGCATCATCAAGGCTAGAGCACAGAAGACATGCTAGAGTAAATAGATTTCTTCTAGATCAACGTGTTCCATCCTCGGCCACACAGTCGCTTACCATCAGGCGAGTTGGTGGCCAAATGTAGATCAATTCTATTTTAAAATAAAACCGGCCAAGTGCGAGTCGGGCTCGCGCACTGAGGGTTCCGTACACGGAACACTATTACTCAAGGAGTATGGTTCCGTACCATCACATAACTTGTTAGCTACTAAAGTACTAAAAATTGTGCAAAAAGACAACATTACCCCATCAACGGTCGAGCAACGTTTCGCAACCACCTAAACAATCGCTTAAAACGGGTAGCCCTGAGGCACCAAGGCCTTACCACCTTGATTAGGTATCTACCCATTTCTATTGGCTCATTTACATTCAGCCGCTGCTCCTACTACTCACGCTGCCGGAAATATTCCTTGAAAACATAGAATATCGTGCTAAGGTACACTATTATTACCTACTTAGCTTGAATATCAATAATGGCATGTCATGTTGCACTTATAAATCTCAATAGCGAAACACAGACGGAAATATAATCGTTTATGTAAAAAGGCGAATAAAATAATCATATTACTTATATTCTTAGCTTGTATATTTATTTATTCTTATTTACAAATTGATGTATACTTAATTATGATACTTAACACGTTGACTATCCAGGATATTTTGGGCACAGCATCTTGTACACCCACCCCAATGCTTTTTATTTCAATAAATTATTGTATTTTGAGGTAAATTAAAGGTTAATAAGTTGATTACCTACATGCTTAATGTCAATAGAACCATGAACGATAAATAGATATAAACTAATATTTCGGGACATTTTTGCACACACGGTCATCTGACCCCAAACTAAGCAAAGCTTGTGATATGGCTGCCAGAGACTGATATACATACATATATAGTTTTAAATACATACTTAAATAGATATTAACAACCAGATATAGAACAAACACAAATGTTCATCACATAAATATTTGTCCTAGATGGAAATCGAGCCCACGCCCCCAAGCTCAGAAGGTAGGTTCACTACCAACTGGACCAACGGGCTATATATAATGGATATGCTCTAGAGTCCTGAATATCAGCGTGCATTACCTACATATTATAATGCACGTACATTTTAGCTAAATTTTCATGGATTACCTATATACATGTATATGAGCACAGTAATCACAAATATTTTATATGATTGCAAGTTAAAAAAATATTTTTACCAAAAAATAAAGTTTTTTTTTAAAAATTAAAGTAAGAACAAATCGCTGCTTTTCATGAATACCGTCACAATCCAAAATGTTCATATTTCTTGTTTTTAACACAGCACAATCCAAAATATTCCATATTTTATGGTGAATAAAACTCATAATCATATCGGCAAAAATGACAAGATGGCGCAATAAAATGTCATTATGTCATTGGTTGATTTTTGACGCCATTTTTGTACAACAGTCCACGATCGCTAGATACTACGAGTCCTTTCAAGCAAAAACACATAACGTTTCCTGAATAATATCATATCTCTAAATAATTTAGGGATAATTAAGTAATATTATCTATAATACTATTCCATTTTGAGTTGTATGAATATTCACGAAATAATCCTAATTATTTTAGTTTTTTCTTTTGATGTTAAGTGCAATATTTAGTGTTACTACGGTCATCACGCAAAAGTAAGTACGACATAAATACTTATTTTGTTTTATGTGTTTATTCAAGATAAAACGAATAAAAATATCTTATGGAATAATGAGATGTGATGATATTCCATAAAAATAAAACAAAAAATGTACAACTGTAAGCAAGATAAGTCATTTTTCACTATAAATCATACGCAATTTTGAAGTATCTCCAATTTTTTTACATTAGATATGGCATTAATTTATTTAATATGATAATAATAATCAGTGTTCAATTAAGTGTTTATAGTTCGTGTAAGTGTGTATGTTAATTTATAATATTTTTTATGCCTTGGAGAGATCTATGTCTAGCATTGGAGACTATAGTCTAAAATGATGACGGCCATGTTTATTAAGCACGGCCAATAAAAGTAGTGTTGTTTTGTTTTTAGGGCTATTATTGTATTTATGTTTGTCCGTTTCTTTATTCTACCTTACATTTTAAACGCCTAAACCAATGTAGATGATTTTCTCTCAAAATTGTAGTCATTATTATTTAATTTTTCAATTACCTTTTATTTACCAATTAGGTATTACTTACTCATTATAAAGTTTATATTATACTACACAAGGACCAGTGTTTAGTCAAACTGTTAATTCAGTAAAAACTTATTTTTCTTACAGTTCCCAATCCTCGTACTCTTCAAATATTCCGAAACATGAATATGAATGTCAATATTAATGATTGTATTTACCATCATCAGCCAGAAGACGTCCACTGCTGAACATAGGCCTCCCCTTTTAACCTCCACACTGAACGACAGCCTGTCTTTTGCATCAACTGGATGCCAGCGACTCTCACAATGTCGTCGGTCCATCTAGTGGGAGGCCTACCCACGATGCGTCTTCAAGTTTGTGGTCTCCACTCAAGAACCTTTCTTCCCCATCGATTATCGATTTTTCGAGCGATGTGGCCTGCCCATTGATACTTCAACTTGCAAACTTGCAAATTTTAACAGAAATGTCGGTGACTTTGGTTTTTTGGCGAAAATCCACGTTTCGGATTTTATCGCGCAAAGAAACTCCGAGCATAGCTCTCTTCATTGCCCGCTGTATGACTCTGAGTTTTATATTAGTGGTAGTTATTTGAAAATGATCAAATAACTACCACTTCAATTTTTAGACAAGTTTTTGAGAGATATTTATCCCCTACATCCACAGGCAACATCAAAATATGGATTTATCGAACGCCAGTAAAGATTTTGTTCTGACTGTTAAGATCCGGATTATGAAGAGACCAATACAGGAAGTACTGTTCTCTTTATTCAAGGAATCATAAAAGTTGTAGGGTTCTTTGAACGATAATTACAGGAAAATATTTTGATATAAAAACATTGGCGACATGGATAGGTTTTTTTCCAAGAACGTAGAAATAATAACAATGAAGCTAGGAGACATAAAGAATTTAAAATCAGAAACAGAAAACGCGTATAATTATTGTTTTTCGTATAAAACATCATCCGAAGACACGGTGTTCAAAATAGTAATCTATACTAATATTATAAATAGGAAAGATTTGATTGTTTGTTTGTTTGCATTGAATAAGCTCCAAAACGACTGAACCGATTTGAAAAATTATTTACTGTTGAGAAGTTACGCTATCCCCGGGTGACATATTATGCTATATAATTATTATCTATACCCATGCGTAGCCGGTGCGGCCCGCTAGTAATAGATAAATTTGTAAAACAAGAAACACCATAAATGATTTATTAATGTCGTTGCAAACCAGGCATACAGATAAAAGTTATCAGTGTGTGAAAGGAAGAAAAAGGGATTGCTTGATCTTATATGGAAAAATATTGTTCCAAGATTATACAAGCAGTTTTTTTGAGAATTACTAGTTATTCTACTTACCCACCTGATAAGAACTAATTAGTTACAAACTACGCAGCAGTCTACGTAGTCACAAATTGAAAATAGTAAAGAATAAGTTTGTTAGTTTTTTTTAAGTATTATGGTTCCTACATGTATAAGACGGATTATGCGGTAGACACGAAATTATTTTTAATATGGAGTTAATTTTATTTATTCTGGTTCTTACTACCAAAGAAAGATTATGCGTTCATTAGTCACAAATATTTTTTTAAAAGAAGATAACAGAGAATAAGATTGTTGTATTTTTTATGTATGGTCTACTTGTTACCTAAATTGTTTATTCACCATAATTTCAGCCGTAGGACGTCTACTGTTGGACACAGGCCTCCCCCATCGATTTCCAAAAGGGTTGGTTGGAAGCAGCCTGCATCCAACGTTTTCTTGTTGTCTTTTTTAAGACTTTAAAGGTCTTTTTAATTGTTTTTTAATTCTATAATATTATATTAAGCGTTAGCTATGCCACGTAGATAATGCATAAATTATTTTTAAAGAGCTGTTACACTTTGGACTAAATATTTTATGAAGAAATTGATGTTTTTATTAATTTTATATCTATTTTTGTATGACTGCGTTTATGCAGTTAGTGTGTATTAATTATTTGTTTGGTTATCTTTATTTTTTTAGCCTAATGCACCGATATCACAACCAAAAATGTGTCATTCTTTAGATAAATTTAGTCTAATGATTTTGACATAAAATCAGAAAGTTGAGGAGTATAGCGAAATATTTTTCGCCAATACTGTCTTTATTTTGATTGTGTTACTATTCAGAAAATCATTAATATATTGTAGAACATTATTACCAATTATGATATTATTCAAGAAAAAAATTAAACTACACTAGTGTTTCAACATGACTTATGCTCCTATTCATAATAATATAGCGAAAGTAATATTGTCATAAGTCGAAGACCTCGCAGTTTTTAAATAATTTGATATTGTTTTCGATCCCAAACACCTAAAAGTCACAATTTTAATAATACCTTGATTAACATCCTACTGAATTTTCTATTCTATGTTTAATTATTCTCAAGGAATAAAAAGTTATGGAAATAAATATTTTGCTAAATTTTCAAACGGCTCTCCTGTAAAATTAGCTTTTTTGAGTTGTGTGGTTATTCATGCAAAGCAGCGAAATGCTGCACATGTCTTAACTGAATGACATAAAAGCAAAAAGCATTTAATTTTAACTGTTTCGGTCTATTTAATCTCATCAGTTATCACTTTTCGCAGCCATGTAAGGCCATAAAAATAAAATTTATATGGTACATTTGTATTTAATTTCCCCAGTTCTTTGGTTGATACGCTTTAGGATTTTAAAAAAACACGGAAATTTGTTCACAGATGTTGGCGTAACCGATGAGATGAGAGCAGGGAGACAGAACGGAATAATCCAAAAAAATACGGGTCGAATTATGAAACTTCCTCTTTTTTAAGGCGGTTAAAATTCTAGCTCATACGTCGAGCCTAGAAAACGTCATTTAGTTAAGTTGGTTTATGCATTAAATGTAATTCAGAGCCAGATCAAAAATGCATTTTATTTAATGCAATGGATATTCAACGTGTTAAGGTACGATTATACACAGACAGCATGCCACAACGCCGAACAGTGTTGCCTGGGTATAATCAATTAATTAGATTTCTAACGGTAGGTCAATCGTCTTCTTGCTTTTGGCGCATATTTCTTTTAGGATTGTTGAATTTTCTTTTCTTGAACTCGACGGGGCCGTCGCCGAGGGAGTCGATGCGCTTCTCTCTGAACTTGAACGTCTCGGGCTCCATGACGACGGGCGGCGGCGGCGGCTCCTCCACTGTGGGCAGCTGGAAGTCAATGTTCTGGACCGGCCTGCAATAAAGGTATGGATGTGGGTTGGTATTACAATAAACCAGCCAAGTGGATAAGATCACAGACCTAAGATAATAAGGATAAAATGCAATGTATGTTTAAAAGAATAAATTATAAAAAATCATTCTTGAATCAAGTTTAATAAGTTTATTTATTATTATTATTTAAAAAAAAGTGCAGGTCCTTGCAGTGAAGGTTGCGTTAGTTCCATACCACCATTAAATACAAAAAGTAGTACAAAAAGACATCACGCCCTGGCGGTAACCCATCCAAGTACCGATCGCGCCCGACGTTGCTTAACTTGGCGGTGACCAGAAATGTGTTACCGACTCGCACTTGACCATTATTCATTATTTGTTGTTTTACTTAAGAGTATGTTATAATCTTAGCAAGTCTCGTTTGTACGTATTACCATTTTTACATTAGAGCAAATAATAAGTTGAAATAAATTTTTTTGTATTTTAGTTTTTAGGGTTCCGTGCCCAAAAGGTAAAAACGTGACCCTATTACTAAGCCTACGATGTCTGTCTGCCTGTCTGTCCTACCTATTCACGGCTGAATCTTTCGAACCGTAATAGATAGCCAGTTGAAATTTTCACAGAATATCTAATGTTACGGCGGATTAACTATAGATATATAAAAAAAATAAAAACTGCCAACTGCGAGTTGGGCTCGAGCACTGAGGGTTCCGTACCAGTTGTAATGAGTTAAAAACATACTCAGCTACGACAGGTGTCCATGATCCGTAAGGTTTGACAGCGCGCGGCAAGGGGCCGTAATCCACAGGCGCCGCTGGTGAAGCTTCCTTGGGAGCTGCCAGCTCGCGCATCTTCTCTCGAGCCATGTGGGCTTTCACTTCTTTGATGGCTTCCTTCTGCTTTTCTTTCCTGCGACCAGAATAAACAATCATTGCAAACAGGAAGCTTCGAGTGAGGAAGAGTTCCAGTGTGCGCCGGCGCAGCATATTTCTCTACGCAACTCCACCCCCGCACCCTATCAGCTGCCGGCGACATCACGTGCGCGCCGCGCGGCGGTCCGTAGTGCCAAGCGAGACGCAGCCGCGCGCGTGCATTCACCTTGAAAAAGACTGCCTAATGCGGTTGAAACAATAGTCGGAGTGACCGGCTTAATCTTACGTGAGTAATTCCCGTGTAATATAAATAAAATCATTACCATATTATTAAAGTGAAAACTTCTTGAGCCGCGTTAAGCGATTTTTGGTTGGGGCAAAACTTATGGGTTCGCATCACCGACATGCTAATTCTAATGTGACGTATTAGTTTTCACTTCAGTAGGCAGTCCCCATTAATGCCAATTTTTTTATATACTCAAAACATGATAATCGCAACTTAAGTTATTGCAAACATTCGTTTCAAACTGGAAAGTAACCCAAAATATGCTTACACATCATGGCATGGGCGTATCCAGGTTTTAATTTAGAGAGGGGCAAAAAATAAAAATCTAGGGAAGGCACCGAAAATTTCGTTAGTTAAATCATATGAACCTATATCCTAACATTGGAACTATATTTTAAAACTAGCCCACGAGGGTTCTGGCAAAATATTGTTTGAATTCCCGTTTTAAATTTTCAAATAAATTTTTTCGTTTCTAGAATCCTTTTTTTTGCACACTAGCCAAAAAGCCGGCTTTCTGTCGTTATTGACCAAAACCAAGTTTAATGTAATAATTCGGGACATATTAGCACTCTCGGTCATCTGACCCCAAACTAAGCAAAGCTTGTGATATGGCTGCCAGAGACTGATATACATATATAGTTTTAAATGCATACTTAAATAGATAGTAACAACCAGATATAGAACAAAAACAAATATTCTTCACTTAAATGTTTGTCCTAGGTGGGAATCGAACCCACGCCCCCAAGCTCAGAAGGCAGGTTCACTACCAACTGGACCAACGGGCTATCTAAACGTAATCATAGAAGTCTGATTTTCGTAAATTCCCATAAAGTAGGCTTCTACAGCACATTCATTCTTTATGAAACCATACTGAGTACGAAGTGCCGCAAATTAAAAGGCCAGGCCAGCCAGGGAGGGGCAAGCTCCCAACCCTGGCCAAACGTGCCTACGCCCATGCACAGCATGCTGTTGCTTGTTTATATAATTATTATAGTTAGTTACAGTAATTTCTCCTTTTTCTTCTCAGCTGCTGCTTTTTGCTTGATGGTTTTTTCTTCTTGCTCTACTACCGATACATATTCATCAGGAGTGTCCCAAGTAGTTTCTGAAAAAAATATATATGACATTTAAAAATACCCCCTAACACATAAAACAATCCCGACAGGGACACATACTTGTTTGATTTTTATTTAACTAGGTAAGTACATTTAAATTAAATAGTTGAGTTTCGAATATGATTTTTGACATTTTTAAATAAGACTTTTGACTTTTGAATTAATGACTTATCAGGTTTCTGTAGTAGCACAAGGAACCCTTATAAATTTGTACTGTCCGTCTGTCCTAATCAAATTTCCAAATTTCCATCCTAGCCAAATTTCAGATGATAATAAATGTATTATAATAAAGCAATAAATTTATCTATACTTATAATAAAACTGTAACAGGTCCAATTCTGTACATTGAAGATATTTTGAAAAAAAAAATTGGACGGCACTCTATAATCGATACTGAAGTAAAAACTGTATTTTTTTTAATTTTTGTCTGTCTGTCTGTCTGTCTGTCTGTCTGTCTGTCTGTCTGTCTGTATCTGGGCTGCGCATCACGCCGAAACTACTCAATGGATTCATATGAAACTTAGCATAATTTGAGTTCATACTACGAGGTAGGTTATAGAATACTTTTTATCCCGAAATTTTGCATGGTTCCCTTAGGAGAGGGGATGAAAGTCAAAATGTGTACTTAGTTGTAATTCATTACCGCGTAGTCCGATTTCAGTAATTCTTTTTTTGTTAGAAAGGGGGTATATTAAATAACGTCCCGTAAAAATTTCAAGGTCGTCGATTTCGTAGTTCTGAAATTACAGACATCACAACCCTCAGTATAAGGTCCAAATAACTTGACCTCCGGAATGTACGGGAACCTTTAAACGTACGGCTCATCTTAAGCTAGCGATTGATTTGCAGCGCACTTTGTAGTGTACGTTGAGTAGGTACTTAGATAGCCTATCTGAAGACATCCTTTAGAAAGGAAATACCTACTCTATCTATAATGTTCGAGAAAGTTCTAGAAATTTTGGAATGATCGATATAATTCTAAAATGAGTACAAACTATTGTAATCGATTTGGAATGTTCGAGAAAGACCTAGATCAATCTGTTTTTTTTTCTCGCGATTTCAGGGTTGGTCCCATACTAAAAGTGGTTCATAATGATGAGTACAATTACCTTCTTTTGGCTTCGAGAGTGTTCCCCTTACTTCGCCTGTATAATCGATACTGAAGTCAAAACTGTGTTTTTTTTTTCATTTTTGTCTGTCTGTATCTAGGCCGTGCATCACGCCGAAACTACTCAATGGTTCAAATTAAACTTTAATTTTAGTTCATACTACGAGGTAGGTTATAGGATAAGTACTTTTTATCCCGATATTTTGCATTGGTCGAGCAGATGAAAGTCAAAATGTGTACTTAGTTGTAATTCATTACCGCGTAGTCTGATTTCATTAATTATTTTTGTTATTAGAAAAGAGGTTCATTAAAAAACATCCCGTAAAAATTTCAAAGTCTTCGATTTCGTAGTTCAGAAATTACAGACATCACAACTGTCAGTATTATGTCCAAATAACTTGACCTCCGGAATGTAGAGGAACCTTTGAACGTATGGCTCATCTTAAGCTGGCGATAGATTTGCAGCGCACTTTGTAGTGTATGTTGAGTAGGTACTTAGGTAGCCCTATTGTCAAAGTCAGTAACACCACCCTGAAGACATCCATAAGAAAGAAAATACCTACTCTATGGACTATCACGTAAAAGAAACAAGTTTTCAATGCCATCATTTTTAGGGTTCCGTACCCAAATGGTAAAAGCGGGACCCTGTTACTAAGCCTACTCTGTCCGTCTGTCCGTTTGTCCGTCCGTCCGTCTGTATGTCTGTCTGTATGTCTGTCTGTCCTACCTATTAACGGCTGTATCCTTCGAACCGTAACAGATAGCCAGTTGAAATTTTCACAGAATATGTAATGTTACAGCGGATTGACTAACAAATAATAAAAAAGTCAAAGAGGTAAAAATGAAAGGGGGATACAACAAACGTATTTTTGTATTAGCTCTGATATAACAACGCTAATACTTACAAGTATCAAACTTGACATGGTTATAGTACACACTCTAAAGTATAACAACAAATATAAATAATGGACAAGTGCGAGTCGATGAAAATTTCTGTTCATTATCAAGTTATTATACTCGAGCGCCTGTAGCAAACTGCGTAGCAAATTTCTTACCACAATTTTGGAAGGCATTTTAATAACTGGTAATTCGGTTACTCGGACAACTATTTATTGTATTTTGTGGTGGTACGGAACCCTCAGTGCGCGAGCCCGACACGCACTTGACCGGTTTATTTAAAATAAATTCGGATTGAATTTAATTTAAATTAAGTTCTTTTCAGAACTATTTACTCAATTATTATTGGTCTTCTAGAAATATTACTTGGTTTCTTATGTATTTTTAGGATTTTTTAAGGTTATAGGTATAAGCAGGCGTTTTTTGGTGTAAATAATTAGCTAACCTAGAACATCACCGTATTGAGTCTATATTTGTCTAAACTATCTGTCTTTTACCGGATACATTTCGGAGACTGTGCAATGCAACTGTACAATTTAATATCCTTCTGATATCATCTTTCTTTCACCAACAAACAAGGAGAACCTCGGTGACAAGACTCCATTTTACTGTCGAAATTCCAAAGACTCGCACAAAGCACTTCACTTCAACATTTAGTGGTCAGCACAGCGAAGGAACTGCCTACCTGAGTTATTGTCTTCTGAGAAATACAACCTGAAAGTTTTCAAATCCAAAGTAAAAAGCTCCTTTCTTGATAAGAGTGCTTCACCGCAGACCACAGTGTTGCTTAATATAAGAGAAACGGAACTGTGCCCAAGTGCGAATAATTAGTCTGCAGGCAATCGCTGACGAAGTCGCGGGTCCAGCTAGTTATTTAATAAATTTATCATCTAAAATTTGGCTAAGTTGATATTTGGAAAATTCCAGACATATGGCAACCCTAGGGAATTTTCCAGACATTCAGGAATTCAGGCTTTTATCCGGAATTCTGGAAATGAAATAAAAATAGACCGCCACACGCGTTTATTATGCCGCGAAATATAAACTTTGAAGAAATGTCCAGAAATTTCTTTAAGCATCTAGGTTTTCGCCCGAGATTTCTTTTCATCTGGTAACCCTAGCTGTAGCTGTTGGAGAAAAAAATATAATTGGAAATTGTATTATAACGCTTTTGTAATATAACAAAATATTTTTACCATTAGTGACGGTGTTCCAATAGTATGATCCCCCCTCATCATTCTTGACCTCTTGCCAAACTGGTTTTGCTTTTTCCTTCTGCTTGTCTGCTACAACTATGACCGGGCCATCCTGGGTGGAACTTTGCCCCAGCATGTCATTTATGCTCTGCAATTACATAACACATACATCAATCATACATTCATAATTCAATTGTTTTCTATATCGCCAATATGATCTGGTCGGCAATAATGATTTTTGAGGGGGTTGAATTGTAATTTGCATCTGCCCCATTAATGTAGTTTAGTACACCCATGCTATGAGAGTATATATAATCATAGTCCCCTTGATGTCTTTGGGAGCTTGATGGGAACATTAGGAATATATACATATTAGATAGCCCATTGGTCCAGTTGGTAGTGAACCTGCCTTCTGCGCTTGGGGGCGTGGGTTCTATTCCCACCTAGGACAAACATTTATGTAATGAACATTTGTGTTTGTTCTATATCTGGTTGTTAATATCTATTTAAGTATGTATTTAAACCTATATATGCATGTATATCAGTCTCTGGCAGCCATATTACAAGCTTTGCTTAGTTTGGGGTCAGGTGACCGTGTGTGAAAAAATGTCCCGAATATTTATTTATTTATTTTATTTATATACCATAGCTTGGGGTTGAATGCTATATCACAGGGTGTGGGACATGGGTTCAAAACCTTACAATGAGCTTGAGTCTTTAGGTGAAGGAAAATATTTTGATATAACCATAGCATGGCCCTAGGGCACTTTCTACTCCTTGTGAGGCTGGCACCCTGGTAAGTTTTTTTAATTTTAATATGCAATATGTTTGGTTTGACCACACTTAATCTTTTTTTAATTCCCCTTCCCCTTCCCCTTCCCCCTGGACCTCGGTAGTGAGCAGTCGTGTATAAAATCGCAACCATTTTAATTTTTAATATTTATTACAATTTGAAATAATTTAATTCAAAGTAAAAAATAGGAGTGCATAACAAGCAAGGAGTATGCCTGACATCACGCGCCACACCCCTACGGCCAACTGAAGCAACAGGTAGCATCACTCATTACCTATCTTAATTTGTAATTAGCTGCACTCGCACCGAACACACGCCTACAAAGTCGCAGAGCGGTGAGAGCAACAGGTGGATTCGAGCATTAACGGACGCCGACGCCGTTCGCTGCGTGCAACAGGTGGCAGTACACAAAAGACTCCGTACACGCTGCGCACGCGCACACTAAGATAACGGCCAATTAAATGCGAGTAGATCCCTCCCATCACCACACTGAACCGGTCAGTATAATAGACCACTAAGTGTTGCTTATGTTCGCCTGGTACTTGCGGGATTGTTTTAGTTGTCTACTCCGGTCACTATAGAAATTAGTATACGGTGGACGTCATCAGTTTGACTGGCCTTCGGTGTTTCTAATCTCCTGGTTGCTGATCTCTAAAATGCCCGTGACTCCACCAAATAGATTTTCATCGGCAGAAGACTTAATTGCACCTGGTTCACGACAAAAAAGACAGCGGCCAAGTAACTCACCACAAACCTCTATTACTTCTCCGAAACAACAAGACGAAATGATGTCAATCTTGACTAGAGTCCTTGCCGAAGTAACAGAGCTCCGTAAATCGAACTCTGAAATACAAAAATCTTTGGAATTTTACATAAAAAGCTACGAAGAAATGAACTCAAGAATTGTAGCACTCGAAGCAGAGAAACATCATCAGGGTTCATACACTGTCAAACTGGAGAGCAGAATCGATGAATTAGAAAGATATACCAGAAGTACGTGTCTGGAAATTCGAGGTATTCCGTCAAAACTTGGCGAGTCGAAGCAGGACCTGTCTACTGTCGTGGAGAAACTTAATGGAAAAATTAGATCCCAAGTCCAAGTTGACGCTATTAAGGACATATACCGGATTCATCGCAAACCAAACGGTGATCATCCTATCATCGTAGATTATACCAACCACCAAGCAAAATTGAACACACTACAGGCAGTTAAGAAATACAATGCCTCAAATACTACCGATAGACTGAACACCACTGCACTAGGTATAGAAGGTAATAAAACCCCAGTTTATGTATCAGAGTTCCTAACTCCTAAAGCGAAACGACTATACTTTCTGGCTCGCGAAGCCTCAAAGATGCTCGGATACAACTTTTGCTGGACTGTGAACGGAAGAATTTTCATACGAAAGGTTGAAGGCTCGCCTCCAATTGTCGTCACCAGTGAGAAGCAACTCGAAGACCTGAAACAAAAAAACTAATAAGTACCTATAGTGCCAAGAAATGCGCATACATAACTAATTTACTAACGTTAACTAACAATATAAACAGTAATAAACTACTCATACTATCACATTCACCCATTAACTCACTCTTAAAATACCTCTATAGTTTAAATGTCCAAACAATATTATCGTGTTTTATATGTTTTATATTTATAAAAACAGCCGAAACAATATCATTGTATCTGAGATTTATCATGATTGCTCTATTACTCCTGCATTGGCTAGTGACGCTGAAGCGAACCTGTATATCTAACAATAGCAAAAATGGATAAGAATCAACAAAATGAATTATGTGACCTAATAGATGACTTCTCAACACCTAAAGCTAAACTGTCCCAACCAGAGTTCTGCAGTAATCTCATTTCGACAAGTAATAAAGCTATCAACATTTTATCACTGAATATTAGAAGCGTAAATCAAAACTTTAACAAACTAGAACTGTTATTGCAAAGAGTTGGCTTTGATTGTGATCTCATTATACTTACAGAATGCTGGATATATAACAATAAACCTTATCCTATTCTTTCAAATTATAAAGCTGCACACACCATCAACTGCATTAATCAAAACGGGGGAATTATCATCTACTCAAAAATGCAACTAGATGTGGAAATAATAGAACCTGAAGTAATTGATGCAAACTGCCTTCTAATAAAAGTTGACAACGATATGGCTATAATGACGTTATACAGATCGCCTTCATTTTCTAATATAAACCCTTTCTTAGACTCACTTAACGATTTATTAACATCCATCGAAAAAAAACAAAGCATTATACTTCTAGGTGATTTAAATTTAAATATAACTGCAAACAACTTAAACGAACACACTATTAAGTACTTGGATTTGCTAGCCGGTCATGGACTTCTTCCTGGACATGACATGCCAACTCGGGGTAATAATTGTTTGGATCACGTAATGATTAAAACTAAATATGAGAGCACAACGATCGTTATAGATACATTTGTTACAGATCACCGCCCTGTTCTCCTGAATATTAATCGCAAATTGTTAAACTACACCAGCCCAACAAAACAAATTACTAAATTAAATTTAGATTTGATCTGTGAGCAAATAAAATCCAGTAACTTTGAGGATGTTATACAGTCCTTGGACGCTAACATAGCAGCAGAGTCCCTGGTCAATAAATTAGTGGAAATAGTCAAAGCCAACACCCTTCACTTTAAAGTCCCTAACAGCAAATTCATCAAAAAACCTTGGATAACGCCAGGCATTCTCCGTTGTATACGTACTCGTGACAAAATGCACATACGTCTTAAGGAAACACCAGAAGATAAAATTTTGAAACTGTCATATTTGAGATACAGAAATTTCTGTACAAACTTATTAAAAAAACTAAAAAATGAGTATCACAGAAATGAGCTTGAGAAAAATAAGAATAACATAAAGAAGACTTGGGACATAATAAAGAAGGTAACACACACCGTAAAGCAAAAATCTAGTAATGAATCACTACTAAAAGCAAAGATTAATCCTTTAGATTCTGTAAACTATGTCAATAACTACTTTGCAAATGTTGGTAAAACACTTGCTAGTAGAATTAACTCTGACAACATCCAGAACCCAGCATCTCAAATTGGTATTAAATTACCATCACAATCTAACTCCATTGGTTTATTGGGAACTGACGAAAAAGAGGTATATCATCTAATATTAGAATTAAAAAATGATAGTGCAGTCGGGATAGACGGTATTTCAGCAAAAATTCTAAAACAATCTATACCAGTCTTGGTTCCGGTTATTACGCATGTATGTAACCTAAGTCTCTCTACGGGAGTATTCCCTACAGTCTTTAAAACCTCTATTATAACTCCAATTCACAAGAATGGGAGCAGAGACCGTGTTGAAAATTATAGGCCAATCTCGATCCTACCATCAATATCGAAAATATTAGAGAAAATTATCAATAAACGACTTATATCATACTTCGAAAGATTCAATATCCTCTCACCACGTCAATTTGGTTTTAGAGCTGGCAAATCAACTGAAAATGCTGTGTCGGAGCTAACAAATTTTACTGTAAAAGAACTAGATAAAGGTAACAAAGTGATTGGAGTCTTTCTTGATTTGGCCAAGGCTTTTGACACGGTTTCTGTTCCCATCCTACTGAAAAAGCTTGAGCTGATGGGAATTCGCGATACCGCCTTACTCCTTTTTGAGAGCTATTTAGACGGAAGAACACAAAAAACCAAGATTGGTGGGACTGTGAGTGGAGAAGAAGTTATTACCCACGGAGTTCCACAAGGAAGTGTTCTGGGACCGAGCCTCTTCTTAGCCTATGTTAACGATTTGTGCAACAAAATATTACAGAATGCAAACATTTTTTCCTACGCAGACGATACAGCTTTAATATTTGTGGGAAAGAGTTGGGAAGAGGCTCGAGTTTACGCCGAAGATGGGTTAAGAACAGTAACGGAATGGCTTCGAGATAATTTACTTACTTTAAACGTTGAAAAAACAAAATTTATCAAATTTACTTACTCTCGTCGTAAAACCCCTAATGTTGAACTCACAATCCACACGCAATGTACAGGAGAAAACTGCGGATGTCCAACGCTAGAAGAAGTTTCTACTATTAAATATCTAGGTGTACTGATTGACAGACATTTGTCTTGGCAACCTCACATTTTGACGCTCAGTAAAAGAGTCCGAAAACTCATATATGTCTTCAAGTATTTGCGAGAAGTGGCGGACAAAAAGCTTATCTTCAATGTGTACAATGCGCTCTGTAGGTCAATTGTAACTTACTGTATTAAGTCTTGGGGTGGTGCATGTAAAACGCATATGAAAGTCTTGGAACGAGCTCAACGTGCAGTATTAAAGGTGGCAACTTACAAGTCTTTCCGTTTTCCTACCACAGCGCTATATAAAGAGTGTCGAGTATTGACTATACGACAAATCTTTGTATCTACACTAATACTATCCCACCATAGACTTACGAAAATGGCAGAAAATCTACAGTACAGTAAAAAAAGACGAAAAGACAAATTATTTAAAGTGCCATTACTTAGAACAATCTCAGCTCAACAAGACCAATCGTTTCTAGGCCCTTATTTATATAATAACGCTCTCAGAGTCATGAGCAATCTGAACAATCTCAACATTAGAGACGCTAAATTGGCTATTAACAACTGGCTTACCAGTTTGGACTATGCAGATACAGAAAATTTACTCATAGTCACTAAATAAAATATACACTCGATTACATTTTTTTTTTTTTAAACGCAATTAATTTATATTACTTTACGCCAAGCATGTTAATTCTAATAACAAAAACAAAAACTAATTAATATACTAACTTTTAACACTAATATATACAATTTTATAATTTTACTTATTATTTAAATTTAGAAGATTTTATTTTTTTTAAATCATTAATATTGTTAAACTCTGAACTTATAAACATAATAATAAAATATCAATTAATTAATATACTCACCATTTCGATGTAACACAAATTGAACAGCTAGAACCACTGAAGGAAAAGCAGTCACCTACGACACAAGTTTATTCTTAGTGTAGGTGCTGCACGACATTGTCAAGTTCCACAAGTCACTTCATTATGTTGTCATTATGTTGTAATTAGTTTATAGTCTTTATTGTGATGTACTTGTAATTTTGGAAATAAATCATTTCATTTCATTTCATTTCAATTGAATATAGGCTTGGTTTTGACTGCCAACTCGCCTGATGTTAGTGATGATGCATTCTCTGGTAGAGCACAGTAGAAGGAACTTTTATACTCGCTACTTGAAGATACTGAGACTAACAGCCACATTCCATACCATGCCAGGTATATCTGTTATTTACTAACATCCATCCCCACGATTACTTAAAGGCCTAATTTCTACCTAATTTTCACACAATTTTGTACGGCCAGAACTTGAAAAGCATTCCTTATCTGTTATTCTACTAGTTTCATAATTATGCACATATCCTATTTATAACAATAAATTTTTTTAGAGTAATATTCATTTTAACAAGTTTTTAAATTAATTTACAGCTAACTGCTAATCCTATTTTATGTATAGCATAACAAAATAAAGAAACAAGCGGCAGGTTAAGATTGTGTGAAGATACAGAGTCGCTGACTTAACATCTGTTGAACTGTAGAAGTGTAGTGTGTGTGTGTGTCATCATTATTATCAGCCTATCACATTCCCACTGCTGCAGGCCTAGCATGAGCTGCGGATAAATTGTCTTTCCACCGTTTTTATCCACGCCTAGATGCGACAAAGCTACACTATGGATACATTTGTCTTTTTCTCACGGGATAAAAACGGTGGAAAGACAATTTGTTCACGGCCCGTGCTAGGCCTTCTGGGACACAGACCTTCTTTCAGTGTGAGGATTGGCTGGGCCCTATCCACCATGCTGGCTGACCCAATGCATGTTGGTGAATGTCAAGTCTCTTAACTAGAAACTCTGAAACCAGTTTTCTCACGATATTTTCCTTTAGTGCTTTTGAGCGATGGCATTGAAACCTGCACATAATTTATGTAAATACTAAACAAGTATTTTTTATTTATTTGGCACGGGTGTTACTCACGTATGATTCACTATACAAGTAATTGGTGCAAGGGGATCAAACTGGAAACCGTCAAATTGTAAAGCGCACATGCTACCACTAAGCCACCATCGTCCATAACTGCGTTCCGATTACTAAAAGACCGTTATGTGACACTGTGACCATATCACTTAACGGTCTTTTAGTAATCGGACGGCAGATAACAAGTGTTAATAAACACATAATGTAGGTTTATAACTAAACACTACTAACTAATAAACTATATGGACTACTATGGAGTTAACTAAATTAAAGAGAATTAAAATAGAATCCTTGCCTGTGAAGTGAGGTCTGCATTATTTTGCACATCTTTTAAGTATGCAGCCATAGCAGCAGTTTCCATTTTCTTGATATCATCATCCATTTTTTCCTTCTGCTTAAAGTCTTTAGCACTCTTCTTGCTGAGTTGTGATATATGCTTTTGGACATTTTCTTTATGGCGTTTTCCACTTTCATGGAAAGATGTAGACTGTAACGAAATATACAAATGTATAGACGGATTTTAAATGTTTCTTTATTTCAGTTTTGAGAAAAAAAAACTAAACTTATAAAAATTCCAAATACTTACTACTTTGTTATCCGCAAACCAGCATTTACAAAATTCGCAGTATTTTCGCGCTTGTGATTTCCAATACTCGGTCCTGTGAGTTAAGATAAAAAGAATGAGTTATTTTTTTCTATTCAGCATCAAGTTAAAACAAAACTACAAAGTTGGGTGGTATTCCCTGTACTTCACTGCACCATTATTTTTTCTTTCTTACATTATGAGAATAAATGAGGTACTTGGCTATGTAGAAAAATTGTTTTAATGGTTTTTGTTTATTTGGTGATAGGTATTTATAAGGAATACTATGAAATTTTCATAGGAAGGAATACAAATTGAAAGTTATATTTGTAGTACATATAGGTCGTTGTTATATTTGTTTTTATTTATAACCAAAATCACAGATCTAACCAAAATCCAGTAAAAAGAAATAAGAATCCAGACCAGAAACAGAAATGCCACTAAACAAACTATGTCAATGTCACTGTCACGTCACTAAATGTTAGCAGTGAACCCAACCATAATTTTGCATAATATGGAGACGGCATACTTATAAAATATAGGCAACCGACTCGAATGCCGTGACGGCGTGACGGAAGTATTTATAATGTTCTCTCATTTAGTCATGTTTCACATCACATCTGCCGGTCGTCCCGCAACGGACAAATTTTTAATATAAACAAACCCTTTCTTATGGTGTGGTGTGGGTATCGTATAACCCCTGCGGCAGCATTCGCAATTTTTGCGAATTCGGAGCATTCGTTACACAGCCCTCTCAAATTTTACGCAAAATCGCCGCGTGCTACTCAAATCAAGATTTCTCTAAAGTTTTGTATGAAACTTATGTTATTCTATTCGTCCTGAATGAATCTATTGATTCTAATACATATTATTATAATAAAATTTTGTTGCCATAAGTATTGTCAGCTTAAGCTTAAAGTAGAAGGAACGAATTTTTTCCCCCGCCCTAGAAAATAAATAAAAAATATATAACTAAACACTTTATAAGAACATGACTGCTTTGTTTGCATTATTAAACACAAACTGCGCCCCGTGGTTTCACCCGCGTAGTGATGAAAAATTGTGATGATGATGATGGCTCTTGAACTATACTCATGCAAAAAATCAGGTTGTTCCGTTGCAGCGTGAAAGAAGTACAAACATCCATACATTCATACATATAAACATAAAAACTTTCGCGTTTCTAATATTAGAAATAGTAGGATAATAAGTCGGATGTTTTTGTCAGCAATTGTTGTCTTTTGAAAGACCGTGCCAAGGATTTTATATATACCCTAAAGGGACCTGGATTGAGTACTCATGCTAAAAAAACGGTCCGAGGGAAAAGCGAGCACGGAGTAATTTGTCCTTTTCTTGTAGGGTGTTCATGATTTTGAGGAAACGAAGACATTGTAGGTAATTCCTAAAATCATCGTATTGGTACTCTCAGTAAATACAGGAAGTTCATATAGGCCCAGTGACGAGCGCTAATGTCAGAATTTTAGGCCGCCAGTACGCCTGAAGGCCTCTGAGATGGCTTAGCGGCTATTGTTATATTACTCAACCGGGACATACGGGTCACGTGACATATATTTATTTAAATTATAAATTGGCTTGCGCTTGACCGCCAACTCGCCTGATGTTAAGCGATGATGTGGTCTACGATGTAGCACGCTTGCCTAGAAGAAACCAATTCACTCGTGATTTGAAGACACCCAGATTGTATCTATCGGGGAACACCCATTCAGGCAGCGCATTCCACAGACTAGCAGTCACTATCACACTATCACTATCACTGTCACTATCTATCACTAGCCATGAAGATATCTAGTTTGTTGTTCTCAGGAAACAAGGAGGACGGCAGGTAGTTCCATTCTTGGGCAGTACGTATCATAAATGAAGACCCAAATCGTTGAGTTCAAATCTTTGGAATTTTCACTAGGAAGGGAGGGTAGTGTGCATGTGCAGTCATTCTACTTTTCCTAAGTAAAAGGGGGAGGGTGGAACAAGGGCTCGAAGCTTTTGCGCACACTCGCCGAAATGCGAATTACTTTAAAATATCCCTAGGTCATGCTAAAACATAATGTATATAAATAATTGTTCACTGTTCAAAATATTGTTCATGTTCACACGTGTATGGACACCCTGGTAAACATTTTCTTGTATTTAAAGCTTTGTGTACCCAGTTTGTGTACAAGAATGAAACTACCTGTGAAAAGATATGCCGCAGCCACCGAATGATTCACTAGCACAGTTTCTTATACAGCAATTTTTCACCATTTTAAAATAAATATTCAAAAATCATGCATGAAAAAACAAAATATAGTAAGCAAACAATCAAAAACGCCATGTCGTAATGCTGCCAGTAGCTTCATGGTTCAGTAGAACCATGAAGGTTCATAGTAATTATACTAGGAACCTACATGGTTACTTAAATATAAAATTTAAATAGGTACATGATACATTAGATATATTATCTACATTAATATCCGTTAGAAAATGGAAATAAAAATTTATCTTTATTTCATTGGTAGTAATTTTATGTTTACACCCCAAAATAGGGCCTGCCTGGTATGTCCGATTGAATAAGTAAAACTACTAAAATATGATTACGGGATAATTACCGTGGTGGTTGTGGAATTAGATTCCACAACATTATATAACTTTAGTGAACAGCTGAGATATTTTAAAACAGAGTTTTACTAAAATATATGTTTTATGTAATGGCAATCTTTAGAAAGGGATACACTTCCTCCGTGGTAGCTATTTCAGTGAGCTCGTTTTACCTCCATGTTCCTAGCCACATTATTATGAACCTTATCGTTAGACGTTAAGGTTTAGTTTTGTATGGGAATATTTTGACAGAACGCATTCCATCCTTGCAACTTCCTTGGACCGTGCACACTTATCAGTCGCATCTGTCAGCTGCGACCATAAGCGATCCATAAGCCGCGTCCGATAGTTTGTTTCCAGCTGTGGTTTCCAGCTATAGGAGAGAAAGAGTGAGAATAACATATTTCTCTCTCTCTCCCGTTGGTTGGACGGCGGTCCGTCATAAAGTCCGTCTCGTCAGTTAGCACTTTAAAAGGCTCTATTGAACCGGAATCCCCTAATTTTTTGTCTTCTTCAGAATATAGTCTACTGATCTGTGAGTCTACTAGATAGATACCATAGAGAATTAGAGATGCACAAGAGATGCAGCCATGGATGCAAGTAGGTATCATGGATGCAGCACGCATGTTTTTATATCTTTGCTCTGTGAGGATTTTGGCGTCGCACTTCTTGTGGATTTGGATTTGCCATACTTCACAGTATTGAATTATCAAGTTTTATTTGAATATTACAAGGATTTTATATATACCCTAGAATATTACTATTCAAACAAGTCTTAGTTACAGTCAGAGTCAAGCAAAGTAAGTCACACTCAAGTCAATTTCATGCCATAGTAAAGTCCTTTGAATATAATCAAAGGTAAAGTCAGAATCAGAATCAGAAATCAAGTGGAGGCTTTACAAGAGGCTTCTATGGAGTTTTGGAAACAACATGAAAAGACATATTTCACCTCGTTATATCACTTGCCCACCCTTGAGCACGTCCTCTAATATTTAATAAATAATAATGCACTATTATTACATAAATATTAACATTTGAAAATACACAAGTTTAGGAAAATAATAGTGGCGTAACAATGGTGGAAGAACGGGCAAAACACCACGGGCCCCCGGCCGGATGGGGGCCCCGAACCGAGAGAGCCGCGAATTCATTTCAAAATTTGGTAAAAAAAATAAAATGATTTCATTTAGTTTAAGTCACCATATCAAATAAAAATATATCAATATTTGAAAGCATTTGTATAAAAAGTTATTCATGAAGTTCTATGGGAAAGGTTACTTACGCAATTTAGCTATTTTATTTATCAAACATTCAATGGCCGGAAAGAATTTTGATGATGTTATTAACACTTTAGTTAAAGAAAGCTCGAAAAAATCAATAAATAGAATTATGAGTTTTTTTTTATATCAGTAAAGTTACTAGAAAATCAATAAAAAATTCACTCAATAATTGCGAGTTTAAATGCATTTTGTCCCTGCATTTTATACGTTATTTACATGCCGAGGGAGGGCCCCATCTGATGAATTTGCTACGGGCCTCAACAATGTAATTACGCCATTGTAGGAGACATGTTTTTTTCTAATGGTGCCTAAAAGCCTCTTGTAAAGTCTCTACCGCTTTACTTGAGCATGACTAGGACTTGACCGTGACTTACTTTGCTTGACTCTGACTGTGACTATGACTTGTTTGACATTGTTTAATACCTAGTAAACTTCAATATTATTGGGACTGAAGGATTCTGTATCTACGGTCATGAAATAAATTTAAAAAAAGTTAGTTTGCCGTTCCTTGTTTTGATTCTTTTCAATTCATTTCAGAAAGGAAAAAAAGTTGTCTTTGGTTACATTGTGATGTCGTCGTCGAGTATCGAGTGTCGTCGTCTTTTATGAAGTTTTACCGAGGTAATTGTTTATTTATTATTGTTTTAATTCATGTAAGAACCGTATCAATATTTAATTAACATTTCTTACAAGTTATTTGTTTAAATTTTAGTGAAATTAAGGTATGGGAAGTATGCGACAGATCCTATCTTGGCGGCCATATTAGAATGAAAGAGTATCTACGACTTTAGTTTTTATCTGCTAATATCTTTTCAATCCTGCTTTTCAACTTAATTTTCAACAGCGCTTTCAACATAACTAACGTCTAGTATTTTTGAATCAAATGTAATTTACCTGTTTGAAATTTCTGCGTAATAATTGCAATTGTTGTTCTTATTATTTGATTATAAGAGATGCTTGTTGACGCGTCTCCGCTTTCCGCTGTCTAGACTTCCACCAAACCCAAATATATTAAAGCGAGTATTTTTGTTTCAGATATCCCCGGTTTAAATTGGTGAACGTGATAAACTTTCAGCTAAATATAATCTATGCATCTAGAAGTGACTTTTTGTAAAAATTGTTTAGTGTTGTACTTGGACAAAGATTTGTGAATATAGTTTCTAATTTTAGTCATCCCTTTCGGGATAATTTGGCAAAATGATGACCGAAAATAGAATTAGTTCAAGTAATCACGTTGGAAACAGTTTGAACAGTCAAAATAAGGGGTATGTATTGTTGAGTCTTACTAACGGTTTTTGTGAAAGTGCTAACTTGCATTAGGTAAGTACTAATTATATTATCTTTTGCAGTGATGTCGATAAAGGAATCGACGACATTGGTTGGAAATCAAAATTAAAAATACCCCCAAAAGACAGAAGAATTAAGACGAGTGTAAGTTGCTTACCTACCCTCATTTACTAAAAACATGCTGTGTCACCATTCACTATTGTAGATTATTATTTATATTAAAGAATAAAGTTAAATGTGACCGAAATACATATCGGAATTAAAGCCAATTTCATAAATGTTTCTGTGTAGCCATCGGTTTGATGTTTTCTTTAGAGAACTGAGATTTTTGCTATTATGAACTCAAGTTGCAGATCAAAGAGACACTTCCCGTTGTCATCAAATCTGATAACACCACTTTCGGCTTCTCATTAAAGTTCATAGTTTCATAGATGAAATGTACAAAATGATGATTTTTTTGGATTCCCCTTCACTTACCATAAGTGACAAATCCTATTTCTGAAATTACATTTGGTTACTTGGAATGGTGGTACTAAGCTGAAAGAAGGTTGTTGTATGCATTACTATGAATAACTTTACTATAGGATAAATGTTGTCCCAAGTAGAAGGAGAATGAGATATAGAAATGTTCGGAAATAACAAGAGGATAGCAAATGATCTATATGACCCATGTAATTTATGGCAATTATGGGTGTCGCATGTAAAGTGGTACTGTCTGTCTACTCTAGTCGAGTTATACATTTGTTGGGAGTCAGTTTACATTTTTATTACAATGTTAATGCAATTGCCTAATATTTAAGGTTATTTCTTAGTAGTTAATTAAGTAGAATACATAATATTTTCTTAGTTAAATAGTTTGCGCTTTGGTTTAACTGTAAGCATTCTGTTGATAAATAAATAAATAAAATAACCCAAGTAAATGAAGAAGACACATTTTAATATAGCCATCATGGGTAAACTAGTACTATTTATGCTATACGACAAGGGAGCCAGTAGGAAAAAAAAAATTTGCAAAAGGGATAAAAACATACATAACTTTGTTACAAAAATTTTCTACCAATGTCATGTAATTCTTCTCTCATATTTAACGTTATATGGTGGCATTTCTATTGCTCATACTCCGTCGGGACACTTTGGGTCATTGTGCCAGCAGAATAAGTTAAGACACACTGTTGGCCGGCCTGTGTGGGGCAGGCTTAAATCTGGGGGTTTTCCTATCCGGGAATTCAAAAAATCAGATTTAGTTTCCCCTTTTTTGTGGTCTGCTTTGATACCAGGTAAAAGTCCACCAAAGAACAATGTATAATCTCTACCAAGGCCTTAACTGTCAAAACATTGTGTGACAGTTGCACTCCCTAAAAGAGTCCCACAACTACTATGGTTTGAATTAAGGTGTTTTATTTATTCTCATCTTTGTTGTTATGTTGTCCCATTATATTTTCCAACAGTAAAAGTTATTCATAATGGTGAGTAAACACCTTGCTCAGTACCACAACTCTGTGTAACCCAGTATAGTTTGTGAGAAGTTTCTGTGTTATATAATATACTGTTAGTAGTCACATTTTCATGAGCTATTTGTATAAACAGGATGTTACAGACACAAGAGGTAATGAGTTTGAGGAGTTTTGCTTAAAACGAGAACTGCTGATGGGTATTTTTGAGAAGGGATGGGAGAAACCCTCCCCTATTCAAGAGGCTTCAATCCCTATCGCACTCAGTGGTAAAGATGTTCTCGCCAGAGCCAAAAACGGAACCGGCAAAACTGGAGCTTATTGTATACCAGTTCTAGAACAGGTAAACAATTATTTTATTTCTTACTTGTACATGTTTTGGTGTAGGTATAATTCTGATATATTATTATGATAATAATACTACCTGATAAGAATATTTATATTTTGTTCTTTATAAATAGTGTTATCAGGGCTATGAAAATAAATGAAGCTATCTTTTGTTGTGTATAGTACAGGTCAGCCTAGGAAGTGACTTGCCATTGCCAGTTACCTTTGACAAAGAAATTTAAAAAAAAAAAAACCTGACAGTCTGCACAGTCACAAAATGATGATATTATTTGGATTCCCCTTCACTTTTCATAAGTGACAACTCCTACTTCTGATTGTGTTTCTAAAGAAACTTGTATGTTATGTGAAATGATTTTTTTGCTCATAGTGACTTATGTATTCTAGGTTGATCCTAAAAAAGATGCTATTCAAGCTTTAATTGTGGTACCAACAAGGGAGCTAGCACTCCAGACATCACAAATTTGTATCGAGCTGGCCAAGCATACAGATATTCGTGTAATGGTTACTACGGGAGGCACCAACCTCCGAGATGACATTATGCGTATTTACCAGAATGGTGATTATAACCTGAACTTTAGTGATCAGTACAATTCATTGATATAGAAATGAATATAACATAATCATCATCTGTTCTGCTTTTCCAGTTCAAGTAATAATTGCGACGCCTGGTCGGATGATTGATCTCATGGATAAACAAGTAGCCAAGATGGACCAGTGCAGGATGCTTGTACTGGATGAAGCTGATAAGCTCCTTTCCCAGGACTTCAAAGGCATGTTGGACATGGTCATTTGCAGGTATGCATCTATGGCAAACTGATAACAATAAATTTCTTAAGCCAGCAATACACATTGGCCATAGCTTGCAGAGCCTCAGCTAACAAGAGCATATGCAAATTAAGGTTCAGCCATCTGAAGATTATGAGCTTTTTTACCAGGGGTATAAAAAAAAACAATTTATTTTTGTAAATAACAATCAGGGAAACCTTTCCAGTTACAAAACTGAGTCTGATGGCAGTACATTATTTACAAAACAACCTGCAAACAACTTGCTTTAAAAATAAACTGGCCAAGTGTGAGTCTGACTTACACACTGAGGGTTCCGTACCACCACAAAATACAATAAGGTTGTTCAAGTAATTACCAGTTATTATAACTTGGTAATGAACATAAATTTGTCACCAACTCGCACTTGGCCATTATTTAGTATTTGTTGTTATACTTGAGTGTGTACTATAATCATGCCAAGTTTGACTCTTGTACATATTATTACATCAGAGCTAATACAAAAATACTTATTTATACTATACATATATTTATTATATTATACGTATATTTATTTATTTGCTGATGTGCCTATATCACACAGTGTCAAAATACATATAAAAAAATATGTTTGTTGTATGGGGGGACCCTTTCGTTTTTACTTTTTTTTCTTTTTTATTACATATTTGTTAGTTGAGCCGCCGTAACATAACATATTTGTGAAAATTTCAACTGGCTATCTATTCCAGTTCGAAAGATACAGCCGTTAATAAGAAGGACAGACAGTCGGACTGGTTATTTATGTAGTATAAATACATCTCTGATGCTGCCCCTTATAACTTCAGCCTATTTTTTTTTGTAAATCTCAAGTTGTTGCCCAAAAATATTTTAGAGCTGCCGAAACCGTGAATTAATTGTTTGTTGATCTTTTTAACCAGTGCAGTCAGTCTCCATTGTAAGCAATACAATTTTAAAATTTGTACTTTATATAATATTTCAATTTCAGATTACCCAAAGAACGCCAAATCTTGCTTTTTTCCGCAACTTTCCCGCTCAGTGTGAAGCAGTTCATGGAAAAGCATTTGAGAGAACCTTACGAAATTAACCTCATGGAGGAGTTGACACTGAAGGGAGTCACACAGTACTATGCATTTGTGCAAGAGAGACAGAAAGTCCATTGTTTAAACACATTATTTTCAAAGGTGTGTAAACAAGACTATTACCATAAGGATTATTATCCTTTGTCATATGGCATGTATTTAACGGGTGTGTGCGTTGTTTCAGTTGCAAATCAACCAATCCATAATATTCTGCAATTCGACTCAGCGAGTGGAACTGCTGGCAAAAAAGATAACTGAGCTGGGGTACTGCTGCTACTACATTCACGCGCGCATGGCGCAGGCGCACCGCAACCGCGTGTTCCACGACTTCCGCGCGGGGCTGTGCCGCAACCTGGTGTGCTCCGACCTGTTCACGCGTGGTATCGACGTCCAGGCCGTCAACGTGGTGATCAATTTTGACTTTCCGCGCATGGCCGAGACGTACCTGCATCGTATCGGCCGCTCGGGCCGTTTCGGCCACCTCGGTATCGCCATCAATCTGATCACGTATGAGGACAGATTTGCCCTGCACCGCATCGAGCAGGAGCTCGGCACGGAGATCAAGCCGATACCGAAGGTGATCGACCCGGCGCTGTACGTAGCGCGGCCCGATGACGATGACTCGGCCGACAAGTAACGCCGTGCCGCCCGCGCCGCCAGCGCCGCGCCTCTGCTCGCGCTCTCGGCTGGCCCCTCCCTCGCCGCCGCCACTCTATGGACTTGCTGACTGGTGAATGAATATCTAGTTTAAAACAAAAACAAAAAACTTTTTGTAAAAAGTGTAATGAATTTATTGTAACAAAATGTGAGTGTAAATAGTTATATCGTTAAATAAGACTTGAACCTTGAATGGGTTACTTTTTTAAAGTGTATATAAAACGAACATTGGGACTTTGCTTCGGGTATCTCGCACGCTTTGTCCATATTGGATACTGTGCGCGAATTCCTATTATTGTTAAAACATAAAATATTTATCTGAGCATCAACTTTAAGAGCCTACCTAGATTTGTCAGTGATCTAACATAAATTGTGGTAGACTTGCCAATTTTAGCTGAGTACCTGCTTACATAATAATGTAAGCTTGAGCTAGCACTGGTTTGATTTTACTTGAAAAAACCTAACGCGTCAGATTTGTGAGCAGGTACAATGAAGTCTAGCTCGAGCTACTAACAATTGGAGTATATTGTCAAAAATCAGTATTGATGGCACTGTTTCTCTCCGCTTGAGACAGTGTTTAATTTCTCCAAGCCGAATCAAAGCAATCATATTGATATGGATTCACTCCAACCAAGTGCAAATAAATATATCACATGTTCATGATAAAATTCAATGAGTAGGGTTAATGCGAGATTTAGTTGATGTAGTGCAATGAAAATTTTGGTGGAGTGAACAGTACAATATGAATGCTCTCTGTAATGTTTCCTGTGGTTCCATTTGGGACTTTGTGTTAAATTAAGCGGCTCAGTCACAGGGTTAGTGTCAGTTTGTATTAAGGTGAAGGGGTAACAGGAAAAGTAATTATATTTTATAGTTGACATTTTTCTTATTCTCAAGTGAAGAAATAATATCTAAGAACAGTCATGAGAAAATCTAAATCATGCTCTTACCCTTTGCCTTAATGGATTGTATGTAATTTTTAGTTCCATTTCAATGATGTTTGAGGTAATAACTGTGACTTACGAGATGGGAGAATGTTGCATGCTGTGTCGGCTTGCAGATATGACACATTCTTCTGTCTGGGGGATTAAATTGAGAGAGTTTTTGTGTTTCTATTCTATCAACAACAATTAATGCTCTCTGGGGATTCAGTTCTTGGGATTTCAAGTGAAGAGTTCAATGATTTGGTCTGATATTTGTTTTGTTATATTTTCACACCAAATTTTATGATGTATACTATTGTGAGCACTGAATTTTGCTATATGTTTTTGGTTACTGTAAAGATTTGATTGATTGATTGATTGAAGGAATAATTGAAGTGATTATTTGTATTGGTAACGAGTAAAAGTATTCGAATTGTTCATCATATCTGTGATATAATTCATGATAGCTTCTTGATAATAATTAGAAAAAAAAAATATGCCTCTATGTACCTATGTATTTAGTCTTCCGAAAATATTCCGTGAGACTACCATCACATGTAACATAAATGTGTTATTTACAAAACAAGTGACTTATGTTTATATCTAAACCAAATGATAACAATAAACAACGATTGTAACAATATAAGGAACAAGAATAAACAGTAGAGCCTCGATAATCTGAACAATCAAAAACATACACTTAAGGAAAAACTTCCTTTACATTATTATATAATTCGTGTTTGTTTTGCTGAAGGAACTATATTTATGACCTAAAAAGCATGTTGAGTGGGAATGCAGCAGAGTAGCGTGGACAAGTCAAAGGACCTCTCGTAACTACAGAAAAACATTGGTTAGCGAGGGCACATTAAGCGTTAGGTTTATTTGGCAGTTCGGATTATAGTGACGTTTGGATGAGCCTGAATATGGATTATCGTGGCTATACTGTAGTGCTACATGTTTGTAGTTACTAGAAACTAACAAAATTCATGCATATCATGATTGATCAATTATAATTTCAGTAGAAATCAGCTTGTAATGGATTACAATATCAGAGGTGTAATTGTGTAAAATCTTCAACATCAAGACAGTATTCTATTCTGGCAGTCTAATAAGATGGTTTGTTTCAAATATTTACACTTCAAATGGGCCAAAAAATAAACTCTTCACATCAATGTTTGCATTTTATTGGTATGAATATTGATTTAATTTTGTATTAGATCTGTGATGTGTCATGGAGGCAATAGGTACCTATGGAATTTAATTATATTGATTAATCAGTGTGCGAAGCATGATCGCAGTGGAATGACTGAAATTTTAAAATTCGAGATAAAGGTAGACTTCCGTATATCGCGGTCGATCGCAGCCGCGCGCGTCTAACGCACGCGTCTAAAGGTAGCATTTCGATCTTGGCCGCGACTGGCGGTAGCGGCCGCGTCGTGCGACTCACTGCTCGGTATGAATTTATATATCAATATAAGTTCATACTGAGCAGAGGGTCGCGCAACGCGGCCGCTGCTGTCTGTCGCGGTTGCCAAGCTAACGCGCGCGGCTGATGCGACAAGTCTTCGCACTATGAAAATGTATGGCGCCGCATCTGACGTCAGTAGTCGGACGCACGCGTCCGACTACTGACGTCGCCATACATTTAGATATCGAATCAACGCGCGCGGCTGCGATGCACGGAAGTCAATCACCACTGACCATTCAATTACTTTAGCTGCAATTCAATACATATTTTACGTATCAAATATTCGTACCTCGCCCACTGCAGTAGACCTCGCCTACGCCCGAGTCTGAGGGTGAATCTACATGCAAACCCTTGAAAAATATTTATTATATAAGGTAATTAAAATTTTACAGTTTAAACGAGACGTAACACACCCATAAGGTCATAAGGAGAAAAGGGAGGGGGGAAATCCATAGCCAAAATGCTTGCAACATTGCTGCACTTGAGTGCAATGCAGTTTTTGGGCAAAATATGATCAGACTCCAAGCTGGGGAGTAGTACCGTACCATCCAGAGCCAGGCCATAGGTTCACCTATCCATCACCACCAAGCGTTTAATCAAGAGAGGGTATTCTGGAGCACTCGAGATTATCTCCATCACTGTTTCCTGTCATTAGTAATTTAGGAGTGGTCGAGTCGGTTGGTCTTCCTCATGGTCAAACTGGATAGTCTTTAACTGGTTTGTCCATCTAACCGTGTCAACCGAGAGAATCATTTGTGCAGTGCCCTGTACACTGCAGCACATCTCACACTGGTGGACTTTCCACATGGTACTTGTACAATCATTTTTCAGCGAGTGTGGTGGAATACCGTGGAACCATGGTGGCGAAGAGGTGAATGAGGCCGAAAAGTCAAAAAATTGTTCGAAGGTGCAAACGATACAAAGCAGTTGCATCTGCATCACTGATTGTGCAAGTTTATGGTACATACGGTACGAGGTGAAAATTAAGTGCAAACTATATATAGTTGCGTGGTGCAAATGGTACATATGGAGAAAAACTTGTAATATGGCTGCCTGAGACTGATACACATATTTCTTCTGTACAAGCGTTTGTAATCTAACTCCTAAACGGCTGGACCGATTTGGATGAAATTTTGTGTGTATATTGCAATGGCTTTTATGGTGGTTTGAAAATATAATTGGACCCGGTAGGTGGCGCTGCTGTCTGTATTTCACCATAGATAGATTTCACCTAACTCCTCCAAACTGGACCGACTTGGATGACATTTTGTGTGTATTGAATTAATTTAATGTTGCAAAAAAGTTAATATAACTCAGCTAATAACTAAACAAAACATTTATTCATTCTATAAGGCGGTACGTAGTTCGCCGGGTCAGCTAGTACATTTATATATATTTTAAAATACAATGTCCTAGGTGGGAATCGAACCCATACCCCAAGCACACAAGGCAGGTTCACTAACTGGATCACCGGGGCAATCAAATCAAATGCTTAGTAAGTAATAATTTTACTGATATCAGTCAATAAGTACAGTAGTAAATAAGTTGAATAGCACACTACACGTTAAAAAACTTAAGATAAGTATGTACTAATTATGTTTATGTGATTACAAAATAGTTTCAGAGACAATATTCAAAACAATATAAATACAATTTGAACACAATATGAAAATACACCTATCATTTTGCTCTGGTGGGAATTGGAATTATTTAAATTGCGGTTCAGGTCACTTCAGCTATAGAAAACGATTTTCTAATTTAAAAAAGAAAGCAAGAAAAAAATAAACGAAAAAGATACCAAAAAAAAGAATAAAAAAATTCAATATACGGAAACTACTACTAGGGGCATTCATAAAAAATAAAAAAAACAATGCGAAGAGCATCATCATCCCGGATCATCTAGCTAGATTAAGAAATAAAAACAGGCATTTAGTGCTACCTTCATGTGAAGCCCGTGGCAGATACCGGTTTACCCACCCTCTAGATCCGGGGGCTGCCGAATCGAAACATTTATGGTGGAGAAAATTCGTAATTTTATTATAGAAACTGACGTGGTATTCACACATTTTATTTATATTACACGGGAATTACTCACGTAAGATTAAGCCGGTCACTCCGACTATAGTTTCAACCGCAATAGGCAGTCTTTTTCAAGGAATGCACGCACGCGGCTGCGTATCGCTTGGCACACGGAAAAAACTATAGTCGGGAGTGACCGGCTTAATCTTACGTGAGTAATTCCAGTGTAATATAAATAAAATTACGTAATTGTTTATGGGTCTCATAATTTATTACTAATATTGATTTTAATATCAGTTAATAAAGTGCGTTCCAATTTTTTTCTTGAGTTCGGTTGCAGCCACAGGCTTGTATCCAAGTAGACGCCACAAGTCGACCTACCTTGCATGTCATATTTCCATTACAATTATGATTAATCGTCATTATTGAGTCCGGCGGAAAATCATCCTGCTCAATCACCGCGACAACACGTCAGTTTGAAACGAAAATGGGTAATTGTGCAATACTGATTTGTTAGAATACCGCAAATAGAGTCGGCCGACAGAATAAATATACTTCTTTTCACTTCTAGGTACGTAAAATTTGACACGCTAGTTTTCATACAGTTTGGAACGCTTGTGAAGTCTACTTAGATATAGGTCTCTGGTTGCAGCGGCTTTTTGCAGGACTTACGTTTCTATATCGTAGATAAAACATATTCTTATTTCCTGAATATACAGTGTACATTGTAACATTCCATGAAAATAAAAATATTTATGGCTCAATAAAACAACTAAATTAAAACTTAAGTACATAAACAGGCGGCTAGAATAAAATAAGTTAAATCACTCATAAAATTAGATTGTTTTACTACGAGTATGTAAATACAAGTATACTTATGTTTTTGTATCGGCACGGCTGCACCTTAATGCGGCCCTGGATATCGGTAAATTTCATACAACGGTACTAATTACATTTTTGTAAGCTACTCGCCCGTATAGTTAATGATGTAATAATAATATGATATAGTTATAATTTTATTTATATTACACGGGAATTACTTACGTAAGATTAAGCCGGTCACTCAGACTAGTTTCAACCGTCAACCGTTTCAACCGTCGTTCAAAACAACTTTTGAAAATTTGAGGTAATAAATTGATTGGTTTTTTTTCCAAAATTTTAAGCCATTATTTTCAGCAAAAAATACAAATCTAAGATATTGAATTTTCTATTTGATAGAATCAGAACGCCAAATATCCCGTTTACGTTGCTGTTTTCGTCAATAAATGTAATAGGGCTCTTAAATATACATATATACAAAGTTTCATCAAATTTGGACAAGTTTACAAGTAGCTCACTGAACACCTAGAGCCGCTCAGCATGCGCAGAGACGTTGGTCCTCTTTGTATCTTTTATCGCATTTACAACGGGGAGTGTTCTGAAGCACTGTTTGATCTGATGCCGGAGTCGCGGTTTTACCATCGCACTAGCCGCCACCGCCTGAAGGCTCATCCACACATTATAGATCAGTGGAAATCGCACACTGTGCGATTCACACGATCCTTCTTGCCTCATATCTGCAAAATGTGGAATGAGCTACCTTCCACGGTGATTCCGAGAAGCTACAACATGGGGTTCTTCAAAGGGCAAGTTAATCGAGTCCTAAAGGGTCGGCAACGTATTTGTGATGCCTCTGGTGTTACAAGTATCCATAGGCGACGGTGACTGCTTACCATCAGGCAGCCCGTCTGCTTGGTTGCCACCTATGGCATAAAAAAAGTAGCTATCGACAAAAATAACTAGTATGTTTGTATGGAAATGTCCTGATTTCCAAGACCGATGCTCTGACCTCATACAGAGTGAGAAGTGACTAGCACCTCTCACTCTGGACGAGGCTCAGTTTGCTTAACTAGCCGGGACACTAACGTGCCTTATTATACGAGTAGTTACTTGCGCCATCGCCGAGTAATTAACTGTTACGTTTTTTACTAAATTAAGATTATATTAGTATCATAAATAAATAGTATTACCAAAAAAGATAGACTAAGAGGAAAGCCAATAGCGGAACATTGGAGCGTAGCTCGGAAATTTGCCTAAAAACGGTATAAACTTAGATGTCACCGTAATTTGAGCGTGCTATAGGTTGTCTCGAACTTCCGTAAGCGCTGAAATGTATGTAACCGAGAATAAAGAAAAGCGCCATCTACTGGTATGGGTTGAGCTTCTCTTGAAATGTTGCAAAACTTGACTGCGATACTAACGCTACGGTAGTTTATGGAACCCTTTCGTACGCTATCTGACTGCAGCGCTTACGGAAGTTCGAGACAACCTATAGCACGCTCAAATTTCGGTGCCATCTAAGTTTACCGTTTTTAGGCAAATTTCCGAGCTACGCTCTAATGTTCCGCTATTGTCTTTCCTTTTAGTCTATCTTCCTTGGTATTACGTATAAATTACATAAGTACTTATTTAGTGCCCTGAATTTAATTACAATATTATTACAACAATTGGACACGTTTACCATCAAGTGGTCAAGAAAAGTATTGGCGCCTCCATATAACAATATAATTTGTTCACATTTTTGCTTTGTCATGAAAAGATATTCTACAAAATGTATGTAATTTAAATACACGAAATGACAATATGCAACATTATTGAGGACGTAAAGGTCAAAGGCGTGCGTAATCGAAATTGTAGAAAGAAGTCATCAAAAATGTTAAGAAACATCAACAATTTTATTTTGGACGTTACGATACAAACTCCACATTATTTTAATATTTGGAGGACATTTAAACTAGTTCCATTTTACTAATACGACTGATTTGATTATGTTTCGAGCGCACCATTAGCAGTATAATAGGCTTTGTAAAACAACTGCACTGGGCCAAAACATCCATGCAAAAGGACAATGTCTTTTCATCAATCCTCAGATTTTATCTTTAATACTGCGTTATAATGGACTCAAAAATATATGGCAGCTCTTGTGTAATACAAGAGCTGCCATATATTTTTGAGTCCATTCATCATTTTACAAACGATTTTAACAATTTTTGATATGGTTAAATTTATACGTAGCATGCTGCAATGTCGTACGATGTTGCACGATCTAATTCCCTCCTGCCCATTTTTCTATCGGACTGCCAGAGCGGGCACGAAAAATCGTCACCGCTTTATGGTTGATACTCCGAAAAACCGTACGAAGCGCTTTGATTCCACATTTATTGTGCGAACTGCTAGTCTGTGGAATGCGCTGCCTGAATGGGTGTTCCCCGATGGTTACAATCTGGGTGTCTTCAAATCACGAATGAATTGGTTTCTTCTAGGCAAGCATGCTCCAACGTAGACCGCATCATCGCTTAACATCAGGCGTGATGGTGGTTAAACGCAAGCTAATTAATAATAAAAAAATAAAAAAAATACTCGGTGTAATCGATTCTTCACGGTTGGCTAATGTCGTGTCAACTCTGAGTTGTTGTGAGGGTGCGTTCAGTCGATGGTGAGGTGCGAGAGGAGCAGCTCGGACGGCGGCGGTAGACCTGGCTGCAGCGTGACGGCCACGCCGCGGTTCAGCGACACCGCCGGGTAGAACGCGCCTCGGAGACCCGTGAACGCGATATCGCCCTGGAACGAAGGCAAAACACGAGTTAATAGAATACTGTTTTAAACTATCACGGTTGTTCACTAAACTAACGTTCGTTGTTAACTTGTTGTTGGTTGTCTTCCCGTGAACATGGTGCATGTAACTGCGCCGAAATATCGGGAGCTCATTCCACAACCTTACCACGGTAAATATCCAGTAAATAATCATATAACTTTAAGAGATAATGGAGTTGGCAAAACACGAGTGGGGAATGCTCTGATGAACTTTTTGACTTTATCCCTCCATCCCGGTTTTACGACCGAACCGGCCGCCATCGCCAAAAAGCCATCCTCTTATTATAGATGCGTGGAAGTCTCGCACTGTTTGATTTGATCGACTGTTTCTGTCACGCACCTGTAAGTTGTGGAATGGATTACCACCTTCGGTTTTTCCTCCAAAATATAACCTCAATTGCTTCAAGCGAAGAGTGAATAGAGTCTTCAAAGGTAGGCAACGCACCGCTACTGCCCCGGGTGTTTTAGGTGTCCATAGGCGACGGTGACTACTTACCATCAGGTAGTCCGTCGCTTGTTTGTTGTTTGTCTAGTATTTACTATATATATATATAAAAAAGTAACATCTAACCAGCTTCACTACAGATAGTGTACTAAGTCAAAAGAAGTCGTTTTTCGTAAAACTTTAGGAGGGGGAAAGTTTGAGAGTGGATTTCGTTAAATTAATGTCATAAAATAAAATATGTTATGGTTTACTTATTTTATATTTATCTTGAAAATTACGACTTTATTTGTTTGAGCTTCTCTTGAAATGTTACGAAACTTGACTGCGATCCGCTACGGTAATTTGTAGAACCCTTTCGTACACTATCTGACTGCAGCGCTTACGGAAGTTCGAGACAACCTATAGCACGCTCAAATTACGATGCCATCTAAGTTTATGGCTTTTTAGGCAAATTTCCGAGCTACGCTGTAATGTTCTGCTATTGTCTTTCCTCTTAGTGTATCTTTCTTGGTGGTAGGTACCTGCGGTGCGTCGTCGACGGTGAAGCGCAGCGTGCCGCGCTGCAGGTCGAGCAGCACGCCCACGGTGGAGCCGGCCGCGACTCCGCCCGCCACTCGGCCTCCGTGCGCGCCGCCGTGCACGAACCACGACCGGCTCGCGTCGATGTACATGCCCCAGCCGAGCGCGTCGCTGCCTACAATCAATGCACGGAATATTTTTTATGGTTTTTTTTCTTTCTCCACGGACTCCCGGGTCCGTGCCCTTAGTCAACTTTTAACATTTATTTTTTTAAACTATATTTCATCTATACTAATATTATAAAGAGGAAAGATTTGATTGTTTGTTTGCATTGAATAGGCTCCGACACTACTAAACCGATTTGAAAAATTCTTTCACTGACGGGTAGCTACATTATCCCCGGGTGACATAGGCTATAACCTATACCGGTGCGAAGCTGGGGCGGACCGCTAGTATTACATAAAACTAATGACTATACAAGTTTTTATAGTTGACATACGGTACAAACAAGCTCAAAGTCGCACAACAAGCTATGGGCTATGCTCGGGGTTTCTCTACGAGATGTTCTGGAATGGAGACCACGGACCGGTAATCGCAGCGTAGGACGTCCACCCACAAGATGGACAGACGACCTAAAAGAGACCGCAGGGAAACGCTGGATGCAGGCCGCTTCCAACCGGCCCTTTTGGAGATCGATGGGGGAGGCCTATATCCAGCAGTGGACGTCCTACGGCTGAAATGATGATGATGATGATGATGAGAGTATAAGAATTTAAGGGGGCATCAGCGGGAAAAAAATACAGGTAAAATTTATAGGTGAACTTTGCTAAATATAGGTAAATATTACCATCATTATGTAGAGGTCGCTCCAAAAATATAACACTACTATGAATTTAAAGATTCAGTATTTTTTGAGATAAAGCAATATAATTTTCTATATATATTTTAAAAAAACGAATACTTTGTTGAAGGTTCTTACGGAAAGAAAAACCGGCCAAGTGCGAGTCGGGCTCGCGCACTGAGGGTTCCGTACCATCACAAATTTAAATACCAATTACGAAATTACCAGTTATAACTTGGTAATGAACAGAAACTTGTCACCGACTCGCACTTGGCCATTATTTATTATTTGTTGTTATACTTTACAGTGTGTACTATAATCATGCTCAGTTTGAAGGTTGTATGTATTACCATTTTTACATTAGAGCTAATACAATAATAGGTAAAAAAATACGTTTGTTGTTTCCCCCTTTCGTTTTAACTTTTAGACTTTTTTATTATTTCTTAGTTAATCCACGGTAACATTACATATTCTGTGAAAATTTTAACTGGCTATCTATTACGATTCGAAAGATACAACCGTTTAAAGGTAGGACGGACAAACAGACATCGTAGGCTTAGTAATAGGGTCCCGTTTTTACCCTCTGGGTACGTAACCCTAAAAACGGTTTATCTTTATTAACATACAAAAGTACCATTTTTACACTTATTTTTAAAGATAATTTCCTTCACATCTTGCACGAGATGAATTTTGTATGCCTTTAAACCAAGATCCTTATGTAAAATACGCCAAGTTGTTGCATACGACAGACGAAACACATTCCTCGTAGAACGCAGATTTTCGTTATACAGCTGAATAATGAGTAGACGAAGTCTTTCCTTGATAGAATGTCTAACTATTCTGAACAAAAATACCATGACATGTTAACGCGACTCACGCTTTATCAGTAAAAAAATCCAGACAAAAATTACCTCTAGATGAATCTCCCGTATTATGGCATTGACCGTGTGTAAAAAATGTCTCGAATATTTGATGCCGGGGTCGCGGTTTTATCATCTCACTAGCCGCCCCCTTCTAAAAGCTCATCCACATATTGTTGAAATAGCACACTATGCTGTTTTCCTTTTTTTTTTAATTGCCACCCAGCTGCATAATGTAGAATTAGCTCCCGAATGAGTTCAGATAATTATAGTGAATAGAAAAGAACAGCATACCAAAGTATGGTTTACAGCAATATCGTCATTATTATCAACATAATTCATGTTCCTACTGCTGGGACTGGGACTGAGAGAGAGAGAGAAAGAGCCAAATCCACACTGTGCATGTTGTCTTTTAAATTTTTGAGGTTCTTGGATATACACAGATACATCACATTAGGCATGACTAATATTTTTTTATTACCTCATAAAAAAGCTGATCATAAATAGAGTCCATCAACGAAACCAAAATTAGTTCAAGAATAAATAAGATATAAGCATTTTAATTTCATACTAGACAGAGAGCGCGCTATACTGAGTTATGACGTCACGCCTCAGGTGCGCCATACAAATGCTATACTAACACGCGCTTTGCGAGAAAGGGATAGAGCATCCCATCTCTATCCCCACCTAAAACTTTGAACACTCATATCTCAGAGATTTATCAGCCAATTTAATTTATTTTTTCAGTACATATGTGTAATGTATTTAGTTATATTCATCGATAAGCCGGTTATTTGTAATAAATTAAACATTAGGACACATGCCTTTTGTAATTCTACTGCTCATCTTACGAAGGCGTCGTACATGTCAATGCGCAGGCGTCAGGAAGGGCACGTTCCTCGCTAGCGCTTGCCCCTCGCCCCTTACTCACCGAGCATCTTATCTCTCGCGACGTCAGCGCGCGCGACGCCGAACGCCGGGTCAGCGTCGGCGTCGTACTTGTCAATGCGCAGGCGCCAATAGTGCACTCCCCTCGCCAGCGGCTGGTCAGCGAGTGCGAGGCGCGGCTGCCACCCGCCCGCCGCCGCCGTCAGCCCGTCCGCTGACAGCGTCACGCCGCCCTCGCCTTCAGCGCACCGCGCGTCCCACGTGAACCACGCCACTGGAACATATAACTACTTATTAAGGGGCATGTATAGGCTCTGCAGCTCTCTCGCTCGCACATTTTCACATTATTGAAGATATAAAATCTATGAGTGTGAATTTCCAAAAAGTAACAAAATCATGTCTTGGTGTCTATCGTAACTAGAGATTGCAACCCGGTATGTTTCTCAACCCGGCCGGGTCCGTCGGGCCCGGCCGGGTTGCATGTTAGCGATGAAATATTAAAGTATTTTATGAAAATTTTCTAAACTTATATGAATGGAAAAAGAAAATGATTCAAGGTTAATATTTATTTCAAAGTGGCTTATGAACAATTATCACAATAATCAGTCTCATAATCACACTTAATATTCTAACTTGCATAAGGCAAAACAATTATTTTTCAGTCTAAAAGAATGATCTTAGAAAAAATTGTATTGCTAGTTTTATCACCTTACCTGGTTCGCAACTTACTGCAGAAAAAGCCCTCTCAGCATCAACACTAGTTGGTTTTATGGACATCGTGTAGTTTTGAATAAATAGTGACCTTTCTTGCCTTCAGCTTCATACTGACTCAGCTCTTTTTTTATAGTCTTTTCTAAGTCATTGTTGTGTCCCGGGTTCATCTTTTTTCTTAATTCTTTTTTTTCTTCTAAAATTTGCGCCGTGGTTTATTTACCGGGTCCGGTAACCGTGCCCGGTACGAATGGCCGGGCCCGGTGGGTGCCTACAGGGGCACCGGGCCCGGGCGGACCCGGCCCGGCCGGGCCCGGTTTGCAATCTCTAATCGTAACATTACAAACCAAGGAAGTTGCAAGGAAAGGAACGCGTTCTGTCAAAATATTCCCATACAAAACTAAACCTTAACGTCTAACGATAAGGTTCATAATAATGTGGCTAGGAACATGGAGGTAAAACGAGCTCACTGAAATAGCTACCACGGAGGAAGTGTATCCCTTTCTAAAGATTGCCATTACATAAAACATATATTTTAGTAAAACTCTGTTTTAAAATATCTCAGCTGTTCACTAAAGTTATATAATGTTGTGGAATCTCATTCCACAACCACCACGGTAATTATCCCGTAATCATATTTTAGTAGTTTTACTTATTCAATCGGACATACCAGGCAGGCCCTATTTTGGGGTGTAAACATAAAATTACTACCAATGAAATAAAGATAAATTTTTATTTCCATTTTCTAACGGATATTAATGTAGATAATATATCTAATGTATCATGTACATATTTAAATTTTATTTTTAAGTAACCATGTAGGTTCCTAGTATAATTACTAGGAACCTTCATGGTTCTGCTGAACCATGAAGCTACTGGCAGCATTAACGACATGGCGTTTTTGATTGTTTGCTTACTATATTTTGTTTTTTCAAGCATGATTTTTGAATATTTATTTTAAAATGGTGAAAAATTTCTGTATAAGAAACTGTGCTAGTGAATCATTCGGTGACTGCGGCATATCTTTTCACAGGTAGGTACACAAAGCTTGAAATACAAGAAAATGTTTACTAGGGTGTCCATACACGTGTGAACATGAACAATATTTTGAACAATGAACAATTATTTTTATACATTATGTTTTAGCATGACCTAGGGATATTTTAAAGTAATTCGCATTTCGGCGAGTGTGCGCAAAAGCTTCGAGCCCTTGTTCCACCCTCCCCCTTTTACTTAGGAAAAGTAGAATGACTGCACATGCACACTACCCTCCCTTCCTAGTGAAAATTCCAAAGATTTGAACTCAACGATTTGGGTCTTCATTTATGATACGTACTGCCCAAGAATGGAACTACCTGCCGTCCTCCTTGTTTCCTGAGAACAACAAACTAGATATCTTCATGGCTAGTGATAGATAGTGACAGTGATAGTGATAGTGTGATAGTGACTGCTAGTCTGTGGAATGCGCTGCCTGAATGGGTGTTCCTCGATACTTATACAATCTGGGTGTCTTCAAATCACGAGTGAATTGGTTTCTTCTAGGCAAGCGTGCTCCACCGTAGACCGCATCATCGCTTAACATCAGGCGAGTTGGCGGTCAAGCGCAAGCCTATTATTTATATAAAAAAAAAAGATATGTATAGATAGATATGAATAGATTTCTAGATCAACGTGTTCCATCCTCCGCCACACCGTCACGTACCATCAGGTGAGTAAGTGGCGAAACGTAGATCTAGTACCACCATCCAACGGTGAACCGAGCTTTCTGTGTACAGTTGTATCGTTCAAGGGTGTTTCGACGAATCGTACGGGAATCATTCTAAATATTACATAAAAAATGAAAGTACCTAAATTCATCGCTGAATATATTTCATGTTACAGTATACCAACAAAAGAGGATGTAAGAAAAATGTGGTTGGACGTAATTCTTAGTCGAACAGCAAGAATAACAAAAAACTCCAGGGTGTGCAGTTTGCACTTCAACACAGAAGATTTTATAAAGACACTAGCGACCCGCCCCGGCATCGCAGGTGCAATGCTAATACTAAAATAATATATTACGGAATGTCTTTATATACCTACAACGTTCACAGCTTTTTGTCATTAGGCAAAACAAACATGTTTTCTTTAGAGGTTACTCTTTAAAGAGCGACATTATGATTGGCCATGTGAAAAACACGCCGCCGGTACCGGCCTGTTGCGGTACTGGCCGGGGGGCCGGTACCGCCGCAACCGCTATGTCCCTGCATTTTAAATCTTTAATATCTTCGAAAATGTTCATATAAATTACATGCTGTAAACGGCCATATTGGTCTATATTAAATGCACAATGTATTTAAGGTACTTAATTGGATAAAGATTAATGCTGTATTGCTTAAAATCCCTTCGTTATCACGTAGGGTTCAGCCAGCGTTTGCAATGTAAGCGCAAAAAAAAAAAAAAAAATTTACGACATTACATTAGAAACCTCTACAATTATCAGTGTTTCTCTACTATATTATGCATGTATTATATATATAAACCTTTCTCTTGAATCACTCTATCTATTTTAAAAAAACGCATTAATATCTGTTGCGTAGTTTTAAAGATTTAAGCATACAGACAGCGACAGCGACTTTGTTTTATCCTATGTAGTGATAGTAATAGTGATGTAGTGATGCTTTCGACAAACTTTGAAAATGAATGTAGTTCGATGTCATTTTCCCGCAGTAAGTAAAATATGCCAAATAGTAGTCATGCCAATCTTCTATATTTATAAAAGCTAAATTCACTCACTCACTCACTGATTTGTCACGAAATCTCAAAAACTATTTGACTTACGAAGCTAAAATTTGGCACGTAGATTCCTTATGGGGTATAGAGGTCCGCTAAGAAGGATTTAGCGATAAAGCCGAATTAAAGGGGGCAAATGGATGTTGAAAGATTATATTATAGTCCTTTGTTTTTGATGATACTCAGGGATAAAATTTGGTATTCAGGCTAATAGTTTAAATTAAATAAATACTGTTATAATATTTTTACAAAAAAGAAAGATTAAGGAGGTGGAATTGTAGTTTGTATGTTGTGTTGAAAGTTATGCAACTACGAAATTTTAATTTGACAAGTGGGTGTAAAACTTCATTAAAAAATATTTTACGAAAGGGCCGAATTAAAGGGTCCAAAAAAGGTTGAAAGTTTAGGTGAAAGTGTACGCGTACGAAGTCACACGGGTAACGGCTAGTTTATTATAAATACAAAAGTTTGTCTGTTGTATGTGAAAGAGGAACAAACATCCATACATACAAACTTTGGCGTTTATAATATTAGTTGAAAGTAGGATAGGATGCGAAAGTGTGTTTGTTACTCTTTTACGCAGCAACAGAGCAACAAATCAACCAGATTTTTTGCATGGATATAGTTCAAGGGATGGAAAGTTATAGGCTACTTTCATCATCATCGTCATCTACTAGATGTTGTTAACTGATCACCGAATTTAAGCAACAGACTACACGGTCAATCTTAGGTAGGGTGATTGCAAGTGGCATTTAGAAACCGAATGATCGAATAAAAAGTTAACAATCTGGGTGGGTGACGTGGTCCTTAACTGTTGGCCTTTTGGAAAAACTCAGAGTCACTCAGCGGGCAATGGAGAGAGCAATGCTCGGAGTTTCTTTGCGCGATAAAATCCGAAACGTGGATATTCGCCAAAGAACCAGAGTCACCGACATAGCTGTTAAAATTTGCAAGTTGAAGTGGCAATGGGCAGGCCAAATCGCTCGAAGAACCGATAACCGATGGGGAAGAAAGGTTCTTGAGTGGAGACCACGAACCGGAAGACGCAGCGTAGGTAGGCCTCCCACTAGATGGACCGACGACATAGTGAGAGTCGCTGGCATCCAGTGGATGCAAAAGGCAGGCTGTCGTTCAGTGTGGAGGTTAAAGGGGGAGGCCTATGTTCAGCAGTGGACGTCTTCTGGCTAATGATGATGATGATGATGAATCTGGGTGCCTTCAAGTCGAGAGTGAATAGGTTTCTTCTAGGCAAGCGTGCTCCATCGTAGGCCGCATCATCGCTTAACATCAGGCGAGATGGCGGCCAAGCGCAAGCCAATTTATAATTTTAAAAAAATATATGTCACGTGACCCGTATGTCCCGGTTGAGTCTTATAACAATAGCCGCTAAGCCATCTCAGAGGCCTTCAGGCGTCCTGGCGGCCTAAAATTCTGACATTAACGCTCGTCACTGGGCCTATATGAACTTCCTGTATTTACTGAGAGTACCAATACGATGATTTTAGGAATTACCTACAATGTCTTCGTTTCCTCAAAATCATGAACACCCAAGAAAAGGACAAATTACTCCGTGCTCGCTTTTCCCTCGGACCGTTTTTTTAGCATGAGTACTCGATCCAGGTCCCTTTAGGGTATATATAAAATCCTTGTTACAAACATAGAAATGTTTGTTTCGATATCTTGTAATTTGACGGAATAACATGACACTAGAAATAAAAATCACTTGTTACCATTTTACTGTGTCAAATTAAAATATATCAAATTGACAATTCTTTGTTTATAATGTAACTGTAACTGTAATGTGATAGAAATTCACACTCATTGATTTTATATCTTCAATAATGTGAAAATGTGCGAGAGAGAGAGCTGCAGAGGGTATACAGGCCCCTTAAATACGCGTTAAATTTTTAAAACCTTTAAAAAATACGAAAATAGATAGACACGTTGGAGACAACTTGGAGTCAAACCTGGTGAAAAGTTGGGATTTGTCTATTATATATTATATAGTAAATACGTTTTTTGGCGTCGATATGCACGACTGCGCGTGCATCATATCATAATTTCAGCCATAGGACGTCCACTACTGGACATGGGGCTCCCCCATGGGTCTCCAAAAGGGCCGGTTGGAAGTGGACTGCATCCAGCGTTTCCCTGCGGTCTCTTTTAGGTCGTCTGTCCATCTTGTGGGTGGACGTCCTACGCTGCGCTTACCGGTCCGTGGTCTCCATTCGAGAACCTTTCGGCACCATCGGCCATCTGTTCTGCGTGCTATGTGCCCTGCCCACTGCCACTTCAACTTCCTAATCCGGTGGGCTAGGTTAACTGTCGTTCTTCTACGTATCTCCTCATTTTTGATTTGATCTCACAGAGAAACTCCATACCAGATACTACAGAGTGCATCATAACTATACTAATTGCAAACTTTCGCATATTGCGTGGGCTTAAAACTTGGCTCCTTGACCAACAATTATATAATTTTGATGACTATGTTTAACTGCCTCAAATATTAATGGATTTGTCCATAAATATTTCAGGTAGCTATATATATAAGCTGCGTTAATAAATAATTATTAATGAATTAATTTGACATAATATTGAAATACTGACATAATATATTGTAATACATTTTTGCTCATAGTATTTTTAATTGAATTAGTTATTATTTAAATATACTGTTTATATAAGTGTATATATCATTGTAGAAAGTGTACTGGAGAAGTTTGACTTGTAACTATGGAATTACTAGCAGTGCCCCGCGGTTTCACCCGCGTAGTGATAATTTTTTTTGATGATGACTATGAAAAGTAGCCTATGTCACTCTTTGGCTCTTAAACTATGCCCATGCAAAAAATCCGGTCAATCCGTTGTTCTGTTGCAGCGTGAAAGAGGAACAAACATCCATACATACATACTTTCGCGTTTATAATATTAGGAGGATTAATAAAGAATTGTATTGTATTATCAGTTAGAATGGCGGGTGTCCTAAGATCACGTCAAGCTACTTTATAGCTGCAGTACTGACCTGGTGAAGTCTGCAAGCCAATCACTTCGCTGTAGGGCCCTTCTCCTGCGCCGTTGAATGCTTTAACACGCGCGCTATATAGCGACGCGTAATGTAGCCCGTCTATCGTACACACTGTCTCTCGGCCGCAATACACCTCCTGAAAATATACGTACAATATTGTTATGCCGATCGTACACTAATGATGATATGTGCACTATAAAGACACATTTTCAAAAAAAGTAAAACTGGTATTTCTCTTGTGAAGGTTTGTCTATGACTTTTTTGATTTGGGCGCATTATCCACAGTCGAAAGCGAAACCGCGCAACCTTGCCGAGACTACGAAAGACTGATTCTGCGTAGAAAATGAAGCAATATTTATGAAAATTACCCATTGAGATGTATTTAAAAGTAATTTTTATATCATAGTGTTGTGTTCAACACTTTACCAGTCTATAAAAATTAAACAGATTTATTTTTCTGAAATGCAAATTTCTTAAAAATCAACAAAAAGTGTTGAATCAGCTTTGCACATCATCGTCCAGGCTTTGATAACCCTTTGCTTATCAAATGCTGAATATAGTTTTTAAAAAAGGCTGGGACAAAATAGAAGCTGTGGAAAATCCCCCTGTTAAGAGGTTGTCTACAGGACAACGCGACCGTTGCGGGGCCACAGAAAATATACGGTTAAGGTCGAGACTTCTTAGGGAAACTCCGAAACAGGTCTACAGCACCTGAAGAAATAGGAGTGGAACTGGAATGCCAGCGACCCAACACCGTGCTTTTAAAGAGCTCGTACGGGTGGGCGGGGTAATGAATAAAACACCCCAAACTGGACGTCAGTGCAGGTCAAATCACCGCCGCTTAGAATTAGAATCATTTAGTTATTACAGGTATATGATTATTAACGGGATGTTTTCCGTGATAAAGTTGTGGATTGAGCTCTTTTGGTTATGCCATTCCCTTGGTAATAGCATTCATTTTAATCCTGCTGCATTTCTGTTACTGCAAAAGTAACGTGCCAAGAGGCTCATCAGCAACGAATCTCTGGTTCAGACTAAGCTTCTTAGTCTTGAGCATCGGAGCAAGGTTGCTAGTCTATCGGTTTTTTTATCGGATACATTTCGGAGAGTGTGCTACAGATCTGCATGATTTGATTCCCTCCTGCCCATTTTTCTATCGGACTGCCAGAGTGGGCACGAAGAATCGACACCGTAACACAAATTTTAATAGATAGAGTGATTCAAGAGGAAGGTTTATATGTATAACTAGCGACCCGCCCCGGCTTCGCACGTAAATTACACCCGTGCGAAGCCGGGCGGGCGGGTCGCTAGTAATAAAATAAAAAGGTTAATTAAAAAGCCAAATGGTCTAACCCGGAAGGGCCCGCCCAGGCCATCGTCCAGCTCGAGCGCGTACCCGCGCACGGCGGCGGGCGCGGCGGGCGGCCGCCACGCCAGCGTGCACGAGCAGCCGCGCGCCGCGCACGCCTCCACCGCCATCTCCGGCGCGCCCGGAGCTAAACACACGATACACGTACATCACTACACAAAGCCAACAAGATATACAGGGTTACGTGGTAAGGGGCGCAATTTTAATTTGCGAGTAAGTATGTGGGCCAGGATCAGCGTTGCCAGACGTCCCGATTTTGGCGGGACGTCCCGATTTTTAGATCAAAATTAAATATCCGGCGCGGGACAGGCTAAGTCCCGCTTTTATCGGATAACTCGATATTCAGAAGACAAATTAACAATAGGGTATTTGACGATATTTATGGGTATTTTTTTAGGGTAGTTCTGATTTTGTATATAATATTTTTATTAAAATACATTTTCTATGGCTATTTTTGCTATCTATTGTCACGTAAACATAATTTGAACTCAAATAAAAAGATAAATAGGTATTTAAAAACTTCTGATTATATATCCGTATCTATACGTCTATCTCTCTCTACGTTTATCTATATCTCTATACGTTTTTTCACTATGTCCCGCTTTCGATGACAGAATCCCACTTTTTTCACTCAAATAGTTCCAAAATCCCGACTGAACAAAAAAAAAAAAACTATCAACGCTGGCCTGGATCGTCACGCAGTGGATGCTCGATGGACAATGTAATCAAGGAAGGCCCAAGAAACGCTGGCGAGACGATCTTGACTCATTCCGGAGTTAAAGCCATACGGTTGTGGAATTCCCTTCCAGTCTCCATTAGACAATCCTAATCTATCAACATTTTCAAGGCTAGGGTGAAAGACTTTTACCTTTCCCAAGTCTAAAACTGTTCGTTACTGTTGGTGGAGAGTTTTTGGACATATTTGTTGCTCCGAATTCGTGTTGGTTGTTATTTGCTCTGTCATTGTTCGTGTTCCCTGCTGCTCTTGCATTGTGAGCTCATAATGCGAAGGTATTCCAAGGACTTAGGGTATAGCATAGATAAACATATATACTAGGGTATAGTATGTACTTACTTGTCGCGTCTGTATTATATGTGTTTTTATATATATAGATATATATTTATTACATTATGTATCATTTAGTAGTATTTATTTAATGGTATCATTAAAAGTGTTAAAGCATCCCCCGTCGATTCTGTTACGTAAATTCTTTCCATCCATTGGTTGCCTGGAAGAGATCGCTTTTAGCGATAAGGCCGCCACTTGTGGCACTAGCTCGTAAGTGTTTTCTATCTAACTGTATCAGAGTAAGTAGCCCATATAGATCTGATAGCAAACCTTTTCTTATTTTAAACAATTTACACTGTACTTTTTCCGATAACCGCGCACTCGAGCCCCAAGAAACAGACCTTGTGCCTAGTTTGGGGTTCACTGCCAACCTATTTTAGACGTAGTACGGAACCACTAACGACTAGTATTTAATTTATTAGTTAAGCACCTCTGTACTTATTTTGGTAAATAAATATTCTTATTCTTATTCTTATCGTGTTGTAATTTTTATTTCTGGTGTACACAATAAAGAGTTTCTATTTATCTATCTATCTATCCGGAGAGGTTGGCAAGAGGTGGCGGAGGACCGAGATTTATGGAAGGAAATGGGGGTACCTTTGCCTAGCAGTGCGACAGTATAGGTAAAAAAAAGTGGTAAAGGTGTCTAAGCCGAAAGGAATCCGTTATACTCATCATTATGAACAACTTTTACTATGTGAACAACCCAGAAAAAAAAAATTGCTATTCCATAAATTTTGTCGAGTGTCAATGACCGTTTTCTATGGAACAGCTTTCGCGGTTTTGGGGTACTGTGGACCCCTTTCGGCTTAGTACACCCTTACCGCGTAACCCTGGTTGATATACCGAAAACTCGTACGAAGAGCTTTGATTCCACTTGTATTGTGCGAACTGCTAGTCTGTGGAATGCGCTGCCTGAATGTTCCCCGGTAGTAATAATCTGGATGTCTTCAAACCACGACTGAATCGGTTTCTTCTAGCAAACGTGCTCCAGTGTAGACCACATCATCGCTTAGCATAAGGCGAGTTGGCGGCCAAACGTAAGTCTATTATTAAATAACTAGCAACGGACCCCGGCTTCGCACGGATGTAAATCTTAATTTTTTACATCTTGGGTTACATTATTGGAGATTTAGTAAGGATCCCTATTTTAAAAAAAAAATATAGCCTATGTCACCCGGGGATAGTGTAGCTTCCCAACAGTGAAAGACTTTTTCAAATCGGTTCACCTAAAATACGCATACATGCTTTTCTAGATGTGGAAACAACCTTCATTTTAACCAGATCAAATGGATAAACTCTTTACAAAACAAAATGAATATGAATAGCGCAAGATTTCTTTGGCGATAAGTCGGTCTCAAGTTCAACCATTCAGTATCCATAACGAGATGACAACAAATTGCGCGAATTTCGATTTCATGACTGTGACCGTCTGAAGAAACAAACGGAAACCAATAACGCATACGACCTCGATTCGTTTCACCAAACCGCGCGGATCCTTGACGAGTGACGCAAGACGCCGGTTTTTCCACAAACTAATAGGATAAATATATCTCACCTGGTGTTTTCATATCTTGCTCCATGGCTGCAGTCCAAAATGTAGGGCAATAATATAAATTATAAATATTCGGTGCATTTTTGCACACACGGTCACCTGACCCCAAACTAAGCAAAGCTTGTGATATGGCTGCTAGAGACTGATATACATACATATATAGTTTTAAATACATACTTAAATAAATATTAAGAACCAGATATAGAACAAACACAAATGTTCATCACATAAATATTTGTCCTAGGTGGGAATCCAACCCACGCCCCCAAGCTCAGAAGTTAGGTTCACTACCAACTGGACCAACGGGCTATCTAAGAATGTTAAGTAATACATCAGATTTTTGTCGCCAAGTTGCTGCGTAAGTTAAATGGAGTACCTACCTATACTTGGTTCAAGTTTTTTCAGCTAAAACACTTGTCTGATAATACTGCAGTGAAATATTAATTTATTAAATGTTTTTATTCGCTTTTTACGTTGTTATTGTAGCTGTCATTGGCCTTCTTAATATAATAATTGATACCTAACATTGAATTGTTTTTTACAAGCTTTTATTTAACTTGCCCTGTTTTAGTTAGTATGTATATATGTGTGGTACAAATCTTGCAACTGAATGTTATAACAGTTATCCCCAACCGATTGAGCTGAAATTTTGCATACACGTTCAGTTTGGTATGCATGGTTTGCTAAGTGACGTCATTCTAAATTCAATATGGGGGACTCCCAAAGATGGCGGACCAGTAATTTTTTAATACATTCCCATAATATGGGTATCAAATGAAAGGGTTTACTGAGAATACGAAAAATCAAATGACGTCACCTAAATTCAATATGGCCGACGACTAAACTCTAATTTTAAAAAGTTTTCCTGAAATTAATATTATATTTATGCAACTCTTAGATCTTGGTTCGAATTTTTGAGTCTGAATATTCAAGCACAAAGATTGAAACCGAATTAGAATTAGATTGATAATCACGAGATGTAGGTACAAATAGGAACTACATTTTGTGGTGGCCGCAAAAAAGCTTGCGGCAAGCACCGCCACTGCTCAAAGAAACTGGAGAAGCGACTGGTGTGGGGTGCTCCCTTCGCACGTTCTCATTCTATACCTGCCAGTCTAGCACAGCTGTCTCCTATGCGCGAGCTATCTGGGTATAGCCTGCCAGGGAGAAAGTAGGGTTTCATAACTCACGTATGCACTCGACGAAGTTCATGGTCCGTACGGTGCGCATTACGGGCTCCACGTCGAGAGTGAGTGCGGGAGCCGCTGGCGGGGCGTCCAGGGTCGAGCACAGCCCTGCGGCCGTCTCCTGCGCGCGCGCCGTCAAGATACTGCCCACCTGCCAGGCAGACAGTAGGGTTCCATTCATATTTATCATTATCATGTTTGTTGCCACAAAGGTCAAGAATCTATCTCTTCAAATCGGACCCTACAGCGCCAAAGAAAATAGATATTAACTCAGTATAATTGTAGACAGTTGATATCGAGGGCATAATGCTAAGTAATATGTCAACGTTATAAATGGTGACGGCTTAAATATTTGTTAGCTAAAGCTAGTTTGAAATTGTATAGTAGCTAACAGACGTGTAGACTTGGTTGACGGACCGTCGTCCAATCAACGGGAGAGACAGAGTAAGAATAACATATTTCCCTCTCTCTCCCGTTGGTCAGACGGCGGTTGACGTCAACCATATCCACACGTTTTAAAAGGATTTCATGGCAGCATGCCAATATTTTGATGACCCATAGCAGTAAAACCTTAGATAAAATATGACAAGATTCCTAATAGCGCAACGTAAAATTATACCAAAAAGAAGGTGCTAGTACTAGCACCTTCATTCGATCGCCCCGCCACACGTCAAAAGCCTCCGATGTCAGAAAGTCCGTGTATAATTTTTTTTACAAAATGACTGTTTGTGTTGAGAAATCTTGCAAAAATTACACCACAAATAAAAATACGTCCACCAAGATCACATACCACAAGTAAGTATTAAATTATATTGCTGTATTTCTTCGCAAAATTAGTAGAAAACGAAAAAATTACAATGCCATTTCAAAACTGTTTAGTGTTTGCCAAGGGCATGAAATTTGCTTACCCATGTTTTTAACACTAATATGTTTCAAATAAATTGTCTATTAAATCAAACATATTATAATTGTGCTAAGCAGCATAATATCCATTAATTACCAACTGAAAATGGCGGCAAAATTCCTCGGCCACGGATTAAATAACAAAAGAGGTTACATCTAAACTTATGTTAAAACTATTTACACGGAACTACATACGGATACAACAAACACCTATAATATTTCCACTTTTAGGGTTCCATAGTACTACAAGGAACCCTTATAAGTTAGTTAATATTATGTCCGTCCGTCTGTCTGTCTGCTCATACCTCTGTTCGTCCTAATTCTTAAATAATTAACTACTATAGTTATTAAGGTAATTCCATATTTTTTATTATGATTTTATTTTGTGAACTGATACCTAAAATACCTATCATTTTACGTAATTCATTTTCGGTCTTACTTATAAACGTTACTTAAGTTAAACCGTAAGTAAGGCCGTTGATGTTTATTAACTTATTATGAGAATGTCTATCCTAGATTACCTAGTACTTATTTAGTAAGATATAAATTATGGGGATGTTTTTTTCTTCTTCTTCAATAAATGATTATTATTTCCGTAGATTTCCAACCAATCCCGTAGTTTCTAATCGTTGGACTGAAATAATAAGACGGTCTAGAAATGAAACTTGGTGGAAACCTAAAGCAAAAACGTCAGTCGTATGTTCAGCCCACTTCCATGTCAAGGACACTGACACATCAAAAAAGGGTCGAAGAAGAATTCGATCTGGGGCTGTGCCTACAAAGGTATATCATATTTACATAAATTACTTTTGTCCAAGTCTGAAAATTAGTTTTATAATTTTAAAACTAATTTGTATTCGGAAACTTCATTACCTCCCTAGAAAAGTAAGTATTTTTTTTTTATTGGTGAAATATACGGTCAATATTATGCTTGTCTATACTTCTATACTAATATTATAAAGAGGAAAGATTTGTATGTAAGTATGTTTGTAACAAATTACTATCTTATTTAAAGCCCCTTTCCTAATCATTCTTGACTAAGTAGGAACTTCTTAAGAAAAACAAGTTATTATCATGAATTTTAGCAAAGTGACGCCCAATTCCAGTATTAATATTTTAGATCTGTATTTTGTAAGTTCATTTACTCCGTTAATTTTTTTTTCATCCAATTTATGCGGTAAAATCTATGCACTGGTATTACTGGTATTCCAGCGCACATGCGCAGAAACGTATCGCTAATGTCACTCGAACAAAGATTGGCTACTCAAATGAACGCTGTGCTTTCATTGAACACTCAATCTTTAGTAGTATATAAAAAATCTTTCAGTAAAACATTAAAAAGTGACTATGCTACCAGCGCCTGAATAAAACCAATGATAAGTTCTTGCCACTATACTTGTCGATAATTTCGGAAACTTTGAGCCTGAACTTGAATCATAAAACACATTCATATTTTATCGATTCCAAATCGATAACGTAGGGAACATCACTAGGGAAGCCAGTACAAGCTATCTAAATCTATGTATATAAAAGAAAGTCGTGTTAGTTACAATATTTATAAATCAATAACGGCTGAACCGATTTGGCTGAAAATTGGTGGGGAGGTAGCTAAGAACCAGGAGACGGACATAGGTTTTTCATCAGCATCGTCACCATTTTTCATCACTACGCTGGTGAAACCGCGGGGCGCAGCTAGTACGATATAAAACCCGTTTTGTTTCCACCTTTTAATGCGACACGGGCAGCGACATTTTGAATCTCCTATAACAGTACATATTGTATTGTTTTGGTCATCGTAAACATGAGTACTGGTCTGACTACAATAGCATTAAAATATCTGATAAGATTACCTCCAAAACCTTTACATTGTGACACAATAGAATTGCATTTGATAACAGCTATTATTTGGATTATATTTAGGTATGAGTCACAGATATTTAAAACTATGGATATCAGATCAGCTCTCAATTAACTATGATTAAACCAAAGGTAGACCAAACACATAGTAAGTATTAAGGTGATATTCTGTGCATTTAGTGTAATTTAAATTTGTTTGTCTATATTTTAAAGAGTATATTTATATTGGGTTAAATGGAATGGTGGCCCTAAGAAGAAATAAAGTCACCACAATGATCATTATGAACAAATAACTGACACCAACCAACCAACCAACTCTAAAATTGCAAAAATATATCAGCTGTTTTATACATTTCGTTGAGTCTGAATTACATTATTGGATGAAACTGCTGTTTTTGCGTAATTTCATAGTTGATACCATAGTAAAAGATGTTCATCATCTGTATAAATTTAGATACTTATTAAAAATATTGGCAAACTAGTTAAAATCATAAGTCGTCACCCAATGTCTATTTTAGCTTGCAATGAATATTAATATGTGTTAAGTGGATGGGGGTGGACTTTCTTTCTGCTGAATACCGTTCCGCGTAACCCTGTTATGTTTATGTAAACTCAGGACACTGAGAATTTTGTCCTAGACCCAACATCCATGCATGCTTATAAATCTATGGCGTTAGTACACGTTTCTGTCACAGAAATAGATAAGTGAAATTGATACTCCAAAATATAGGGCATATTACCTATTTGATACCCTCCTGCATTAGAAATATGGTACTGTATTGGTGTTGAATGTTGATGAACAGTCTGAAGTAAATGGCACTCCCTATTCATTTACAGGAAATTGATGATAAAACAAAGACTTGTTTGATTGCTCAGTGTACTTCAGTAATCATGCTTTTTACCGGTTTGCCCAGCAAGGTAATATTTTTCGAGTGTATGTATGTATGAGGTTTTATTTGGCACACCCTACAGCCTAAACAGATTAATGAATTTCGACATGTGAGGTGTCATTTGAATAGTTTTAATAGTGAAAGTGACATAGGGTACAAGAATTTAAGAGGGCATCAGCGGAAAAAAATACAGGGAAAATATATAAGTGAACTTTGCTAAATATAGGTCAATATTACCATCATTATGTAGAGCTCACTCAGCAGATTTCAAATATATAAGACTACTATAAATTTAATGAATCAGTAGTTTATGAGATAAATCAATATAATTTTCTATATACAATACATAAAAAAGTTTTCTAATACTTTGTAGAAGATTGTAACGGAAAAAAAAAATAAGAAAATACGACAATTTTAACTTCGCGCGTTTGGCAGTTCTAAGACAGGACAAAGTCTGTCGGGTCAGCTAGTGAGCAATAAAAATTATTTGAAAGCGGTTTTCATCAGGTAAATGTAGTTGATATTTCCCTGGTATTATTTTCTCAAAGATATTTCCTTAGACGCAAAAACCTACAGCCAGCGCCCACGTCAAGAGTTTATACCTGACGACCCCAACAAGACAGGCAGTATTCGCAGTGCACTGCGTATTGTGCTAGGATCGCGGGTAATGTTACGCCTGAATATAAACATTAACCAGGGACTAGTAAATGGCGCTATGTGCGTAACTTATCCCTCATGGCCCTCCTTCTTGCGCAGTCGGGTAATTAAACAAGCGGCATAATAATAATTTTACATACTTTGACATTTGTCAATGATATCACACACACAATCTACACACTTAATCAATACATCGAATAGTTAAGATTCAATCATTTATGTAATACTAGCTGAATCCCGCGGTGCTACCCGCGATTTTCCAATTTTCCCGCATTTTCTGGGAGAATAAGTACCCTATGTCCGTCCATATGATGTACACTATCATCCTGCCAAAATTCGTTAAGATCGGCTTAGTGATTTAGTCGTGAAAAGCGAACAAACATCCATACAGAGAGGCAGAGTTACTTTTGCTTTACTAATATTAGTAAGGATTATACTTCATTCAATACATTAATATTCACTTTTGCTTGTAACTTTAAAAATGTATTTAAAAAAAAAAAAAAAATATTCTGTATTGGAACTTATGTTCAGTTTCGAAGGTCGGGCGTTGTTACCCGCGACACAGTTCTCTAACTATTGTAGGTACACTGTTCTATTGTTTATAAAACCATTGTTAATTTCTCCAAATAAACATTAATTATTATTAAAAAAATAAAAATTTTGGCTTGAACGTAGACCAGCATAGGACGGAGGTAGATGGCACTGCATAAGAGACTTATGTCCAGTAGTGGGATAAAGAAGGCTGTGGATGATGATTGAAATAAGCTCTGTATTTTGTGAAATCTTACCTGAAGGAATGCAGCATGGTCTGATTCCTTTAAAGCCTCTATTGAAAAATGTAACAGTGCCGTTGCCTCCCTCAGTTTCTGAGCTGCCAGTGATTTCAAAGAGCGCATGTTGGCTATAGCCTGCGACCTGGAGTGGTGTGCTGCCCTGATTAGCTCATCCCTTCTCCGTTCTATGGCACGAGTTACTTCTGCACAAGCTAAATCTATTTGCCTTTCCAATTCTTCACAAGATTCCTGTCAAAGAATTAACATTAATGATGGTTTTATATTATTATTGCTTAGTACTCCCTTTCCGTACAACCCTTATAGTATGGTAGTTACTTCATTACTTACATTTATTTTGTCACCTGATCCTTTGACTAGTTGAATGTATTCAGTCATGGCTTTTGCTTGTTCTGAAAGCTTTTGTAATGATTGGGAAAGTTCAGTCTGAAATCAAATAAAACAGGGTAAAATCCAACTAGATTCTTACAGTAGGTATAACGATGATTGTATATGGATTAGTTTTATTGATACCTTATGAGCTCTGGCAGCACTCGGTAAAGGCTGTGTTTCATGTGATGAGTGTCTTTCTGCAACGCAGCGTTGGCAAATAGGGGCTTGACAGGCATTGCAGTATAGTGCTGGAGGCGAGCCGTGGTCACCACACGTAGTGCCGAGCGTTCTCAACTCGTGTTGGGCGAGCGGGCCGCGGATTGGATGCCATGCATCTCTACAGCCGGCGCAGTAGCGGACAGAGCACTGTTCACAGCGTACCACAGCAGCCCGTCTTTCTCCTTCGCACATTTGACACGCTTCCTCAGCCGGCGGCGCGCCTTTGACGCCCCCGAACCGCTCCACGATGGTTCGCATGACTCTAAACGATGGGAGCCCTTCGGCTCCATTATCGTCTAAGTAGACGAGCTTGCTGCAGAGCGGGCAAGTGATGCTGAACGCCGCGGGCGAGTACAGAGGTGCGGCTGGCGTGCCCGCGTAACTGTTAGGCCTTGATCCACATACCACTCCGCTGTCAGTCTCGCTGGATACGGATGCTTTGTCTGCTTCTTGGTAATCGTTGGAAGTCGCCGCGTTGTCCACATCGTGGACGTGAGTCTGTAAGCTGATGGCACAAGCGCGACAAAGTGCATGTCCGCAAGGTAAAAGGACAGGTTCCCTGTAAAATTCTTTACAAACAAAACATCGGATCTCTTCTTCCATGTTTTATGAATGAAACCAAACTATGTTTCAATTCTTGAATTTGTAAGTCTCATTTTTATTATTTAATTGTAGATTTCTCACAGAACTTAACGTTTTTAACACAAAACTTGAAATTCTTTTACAACAAAATAAACATGGCACAACAATGCAAGCTCGTTGAAAAATGAGAATGAATGAACGAAACTCGAAATGAAACAGAACAGAAAGCTTATGAAATGAATGAACGCAAGTGATCTATGACAGCCATGACAGGAGTTTCGCCATAGCAATTTTCCCTCAATGCAGTGTCACTTGAAAAAAATTGACAATGACATTTGTGACAGTTACAATGGTAATATATGATAACTGCGCAAAGCCAAAATTTGTTTACAAAAAAAATAAACAAGCATGAATAATCTGCTTTATGTCTTTTGTAGTTTTTTTAAAGAAAGTAACCCTTTAATATCAATTTGATCTCGTATTCGGTAATGAGTGGAACGCCTATATTATTTTCTAATGATATCTGTCTAAATTCTATTGTTTTGACCAGGGGCCTTACGGACAACTGCTATTGCGTTTCCAAACTAACGTTAAATCCACTTAGTTGAAAAATCACGCGAACGTGAACCTTAACGCGCCCAGATACGGTTTGCGGTGGCGTGATTTTCCAACTGAGTAGATTTAACGTTAGTTTGGTGTCGCAACAGCAGTTTCCGTAAGGCCCCTGATTTTTACTAGGCTACATGAAGATTAGAAAAGTGATAAATTAAAGAACTTGCGTTACTGGTTTGTGCTGGCAATTTCGGGATAAATAATTTTGAATGTGTGTGTGAAAATCTTTGAGTGTGTTCTTGTCATTTTGCATTGGTGTGTATGTGTGTCCCTATAAATGAGGTTTGTTTTGACTATTTCCACGTCATACCAACGTATGTTATGCAGCACATGCATTCTTGGCTTTGTAAGTTTAGAGTACATTATGCCGTGCTGCAAGTGAATAAGTGTGTGGTAATGTCATAATGTTTCCATGTGTTCGTACAAGACCCTGTGTACAAAAATGATTACGTTCCTAGATACGGAAGTTTCACTAAATTAATAATTTTTCAGCTTACAAATCTATTATCTGATTTGGGCATGTAGGTGGTATTGAAATACGTACGTGTGTCTTATTCCACCCATCAATATTTAATTATGTACTAATTATTTGATTCCACCCCTTCTGGTCTGTATTTAGTTCAAAGTGGGGGTGATAAGATCGTCACTTACAGTGTGTGCGACATAAAATATTAGAAACGGAACGTCTAACGTTGTTAAATGTCAAAAGTGAAACGTCTTCTTACGTTTACGTTAAGAGGTTAGAATAAAGTAAAATGCGAAAATATCGGTTGTGTATTAAATTAAACGCTTAAAATGTAGAATCCTCCAGATATTTTACTGAACAGTGTCTATTGTACATCACAAGCTGATTTAGTAAGTTATTTATTTGCGATAGTGGCGTCCTTATTATATTCTACTCTTGTATGTCGCACTGTACATCCCGCTTGGAGTGTGCGTATGTATTATGCATTTGCCGGCAGCCTACCCAAACCAGCCGAGCTCCTACCTCCTGAGTACCAGTGGAGAGGTACTGGGTCAAACACAATCCACTCTAGAAATTGTAGAATCCTGAACAAAACAACAAGAATCGTCCCTGACGCATGTCAATACACGGAGTGGCCAGCACGTACACGGACAACAAGAACTATGAGCAAGTCTCGAAGAACACAATTGGACATCGGGAGTTATAAATAAAATGTGTTTTGATACCTAACCTAAAGAACAAAAACGAGCAGCGGACGTTCATTACACCGACAGTGCAGCCATCATCTATGGCATAGATTCTATGCACTCAGAAAACCTAGTTAAGTTGAACCTACAACTAGGTCTAGAGTGATATCAGGATGTCATTCTGCCTTACTAAACTTAGCAGACAGTTAAACATCTAAGTTAAATGGACAAAGAGCCATATAAGAGAAACAACAAGACAGACTCACTCGCTAAGGAATGTGCAAAGAAAGAAATCTGTGCAGACATTGAAAAACTGTAAATCAACAGCTATGGAACCAAGGGATCTGCTTAGTCGCACCAGAAAAGAAACAGCAAAATATTATGAATAAAATAACAGACTGCAAACATGCAAAAGCTATCGATAGATAAGAGTAACTAACAAACTACTTAAGATAACTAGGTCGGACCTCTGTCTAATGACAGGTACCATCACAGGTCACTGTAAGCTAATCAATCACTTGTACAACATTAAAGATGCAGATAATCCTCTGTGTCGAGGCTATCTACAGGATAACAAGCCGTAGAGCATGTACTACTGCACTGCAAACCCACAGAAGACATACAATTAAGATCAGGACTTCTTGAAGAAACTACAACAATGCTCCAATGCCACAACACCTAGTGAAATAGGGATTGAACCTCAGATCAGACAAACAAGAGAGATATGCCTTGGTACAATGAGGGTAGAACGTAGATGAGAAGAGTGTGTTAATTTTAATACCTACTATAGTCTAAACGGCTAAACCAATTTTGATGTGCTAGGCAATGTTAAGATTTTTCTCCATGCCAAGATTATCAGTGATAGGCTACATTTTGAAATCGGATATTTTGTTACTGTTTTAATAATCTACAAATTTTCTTTTTGATTCTATAAATATGTAGATCGCCATTGTGCTCGCCTGATCAAATGCATGTAATTTGAACAGCCGTGCACCACCAGAATATTAGTCAGGGGTGGGCATAGATTACTTAATAATTGCTACAAAAGTGTGAGCTGGAATACCTACTATTCAAAGCCTGCTAGCTGCTAGACATAGGAAAGCAGTGTACAAAACTGGCACAATCCTTGTGAACAAAATGTCTTTGGGATAAATAAAAAGAACTTGTTTAGAATGTATTTATTTTATTCTCCTTGTTAGAACTATTCTATCCATTGGTTACAAACACAGGGGTGTTAGTTTGTGGACAATATCCACAAAAAAAGCATTGTCATCATATAAACAACTTTTACAATGGTACAAAATCTGAAATCGTGGAAAAAAACAGCTGTTCCATAGAAAAATTACATTTAAATTTAACGAAATGTATGGAATAGCTGTTTTTTTGCCATTAGTGTTAATGATGAGTACAACAACTTCCTTTCCGCTAATTTCACTTTTAGTATACTATAAGCATTGCTATAAGTCACTGCACTATACTACGCTTGCTAGTCTGGTTCTCTCCGCAGTCCTCTGTCCTCGCTCCACTTGGCATACAATTAGATACCATTTTTCTCGGCTCTAGTATGACTGTTTCAATTAAAATGGACAGTGTGGATTTCAAGAAATGTGATTGTGATTCCGGCACATCTCTCTGCCCGCTTCTGTGGCAACGCACACTTATAACTCTACTAATTTAGATTTCAGATACATTTTAGAAATACTGACAATCCAGTTTATAAACAAAAGACACGCCAAAAACACACGGCTTAAGTGTGGTGTGGGGTTTTACAAACTAGGTATATTAAAAGTATCGTATACCATATAATTATATATTATAAGTATACTGTATATTAAAAGTATACCTATACTTTTAGTATACCTACTATACTTTTATTATTTTAGTTTATACTAGGTACACTATACATGGCACCATTATATTGATGAATATCTCAATCTGCTTTGAAAATTACCGGCCATAAATAACACTCAGCTAGGCAAATACCTTTCTTTGTTACTCGTATTCTTCGTAGACCTTTTCTAATTGCATCTAGGTACAAACCTAATCTTGCTATGGTTTCTGGAATTGATGATGGTGTTATAAAACCATCATGTTTATGTGATGGCCACTAGCATTTTGGTGATGTGTAGCTTCAACAATGCAAATACCAATAGTAATAAAATAAATTATAAACAAAAATTCATTGATTCATTGTTTTAATAAATATACTTTAGCCTGAACTTTGGTTTGGATTTGGAGTGCTCAACATGCACACTCCAGATCCATCCGCCAGGTGAACAGCTGGAGGTAGCTGTTGCCGCTGCCCCGCACCCGTCACATCAGGGATGCGATTCGCTTGCACATGATCACTGCGAACCCATCTATGTGCGCGTCCACGAACATCCCCGATGCGCTGCAGTGCCGCGGCAGCCACATCAGCGCCCTAAAGGCGTTGTTATATTGGACTCGCAGGGCATTGTGTATTTAACCCATAGGCTGCACATGTAGAAAGACAGACAGTAAGCTCTAAAAAGTGTAGCTTTCACTTGTGCAATGCATCTTACAAACCTATGGGCATGCATATTGCCCCTGACTGACAACGCCCTGCGCTCCCTTTCCATATCAACATCGTCTGTGAGCGTTTCGGTCACCCAGTGGCCTAAATACTCATACTGCTGGACTCGTTTCAGGACACTTCCGCTTAGTGTGACTGGCGGGACCGAGTCATACGTTTTCGATTCGCCGTAGAAATCTCGCCCAGGGCGCTGGTAGTGCTAAAACCGGCACTGGTCCTGTGTTCTATTATGAAGCCGTTTTTGAGGAGCACTACACACACATACACATTTGACTTCGAATGAGACATCTGTCTCCGTATCAAAAGAACGTAATTATATTGAATAGATATACATATTTTCGAATAATGACTACAGTAAGTTCTTCGATATAGTTCTGTGATAACAACAAACTCTTCAGAAATCAGAAATCGTAATAACAACACAAGTATTAGATCCATATTAGTCTTACTGACTGGTCTAATTTCTGTTACATTTACATAGAAACAATATGAAAATTTACGATCACGACGCTACAACAAGCCAACCAAATTATCAATATACTTGGCCGAATTATGCGTCTTCGAATTTTAATGAGTAAACTGCAAGTTTTTCAGAAAAACGATGATAACAATGAAAAAATATGAAGGCTCGCTCGATCGACAATCACACTAACATTGTTTTGTTTTTATTTTTACGTCCATCATAGGGTTGGGATGTTGTCGATAGTCTATCTTAAATAATTTATCGGCACTGTTTGGTTTAACGTTAGTTTGATACCGCGTAAGCAGTAGGCTGTAAGGCTCCAGGTCTCTTTCCATCGTCACTGACCGCTCGGTTACAGCACAGCTGTGACATTGGCGGTAGACTGCGAGATTGGCGGTGGAAAAAGCCCTGCGGATGATGTCGTATAAAGGCATTTAATATAGCTAGACGGACAGAGCGATTTTTAAGGGTTCCGGGTTGAAGTACTACGGAACCCTAAATAAAATGACAAATTTTATTGAAAGTCGAAATTACTTTAATAACATGAAGACTCGATCTCATCGATAAGCTAATTTTTTTTCAGTATGTCTCGACCATGATACCTACTACCCAAAGGGACGGAACGCTTCAAACAGAAAAAACGAGCAGAGCGAGAGGTACCACGTTTAGCCATTTGTCCCTTTCACACTACGTCTCTTATATACAATGACATTTATGAACACATATTAGTGTGTGGTGTTGCCACTTTTGGAAAAATATTGTAACCGTACATTTGGTATTAATTTGGGTAGTCCGTACATGATTTTATCAGCATCATTTTTAATTGTTTATATTTTTATTTGTGAAACATAATATCTAAAAGAAAACTCTCATGGTTATTTAAGGTGCATCCGTTTATTATTGTAGTGATATAAATCAGGAATAAATTAGTATGTACGTGTGTTGAGTACTGCTTCCACCTATTCGACGGAGCAGCCAAGTACCAACTGGAAGCTTTAGATTCCGTAGACCGGCGTGCTATGAGGCTGATTGGTGACAGCAAGCTAGTCGCCAATAAATTACAAAGCCTTGAGCACTGCCGTAAAGTAGCTTGTCTGTCTATTTTCTACCGGATATATTTTGGTGAGTGTGAGCAAAAGCTTCATGACCTTATTCCACCCTCCCCCTTTTACTACAGGACAAGTAGAATGACAGTACACTATCACCCCTTCCTCGTGGAAATTCCAAAAATTCGTACACAACGATTTGGGTTGTCTTTTATGATACGTATTGTCCAAGAATGGAACTCCCTGCTGTCCTCCTTGTTTCCTGAGAACTACAATCTAGGCATCTTCAAAGCTAGAATGAATAGATTTCTTCTAGATCAACGTGTTCCATCCTCGGCCACACCGTTGCTTACCATCAGGCAAGTTAGTGGCCAAACGTAGATCTATTCTGTATAAAAATATAAAAATGTATGAAAAGTAATGAGGAATTAGTATCAGTGATTATGTCAACACTAGAAAGGGACAAATGGCTAAACGTGGTACCTCTCGCTCTGCTCGTTTTTTCTGTTTGAAGCGTTCCGTCCCTTTGGGTAGTAGGTATCATGGTCTCGACATCCCTAGTTTTTGAGTTGTCAGTGTCGATTTTGACTTTTGAGTTTACTTGACACTAACATTGACATACAAATTCACAACAAAAAGTAAAGATCCTGTTCATGCACTTCGAATCGTCAGAATATCGATACTTTTGAGAGCACATGCTATGGCAATATTGAACGAATGATTTTATTATCTGTGCCTTTTTTTTTTTTTTTTTTCGTCTGTGGTGACGTTGAAATAGGCCTTGCCCAGGAGTTTTAGCGCCAACGTGAAAAACACCCAGGTTTTTTTTTTTTAAATTATTCTTTTTATTGGGGTCATAAATGACTATGTCAGTCCCATAGGAATCACAAAGCTTTTATTTATCCTAGGGTCTATAAATTTAAATATAGGAAAAACATGTTTTCTCATTGTATTATTTTCCTAAACTTGTGTTCATTCGAATACGTACACTACTGTATATTTAAATTTGATTGAGTGCAGGCAAGTTATATAACGAGGAGACATATATTATATTTTCCTGATTTTAAGCTCCACTTCTTCAACATCGGAATCGTATTTAGATTTCTTTAGATTATTTCGCATTAGTATAGGACCTGACTCTAGGAGGTATGTTGGTAGCGAATCCCCGTTAGGCGTGCGCCGAAGGTGATTAAATAACCTTTCATGAGGTGTGACATTGGTTGCTGTGCATAACAATGATCGGATGGAGTGCAGTGCTGATGATAAGACTTGCTCCCAACAAACTGTGTCAAGATTTATGGTTCTTAAAAACAGCTTGACTGTTTTCCATAAAGTTCCGTTGAGGCGTTCTACTTGCCCATTTCCTTGGGGATTATAAGATGTAGTTCGACTACATGCTACACCATTAGATATTAAATATGTTCGTAATTCATTCGACATGAAGGCAGTTCCACGATCAGAGTGTATGTATTGTGGTGCTCCAAACATTTTGAATAGGTCTTTTAAACAATTTATAACGGTGCCAGCGGACAGATCTTTACATGGGTAAGCAAATGGGAACCGTGAAAATTCATCTATAATCGTCAGGATATAACGATTATTAGTTTTAGTAGGCAAAGGCCCCTTAAAGTCAATATTTAATCTTTCAAATGGTGCAGTTGCTTTTATAAGAGTTCCATGCTTCTTTGCAAACCTTGGTTTAATTTCTGCGCAAATGCGACACTCTGTTGTCATTTTCTTGATGTCTTCTACTGAATAAGGCATGTTTTTAGATCGTATCCAGTGTGTCATTCTTATTATGCCAGGGTGACCTAAGACATCATGTAACTCCTTCAATTTATTTTTGGTGATGTTTGAGCATACACGAGAAAGAGTATCAGCTGTGACATTCTCTTTGCCTGGACGATAGACTATGTCATATTTATAACTTGATAGTTCAAGTCGCCACCGTTCGATCTTCTCGTTTTTAATTTTGCTGTTTTGTGATTGGTTAAACATAAATGAGACAGACCTTTGATCGGTTATTAGTAAAAAATGTCTTCCGACAAGGTAATGACGCCACTTTCTCAAAGCTTCAACGACAGCACTTGCTTCCTTTTCAATTGAAGAATGTCGACGTTCGGAGTCATTCAAAGAGCGAGAAAAGAATGCCACTGGGCGGCTGTTTTGGGAAAGAGAAGCCGCAATAGAATGTTCTGAAGCATCCGTCTCTACAGTGAATATGGCATTCTGATCAATGATAGTTAGAGCTGATTTCATTATATCAGTCTTTAGTTTTTGGAAACAGGCAATCACGTTTTGTTGCAAAGGGAATCCAGAGACCGTTGTCAAAGGGTTGACTTTTTCTGAAAAGTTTTTTATCCATTTTGCATAATGGGCGAACATGCCGAGAGCTCGTTTAAGAGATTTCATATCTGTAGGGATTGGTAATTTCATCAGAGGGTCAAGGCGTTCTTTGTCTGGACGGATAGTGTTACCTTCAATAGTGTAACCAAGAAGTGTAATAGAATTTTGTCCATATATACATTAATCTTCGTTTAGCGTAAGATGATATTTTCTCACAATCTCTCTGAATCGTTCTAGGTTATGATCATGCTCTTCTTTTGTTTTTCCACATATAGTGACGTCATCAAGGTATGCAAATGTACCTGACAGCTTCTCTTTATTGATGATGTAGTGTAAGGTTCTTTGAAATGCGGCAACTCCATTTGTAACCCCAAATGGAATACGTGTAAATTGGTACAAGTTTCCGCATGCTTCGAAAGCCGTGTATTTTTTTTCGCTTGGCAGGATAGGCACTTGATGATATGCACTCCGTAAGTCGATTTGGCTAAAAAAGTTATGTTGTGCTACCTTCGATACTATCGATTCAATGTTAGGTAGAGGGTACGCATCCAATTCAGTGAATCTGTTGATTGTTAAAGAGTAATCAACAACCAGGCGTTTGCGGTGTGTTGTGCCTCCAGTAACTAGGACTTGAGCTCTCCAAGGTGAGTTAGATGGTTCGATAACATTATCTTCCAAGAGTTTGCAGATCTCTTCTTTAATAAATTGATTATCAGCTTCAGAATGTTTTCTTGATTTAATAGCAATCGGCTTGACTTTAGATGATAAATTGGCAAACAGTGGCACTGGCGGTACCATGGCTTCCATAACATTGCAGATTTTGAGTGGTTTTGCTTGACCCCCAAATTCAATTTCCAGAGATGAATACTCGCTCAAAATATCATGGCCAATAATCACGTCAGCGCATAAGTCTTCAAGGATATATAATTTCCGTTTATAGCTATGCTTGTTTATGTTGATATTGGCATAACAGAATCCATTAACGTTTGAAGTACTTCTCTTGGATGCCAATAGTATAATCTCATTCCACGGATATTTTTTCAACTTGAGTTGTTGAGCAAATTCCTTGTTGATAAAGCTTGTTGAGCTTCCGCTGTCAATTAATGCGTCAGCTTTATAACCGTTTATAGTTATTGCTATTGTAGCTTTTCTTACACTTGCTGGAGATGCAGCTGATTGCATTGCTAATGCACTTGATTCTAAACTAGCAGCAGATTGTGATCGACATACTTTCGAAAAATGACCCCTTTTCTGGCAGTTTGAGCATGTGGCGTGAAACGCTAGACACTTCGTACGTTGATGTACGTTTCCACCACAAAAATAACATCGTTTGCGTTGCGTTGATGGTGATAGACGAACCACAGGGACATCGATTTGGTTGAGACCCGGTGATGTGTAAGTATCGTTAGATTTAAAATCACCGGCATTCTTCTCTGCCATTTCGAGTGAAGTCGCTTGATTGAGTGCGTCTTCTAAATTTATATTTAAATTTTCTAGTAGCCTCTGACGTATCTTTTGAGAATTAATTCCGGCAATAAACGCGTCGCGTACATACTCGTTTCTGTATTCCTCGGTGCTTACAGAATTAAAGTTGCAGTCATAAGCTAGCTGCTGCAATGTGCGTAAATAATCCGCTACTGACTCATCAGCTTTTTGCTTAGTTGAAGTGAGCCTAAATCTCGCATGAACCTCGTTTTTTGATTGCAGGTAGGTTTTATCCAAAATAATTAAAGCTTTCGAATAACTTTTAGCCTCTCTTATATAACAGTATACGGTGGGAGACACATTGTTAAGCAGTATTTTTAATTTAGTACTTTCGGATACCTCTGCATTATTGGTTTCTACAAGGTAGTTCTGGAACGTTTCTTTCCAATAGCGATATTTCAAGTCTGCCGCTGGAGTACCTGGATCGATGTCAAATTTTTCTGGCCTTAACAGCCGCTCGATAGAAGTCATCGCTAGTACTATTCAAGTACTTTCTGTGGAGAGAAGGTACATCAAGTACCTTGATTCACAATTTACCTACGTTTTTATTATTGAATTAAATTGATACGATATGAAACGCAAGAATAACCATAATATAGGCTTTAATTCAATAAAATTTGTAGTATGAATGAAGGCATCACATTTGACACTTTTATAAACTTGTTATGAAAGAGTTCGTAACACCACAATTATTCTTTTTATTGGGGTCATAAATGACTATGTCAGTCCCATAGGAATCACAAAGCTTTTATTTATCCTAGGGTCTATAAATTTAAATATAGGAAAAACATGTTTTCTCATTGTATTATTTTCCTAAACTTGTGTTCATTCGAATACGTACACTACTGTATATTTAAATTTGATTGAGTGCAGGCAAGTTATATAACGAGGAGACATATATTATATTTTCCTGATGTTGCCAAAACTTCACAAGACTATATTCATATAGTAAAGTCCCACCATATTACTAGGGTGTGACTTGAACTTAACTGTGACTTACTTTGCTTGACCTCTGATTGTAAATATAAATGGTTTGACGATGTTTAGAAAAACTTGTGTGGACACTGCAAAATCGCAATTTTAGCGTCGCACAACGTACGACGCCAAACCCCTCTCAAGACAAAAAAACTAAAAAATATGTCACTTACATTACATACGTCATTTTTCATTTCACAGAAAATAGTTTATTTTTCTGTGGTTAATTTAGTTTTGGCATCAAAACAGTAAAAATTGCGTAAACAAAGCTATTTTATTTTGTTATATTAAAATGATTATGGTGCCCCTCTTCCATAATTAGCTCTAGTAATAAAATGCCATCGTCTAATTTGGTATAAAAAATTAAATTAGATTATCATTAGATCATTACCAATACGTCTGTGAATATGGATCAAATTTTGTCTTCCGACGATAGCTGCGATTCCGAAATAAAGATATTGAAATCCGAACTAAGTGGTAAATATTAACAAACATTCATCGATTTAAATGTTGTAAACATTACATTTTTTGTTGTGTTATAATGGAACAGCACGATAAAATAATATCGTAAAAAGTATGCAGATAACTTCTATTGTTTAGCATCTTACAAATGTCGCAATTTTTGTGGTCAATCAGCAAAGAAAATTAGTAGGAGCGTTCTGTTATTTTTAAACTTCTCTACACTCCTAAAATAATCGCGAACGACTAAACAATAATCAGACCAGTGGATGTATGAATACTAAAAAGTTAAAAAAAATAATTATGATAGAACGCTTTTATATCTATACCCACAAAATTATATTTAGAATATAACAACTAGGTACTTCAAACAGATGTGCACACTGGATCTAACTCAAAGTATTCTCAAATATATTTACAGAATATGGATTTGCAGAAGAACACTTGTCAAAAGAAGAAATGAGTGATTTGCTCAAAGCTCTGAGAAACTCGAAGACAACAAATCAGGAGGAAGATGAAACACGAGAAAAGGAAAAAGTAATTATCTTGTTTTTTTTTTATTGTTTGAGAAAGTAATTAAGTAAAATTGGTCAGAGGTACGAAACGGGGTATTATGAAAAAATACCTCGACTCAGAGGTCAATGACCTTGCCCTCAGAAGGTCATTGTTTTTTTTATTTTGAACCTAACCAACTCAAGTCAAGGTGCCTTGTGTCAGACTCCGGGTGGGCTCCCGGTTCACAAGGTTCTTTAAATAAAACAAAGTCGGGTTAGTTACACCATTTATAACTAAAGAATGGCAGGAACGTTTTTCATGATCTTTGGTTTGTTGGATTTCTCCACACCGAATAGCAGAATAGTTATTAAAATATTGGAAAATTAAAAGAAAAAAATAAATAAAAATACATCTAAGTCAAAGGAGGTTGATGTTGCTACCAAGGAGGTAGGTATATAACGCGGTTAGAACTGGGGCGCAGCTAGTAAATTAATAAATATAACATGGAAGTTTTATCTGGTACAAATTTCTCACAAAAAAGGATTCTTCAAGCAAGCAAAAGCAAGCAAGGAGTATGTCCAAGCAATAAGGTGTGTGCGACTCGACATCAGCAGTGCAAGTACCGTTCTTTATCGATTGTCAAATTTGACAGTTGTGGTCGTCAAATTTGATAAAATGCCATTCAATCAATACTCGCTATGAGCGATTCTATGGCATTTATTCGAATTTGACGATCAATAAAGAACGGTATTTACACTGCTGGTCTGGTAGGCAGTTTGGCAGCATGGCTTTGACTGGTGGGTGGTCTCTAGCTACGGCTGAAGCGTACCATTACAGTATTTTGTCACCTAATTGACAATTTGTGACCATCCGGGGGCCACAATTAGGGTTTTGGAATAAGGGTGTAAGGGGTAAAGTCTTCCCAAGATCCTTAGACCTGACCCATAATCTATATTTTAAAATTTATTTAACCATAACTTTTCTTTTTGTTTAGGTTGAAGAGATTCCTAGCAGTGGAATAGCTAAAACATTGAAGAGGCGCTATCTTAATGTAAAAGATAGGCGAATGCCCTGGAGTCTACTTCCAGGAAATCTAACTCAAGCAGAGAAGGCACAAACTTTGGCTGTATACATCAAACTTATGTCGATAAACAAATATCGTCAGGCTAGACAATCTGCTCATTTTGCTACATGGCCACCACCCATTCAAATAGTTGAAGAAACAATGAGAGTCCAACCAATCAGATCTACAAGAAGTGGGAGATCTGTTCCTATTTATTCTGGTTTCGATGAAGACTCGTCTGATTTTGATTTTGTTGTTACAAAATCTAAAAAGCGTAAAGTCTCAAACAGTGATACAACTGATGGAGTCTATACAAACAAAATTGTAAGTCTGAAAAGAAAAACATCTCGAGATGAAAGTTCCAGGCCTGCAAAAGACTCAAAAATTATAGAACTACCCGCAAATAATGTGAAGATCAAAAAAGATCTCATTACCATAATTGAAGACTGATTTTCTTAAGTTTCCGATACTGGTAATGTAAATAGGAGAGAAATTTTGCTATGAAAATTATTTGTATTGGTCAATGTAATTAAGAGTATTTTATGGCAGAAGATGGTATGTAGACATTGGCATCGATTCTGATCTAAATTTGACAGCTTTAAAATGGTTGCCATCATTCTTCTTATTCTTCTTATTCGAGATGGGGGCGATAAGTCCTGCACTGACGTCCCGCTTGTGGTGTATTGTGCATTTCCCCCTACCAAAACCTACCCGAGCCAACCCAACTCCTTGAAATATCGGAGTGAGGCTCTGGGGCGCTGGCACAGTTGCTCCAGTGGCGTAGATGGTAGTGTAAGTAATGAATGTAAATGATGAAAAGCAGTCTAGCTGTTGTGGCGACGCGGATGAAGAAGGCAATGCTGCCTCATGCAACCCGGTAGCGATTCTAGTTTCTCCTGTGGCTTCACAATGCCACAGCACATGCTCTACAGTTTCGTTTTTTTTCATGCAACCACGACACAAGGGACTGTCCGTGGCTCCTGGCTTATACAAGTGACTATTCAAGTTGCAATGACCGGTTATAAGGCCTACAATCAGGCGAAGGTCCTGTTGTTGCAACTTAAATAGGTTGTTGGTGATCTTATTGTCAAGAATTGGGAAAGCGGCTTTAGCATGCTTACAGTCATCTTTCTTGTCCCACAGATTCTGTTGTTCTTTTTCTGTGTGACGACGCAGTAGCTCTCGCACTCCCATCGCTGATGGTTTGCAGAGGCCTAATGCGTCGTCGCTTACCTGTTTCCTGGCACCCTCCTTGGCAAGAGTGTCTGCCGTTATATTACCTACGCAGGATTCGTGGCTTTTCGTCCATCTCACTATCGTTCTGTACTTGCTCGCGAGTGCTTGTAAAGCTGTATAGTGCTTGTAAAGCTGTATAGTGCTTGTAAAGCTGTATAGTGCTTGTAAAGCTGTATGGTTGCCATCCTTCTTTCACATATTAAAATGAAAAGAGAGCCAGATAATTTTACTCCTATCAGATTGGTTTAGTTTAGTGGTATGACAGAATCGACGCCAATGTTAAATACAAGTTACATGCCAAACAGTGCTGATTAGGGAGTTTTATACCGATTTAAAGAGTTGTGTTGGCATCCTGGAATGCTTTTAAAATCTCTTTCATAATGAAGGTATGGCAGGATGGCACTCTTAAACAATTTATGATAAGTGTCTGCCGAAATAATGCATTTTGTTTTTACTGCATGTTGTATGCTTGCTTTATTATAAAATCCACAGGCCTATTATAATGTATCTATTAGCGTAGCTAGGTAGGCAGGGGGGCGCCCCAGGAAGCATGATGCCCCCCGCCCCCCGAAAATCTGGTCCTTTTATATGAATTTCGTTACATTGACAACAAACTCACTTTTTTACTATTCTACATAGCTAGCCCTTCCATCAAATCAGCCTATCGTAGCTACGCCCATGAGCTGCATGATCCTTGATATCACTAACTAGACAAGATTCGTACAAGTTACAATATTAGTAACTACTATTGTTGTTTAATAAAACGTTTGTATTTGTTAAAAAATTACCTACGTAATTGTCAGGATTTTTTATTATAGTTTTTGCAAAGCTTGGTCCTGATAATTTAACAGTTATTTTGTTGCCATAAGATTTTTAGTAGTGAAGTTATTCATTTATGTCTTTTATAAATCAAAAGCGTTTCAGCAGCAGGGCCGCACGAACCGCACGTTATTAAAATTTTGAAGTCTGTTTTTATTATTATCTAATTCAAGTTGAACCCTGGGAAGTAAGAGTGCCAATTGTTTGTAAAGCTCTTCTTACACTGGACATTATAGCATACCAGTGTTTCTAGATGCAGTTAGGTTTGTTGGATTTTAAATTATTTATACTTTTCCGTCTATGGCAGTGGTTCATACATCTCATTGTAATACAAAACGCGTAGGCCTTCGTTCGAGGAGTACTGCTGTCGCTTTTGGTCTGTAGAAGCCAATGACAATATAAATTATCTTTGATAGAAGCCTTAATGAGTATTTAAAGACAATACTATTTGTTAGTCACCTGGTTTAAGATGCTTTTTGTTATCTTTCTTGGTCCAATTACCCAAGTTTTTGTTTAAGGCATCCTTCACTGATTTGTATTATCCATTCCACTATTTGTTTTTAATTATACAGGGTTACACAAAAAGGGTGTACTTTACCGAAAAGGATCGGTTATTTATACTCATCATTATGATTTTATGAATAACTTTTACTATGGGACCAACTCAAAAATCACGAAAAAATATCAGCTGGTCCATAAAAAAGGTTATTTGCACTCGACATGTATGAAACAGCTGATATATTATTCGCGATTTCAGGGTTGGTCTTGTAGTAAAAAAAAAGGTAAGAGTACATACAAGGAACACTTTTATTTTTTAGTTATAAGAAAGAAGGAAAGAAAGATAAAGTTTATTTGTGACCAAATTAAGTTTTTTTAAAATAGATTATAGGCACAAGTTATAAGGTCACAAATCGGCCCCAAGCCCCCAACTCAGCATAATGCCGGCTGTTAACCAGCTTATAGGCTTGCGTTTGACCGCCAACTCGCCTGATGTAAAGTGATGATGCGGTCTACAATGTAGCACGCTTGCCTAGAAGAAACCGATTCACTCGTGATTAGGAGACACCCAGATTGAAACTATCGGGGAATATCCATTCAGGCAGCGCATTCCACAGACTAGCAGTTCGCATAATAAAAGAGGAATCAAAGCGCTTCGTACGGGTTTCGGAATATCAACCATAAAGCGGTGTCGAATTCACCTTTCGGCTTAGCACGCTTTTTCCGGGTAGCCTTGTATAAAAGAAAACCTTGAAGTAATTTAGTAAAAAAAAAAAAAAATAGACTAGGTGTATGTTTATGTACCTATTTAACAGAATAATCTCAATAAAGGTGAACGCGTAACTTAATTTTTAGCCACCAAACTATAGTTATTGTCACACCTAGTTTGGTGGTTATGGCTGCAAATATAATGTATTGATGTGATGTGATGAAACATGGTGATGATGATGACGAAAAGTAGCCTATGGCACTTGAACTATACCCATGCAAAAACTCAGGTCGATCCGTTGTTCCGTTGCAGCGTGAAAGAGGAACAAACATCCATACATACAAACTTTCGCGTTTAATTTAATTGTGTTTTCACCTTTAATCGCATGCCCTTCCTACTCCTTCAAGTATCTATGCATGTGATCACAGAAAAATGTTGTAGATGTGTTTATTTATCGTTTTGTTTTATTATTTTATTGTTTGTAGTATATCGGATGATTCGGTTTATTGTTACATGCAGGTGCTGTTTGTGATTTTATTTTTAGGAATAAAACAAGTATTAAAATTATTACATTATGTACATTTATTTATCAGGCACATAAATTTGCCACTAACATAACATTGTAGCTGATAGATTAAAAAATAAAACAAGCAGTAAATTGTACTATTTTTGCATAATAATCCTACTTGAGCTGTGCTTGTGCTGAGCTGGCCTTACGTACAACTGCTATTGCGGCACCTAATCCGCTGAGTTGGAAAATCACGCGACCGCAAACCGTATCTGGACGCGATAAGGTTCACGTTCGCGTGATTTTCCAACTGAGCGGATTAAGTGCCGCAATAGCAGTTGTCCGTAAGGCCCCTGTGCTAGAGTATCGTTTTGGAATACGAGTGAATATACTGGGCGATTTTTATTTTTTTACCTAAACTGAGAAATTAGAGTGTAACAGGTAGGTCATAGCCTATTATTTTTATTATTTATATGATATATTTATTAAGACGGTTTCTTTATGTATAAAATCTTCTACATATTGTATTGAGGATGGACTAATTTATGGTCATTTTTTCATTCAACAGAGGATTTTGAAAACTATTTTTAAACATCTTAGTATGCTATAGGCTTCTACGCCATACTGTGGCCATACCAAATAATATATATATTTTCCAATTTAATTTAATTCATTTATTTCGGTTCTTAGGTATAACTAATGTACACTTGACGACGGTGATGTCATTTACAGACAAACAATCAAAATTAAAAATTAACATTACACAATTATCCATTATATATATTACTAGCGGTCCGCCCCAGCTTCGCACGGGTATAGATTATAGCCTATGTCATCCAGGGATAGTGAAGCTTCCCGTCAGTGAAAGATTTTTTCAAATCGGTTCAGTAGTTTCGGAGCCTATTCAATGCAAACAAACAAACAATCAAATCTTTACTCTTTTTAATATTAGTATATATTAGACAAAGCCATACCTGGCACACCCTGATTTTTCCATTTCGGTAAAACAGCTCCGGTACTTTACCCCGATACCTAATTACCTTAGGTATACAACCTATTGTTATCCTAAATATATAACGCATTATATTAGAAATACAATCTATCATCTTAGGTATACAACCTACCAAAAAATATTGGCTGACCTACAAAAAATTGTACAGTAATGTCTTAGGTATCTATTAAATATAGGCCTATGTAATGTACGAGCACCTACGTATGGCTCAGGAGGCAAAATACGAATATTTACGATTGTAATAGGCTACCGGATATTATAAAAAAATATAAGTCGATGAAAAGCGCCGTTCACCAAAAACAAAACAAAAATATAAATTAAGGAAGATATACGCATTTTTAATTCATGTTATCATGTACGACAGAGAGAGCTTTTACTAATGACGCCACGTAAGCATGCCATACAAACTCTTTTAAAATGATCTCTTTTGAAGATGCTAGGCCAATGACGACGATAAATTTGATAGGTAAATATCCGTAAGTAATTTGCTCCTTGATCATCTAGTCGTTACAATCTATACAGGGATATAAGCTTTGGGCGTAGAGCCGAAAGGAGGCCATTGAAGTCATTATTATATTTTTTTGTTCAATAGGGCCAACCTTGAAACCGCGAATAATTTCGCGGCTGTTTTTTACATTTCGCCAAGTGTGAATGACATTTTTAAACCAGCAGATTTTTTCGCGGTTTCTGGGTTGGTCTCATTGTAAAATTTGTTCATAACCGGTGCTAGTCCTTGCCTATTTATTAGCATTAATGCCGAGTTGGACCCATTCGACACTGATTGTATCCTTCAGATACCTATAAGTTTCAATGTCGAATAAAATGTATTCTCTTTCTTTCATAAAGATAAGTACAATGACCCTTCTGCTCAGTACACCCCAAGTTTACAACCATGTATTATACGCAATATTTCTAGATTTTCTTTAGACACTACTTTGAGTCTGTTAGTGGCTCTCCTCTAGTCTTGGTGACCGCCCTGATTAGGGAAGGTGACGCTTCTTTCAGGTCATAGGCCCAGCCGATTCGCGCGAAGAAATTGAGTAAGGTAGTGGTGACGTTATTGGTGACTCCCAGCTCGGCCGCCTTGTAGTCCCAGGGGAATGTGTGGTGGTAGTTGTGCCAGCCCTCTCCCATCGCCACGATAGAAACGTAACGGTTCTCCGCCGGCATTATGAATCTGGAAGAAAAGCGTGCCATATGTTATTGTAAAAACTTATACTGGGTCACGCGGAAAGGACGTACCTACTTACTAAGCCGAAAGGAGTCCATAGTACCCATCATTATAAACAACTTTTACTATGGGAGCAACTCTGAAATCGCAAAAAAAAAAACATAGGTTCCATAGAACACTGTAATTGACACTCGACAAAATGTATGGAACAGCAGATATTTTTTTGACCTATACCAAAAACGGAATAGGTACTTCCTGGTGCCTAGAGCAAGTCGGATTGGGAGGAATCAAGGAAAGCATACTTGAGCGTAATATCGCTGCGTTAACATTCCGTGAACTCACTTAGAAACATACCCATAGAAAATGCTGTTAAAAACATCATAATCATAACCTTAATATACGAGTAAGTAGGTATATCTAGTCTGGACAATCAATAAGTACGCAATTCATTACGTAGGTACTCAACAAAAAACAAATGACAATAGATTATCCGAGCCTCGGCACTTGACTCGACATTCATAAACACAGTTCAATATTTCATAATATAGGTATACTTTCTGCGGCATACGCTAGTTCCAAATAGATCGTATCTTTTTTTTTGTTTAATTCAATTCCATTCAAAATATTTTATTTCGGACGACTAAATAACTAAATAAATAAATAATAAATATTTGGGACATTTTTGCACACACGGTCATCCGACCTCAATCAAAGCAAAGCTTGTGATATGGCTGTTAGAGGCTGATATACAATACATACATATATCTTAACACCAACTGGAAAAGAGAAATCATTGGTGGTGATTACAAGATATATAGATCCATCATGCATCTGACCAATGGATCTAATGATAAAGAAAGTTCTCAATAGATCCATACTTTCAAAATGGGATCCAACGAGAATTAAAAATCTCAATAGATCCATTGAGGAACTACTAATAGATCTAGAGAGAAAAAAAGTTCTCGATAGATCCCTAATTTTATAATGGGATCTAAAGAGAAAAAAATATATCTATAGATCCATTATGGATCTTAGCATTGGATTTATCGAGAATGATCCAGATATAGAACAAATACAAATGTTTATGCAGGTACTATCCTAAAAAGTAACAGTTCGTGTAGTAGGCGAGACGCAGTGACCCACCTGTCGTAAGGCTTGTTTCCCCACAAATGCGCGAAGCTGTTGACGGCCCAGGTGAAGTGGAGTGACATGATGTACCGCACCATAGCTTGGGATACGAACGCTGCTTCGAGTGTCTCGTTCCAGCACAAGCAGGGAACCAGGCTCGGCACGATCCACGCGCACAGGGATTTGCATAACATGAAGTACCTGGAAAATACACATGAATATAAGACTGAGAAAAGTTGATGAATGAAAAGTTAGAAAATCAAAAATAGTCGTTGAAAATGTTTTAGTTTAGACAGTTAAATAATTAAGTACCAATTTAAAAAAACTGACTTATTAATTATTAAATACACAATTTCGTTTACTTGGACGATACGTTTTTCCAGTAGGTAATTTTTAACTCTTTTCACGATTTTAAAGAAATTAAGAAAAAAAAAAATCGGTTTATAATTGACGGAGTTCGGAGGTAACAAACAAAATAAACGAATTGAGAAACCCTCCCTTTTTGAAGTCGGTTAAAAGATTGACGACCTGCCAGGATTCGAACGTCGCGGCATTCGGTTTTACGCCCGAGCGCTCTTTTAGCGGGCGTTTTATTTGGTAACAGAATACATATTAGTACAAGTAAAGGTAACAAGCTTTGTGAAAAATTTAATGTACCTACCTACAACTTGCATACCTTCTGAAGTAATTACATGTTTTTAGATAAAAGCTACGGATTAGGAAGGGATGCTCTGCCCCTTTCCCGCACAGCTAATGTCAGTATAGAGTTTATAAATTATGGCGAACTTAAACCTGACGGCATTTGTATTTTGTAAGTATAGTGCATTATCTGTCTATCAACGACATTAAAATAATTTTCCATAATTTTGAACACATATAAATTTTATTTTCGGTGATACTTTTTTATTAAAAAAAAACAGCCCGGGTGCCTATAGCAGCATTTCTTTAGACACAACCTAACAATGTCAACAAGGCAGTTAGCAAGGGCGTACGTTTTGTAACTAAGTTTGTCACATACCACAAGCTCGGTCAGGAACAATATCGTGCTATCGACCTCTGAAGCAATAGCAACGCTGTGAGGCTTCTGTGAGGTAATAAAGCTTTTGCACATCCACTGACCTCCAAACTTCAATGAAGATTGACACTTGATGATACAATGAAGCAATGAGTATCTATGTCGCTTACTTAGCGTATATTTCATAAATGCATTTACCAACTTATAAAATGAATTCCTCCGTATACTTCGCACTGATGAAATTTTAATAATAGGAGTATGGTTTTTTAACCGACTTCAAAAAATGAGGGGGTTTTCAATTCGGTTGTAGGTAGGTATATATATTTTTAAATGTTTATTACCTCGGAACAACGTCATTTAGAAACCGATTTAGAAAATTATTTTTTATTTGTAAGGATATACTTTTAGATTAGTCCCATAAAAATTTAATCAAAATTGGTTCGGTATGGAATTTCATTGCTGGTGAGTTTTAGCCACCAGAAATTTCCTTTGAAAATTTATTATTGTCGATTTGTATATGAAGAATCTCTGGTGTAATTCCGCTTCTACGTCGCTTCAAGTACAATAAGGATTTTGGTTTTTTTTTTTCTATATTTTTTTAAAAATAATCAACTATCCATGCAGGTAAGTACTTATAAATTGGGTGTTTTACTATTTAAAGTAAGTTTTTAAATTGATAATTATTTAAACCATGTATTCACTAGACAACAATGGCCACGCAACATGTACCTACTTAACTCAATAGCTCATCAATCTCATTATGTTGAACTTTGATCAAATAATTGTTCGAAGATGTTGAACTATTGTTTGACTTGAAACTTTTGTTTAGTTATGTTAGTCATGTTGAGCATCATCCATCTGAGACATCGCGCGCAGTTATGAAACGTTGCCAAACAAGTTGAGCGTCACGTGTTGCGCGTCAATTGTTGCCTAGTAAGTACATGGCTTTAAAAGTATTTGTTTAACTGGAAATGTATTGTTGATACTTGTTTGTTGTATGTGTATGTGGATATTCGCCAAAGAACCAGAGTCACCGACATAGCTGTTAAAATTTGCAAGTTGAAGTGGCAATGGGCAGGCCACATCGCTAAAAGAACCGATAACCGATGGGGAAGAAAGGTTCTTGAGTGGAGACCACGAACCGGAAGACGCAGCGTATATAGGTAGGCCTCCCACTGGTTGGACCGACGACGTAGTGAGAGTCGCTGGCATCCAGTGGATGCAAAAGGCAGGCTGTCGTTCAGTGTGGAGGTTAAAGGGGGAAGCCTATGTTCAGCAGTGGACGTCTTCTGGCTGATGATGATGATGATGACCTTAATGCAGGAGGTAGGTAGGTAGGTAGGTTGTCCGTTGCGTAATGTAGTACCTAAGCCAGGTTGCATTCTCACCTAGTGTGAAATTTAACGAAAGGATCGTTAATGATATCGCTCATGTCGATCTTATTGCCTTCCCTGATGACGTCGGGGTGTTTCTTCATCATGAGCCAGCCTATGTGTGAGAAGAAGAACCCCCGGTTAGCGTCGTGGGGGTCGGCTTTAGTTTCGGAGAACTTGTGGTGAACGCGGTGATCTCGAACCCATTCATATATCGTGTTCTGAAATCACAGACAGTACATAATTATATACATTTATATTATAATTCTTCTGTACGCGTGTTTGTCACCTCCTAAACGGCTGGACCGATTTGGATGAATTTTTGTGTATATGTGATTGTGTGTTGTGATTGTGTGTGTTTCAATGGGTTCCTGGATGGTTTGAAAACATAATTGGACCCGGTAGGTGGCGCTTCTTTTCCAGGCAGGACGACGTCTGCCGAGTCCGGTAGTACCTATACCTCCATATTTATATCTCGATGTCTGAAATACAATAAACGATCCACTCTGGATCTGAAACTGTAGCGTTGCCAGTTTTTTTTGCCAAGTCGGAATTTTGGAACTTTTTGAGTGAATAAAGTGGGATTCTGTCGTCGAAAGCGGGACATAGTAGGTAAAAAAATGTATCTAATCAGAAGTTTTAAAATATTTTTCTTTTTATTTGAGTTCAAATTATGTTTAGGTACGTGACAATAGATAGCAAAAATTGCCGTAGACCGCGCGGGACATTTAATTTTGATAAAAAAATCGGGATGTCCCGCCAAAATCGGGACGTTTGGCAACGCTATCTGACACTTCTTAAATTACATTTAACATACGGGGTTGTATCTTATGACGGACATATTCGAGGATATCTTATAACTGATGCTGTATAACTTTGACTAGGTACCTATATAGACACTGAAAAAATATTTAACAGGGTCTTATAATCACAGTACTTAGCATAAGTACCATGTATAGTTTTATTTAAATTTAGTTTCTTTAATAATATTATACCTATTATGAATTTTGGCACCATTGTGAAAAATCATGTCGTGACATTGTATTTTTTTCCTAAACTTGTGTTTTTTCGAGTGCTAATGCATAATAATGATGAATTAATATTTACTAGCTGCGCCCCGCGGTTTCACCCGCGTAGTGATGAAAAATGGAGATGATAATGATGATGATGATGAAAAGTAGCCTATAGCACTCTCCAGCCCTTGAACTATACCCGTGCAAAAAATCAACACGATCCGTTGCTATTTTACTGCGTGAAAGAGGAACAAACAAACCAACAAACTTTTCACATTTATAATATTACTAGCGACCTGCCCGCCCGGCTTCGCACGGGTGTAATTTACGTACGAGGCCGGAGCGGGTCGCTAGTTATATGTATAAACCTTCCTTGAAAATGTATCTAACTGATGGTGAAAACCGCATCGAAATCCGTTGCGTGGTTTAGGAGGAGTTAGCGGCCATACAGACAGACGCGGAAAGTGACTTCAATTTATACTATGTAGAGATAGAGAAGTAGGTAAGGGAAAGTGATATACCTAATGCGGTGAAACACATATTATCGGGTTGTTTCCAAAGATCCAAGAAGCCTCTTCTAAAGTCTCCACCACTTGACTGGGGCATGACTTTGACTTGACCGTGACTAAGGTACTTATAGCTTGACTCTGACGTATCTGACTTGCTTGCCAAGAGGCAGCAAAGCTTTAAAAAAAACATTCTTGGTTTTGGGGACATTTAGTCTTACACGACCCTCAGTTTTATACATAGCATCACTGTATAATAATATTAATATGACTGTCAGTCCCATAAGAATCGTCAAGTTTATTTCCTATCCTTGGGTCTATCCGTAGGCAGACTGATGGAACGTAAAGCTAGATGTTGGCGCCACTAAGACGCTCAGAATCAGTCCTACATCTAATATACATGTAATTTATAAGTACGTACTACCTGCTAATTTAAAATCACATTGTACCTATTGCTCCATGAGAAAGTGGTAAAAATCTTGGTACAAAGCTGTGTGAAGATAAGGCGCCAAAAGATAGTCATGACCATGAATGAATCATGGGTAAAATGGTGAAAAATAACACGACGCCTTGGTTTAATTTAATTCGCACTAGTATGTACTTACATAGACATAGTCGCCTACGATGCACTACAATCATGTTGTCGAGAAACCATAATTTATATTAGCGTGCCGGACGGAAGCCACGTATGAGCTCTCACGTAAATTAATTAAGTTTGGGAGAGTTACAGTTACATATATAATGTTATATAGCTGCAGGACCTCAGATCTGACAAACTAGATGAAACGAAAGAGATCTCTTATGACTTAGGTATGACAAACGGTCAGAGCGATGGTGTCCGGCCGTTAGCATGTGCGCTTTACAATCTGACAAAACCCGGTTCGAACCACGGTGCAGTATCGGTGCTATATTATTATGCTATCGCTCAACAACGGTGAAGGAAAACATTGAGAGAAAACCAGTATATCCAAGAGCCTCAAAAAAAATTCAAACACATGACATTCGCCAACATGCACTGGGCCAGCATGGTGGATTACCCATCCACTCCTCTGACAGACATAATAGCCTTGGGCGAGCTTATGTTGCTTTGGCGCTTTAGGCGATAAGGCCGCCCATTATACTGCCGTATATTTGTTTTTTATGTTAGATTTAGTTTCATTTGTATTTTCGGTGTGTAATAAAGTAATATTGTATTGTATTGTATGTCCAGGAGAGGACTAAGGTCGCTCGATGATGATGTTGATGACATTAGTATGACAGTATTTAACAACTATGAAACAATTTATAACAATATTTAGCAGATCTGCCACTACAGTGCTGGTTAGTTGAATGTTGGTATTGACCTTTGCAAGTAATAATAAAATCCAATTTGAGTGTTTCATAATAGTCTATTGGTACGACTATTGCATCTACGATTGGCAACGAATGAGTAGGTACGAGTAGGTAAGTGTTGATATTTTTGCAACAAACTGTCAGTTTTTATTTTTATTTTTTATTTATTCTCTCACCTGTGAGGATTTTTGCGTCGCACTCTTGTGCATTTGCCAGTGTCAACTACCTATTAAAATATTATTAGTGATAACGTAGTCAAACTAGTCCAGTCACAGTCAGAGTCAAGCAAAGTAAGTCACGGTCAAGTCGAAGTCATGCCCTAGTAAAGTGGTGGAACCTTACCAAAGACTTAAACAACACGAAATTACATGTTTCACCGCATTATATCACTTTCCCATTCTCGAGCACGTCAACGAACACATCTACCATTAGATGTAAACGTGCGAAAGAGATAGATGGCCGTTGTGATGTTACGAGTTTCTTAAATTTTAATGAAGGGTTACTTGAATATTTAGCTGTTTTAAAAAAGTTGCCTCCCAATTATTATAGTACATATTGTCACCTTAGAGTGAAAACCTCGGGAATGCAATTTTGGTCATTTCCTTATTAGGTAATACATTTCTGGGAAGAAAACCTCGCAATGCATGTATTAATAAGGAAATGATTAAAATTGCATTCCTTAGTTTTTTTTAATTCTAAGGTGACGATATATAGCAGTCATAATTTTATATTAGGTAGTAGGTACTCTAGGGATAAAGATATACTGCTACGAACCTGTCCGGCCACTGAGTAGCAGAACACAAGAATGAGTTTCAGTGGCCACCTGGCTTTGTAGGCGCGATGACACCAGTGCCTGTGAACGCCTGCGGTCACTCCGAACCCCGACACTTGTCCCATGATATAACCTGGAATCAAACATTTGGATATGAGTTAGGGCTGCCATCACCTCAATTTCCAACACGGGAAAAAATCCCGGGAGCTCGTAGGCCAATGGGAGGAGCGCGGAGGCAGTGCGTTCGTACCCAAAATACATATACGGGGTGTGACATTAAAAAAATTGTACTCATACAAAGTGGATCACGTGATCGGTAATTTTGTATGAGGACACAATTTCTTTTTCGACTTTAACAAATTGGGTTCTACAAGTTGTTCACTTTGATGGGTATAATTTATACCATACCTTAATTTATACTTTACCTTAGGTTATACCTATACCTACCTTAATTTATACCTATACCCTTAAGTATGTAACAAACCTTAATGGTTTTACAGGGGTGGACAATAGAGGGTTACTTATATACCCTGTACTAAGCCGAAAGGAAGTCATTGTACCTACTCATCATTATGAACAACTTTTACTATGGGACAACCCGGAAATCACGGATAGAATTAGCTGTTCCATACATTTTGTGCAAATAACAATTTTTTATGAAACAGCTGTTTTTTCGCTATTTCAGGGTTGGTGACACGGTAAAAGTTGTTTATGATGGGTGTTATGGACCAATTTCTGCTTAGTACACTATAACGGACCCTTTTCGGCTTAGTAGGTAGGTAGGTAGGTACTTTCAGCGTAACCCTGTATCGGTAGAAATACTTAGAAAGATTTAATAGAAATTCAAAATTATCAGATAAAACAAAATGTGTGTAAAATCCATTGAATGTGTTGGACCACTATCATGTCCTACCTAAAGTAAGCTGCCCTAATTTAGATTTCACCCTGTATAGCGATTACCTAGGTACATAAATAAATATAACAAATTGATAGATGCTTAAGGAAGTACAGTCAATGACGATACAAATTATCTTTGAGTAGGTACAGTCATGTAGGTACTTACTATAAAGGAAAATAAACTCACCAAACACTGCCGTCTGCCACTTGACGTAATTAGAGTAATAGAGGCATTTCAAAACCCAGCCTACGACGAGGAAGTGGAACGCCGTGATGAGAATCGTGTTTGTCCATCGTATCGGAGTCACGAACCCGTATCTCTTCTCCCACGATCTCACCGGCTTCAGGAACCAAGGCTGCGGCAACCGACTGAGCATTATGTCGTATGCACAGGGACTTTCCGCGACATTTTCTGAGCATGTGTCTTTTTCTTCGGCTTCTGTTTTCGTGCTGTTCTTTATGTTTTGCCTGAGTTTGCATTCTACGGAATCTGAACCGGTGAGGTGAGGATCAAACACTTCTGTGACTGTAGCTGGAGGCATTTTGCCGTTCTGAAAAGCACACAAAAATGCAGGTATTACGGATCAAATAATGATACTAAAACATCCAATTATATGATGTTCTTCTTTTATATAGAATTTCCGATAACCTAGAAAATTGGTAGCTCTATCTACAATACTATATTAGGTGTCTTCAAATCGAGTAAACGACTAGAAGTACCTATATCTATATACTACTATAAACAAGAAAAAAAAAAGGCAAATTTTAATATATTTATATATATTTTTGTATTGAATTTGTATTGGAAGTTAGGCTAAATTAGCATCACAAATATCTATAGAGTAAAATCATTTATCCCAAATTTTTTATTGTACTTGAAGCGACGTAGAAGTGGAATTACACTAGAGATTCGTCAGAAAAACAGTTTTGAAGATGGACTTCCGCAAGGTGACGCCTGATTTAATCAACTATCATTGACATCGATGATTTGAACACATTGGTAGTTAGTTACAAGTGAACCTAATACGAGAACAAGATAATTTTGGTCCTGTCAGATTAGTTTTAGTTTAGTGGTACGACAGAATTGACGCCAATAGGAATGAAAAATGTAACCCTGTCAAGTACAGAAGGGCTTGTGTCTTTGAAACATCGATTCTCTTTCTACGTTTCGAAGGATCATTTATTTTATTGAGTGGATGTCAAACGTCACGAACACTTTTCAAAGCTCGACATGTTAGCTCGTAGTTTTCTTTATTGTAATTTTGAGGGTAGGTAAGTATTTTACAGAAAATACATTTTGTCAAATTTGAATGACCGTTTTCTATGGAATAGGTGATGGTTTATTCGCGATTTTAGGGTCGGTCCCAAGGAAAAAATTGTGTATAATAAGTATAACGGACCTCTTTCGGCTTAGTACACCCTTTCCGAGTAACCCTGTATACATCAGCGAAATAATAAGTATTATATATTTTGCTGGTATACATATAATTATATAAATGCGAAATATAACATACCTCTACCTACCTACTTACTTACTGATGCAGACTTATGCCCGTTCTAGACGATGCGCAGTACTCGCGCGAGTACCAATCGCACATACACCGCGCACTGCCTGCAACGAGCCACGACACTATCCGCTTATTGCCAGTGGCAGTGGAAGTTGCTTATTAATCTCGCTCTAAGCAAAAAGTGCTGCAGCTCGCCCCAGGCGACGCGCAGCACTCGTGCGAGCACCACTCGCGCGAGTTTACTGCGCATCGTCTGCAACGGGCTTTATTGCGAAATCTTGAAAACGAATGGACCTACGAAGCTGACATTTTTCAGATAGATTCCATATAGGGTGTCAAAGATTTAAGTAGTAGCTTTATATAGTCTGTGAAGGATATAAAAGAAAGAAAAAAATAAGTATTTTTTTACGAAAGGGCCAATTCAAGGGGGTGAAATTTTATATTGATATCAGAATCTAAGTGTACAAAGCCTCTGGAAACTGTTAATAATTAACATACAATGATGTACCTAATATAATATTTCAAACGTTCTAAATCTGTATAAGTACCATAGAGAAATACATACTATACTAGTACGCAGATGACATGAAGGTTTTTAAAGATATTCAAAATATTAAAGATTGCTATCTTTTACAACAAGATTTGAGAACTACTCTATACTAAACAAATTTGACCTTAATATAGCAAATTGTTATGTAGGTACTATTTCACGCCTAAAACTAAAATAAATTTGACTTTAAATAAATTAGAGGACAAAAACTTAAAAAGATAGACAAAATACGCGATAATATACACGGCTCTAAATTAACATTCGAGAAACACATATAAATAGATAACATAGCCAATAAGGCCAACAAAGCCATGGGATTTGTGATCAGGTCAAGTAATCAATTCAGTAGTATAAAGGTAATCAAGAATATTTATTGTCCAAACGTGCGTATTAGGTAATACTCGAGTATTGTTCACAAATATGGAATCCATGATACGATTACAATCTATTCAGAAAATATTTCTGAGACATTTACAGGAAAAATGCTAAACATAATAAATATATGAGAACAGTTATGAATCAAGATGCAGAAGGCAATATAATAATGTTACCTCTTTATGAATGTCGCAAAATAGCACGCAATAATAACTAAAATAGCGCAGTCTCAAATTAATTCTCCAAATCTCGTCTCTATATAGCACCTACTCGCCCTTAGTGTCCCTTAGTGTCTAAATGTTCCCCGATATGCTACCATTTATGGGCAAAATTATTTCTTCGTTAGAACTCTGAAAACTATGAGGTTATCAGACTATTTAGCCTGGACTGGCCTGAATTTTACCTGAGGCCTTACGGACAACAGCTAATTGCGGCACCTAATCCGCTCAGTTGGAAAATCACGCGACCGCAAACCGTATCTGGGCGCGATAAGGTTCACGTTCGCGTGAACATGAACCTTATCGCGCCCACATACGGTTTGCGATCGCGTGATTTTCCAACTGAGCGGATTAGGTGCCGCAATTAGCTGTTGTCCGTAAGGCCCCTGTTCAGAATATCTCCGAATAAAGTCCGTAATCATACTACCTAATATTACCTATACTTTTGAAAAGTTTGTTGGTTTGTTTGTTCTTCTTTCACGCAGCAACAGAGCAACGGATTGATCTGATTTTTTGCATGGGTATAGTTCAACGGTTGGAGAGTGACATAGTGACACTTTTCATCATCTTCATCACCATTTTTCATCACTACGCGGGTGAAGCCGCGGGGCGCAGCTAGTTTACTATTTAAAAATTGGTTAGATGACTCTCGAGTTTTATAAATAAGAAAGGTATTTCGTTTCTATGATAGGTGTTCTCGTTTATATATATACAGTCAAACCTGGATAAGCGAGAGTTCAAGGGAGCACAATCTGTTTTGACCATATTTTGTTTTGTGTGCCAATAAACTAAATAAATAAATAAATAAATCTCATTCTCGCTTATAGAGGTTTCTCACTAACCCGAGTTTCTCGCTAATGCAGGTACATGGGTAGCGTTTCTCTCTTATAGAGGTACGCAGCAATAACAAGTCACAGCAAGTACGAATGTAGTAAATATGTAATATGATAAAATTATGTGCATAATATGCACAACATATTATGTACATATATATTTTTAATAGAGGGTACATATATGTTACGTTCATTAGATTTTGACATATAAGTACTTTATAAGGGTAGGTATCAAGATGCTTACGCGAACAAAATAAAAAATATAAATTAATAAAGCTCGACTGTCGCTTATAGAGGTATAGATAAGTAGCAGTCTCACTTACGGAGGTCCATGAGGGAAAAACGACTCTCTCTTACAGAGGTTTCTGTTTCTCGCTAATAGAGGTTTTGGGAGCTTAAAATGACGGGTCCTGGCTATTACTCTCACTTATAGAGTTTTCTCAGTTATCCAGTTCTCACTTACCCAGGTTTGACTGTATATCAACGTAGACCGCATCATCGCTTAACATCAGGCGTGATGGTGGCCAAACGCAAGCCTATTATTTATATTTAAAAAAAATGTAGTAAACAAGTCAGTTTAGACAATAAATGCGAAAAAAAAATTGTGTTTAGAAATTATATTCATCATAAGCTAGATAAGAATAACACTAGGTACGTTTTCTGTTAATAAAATAAAAGATTCAAAACAAAAAGCTGTCAGAAAAAACTTAATTGTTATTAATTGTGTTGTTAGCAAATTAAACTCCACTCAAATTAATTAAGTTTGCATTTGCATCTGTTGAATCCAAGTTGAATCGTTCAAGGCTCAGATCAGTAAGTAAGTAAGTAAGTGTGTATGTTTTTTATTTTAGTGTTTTATCATTAACAGTATGTAAGCAATACTCTTATATAGTGTTTTTGTGAACTTTGGTTTATAATTATATAAATGTGGTCTATTTTATTAACTATCTATTTTGGGGTTCAACTTTTTTCGTTTGAGGCTAACTAAGTGTTTTAACTATTTCGTATAGTTGACTTATAATTTGTTTAGTTAATAAAGGACTTCATCGTCATCGTCATCATCAGCCGGAAGACGTCCACTGCTGAACATAGGCCTCCCTCTTAGAACTCCATACTGAACGATAGCCTGCCATCTGCGTCTACTGGATGTCCGCGAATCTCACAATGTCATTTATCAGCCACTCTACACTACACTTCCGTTCATACTCCACAAGTAACCTCTACCTATTCCTCAGAATGATATCAGGAAGAGATCGCTCTTAGCGATAAAGCCATTTGTGCCCCTGCCCCTCCCTTCTCCAGCAGAGCGTTGGTAAGCGCTCGTTTGGAGAACTTCCGTACTGAATGAGTAAATAACTGCATTCGCCCCTGACCCCTGAAGTAAATCCTGGCTACGTCCTTGCTATACTGCCTTCTATAAGTACTTATGCAGTAAGTACGTGCCTACTATTTATTATGTGTCAAGTCGTATGCGACCTATAGGGGTCATTGAGATTGGATAACAAAAGACTCGTGGGTTATTGTATTGAGCAATTCAATACACGCACGGCCTCATGTATTCGTTCGTTACCCGCAAATGAAAAGCTAAAGATACAATACAATTATCAAAAGCTGTCTGTAGCTTGTGAGGAACGCTTCTTCCTTTCTAGTGCAGAACAAGTTGCATATAAAGAGTGGAATCAAATTCTGCAAGGAACCGTTGACCAAGGTATGGTGGAATCTAAAATTTGTAATGAAATTTCGAGCATAGTATTTTGTAAGATATCGATTATGGACCACTTTTGCTAGTTCTTTTAGACACTGTCTACTGTCTCTAATCTACTATCGTGAGAGTACCTATGCGATGCACGTATATTTTGTCTAGGGTTTTAAAATTGATGTAAACATACTCTCTATAGTATAGGCTTCAGGCTAACGCATACTTATAGTTTGTACTTATTGTAAATAAGCCAAACCCGATTTAAGAATTAAACTCGGTCCAAGCATTTATTTGCTCTTACAACTGCAATAAAATTGTTGATATAAATTATACTATGACGTCACAAGAGCAATTTAGCGGTGGTTTAACTTTATTGGCAGGGCCAACTGCTTATGAATAGTTTTTACAGTTAACTATTAAATTTTATATTTTTGAATTGGCGACTGACGTGCTACTGCCAAGACGATGGAGATAGAACTAAATTATGCAGCGTGCTAGTTGGAGCAAAGATCCAACTTCAGACTTCGACCAAAATAAAATGAATGGGCGGGCCCTGTAGAAGCGCATTTTTGAAGACTACAAAATGTGCGCCGGCTCTCACTTCGTTTTAGTCTGTCTCTAGCCGTAGTAAATCTTGCAAGATGAATTAGAACCATTTCCTCTTATCCTACGGAGTTGAATTTTTACATGTCGGTTCAGTTCCGATGAAAATGCATTTTCATGATAAGAATTACCTGATTGAACATCCAGGCTTAGCTCCAGATAAAGAAACTTTTCAACGGTCAACAGCACAGGCACAACATTTTGTGTGTGTGTATGTATTTTATTATGATAGCCGGTTTTAAGTTTTACCATGACATAGTTGCTGTCCTCAGGATTGGGTCTTCCCTCTTGACAGGGAATAAGAAATATTGTAAGCATATATGCATTCAATTATGATAACCCATTCTAAGTGTCAGTAAAAAATATTGTTTGTATAAATGTCTTTTACTATTAATATATTATTTTCAGATCGTCAGAATCGTGTGGCGTTATGTCCATCCATGGGTTGAAATTCACGCTTTTTGCTATTTTTACGGCGACTTTTTTTTTCTCAACACAAGCGAAATGTCCAATAGACGCCTTAGTGCCGGTGCCTTTTATCTTGGAATATGCTCTATGGAGAGGCTGGCAGCAGGCTATCATCTACACGCCGGACATGGAACCGGGTAAACAAAACTGAATATGAGTAGTAATAGAAATAGTTCCTATTTGTTCTTACCTTCTTTATGGTCGATGCCGATACGTGAGGCGTCGATGCCATCGCTCAAAAACGGTGGAGGAAAACATCATGATGTTAAGCGATGATGTGATTTACGATGGTGCACGCTTGCCTAGAAGAAGCCGATTTACTCGCGATTTGAAGACATCCAGATTGCGGTTTACGGTTAGGTGCTTGGCGACAGATTTTCAACTTGAGAGTGGAACCTAGCCAGCCGGGTATAAGAAAGTGTCCTTTTTGGGGGAGGCCTATGTACAGCAGGCGGATGTCTTCTGGCCAATGATGAGACAATTTAAAGATAGGCAGGTACTATTTTTAGGTTTCCGGAACGCTTATTTATAAGGTCGTCCGCCCGTCTGTCTGTCCGACTGTCCATCTGTCCAAATTTTTTAGAACCTAACTTCTATATGAAAATACACAAGTTTAGGAAAATAATACAACGATACGACATGTTTTTCTCATGTTGGTGACAAAACTCCACAACATTATTGTGCATCCCAATAGCCATGACTGATTATTATTTTTTCTCATAAAAAAGCTGCTTCAACGAACATAAAAATAAATAAGTTACAAGTATTTTGATTTCATGATAGACAGAGAGCGCACTATACTGAGTTATGACGTCACAATGATATACACATGTTATACATACTACCACACGCTTTTCAAGAAAGGGACACATTATTCTCTCTCTAACTTTAAACGCTCATATCTCAGAGATTTATCAGACAATTTAGTTTATTTTTACAGCACGTGTAATGTATTTAGTTATATTCATCGGTAAGACTGTTATTTGTAATAAATTACATATTAGGACACATGCCTATTAGAGATAGATAGATAAATATTATTATAGCTTTATTATGTACACCAGGGAAAAAAATACATATTATTGAAAACACTACAGTGCTACTTGAGGCACTATGCATCACTACCTACTACTACTACTGTTACTAGCATAACAAAAAAGCAAAATTTAATAGGTAGTCGATAACACAGACAAAATTTTGGTAGATACCTGCGTTTGCTAGATACATGTGAAATGGTTTTTGTAGCCATATAACATGCAAAAAGGTTTATATATTTATATGTGCAGGCAGACATCGTTATTTAGAATTGGTTATCGTTTTTTTTTATTGTTTGTGATTTGTTCTCTATGAATATTTAAGTTCACTACGGCTAATAAAAAGCATTTAACAATTAATTATTTCAGTTATTTTTTAAATATTTTACAATAGTTCTAACAGTAGTTTTATTGTAACAATTAAAAGTAAAAATACAGCATTACAGAACGGGGGTACTAAGCCAAATGGAGGTCAATATGCCTACGCACCATTAAAAATTACTTTTCTATAGGAACAACCTTGACATTAAATTTCCCTTTTTGTGTTGATATTCCGATAGGACAGAAGAGGAGATTGAAAAAAAAAACATTACTCATACTCGGAAAGTAGGTCTGAAGTTGGCTGAGGAGCGGGTTGAAAATAATACATTTCAGCCCTGGGGATTCACTTTCAACTGACAGACACTCAAATTATAAAAAATAACTAGTTATTTTCACATTTGTATTGAACCATGTTCCAACTTTTTTTTTCTCCTCAGTGGATTATGATCCCGCACTTCTCATGCATTTGCCAGTGTCAAGTGTTCCATAAAAATAAAATTTGGCTGGAATCTGATCTTCATTTTAGAGTTTTGTTTTTACTTCCGTATAGCAGATTTGTATTAACACAATGAGTTCATCTGATTCCGATATGGATTTAAGTGGCTAAAGCAGTAGTAGAAAATAAATTTCACACCAAAAAATATTATTTATGTGAAATAAAATTCATTCATATTTTCTTTAGTCAGTTCTAGTTTTTTATTTTTAGTTTCCTTGTATTCGTAATGAAAAGCACAGTGTTTACCACGGGGTTTACTTTTTTACTTTTTAACCTTTAGACTTATTTAGTCCCGAGACGGGGTTTGGCCCCGAGCTTAACGAGGGCGCTAATAGTTCGAGGGGCTACTTACTTTCTCCCGTAGTGTAACAATGTACTATTTTAGGTCTTCCGTCCGCCAAATTAAGACATATACGTTTGTTCTTTTGTTTTTACTTCTTGACTTTTTTATAATTTATTAGTCAATCCGCCGTAACATTACATATTCTGTGAAAATTTCAACTGGCTACCTATTACGGTTCGAAAGGTAGGACAGACAGACGGACGGACAGACATTTTTTATAACAGAATAAATCTACGTTTGGCCACAAACTCGCCTGATGGTAAGCAACGTTGCGGCCGACGATGGAACACTTTTGTGTAGGCACCCCGTACCATACTATCTCATAGGGATTCTGTGAAAATTGCAACCGGCTTTTAAGGTTCAAAACACACGCCTTTTGAAGGTGGGACGGACGGACGGACGGTGTAGGCTTAGTAATAGGGTCTCGCTGTCAATCCTTTAGGACGGAACGGTATATACGATTGAATAGATAATTCAAGCATTTAGGTATTATTACATTGTAATTTATTGAGATGATGTTAGGTACTATGTGATCATAATCATCCCCAAAATTAAGAAAACTCTTTGAAAAAACTTACCGAAACTCCGCTGTTAATCAATAAAATAATTCACTTTCACATTAAAAAAAAACTACACACTATATCACTGATGTGTATTGATGTACTTCTTCACGTGTTTCGCGGATGGGTGAAAATTGCGGTATGCCAAAATCGCCGTGTGCGCATCTCTGGGCACGTCCACGAGGGAGATACGCGCGTCTCGCTGCCGGCTGCACCGCGCCGCTCGAACCTTCGTCACGTACTTTCACGGAGCGACCTATGAGTCTATCGATTTCATCAATTCTTCTTGTGTATTATACCTACCACTTTGTGGTCATCGATTTTTCAACATTTGTTTATCATCTTGACACGATTACTTTTCAAATATTGTTTCATAGACTACAGTAGCTAGTCTATAAAATTCAAAACACTAAGATGACTCAAAGGATATATTTTGATTTAAAAATATTATGATTATTTTTATAACTAGTTTTTCGCCCTCTATATCTTTACAACTTCTAGACAAATTTTGCTCATATTTGAAAAAAAATTGTATTTGCATGAAATACTTCCCTAAAATATGGTATGTATTTACTATAAATTATTATAACACCGGCTTGTACTCACGGTTATGTTTTTATCGGTCGAGACGATCGACCGGTTTCGGAGCCATTAGAGCTCCTTCCTCAGGGAATACGCGCGATTCTGGAGGTTTCTGGTGGAAGGAATAATTTATAATGAATCCTCACGCGAGTTTTGATGAAGTGTATTTACTATCTTCAAACAAAAGTAGAAATACAGTTTTAAATGCCAATCTATCCCGTGTAGACTTTAATATCTTCTGAGAATGTTTCTTTTCTGCTGAGCTGACCGTCTAGTTAGACTGAAAATGTACAAGGTCAGGTAGAGCTGAAAAAAAAGATTCTATGGGCCCATCTAACTAACCCACTAAAATCACTATGAAAATAAAATCGGAGACAGCCAAATAAAAGCTACCAATTAAAAAATATAATTATTAGTCACTAATGTAACACTAGTCACCCATATGGTCTTACCTAATACTATATTTTTCACTAAACGAACTTTAATCGACTGCTGATAATAATGTTACGTAAAAGTCAAAAGAACATTGTCCACTATAGGTATAGAACCTGCAATATTTTGAGATGAGGCATAATTGGCGGGTGATGACTGGTACTAAATGAGCCCCCGATAGAGGCTATGTGTTACATTAGCGCCAGAGGGGCAACATTGGCGTGGGTGTTGAGAGGTGTGTTGCACTTTCACTAAACGCTACTCACAGCTTTATGCCCTTTAACACTTTCCTGGAGCTTAGGTTCTTAGCTCTTGCTGTTTCCAAACCCAGAGGGCAGGTAAGGAAAGCCAGGGGTCGGGGGCATATATTAGCCCCATGGAATCGGAGTACATGGTGTCGCCATTCACCGACGGCTCGCCACAAAGCCGCCCCTGTTTTTGGTAGGTATTAGTATAATTAAATTTATTTGGCCACTGACATAGCTGTTAAAATTTGCAAGTTGAAGTGGCAATGGGCAGGCCACATCGCTCAAAGAACCGATGACCGATGGGAAAGAAAGGCTCTGGAGTGGAGACCACGAACCGGAAGACGCAGCGTAGGTAGGCCTCCCACTAGATGGACCGACGACATTGTGAGAGTAGCGGGCATCCAGTGGATGCAAAAGGCCTGCCTTTTGCATCGTTGTCGTGCATTTTTTGTCGTTCAGTGTGGAGGTTAAAGCGGGAGGCCTATGTTCAGCAGTGGACGTTTTCTGGCTGATGATGATGAGTATAATTAAAATCCTATTGGCTATTACTAAAATAATAACGTTTTCAGGTTGTGCGTGGGCTACAATGAAGCTAGTGAAATGTTTGAGCGTGAACGGAGTGGCTTCAGCGGTAAATTCTACGAGTGCGCGGGCGAGCTCTAGGCTAGGGGTTGTTATCCTGACACAACGTCTCAAATACAATGCCACTGAGCCACTCAAACAACTGGTGAAAGAGGTAAAACAGTATTTTCGTCCCATCTGTTAGAAAGAAACTGTTAGCGACCGGCGGGTGCAGAAGCGAGTGAAAAAAGCTTAAACCACAAAAATCGTTTATTGAGAAAAAAACTATGTTCCAATTTTTCATGTATTCGATTGATAATTTCACAGATAATTTAAAATTAGTGACGCGCCGTGTCATTCTTCCTTCGCCAGCCTCCTGCTCGCCTATGAAGGCCATGAAGGCTGCACTCTACCGAGGAGGCTGGTGTAGGACGACTGGCTTTATCGATGCGTGGCTAACAGAAACGATGATTGGTTTTTCATTACGTGCGTTCTAAGTAGGTATTTTCTCCAAGAGACATTCATACCGGGCAATAAATTAGTTGTACTAAGGAACATGTATTGAATATTCTTTGTTGTGTTTCGCGAACAAAGAGATCATAATTATGACACAGGGATATGATGAAAATAGGGAATTGATCATGCTCCTAAGTTCAAATTATATCACGAGATTGTCATTAGGTACCTAAACAAATCTGGCGATTTTATAATCACACATTTTGTTTGTTGATGTATCCAGCTTAGTAACGTAATTCCCATAGGTACCCATAATTCACCCTGTATTATGGGTACGGTATATTATGGTATGGTATATAATTTTTCATAATCATTATCAACCTATATAATAGGTTGATACAACTACTACCTACAACTACTGCTGGGACACACGCCTTCTCTCAGAGAGAGAGAGAGAGAGAGAGAGAGAGAGAGGATATACCCTAATCCACCATGCTGACCCAGTGCATGTTGGTGAGTGTCAATATCTTTGAACTTTTGAGGTTCTTGGACATACCGGTTTCCTCGTGATGTTTTCTTTTTCCGTTGTTGAGCGATGGCATTGTATACCGCACATAATTTATGGAGGTAATAGATAAGTCATTAGACATCAAAAATACTGTCGGGAACGAGTGGATCCGAATAGCGAGAGACCGGGGAGAGTGGCATAAACAAAGGGAGGCCTATACCCAGCAGTGGGTCACTCAGGGCTGATGATGATGATGATGATGATGACATAAGTCATTGGTGCAGGGCTGAGGATCGAACTAGGTGCCGTCAGATTGTAAAGCGCCCATGCTACCGCTCGGCCACCTTAGCGACAGTGATCAGAATGACAGTTTTTATTCAGCCATTACAAAGTTATTGCAGCTGTCAGAGCAAATAAATGCTTTAACCTCGGTTCAAGCAAATAAATGCTTGAACCTCGGTTCAAGCATTTATTTGCAGTTATTAGCATTTTTTATACAATGCAGGATATATTATAAAAATGCTGCAGGTTCCTAAACTCGTTTAGGAACCTGCAGCATTTTCTATCTGCTTATTTTTATTCCAGTTTCAAAAGTTACAGATGGGTACTGCGTCTTATGACTGGTTGATCACAACACGATCAGACCAAGATACCCGATACATCAACAATATTTTAAACGAAACATCTATTCGATTTGACCAAAACATAGTCATCGCATATCCCACTCACAAACATCGGTCCGAAAAACCTCTACAAGGATTGTGTGACAACAACTTTTCGTACAAATCAAAAAGCCGCTCTCAAAACGATAATAAATCTCGCAATTTAAAATGCAGTGGTGCAAAATATGACAGGAAATCATGCCTTCGTCGTCATATACAGGCAAATCGAGCAAGGAACGAATTCCGAGATGGTTATTACCGTTCTACAGAGAGGTTTAAGAATTTGGCTAGAAATCGGACTTACAAGAAGATTGGAAAAGTATGGCCGCTTTTCAATACTGGAGTCACGAATTACAATTACTCGAGACATTTTATAATGACGAATGTGAGTTGGTTTTCTCTTGCAAGCAACTTCAGGCGTTGGTCTCAGACTAACAAAGTCGAAGAAAACTCACGAGTGATTAAAGTACATCTGGTGCAGTACTTTAAAGTCAGAATAAATTCTACTCTATATGCACATTATCTAGGTGAGTACCTTCTATCCACCTGTGCACCTGTGTGTGGTTCCTGAGTGGAGACCACAAACCGGAAGACGCAGCGTAGGGAGGCCTCCCACTAGATGGACCGACGACATTGTGTGTGTCGCGGGCATCCAGTGGACGCAAAAGGCAGGCTGTCGTTCAGTGTGGAGGTTAAAGGGGGAGTCCTATGTTCAGCAGTGGACGTCTTCTGGCTGCTGATGATGATGATGATGACCTGTGCACGGGTTGTTCTTTTAGACGATGGACATAGGTATTAGGACATATCTCCTCGAGATCATTAGGCTCCGGAGCATAATTCCAGATTCGTAAAACACTAGGTTCACAAAGTACCAGATTCGCAAAACACCAGATTCGCAAAACACCAGCAGTGCAAGTACCGTTCTTTATCGATCGTCGATGATGTTTATAGATTCGCAAAATACCAGATTTGTAAAACACCAAAAGTACGTACAGTCCTAGTCAATACAGTGTACTCTTCATTAGAAGCACCTTGAAACATTTACTTACTTTGGGACCAACACTGAAATCTCGAAAAAGATCCAACTGTTCGATACACTTCGTTGAGTGTTAATGATATTTTTCTATGGAACAACTGTATTTTTTCATGATATAGGGGTTGGTCCTAAAGTAAAAGTTATCTATAATGATGAGTACAATGTTATCCTCATCTAGAGTTACACCCGGTATAGGAATTGAAACTGTCGCCTCATCATATCATTATTGGAAGTGAAAACTTCTTTAGGCACATTGGGCACTTTTTGGGGTGCGGGGAAAGCACCAAACTCGGGTGACCGTCACGCTTAGATACTCGTTCGGGTAAAGTCGGCTCGAGTCGACTAAGGGAGTGAGAGAGATAATAATTATAGTCAACCTTGATGAAGTCTTCACTTCTGTCTATATGCTTTTGTCGTGTGGTCTTAACCCTAGAGAGATAATCTGCGTAAAAAATACGCATGCACAATTGAAATATAGCTCTCTCTTTTTTATTTGCGTGAATTGGGCGCCGAGCTTATGAGTAATTTCCTTCGTCGCATACAGCTTGCATGAGGCGTCTGTGTCGCTGAGGTAAGTGCCACCATTTTTGAAATAATTATAACGAGAGCGGAGTAAAAATTACGCATGATTATCTCTTACGTGACTTTTAAGACTTCTAACTGATGGCCCATAGCTTAATTATATGGAATTATAAATATTGCCATCATAAATTCATTGTATTATTTACAGCTACAATGTTGTCAGCAATGGTGAAAGGGCTCTGAGTCGCAAAAATTTCATGAAAAACCTTAGCGTCTCTCTCACGTCTCCTAAATGAGCAAGCGATTGGAAGCGCCCACTATAAGGAGATATTTACGGGACAATATTTCCAGCATCTTACAGAACTTTTCTTAAAGAAATGCCTGATGCACCACAGGACAGCACAGAACACCCAGTGGCTAAAAATATATAGATATACTGCGTTTTGGCCTAAGAAACGGCGAAAATCTAACGCATCGTGCACTAAATACCGAGAGCATAATGCTGACTGCATCTAACTGATTTATAAATATGCTAATATAATAAAAAATATCTCAAATATTTAGAATCTAAGTTAAAATAACTAATTATAAGCATAAAAAATCTATTTGTGATAAAAGAAGAATAGTTCCTATATTTTGTTATTTTTTGCAGAAGTTTACAGTTTGTTTTATTTTATGTAAAATAAACTAATATGTATTCATCATATCTTGATTTTATTATTTATCCCTACAAAAACAAATCTAAGAGTTTTTTTTTGTATCAGTTAATAATGTCTATTTTTATAGCCTGTTAAAATTCATGCGTCGATTTTACGCATGATTATCTTTAGCGCACACTACAATATGATTATCTCTCTAGGGTTAAGCACACACTTTTTTTTATAGAAGACCCGCCTCCTCTATCAATAACCTACGAGTAGTAGGTATTAAAAATGCGAAAGTACCTGTAAAATAAGATGAATAGGAATGAGGAGATACTTAGATATGGAGATATTTTTATTGTAGGTACAATATCTGAGTTTCGTTTGTATCGTCTGTATTCACTCCGTCGCCGTCGTTTCTAGACATCAATTTTACGGGTAAAGGTTTCTTTGTTTGGTTCTCTCCGTCTTGTTTGTAGCCTTTCGAATAAACAGCTGAACCAATCCTGATTAAATTTGCCGAAGAAATTTCACGAGTAATGCAGAGGGTATTATGTCATAAAATTACGGAAACGTAAAACCGCAAGGCAGCTGGTATAAATTTGAAGTCTCTTTAGATATTCAAGAACGTACAAGATAAGGGGTGCGAGAAGATATGGATCAGGTTCAGGACCATTATGTCAAATTACCCGAATGTAGTAAGGAAATCGTTTTTATTAAGCCTATACGAACTTAGTACAGCCTATGCATTTGTGACAAAATTTTCTGCGTAGGAGCATGGATGCAAGAAACCAGTATGTCTTACGTGGAGGACCCATACCCGGTGGAAGCTCGCGACTTCCTCGGTGAAGAGATGGTGGTGGGCAGATGCAACTCCACTGGCGACGGAACTCCTATAGCGGACGACGAGGGGCCTTCAGCACCCGCCTCCTTGGACGACATCCTGCATTTCATCTCTGTCCGGCTCAACACCACGTAAGGTCCCCCATTGGCGGATCCAGGCCATGGATCCATGGAGGCCATGCCCCTCCCCCCCAAAACATCTAGCAATTCCATACATTTGACTCAGTTTTTCTATTTGGTTCAGGTGCACTTTTACACAGCATACTCATAGGTATCTATACTCGTACTTGTCAGAATGGCTCACCGGTCAGAGCTAGTTCTTACGCACATTTTTTGCGATCTCTTCCGCCTAAGAAAAAACCTGATCAACATAAAAATTACTTTTCAATGTTTGTAATGTTATCCTAAAAAAAAAATGCCTAATCGTTATTTTTATTCCAACTTAGCGAATTTTTATCTTTTAAAATGTTGAAAATGTGCAAAAGCAATGCAAGCGCCCGCGTCGCGCAACGCGTCGCTTGCATTGTTTAGCACTCCGTATATTATATTCATATATACCTAATAGATATCATATATATAGACCGCTGCCGCCGGTCGCGTTTGCCGGTCGCGGTCGCCTCGATCGAAATGCCACCTTTACTCGCGGTCGTGTCGCGCACACCGCACACCGGTAGTATTTAAAAAAAAACCAGCTGTTCAATACATTTTGTTGTGTGTGACTGAAAATTTTCCATGGAACTGCTGTTTTTTTCTTGTGATTTCATGGTCGGTCCCACAGACCTATATACAAGTAGACGCCACAAGTCAACCTACCTTGTTAGGTGTTATACATGGTATATTTCCAATACAATTATGATTAATCGTTATAATTGAGTCCCGCTAAAATCAGTGTGCTCAATCGGTGCTCAACACGAGTCAGTTTGAAACGAAAATGGGTATATAGGTAATTGTGCAATAGGTTGTAAGAATAACGCAAATAGAGTTGGCCGACAGAATAAAAATATTTCTTTTCACTTTTAGGTACGAAAAAATTTACACGCTTAGTTTTCATAGAGTTTGGACCGCTTGTGAAGTCTACTTAGATATAGGTCTGTGTTCGGCCCCGTAGTAAAAGTTGTTCAGAATGATGAGCATGACTTCCTTTCGGCTTAGTATACCCTTTTTGCGTAATCCTGTATACTTATTAGGAGCCTCCCTTTTTGTCTCTGAAGATATTATATTACCTAATTGTTTCTAGGGATTATTGTTGTTTTGATTGTATTGATGTTTATAAGTTTTATTTGCTTTTTTCTTCCTTATATTTTTTGTTTAATTTTAGATTTTGTTTGATTTTATGTATGTTTTTTTTTAAATTAGTTTAATATTTCTAAAGAGAATAACACACTAAATATTACAGCGTTTATATTTCTCTACACAGGTAGCACAGAAAAAAAAAGTTTACATGTAGTTAGTATTATTTGAACTTTCAAATACAGAATTCGCCTTATTGGCGGTTACTATACACACCGTGACTTTTTATTATTATGAAATTTGCGAAATTTGTATTTATGGACACGGTTATGGACGTAAAAAATTAGTAAACTGACTATAATTAATAATATTATCTAACAAAGCTATGTTTGGAAATATTTTGTGTAAAGGGGCGAGTGCTCGACAGCAAAAAAATTAGCATGTCTGGAAAATCCTATTGAACACTTATTTAGCGATTACTACAAATAAGTAGGCACTTACTTGTATTGTAGCTAGCTTTTATTGCCCGACTGCCCAAAAAGGAGGGTATAGTTTTACGACCGTATGCATGTATTTTTATAAATATTTCTATTGATATATATCGGATGGATTGCCCCATCCAAAACAAGTGGATGTGCATCTTAATGGGCGAAAAGCTTTAAATATATTATTAAATTTATTGATTGTGTGTGTTTTGTAAAGTAATTTTAATTGTAGTTGTTTTTTTGTTTTTATGTATTGTTAATATTTCGACATTTTTATTTTTCTCTTTTAATATTGTTTCAATTTTGTATATATGGATATTTTCCGAAATAAAAAAATAATATTAATTCTAACTCTTCTTTGTGTCTGTGCATGGCATCGTAGCATGTACCTAACTCTCAAATGGCTTGAGCAAGGCTTGACTGATTTTTATTATTTTTATCCGACTGCGCAAGGAGGGTTATGTTTTTCGAGTGTATGTATGTATGATGGTTTCTTTGGTACGGTAATAAATTTCGAGATGTTTTTCGTGCGTCATTTAAATCGTTATAATCACCAATAGTGGGAATGACATTCATTTATGACAGGGTTCAATGACTGTTTTAAAAAGGGGGAAGACGCGACGTGACATCTAAACATTGTACCCAATCCAATAAATATGGCTCTGTTTCGGCTCGAGTCAGCGGCGACGTTGACGTCTACACTATAAACGTCAACTTCACCGCTCCATTAGACAGTACACTAGACCATAGAAGTGACATTTAAAGAAAATTAAGTTAATTGTTTTTAAGTATTTACGAGTGAAAAGTAATGCCGTGAAACTTGTTTTTTGTCTTCGAACTGTTGGTGCACCTTGTGAAAACACAGGAAGTAATTTTTGCTGCTTTATTTCACACAATTTTGACAAGTAATTCACGTGCTATCAAAACGACAGTTCGATTGTGACTGAAGTTGATTAGGCCCTTGAGCCTTATTTGTGCGGTCCACGTCAAGAAGTTCGTCCCGTATCTTCCCCCTATTTACTTACATCAATGCATAGGGTACTAGAATTCAAGACGGCAACTGCGTTTTTTAAAGGTATTAATAATTTACGTTACTTATTTTCGTGAGATGTCTTTGTATTCGACTTCATGCCCAGAGTTTTGATACTCATCTGTCCGTAACATTACAAGGTTGAAATTGTATCGAAGAGTGTCCACGGCCCGTATTATGAGAGAATGTCTCTTGCGCCGAGATCCGACGTAATCAAATCAACAAGATATAACTAGGTAATGTTTGCGCAGACAAATTTACAGAGCACTCAAAACAAATATATCTAGGAAGAATGAACACCATAAAACCAGCTGCACGTAGCTGTACAATAATTTATTTATTTGCTTCATAAAAAGGCACACCCCATACAACAAACATTTATTTTACATATTTTTGTATTTGCTCAGATTTGCCCTAATGTAAAAGCTGTAATAAGTACGTAAGTGTCATCATCATAATCAGCCTTTTAACAGTCCACTGCTGGTCTTTTAGCCTACCCTCGAAAGGGTGATTGGGCCGTATCCACCACGCTGGCCCAGTGCGGGTTGGTGGATTCAAATGAGGATGTGGAGTTGATGAACGTCTGGAGACCCCCGGGGGTACGCATATCAGCATATTTTTTTTTGTGTAGAACCTAAAGAGATCCTAAACATCACTACAATATAAAAAAAAACCGTAGACCGACCTCCCTCCCCGAGTCGGTCATCATCATCATCATCATCATTTCAGCCATAGGACGTCCACTGCTGGACATAGGCCTCCCCCATCGTTCTCCAAAGAGCCGGTTGGAAGCGGTCTGCATCTAGCGTCCCGAGTCCGTCGCCCAAGGCAAATAACACAACTCTATGCCTAATATTAGTAGAGTTCCAATAGCATCATAATCACCGTAAATAATATTTTTTATTAAGTGTGGTTAAGTTAGGTAAGTCCAACTAGCAAAGAGGTCGCCCGAAGATTCCAACTCGGATGGGCAGCGTTTGGTAAATTGCGTGACATCTTCTCGTCCAAGATACCACAGTGCCTAAAGACAAAGGGCCTAAAGGGTCTTTCACCAGTATGTGTTGCCAGTGATGACATATGGTACTGAGACGTGGTCCTTTTGGAAAAACTCAGAGTCACACAGCGGGCAATGGAGAGAGCTATGCTCGGAGTTTCTTTGCGCGATAGATTCCGAAACGTGGACATTCGCCAAAGAACCAGAGTCACCGACATGGCTGTTAAAATTTGCAAGTTGAAGTGGCAATGGGCAGGCCACATCGCTCGAAGAACCGATAACCGATGGGGAAGAAAGGTTCTGGAGTGGAGACCACGAACCGGAAGACGCAGCGTAGGGAGGCCTCCCACTAGATGTACCGACGACATTGTAAGAGTCACGGGCATCCAGTGGATGCAAAAGGCAGGCTGTCGTTCAGTGTGGAGGTTAAAGGGGGAGGCCTATGTTCAGCAGTGGACGTCTTCTGGCTGATGATGATGATGATGATAACCTTAATGTAGGAGGCAGGTAAGTAGGTAGGTAGGTAGGTTTCACGTTGCATAATTGTGTCTGAGAATAAAAATTATTTGATTTGATTTGATTTGATAATGTAGTACCTAAGCCAGGTTGTATTCTCTGATGATGATGATGATGATGATGAAGTGTGGTTACAATTTGATTGTCCAGGTCGTCGACGCGGTTGTACAGTAAGCTCGGGTTCCGCACTTACGAGGGCACCTGGACGGGCCTGCTGGGGGCCCTCATGGATAACTCGGTGGACATCGCCCTGGAGCCAGTGACGGCGCACACGTCGCGCAATCAGGACATGGACTTCATCTTTCCTATCGCTGAAACTATGTAAGCTCTTAAGACCAGAGATGTTCGAAGAAGATGAGCGATGCAATTCGATCGCTTCATTCCGTCTCGCCTCGCTCACATCTCTCAAGTGGAAAAACACCCTTAGGCTCTAAGATGCGCCAATGAACCAAACGAGGAAAACGAACGAAATGAACGAGAATAACGAAAATTGACTAAACGAACTTTCCGTGGTCACGAGCTGGCTGGAGTCAGCTCGCCAAGCTTGAGTCAGCTCGTGACCACGGCTATTGTAACATGGGCGAAACGTCGAGCGAAAGGTACCAATTTTTACTTAAATAAAATAATGCGCGGTAAGTATAAACATTTAAAACATGTGTTCAAATCGCGAAAGTGAAGGCTTTGATGGAGTAACAGGGTTTACATACATAATAATAAAAATCAATTAAGAAATACGGAACGAATTGATAATCCTACTGAAATCTTCCTGAAACGCATTCAATTCGGTTCAGCCGGTTTAAAGAGAAATTGTAATAATAAATAAATATAATAAATATTTCGGGACATTTTTGCAGACACGTCATCTGACTCCAAACTAAGCAAAGCTTGTGTGTGATATGGCTGCCAGAGACTAATACTTACATACTTATATAGTTTTAAATACATACTTAAATAGATATTAACAACCAGATATAGAACAAACACAAATGTTGATCACATAAATGTTTGTCCTAGTTGGGAATCGAACCCACGCCCCCAAGCTCAGAAGGTAGGTTCACTACCTCCTGGACCAACGGGCTATCTTAGACACACAACCTCGTACCCCAAACGCATCCATATACGTACCTTCTCCATTCCGTCACGGGCTAATCAAATAAATATAACTGTGAACATGGAACATTTTCAATCTGTTATAGGTGCAACATTTACATCCGACAGCAAGAGACCTCCACAGTCCGGGACATATTCCTGGCGCCGTTCAGCGGGCGCCTGATAGCGTGCGTGGTGGTTGTGGCGACCACTGCGGCAGCTGCCGTGGTGCTCATCAGCAGGCTGGCACCCTCTGTGAGGAGCGAGCCTCGGCGCATTGGGTGCACTGAGGCCATGATATGGGCTACGGGCATACTTTGTCAGCAAGGTATGCAACCTTCCTCGATAAATATTTTTACTTTTATTATTGAAACTGACGTGGTTTTCACACATTTTATTTATATTACACGGGAATTACTCACGTAAATAATAATTTAAAAAAAAAACTATTTATATGATGCTACTAGCTGTTTCCCGTGACCTCGTACGACTTTCATGTAAACTTTCCACCCCCTTTTACTCTCTTTAACTCTTTAGATCAATTAGTGTATATATTATGAAATAAATGAAATAAAAAAAACCCCTGCGTAAAATTCTTTTTTTGCGGACCTCTACCCATACCTACACGACCTACACCCATAAGGAATCTACCTGCAAAATTTCAGTTTCGTAGGCCAAGAAGTTTTTTCGTGATGTGTCAGTCAGTGAGAGTTCGATTTTATATAATGTATAGATCACTTAAATAAGCACTCTATTTACGTTCTTATCTGCATCTGTGTCTGCACGTTGATTGTTATGCTTACGATGCGATTGAAAAAATCGACTAAATTACTTAGGTAGTCTAAAGTGGATCTAGTGAGCTACTAAAATTATCAATAACGCCTACAGAAACTGATTAGCAAGAAAAAGGAGTCGCAAAAGGTAGTTGCCAAGTTGCTCTAGAATCTCTAGACCGAAATTTTCGGATTTTGCGCAAGGGGCTGTTGAAGGGGTTAAATTTATATCTACGCGTACGAAGGCGCGGGCAACACTACACTAGCGATAAATCTGTGGAACTCTCAGATCAGACAAACAAGGAAGAAATGGTAAGGTGGTGTAGCGGGTGTGAACGCATCTGGCCTAAATCAAGCTTGCACCTTTAGTCGAACTAACCCTGCGGACGACCGCCCTTTTTGTAGTTAGTTCTTTGGTGTCGCTACAAGTTTCAGTGTGCGTGAAAAATGTGGACGTGAGCCGTTCTTATAGGTTGTGCGTTTAGAGGATTAGCTGTAAAAAAAAAAATACATATTTAGTTCTTCTATGCCTTTGTACTGTATTAGCCATTATATCCATTATAGCCATTATATTAATACTGATAATATTAGACAAATATATTTTTTACAGGCCCTTGAGGTGGAATGGACCTCATAAACTTTATCGTACCTTCCAGGTGGTACTTGGACCCCTCCCAACTCAGCAGCAAGCATACTCCTCATTGTGTGCCTTTTCTTCGGCGTGGTCACTTACAATGCTTACGCAGCATTTATAACCTCCGTGCTCTCCGTCCGAGTGGCTAGCGTGGATACCGTAGCGGCCGTGCTGCGGTCCCCGGACTTCAAGATTGGTTACATCAAGAACGGAGCTGATCAGATGTATCTAATGGTAATGTTTGGTATTTTTATAGACTACAAAAAAGGAGTACTCAATTCTTTTTTTTATGTTTATTACAAAGACTTTTTATAAGTTAGGGCGAACGTGTTCAGTCACTGCATCTGCTGAAAACGTAAAGACACGCCCACTGAACGCTTCGAGTGTCACGTCAGTACCGACCAAGCCTGCGATCCGTCATTGTTTCTGCGCTCGTCTTATAAAAAAATTGCGGCACACAACCCCTCACCCCGCTCCTCAGATATTTGACTGAATTGTTTCCATTGAAAATAATCGTAACTACAAGTCTGGGCTACGTAGTAGTTTTACCTAGTCTGTGGTTTATAATCTCAGAACTCCGTCATTAATGACGATATTATCTTTGTCCGTCATTTATAAACCGATTAGGAAAGTTATTTTTTTTGAAAGGACCTACTTTCAGATTGGTCTCATAGAAATTTCATCAAAATCGGCCCAGTAGTTTGGGTTTTAAATCAAAATAACTGGAAAAATATGTCATTAAAGTAAACGCAATTGTGTATTTACTTATTTTATTCGTCATCATCATCAGCCAGAAGACGTCCACTGCTGAACATAAGCCTCCTCCTTTATTTAGGCTTAATATATTGTCGGTTTTTTAAATTGATAATTATAGTATTAGTGTGATGTGATTAAAAGTCGTACCTAATTTGATTTTTACAACTTTCAGTCAACAAAGGACGTGCAGCTGAATGCGTTCTACATCCGAGGGTACTCTGACGCGGAGAACCTGGTGTCTTCAGCGGAGGAGGGCCTGGCACGCGCAGCCAGGCAGGACTACGCGTTCTTCGCGGGACAGCGGGCTGCGCGCTCCACCTTGAGGTAGCGTGCTAGTGACACTGCGGTGCGGTTTGTTTTGTGCATCTTATTTTTACCTTCGTGGATTCGTTTACGCCGACTGTTTTGTCGATAAAAATATTTTTCTAAATCATACAGTTTAAAAAAAAAATTATATCAACTATTCATCAAAACAAGGTTCAACTTACAACTACTCTATTTAACTTAAAATATCAACTGAATTAAATAAAAAATTACAATGGTAAAGTAGCTAACAGACGAGACGGACTTGGTTGACGGACCGCCGTCAGCCAAATCCACACGTATGCTAGGGCAATACAATAATGAGTACAGTATTTTTTATATTAATAGGCTTGCGTTTGATCGCCAACTTGCTAAAGGAAAATACATTTAATAAACAGTTGACCGATTACACTAACTAGTATTAAATGATGCTTTCTTATCTAAGAAATAATGCATTAGTAGCATATCTTAATTTTCCTACAAGTTGTACAAAACCACATTGAATATATTTTGCAGTTTGTGCAAAAATTGGTCACCATTGACATCCGTCATAACTGAAGTTAGCACCCACTCTTCTCGCCGGCTCAGTCACCCAAACTTTTCAATCGGCTCGTGACCACGGCCCCTGTAACATGGTTGAAGAGGTAGGTACCTATTTTTGCCTAAATAAAATAATGCGTGATAAGTCCAGATAAACATTTAAAACATGGTGTTTAAATTGCGAACTTTCTCTTTTTTTGTCTCTGTTGTAAAATTGGGTCAGGGTGTCGTAGCAGTGACATCATTTTGTTTACTTGTTTCAATTCAAATCCCTTGTTTAAAATTGCGTTTTTAATGTTGACACAGACAAACTGTTCCTTAGTTTGCTTTTGTTTGGACCAAGTTACCTACTTTGAATAGGTCGACATGGGTGTTGTTAGAATGAGGCAAGGTTAGTAGTAACATCAAAATAATAAAGACAAAATGGAAAAAAAAATACAAGATGTAATATCTTGTATTATATTATATTTGGCCATACAATGGTAAATTTTGAGGTAGCACTGATTAAGATAATATTACACGAGCGCTTGCGATCGTACGAACGCACGCACAAAATTTTACAGCGCGATTTCAAAAACTGCGTCGTCGACAAAGATAGTAAGTAATTCAACAATTGTAAAAATAAGAATCGCTATGTAAACCGAAAAAATATTTTTTTTGCAGATAAGTAAGAAATATTTTTTTTGCGATTTCGTCATCCTATAAAATAACTACATTACATAAAAAATACTTTAAACTTTTTTAATGTTGTGCCAAAGATCATGGCCCAATGTTTTTTGAAAAAATATCTGCTCTGGATCTGGGTGTTGTCTTTGTCTTGTGTGTTTTCCATGTCATCCCTGATCCAGGGAAATTGTTAGAAGCTATGAGTGTGAAACGTTGTATACTTAAAACACTTGACAGTAAAGCCTATCTAGTACATTTTGATGTTTCAGGTCTCTCAGTCAAGCCCGTGGAAGGTGCGCAGTACGTGAGGTACCGGTGCATTCGACTCGTGCGCAGCTCGCTTTCCCGCTGCCTCGCCACTCGCCCTACGCAAGACCAATGCTACTCAGGTAAGCTATCAAAGCCCATGCAGAGAAGACAGCAGAGCGGTGTGGCCACGTTTTTGTAGGCTACGAAGAGAAAATTACTAATAAACACCTATTTTGGAGTCCGCTGAAAACTACCAATAAACGGCAATAATGAAGTTTCCTTCACTTGCAGCTTACTCCAGCTGCGCAGTGGCGGTTCTCTGGCGAGGCTAGAGGCTGCCTTGGTGCCGGACATGCCTCACTGCGCGCCCCCAGCTGGCTTCGCGTCGGCCCGCGCTGCCGACGTGCGCTCTGCCCTGATACTACTTGTCATCGGATATATTACCGCTTTGCTGATAGGTAAAAACTTAGGAGTAAGAGTTAAGGCTTCTATAGACTAAACGCGTGTTAAGCAGTAGTTCAACTTGAACCATCATCATCATTTCACCCTATCATTGGAACAACCTTCCAGATATAACCTGGGCCTTTTCAAGGCCAAAGTGAATAAGTAACTTCTAAGTCTGCGTGCTTCATCTTCGACCACATCGTCGCTTACCAACAGGCGAGTTGGTAGCCAAACGCGGACTTACCCGCGTGTTTCTACTGCTGGAACTCAGGCCTTCTAAGAGTGAGAGGCCCATCCCTAATCTACCATGCTGGCCCAGTGCTTGTTGGCGAATGTCATATGCCTTTATACTTTTGAGGTTCTTGGACATACCGACAAATTCATTGTTGAACTTAATGCGATTTATTTAATAACCTTTGAGCTTATTCAATGCAAACAAACAAACAATCAAATCTTTCCTCTTTATAATATTAGTATAGATGACATTTTAAAAATGTTTCATTCCAGGTTTTGCTGAGATTTCTTGGAAGAATCGCAAGGATATTCGAGCTTTGTTTTCAAGAATCACAGGGCATTTTTTATACGTTTTAAAATGATTACGTTGGTAAAAATGTCAAATAAAATTTAGAATGTAGGTAAATATACGATATATAGTAATGCTTTTTAAATTAGTTACAATATCTGTGTATATATAATGCAAATTATTATACATATACAGGGTTACTGGTAGATAATCAATTAGTATATAGGTCAAAACAAGAAACTTTGCTCAAAAAATTCTCGAGAAAAAATATCTGCTGTTTCATATATTTTGTCTGGACTGAAGGTTTTTTTGCTTGCGAAGATCACAAAAACAAAACAAAAAAGCACAAACGCTGTTTGTTTTGAGGCACTGAGGCTGCTACCTGATCACCAGTAACCCTGTATAGTATAATTATTGCAAAATGTGCGTTTCTAGAATACCCCAGAAAGTGCGCTAAGTCCTAATAATCTTAGTTCTGTCAAGGATGATTGTACCTATAGGTAATTGTCCTCGGTTCTAATTAGTAAATTAGATAATTCAAAATTATAGTTTTTACTTTATTGATGCACAGCATAAATAATAAGTTTTACTCTCTAACTGAAATTGGTAGTGTTGCTTTATAGTAATAATAGCAATAATTATAAAAAAATATCATCAGATGTGATTTACAATTTCTCATTTTACTCCATGACGTGACAATTCATGTAAATTAGCTGAGCCCCACAGCTTTATCTGCCATATTTCTGTTTTCAGCATTTTGTCGGGATAAAAGTACCAATTATTTGCTTATTTTCATGACCTGAATTCATCCATTTTCCTCCATTGTCCATTTTCCTGAGTCTTGCCAAATTTGATTAAGGTTGATTTAACCATTTTAACGCGAAAAGGCGAAAAGCTAGCAAAATAACCAGACAAACAAGAAGACAGATTTTTCTTGCGCATTTTTATTAGTACGATCAATAGTATTATGTTCTCAATAAGTATTAATATTGTTTAGCATGTGTGGTATTTATTAGTAGTCAGGATTAATCTAAAGTTTAAAATAAAAAGCTGTTTTAAAAGTTACTAGTTTAATTTTATTGTATCTACGGGAAATGTACACAGTTCTCAAAAAAAGCGTGATATCTTGAAATAATTTAATAATTACAGAAACTTTATTTAAACAAGCTTTTAGCAAAGAAAATGCTAAAGCAAATATTGAATTTAGTGTTATGTCACTTTATCGTTTTCTACACTTCAAGCCCTTTGTTATATTAAAACATTGGGTATTGCATATTGTTTTGTCACCAGAACCCTTGCCAGAACTAAAGGTGTATGCAATCAGTTAAGTAGTAGAATGTGGTTCTAATTCGGCTTGCTTGATTTGACCTCAACAAACTAACATACAAACTTTGCTTGAATAAAAGCTTGTAAAATACGGGAGTCGACGAGCAACGACTTCACACTGGTGCTAAGTATGCTTGGGAGCACCACTGACTAGGTACAATTGGCAAATATATTTTGCCACGTCCCTACCATTTACAATGAAATAAATAAATAAACTGAAATATTTATTTAAATAAAATTATATCTACTGGTACAAAACTAGCTAGTCTCTCCTCAGGTAATGTTCGTCTGGCAAGCTTTGCACTTTGACCGCTTCCGCCAGGCTTTCCTGTATTGGTCGCTTGGTCTTGGCTGCATCAGCCAACGCCTGCTGGATGGTGATGGGCTCCACGGTGCGGAGGTCTGTGGCCAGTCCCAACGCCGCAAATACTCTGATGAACGCGGTAGAACACCCTGAATCTAGAAGTAACAAGAACATTTTTTACCCGAATATACCCAGAAGGAGGGCAACCTAAGGTTTAAGTTTGTTGCATTCTTGCACTTTGCACTCTAAAATCTCAAGTAATTTAGGAGGTATGAATTAGGAAGTGACACTGAAACAGACAAACATGGTTGGCAGAATGTACCAAATTCTTGTTTTTTTTTTTTTTTTTTTTTATATATAATAGGCTTGCGTTTGACCACCATCACGCCTGATGTTAAGCGATGATGCGGTCTACGTTGGAGCACGCTTGCCTAGAAGGAAACGATTCACTCGTGATTTGAAGACACCCGGAAGATTGTGATACCTAAAACCACAATTTTTTTAGGGCTCGGTCTTTTATGAACTAATCAAAATACAAGCGAACTAACACAACGCGTATCACAACGCGTCGCCGAAGTAGTTCTCTTGTTTTAGTCACTGTAAGTTTTAAATTGCATAAGTAGATGACTGAAGTAGGTACCATCAAAAATCAGACGGTCCTGTAAAAATTATGCTCTCACGTTTGTCTCACGTATGGAGTTGTAAACCAGTACTATTTCAAAGTCCGTAAAAATAATTGAGGGTAGATTTACCGTATGTTCCGAATTCTCCTGATTTGTAGTCGTAAGGAACCAGGTAGTGATAATGAGGCCAAAATGTTTTGTTTATGATGAATACAGAATTGGAGTCCAGTGGATACCTGCAGAGTAAAAGACACAATTGAAAAAGAAAATTTGTTTACGCTGGCAAGCTGTATTTCACTAGATAAAGCTACGATAGGTTTTAGTACAATAGGAAAATTGGTTCAGCTGTTTGAAGATAATCAGCTCTTAAGTCTTTTTTTATGTATAGTTCCTTGTAGTTACAGACGTATACAAAATTCGCTATAAAGTGGTTAGGTATTAAGGAATAAAATAATGAAGGTAAACTATTATTGTGATGATGTGATAATAAATGCTATTGTTTGTTTACCACATAGGCCTAGCCTGAGAGTAGGTAATCAACTTAGTAGAAATATTGCATGCGAATATTGTAATTTAGCAATGTGACCATGCCTCATGTTTATTTAGTGTGAACCAGTTCCAACGGGGTAAACATGGATACTTCAATAACAGTTTGATAAAGTACATAATAAACTTTGGAAGTTACAACCGCAATTTTATGCTGTGTTTACAAAATAAATAATAATATACATAAGTAGGTTTCATAATACCAGGTTTATGCTACTTTAACTGCTGGCCTTTTGTAAAAACTCAGAGAAACATAGCAGGCAAAGGACAGAGCTATGCTCGGAGTTTCAAGCCGGAATGAGGATATTCGCCGAAGAGCCAGATACTCCAGATAGTCACCTTGCTAGTTGAAGTGGTAATGGGAATGCCACATCGGTTGAAGAACCGATAACCGATGCGGAAAAAAAGGTTCTTGAGTAGAAACCACAAACCGGAAGACGCATAGGCCTCTCACTGGATGGACCGACGACATGGTGAGAGTCGCGGGCATCCAGTGGAAGCACATGGCAGGCTATCGTTCGGTGAAAAATACAAAAAAAATACAACCGAATTTAGAACCCCCTCCTTTTTTGAAGTCGATTAATAAAATAAAGTATACTAACTTTTCACCAGGTTTAAGGCCCCAGACGCAAATGGCGCTCTCCATGAGCCATGCCACGTGTAAGATGACTCCATAGCGCAGGAAACCGATGACGAATACGGAACTCAAGACAGAGTCGTCCCAGTACTCCAGGGGAGCGTTCAGCGGCAGCAATAGGAACAGAATGACGTACATCAACCAGTACACCCTGGAATTAAGGTGGAAAAATTTATGAAACATAAGAATATTCTAAATATTCGACCTGTCTGTAGAATCTATATAACATCACACACATCATCAGCTAGTAAACGTCCAAAGCTGAACAAAGGCCTCCCTAAAATAATAACCTCTAAAATCCTTTAAAAATTATATAGTACTACTATATTCTAAATTGTGGTATAATCCCCTTCACATACAAAAAAATACTTTCGAGTTAGTAATCCTACTTCCTACTAATATTATAAACGCGAAAGTTTGTATGTATGGATGTTTGTTCGTCTTTCACGCTGCAACGGAACAACGGATGGATTTTTGTATGGGTATAGTTCAAGAGCCAGAGAGTGACATAGGCTACTTTTCATCATCATCATCATCACAATTTTTTATTACTACGCGGGTAAAACCGCGGGGCGCAGCTAGTAAGTTAATATTAAAAAAGAAAACTATTTTGAACTTGTTTTTTTAATATAGAAAATACAGTCGTTTGTTTAAAAAAAAAACTGATATGTAAATTTTTAAACATAGAAAAAATGAATGATGATATAAAGAAGTGATCTAAGAAAGATACTTAGAAGCAAAACGTACAGACAAATAAGTAGTCACTACCTAGTAATTTCCAAAGAATATTTTTTTACGTATTTTTCTCATTGCTCTAGTGTTAAAACGGTAATACGTAAAACTATATGATTATAATATGATGATAATAGTAAACACTAAATTATAACAACAAATTAATAAACACCGGCCAAGTGAGAGACGGACGCGCGCCCGAATGGTCCCGAACCGACTAAACGAAACAATTTTTATTGGGTTGCGGAACTCTCGATACGCGAGACCAACTCGCACTTGGCTGGTGTCTGTTTTTATAATGAGCTTACTTTTTCTGGAACATGACAACAGAATCGTTTTCTAAGTCAGACATGTCGATGGACTCTTTGAGCTTTTCTTGGTGCGGGCTAAGCTTTCTCAGGCGCGTGAGCATGTGTGCGTAAAGGAAACCCTTGTTATAGTCGAAAGGATCGTCGCTCGTTGCGAAGTGTGCGTGATGTAGACGGTGTTGCTGCACCCAGTCATAAACTGGGCCCTGAAACAAAATTATACGGCCTTACTTATAAATGTTACTTAAGTTAAGCAATGCTTAAAATAGCTATGTCTCATTTTCACATATGACAATTTACGTCAGCGAGAAGTTAACAGAGCATAATGTTTATATATCTAATTTACCTATTTATGTAGGTACCTATTGTATGCGGTTTTACTGGCGAGTTATTTATACTATAATCTATACTAATATAATAAAGAGGAAAGATTTGATTGTGTGTTTGTTTGTTGCTTTGAATAGGCTCCGAAACTACTGAACCGCTTGAAAAATTATTTCACTGTTGGGAAGCTTGTCCCCGGTGACATAGGCTATATTATATTTTCAAAAAAATATGGGATCCTTAATGTAATTTTATTATTTCTGATACCATAGTAGAGGCCATAAAACAGCAGCATCGTTGAAGTAAGCTTTTAAACTTACGTTTGCTTTTCCCCAAAACAGTTTATATTTATAGGATTTAATAGGTTATCGATTACTTTCGAGGTTATCCAGCGTTTATAAGGAGGGAAGTTCGGCTCGTGCCCTAGTGTAAAAGTTTTAAGGTGTAAATAGTGACCTAAAAACTTTTAAAGAAAGAGTAGCTACGAGGAATGATTCTGTACAGGTTTACGCGGAAAGGATGTATTAATCCGCCGAAAGGTGTTGGTTATACTATTATTTTGAACAACTTTTACTATCGGACCAACCCTGAAATCGCGAAAACAATATCGGCTGTCCTATACGTTTTGTCTGGTGTGAACCATGATCAAAGAATACAAGGTCTTTTACTCTGGCATTTGTCCCAGAATTACGTCACTGTCCAGTTGCCACTTTATTCAATCAGCTATTACGTGATGTACCGTCATCTCTCTCGAACTTGTTGTAAATTGTCATCATGACATCATTGTGGGACGCCCACGTCACATTATTTCTCGGAGTATTATACCTGGCGGAGTATATTATTATACCATGGTGTGAACAAAGACATTCTATAATTAGTCTGTAGTTGACCGTTTTTTACGGAATAGCTGATATTTTTTTCAGGGATTGTCTCATTGTAGAAAAAAACAGCGATGAGTATAACCTACCTCTTTTGACTTTGTAGGTACATTCTTTCCGCGTAATTATATATGTGTGAGATTTCGAGCAAACATTAGAAAGTTAATTATAAAGATATTTAAAAAAAACTAGCGTCCATTTTGTACGTATTTTAAACTGACATTAAAATGCTCAGGACTTATTAGACTCGTTTATAAACTTATTTGGAAAATTATGTTTTTATTTGTAAGGTTATTTCCATAGAAATTTCATCAAAATCGGGTCAGCAGTTTGGTTTTTAAATCAAAATAGCTGGAAAAAATATGTCACCCAAGTAAATTAAATTGCGTATTTACTAATTTTGAAGTCGGTTTTATAAAATGTTAATTATTTAGTTATTATAAATGTTTACCTGCCCTGCAAGTGTTTGTAGCAGCATTAGTGCAATGCGCAGTCCTGTGCTTGCTTTGTACGTTTTATGCGCCCAAAGCCTGTGGGCGCCCGTCGTTACACCGAGAATAGCCATCATAGTCAGTGTCACAACTAGAACATATTGAATATACTATCAACAACCATCTATTAAAAAAACATGTAACTAAAAGAAATCGGCGAATACGCCCTTAGTGCAGTTCCGCACTGCTTCTGATAATTCGATACGAACTCGTGAAAATACGGATCTATATAGAAAGCACGAATCAAGTTCAGATATTGCACGCACTAAGGGCTCTTACAGACGATGCGTAGTATAAGCAGCAAGTACAAGCAAGCAAGTACGCATCATCTGCAAGAGCCTTAAGTCCGATCTCTGATCCAAATTTGAGCAACTATAGCGTCACGAGTCACTCACTACTCACTCCGCCCCATCGCCGCCGAGTCACACATGGCAGGCCATGTAAGCATGGTTGCGTGGTTTTGTGACGTTACGAGCAGAGATGTGGCTTGCCGCGATTGTCTAAGCTTGCCGCATGCGTCCCGGTTGGGAAAATTTCGCGGCCAAGAATCAGCGTTTCCTTGAACTCACTAGCTCTATCTCTCTCATTGGCGTGGTATATCCCGACTAACGGATCCCTCTCGTACTGTGCATCCATATTATCCGTAGAGTTTAAAGTAGGCACCACTACCGTATTCTTAAAACAGAACTAGCAGCCACGTGTAATTTTTCACCGGTTATTTTTCATTTCTAGTTTGTTCATTTAGCCACCTTTTGGATAAGTTGGTCGCTATCTACGTAAGAGCTCTCTAACAGATTCAAAATGTAGCACTTAACGGGCTTCGAAACTGTGGCTGTGGCCTCACCGCAACATCAAGCCACGTAGCTCTTGTTTCTGAGCAATGCAGTACTAAGACCAGCTTTAAAATAATTACACTACAAATAACAAAGTTATTTTCACTTACACAGGAGCACTGTAAGCCAATGCACCTCAAACAGCAGCAGCCAAACTCCATACAGCGAGAGGAGATGGATGTGAATGAAGAACAGCACAACTGGCCAGTTCGACTCTCGGCTCTTGCTGAGCTCCTCTGGAGCCTTTTCCGAAGTCTCCTTCATTTTCACCTGAATAATATCAAACATAACATTTTCGACAAATATTTATTGTACAGAAGATTATATTAAACCTTAATTAGATCTTTGGCTAAGATTTGTAATATTTTTCAGCTTTTTCTTTCTCACATTTCAGCTTTAATATATATATGTTTTCTTAGTGCTTCGTGCTTAGTTTGTGGCGCACTGACCAAATTACCCACGTATCTTACATAGAATCCTAGGTATAAGAGATTTGTTTTACTACTAAAATTATAGTTGTTCATTCTTTGTGAGGTAACGTTCCTCTTTTTGTGAATAAATGTATCATTTTCAGACTCAAAAGAATACATTACATTAGCTGTAATGTTAGTAAAGGTTAGCTTTTTATTTATCCTTTACATTTTCAAGCTAATACCGAGCCGATATTTCGTTCGTCCTCTATTTCGCGACACGCACGCAAGCCTTTACTCACTGCCTTTACTTTTACTTTACTTGAAAGAAGAAAATGCTGCATTGAGGCTTTATTAACAGATATTTTGAAAGGAAGGCTTCATAGCTTGTCTAAAAGCACCGATCCGTGTACCTCATGTATTTTGAAACTAATAATGTTACACATTATTTTTATCTCAATGAAATATACCTACTAGTTTCGCTTACTATAATTATATACATTCATGAATTAGTAATCGGACCCCTACCCCCTTATTAATAAACGTGGAGTAGTCTTGGAATAATTACGCCGTGTTTTGTCTTTTTCTCTCTTTCAAATTTTGAACTCAATCGAAAAAGACAAAAGGCGGTGTAACTATTCCGAGGCTACTCCACGTTTATTAATAGGGGGCTAAAGTATATAGATTAGTGTAGGATGCTGTCTTCACCAAGTAACACTATTGTTCCTAGAGGTCTTTACGCACTCTGTTTGACAAATCTTTAGGTTGCAATCAGAATTTTAGAAGAACCTTCTTGTAGAAACATCTGTCACTGACATGGGAGATATGGGTTACAAAAAAAGTAAGGAATTATCGTATCTATAGTTCACTTAAGTGGATAGGGATGCATTGTACAAAAGAGCAAAGCAGTTTTAATCAAAGAAGAGTTGCAAAGTTGATTGCCCCACGGGAATCAATGTTCTCAATAAAACTTAGTATCAAAGGTCACCAGTTCTATTGTATGGTAATCGAAAATTTATGTTAATATGTCCAAAATACACACAAACCTAATATGCTCAAACGTCGTGACCTTTTTATAGGTAAACGACTGTAGATTAGTTTATTTTTCATGTGTTCTAGCGTGCTGATTACTATAGTATGGCAATGAGAAAATGCGTCTGACTGCTGCAATAGCATTGTAAACATCTAAATAAATACATTTTCTTTTAATATTTTGTTGTAGCATAGGTTACCGTATAGATAATCTTACGTTCAGCTAGAAAAAGTGATCAGAATTTATTGATTTTGTTCAGCGCTTTAGGACTAAGGTGTTTCCAATGAAGAGTTGTAAGTCTTTTATCGAAACGAGTTTCGGAAACAGAATTATAATTCCTATTTGCAACCAGTTTCAAAAGCAGAATCATTTTTCGTTTCCGAAACTAGTATCGAAAGTGGCCGAAGCGCTTTTTACAATGGCAACTATTATGGCAACTGTCAGTGTATATGAGTGGCGTGCCTTAGAGTTGGGAGAGGCCTATGTTCAGCAGTGGACTAGTACTAGGCTGATAATAATGATGATGATGATGATGATGAACCATTAGGGTGACGACGCGGCGAGATAATTAAATAATGAGCTAATATTTGGGCATGCATGATATTATTTTCATCATGTAACTTGTTCAACCTTTATTATATTATTATTTTTATGACATAGGTGGCAGTCAAGCTAACGGGCCGCCTGATGGTAAGTGAGCACCGTTGCTTATAGATACCTGTAACACCAGGGGCATCACACATACGTTGCCGACCTTTGAAGACTACTATATCTACTAGGTATTCGGTGAGCTTGGGATCGTCGACAATACTGACACCTCTACGCTGTAATGCATCAAGAGGCTCAAACTAATACTTAGGTGCTCCGTTCCAAAGGTTAGCAGTACTCCCGTGTGAGGTCGGACTTAGGTTTTGTAAAGTAAATAAATGCCTTTAAAAAACGTAATGTAAAACCATCGTTAAATGATTTGCCAAACGGTCGTGATAGGTTTGAATCAATTACATTGAATAAAATAAATGCTTACGCTACAGTAGGTACCTACACTTTGTTTATGCTGTCTTCAGCAATGAAATCGCTACCAAAGTGAATTGGCATTTTTTTCTACCTATACCTATGTTTGTTAAATATAATTATGTAAGTAGATAGTGTATGAAGCAATATTGGTAATGTCTTTAGTATCAAGTGTTAATATTAATATACCTAATTATGTACCTACTCGTGTAGGTATATATCTATTATTATACAGTTACGATACAAATATGTATTATAAATTTAATTATATTTTCACTATATTTTTTATTATATTTTCGTTAACCGCATCATCGCGTGATGGTGGTCAAACGCAAGCCTATTTATATTTAAAAAAAAAACTAAACCTGTTATTTTTTACGAATATCTATCCAATAGCCTATTCTGCTAGGTTCTTGAATGTGCCGTCTTACTACAGCAAAATATTAATAGAAAATGTTTTCATTGTGGTTTTTATATATATTTCAGACCTAAAATCTTTGGTCGAGTGTCAACAAAGAGATGCTAGGCATACAGTTTGATCGCAAAGGGATGCTTAGTTTATTACAAACTACTAGTTTGTAAGACAGATATAAAAAGCCTTGTATTAGTATCATACTAACACATAATACTATATAATATATTCCTAATTACGAAACTTTTGTAAGCATATTTTTTCTCATAATGCCAAGAACGAATTGGATGAAATTCGAAAAAAAAAAAACTCCCTTTTTTCTCCTCCGAAGTGGATACAACCTACAAAATATCAAACACGAAAATTGCTTTATAGCATTTGCAATGTTATGTTAAAGGCAATGAATCCCGATCGAATTTTAAAATATTCACTCAATGATTTTTTATCCTCGAAAATCAGGCGCATCCTTATCTAAGCTATTTCGTCATAATCAGATTATTAGAGTTTCGGCTCGTTAAAAATAACCTTATGTAGGTATTCTGTGACCATACGTAGTAGGCAGGTATATACATAGTTTAGTAACTAAACATAATTATATACATAATTACATACCTAATACTAAACTTCAGTGCTAACTTACCGATAGCTTAGCCACACAGCATTTCCTATATTCAAATCTCGTAAATTTTCCCTTTTGATTTAGATCTTAGATCGAACCCTACCTAACACTTATTAAAATATACAATTTAAAAAAAACACATACCCTTATTCCAGTAGTATTGCCTGAAACCACCAACCTGTAAGAACGCGTGCGCCACAGTGACAAAGCATTGTCATTGGTATGCAATCATTAAGTATATATTTATTAATGAGCATGACCAGTGACAAACAGTTCATATCCTATTTCCAGTGTTTTCAACGACGTTGACCGATACAAGCTCGGTTTTTAGTGGGTAATTACGTAGGTATTACATAATTATATCATAACATTTAACTAAATATAAGTATGGAATTTTCTCACCCGCTTGATGTTCCTGTTTACTAATTAAAAAAACAGCAAATTTTAAGCAACTCTGTTCATGGATAGTATCCATGGGTATGGACTGCGAGAGGCATTTTAACTGAGGACAATATAATCGTTATTTGAATAAGCGGCTTGTCCCAGCCAACGAGCTTCTGAAACACTTTGTCGCAAACTGAATGCAAATATTATACTTCTGTTTCGGAGTACGTAGTTCTAGAAGTGAGCCCAAATTACAGTGGTCATTACACCAGTTTAGGTAATAATAATAAACCTACGATAATTTTCAATATATTTATTTAAATTTCTTTTGTTTATCCTTTTTTTATTAAAAAAACTGAGCACAGAATAGGAATAGTCCTGAACATTAAAGTTTATATACTACGAAGACATAATAGAATCTTAGTGTAATTTTATCTCTTTCGATTAACAGGGCGACTGTCGAATCTCCTCGATATTTTTTACCTGTAAACACTTAGAAAAATAAATGGAAGTGAATACCTACAGTTATCCCTTTAGCCCTTACACCCTTTGGTCGACCAATTGATGACATTTTGATCATCTCGTTTGCAGTTGTGTGCCGCTCAATATTAAAGTGTGCGTTTGTAGAACTAGCAAGAATATGTCAGAGTGTGCAATACGTGTTTACCTCGCCCCAGACTTTTTTCGGTACTAGCTTGAGTGCAAAACAATTATCCCCCTTACTAATAAATGTGGAGTCTAGTAGTCTTGAAATAGTTGCGCCGTGTTTTGTCTTTTACTCTCTTTCAAGTTTTCGAATCGAAAAAGACAAAAGAAGGAGTAACTATTCCAACGCTACTCCACGTTTATTAGTAAGGGGGTATATGCATCGAGATACAAATTGTATCTTGATGGGTAGGTATATGATTAAAGTTTAAATTGCAATATTCTCATTCAACATAATTCGAACAATAAACTTCTGTGATATCACAGGCCTCGATGGAATATAAGTTAGTTTATTTGTCACAATTTATTTACTAGGTTAAAACTAATAGCAGAAAAAAAACAAACGATGGCACTGGACCATACAAAATTACTAATTATATTTGGCTTCAGCAAATTGTGCCCACTTAGACTTACTATACCTACATAACATGACTATATTAAACATCGATCAATAGGTACCTAGTTAAATTAATTAGGAACACAAATGTATTATAAAAAATAATTTTATTAAACTATATACAAGTACATTATAATCCGTACTGCGTATTATACGTATTAGTGTGAACGTACTGCGATCTCCAAGCCGCCTGCCAAGCGTGGGGATTATGGCAACACCCCTCTCTAAGAGGGAGGCCTTGTTCAGCAGTGGACATTTAATGGCTGATGATGTGAAGTACATTATAATACTAAGTGACTAACCCCACGCTTTTACTGTTTCTTTCTAGACTCATTATCAGTCTTTTCTTTGTCCTTGGACTTTATAATCCTGTAAAATGTAAGTACAAACTATATTTAACAGCACTAACATTGACTGTCTTTTCAGTTCAGTCTATTAGACTATAGGATCACAAAAGTTTTCATCATCTTTATTAGTGCTTATCAGTCTGCTAGACATGGGCCTGGGAGTGGCACGCCACATAGCTCGATCAAAGATATCAAAAGTAAGGATACGTTCATCCGAAAATTTGCGTCCCAGTATGTATAGTATTTGAAAAATTAGCGCTGTCAAAATCTATCTATCTATTTCTCTAAGCTATCACTCTAAAGTACAACATGCGCTGATCAAAGTCAGCGACTGAGTTCACACTTAGTGAGGTTGTGCTCACCACTGAGTCGTTACCTTTGAAAAAGCTCGTTTCAATAAAACTTGCGTGAGGATTTATTATAAATTTCAATAAAAAAGAATTACGATCACGATTATTCTAACGAACATACGATTACACTATTATAGCTCAAATTATGAAACCGGTCGATCGTCTCGACCGAAAAACATAATCGTGAGTGTAAGCCATTTTATAGTAATTTGAAAAAGCTCTATTGGCCCGGTCCATACGAAGTAATCTATAAGTTAATGAGCCCGATATTTAGCTTTTCTTGTCCTAACCTTTCGTATATTGTCACCCTTTAGAGTCGCAGGACAATTTACATTGCCTATTTACGTCTACCTCAAAGTTTATCCAGTAATATTATTTTATGCTATCAAATTTTGTTAAAATGTTACATCTAGAATTGACACCCTGTCGATAATGCACTTTTAAACATGCCTATATATACATAATATACATTCATATTTATATAACTAAATTTATACAACAAAAGTTGGACGCAGTGTGAACAGTGGGCTTATTCTTGACACTCGATTTCATCGTAATTTGGAATTGGGATCGAAAACATGCAATTTTGGTACTCTTGAATTCTAAACTAGCGCACGATTAGAACCGATAATGGTGGAATTTTATGGAACTAAATAAAATCGACACAACTCGACGCTTTCGGTACTCTTGACGCCATTGAAGAGTACAAAATGGCATGTTTTCGATCCCAATCCCAAATTACGATTGAAATCGAGTGTCAAGAGTAAGCCCACAGAACAAACCAAAAATGATAAGCCTATAGACTTAAAAAAAAATAAGTTTAAGGTACTCATATAAATATAAGTAGGAAAAAATTCCTCAATTAGTCTATTTTTCATTTTCTGGTTTTCCTGGAGTTTACGTTAGAGATGAAAATGTAATAAAACACTTAGATTAAAAACACGCATGTTTAACCGTTTTAAACGTATATCTAAGAAATGTTCAAAACATTTTTTTATTTTGAATCTACGAGAATCATTATACTTAACTAGACAATAAACATGTAATTAATAAAAAATACTTTCGTATTAATTTGTAATTTAATTATTTATCTATGTACAATTGTACAAACAGGCAAACAGTAAGATAAATCAATGACCCTTGTAGAGCGAATTTTTATCAACTTTGTCAAATGCTAATAAATCCACATTCTCTTACCTAATTTCATTTGGCACTCTTACCTACTTTCATTTGGATACTACAAAATTAATCTTGAAGTACTATAGCATCCGTTTTAGACATTTGCTTTTAAATTATATCTATGTCGTGAATATTATCAAATATAACAAATATAATCCTCGCAAAACCGCAACTTCAATTTTTTTTCTTCGCGATTCAATTTACCTTACTGCGAAAAGTTACGCTATCGCAAACCGTACCTCTGCGCGTTATACATAGGTAAGGATGAGTTCACGTGATTTCCCGCAGTTACCTAAACTGAGCTACAGTACGACCCTTGTGCATAATTTGGTAATGTTTTCGAAATGTCTCGAAAATATAGTTTTTTTTTTCGATCTTTTCCGCGTTAATAAAACACATCAACATAAAATTTACTTCAAAATGTTTGCAATACTATTCTAAAAATAATGCCTAATCGTTTTTTAAGCCTACTTACGAATAATTATATTTTAAAATACTGAAAATATGTGACTGATATAGCACTGGTCGGTGATTTTTGTACTATTTCGATGGAGTGGTGAATAGGCATGTGTCCTAATATTTGTTTAATATCTCATAAAAAAGATGATCATAAATAGAGCCCATCAACGAAAACAAAATTTAAATCTGTTCAAAATATATTTTAATTTCATGCTAGACCACACTCTCCACCTCTCATTCTCCCCACCAAAAACATTAAACGCTTATAATATCTCAGAGATTTATCAGGCAATTAAAATATTTTTTTCAGTATGTGTAATGTATTTAGTATCCTTCGCTACGCCTGTTATTTGTCATAAATGAAACATTAGGACACATGCATATTGAACCAAATCAAAGCAGTTTTCGTGCGGGTGCGTCTGTGATGGTGAACCAAGCGTTATAGGTACGGTTTGTATTACGAGGAGGGACATAGAATCATTAGAAATGGAATTCGGAGGAAGTAAAAGAGCCATTTGTTACACGTGTGCCTTCATGATAGGAAAACTATAGTTTTGTTCAACTATCGTTAGATATATTTTAGTTTTGTCAGGGTTTGTTTTGAGTTTGATCATTACTGTGGTTGTAGGTACAAAGTTATTAGATAATAAAAGCCTTCCCTCCCTTTGTATCTGATGTGCTTTGTGATGCTGGCACGACCTCGTGAAAAGCTAGTAAAAAGTTAAGTGTGTTATTCCAGAAAGCCCATTTTAAATTGGTTTAACTAATAAGTCCTTTTATAAATTGGCTCAAAAGTTTCATAGAATCTCGGACACCTATATCAAGGAAGATAGAGATGGATCCTTGCCTATACCTATATATACGTGAGTCAAGATTCAAGGTAAAGTGTCACAAAAACTGTTTTTTTTTTGGCATATCATAATATCTCGTTTCCATTGCTCTAAATGACAAATGGGGTTTTAGAAAATTTTTAGAGCATAACAATCTCTATAAAAGACAATAACCAAATCACTATGGGATGTGGCGCATTTGGTTTTATTCCGTGACCATCGTTGAAACCTTTCCCCACGTTGGAAAAGACTATCAGAAGAATGAATTTATGAGTACTTTTTCTACAAACACAGTCAAAGATGGGATATTTGACTTTTAATCTTAATTATGTAACTTAATCACTTAAAAAAAATCGATATAACTTAGTTTAGACTGATGTAAGTTATGATACCCCTTGAAAACTGTTGTTAGTCATTGTAATGTATTAGATTAATGGGGGTAGTTTGTTATGTTCTTCAACTACCTACCTCACTTATATCGTGTGCCATTGATATGCAATAAACCTCATTCTGCGATAGTCTGTCTTTCATTGAACATTACAATTGGCGCAGTCGGTATTTATTTTCGAAATACGTGCAAAAGTGTTTGTGATCATGCCTATAGGTAAAATCGAAGTGTTTGAAATCGGCTCCCATAATTGGGAAGCTTATTGTAGGCGAATGAAACAATTTATAACGTTAAATAACATAGCGGAAGGGTTGCATGTCGCCACGTTAGTTACTCACGTCGGGATTACGTGTTACGAGCTCATGTGTGATTTGTGTGCACCTGCTTTGCCCGAATCAAAAACCTTCGACGAGCTCGAGTCAATAATGAAGCAACATCTCGAGCCGCAGCGGTCGGAAATCGCAGAACGACATGTGTTTCGGCAACGGAAGCAAGCTACGGGGGAGACCGTGAACGAATACCTTCAAAGTTTGAAACATCTAGCGAAAACTTGTAACTTCGGGGCTTCGCTGGAGGTCAACTTGAGGGACCAGTTCGTGTCAGGTCTCCATCACGAGGATATGAGATCCAGGCTTTTTGCCGAGCGCGAGCTGGATTATAAGCGAGCTGTCGAGCTAGCGTTGGCGTTGGAGGCGGCCGATAGGCACGCGGCGACGGCAGCGGTGAGCGGCAGCGCGGGCGCCGGCGGCGGCGCGCCCGCCGCGGAGGGCCTGAATCGCATGGGCTCGGCGGCGACGCGCGGGCTGCGCCGCGCTCGACCAGCGACAGCGGCGGCGGCGCCACGCGGCTCGTGCCCGCGGTGCGGCAAGGACGGGCACGCGGCGCCCAAGTGCCGGTTCAAGAACTACAACTGTGATCGTTGTGGTGATAAAGGTCATTTAAAAGTTATGTGCCGTAAGTACGAAGATGGACGTGGACCGGATTCTTCGCGGATGACTAGAGGTCAGTTTTTTTTAGTTGACTCAGATTCCGATGACGATGGCATGAACTTTTACAAGTTATCGAGTGATATTGAAGATGATCCGTATTACGTCAATTTGACAGTTGAGAAGCATTCATTACGGTTCGAAGTGGACACCGGTTGTAAATTTTCTGCAATTTCGAAAGCTTGTTATGATAAATTGTTTCAGTATTTACCTTTACAAAAGAAAGCATTGACATTGAAGTCATACACAGGAGATGTTATTAAGCCGATGGGTTTCGTTGAGGTACAAGTCACATACGCTTCACGTTCAAAAACATTGCAATTATTTGTCATAGAAAACGGTGGCCCTCCATTAATGGGCCGAATGTGGATTAGAATGTTAGGCGTCAATGTCCATGATTTTTACAGTTTAACTGATATTTGTGATGAATCTGTAGAATATTTACGTAAGGAATTTCCAGAAGTATTCGCTGATGGGCTTGGGACGTGTACTGTACGCATGCAATTACATTTATCAGACAACACACCGGTGTTTGTGAAGGCTCGATCGCTCCCGCTTGCGATGCGAGCCCCGGTCGAGTCAGAGTTGGACCGATTACAGCGTGAAGGTGTTGTTTACAAAGTAGATCGCTCGGATTATGGAACGCCTATAGTAGTTGTTGTAAAAAAAAATGGTGATATCCGTATCTGCGGGGATTATAAAATCACTATCAACCCCAAGTTAAAGGATTTTCATTATCCACTACCGCGTATTGAAGAAATATTCGCCAACCTATCCGGGGGGGTATTTTTTTCAAAATTAGATTTGTCCCACGCTTACCAACAAGTACTTTTAACTGATGAGTCACAACCGATGACGGCAATCACCACACATGTAGGTACTTTTGTTTACAAACGTGTACCTTTCGGTATTAAATGCATTCCTGAAAATTTTCAAAAAATTATGGAAGAAATACTGGTTGGTTTGCCGTTCACGGTAGTGTTTCAAGACGACATTTGCTGTGCAGGTACAGATAAGGCCAGTAACCTTGAAAATTTGCGAGCCGTTTTAAGCCGATTAAGAGATGCCGGTTTAAGAGTCAATATGTCGAAATGCGAATTTTTTAAACATAGCGTTACCTACCTGGGCTATCGCATTGATAAGGACGGATTACACGCCGATGATAGGAAAGTCGAAGCTATAGTAGCGGCGCCGACGCCAAAAGACGTCACTCAGTTGAAAAGCTTTTTGGGGCTCGTAAACTTTTACGCCAAGTTCTGTGCCAACATTAGCGACACATTAAAACCTTTGTATGAGTTGCTCAAGAAAAACGTTAGGTGGTATTGGAGCGAAGAATGTGAGTTAGCTTTTAATGAAGTCAAAAATGTTTTGAGTGTCGGTCCGGTGTTGGCGCACTATGACCCGAGCCTCCCGTTGATCCTTTCTGTGGACAGCTCAGCTTACGGCCTCGGCGCGGTCCTTTGGCATCGTTATCCAGACGGTTCGGAGCGCGCCGTCAGTTGCGCATCGCGCACGCTCAACTCGCACGAACTCAATTACTCGCAGTTAGATAAAGAAGCCTTAGCTATCGTTTTTGGGGTGACAAAACACCATCAGTATTTGTACGGGAGACATTTCTTGCTGCGCAGTGATCATCGAGCGTTAAGTTATATTTTTGGCAAAAACAAAGGCATCCCGCAGACAGCTGCGAGTCGCTTGCAAAGATACGCGGTACGATTGGCTGCATACAATTTTGACATTGAATTTATTCCGTCGTCTAGGAATATTTTTGCTGACGCTTTATCGCGTTTGCCACTCGAACAGACAGTTAAGAAAGGACACGATAGCGAACTACTAGAAGGGAGTTATTTAAATTTCATTGAAGATAAAATGCCGGTTACATTTAATGAAGTTAAAATCGAAACTATGAAAGATCCACAGTTGAACAAAATTATAGGTTATATAAAATTTGGTTGGCCGGAACGTTCACTAGACGAAAGAGATAGAGCATTTTTTCCAAAAAGAGACAACATGTTTTTAGAGCACGGTTGTCTAGTATGGGGCTATCGCGTGGTCATACCCACCAGCCTTAGATCGACAATACTTCGAGAGCTGCACAGTGGTCATTTGGGTGTCGTCAAAATGAAGCAGGTCTCTCGCAATTATTTATGGTGGGAGGGAATAGACGCTGACATTGAAAAACAATGCCGTGGATGCAGTGCATGTTCGTCCCAGCGCGACCAGCCGCCAGCTGCTCCGCTACACTCCTGGCCCTGGCCCACGGAGCCTTGGACGCGTCTCAATGTTGATTTCTTGGGACCATATAAAAACAAACTACCCCCATTAATCTAATACATTACAGTCATATTATTCTGCATCTAATTACCAAGTATCATTGATGACATTAATGGCCGCGAAAAATAAATTACGCCAATTTTGGTCTTTGACTTTTGGTCTCAGTCAATTATTCATACAATTAACCATTCCCAAGATAGAGAATAGAATACTATCGTATTACGATAAAATAATTCTATAGGTACAGATTTCGTTGGTTTAAAGGAACTCTATTTTGAGTAACGTACTCTAACTCTATTTCTTTTGAGGAACACTTTTTCACCTTGTCGAAATCGTCGAAATGATATACTTATCTACATACATATTATTTAATTCACACGGTAAAAAAATACTTCGTGGGCGAAAATTTAACACTGCAGAAGAGGCCGTTGAAGAAATTCGGCGGTTATTATTCGACCGCGCAAGATAAATTTTTTTAATGTTTCAAAAGCTGGTTTTTGCGGATGCATTAATGCATTGGGGTTGGAGGGTAATATATTGAAATGCTATAAATAAACTTTTACACATTCCAACTATTTTTCATTTCACAAATATTATTTGGAACAGCCCACGCATGCAGCTTCTGCCAGAATTGTTAGTTTTTAAAATGTTGATAATGTGCGAAAGAGATAGCTCTGGCCGGTAAGCGCGGTCTCCATTACCCATCATATTATTTATGATGGATGAAGTTGAGACGGTGGTGTTTTGTTGGCGTGGAATAGCACGCAGGTAGGTAAGGATAATTTTTTTGGTCTCCAAATTTCGGATTCAAAATAAGTTACTTAAACCAGTGATTTAGGTGAAGGTGAGTCAAAGTAGGTACATTATAATTATATAAATACAAATGCAATACCAATAAAAATACACTTATAACGAAATATAATAATTTAGATTTAAAAAATACAAAAATTTAGGTCATAAATTTGTCGATAGTATTAAAAAGTACTTTATGTTTTGTGTGAAACTTTTTGAAACAACGCACACTGACGCACAGGCTTCGATCGAAAAGTACATTTTCGAAGGGCACAGGTATACACTTGTAGCAGTTTCGTTGAGCAATTGAAACTACAGGCTAGCATTCTTAAAATGACATTAAAACGAGCCCATAACTTAACTTATCTATAAATTACCCATTTTCTTTCTCTTTTTTCACTACCCTAAGATATCTTCCAGGGTTGTTTACGTTACACTTGAAAGTGTCGTTTGAACTGCTCAAGTGGGCGGGTTCAGAGGAAACTATGATGGTATCTGTCGGGGAGGATTGGTTGCCGCAGCACTCTGAAGTACAGCGTGTGCTGTCTGCTGTATTTAGCCTAGTATTTTCTCTACTCGAGATTTCTTTGTTAGGGAACCGTTTCTTGTAGATGTAGTCCTCGATGGCAGGTGCGGCGATGACGCGGACGCTGCTGCAGACGTGCATATGCTCGCTGACCCGATCCCTGCTGACTTGTCTGCTCGTACTGGGTCGGTGTTGCGTGCGTGGCTGCTCGTTGCGTTGAGAATTACCTGCACGGGTGCAATAGCATATTACTTTACGCTAGGAAACAGTAGGCGCGGTAAGAGTATTCGATACGTAAAATAGCATCGATATCCAAAAATTCCAATTTCGAAAATCTAAATCTAACACGAGATGGACAAACGACCTAAAAGAGACCGCAGGGAAACGCTGGATGCAGGCAGCTTCCAACCGGCCCTTCTGGAGATCGATGGGGGAGGCCTATGTCCAGCAGTGGACGTCCTACGGCTGAAATGATGATGAGACAGATTTTTAGCAAGGGAGGCATTTGTTATTCTTATTCGCATTAGCATTACCCACCCCATGCGCGCGAGCAGGATGGCACGCGATCACTGTCATAATCAGAATCTCGAACGGACATCCATAATAAGGCTGTATAAGTAAGCAATATTCCGAATAATTATTGTTTTGCAGACTTTTTAACTGTTCGCCAACCACCCGCATTCTTCAGTCTTCCCGTGAACATGGTGCATGTAACTGCGCCGAAATATCGGGAGCTCATTCCACAACCTTACCACGGTAAATATCCCGTAAATAATCATATAACTTTAGTGAACAACCGTGATAGTTTAAAACAGTGTTTGTTTTGCAGATGTTTACTTTTTTTTGTAAATGGCTCCGATTGCTTGTCTTAGCATCTTGAGCTAATCCGGATTGATGCTCAGAAGGTTATTTTTTGAGATGGTAACATTATTTATCCAATAGAAGGAAGTTATTTACAACGTTATAGGTAAGTAGTACTTAGATATAGTAGCGTACTTGTGATTAATCTTGCTCGAAGGTACTAAGTTTAATGATCGTATTGCATGAATATTGCTGTGTTTTATTACGTATAATTATTATGCTGACGTAACTTGCAGTTTAATTATTCATATAGTTTTTTATTTTTATTTTATTTTATTTTTTATTTCCAACTTAGAACTATCATTACAGGTTATAACCTAATGCGATAGAGTAGCAAATGCCAGTTAAGAGCCCTCTCAAATTTTTTGACGACTAGATATAGCAACGAAAACTGGATTTTTTGCGTTAAGAATTCCACCTATAGCAAAATCAATTTATGTAATAGATGTATTTTTTTTTAAAATAATGGCTTCAAATTTTGGTAAAACTCAACTTATTAACTTATTATCTCCAATTACAAAAGTAGTGTTTCTTAAAACTCTTGGAACTCTTAAAACTCTTGTTATAGTTTACTTGTTTTGTATTCATTTATTCCGGTTAAAAAAATTCATTTATGTCCGAAAAACCAGATAGTACCTAAAATTTAACAATTGCATTTTTATCTGACTTCTAAAAAGGAGGAAGTTAACAATTCAGCCCGTTTAAAAAAATATATGTACGTCAATTATCTGTAAACCAATTTACGTGTATCTTTTTTGACCAGATAGAGGAAAGTTTCGAGGTGACCCCACAAAAAATTCATTACATTGGGCTCAGTAGTTTTTAAACCAACTCGAATAATACGGATAATATTGCTCAAGCGCCTACCAATATCGCTACAATATTAAAAACTGTAAATAACTACAATAGTTTTGTTCAGGCGCTTTGTTCGAGTCAAAACAATGAGGTATGCATGCATGGAGTGTCAATAGGTCGTAATGTTTCACTAAAAATTCTAAAATAAATTTCTTTAAATAACCGTTTCTAAATAACCACACAACACAAACATTGTGCCACTACAAAGAACATAATAATATTTATACGTGGATTTTGAAGTTGGGGTATAATTACAAAAAAAAAAATGCGTATTACGACTCTTAAAGAAATGTTTAGTTGCCTTGTTCTATCTAACATTGGTTTTATTAAACAGTAGAGGGAAGGGGGGTTCCATATCTCATTATTTATTTTATAAGTACACCCCTAGAGTTGAAATATTTATTTATATTTAAATGGGAACACCAACACCCTTGAGATTATTATGCAACAAATATAAATTATAACATTAAAAAAAAAAAACTGTGAATAAATAAGTGCTGATGATCTTCAAACGGCTGAACATATTTTCTTTTTTGAATCAAGCTAAAACACACTCGATCACCAAGTGAACTCTCAAACAAAAATAATGCTTCATTCATTTGCGAATTGCGAGCTTCGATGCCACAGACAGATATAGACATTAAACTTATAACACCCCTCTGTTTGCGTCAAGGGTTAATAATAAGAGAATCTTAGAAGTCGGTTTTCTTCGATTAAACAAAAAAAAAGTATAAGTAAGTAATTAATTCACAAGTTTTGGTGGAAAAGTTGTGTCAAAATTAGGAGCTAGCATTTGTATTTTTTTCCTTCTTGTTGGGAGATTTTTGGCGTCGCATGTCTCGTGCCAGTGTCAAGTAATAAAAGTATCGAAGGTGTGGGTGTAGCCTGCCCAATACCTGAGTATAAGATTTGTCCTGAACAATCACAGATTGTACTACTTGATAGCTAATGATGGTAATATTAAGTCTTCTCTAAAGTCACGCCACTTAAATTGTTATTGTAGTAGGTACTACAATAATAATGCTTGTTGCTTATTATTAGTTAGCTGGTGGACTATGATCTCAGTTTGGAAACCGTTTACACAAGGTTTTTTTGGCGAAAATACTGATTGACTTCAGCCAGGTCAAGGCCTAAAGACGTTGAGCTAACCAATGGTTTTGGTTTTTGTCACATTCATGTCTAATAAGTAGGTAAATACCAAAGATCGCAAGAGTACAGATATGCTAATACCACAAAAAAACAGGTACCTGTTTATTTTGTGCTCATATAGCTTGCTGTGTGTATTAAAGAATATAATTAAAAAAAGAAAACCATATAGTTAATGAGTAAAAAAGCTTTATAGTTATTTACGATGTTCATTCATTATTTTACTTAAGTACCCATATAATGTTTTTTTAATCAAAACCCCAATTTTTTTCTCTCCATATCTAGAGTCGGTTTTTTATAAATGTAGCAAGAATGTGCAAGATTTTAAGAACCATTATATATTTTTTCTTCTGTTAAAGTTACTGGCGTTTTAATGGATGAAAATTAGGTATCTTTGAGAAGTCATGAAAATGAAAATGTTTTCGGGGCACGAAATAGTAGGTAAGTACCTACATAACTGCAGTGACAGGCAACAGAAGCATGTATTGAAGAACGTGAAAACGTTATGTTAATGCCAAGGCGTAATCGAGGCCAGCATACGTGACCGCATAAATGCCCAGTTGCTGCCAAGGCTTTCAAAGTATTTCTTTGACACATTGCATTTATATTCACGTAAAATATGCATAATTACTTTGGGGTAACATTCACATTTCATGCAAACGATAACAGCTTTCGAAGCAAAAAAAAAAAAAACATTTCCTTTGGCTTTTACTACAAGCCAAGGACAGGACAGGACAGGACACCATCTGAAAATGCTACTTTTTTTTGTAAATTGTATCACAACCTCTGTGCATTCGCCACTTTTTAGTAGAAAAACGTAATCAAACTTTTTGAGCGTTGAAATATTGTGAGAGTTTTGGCGCCAACATGAAAAAACATTGTATATTATTTGCCTAAACTTGCGTATTTTCGAGTGTTCGTATATATAATGGTGGAATAATTTATATGTAAATAATAGATTTATTACGTGTCCGTGAATGTGCTTGTGTGTAGGCGAGTGATATAATCGGGTATAAAAAGTGTATTTTCATGTCAATTCCAAAACTACATTGGAGCCTTTAGTAAAATCTCAACTACTTAAATGGGATATTTATATACTTATGACAGTAAATTCGGAAGATGATATGGCCTTAATGGCGTTAGTCTGCTGAGTAATTAGAGTAAAACAAATTAAAAAATATGTAAACTAGGTACTTACAATATTTAAAATTTTACCTTTTCTAAACTATTCTCACAAAGTTTTAGAGGACAAAAATTCTCCAGCTAGCCTAAAAGTCTAAGTTCTAAGTTCTTCAAACTATGTATACCCATAGTAAATACCATGTTAGAAAAGCAATTAATTTACCCGATCCAGTGCCACTTGAAGTAGGGTTCCTGGCGAATGCTATGGCGGTGTAGGAGCATCGCATGGCAGCGGCCTGACGACCTCTGCAGCACCACCGCTTTATAGAGTTCTGAAAATAATCATGAAGCTGCACATTTACAACGTACTTTTTTCAAACAAGTTCGGATATCCGTACGTTAGTAATATTTGAGCTTTCGCTCGTGACCATGGCCATTGTAAAGCGAAACACTGTTGTAGTTAGCACCGGTTTATTCTGAATCAAATCAGGATAACTCAGCATGATTCTACAAACAAATAATAAACAGCTGCCAAATCCGAGTCGGGCGGGCGCTAAATATCCCGAATTTAATAAAAGAAAGCACATTTTCGGGTGCGGAACCCTGGCTGCACGAGTCCGACACCAGTATTTCTATTAAATTTTTGAACTTGGTGAAAAAACCCTGATTAAAATTGCTGTTCCTAAAAAAACATTATGATACATATCGAATTTAATAATTACCTACTTGTTATAAGACGTACAAAAACTATGACATAAATGTAACAGCTGACTATGTTGTTTTACATGAACTTTGAACGATGTTTTATTGCGTATAACTCAAATAAAACTTTACCTACAGTCTAAATTAACATTTAATTAATGTCACAAAAAATTATTAGATATGTGAAAAAATTGGGACCTTCAAAAAGTACTCAGCCAATGCATTTTTTGTTTGCCCGTATCCATTAGGTATCGGTTGATTGACATTTTATTCGTTGGCATCGAGATACAATACACATAGAGTCACAATAATGCCAAAAAATATCCGTACCAAAACTCGGCGCACTCTACGAATTGCACCGACTTTTTGGTTAGTTACTAGATAACCGCGACTACAACGCCGCGCGATGCTGCGCTACTATGACATAGCGTACAAATAACGTTGAACACTACGCAAGCGACATAACGTCTAAATTGAAGTAAATGTGGCATTGTGAACTATATAATTGATACAATATATTATGTACTGTGCACTGACGCTCGGACGTTTTTTGACTGTTTTCTCTGAGAGATTGTGACTCTCTAGAATTGTGTCTCGATGGTTGTTAGGAAAAATGTTTTCAAACTATACATTCATAAGTGCTCGATAAACTAATCTATAACAATCTGTCAATAGAGTGAAAAAGAAAAAAAAAGCGAAAGCGAAATAATTATTTATAAACTTTTATTTTACATGCAATGTTAGCTTAGGTCAAGCTAGTTCTGGCGACAATATAGCGTTTATTTAAATAAGAAATTACAAATATTTGGAAAACGAACAAAAATAAAACTTATTAGCTACTTACAAAATATGTATAAATAAAAAATATTCCGGACATTTTTGCACACACTTTGCTTAGTTTGGGGTCATCTGACCCCAAACTAAGCAAAGCTTGTAATATGGCTGCCAGAGACTGATATACATATTTTTTTTTAATGCATTCTTAAATTAGATATTAACACCCAGATATAGAACAAACACAAATGTTCATCACATGAATGTTTGTCCTAGGTGGGCAATGGGCATTGAACCAACGCCCCCAAGCGCAGAAGGCAGGTTCACAACCAACTCGACCAACGGGGCTTTACTTACAAATATAGGTGCCTAATATGCTGCCAAAATATAAATAAAAATATAAATGGAGCTTGTTTTTAATTAGGTATGTTCTTTTATAACTTGTTTTTAGAACAAATCGAGCGTTTATAATAATATATATTATCGTACACATATATTCATTTTTATTATTTTAAGTTATATTTATTTATTTATTATTTTAAAACAGAGTAAGTAATATTAGTCAGAATTTGTGTACTTCGAAATAACTCTGACAATTTCCATACAACTAGCTAAATGCTCAATACTTTGTAGGCGTAGAGCTCTCCAATAGACACAATTTTGACAAATCTTAGTGCCACCTTTTTCATAACGGGTGAATCTCTAAACGAAGGACATATTCAAGGACACCATTGTACTCATCATCTTGTCGTCTTCGTTTTCTTTCTCTTTTAACTTGTACTTTTAGAACAACACTGAAATTGCGAAAAAAAAAACATCTTCATATAAACTTCGTGTTCGGTCATCGAACGTCTTGTCCACATTTGCTTCCAATCAAATGTAATTCTGAGGCTAACTATAGATTCAATTTACATAACTGGGCAAGTGCCTTTATTAACTAAACAAAATACAAGCTAAAACTAAAACTACAAATACAGTTAGACTGCCCATATACCGTTGAAGGTCTAAAGACAATCCAAATGCTCAAGCCCACTACCAGTTGGCAGCGTACCCAGCATGCTGGCGGCATTACCACGTTGAATGGCAATGCTTTTGCGTTGAGCCAGAAACACGCCAGCGTATTGGTCCCAGGCGCTCTGAAAGATTTTTTAAAATGAGGTGATCTCCCGGTCCCCAAGGGCCCAATGTCTCGACCCCAAACGCCTCAAATATTTACGTAACCCTTTGATTCGCTTCAATTTACCTACAATACAACGATAGAAACATGGGGTTCTACATAAGGGCTATTTAAAGGTTGGCAACTTATCTGTGATGCCTCTGGTGTCAAAGGCATACACAGGTAACGGTGATCATTTACCATCAGACGGTCCTTTAGCTTGTTTGCCACCTATGGCATAAAAAATTGACAGACATGTTTGTTGGAATACCTCCATCAAAGCTGACGAACTACCCGGCCAGAGTGCATAGTGCGAGTTTTTACAACTGCTTTTACCGTTAACTACGATATGTATGAAATAAGTAGTTTTTCACACCACCTTCTCGACAATGTCCAATTACATATCATGCAACCTCAACGTAAAGTTAAGCATTAAAATTGTATGAAACTCACTAGGGAATAAAGTGTTTTAATTTGGAACGTCAAATTCGAAGTTGTATGAAACTCCCTAGGGAATAAAGGGATTTGAATTTGGAACGTCAAATTAATGTGGAAACTCGTGGAAAACTCTAAGTGAAAAAGTGACCTAATATGGTCATATTGTAAAGAGGTTTGTTCGAAAATCAAACTGGCTGCCATAAGCAGAACTCAAAAAAAAATATAAAAAAAATAAGGTGCGTTTACAACAGTTTACAAAGAATGTGAAACAAAAGACGGTGTTTGGTGCTGTGATTTTCAGATTTTCAGTGAAACCTGGCTTTTTATTGTCTCGCAGGTGTGAAAAGTAGAGTATGCTCCTCTGGAACAAAGCCTGTCTTCGTCTTGGGCAGCTTGAACCCCTCGCTTCAAAATGCCGCCCGCGACGTAAGACACTGCTTTATTCCCTTAGTGCATAATCTACTATCTATACTAATATTATAAAGAGGAAAGATTTGATTGTTTGTTTGTTTTTTTGTATTGAGATTTTTTGGCTCCGAAACTACTGAACTGATTTGGAAAATTCTTTTTTCTCTCTCATATGGTTGCGAAATGCGTATCCTTTGTTCGCACTGCGACTATGCCGACCGGTAGTGTAATGGTGTTGTTAATGGATTGAGAAGCCTAAGGAGCTAGGTTCGAATCTCGAGAAAAGCATGTTTTTAAATTGTTGATATTTTTGCCCTAGTTATAATTTTAGGGTTCCTTGTTGAATTATAACTTCTTCCGCGCGGAGGGACTCCACGCACAATTTTTTTTGTTGTACTCTGTATCAAATTTAATGGTGTGAACTAAGGGTGTGAACAATAAAGAGTTAAGCAATTAATCAACACTTTTTCTATATTCTGTGTATATAGTAATCAAGTCGTGTTACATACAGAACCGTTGAATTTCAAGCGCCGGCGCCCTTGCGAATAACGCCCTTGTATCTGTATATCATATAAAGGAAAAGGAGGTCGAAGGAAAGTAGAATAATTGGAACATTATTCTGCATGCGTTGTTATTCCAATAGGTAATACATACAAGAACGGCACTTTCCTGAATTCTGGAACGCGGTCACTATGAATAATATTGACCACTACACTTATATAATTATATTATCTATGCCAAGGCTGTCTAAACCCAGGACCATTTTAGCATTTAGAAAGAGTTTAAGTATAGAATAGGCATTGGAACACCTACCATTGTCAAGAATGTAAGAGATGAATGCGAGAAAGAACGCCTATCGAAATGCCCATGGAAGGTCTTAGATAATTTTTATGTAGCTAAATCAGCTAATTTAGAAATGCCCAGCATCAGAGATAACAAGAATGCATCTCGACATTAAATTTATAGGTATCTATGAAAAACATATAAGGTTACGCATATAGACTGTACTAAGCCGAAAAGTGTGCATCATACTCATCATTATGAACAACTTTTACAATTGGACCAACACTAAAATCACGTGAAAAAAAAATCAGCTGTTTCATATATTTTGTTGAGTGTCAATGACCGTTTTCTAACAGCAAATATTTTTTTTTCGCGATTTCTGGGTTGTTTCCACATTAGTAAAAGTTGTTCATAATGGTGAGTACAATATACGATCTCGTTTCGGTTTAGTACAGTCTATATGCGTAATCCTATAATTATAACTTCCACTAAAAACTACTTTAACTTAGTAGAATAGGAAAGACCGTATGAGGAATCAGAAGCAATCAAAACTTTTTGATGAACTATCAACTTATTCTGATTAAATATGAACTAATCCTATATAGAAAAAAAAAAACTAAATCTTAGTAAAACATGTAACTATTAAGAACAAGCCCTTATACCTTTTCGAACTTTTGTATTTCCATATCAAACTCGGCCATATGCTGATTTTCAATGTATTTCTGATGCCATTTTCTGCGATCCCACGTCAGGTCCAAACTCCAATAAGAATTACATTATAGTAAAATCAAGGTGACTTGGTAATAGGGGGTATTTTTTACATACTGGAAACCTTCTATATCATAATAATATAGGTACCTAAACTATAGGTTATAGGTTCCTTGATTTTTAGGGCTCCGTAGTACTACAATGAACCCTTATAAGTTCGTTCTGTTCGTCCGTGTGTCAGTCCGTCTGTTCTTCCCATTTTTTTAGAACCTTCAAACTTTTATAGTTATTAACAGTTATTAAGGTAAGTGCTCATGCACTTAGCAAAATAACAGTTTCAGTATAAATATCAATTTTAAAAGGATAAAAAAAAAAAACATTTTTAGGGGTGGCTCTGGTACATGTGAAATGGGAATGAACATTATTTCGCTGCACCCCTTGGTGTGGCGTATTGTTGAATAGGTCTCTTAAAATTAAGGTAAGGTTTACATCACTTTTTTATATAGTGTAATCCTTTGCAAAATATGGTGGCAAAATGGTGCCCCCTCCCCCTTCTGCGTTTCTTCACTATTAGACATATCAGCTTTTTACTTGCCATGTTGATAGGCCATATTAAAAACCTTTTTTTTTTATTACAACTTTTTGAGTTACAGTGATAAAACTGGAATAAATTCAAAATGTCCTAGTTCAAATGCTAATTGACCTTTTCGTAAAAATCTTTCCTTGGTAGTTTTCTTTTTTAATAAACCATAAAAAGTATACGTTACGTCGGGATGCTACACCTTTAAAAATTGCCTAGGTCCACAGAGCTTCGTTTGTTTGAATTTCTATTTTAATTTTAATTTTTCCGTGCCTATATACCAATTCCTGAACTATGAATGTGACCACATATGGCTTTAAATACGGAAAACCTACCATATGTGTGTCTCTTCACGCTCTTGGCCAGTTATTTAATTATTTGTTTTTATCTTCCATATATACTCGAGCAAAAATATGTATGTAAATTAGTAGTAAGTAGTGTGTTAGTAGTGTGTGTATGTGTTTGTGTGTATTAGTTTGTATGTGTTTAGTGTTTGTTTGTGTATTGTATTGTTTGTTTTATGTAGTTATTGTAATTCATCATCATCAGCCAGAAGACGTCCACTGCTGAACATAGGCCTCCCATAGGTGTGAAAGTTTGTAAAGTTATTGATATAAAGTTGTAAAAGTATGATGTAGCCAGGATGCCTGCGAAAAGTTTTATAAAAAAATAGCCTTGTTTTTTGTTTGCTTTATGTGTGTTGAATCTTTACCATTCGTAGACGAACGAAAGTCACCGACATAGCCCACCGAATTAGCAAGTTGAAGTGGCAGTGGGCAGGGCACATATTACGCAGAACAGATGGCCGATGGGGCCGAAAGGTTCTGGAATGGAGACCACGGACCGGTAAGCGCAGCGTAGGACGTCCACCCACAAGATGTACAGACGACCTAAAAGAGACCGCAGGGAAACGCTGGATGCAAGCCGCTTCCAACCGGCTCTTTTGGAGATCGATAGGGGAGGCCTATGTCCAGCAGTGGACGTCCTATGGCTGAAATGATGATCTTTACTATTCACGAGTGCTTAACTCTTTTTTATTGTATTCGACGACGTTTGTATAATCACGGAATTGGTAGAGGTGCTTATTACTGGTAAGGTTCGAACCGGGTGTCGTCAGATTGTAAAGCATAGATACATGCTACCGCTCGGCCACCGCCGCTTTAGCACCATCATTGTGGTAGGAAAATGAAAATGATAAAAATTATAAAAGTGTTGACTTTGCCCGAATCATAAATACACTTTGAAAATATTCTTTTACTTAGGACTTACTTACTAACTTAGGAATGACTATCGAAGTTTAATACTATAACATAGCAGATTCTGCAATAAAATTACTAACATAATCGTCATATTAGATTGTTTATTTTAATAGATTATTCATTTTGATTACCAGTAATATGAGAAAATAGTAATAATACGATTATTATTATTATTTTGTGAGTGGTGACACCACGTACCCCGATTCCATGGGGCTAAATGAGACCCCTGACCCCTGGCCTTTGTATTATTAATCTAGCCAGAATAACTAAGCACCATTTAGCACAAGTCAGCATAATATTAAGTTTAATAACTTAAGTTAATTGTACACTCGTAAAGGGCAGACTGTCGATACCACTATGCTTACCAGGGGCCTTACGGACAACTGCTATAGCGGCATCTAATCCACTCAGTTGGAAAATCACGCTACCGCAAACCGTATCTGGGTGCGATAAGATTTACGTTCGTAAAATAATCACGTAAATAGGTTTACAATTTGCGGAGTAATCGGTGTAGGTAATACAAACATAACAGACATGAATTTAAAAGTCGACATCAAAATTAGTAAATTTGCAATTTCATTTACTTGGACGACATATTTTTCCCAGTCATTTTGATTTACAAACCAAACTACTGAACCGATTTTGATGAAATTTCTATGTGACTTATCTAAAAGTATATCCTTTCAAATAAAGAAGATTTTTCCCAAATCGGTTTATAAATGACGGAATTCTATTGTTTTTTTAAAAATATAAAACCGAATTGAGAACCCCGCCTTTTTTTGAATTCGGTTAAAAATTATAAAATAAATCCTACTAATATTATAAACGCGAAAGTTTGTATGTATAGATGTATGGATGTTTGTTCCTCTTTCACGCTGCAACGGAACAACGGATCGACCTGATTTTTTGCATTATAGTTCAAGAGCCAGAGAGTGACAGCCTACTTTTCATCATCATCATCACCATTTTTCATCATTACGCAGGTGAAACCGCGGGGCGCAGCTAGTAAATAATAAAAACGACATAGGTTTAGAACCTCCCCAATTCGGTTGAAATATGTTTACCTTAAAAGCATCCCGGAACTTGTTGGACATGATGTGGTAGAAGATGGGGTTGATGCACGTGGACACGTAGTAAAACACTCCTGAGGTGTAGGTGAGGAAGTAGTACGCCGACAGGAGGATGGGTGACCGCGCGAGATGGTTCTCAGTGGTTCCGTATATGGCAACCAGTCGCTGGGCGTGGAACGGTGCCCAGCACACGAAGAAAGCTATCACTACGGCGACTGTTGACAAAACACAATTTTCTTTTTGAAAGGTGTCTTTTGAGATGTCTCATTCAACAGTAACAGAACAACAAAAAACAAACGAGGTAGCCTTGTCTTTGTAAAATCACTAGATTAAATTAATTTTGAAATTCAGTACAAAATCGAGTAAATTCATCAAGTATTCATCGAGAGTAGACAATCTATTAGCCCGGTTCGATCTTAGGCTCAGCACCAATACATTAACAGCTCAAAAATGACGAAAGGAAAACATCGTGAGGAATCTGGTATGCCCAAGATCTCCTCTCTCTCTGAGAGAAGGCCTGTATCCCATCAGTGGAAACGTGATATGCTGATAATGCACCTTTGTAGGATTTTATTTGTACTGTTATTAGTTCTGGGGTTTGGCTGAGAAGAGGTAAGGATGAAAAGTTTTTAGGTCTCAAAAAATATAGTTTTTTTATTTATTTGCTAGTACGTCATTTCTTTGTTTGATGCGTGTAAAATTTTGTCTACGTGGTGAAATTTTACAGAAAAATTATAGATTTTTTTCTGGATGAGTTACCTCATCTGGAAAAACTGCATAAAAATATGGCAAAAAAGGGCATGAAAGGGTTTATTTGTGAAAATATTTTATGAGCTTTTTTATTGTTGAAAAATGTTACCATCTTGATCAATCTCAAAATAGCTTGTCTATGCCCTAGGTCTCGTGGTCCTAGGGCCTAGGACCACGAGACTCCATTGTCAATAATAGTACTATAACTCACCTAACATTTTGACAACCCTCCTGGTGGATTGGCTGTATTTCCTGTTTACTTTATGTGTGTATGATATGCTCCTCTCGAACTCTCTCTGAGTCTGCTCATTGCCGATGCTGGTCTCTCTTAGCTTTAGCCCGATCAATGCGTACAACACTGAGATCAGGACCATCGGAGCTAAGAAAAATACGAACGTTGATATTTCGAAGGAGTGCTCGATGATCACTCTGGTTTGCAGGCACATAATGACGCCATTGGTCTCCCTGATTCCGAACTGAAGAGCTTGCGGCAGCGCCAGCCACAGTGCCACCACCCACAGCCACACCACGTGCTTCGTAGCTCGCGACAATTTTGACATCTTGTGCGACACAAAAGGATGACATATCGCTAGATACCGTTCCACCGTAAACAAAGTTATTGTCAATACACTAGCGTTTGTGGAAGTCTCCGCAGCTAATCCTCTTATTATACAAAACGCGTTACCAAAAACATACGGCCATTTCGACCAGATCGAGTAGATCTCTTGGGGCATCCCACTCACGAGAAGTAAAAGGTCCGAAATTGCTAGACTAAACAAATAACAATTAGTCGCTGTATGCATGCTTTTGTTGCGAACTATGACTAAACAAGTGAAAATGTTACCCAATATCCCAGTTACAAATATTAAGGAGTAAATGGCGGTTATCGGTATCACAATGTACAAAGAGTCTCTTTGGGGACCAAATATCTGCGTGGGATCCACTGGCTGCGTAAAGTTTATGGTCACGTTTAAGGCGTCAATGGTCGAGTTCATCTTTTCAAGTGCAAATGTTCAAGTGACAGCAAGATGTGAATATGAAACACTGACGTTCTAGATTGAAGGTTGCTTGAGGCACCAGTCCATATTATGTACTCCAAAACTGCAAAAGAAGAAAACTTCCTTTTAATTATTACATACTCAAAGTAGAAAAGTTTATAAAAAATTGTTTCTGTGACGAATCTCTATTGTATTTACGCTTTAAGGTAGCATTAAGTTTCACAGGCCTTTGGGAACTTCTGCAAAGTAACATCTGATTCAATCAATTACAACTTTCCTCCAATCAATTAGAACTTTATGTTCTTAGAGGCAGTTTTTTTTTTGGGTAAAATAGGTTTTCTGAAATCAATATCAGTGAGATATATAATTGTGTTTATGATTGTGGCGTAATAAGTAAACGCCATCTACAGTGTTTATTGGAGCAAATCAAAATTTGTTGAAAAGAAAGATCATTATTTGCTATTAAACACAAATTTTCAGTAATAAGTTGTTTTTGGAAAAATTATGCCTGTGGTATCAGAGCTTTATTATCTGTGCCCACTGTATCATGTAAATTCTTAAGGGTACCTAATATATACTCACCAACCACCTACCTACCCACACACCACGACCTACCTACCACCCACCACCTACCACCACCTACCGATACCACCTGTCGATATACCTACGAGCGAATGTAAACAAACAAAATTAAAACTAAAACTAATGTGGTTGAAAATACTGAATATGATTTACTGAAATAATAAATGGGCAAGACAGTTCTTACCCATATATTATTTCAGTGAATCTTATTTTGAGCGTATATAACAAAAAGCCCGCAACTTTGACACATCCTATTATAACGTTTCTGCCATTATCTAAACTCGTAAACGTTTTGTTTCAAGCATACAAACCTGGCTCTTTAGATGATAAAATCGTCATTGGTCCATAAATGTAAATAGGTTTATTATAATTGTAAATGTGTGGGAGAAAACGAAATGGGACACATTCTAGGGTAATGTTTCCTCAGGGTGCATTTGAATATTATTTTCGTGCCTCATTTACTTCTTATTGGATTTAATGTATGCTGGTGGTGTAATCAATACCGAACCCTGAAATTACTTATGTATATTTACATTCTGATGATAAATCCCATGCCAATTTGAATTTCATATACATATTCCCATGTTTTTCCAATGATTGGATGCTTATTGATGCAAAGTAAGGATTCTTTTAACATTGAAAGAACGAAGTTTCTTTTCTACAACTAAGATGCAAATAGTAAAAAAACTACTTGGAGTAGGTATTCTCATAATTCTCATATATATATATTTTTTTCCTGGGCTAGCGCCTTTATTAACTAAACAAAATACAAGCTAGAACTAAAACTACAAATACAGTTAGACTGCCCATAGACCGTTGAAGGTCTAAAGACAATCCAAATGCTCAAGCCCACTACCAGTTGGCAGCGTACCCAGCATGCTGGCGGCATTACCACGTTGAATGGCAATGCTTATGCGTTGAGCCAGAAACACGCCAGCATTTTGGTCACGCGTCGCATTAACCAGGCGCTCTGAAGGATTTTTGAAAATGAGGTGAGCTCCCGGTCCCCAAGGGCCCAATGTCTCGACCCCAAACGCCTCAAATATGTAACCACTGCCGAGGTTAGCATATTTGCGTCGCTTGTGCTGCTCTGCCGAATTGGCAGCCGCGCCAGCCCTACCCTGTGTCTCAGGAAGATGTGACGGCGCCAAAGTATCAACACAAGTTGCGTCCCATACAAGGGGCCGCCCCAACCTCCAGGACACAAGTGTCATACCGTCAGGCCTCCTTCCATCGTCGCGCGCAAGACCATTCGGTTCGAGCACAGCTGCGACATTGGCGGTGGAAAGAGCCCTGCGTATGATGTCGTTCAGGCTAGCGTGTCGGCCAATACGACCAGCGCTTCTCGAGCAAGAGAGACCATGGTGACCGAGCTGGTCAACAGCAGTACCACACTGACAGCGATGGGCCTCACAGCACCTTGCACCCAAGCGTAAGCTGACAGCTAGACGAAATGCGGTTGGATCTAAAAGGTTACCCGTGTTAAAAGAGGGCATAGCTTGCAACCAAAGTCCCGATTCCCAAACAGAGACAGCAAGAATACGAGCGCGATCTGCAACACTAGGACACGTATTTAGTAGCGATTTCCGTGATAGTTCGCAGATCGGCCGATCCCACAGTCTCTGGGAAGACAACTTCCTGGGAAAATCGGTATTTGGACAAGCAAGCCTCCAAGCATTCATTGCCTCTTTCGAATGAGATACAACTACTTCGGAAGGGCCTAAAGAGGGTGCAAGGATTTTTTCTATTAATTTATGAGTACTATGAAATGAGGACAAGAATGCCGGTAACGCAACACTTGAAATTTGGCGGACCCCTAAGCCTCCTAACCTTACAGGTAGTGAGGCTTGTGACCAAGTCCTGTCACTCAAATCAACATTCAAAACCGATATTAGAGTTTCCTTTACGACATTGTCTAAGCTCGAAAGGAGCTCACCGTGTTTCCACAGTGGACTACATCGTAAAGTGTACATAAATTTAGGAACAAACAAACAGTATCTGATAATTGTAAACGCCATATGGGCGTTAATTTTGAGTAACCTGTCGGAAGAACCCATACAATTTTTGAATTTTTTCCTCAACAAAAGGTGAAAAAGAATCATCTAATATCGGTGAACCCAGGAGTCGGAGCGAACGCCTGTCTAATGATTTTATATTGGGAGCTAAATCATTGAATTTTTCAATAACCACATCTTTATCCGGACATGAATCGCAAACAAAAAGTTCGCATTTCGAAAAATTTAGTTCCAAGCCAATATGACGAAATTCGTCTATAAGAATTAATAATGAATGCACGCTTGAAGTTTTTACTATAACACGCTCTAAGTAGTACCGGTATGTATGCGGTAATTATTGGTTAACATTATCTATTATCAAGCTTGTGCCAGAGTAGGTACACGTTCACATTAGAGACGCTAGCTTGATGAGTTCTACTTATTTGATTCTTACAACGGTTAAAATTATTCTGTTCATGTTTTTCATGGTTCCGTACCTAAAGGGTGTAAACAGGATCATATTACTAAGCTACGCTGTCTGTTTGTCTGCCCGTCCTTCTTTCTGTCTGTCCTACCTTTTAACGGCTTTGAACCGTAATAAATAGCCAGTTGAATTTTTACATAATAGATAATGTAATGCTACGTTAGATTAATTAAGAAATAATAATAAAGTCAACCCCAAAAGTGTAACAACAAACGTATTTTCGTATTTTTGTATTTGCCATAGTGTAAAAACGGCAATACGTACAATCGTCAAACTTGGCATGATTATAGTACACTCTATTGTAAAACTACAAATAATAATTATTGGCCAAGGGCAAGTCGTTGACAAAGCCGTTTGTGTTCACCGAAGTTAAAAAACGTCGCGTGCGTTCGGTATTTGGATGGGTGATACATAAATTAAGAATATTCAGTGCGCGAGCCCGACTCGCACTTTGCCGGTTTATTCTGTTTTGCTATTTTTTTCTGTTTTATAGTGTTATGATTTAACATTAAAAATACTAAGTTCAGATATATCTGAAATATAGACAAAATGGGTGTTATTTTTATTTTTATTTTATTAATGAACACCAACAAGATGTACGCCCTTGCTTAACATGACGGAGACAAGGCACAAGACTTAAACTAAACGCCACCACAATTATAGGTGCAGACTACATGCTATTAAAAAACGAGAGTTAGTTTTTGGAATATAAGTTAGTACAATACACATTAAAAATTCAATAAATTTTTGACTAAGTTACATTATACATTAAAAATTCAATAAATTCTAGACTGAATAAAGGAATCTAAGAAAAATGAGAAAAACATTACTTATTAGAGCAGTTCGATAGTTTGCTATGAATAGATAGTTTGAACCTACCCTCGTCACCAGCGTATAAGTCCACTACATCGTCTCGGGAGAAAACATTAAACTCCCTGGCTAGTCTGTTAACAGGGGCATTTTTTCCCAGATTTATTTTCCAGTTAGAGCAGCTCAGAAGCTTGTAACGCGATGGTCTAATCGACCTAGTTGGCGCAGAGAAGTTCAAAATAGCTAGTAGTTCCGGGGTATCAAGTAAACCATTAGCGAGATAAACAGAAACTGTAGGTCCAGCATGCGTCTTCGATCAGAAAAGGAATCCATATGAAAGTACTTCAATCTGTCGGGGTAGCTTTTTATAGATTTGGCTAAATTAACTACATGAGTAAGTGAGATGCCACAGGAAGCGTTTTTGTATGCTTTCGAGTCTTTTGGTATAGATGTCGTAAAAAGGGTTCCAGGCTACGCTGCAGTACTCCAAGAAACTGCGGACCAGCGAGTTAAAAATAAGTATCTTAGTCTTAGGGCTTTTAAAGTCTTTGGAGTTGCGGAGCACAAAGCCCAGGGACTTGAGCGCCTTTGAGCAAATGTTATCAATGTGTAAGTTTAACCTTAGTTTTCTATCGAGCACTATTCCCAGATCTCTAACACTGTCAGCCTCGCTCAGCACGAGATTATTAATTTTGTATTTGTTATGAACATATTTTACCTTTCTAGATAATTGAATGGAGTAGCACTTAGCTACATTGAGGTCCATGTCATTAAATTGACACCATGAGATGAGAGGATTGAGATCAGCCTGCAGAAGTTCCACATCCGACATGCTATTCAAAACTTTGAACAATTTTAGATCATACGCAAATAAGTAGTAATCACAATGGTGAAAACAATCACCAATATCATTAATAAATATGTTAAAAAATAGCGGGCCTAAGTGAGAGCCTTGTGGAACTCCTGAAAGCACCGAGAATGTGTCAAACGTAAAACCACTAGCTACAACCATCGACTCCCGGGTAGTCAAGTACGATGCGCACCAACTCAGCAAGGGCTCAGAGATGCCATTAGCAGAGAGTTTCTGGAGCAGTGTCTGGTGGTTCACGCGGTCGAACGCTTTGCTGAAGTTGGTGTAAATTGCGTCAATATTCGAACCTCTGTCAACTTCCAGGGAAACATCGTTAATAAAAGAGACCAAATTAGTCGCAGTCGACCTAGACTTCATAAAACCATGCTGACTAGGGCTAATTATACATTTAAAGTGCCATGCCAAAATAGGCTGTATCATTAAATTTGCTCGAAGATCTTAGCAAATACAGGGAGTATGGAAATGGGTCTGTAGTTCTTAATGAGCTCCTTAGGGCCATCCTTATGCAAGGGCACAACCAACGCTACTTTCCAGGCAGAAGGGAAAACGCCAGTACTCATAGATTTATTAAAGATTAAGCGCAAAGGATGTGCAAGTGCTGGTGCACACCTTGCTACAAAGATTGCCGGCATACGATCAGATCCTGCTCCCTTACTACTGTCAAGTCTTTTTAATACCTTGATAACCTGATCATCTTTAAATTATATTGTTGTCATTGGGTAGCGGACTGCTAATTGTGCGATTGTATACAGAGGAAAAGTTTTGGGCAAAGAGATTGCAAATATCTTTACCATTACAGGCACACTTGTCACCTAAGTTCATCTGTGCAGGGTAATGACTTTGATCTTTCTTCTTGCTTTTAATAAAGGACCAGAAAAGTTTAGGATTAGAATGTAGTTTAAATTCAAGACGAGCTATGTAGGTATTATAACAAGTAGTAATAAGGCGTTCTGAACGCATCTTGAGCAAATCATAATTAACATGATAACTTATCAAGAGGATTATTATTGATTTTTTTTAGTTTGTTTTTGTATTTAAGCTTTTCTTTTAAAAGGTTTATTAGGTCACGAGAAAACCAAATAGGGTACTTTTTAGCTCTTGGCTGTGTTTTTAGCTTACTTTTCTATTAACTCTCGAAGATGCTTGTAATAATATTATTTTGAAAATATGTCTATGTGTAATGCCAAACCTTACATTCTGAATAATCTGTGCATTTTATCTGCTTTTCTATCAATCCAAACGAGTTTAATTAATTAATCAAATTGTTCTACACTGAGAATTTTTTAAATTTTATGGCCAATACAAATATCAATTGACCGTATAGGATCGTATTTAACTAGTCGTTGAACAGTTTGTTTCTCTCGCACGTTGCGTATCTTGACAGTACTGTGAATACTTTGGAAATTTGGTATAAATTTACTGTAGTCTTGCTGTATTAGTGCGGCTGTAGTGTGAACGATGCGTTTGTAAGACGTTTTTACAAACTTCTCAATTAAATTTGAACTGTTTTTGAGTGAGCGAATGATTGTGTTTATGTTTTCCTGTTATGTATGTGTTAGTGGGCTTCCTGGTTGTATTCGTAGACGATTTTTATAACTTAAAACTATTAAGTACATAAACATAATTATATATTACTAGCAATGCATCCCGGCTTCGCACGGGTGTAAATAATTTTTTTTTACACCTTGGGTTACATTATTGAAGTTTAATAAGCATCCCCACAAACAATCAAATCTTTCCTCATTATAATATTAGTATAGATATAGCATGTTAGTACATAATATGGTCAATAAAGTAGATACTGCAAAATTTCTGGGTTTAGTAATTGACAGACAACTAAATTAGAAAAATCAAATAGATAGTCTTACTAAGAGGGTCACTAGCTTAGCCTATGTATTTCATATACTGTCTAGTACCTTAAACATAGATTCATTACTTTCCGCTTACTTTGATTTAGTTAAATTGAGTCCGTCCTCATTTACGGTAGGTATTATATTTTGGGGTAACCCAACCGACAAGGAGATTATTTTCAAAAACCCTGTATTAGATCGATGTTTAGATTAGAAAATACTGTTATTTGGACATTTACCGATACAGTCAGTGTTGTGTGTCGTAGTGACTACCCTGCGATTTTTCAAGATCAAGTGAGGGTAGGAGAACAAAACACCCGCTTTTCTCGCCGGACTCACCCGCAGTTTTCAGTCAGCTCGTGACCACGGCCATTGTAACATGGTCGAAACGTCGAGCGAAAGGTACATATTTTTTACCTAAATTAAATAATAAGTAATAAGTCTCGATAAACATTTAAAACAATACTGTTAGTTTATTTATAAGCGTGCATTCTGGTTCCGCTAAAAATGATGCATTGCTGAAAGGTTGACTTTTGATTATCGTTCCTCCATGGTCCATGATTATTTTCTTATTCTTTAACTATAAGTAATAAAATGCTGGAATAATTTTAATAAAACTCAGGCCTATAATAAGTAGCAGACAATGCAACTAAAGAAATAAAAATAAAGGGTATCAGGGTATACATACGATAAGATAATGTCAAAATATATATTTACATTACGGTGTGTTTTACAACCTTAACTGCTGACCTTTTCGAAAAACACAGCAGGCTATGGATGGGAGAGCTATGCTTAGAGTTTCATTGCGCGGTAAAATCCGGAATAATCGTCTAAGAACCAGTCACCGACACAACTACTCGATTTGCAAGTTGAAGTGGCAATGGGCAGGTCACATCGGTAAGAAAGGTTCTTGAGTGGAGACCACGAACCGGAAGACGCAGCGTAGTTAAGCCTCCCACTAGGTGGACCGACGTTATCGTGAGAGTCGCGGGCATCCAATGGATGCAGATGAAAGCCTATCGTTCATTCTTAAAATCTATGGGGGAAGCCTTTGTTCAGCAGTAGATGTCTTCTGGCTGATAATGTATTTCGAAATTGCTACTGCTAAAATCATCAAACACGAGTATAAGCTATTGTGTTTTAATGCCATAAGTGGCAACAAGCCGACGTAGGCAATAACTGTTGCCTATGAATACCTGTAACGCCAGGATCATCACAGAATGTTGCCAATCTTTAAATACTTTATTAACAGCCCTTTGGAAAACCCCGTTATATTTATTTGAAAATGCCGCAGGAATCTCATTTTACATAATTATTGCAGGTAGAGGTGTGAGGCAAAAAAGATCAAGTGAAACGCACAGTGTGCGATTTCCACTAATTGTGGATCAGCTTTCAGGACGCACCGCAAAAATAAATATTTTGCATATGTGTGCGGATACAAGAGGCGTTGAGCCGTGAAGAAGACAAGTTGCTAAATTAGAGTGAGATTAATATTTTATTTTGAGATGATTTTAGCTTTATGTAGTAGTTAAATACAGTATGATATATTAACCATCTCGCCATCTGCAGCAAATACTACGATATCTTAACCGTCTGAACTGCGCTTAAAAGTCATTATCAGTTAAATAAGATGCCATTCTGTGCTATTATACTGTGTTACAAGACACAATAATTTGCTACTTGAGGCAGTGGCATTGTTGGTAATTCCAGCGGAAGTTAACAAGACATAATTTGATACACGGTCACAATGATAAAAATTATAATTCTAATAAAACCATGCACCTTCTTAAATACTACCAGCACATCTAGTACATAAAAAAACAGGCAAGTACGAGTACGACTCGAGCTCTGAGGGTACCGTTGGAAGGAACCCTCAGAGCGCGAGTCCAAAAAAATAATTACTAACTGAAGTTGAAATATTAAAAGACCAACTTAACTTTGTAGTTGACAATAAAGTTCTTCGATACATAACAACTACAAAGTAAAGTGTAAGTTCGTAATTTTAAAACAATATTTTTTATATGATATACCTTCAAATTAACTTTCAGATTTATTATTTTATATGTGATGTTAAGACCTTTGCCTCTTGCCAAAATTAATGATTCTAGGTCAACAGGAAGTACCCTATAGGTTTTGATTCCCCTGTAAAATCGCAAAATATGCGACATAAACGTATCTTTTGATTGCGTTGACTTACAACTATTATTTTTTTACAGCCGAAAGAAACCGTAGACCCAAGTATCTCTATCTACATAGTATAAATTGAAGTCGGTTTCCGCGTCTGTCTGTCTGTATGTCTGTATGGCCGCTAACTCCTCCTAAACCACGCAACGGATTTTGATGCGGTTTTCACCATCAGTTAGATACATTTTCAAGGAAGGTTTATATTATATAACTAGCGACCCGCCCCGGCTTCGCACGTAAATTACACCCGTGCGAAGCCGGGCGGGTGGGTCGCTAGTTTAGTATAAATTTCAACTTGATATCTTTACGCGTTCTTGTGAAAAAGGGTCTTGACAGACGGACAGACAGACGGCCAACGAAGTGATCCTATAAGGGTTCCGTTTTTTCCTTTTAAGGTACGGAACCCTAAAAATAAAAAAAATATAAGTATTAAACATCGAGATACAATTCCTATAGAGTCACAATCTCTTAGTGAAAACAGTAAAAAAACGTCCGAGCGTCATTGTACATACATTGTATCAATTATATACTTCACAATGCCAGATTTACTCCAATTTAGACGGTATGTCGCTTGCATAGTGTTCAACGTTAGTTGTTCGCTATGTCATCGTAGCTCGGGCATCGCGCGGCGTTGTAGTCGAATCGCGCGGTTTCCTTATAACCAACTAAAAATTCTGCACAGTTCGTAGCGTGCGCCTAGTTTTGGTTCGTAAATTTTTTTGGCACGATTGTGACTCTATATGTATTGTATCTCGATGGTATTAAAATGTAAATAATAAGCTAACTATCCATAGGTAATTAGCTGATTAGATTGTTGCAGTTATTATTTAGATCTTGAATTGGATTTATATTCAACCGATATGTCAGACGTATTTCGTGACTACAAGGAAATATTAATACCAGTGTTTTGCGAAAAAAGTTTGTATGTAAGAGACTGGCCAGTTATAATTTTATTTTGAAAATAAGATTAGTAAAATTTGCAAGTAAAAATGCGAACGTTTCAATTTCCAATTTCCAGAAATATCGTGTATCATAACTATGACTAAAATATTTTTTCATAATGGATCTGCGTCGGGATCATTACCCCGCGATGATTTACATTATTTATTTACGTACCCAAAGGGTAAAAACGGGACCCTATTACTGTGCTTACGAAATGTGCTTACACTGTACCTATGTCTGTCTGTCCGTCTGTTCGTCTGTCCTACCTTTAAACGGCTGTATCTTTCGTAACGTAATAGATAGCCAGTGGTAATTTTCAAAGCATATTATGTAATGTTACGGTGGATTAACTAAGAAATAATAAAAAAGCCAAAAAGTTAAAACGAAAGGGGGGTGGGTCCCTCCGTATACAACTAACGTATTTCTTTTTAACGTATTTTTGTATTTGCTCTAATGTAAAAAACGGTAATACGTACAAACGTCAAACTTAGCCTCAAACTAGTACACACTCTAAAGTATAACAACAAATAATAAATAATGGCCAAGTGCGAGTCAGTGACCATTTTCTGTTCATTACCAAGTTAAGCAACGTATTCGGTTGCTTGGACGAACTTATTATTTCTTTCACCGAGTCTATATTGCATATTTCACAAAAAAAAACTCGGTTTTTTAAATTGATAATTAAGTATTGAATTTTGTGGTGGTACGGAATCCTCAGTGCGCGAGCCCGACTTGCACTTGGCTGGCTTTATTAGAGACTAGCTGTTGCCCGCGGCTTCACTCGCGTAGTATTGAAATATATACTCTACTACCTCCCGTCTTTTTAGTTTCAGTCTCGCATCCGTCCTGTATTCCACTCTCCTCCTGTACCACCCTTTCCGGTTCAGTTCTGCATTCGCCCCTAAATCCACTCTACTCCCGTTCGGCTCTTTCCGCTCCAGTACCGAATCCGTCCCGTAATCTACTCTTCTTCCATCCCATCCTTACTGCGCCAGTCCTGCATTTGTCCCATAATCTTCTCTAATACAAGCCCATCCTTTCCGATCCAACTCGGCATCCGTCCCGTAATCCACTTTACTCACTTTCCGCGTTTTCGCAATCCAGCCCCGCATCCGTTCTACAATCCAATCTACTTCAGTCCCACTCTTTCCGATCTAGTCCCGCAGTTACCAGTTATAACTTGGTAATGAACAGAAATTTGTCACTGACTCGCACTTCATCAGCATCATCAGCCAGAAGACGTCCACTGCTGAACATAGGCCTCCCCCTTCAACCTCCACACCGAACGACAGCCTGCCCCCTGCATCCACTGGATGCCCGCGACTCTCACAATGTCGTCGGTCCATCTAGTGGGAGGCCTCCCTACGCTGCGTCTTCCGGTGAACTCCGTTCCGGTTCCGGTGACTCGCACTTGGCCATGATTTATTACTTGTTGTTATACTTTAGAGGGTGTACTATAATTGTGCCAAGTTTGACGGCTGTACGTATTACCGTTTTTACATTAAAACTAATACAAAAATACGTTTGTTGTATGGGGAACCCCTTTTGTTTTTACTTTTTGAGTTTACTATTATTACATTTCTAAGTTGATCCGCCTTAACGTTACATATTCTGTGAAAATTTCAACTGGTTAACTATTATGCGACTAAATCACAAACTGTAAACGGCAAACTTTATCTACATTAAGTACTCCTAATAATGAATTCATTTATTTTTGTACAGATTCAAAAATTAGATTACAAAACTGCATCTAAACATGACCTTATAATTTTAATTTTTATTCTGAACACAATCATCATCATCATCATCAGCCAGAAGACGTCCACTGCTGAACATAGGCCTCCCCCTTTAACCTCCACACTGAACGACAGCCTGCCTTTTGCATCCACTGGATGCCCGCGACAACACAATAACCGGTTAATATCGTTATTGTAGTTTTCTTATAAAAGTTAGATATATGCTATCGCGGACTTTTTTGTAAAACTATTTAAGTACTAAATTTTTGTCAAACATTGCAAACCGTTAGGTCAGCGTACGCCGATAAAAAAGCCAATCAGCTTATTTTTCTCCAGCATGTTTTACTAATACGGTTATTTAGTGTAGAAAATTAACTTTTATCATTATAAAACATAGCCTATGGCACTTAGGGATAGTGTAGCTTTCTATTAGTGAAATAATTTTTAAAATCCGATCTGTAGTTTTGGAGTTAAAACAGAACAAATAAACTTACAACCTTACAAACTTTACCCCATTATAATATTAGTGTAGATAGCCTATGGCACTCAGGGATAGAGTAGCTATCTATTAGTGAAAGAATTTTTAAAATCCGATCTGTAGTTTTGGAGTTAAAACAGAACAAACAAACTTACAACCTTACAAACTTACAAACTTTACCTCATTATAATATTAGTGTAGATTTCAAATGTTCTTGCATATTAGACCATTAAATGTTTGATATTTTGCGCCCGCGAGTTGACGTGAACATTTAGTCACAATGCGGGAAAAACAACATTGCCAACAATAGCCTACACAGTGAGATCAAAGGCTCAAGTAAGGGTCGGAATACACTCGTAATCCACACGACACTACAAAGCGTTTAACACGCTATTTCACATCATTGCTGAGTTACTTATGAAACGTTATCATGACATGTTATTAATACTGATAATAATGTTGTGTTCTAGTTTAATAGTGACAATATTGCAGCTATCAGTCATACGAAATGAGAGTTTTTTGGCACCAACGTGGAAAAAAACTGTGATGCTGTCCAGCATACTTACTTCAGTATCATCTACCATCTCGTATGGTACTTACGCCTCTACGCGTTATCTAAAATTAATAACTTTTTTTAGCTGACCACCGAAGATGATTGCTGCTATTCTTATTTGTTTTTTACTTCAGACACGCAAAAAGGTGCCACCAAAAAGCTGCGTTTTTTTTTATACTTAACTTTTTAAGTTGGATGATCACATATTTTAACTGAAATGCATTAGGTATTTTACCTACTTGCTTCTTACTTTGAAAAAACAAGAAGAAGTCATTGCCCGTTTTGTGGAGTCAAATCTTTGCCTCATTATTATTTTAAGTTGTTTTGTAATTTAGACCCAAAGAACCGGCTAGTTTGATGGGTATCAGTAAGGCCAAAGCCAAAAGGTCCTTTTTAACATTTTTATATAACTCACTAGCAGTGCTCCACTGTTTCGCCCGCTATCGTACAGGGCCCCGATTCTACTAAAGAAATTGTTTTTAAATTGTAATTGTTTCAATTTTTTTTATTTTATAATTGCCTCAAAATTGAGGCAATTACTCAGTAGTAGTAAAGAAAATCATGTTGTAAAGAAAACACCGGTTCGACCAAGACTAAATGTTTATTGAGTACCCTCCACCATACGTGAAAATATAATAACATCACACGACATCTTCACCCTAAATTATCATCATCCTCCTGTTTTTTTAAATTTTTTTTTTAGGTCCCTTATATATGTAATTTATATAAATATATATTGATACACATAGCTTTTAATTTTTGTTATGTACAACGATACATGGAAAAATAGTACAAATGCAACATGTTATTAAAAAAAACATTTATCATTTTAGTAACTTTCTTACGTGCAATGGGTCCCTTTAGGGTATATATAAAATCCTTGGTGCAATGTTAGCCGCCGGTCCGCGCGTGCGCTGTGCATCAAGAGTAAGTGTACAGTGTCCTAAGTTTCAATTTTGGCCAAAATTGACACTTATGACACTTTAAGTATAAAAAAAATTGAAAATTGTATATTATGAGGCAGTTCATAAAAAATAATTATAACAATTACAATTTAAAAACAATTGTTTTAGTAGAATCGGGCCCAGGCTTGTTACACGTAACACAAACAGTAGATATTAATTGTTTCCCTGCCACAAGCTATCGGCTATCTGTCCATATCAGACTAGCCATTGTGGCGTGAAATTATCCATTATAGTCTATTCCTCATACATTGTTACCTCCTTACCAACGCTGGCTGGTGGTTCGCAGTAGGCAATCGAAAAAAAAGCATAATTGGCAATGATAATAATAATGATAATTTTATTCATAATAATAATTACATGTCAAACATTTCAAAACTAAACCTTATACTAATCATATTATTAAAAATAATAAATAAATAATTAAAAAAATAAAAATAAAAATAATGATAATATTATATTAGATTAATTGTTAATTGGGTGAGGTTTTCTTCCTTATTTCATTATAAATAAAATAAAATAAATAAATATTCGGGACATTTTTGCACACACGGTCATCTGACCCCAAACTAAGCAAAGCTTGTGATATGGCTGCCAGAGACTGATATATACTTGATACTTCGATCAAAAAATACAGTTTCGAAGATTTGATACGATATTGAAACAGAATTACACTAGAGATTCTTAAATGTTCTTAAATGGTTCATTAATCCGTGGTCAACGATGCTGGTATTTCAACGAGTTAATTTTTCTGTTTAATTTTTTTGTCTACTGTTTGTTAATCCTTAATTAAATAAATAAAAAATTTAAAGGTAGGTACTTAAAACACCTATATTACAGTCTTCTTAAAAATAATAAGTACTAAGTAATTTGTATCGTATACCTATGACGAATTTCTAGTGTAATTCCGCTTCTGAACGGAACTTCGAAACGGAAGAAGCGGAATTACACTAGAAATTCGTCATAATTATACAAATTAAAAATGGACTTCCGCAAAGTAACGCCTGATTCAATCAACTACCAAGTACTAAGTACTTAGAATTTAAAGAAGAATCCTAAGTTACTCCAATGTAAAATTTTAGAACCGTTGGTACTGTGTGTTTATTGTTCGCGGAATACGTGGGATGACGTCGGATTCAGAGGGAGCCTTGTCCTTCAACATTCATTTTATGGACTATAAAACGTAATGGTTTTTAGATGGCAGCTTGCCTAGGGTCAATTTTAGTACAGTTTTGTGGACCAAACAAAATCTAGGCTTAGGCACTGTGATGACTTTCTTAAGATACTTTGTAGGTTGACTACAAACTGAGCTAGATTTTTATAGACTTGTTTGTGTGAGTGGATATTTAACTTGCATTTCTGCCATGTATAATTTGGATTAAAATAAGCATTTAAATATTAGTGAACAATTTGTTACTAAGGCATCAACCGCGCATCGCGAATAAAATATCAATTTGTTCAAAACGACGGATACAAAACGATAGAACGAAAGGATGCACTCGTAATCACTATGACATATACTATTCTAATCGTATGAAAAACGTCTAGAATAGTCTGTTATTCCGTCTAAGCATGCGTCAGCGGTAATGAACAAAGCTTGACGCTGCGTTGGAAAAGCTTACCGCAGCGTTGTGCGTTACGATCGCGACACCAAAGCTTTACACAGAAACAGTTCAGTTTAGTATCCTGTAACTGACTAGTTTTATTTGAGGAAAACATAATTTTCCATCGTTTTTCTGTAATAACTATTGAAGCACAAATTTGACAACGTAAAATATAGTTTTTATAATTAGATTATTTAACATATTCATGTACATTGTATTTAAATTTTTCAGACAAAGTTGAAGTATGAGTCAAGAGGGGTCAAGGGTTTTTTGCTCATTGCTCTGTCGCACCGCAACTTTAGGAAAAATAATGGAATAAATAGAAGTTCGTGATAATTTGTAAAAATATCAAAAATAGCAGGATATGCTACATAAAATATTTTGATAAAACGTTGAATATATTGAAACAGCAGCTTACGACTGAGAAACTCTTCAAACTTACTCACTATACTAGTGTCATGATCAACGCCATCATGATTAGGTATGTAACTATCAATAATAACCTTCGTCATAGAATATATAATAGTACAACCATTAGTCAAGTTTAAATTTTGAATTTACGCGCATTTATTTTAGTGCGCGCTTATTTGCGGCACAAGGCGTAACCAACTCGAGTTTAAAATCTCAAGTTTCCCCAAAGTAATCTATTATTATTTTTCATTAATTAACACAGAATTTTCCATACTTTACTTTGAAAAATCTGTATTTACGTACATACATATGGCAATCAATAAGAAAACACGTAGTGATTTACTAGCTCAATGAATTATAATAAAACTTTCAAACTTTTGACAAGTGAACTTTTTGAAATTTCTGAATTATTTTAACGTAGTACGTTAAAAAAGGATGGCGCTTCCTTACTTGAATTAATTGGAGATAGGTACTTATATTTAAATAGAACAACAGACCTAATTTTAGTTAAAAATGATTCAAAAAATTAAGTAAGTATAAGAATGTTTATTAAGGCGTTGAAAGCTTGTATGTTTTAATAATAAACTTGGAAAAAAAAAGTTTTTATTATACCTACTAGTGTTAAAAAATATACAAATTTAGTCATTTCAGAAATGACTAAATTTAAAAATTTAATGCTGGCGTGTTTCTGGCTCAACGCATAAGCATTGCCATTCAACGTGGTAATGCCGCCAGCATGCTGGGTACGCTGCCAACTGGTAGTGGGCTTGAGCATTTGGATTGTCTTTAGACCTTCAACGGTCTGTGGGCAGTCTAACTGTATTTGTAGTTTTAGTTTTAGCTTGTATTTTGTTTAGTTAATAAAGGCGCTAGCCTTTCAGAAATAGATACATGTACACAATTAAAAACACATAAAAAATAAACTTAATATACTTTTTGTTAGCAGTGTTTTTGCTAACTCTACTCCTGCTAATTCTTGGACCTAGGTGAGAATTAAATTGAATACCTAAGTACTTATATTTTGTTATAAAGCTAGCAACATTAACACGTAGAATGGCAAAACTTATTCATTGGCCAAATTGATTTATCATTTACCTGTCTAAAAGTAAAGGATAAATAAATGTTACACCAAAGTACCTGAATTTAAAAATTAATTGGGTAGGTATAGGCAATGATCTTATATGGTAGGTATGGCCTTAGGCCGGTTAACGATCAAATCTTGTTTATGCTGCAATTACCCATGTTGTTACCTGCAGGTAACAACATCGGCGGTCATTGAATGAAGTGTTATTATGATAAACGAAAAATTCAAATACTCATTCCTTTAATTTTAATTCTATGTAGGTATAGTATGTAACACACGTAATTATCTATTTGTACAAGTAATTTTGGGACAAATTGCACATAGATTATTAACACCTCTGCTACGGGACAAGTAAACTAATGTTACATTTTCATCATTTTTAAAGATTCGTATAAAAATCCATTGGGCATTCTTTTAAGAATAACAGACCCAAAGTATCAGCTTGAATTTCTTAATGCATTGCAGCTTAGAACTATCAGAATATTGTCAATGATCTCAAAGAAGAGCCGCTCAGCATGCGCAGAGACGTTGGATCTCTGTATTTTTTATCGCATTTACAGCAGGAGTGTTCTGAAGAACTGTTCGATCTGATACCAGCTTCGCGATTTTATTATTGCACTAGCCGCCACCGCATGAAAGACACACACATTACACATACACATTATAGATCTGTACTCTATACTTTGTTGTAAATAAGTTCACGAATATTGAGAGCTATTCGAAAAGCAATAGTCACACCAAGAGCAAACCACTGGGAGATGTATGATAAAATGCAGTTTTTTAACTAGCAGTTTTTTTATTGTTTAGACGTAAACATAACATTAGCGACAATTTAATGGCTGATGAGCGATGGTGGGCGGGCGGTAGCATGTGCGCTTTACAATCTGATGCACGTGCATATATAACTTATTTAGTAATTAAATACAATTTGTGCAGTTTTCATGCCATCGCTCAAGAACGGTGATAGAAAATATCGTAAGAAAACCAGCATGTCAAAGAACCTCAAAAGTTCAAAGACAACATTAAATGGGCCAGCATGGTGGATTTGTAGCCCATCCTCTCTCTCTGAAGGCCTGGGTCCCAGAAGTTCAAGCATGATAAGCTGTTAATGAATTATTGATTGAATTGAGCTAATTAGTGCCACTCACGAAAATTTTATCGTATTTACCTTCCATATTTAATTAGCCTGAGAGTTGTATATTTATTAAAGCGCGTAATTTGCACACTATAGTTTGGTATCAATTTTGATGCACATATTCCTTTGTTTCACTCCTTTGTTTACTTTGATGAGGCAAAACAAGACAGTGTCGGGTGCAGCCGAGTCGTGTTAGTTTGCACCTATTAAAACCACCCGGCCCACTTATGTCTGATGCGAGGCTCCGAAAATCGAAATTTTCAGAGAAGCTACGTTACTGTTGTTCCGTAATCTCCACTATCGTCCCCATCTCCAATCTAAGATATTTTTCCTCCAATAACCTAGTGATTAAAACTTCTAATTATGCCTTCTAATTCCTTATAAGATATAGATATAGATATACGATATCTAATAAAACTTAAAAAAACTAAACAAATACTAAAAATACATTTGATACTGGCAAATTCACAAGACATTTGACGCCAAAATCATCTCAAGAGGAAATACTAAAAATAAAGACGAAGAAAGAGGTAAATACTTGTTCTAAATTTATTTCACCCCGGAACCCAATAAATACGAAGAATCAGGTAATTGCGCCGAAAACAACCTCCAACAAACTTACCAGGCCCGAAATATTTTGTGACATCATAATAATACATAGCTGGTCAAGTGGTCCCCCGCGGTCATTTAGTTTCCTATTTCTTTTTATAGATTTTTTTTATGTCCGATCAGAGTTTCAAACGTATGGGGACTTTTTGTACAAAATCTGATGTCCCGTGCGGTACAGCCTAAATAGCTAAATACTGCTTTTCACCAACTTGTTTAACAACAGGCTATACTATAAGTAGGTATTATAATATCTAATATGTTTGAGCATTATTGCTTATGATTTTCGTACACAATCCGTCACGTAATATAATCTGACCATTGTATTTTTTTAAAATCAATCTTGGGTAATTAAGCTCAATTTGATGTTATGGATATTTTTAATGTACCAAAAACCTCTCGTTAGTCATGAAGTTAAAGTTGTTCTGTCGTATGATATAGGCAGCTTACCTATCTGCAGTGCAAGTACCGTTCTTTATCGATAGTCAAATTCGATAAAATGCCTTAGAATCGATCATAGCGAGTAAAAAAAAAATGGCATAGTTAAATGGCATTTTATATAGTATAGATATAGGCAAACTGACTGCGTGAGGATTTTCTTTTTGCCATACCTATGAAGAAATTGCAGAATAGTCCATGTATTTTCACCATATAATTTTTATGTGAAATTTTATCGCAAAGCCGATTAGGAGCGATGGTGGCCGAACAGAAGCATGTGCGCTTTACAATCTGACGACACCCGGTTCGATCTTCACCCTGCACCAACGACTTATTTATCATAAAATACTTAGAACCTTCTTAGATCCAACTCTTTCATTTCGATACAGGTTATACAGCCATAATGGAGTTTGTAAATATAACAAAAAAACACGTTTAATAAATGAAATAGTGTACTTTGAAGTCATCAGTAATATCATTACAGATTATTTCAAAGTTACAATGTCTTACATTTATTGTAAAAAAAAAAAAAAATGCGCATCAGTTCATGAAAGCGTCTAGCGAAAAGTACTTTATTTACCTTTATAAAATAATGCGCGGTGTGTCCCGATAAATATTTCATCATCAGTGAAAGGCGTAGTAGGCGCAGTAGGCGTCTTCTGGCTGGTGACAGCCAGAAGACGCCTACTGCTGAACATAGGCTTCGTCCTCAGAATGCCACATTGAAATACAGCCTGCCATCTGCATCCACTGGCGATGCCCGCGACTCTCACGATGTCGTCGGTCCATCTAGTGGGAGGCCTACCTACCTAAGATGCATCTTCCGGTACGTGGTCTCCAGTCAAGAACCTTTATTCCACATCGGTTATAGGTTCTTCGAGCGATGTGACCTGCCCATTGCCACCAACTTGCAAATTTTAATAGCTTTGTCGGTGACTCTGGTTCTTCTGCGAATATGCACGTCCATCCATATTTTTTTAAAGCAATGTTATTGCAACTGTCTTAGCAAATAAATACTTGAACCGAGTTTAGCATACCTACTCTTAATATTATCTGAAGCGGGACGATTGCATCTAATAATAGTTTTATAAACAACTTGCAAAATTTTCTGAAAAGGACGCTCTAAAATTTATCCCTTGCGTGCTGGAAGTTTTTAAATTTTCCAGTGTTTATGACGAAAACTTCTAAGTGTGATACAATTTTATTTCTCGTTATTTTAATTGCGCGCTAAAAGAGCTTAGTTTCTCATAAAGTTGATGTATTACAAATGTTTTTAAAAAATCTGAAATTTTGCACTAAATCTACTTAGTTAATAGTAGCTAATAAAGAAGGAAATAGTAGGAAAGCTCCATAGATCAACAAAAAATTTAAAGCCCGCTCACATATTGTGACAAAAAACGCAACGAAAACTGGATTTTTGGCGTTCTGATTCTATCAAATAGAAAATTATATTTCTGTAATAAGTAAATAAATATGTATTTTTTTACTGAAAATAAAGACACCAAATTTTGGAAAAACTCAACACATCCACTTATTACTTATTTACAATTTACAAAAGTAGCTTTTTGTAAAACTCTCGGAGGGAAAGTTTGAGAGTATAATTCGTTAAATTACTTAAATAAACTAAACAATTTTAATTTTATGGTTTACTTGTTCTAATTTCGTCTTGACAACTAGGGCTTTATTTTTTCGTATTATGCCCAAAAATCCAGTTATGTAAAATTTTACGATTGCATTTTGTAATATGGCTCTTTATTACCTACCTACGTTTATTATCCAGATGAATAAAGATATTAATAACTGTGCACTCACCTTGATTATATATTAGCTACTGGTATTTCAAGGTTCAAAAACAACACTTCGATCACACAGTCATACACACCGTCTCTCGCAATGAGCGTTGTAACATCCAAATTACCATTATTCCCAGTAAAATTACAGAAGAAAACAGTTTATTTTTTTCTCAATTTGTTTTAGGAATTTTAATTAAATATTTTTATAAGAAGCATCAGTCATCAACACTTTATCCTCTGATGGAAAGTCAGAACTATCTGCGAACTTGCGAAGTTTTCCACGAGAGTTTTGCGTAAGGACGCAGAACGGTTCACGTCTGGTACCCGCGGTTACATCCTTCTGACTGGAATCAATCCGCTTGACGCTGTCGCCTTTCAGTGATCATTTACCGCCATAAATTTCGCGCTTCGGAAAATTGCTGGACACGCTTTTTCCAATAAACAACAGTAACACTCACAGAAATTAGTTTTTTTGTACTTCTCTTTTCTGTGGTAAATAACTTATGGTTATTTGATAGCAGCCACAGTTTTTTTTACTTCTCTTTTCTGTGAAAATCTATTTGTTATTATTTAGTTTCAAAGAGTTATTAACAAGAAGCAAACTCATAAACTGCTGTTATTACAGTTTGAAACCCTTGGAGACCTGACAAGTGTTTATATCCGTTAATTGTTTAGTAGTGAATAGGTTTCTTCTAGGCAAGCGTGCTCCATCGTAGGCCGCATCATCGTTTAACATCAGGCGAGTTGGTGGCTAAGCGCAAACCTATTTATAATCAAAATAAAATGAAAAATAAAAGTTGTATACATAATAGATAGATACAAAGTTGGATTACGAGCGAGGAAATGTGCAAAGGCGTGAGAATGTGTTTAAAAATTAAATTAAAAATGAAAATAAAATAATTAAAAATTTAATGTTTAAAAGATGTTATAATACGAAAATTGGCAAAAATATTGAAAAGATTAGCAATTTCTCTGCTTTTATTTAACTTGCCCTGTTAGTGCGTTCGTTTTTAGTAAGGGTGAGAAGAATACAAATAAATCGGCCAAGTGTGAGTCAGGCTCGCGTGAGGGTTCGGTACCACCTTAAAATACAATAATTATCAATTTAAAAGACCGATTTCAAAATTAGTAAAATATGGCATTTCGATTCGGTAAAATGGTGTTCAGTGTGTGTTCGTGTGTGTGTGTTTGTGAATGTGTGTGTGTGTGTGTTCGGTGTTTGTGTTTCGGTGTTCGGTGGCCGAGGTTTGAATGATAAGGTCGTCCAAGTAACGAAATTAGCAGTTATAACTTGATAATGAACAGAAATTTGTCACCGACTCGCACTTGGCTATTATTTATTATTTGTTATTAGACTCTAGACTTTAGAGTGTGTACTATAATCATGCTAAGTTTGACGCTTGTACGTATTACCGTTTTTACATTAGAGCTAATGCAATAATACGTTTGTTGTACACCTCCTTATTAATTTTTTGACTTTTTTATTATTTCTTAATTCATCCGCCGTAGCATTACATTATCTATTCTGTGAAAAGTTCAACTGGCTATCTATTACGGTTCAAAAGCTACAGCCGTTAAAAGGTAGGACAGACAGACATACGGACGGAAATACAAACAGACATCGTAGGCTTAGTAATATGGTCCCGTTTACACCCTTTGGGTACGGAACCATAAAAAGCCTGTTTTTAATAAAAAAATATAAAAGCTTATTCATAAATCATATCACTGTTATTCATATTGTTTTTATGCATACGCACATGGTTATGTTAATTAGGTATATTGTTCTGTTTTGGCACCGAAGTTATTATGTACTTATTAATACACAAATTAATATGCACTTCTCACACTAACTGCGACGCCAAGGCATGTGACATGAAATTCAAACAATAATACAATAAAATTAGAAAAAATTGTCCCATACTACAAGTCAATTATATTATTATTTTCGTAAAGGAAACTCTAATATCGGTTTTGAATGTTGATTTGAGTGACAGGACATGGTCACAAGCCTCACTACCTGTAAGGTTAGGAGGCTTAGGGGTCCGCCAAATTTCAAGTGTTGCATTACCGGCATTCTTGTCCTCATTTCATAGTACTCATAAATTAATAGAAAAAATCCTTGCACCCTCTTTAGGCCCTTCCGATGTAGTTGTATCTCATTCGAAAGAGGCAATGAATGTTTGGAGGCTTGCTTGTCCAAATACCGATTTTCCCAGGAAGTTGTCTTCCCAGTGACTAGGATCGGCCGATCTGCGAACTAGCACGGAAATCGCTACTAGATACGTGTCCTATTGTTGCAGATCGCGCTCGTATTCTTGCTGTCTCTGTTTGGGAATCGGGACTTTGGTTGCAAGCTATGCCCTCTTTTAACACGGGTAGCCTTTTAGATCCAACCGCATTTCGTCTAGCTGTCAGCTTACGCTTGGGTGCAAGGTGCTGTGAGGCCCATCGCTGTCAGTGTGGTACTGCTGTTGACCAGCTCGGTCACCATGGTCTCTCTTGCTTGAGAAGCGCTGGTCGTATTGGCCGACACGCTAGCCTGAACGACATCATACGTAGGGCTCTTTCCACCGCCAATGTCGCAGCTGTGCTCGAACCGAGTGGTCTTGCGCGTGACGATGGAAGGAGGCCTGACGGTATGACACTTATGCCCTGGAGGTTGGGGTGGCCCCTTGTATGGGACGCAACTTGTGTCGATACTTTGGCGCCGTCACATCTTCCTGAGACACAGGGTAGGGCTGGCGTGGCTGCCAATTCGGCAGAGCAGCACAAGCGACGCAAATATGCTAACCTCGGCAGTGGTTACATATTTGAGACGTTTGGGGTCGAGACATTGGGCCCTTGGGGAACGGGAGCTCACCTCATTTTCAAAAATCTTTCAGAGCGCCTGGTTAATGCGACGCGTGACCAAAATGCTGGCGTGTTTCTGGCTCAACGCATAAGCATTGCCATTCAACGTGGTAATGCCGCCAGCATGCTGGGTATGCTGCCAACTGGTAGTGGGCTTGAGCATTTGGATTGTCTTTAACCTTACCTTCAACGGTCTATGGGCAGTCTAACTGTATTTGTAGTTTTAGCTTGTATTTTGTTTAGTTAATAAAAGCGCTTGCCCAGGACTTCATTATTCCAAAATTATCATAATAATGAAAATATAGTCAAGTAGAATAATATACATCTAGAACCAAAGTGCTTGGGAAGACAAATCCAACGAAACCAAACTCGACGGAGTTACGTCGTTTCGTTTAGGAGGTTCTATGGCCACCTGTCTCCATCATTAGATCAGCTCGATGCGATCGTAGCGTTGGGAAATGAAGCTTCACTTGCGCAAGGACCAATGCGAGTATTAGCAACTTCCACTGCCACTGGCACGCTCGTTGCAGGCACAGTAGGCACAGTAGTTTACTACGCGTGCATCTGCGATGGGCTTTATGAGGATTTAGACTGGCCCAAATGCCGAATCTCCACTCTAAAACAAAATCGAATTATCTTTTAGAGTGGAGCTGCGGCTAAGATATACTGTTTTTTTTTTTTTTTTACTATAATAAATTTACAGCTGCAAAATTTTAGTTACGCCTTGAATTCGGCGATCGAAGCGCTATTAAAGTGATTCATTAAAAACGTTTTGTGAGTTATGTTTGTTTTGCAATTATGAATTTATGTTTGTACGATAAATATGATTTGTGAAGGGCGCTACGCTCTTATCTGCTTGCATGGAGTACTTATGTCTGATTGAATCGGGTGTTATTTTGAAGAAATTTATCTTTAGAACTGTTAAACGAATCTAGTTTATTTTGGTGTCAAGTAGGCACAAATAAAGAAAACAAGGTAAATTATTTATTTTTGATTTTACAGGACTTTTGTTCAATAATTCTAATTTATCCTACAAACAAAAACTGAAACAGTAATTTAATTAAACTTGAAACCAATTTAAAGTTAATCTGTAGGTTAAATATATTAAATAATTCTTATATAGCTTGAGAAGTTTGATACTAAAATAATGTTTTACGAATTTTGAGAATAACAGTTGAATTGCAAAGGGTGGGCCTGTATTCGAGAAGATTATGGGAAAAATCCAAAATAGCTCAATCCAAATCCCGAGCTGTGTGCCAAGCGTGGCGATTATGGCAATACCCCTCTCTAAGAGGCGAGGCCAGCAGTGGACGTTTAATTGCTGCTGATATTGATGGGACAAATGCGGGACTGTCGTGGTAAGGATGGGATGGAAGAAGAGTAGATTACGGGACGGATTCACGTAGACGTACGGGACTAAAACTAAAAACGGGAGGTTAGTAAAGTAGATTTCAATACTACGCGAGCGAAGCCGCGGGCAACAGCTAGTAAATAATAAACGAATATAATTTAACACACTAACAAATTAATACATTTACACTCCGTTTAACATTAGTATAAGGAGTTAATAAAATCTTTTTACTGTTCCACAGTCCTACAAGGAACCCTTATAAGTTCGTTCTGTCCGTCCGTCTTTCATACGAATTTTTAAGAACCTTTTTGTTATTATAATGCACATAAGTGCATGAAACATTGCACAATTACAGTTGTAGTATAGATCTCAATTTTAAAAGTATTAACTAAAATTGCATTGTGGGGGTGGCTCTGGTACGTACATGTTTTCAATATTTTTTCACTGCACCCCTTCATATTAAGTAGTATCGTGGAATAGGTCTTTAAAAATGAAGATAAGGTTTATTCATCCTTTTTTATCAAGTCTATCATTTGCTAAATATAGCCCACCAAAGTCAGACAACAAAATAATTATACATAGTGGCTAAGTGCAAGTCGGTAACAAATTTATCTTCACCATCAAGTTTAGCAACGTCGGGCGCTGTCGGTATACGGACTGGGCGTGATGTTGTCGTTTTGCACTACTGTTTGTATTTTGTGGTGGTAAGGAACCCTCAATGCGTGAGCCCGACTCACACTTGGCCGACTTATTTACAAAAGGCTTGCGTTACGTTTTGTTGTAGCGTTGCGTTGTTGCGAAAATATGGTGGTGAGGGATGATGGTGGCAGTTGCTGCAAGAAAACGAAAGTGGGATGTAATAAAAACTGTTACAAAATCTGATTAAAAGTTATTTATTCGTTTTTGGTTAACATTTAACAGTAAGAAATGCCTTAAATAATATAACAAAGACGTCGTTTCTGATGACTATTTCTTTAAACTTGACTTGTCGATTCTCGACGTGTCTCTCGTCTTACGAACTGCAACGCTTTTAGGGCGATCAAATCTAGTTTAGGCTGACAAATCAGCGCCTGATTTTCACATAACGGCTGTCCTTGATTACGTAAAACTAGCAGCATAACAAAATAAAAATTAATACCTAAGTTAATTAGTATACTTTTCAAGTTTAAGCGGGTTAGAGTTGTGTGAAAATTAGGTGCTAAGTTCAGCCCTTAATTAGAAAATAGTGCACAAAAACGACATCAAAATAGATTTTATTGTGATGTTATTTGTTCGTTTAGGGAAGGTGGTGGTTCTTCTTCGTGGCCGAGGGTGCCATCGCCGCTGCGTTTGGCTCGCTCCACGATCATCGAAGACGGTACAGCCTTCACTGTAACAAAATAAAACTATTATAAAAAAAACAGTTTTGTATTCTTCTCTATAAACCCTTTCATTTGGATACCCATGTCATGATGGTAATTTTTTTAATGCCATAGGTGGCAAACAATTGGTGTGCTACCTGATGGTAAGCGATCACCGTTGCCTCTGGATACCTGCAACACCAGGGGCATCACAGATACGTTGCCGACCCTTAAAGACTCTATTAATAGTCCTTTTGAAGAACCCCATGTTATAGTTACCTAATCGGAAATGCCGCAGGAGGGAGCTATTTCCACAAATTGCAGGTGTAAGCCAAAAAAGATCGCGTAAAACGCACCGTATGCGATTTCTAGCGGTATGGATGAACTTTCGGGGGGTTGCGGTTGGTGCGATGATAAAACCGCGATGCTGGCATCAGATCGTGGCAACAGTTCTTCAGGTAAATGCAGCTGTAATGCAGTTGTAAATGCGATAAAAGACACAAAAAGCCCAACGTCCCTGCGCATGCTGAGCAGTTCTAGGTGTTCAGTGAGCTTGGGATCGTCGACAATTCTGACAGCTCTATATACGCTGTAATGCATGCATCAAGTGGCTCACGCTGATACTTGGGTGAGACAAGAAAATTTTGTTCGCCATCTTGGAGCATCCGCATATTGAATTTAGTGAGACATCATTTTCTTCGCTTCTTGAACGTCACGACTTCAAAAAAGTAGGGGGTTATCAATTCAGTTGCGTATTTTTTTTTAAATTGTTTGTTACCTCGTAACTCCGTCATTTAGGTATGAAGAGATAAAAAAAAATTATACTTTCATATGGTTCCATAGAAATTTCATCAAAAGTCGTTTGGTCATAAAATCAAAATAACTGTAAAAAATATGTCATCTAAGTAACTGAAATTGCGTGTCTACGAATAGTAACAGACGTGTGGATTTGGTTGACGGACCGCCGTCCAACCATCGGGAGAGAAAGAGTAAGAATAATATATTTACCTCTCTTCCTCTCCCGTTGGTCAGACGGCGGTTGAGGTCAACCAAATCCGTGTGGATTTGGTCTGTTAGCACTATAGTAGTCGGTGTATTAAATTGATAATCATTATGTTAAACTATAAGACTAAGAAAGTCTTTTGCTACGGTTTTATTGTGATAAACATGGGGAGCTCCATCACATACTTAATCACGGATTAATATCCCGACATAACTGCAGTGAACAACCGTGATAGTTTAAAACGGTGTTTCATAAAATATCAATAAAATCTATTGGGTACTTACAATCGTAAGCCCATCCGATCCTCGCGCACAAGTCGATGAAGGTGGTGGAAATGTTAAGCCGGCCCAGCTCCGAGGTTCTGTAGTCCCAAGGGAACACATGGTGATAGTTGTGCCAGCCCTCGCCCAGCGCCGCCAGGCTCACCATGCTGTTCTCCACCGACTGGATGAACCTGAAATAAGAAAAAAACAACATTGAGTAAGTTCAAATTAAGCAGATGGTTCTCGAATGGAGACCACGGACCGGTAAGCGTAGCGTAGGACGTCCACCCATAAGATGCACAGACGACCTAAAAAGACCGCTGGGAAACGCTGGTTGCAAGCCGCTTGCAACCGGCCCGGTATTTCTGTCTGCAGTTATAGGACATACCTGGGTCCACAGACTGGTGACAGACAGGGTGTATTTGATCAACGCGTATAGGCGTTTTTTTAAAGAACACAAGTATTTGGTTGATTTTCGCCCACAATAGATAAAAAACAACAACAACAGGCGGAAATAAATAATACCAGTAATAATAAATTTAAAAAAAATAAACTTTTTTCTAACAAACTTTTTGTTGTCGGCTCAACATCTAGGACTAAAGTGCTTGGGAATACAAATCCAACGAACCGTTTAACCGTAACTTGACGGGGTTACGTCGTTTTGTCAATGGTACCAAACACAACTACCCAAACAAAACGACCAACGTGGTAATAACATTGCATTTTTACCGAACTTACATAAATATGTGAGGATGTAAAATTTCAGCTCAATCGGTTGAAGATACCAGGGGCCTTACGGACAACAGCTATTTGCGGCACCTAATCCGCTCAGTTGGAAAATCACGCGGACGTGAACCTTATCGCGCCCAGATACGGTTTGCGGTCGCGTGATTTTCCAACTGAGCGGATTAGGTGCCGCAATTAGCTGTTGTCCGTAAGGCCCCTGGTCTAAAACTCAGTTGCAAGATTTGTCCCACACATACATACATACATACATACTAACAAGGCAAGTTTTTTTTTTTTTTAATCAACAAATGAGCTTCAGATCCCTAAACTAAGCTTAGCTTGTGCTTCAGGGATCCGTGCTCCCCCTGCTACGTTGAAGAAATTTATTAGGTTAGTTATGATATATTAAATAATTTAGTTGATCGTCTAAAAAAATCCTATGCAACATAATTTATATAGTAAATTGTCGTGACAATAATTATTATGAAATACATTAGTAAATAAAAGTTATTAAAAAAAATATTTTTTAATAACTTTGATTTACTAATGTATCCGTGAGAACGGATCCCTGAAGCACAAGCTGAGCTTAGTTTAGGGATCTGAAGCTCATTAGTAGATTTAAAAAAAAAAGTTTGTAAAAACTTATAGTTTATACCTGTCATAAGGCTTGTTGCCCCAGAGATGTGCGAAGCTGTTGACACAGAAAGCTATGTTGAGCGTGAAGGTAAACCGTAGCACGAAGCTCACGGCGAAGGCGTTAACTAGAGTCTCCTCCCAGTAGTACCACGGGATCCAAATTGGAAGCGCGATGTTCAGTATTGCAAACATTGGAATGAAGATTCTGTAATTAAAAAGGATGTGTTGAGTAAACGTACACAAAGAAATACAGAGCAATATACACCAAAGCCACCGATCCGCCGACACAACCAGGCACTCAGGCTCAGTTGCCCGTCGACACTCAAATGTTTTCCGACTTGCAATGAAGCCGCCAACTAGCCCGCCGACGAAAAGTTGCCGACATAAATGTCGGTGGGTCGGCGGTCTTGAAGAGATAGCTCTAGCCACTAGAGCCATCTCTTTGTAAAACGTGACAGAAAGAAATTCGGCAGTATTTATGTTATCCGAATCCATCCGCATTGCTACGATTTTATGTATCGGTTTTGATATTTACGATGCCATATTTAGGCAATACCGATTCACACCGATATATATAAATGCCCGTCCTTAAGGCAAATTTTCATCCTTGACCTATATATTTTAACTGGGAAGAGATTAGGAAGGGGTGCTCTCATTCGCGCAAAGCGGTGTGATTATGGATATTGTATGGCGTAATTACAAGGGATCATGTCATTTGTACGTAGGTATGGTGCTCTCTGTCTAGCAAGGCAAAAACGCTTATTCCTTAATTTTAACGCCTAAGAGAAAAAATAATAACAAAAAAAAATTTATATTTAAAAAAAATTGCAAATAAAGGCATGGACGATTTTGTCCATGGTAAAAATGTATCTATAAAAAAAAAAAAAAAATTATATGAATGTCGTATCGGGCGGGTTCAGACTTACATCTTTTGTATCCTGACGACAGGGTCTGCCATTAAGTCCAGGGAGGTCTTCCTGAGCGCCACCCGACGGTCCTCGACAGCAGGGTGTGGCGTGAGGACCAGCCAACCCACGTGTGCGAACCAGAACCCACGTCGGATGTCGTGTGGATCCGCGACGGTCTCCGTGTACTTGTGATGAACTCGGTGGTCCAGGGCCCATGTGTATATGTCACGCTGTAAGCACACAATTGATTAAATTCATATTAAGAACCGTATTACAAAATGCAATCGTTTAAGTATAATGGATATTCGGGCATAATACGAAAAAAATAAAGCCATAATTGTCGAAACGAATATAAAACAAGTAAACCATAACATAAAAATTTGTTATTTTATCATCAGTATCAGTAATTTAACAAAACCCGCTCTAGAACTTTCTCTTCTTACTACTTTTGTAAAATTGGAGGAAATAATTTATGTCAATCTATATTTTGAGTTATTCCAAAATTTGAGCCGTTATTATCAATAAAAATACAGATCTATTTATTAGGTACATAAAATGAATTTTCTATGGTTCTTTAAATAGTTCGTTATTACATTTCAGTATCTTAGGTTAGGATACATTATTATGATTTGTGGGTAAATGATGCCGTAATCATTAAAGCTATCAAAACCAGATGCCTTATTATGGATGATTCGGATCGTGATCGTGATCGCGTGCCATCTCACTCACGCACGTGGTGCGAGTAAATAGATGCGAACGGGACGGCATGCAATCTCGATCACGATCAAACTTCTATAATAAGGCCATTATCTTCATCACAGTTAGCTTATACTAGTCCACGGCTGCACATAGGACCCGAAGGTCAGGCTAAATGCCTTATTTTGGGAGTGGTCCCAAGATACACCACTCAGCCCAATTTTTGGCTTTTCGATTTCAGCCACTGCCCGCAGCCTTACGTATATTGGAAATTTTATTTTAATGTTTACATGGATGGATATCTTTATGCCTCTCACGTTCGCGGGTCGGATACGAGTTTCCGACGATCCTGTATGAGGTTCTATAAGAGGAAAAAGAATAAAGGTGTGATCTCAATATTGACTATGATGTCATAGCATAGTCTATCTATGCTATGACCTCATAATCAAAGATGTTGTTTTTTTTGGACTTGTACTCAAGGTTGATTTCCGTGTAGCGCGGCCGATTGCATCCGCGCGCGTTAGATACATGCGCCAGACGCGCGCGGCTGCGATGCGATTTGAAAATGTATGGCGACGTCAGTTCACTTAGTCATCGGCCGCACGTGTCAGACGCAAACATGGATGCGGTGCCATGCATTTTCATAGTGCGAAGACCTTTTCGCATCAGACGCGCGCGACTGCGATTGGCCGCGATGCACGGAAATCTAACTTTAGGAAGGAATTTTGGCCAAGTTGGTACCTAATTCCATTACAATCTGTTAACATCTACATAAACGACACTGATTTGAACAGAATTACCTACCTTACGTTTTCTTTGCAATTAGTTAGGTCCACAAAATATCATGATTTACTAAAATATCTTTTGATAGGGCTCTAAACATTTTATGTCCGAAATTGCAGAGGTAAAACCATGTTTCAAAATAAATGCACATTATAATAATTATGATTGCCATATCACAAGCTTTGCTTAGTTTGGGATCAGATAACCGTGTGTGCAGAAATGTCCCGGATTACGCTTATCAACTATTATGTAAGGAGAAGAAATTCAATGGCGTATGTGAATCCACCAACCCGCAACAGGGCCAGCAACGTGGTGGATATGGCCCAATCGCCCTTTCAGGGGTAGGCCTATGTCCATCATTGGACTATTAAATGGCTGATTAAGCTATACCAACTATGTAAGTAATTTGCTTAGAAGCATATATAATTTCTGATTATAATATACATGCAACGCACCCCGGCTTCGCACGGGTGTAAGTCAAATTTTTTTACACCTTGGGTTACATTATTGGAGTTTTAGTAAGGATCCCATTTTTTTATAGCCTATATCACCCGGGGATAGTGTGGTTTCCCAACAGTGAAAGAATTTTTCAAATCTGTTCAGTCGTTTCGGAGCCTATTCAATGCAAACAAACAAACAATCAAATCTTTTCTCTTTATATTATTAGTTTATAATATTATACCACATGTTTTTTTCCATAACAGAAAAAATAGCTACTTGCGATGTTGTCGATGTTTTCCAGATCGTATCCGAGAGGAGAGAGGAGAGGAGACGTGGTTGCAGACACCCTTTTTGAAACGCTCCATGTTGAAGCTTAGTGGGAGGACCTTCGGGGGTAGGACATTCCACATTTTTCAGGTTCACGGAAGGAAGGAGCGGAAAACCCGGACATTTGCTTTGCAGGAATGGGACAGCGCATCAATTAGATCACAAACATTAAACGCTTAATATTTCAGCTATTTCTATATTCTGTTCGCCGCTTATGGACACCTGCGACACTAGCGGTGTTGACGGTTGACGGTGCTTTGCCAGCCCGGAGAGGTAGTTGTAGACTAAGTTATTTTGGGCTCCTGAGTCAGGTTTAGGAATCTGACCCAAATGATAGCACGACTCAAACGAGAGCAGGGAAGATAAATGCGCTTTAAAGCCTAGAGAAGGAGGAAGATATGGGTTTTCCGGGAATATCGCCTTAGGCAATGAAAGTAGTAATGGGAAAGGATCGGAATCTGTTCCGTTCCTGTCCCATCACCGTGAATAAGAAACCTGCTCAGCCAGCTGGATATTAATGGACCATGAAGATATCACAGATCATCTACAGGATATTTCAACTGTTTAGTTTCAACAAATTCGCTATTGGAAATTTTGAAAACGAAGCAATAATAATAATATCTTTCTCAAACTTGCTAAGCAAGTGTGCGTAGTTAAATGACAAGGCTGATAAGGGTTAACAGAACCAATTGACTCTATTTGAGGAACGCTGCACAAACACTGTCATGTAGTACAGTTTTACGAAGTGGTCATGGGAACGTAGCATTTTGTTTTAAAAAGTTCCAGAACTATTTTTACCGAGCAATGTTTTTTTTAAAATCAAAACTAGAATATTTTAAAGTAATATACAAAAATGAAACTGACTTAATATTTATATACTTAATAGAATATAGAACGAGTGCATAAAACCTTCGACCAAAATAATATGAATGGACGGGCCCTAACCATTGAACTTGATCAGTAAAAACGAGTCAAAACCGTCGAACATATACCTACCTCAACACCTAATTATAAAAATGTACAGTATATTTGTTACAAAAAATAGATATCGGTTTTATTTGTGTATTTACACTTCGGTAAAGCATACGTTAGCATTCATTATTTTGTCAGATGTTTCGTTATCACGTAACAATAGACTCGTGTTTCACTTCCTACGGCTAGAGACCGACTGAAACGAAGTGAGCGCTGGTACTCATTTTGTAATCTTCAAAAATGCGCTTCTACTGGGCCCGTCCATTCATTTTATTTTGGTCGAAGCATAAAACAAGCCATTTTTCCAAGGCATTTATCAGCACGAGACGAATGCGAGAGCGTTTCTTTTTTTGAAATAAAAAATAATGGAAAAAAATTGCCTTCCTTGACACCTGTCAAATTCAATGTTACCAGCCGCTCCGGTAGTCTTTCTACCTACCATGTGATTTTAACGCAAATGTATTATATATTTCTTAACAAAGATGTAAACAATGAACTTAACAGAGAAAATAAAAATTCCCAGGAAATGGTAGATTTTTGTTTAAAAAATAATTGCAAAAATAATATATATATTAATAACGAACAAGAAACAACAGCAAAAGTTTTGGGCAACATTAAATATTTTAGCTAATTAAACTTCACCATTGACGAAAAAAAAATAACTATAAAAATGTGAATTTTAAATTGTGAACTGGTAACATTATTGGTAACATAAACTTTTAATTGGACACTATTTCCTATATTTTGTTTATATGACACATAATTAAGCAGGTTACTCCCGACTATAGTTCCAACCGCACTAATCTCATACGTGAATAATTCACAATGAATTCAATTGGTCAGTTTCTTATCATCATCAGCCAGAAGACGTCCACTGCTGAACATAGGCCTCCCCCTTTAACCTCCACACTGAACGACAGCCTGCCTTTTGCATCCACTGGATGCCAGCGACTCTCACTATGTCGTCGGTCCATCTACTGGGAGGCCTACCTACGCTGCGTCTTCCGGTTCGTGGTCTCCACTCAAGAACCTTTCTTCCCCATCGGTTTCACCACCACCAGTTTCTTATACATACAGTATATTTTAAGTTATAATTATGTTTTTTACTTTCATTTATCCTAAAAATATTTATCACACCAACTCTTACTATGTGTTTAATGTGATATTTCTTTGTTTACATAATTTGCTACAAATTTTTATTTTTTACCATAGTTCATCAGGGTGGTAATACCGCTTCTACAGAGCATAACGAGATTGGCATAAATATTTTATTATAGAAACTGACGTGGTTTTCACACATTTTATTTATATTACACGGGAATTACTCACGTAAGATTAAGCCGGTCACTAAATAATAAGCAAGTAATTGCCGTGAGTAATTCCCGTGACATATAAATAAAATGTTGGCATAAATTATCTAGCATATAGTGTTCTGTGGTCATGATACAGTGAAATTAAGTATTTATTTCTAATCAAGCTTGTTCATGGAAACACTGGTCATTTGGTGCTCTAGGTATACTTTTGATTATGGGTTGTAGCGTGTTGAACCTATAGCCTTTCTCGGTAAACATGCCACCCTGGCATTTAATGATCGGTATTCCGTAATAGGTAGGTTACGATGATACAACGATAATCACGTTGATGTTTTACAGATTTTACAAATTGGATGTTTATTTATGTTGCGTCATCATCATTATGATCAGCCAATACTTAATAGTGCCAGTCAGCCCTACATGCTAAAAATTAATAGTGTTTTCTTATGAAAGTATTCCACACATTAGGATATTTAAATTAGTTAAAACATAAAAAAATACGACCGGCAGAATTCGAACGATCAGATGAAATCCCGACTGGCACTTGGCTGGTTTATTATATTGAGAAACATTATGCACAGTTTTATTAGGTCACCATGACATAATTATGTAAGTTGATAGGGGTACGAGTACCTAGGTATCTTGTTTGCGTTGGAATCTAACATCCGCTAGGTCAGACTGTTGAAACTAAGCATTAATTTGTTCCATCACTGTAGACAGTTTATGCAATAACATTTTACTTTACACTCCATGTAGCGTACCTATTTAGGGTTCTACGGTTACGCCCAATGAGTAAAAACGGGATCCTACCGGCCTACGATGTCTGTCCGTCTGTAAAAAGTGAAAACGAAAGCGAAACTTCATACATCAAACGTATTTTTTTATGTATTTTTGTATTGGCTCTAATGTAAAAACGGTATTACGTACATGCGTTAAACTCGGTATGATTATAGTACACACTCTAAAGTATAACAATAAATAATGGCCAAGTGCGAGTCGGTGACAAATTTCTGTCCATTACCAAGTTATAATTATGTTATACTCGAGCGTCACTGTTGCAAAATATTTATATGTAACTTTGCTTGCACTTTAATTTTGATATTGTATTAATTAGATAAAACAATGAAGAAAAATCTGTTTAGTAGAGCAACTTCCTTTTCGTTTCAACTCATGTCTCTAAGGTACAGACGACTGTGGGGAATTTTCCGCGTGCTTTTATGTCGTTCTTCTGTTTTGGACCGAGATACTGGACCTTTAAGTCTGAACAATAACTGGTATTTATAACAATAACAATAAATGTATTTTGTGGTGGCACGAAACCCTAAATGCGCGAGCCCGACTCACACTTGGCCGGTTTATTTAATTCTGCTAAGTGCACTATCTAGTATCTATATACGTAAGTACCGTTAAGTTTACTTGGCAATTCCGACTAATAATAGTAAAGCAATCCGAGCATGGTAGCTGCAGGCGAGTGACGTAAAATGGGCCAATGAATGGCCTAGTTGCGGAAAATGCCCGCTACACTGTAGTATATCTTTTATATCATCATCATCATCACCATGTTTCATAAAACCTTCGAATAGTAGTAGTATAGTGCCTGTGTGTAACAAAAACAAAGAGTTAGAATAAAATAAAAAAAGGTTTTATGAAACATGATGATGATGATATAAAAGATATACTACAACACTAGTAACAATTAGTAATAGCGTGGTAGACATGAGAACATAATAAGCTGATATTGATGACCACTGAACAACTTTGATAATTTTTTTATTTAATTAAAAATGCTTCGAGTTGATTAGTATTTTTTATGTTTTCGTATTCAATAATAGGCCTGCGCTTGACCGCCAACTCGCCTGATGTTAAGCGATGATGCGGTCTACAATGGAGCACGCTTGCCTAGAAGAAACCGATTCACGCGTGATTTGAAGACACCCAGATTGTATCTATCGGGGAACACCCATTCAGACAGCGAATTCCACAGACTAGCAGTTCGCATAATAAAAGTGGAATCAAAGCGCTTCGTTTAACGCCCCAAGCTGATACTTAGCTTATCCATCCCAAAGGTGAGAGCAGTACTCCATGCACGACCGAATTTGTGCTTGATACAGTGAAAGCAACTGTTCCGACGATTTATCTTATACACAGGGTTATAAAGCTTGGGATGTAATAAGCGGAAAGGGGGTTGCTGTGCTTATCATTGTAAACAACTTGTAATATGGGACCAAATTACCACGGAAAAAACTTCTCTTCTGACCATTCCACGGCTTCAAATTTGATTTGAAGCCATTATTTGGTGCTAAGCACATATGCCAGCCAAAATTTGTGTATTAAGTACAGCCATAGCGAGGCTGTCAATAGCCTCGTTTGACACGACAGTAATGAACCAATTTCCGAGCTTGACAAAAGGTGTGTCCTTTTCTCATGATACTAATACTTCTCGTGTCCAATTTTATCAGTCAATCAAGTTACCTGCTCAGCGTATGTACGCTTTCTTAGATCTCCATAGTGGACCAAATAACAAAATAATCACGGTGACAAAATTCACTCGTGCGCGCTAGGCCTTAGCTAAGTATGGTGCTGTATTTTTTTTACTTTACTACATCACAATTATATTAAAAAGTTATATGATTATTTACGGGATATTTACCGTGGTAAGGTTGTGGAATGAGCTCCCGATATTTCGGCGCAGTCCTTACCCCGGCTTAGGCTTAGGCATACTACGGTAAATATCCCATAAATAATCATATAACTTTAGTGAACAACCGTGATAGTCCATAACACTGTTTTATCATATATTATAGTGTAAACGCCCTCTGTTCGGAAGTTATGCAGCTACCTGTCTTGATTATGTCAGAATGTGTTATAAAAACGATTACATAAGTCGAGTCTCAAAGGGTCGCACGGGGCTCACGCAACCTATGTTGGTGATTCCTTTCCTTTCGTCTTGAAGGTTTTTATGAAAGAAAGTGACGGGCCGCGGTAACCCTTTTTGTTAGATAAAATATCGCCGTAAATTTGAGAAGCTTTTATTTAAAGATCTGAATCATTGGTGTCTATTATTTACCTATACTTCTATACTAATATTATAAAGAGGAAAGATTTGATTGATTGTTTGTTTGTTTGTTTGGATTGAATAGGCTCCGAAACTGCTGAACCGATTTGAAAAATTCTTTCACTGTTGGGAAGCTACACTATCCCGGGGTAACATAGGCTATATTCTATTTTCAAAAAAATAGGGATCCTTACTAAAACTCCAATAATGTAACCCAAGGTGTAAAAAAATCATATTTTCAATTTTGACTTTGCGTGTTTGACAGTTCTAAGACAGGACAACGTCTGTCAGGTCAGCTAGTAGAATATACATAGGGTATAATTAAATTTTATGGTCTAGACTAGACCTTAAATTAATTGGCCTATTTTGTTTTCTCTAATATGTGGTACGTACGACGTACGGCATACGTGTTTAAATGTGCAAAGAGGCGCATATTTTTTCTCTAAAACAAGGCAAATGCACAATAGTAGATTATGCACTAAGGGAATAAAGCAGTGTCTTACCGAAGACAGGCTTTATTCCAGAGGAGCATACTCTACTTTTCACACCTTCTGTGAGACAATAAAAAACCAGGTTTCACTGAAAATCACAGCACCAAACACCGTCTTTTGTTTCACATTCTTTGTAAACGCACCTTTTTTTATGGTCTTATGGTGGCCAGTTCTATTTTCGAACAAACTTCTTTACAATGCCATAATTATGGGTATTTTTTACTTAGAGATTTCCACGAGTTTCCACACGAATTTGACGTTCCGATTTCAAATAAATTTATTCCCTAGTGTATTTTTTGATCGAAGCTCAGGGAGTTTCATACTCAACTTTATTGCTTTATTACTTTACGTTGAGGTTGCATTATAATTCGACATTGTCGAGCAGTGGGCTTACTCTTGACACTCGATTTCAATCGTAATTTGGGATTGGGATCGAAAACATGCTATTGGCATGGCACCACCTATGGCATTATATGCCACAGGTGGTGTGAAAAGGTTATTTGGTAATTGCAACCAAAAAATAATTGACATTTCCAGATGGCTACGGCTTCCTGTGATTGTCAAAAAGACCTAATAGTGTTCCGTGACCTCGTGTACTGAAGGACAACAAGACGAAATTTATTGGCCGTCTATTTATTTGTGTCCGTCACTACATTTTATCAGGGTCAAACAATTTATTGACTCATATTTATTTACAGACGCAAATATTCAGACAACGAAAGATACCCAAGAATTCGGATCAAGAGTCGTGCGGTAGACTTTTCAAGATACTGAATTTTTGGGTATATGAATTTTTTGACCTATTTACCTAATTTTATGCATATAAATCCATAGATACATACATTTTGTCGAGTGTCAATGACCGTTTTCTATAGAACAGCTGATATTTTTTTCACGATTTCAGGGTTGGTCCCATAGTAAAAGTTGTTCATAATTATGAGTACAATTACCTTCTTTTGGCTTCGAGAGTGTTCCCTTTACACCCCGTACCTATTACTTTATGATTTACGGGTGATTTGGCTAAATCGGAGTAATTTCAACAATTAATATCAAATAATGAAGTTAATATCTAACATCTAGAAGAGCTTTGATAGTTAAGTCCGTGTCATAACTTGTTTCTGTGTTCAGTTTGTAGATATGGGTCAAAGCCATAATGAAGCTAATTTAATGTAGCAGAGGGTAGTTTGGGATTATGTACTTTTTATTTTATTTTGCAAACTTTTTTTTATTTATATTTAATATGCCTGACTATGGTAAACATATTCAATTAGATATATATTATTATATTATATTATTTAAAGTTTTTTTTTTTTTTTTTTTTTTTTTTTTATTGTGACATCATTTAATTCGCTAAATTTGACTCCATAATACTTAACAACAACAATAAAAACTAAACTAATTGAAGATCGTTTATACTATCTACAAGCAAATTTAAAGTTATATGATTATTTACGGGATATTTACCGTGGTAAGGTTGTGGAATGAGCTCCCGATGTTTCGGCGCAGTTACATGCACCGTGTTCACGGTTTAGTGAACAACCGTGATAGTTTAAAACAGTATTATATAATTTTACTATTTTTATTATAACTTTTATTTTGGTGTTTTTGTGCCACAAATCAGCAGGGCAATTACGGTAAAATATTAGAGACGAATCGTTCACGATTCGCTGATCGTTCAAATTACCGCGATTGCCCTGCAGATCACCATCATAACATATTATTCTAATGCGTGGACAGGAAGGACTGGTAGGACTGGTATCCTAAATACAGGGCAACCTAGTTAGGAGTTACTTACTGCTCAGCCATGTACCACTACCTACCTCATCGTCTAAAATGTTGTGCAAATTTATTTTTACAAAAATTACATTTCTATGATTGCAAAATAAACAAAATCAACTTTTATCAATGTTGGCATGGCAGGTCGCTTGGACCGAGTTTAGCTATCAATAACCCTTTATATAGAATGACTCACCTGTCCTGTGATAGTGAAGAGTAGGGCGAGCAGGATGCGCATGGGCAGCCTCGCCTTGTACGCGCGGTGCGACCACAGCCGGTGCACGCCCGCAGTAATCCCGAAACCAGACGTGTATATTGTAAGCAAAGCTGAAATCACAAACAAAACCATGTCACAGTAGATATATAATTATAAGCTAAAGCAGTAGGTTGACTTTTAACAAACGCCCGAATCGAGTGACCATAATCAAACGGACGCTCAGAGCAAGAGCGATAGTCACGCGTGCCGCGTCATTGAGATTCGCCGTGTGTGTGTGTGTGTGTGTGTGCGTGTGTATCACTGGGTGTGTGTGTGTGTGTGCGTGTGTATCACTGGGTGTGTGTGTGTGTCACTGTGTGTGCATGTGTGTGTCACTGTGTGTGCGTGTGTGTTGTCAGCGTACAAAATAATAAAAATTATCTTAAGACCAGATAGTAGCAACCCCAGCCCTGTGACCGACAGTAGCAACCCTAGCCCTGTGACCGACAGTAGGCATTGAATTCAAGGACACCTCCGAGTCGAACTACTGCTTTAGCTTATATATTTCTACTGTGGTATATAAAAGTTTGTAAAAATGTATCTCCGTCATTTACCCGAACACGCTGTAGAATTATTGGTAAATAAAAACGTGACTTACCAAATAAAATTGTAAATATTTTAACTTGAAGGCTTAAAATCAGGTACACTGCGTATATCGACACTAAATGCAATAAGATTTGTACTGTGAGATCTGGCCATCTGATTCTTGCTTTGAACTCCATAGCCTCATATTTGTTTATATCGAAGGTCTCATTGTCTTTTTCACGTACACTATTTTGTAATACTGTATTGTTATTTTCAAAGCATGGCACACTGTTTTCACTTTTATAATAACTGCTCGAAAGTCTATTTTTCAATTGTGAATGAACTGCACCCGCGTCTTCTATGTTCTGTTCGGTGGGCGCCATGGTGTATTTTTAACTGAAACAAAATAAATACATAGATTTTAGAAAATAAAATTAGCAAAGTTTTTTGTGGACACATTTCTTTACAAAACTTTTGAATAGGAAATCTGAACATACAACAGTTTCAAAAGTCTTTCAGAGCGCCATGCGACGCGTGACGTGGCGTGACCAAAATGCTGGCGTGTTACTGGCTTAACGCACAACCATTGCCATTTAGCATGGTAATGCCTCCAGCATGCTGAGTACGCTGCCAACTGATAGTGCGCTTTAGCATTTGGATTGTCTTTAGACTTTCAACGGTCTATGAGCAGTCTAACTGTTTTTGTAGTGTTAGTGTTAGCTTGTATTTTGTTAAATTAATAAAAGTACTTGCCCTAGATACATACTGCATTCTATAGAGGGTTATACGAGTAAGTTGGGTAGGTGTATACGCGAGGCTATACGGAGCAATGGTTCCTAAGGTCATCGTTTTGCCACAATGTTACACAATGTATGTTTCTAAAGATATCCACACTGAAATTGCGAAAAAAGTAATGCATAATTGATTAGCTCGTCGAAATTAAGTTCATTTATGTAAGTATTGCAATCCAATGCCGCAATGCGCCCAGAATTTTGGAACGATGCCTGCGGGAAGCGGACTATTTTTAAATTAATCGATTAAATTAGTGTATTTTTATATACTGTTTAGTTAAGTTTGCTATGATTTCAAATATGTATAAGTTTCTTGTTAATAAATATCAGTAAAACTAAAAAATAAATACAAGGGCACTTTTCATCAATAAACATCACAGCGAGATTCTGGTGATAATCATTGATGATGAAGCCTTGAAGCTTTCTAAAGCTTGGTTTTAAAATTAAAATATTAGTGTTATTTATTACTAAAATTATGATTTATGGAACTTGTGTCTGAAAATTTAGCTGACTACAAAAAAGAGGTTCCGAATTAGTATTTTTTATGTTTTATATCTCAGAACCCGGTCATTTAAATTATATTTATTACTTTATTTGAAAGGGTATACTTTCAGTGTGGTCAGAAATTTCATAAAAATTGGTTTAGTATTTTTGTTTTGAAATCAAAATAACTGGAAAAATATGTCATCCAAGTAAACGAAATTGCGTGTTTACTAATTTTGAATTAAATTTTTAAATCGATAATTATTTATTATATAATAATAAAAATATCGTCTGGTATAAATAGATAGGTACCAATTATTACTAGATATGAGCACAGAAGACAGTTATGTGGACACAGGTGTTATGTTACGTCCATGTTGGTTAAATGAGGCATATTTTAGATTGTATAGTGTATACTTACTACATCGAAACACTATTCGCAAGGCGACTACACACACGCTACTTGATTAAATACATTTTAAATTGGGTAAAATACTATTAACTATAATAATTTGCATTTTACAAATAAAAACCCATAGTAAGTAACGAATTGAAACAAGGTTATTCACAAAAAAACAAGGGTCTTGCAGCAGAGCGTAAACGATTTTTTAAAATAAACTGCGTAAATAAATACTTCGTCGTTTTTTTGGTCGTAGTTAGAGGAGATACTTTACGCTAGACCTATTTTGTACTGAACGCCGACATTTGCTGCGGTACCGAAACACCTGCAATATACTACGAGTATTGAGCCCTGTCTGTATACTATATACAAGATAATATCGAAGCCCTAATCTCGTATTACTCACGAACACGTGCAGCTACAAACTGGATAGTACCTATCTTGTGTGTCATTGTTTAATCTATCGTAATCGTAATAATTATCGTGATAATCAGCCGACTTTAGTCCAATACTAGGCTTAGTCCGGTCCATAGACATCTCTCATCAAGGATCTGTCACTAAGCTCGACTGAGATCTCCAATATATCCATAAACTGATTCAATGCTGAGTTTGCAGTTAAAATCAACATAAAAATAAATAAGTGCATTAAATTCACGCTCTAAAAACTATAAACATTATCGATACAGGGTTACACGCAATAGCTGTACTAAGCCAAAAGGTAATTTTACTACATACATTATGAACAACTTTTATTATTGTACCAACACTGAAATCGTGAAAAAAGCCAGATTAAGAAGAAAAAACCCAGTAAATTTTAATTAATTTTCAACATTATTATTACCTAATTTAAAAAAAAAACTATTTAATAATAATAATATAATTTATAATATTTATTAATATTTCGTTTGCTTGGCTGACATATTTTTTCCAGTTATTTTGATTTAAGAACCAAACTACTGAACTGATTTTGATGACATTTATATGAAATTTCTAAACTGAAAGTTATATTCAGTCAAATAAAAATAAAAAATTTCATATCTGTTTATACAATACATGACGGAGATTCTGAGGTTACAAACATAATAATAAAATAAAAAAATACAACCGAATTGACAACCCCCCCTTTTTTAAGTCGGTTAACAACCAAATTGAGAACCCTCCCTTTTTTTGAAGTCGGTTTAAAATGTACATAACAGCAAAAAACGCGATTTCAGGACTCCCATAGCTTAAGTTATTAAATGATGCGTACCTATGACCTCCTTTCGGCGCAGGACCACCGTTCCGTGTAACTCTGTAAACTATTTGATGGATGAAATTTAATAACGTGCTCGAAAACAATGGGTATTTAATTCTACTGCATGTCGAGCTCTCATTAGCGTAGCGGCGACCATTCAAAGATGGAAAAATGATATTACCTGCTTTGCATAATGTTTTTATAGGAGTTCGTTCTCTAAATTAAAATATGCATCTCTTCTCTATCTCTATCTATACATAGTATAAATTAAAGTCGCTTTTTGCGTCTGTCTGTCTGTATGTCTGTATGGCCTCTAACTCCTCCTAAACCACGCAACGGATTTTGATGCGGTTTTCACCATCAGTTATATACATTTTCTGTGAAGGTTTATATATATAACCAGCGACCCGCCCCGGCTTCGGCTTTAAATTACACCCGTGCGAAGCCGGGCGGGCGTGTTGCTAGTAATGTATAATGTAAACATACTTCGAAACACAGCTCATCTCAGGGGCTCATCAGCAACGAAGACTAGTTCATACGCGTCTTGAGCATCGGCGCAAAGTTAGTAGTTTATCGGTTTTTTATCGGATACATTTCAGAGAGTGTGCTTCGGATCTGCAAGATCTACTTACCTAATTCCCTCCTGCCCATTTTTCTATCGGACAGCCAGAGCGGGCACGAAAAATCGACTCCGCTTTATGGTTGATATTCCGAAAACCCGTACGAAGCGATTTGATTTCACATTTATTGTGCGAACTGCTGTTTGTGTGAAAGCGATTTGATTTCACATTTATTGTGCGAACTGCTAGTCTGTGGAATTCACTGCCTGAACACCCAGTTCCCCGATAACAACAATCTGGGTGTCTTCAAATCAAGAGTGAATCGGTTTCTTCTAGGCAAGCGTGCTCCATCGTAGTGGCAGCCAAACGCAAGCCTATTAAATTCGATAGCACATCACACATCATTGTATATTGTGTACAATGTACCTACGTCTCAACTGTTCACGTACGTTCACGGTCTACCGCAACGAATTTCTTGAACGATCGCAGAATGGACGCGTTAAAAATAAGCTATACAACCAAATACCGAATTGTCAATCTGCGCAAATTTCAACTATGGTAGGTTGACGAAATACGCACGGATTTAGCGGGTTATTTCATAACCGGGCCAATGGAACTTTTTTACAGATTGCCTCAATGGTGAGCACAAGTAGGTATTATGAGCAATATAAATATTTTGCGCTGCACCAGTGGGAACTCCGGTTTCGTCAGTTTACGCGGTCGTCATACTTACGAGCGATGCGAAGTAGACAACTGACGTTAATTTATCAAGTAGGTAGGTACGAGACATAATTATAGGGGGCACGATTTGTGAAACGCTCGTATGATAATTCTCACGTAAATATCATGCGAAGTCATGCGAAATTACTGACTTTCGAACGAAATCCCTAACAAAAGGCGCATTTTTTTAATAATTCTATCACTCGCTAACGCAACGAGTTGTTTGAACCATTCGAATTTGCTATCTATCGATAGAAAATCATTCATTTCGCATGATTTAATATTAGGTCCTTCATTACGTATATTATGAAATTAGCGTTTTGTAGAACTGGCCAGTTTGGTCTCAAATATCTCGTAGTATAGTAATAGATCGTTGATCGTTTGGTTAGGAATTCCAAATTCAAATTTATTTCCAAATTAAGGTCGTGTATCGATTGTAGTAGCTAATTTGGTTTCGTGTCATTTGGTTTTTCTTTGACATAGTTCTGTTCACAATTTGTGTTCACAATATGGAAAACTTAAAATACCACATAAAAAATTCGTACACTACGATTGATCGTTGAGAAATCTATTCACTTTGACCCTTGAAGATGCTGTCTAGATTGTAGTTGTCAGGAAACAAGGAGGACGGCAGGGAGCTCCACCAAACTTGGAACTTCACCAAAATAAAATGAATGGACGGGCCCAGAAGAAGCACATTTTTGAAGATTACAAAATGAGCGCCGGCGCTCACTTAGTGTCAGTCGGTCTCTAGCCGTAGGAAGTGCGACACAAGACGATAATATTGTTACCCTGTCATGATAACGAAACATCTGACAAAATTATGCCTTCGTGTGCTTTCTCGAAGTGTAAAAACACAACAAAAAACCACTATCTATTTTTTGTAACAAATGTACCATACATGGTTATAATTAGGTGTTGATGTATAATGTCCGACGGGTTTGACTCGTTTTTACTGAGCAATTTCAATGGTTATGGCCCGTCCATTCATTTTATTTTGGTCGAAGCTTGTAGACAGTCATTTTATATCTTAAAAAACATCAAATGCGCGTGAGAGATCGCTGCAACCTGTATATTCTGGACCTTAATTAAAACCAGTTTTGTTAAACTTTCTACAATATGAATGGGTTTCATATTACGACACAGTTGGTGAATTGGTGATGGCACCAACGCAGCGGTCAATTGCCCCATGGCCTCGGTTTAGAAGGCTTACGACATTCCTCTAGCCCGCACCGGCCTCGAGCCTCTGTCTGACAAAAACAGTTAAGGAGGCTGTTGCCATCTGCAGCTCTCTCGCTTACACATTTTCCTACTATTGCAGATATAAAATCACTGACTGTGAACTCCGATAGTAAAAAAACATGTTTTGTTGTCACTATCATAACATTACAAACAATAGTTATTTGTTATCCAAGGCTGCAAAGTTGTTTTTTGGCGCGAGTACTTGTATTGAAAGCTGAGCGTTTAAAAAAAAATGGCTTGGCAAAAAGTACTTTTGCGTGCAGATTTAAAACGATAAAGAAAGCCTTTCCGAGGTGGTGCGATGAAAAGGCATTTTCCGCGTAACGGTACAGAAGTCAATATGACCTCTTTATGAGTGGATAGTCAGGAAGAACACAACACGGCGGCCTTGACGGATTCACGCACCTTGCCACTTGTTAATTACATCATTAACGTACATAGGTACCTACACGTTAAATAAAGTCGATGAGGATGGAAATTATTGCTTTAGCTATATATAACTATTATGAAATCATAGATTGTCTTTGGATTTTGAACAAAAAAAGGCATTTATTTCATAATTAGAAGTACCCTTTTCGACGAAAATGGGACTTTGGACTTTTTTACCTTAAGAGCCCTCTCACATTTTTTGACGAAAAATAGCAAGAGAAAACGATTTTTTTGGCGTTCTGATTCTATGAAATAGAAAGATTTAATATAGTAAAGTATAGAAAATTCAATTTCTGTAATAAAATAGATTTGTATTTTTGTTGAAAATAACGGCTTAAATCAAATTTTGGATAAACTTAACATAATTGTACAAAGTAGTTTTTCGTAAAACTCTAGGAGGAAAAGATTGAGAGTTAATTTCGTTAAATTTTTGACAAAATAAATAATGTTAATGTTATGGTTTACTTGTTTTATATTCGACGGCTTTATTTTTTTCGTTTTATGCTCGAAATAGAGAATACCGTGCATTTTGTAAAGGCTAATTTTTATGTCTCTTCTTATACATCTTCTAGGTACTTAATACTTATTAATTTAATATGCAAAGATGCTTGCTATAGTAAATTTATACAAGTTATCCACTAAAAAGATGAGAATGCAGCGATTATAATACGGGGTTTAAGGGGAACACTCTCGAAGCCAAAAGAAGGTAATTGTACTCATCATTATGAACAACTTTTACTATGGGACCAACCCTGAAACCCCTTACACCCCGTATATGTGAGAATTAACAGACAGAAAAAAAAAACTTTTTCAGTTGGGGTCCTGTATTACTTTTTCGAAGTATGGTTGCTAGGCAATGTTTTAATGAAATGTGAAAATGACTCGAAAATAGTAGCAGGTGATCAAATTTGACTAAAGAGTCGACTTTTATCACCCAGGTCAATCATTGACCCAGGTGATCAAAGTGGAATAGACCGGTAGGTACGTAACCAATAACCCGAAAATATTTTTTAATTTTGTTTCGTTTCACTGATTCCCCAACATGTCGTGGTATATTAACATGTAAAGGTAATACATTGGTAGGCGTAGGGACAAGTGGACCAGCCCGAATGTATACATTTACGCATATAAATTATTAATACCCACGAAATTTTTGAGAAAAATACCATACAAGCCTTGGCACAACTGAGCATTTAATGCACTCACGTATGCTGGCCTCGGAGACGCTTCTGTTGCAGGGAAATAATAACAAATTTCGCTGCTAAGTTGGCTAAGTCCTGCTTCGTATGCTCGAATTTTTCTATGACCGCCAATGTCTCATCATCATCATCAGCCAGAAGACGTCCACTGCTGTACATAGGCCTCCCTCTTTAACCTCCACACTGAACGACAGCCTGCCTTTTTCATCCACTGGATTCCCGCGACTCTCACAATGTCGTCGGTCCATCTAGTGGGAGGCCTCCCTACGCTGCGTCTTCCGGTTCGTGGTCTCCACTCCAGAACCTTTCTTCCCCATCGATTATCGGTTCTTCGAGCGATGTGGCCTGTCCATTCCCACTTCAACTTGCAAATTTTAACAGCTATGTCTGTGACTCTCATTCTGGATCTTTGGCGAATATCCACGTTTCGGATTTTATCGCGCAAAGAAACTCCGAGCATAGCTCTCTCCATTGCCCGCTGAGTGACTCTGAGTTTTTCCAAAAGGTCAACAGTTAAGGACCACGTCTCAGTACCATATGTCATCACTGGCAACACACACTGGTCAAAGACCCTAGTCTTGAGGCACTGTGGTATCTTGGTGGATGTTAATGTCTGAACAATGAATATTATATGTGATTATGTGGCCACGGTCATCCTACCATATCCGTGTGTCAACACACTCTTGGCCAGTTAATATTATATAATATATTACAATATTAAAACTATCATCATCATCATCAGCCAGAAGACGTCCACTGCTGAACATAGGCCTCCCCCTTTAACCTCCACACTGAACGACTTTTTTCAATTTCTTTAGTCCTGTCCATCCAAAGGTTGCCTGGAAGAAATCGCTTAAGGCGATAAGGCCGCCCATTATACTGCCGTATATTTGTTTTTTATGTTAGTTTAAGTTTCATTTGTATTTTCGGTGTGTAATAAAGAAATATTGTATTGTATTGTATTGAACGACAGCCTGCCTCCACTGGATGCCAGCGACTCAGTCGTACTTAGTTTTGCGTTAAACGGTGTTTTTAAAACACTGTTTGAACTATCACGGTTGTTCACCAAAGTTATATGATTATTAAAACTATCTATACTAATATTATAAAGAGGAAAGATTTAATTGTTTTATTATTGAAACTGACGTGGTTTTCACACATTTTATTTATGTTACACGGGAATTACTCACGTAAGATTAAGCTGGTCACTAAATAATAAGCAAGTAATTGCCGTGAGTAATTCCCGTGTAATATAAATAAAATGTTGGCATAAATTATCTAGCATATAGTGTTCTGTGGTCAAGAATTTTTCAAATCGGTTCAGTAGTTTCGGAGCCTATTCAATGCAAACAAACAAACAAACAAACAAACAATTAAATTTTATTTATGTTACACGGGAATTACTCACGTAAGATTAAGCCGGTTACTCCGACTATAGTTTCAACCGCATTAGACGGCCTTTTTCAAGGTGAATGCGCGGCGGATGTGAGGTGGCTGCGTCGTAGTGCAAAGCGAGACGCAGCCGCGCGCGCGCATTCACCTTGAAAAAGGCCGTCTAATGCGGACTATAGTTTCAACCGCATTAGACGGCCTTTTTCAAGGTGAATGCGCGGCGGATGTGAGGTGGCTGCGTCGTAGTGCAAAGCGAGACGCAGCCGCGCGCGCGCATTCACCTTGAAAAAGGCCGTCTAATGCGGTTGAAACTATAGTCGGAGTAACCGGCTTAATCTTACGTGAGTAATTCCCGTGTAACATAAATAAAATTTAATTGTTTGTTTGTTTGTTTGCATTGAATAGGCTCCGAAACTACTGAACCGATTTGAAAAATTCTTTCACTGATAGACGGGAAGCTACACTATCCCCGGGTGCCATAGGCTATAATCTATACCCGTATACCCGTGCGAAGCTGGGGCGGACCGCTAGTCTATACTTCTATACTAATATTATAAAGAGGAAAAATTTGATTGTTTGTTTGTTTGTTTGCATTGAATAGGCTCCGAAACTACTGAACCGATTTGAAAAATTCTTTCACTGACCGGAAGCTACACTATCCCCGGGTGACAGGCTATAATCTATACCCGTGTGAAGCTGGGGCGGACCGCTAGTATTTTATAAAAAAAGAATCGAGTAAGACGAGAGAGTTACATTACAGTGTAACTCTCTCGTCTTACTCGATTCTCTTTTCCTGTAGGAAAAACTACAATTTTCACTTGAAAATAGTATGAGTGTTATCAATAATCAGTCAACATCATAGTCGGAATGCCTAACCTACCGTCAATTCCGATAAAGCGCTGAATCATTATTTACACCTGTGTTTACACCCGTTATCATAACCGATATTTAGATTAGGACTTCCTCATCGAAAATTTCAACCGTCTTGTCATTGGTGACTCAAAAAATATTTATATTAGTAATTCAGTATTATGATTGTGTGTAACACGATTTATTATACAAATGTGTAACAAGATTAGCAAGTCGCGTGATGGTAAGCGACTCGTTTGCCCATAATACAACCAGCAACCCAGAATTTTGAACTTCAATTGATAATCCTTCTGATTAAAATGTTAAATAGGTTCGACCGGGCTCTTAAATATATTTATGCCCTGTGATTGTTTTTAGCGATAAGGCCTCCTTTTCTGCCTCTATTTAATTATTTTTCTTGTAATATCCTTTCTATGGTGTCAATAAAGTGTTGTTGTATTGTATTGTAGTTTCACTGGAATCATAAATTGCTTGTGTCAGAAACACGCAGTGGACCGTTAGGTACCTAGCCGTCGCCAGATCAGATTGTTAGATTGATCTGACCACGGCCACTGTTTATTATAATTCCTATTTGGCAACCAGTTTCAGAAGCAGAATAATTTTTCGTTTTCCGAAACTAGTTTCGAAACTTGGTTTTAGTGGCCGTAGCGCCCTGGTTAGATTATTAAACAAATCAGGGACACCACAGTCAAAGGGTATCCGTAAAAGGGATCCGTTAGATCCCTTGAATAAGCTGATCACGGCCACTGTTTGTGTTTAGTGTCTCATGTAGCGATGTGGTACTTCCCGTGGCGGACTCTGCCAAAGGGTTCTACCACTACGAAGTCCTACTGAGTAGGTTTGTAATAAAATTATAGAAGCTATTCTCGCTAACATGCTAATAGTACGAGAAATTAAGTACACCGATACTTAGCTTACACGGTGGTAAAAACCATACACATGTCGTTATAAGCGTTGCCGGCAAGGTATATTTTTACCCGATTTCGTATAATATCCGCTATAAACGGGTAATTGGCGGGTTATGGTGCTTACCGGGTAATTTCATCCGGTGGCCATCACCACCACCATCGACAAGATATTTAGTTCAGAAAAACTTAGCGGTGGACCTAGTTACGGGGGAGAACGGGTAGTGCTTGGAGTGCTAGGCAAATCTTTTTTGAAAAACGTGCATTTCCGGTTTTTTTGCTTAACTGCCGGAAACACTGGTCGTTATCCAACATCTGATCAGAAGGAATAACACCTACTTGCATGGAATTTTTCCGTGTTGTTTCCATGTAATTCCCATTCAAATAAGTAATTCCCATTCCTCAATCATTTGGTACCTAACCATATTTACTTCTGACATATAGCTTACTATTATTATTCCTATTTACAACTTAAAGTTTAAACTGGCCTATATAGCCTATTAAATTCGTGTACCAAAAGAAACTGTTCAATGTGTCCACCTAACTGTAACTTAATGTGTGTTTCAAAGGAATTGCTACCAAATTCAGACTAGCAAGTCGCATAATAAATTTGGAATCAAAGCTTCGTACGGGTTTTCGGAATACCAACCATAAAACGGTGCCCGCTCTGGCAGTCCGATAGAAAAATGGGTAGGAGGTCATTCCATTTTGGGCTATGCTCGGGGTTTTTCTACCAGATCGAACCTAAAATTAGGAGATCCGTTTACGAACGTAATTTACCGACATAGCCCACCGAAATATCAAGTTGAAGTGGCAGTAGGCAGGGCACATAGCCACAGACAGCACGCTGAATAGATGGCGGATGGGGCCAAAAGGAGACCACGTACTAGGACGATACCCCGCGAGATGGACGGAACACCTAAACCTAAAAGAAACTGCACGAAAACGCTAGTTAGAAGCCGCTTTGCAACCGGCCTTTTTGGGTATTGATAGGCCTGTGAGGTCCAATTGTCCAGCAGTGGACGACCTATGGCTGAAATAATAATCATAATTATGGCTCAGCGCGGCCAGACTAGCAGTTCATTGTTTTCATCTGAAGTTGTTGTTTCCTGAAATAGCACACAATAAATATGTGTATAAATATGAAAATATATCAATACTATAGCTAGACTGATTAAATTGACCTTGACATACATATCCATCTGAGAATATTCCAAACTAGCGGTCCGCCCCAGCTTCGCACGGGTATATATTATAGCCTATGTCACCCGGGGATAGTGTAGCTTCCCGTCAGTGAAAGAATTTTTCAAATCGGTTCAGTAGTTTCGGAGCCTATTCAATGCAAACAAACGAACAAACAATATAATATTTCCTCTTTATAATATTGGTATAGATAGTATAGATATAGATTAGTATAGATATAGATAAATAGTCAGACGGACACAGTAAAAGTATAGTCTTCTTGTTTTGCTACGAAACCTAAAAACAGTGGAGTGCTGAGTTCGAAATTTTCAATTTTGATGATTGATCTGTTTTGCATTGACGATCTATGATGAGATATTTATGTTTATACGATCGCTTCTTTGATGCGAGTCAAGGTTGACGCCATTCTAATAGAAAAGTATGGAGCTGCTGAATTGAAACATCTGTTTTTAACAATACATATACCGACTCGAGTAGGCGAGCTCATGCCTCGTATAAACAAATTTTCATTTGTGACTCTCTGAACGGAATTATTTTGTTTTCTTTCGTTAAGGCGAGGTTTTCCCACTTTTAAGCTACGTTTATTACTACAGGTGACCATAAGGCTTGTTTTATTGTGTTAAAGTCGCATTTAGTGAAGCAAAACCATGGCGCTTGCCACAGTCGTGCGTTTCACTACTTTTATTTTTGAGGTTTTTCTCATATTTTTCTAAAGGTAAAGCTATGATGTAAAATGTACTTTGAGGTTTCCTTCATATGAAATCTATATATTAAGATATCGTAGACATAATTTAATAAATAGTTCTTTGAATGAATCCAAAAAAACAGGGAGGATAGTGCAAATCAGTGTTACCTTCATATATATTTTCTATCGAGCGAAATGTCTTTAATCGTGTTTCGGTCTATGGTGTTTCCTAAATATACCACTAGATAAACCTAGATAAAGTTTTGATAAGACACCTTTTTTAATTTTAAAGTTAACCATGAAAGTAGACCAAAATTACTAAAAGTCGGAAAAGAGCGTCTTAAGTACATAACTTTCCGTATTAGAAATCGACTTCAAAATTAAACTGTAAAATGACTTCAATAGTAAGCGCCCAGATAATTCAGGCGCTTACTATTGCCAAATCAACAGGCGCTCACAGCACTAATGCTGTAAAAGTTTTTTAGTAGTCCGGTCAATATAGACATTTGAAATAACAAAAATCCCCGGAGAGCCAAATATTGGTGGAGAGCTGGGGTTTACCATTACAAATAAAGTTTTAAAAATCCCCATCGATCCTATGTGTGCTACAAAAGTTATTCGGAGTCAAAGGTCAACATTTGAGGTTATTTCGATTTATCTCGAAAACGGTAAGTTTTATCAAAAATAATTTCGGACCAAAGTTGTAGATCTTAAAATTCTCTACAAAAATGGTTTTCATAATTTTTTCCCTGAGTTACCATTCCAGAGATATCGCGATTCTAAGTCGCCTTTGACCCTGAATAACTTTTGTAGAACACATAGGATCGATGGGGATTTTAAAACTTTATTTGTAATGGTAAACCCCAGCTCTCCACCAATATTTGACTCTCTGGGAATTTTTGTTATTTGACCACTATTTTTACGTCTAAATTGACCGGACTATAGTGTCTGTGAATAATTAGTAAGTGAGCCGTACTTAAGAAGGCATACCACGGCCAAAAAATTTGATGAATAGGTATTTAGCAAATCTATTGCTGTCCCCTGACCTCAAGCCTCTCTCCGTAGAGCGCAACAGGGACAAGTGCACCTCGGATCGATCGTATTTTTCTATTTCGTTATTCAAAACTAAGCCGATTTCATAATTATTTAATTTATATATGTGAAAAAGATTGAACTATGCTTCTATCATTTATTTTTGTTTTACTAACTCGTCAAATTTGTGTGATAGACGTCTGAACATGGCGATAAAAAAATATTTTTTTTGGGATATTTAGAGGCTCATATTTCTTATAGTAGTTAATTTATAAGAAAAAATAAATGATAGAAGCATGACACTGGGGGAGATAAATTTTATTTAAAAAAAAATACCGTTCTAGCTGTATTATCCAGGGAGGAAACACGAGAATACGTTTGGATGGACAAAACACTGCCCGAGTGCCCACTTAAAATTATAGCGGTAAAGAGAAAAAAATAAAAAATGGTGACATTTGAACACTAAAAATAATAATTGTTCTAAACTAAGGCATATCTCTCTTAATTGTTTCTGGCTGGACAAAATCTCTAATAAAGACCTCCTAAATTCCAATCGATCAACAGATCAAGTTCCGTAAATGGAACTGGATCGGCCACACGCTGCGCAGGGCCCTAGACCACATCTCTAAAACAGGCTCTGGACTGGAACCCTCAAGGCAAGAGAAAGCAGGGCCGACAAAAAAAACAAACCTGGCGGCGCTCTATTGTGGCGAATAAAAAAAAAGTGGTAAGAAAATTGGCAAGACGTGGTCGTAAGTGAAGCATGAAGCTCAAGACAGGACTGGATGGAAAGTAACTGTGGGCGCCCTGTGCCCCATTTACGGGACCTAGGAAAACAAGTCAAGTAAGACATATCTCCCTTGTCTAATCAGAGATCTCAAATATGCTAAGGTTCATCTGCCGCGCGTGCTTTCCATGTTTTGTCCTCTCCAACCTGTGTCTATGTCATGAGTATTTTTATTTCGTATTTACATTGAGTATTTACCTGACGAATTGACCAGGGAAATTACCTACTCAAGTGTAAAACTGGAGATGCATCTGATAAGAACAATTACGGGCTGATCTCTTTGAACACAGTAGGTATACTGGCCAAGGTCCTTGTCAGCAAAAGTCAATTCATAAAAATTACGTAGTAGCATTTAACAAGGACATAATTCACACTGACACCGCATTGTACGATACAGAGAACGTTCTACAAAACTTTCCAATTTTAGCCGTAGGTACATCTCACTATTTTCCCTGGCCGTGCCAACTGAAAATCTGCATACAGACATTGGGGGAATTTACTTGAAGTCAAGCTTTGCCAATTTTCTTGCAAGTTTATTTAGTTTTGAAATAATCTGGTAGATGCGTATATTGATCCGCGCCATAAATCATAAAAATAAAAAAGTAGATGTGTGTAAAATGTAAAAGTGCTCATGAAAACTTAAACCAAAACGTCATTTGGGTTTATGTATATTTTAGATTTCGTAGATTTTTTCAAAATCGCTTATTAATAAAATTTATGTGGTAACTACCTCTGAAGTATGATCTACCAACAGAACAAAAATAATCAAAATCAATGTAACAAACATACAAAAAAAAAAACATACGGTCAAATTGATAAACGAACAGGTACATATATTTGTCAAAGCCCCCCTCCTTTTGTCGGTTAAAAACGGATTACGTTATGCTTAATTATGTATTACTAGCGACCCGCCCGGCTTCGCTAGTTATACATATAAACCTTCATCTTGAATCACTCTATCTAATAAAAAAAAACGCTCAAAATCCGTTGCGTAGTTTTAACGGGGGGTTATACCTAATTTGACGGGTTATTAATCATTTTTAAATAGTTAAATAACAATATTTGAGCCGGAAAAAAATACATGTCAAAGATGCATCTATGTTTGACTTTATGATTTGGTTCAAAACACGATAGAATAAACTTTCCTCGATCAAAAAAAATAACAAAACAAAGTCTATTTAGTAGAATTGACGTTTTTTTTTCCCGTTTTTTGCTCTAATAAAAGCTCGTAACAGCTTGGAAATTGCATGTACTGAAAGGTAATTATATTCAACACTCTTTCATTTGGATAGATTTTTGATAGTTTGTTCGTTAGTTTTTTAATGAAATTAAAAACGTAAAAAGTCGCGTAAATTAGCGCGCGCACTGCGCTCAGACCCGCGCCAGGCGTCAACGAGGTCGGACCTGTGTTGGTTTTGTCGTTGCGCTCCCCCCGCTATCTGTTCGCAATGGGAAGTAATAGCCAGAAAAATAAATCTTCGAAATTGAAATTGAGGACACGATTGAAAAAAAATTGGTAAGTGAGATTTTATTCCCTATGTAAGTATAAATTTTTGTAAACTACCTAGGAATTTAATAAGTAGGTATTAGTTTTCGTTGCGTTATTGTACTAACTGGAGTTATTGTGTATCAATCAGTTATTTATTTATTTGCGTGGAAGGTACCTATTATAAAACATATTAGGTACGTACATAGAAGGCACCACTTTACAGTAGGTAGGTAGGTAGGTGCCTAAAGGTGCTTGCAGATGATGCGTAGTACAAGTAACAAGTAGCAACTGCAAGCGCCTTGAGTATATGTGTAGGTAGGTGTTGATTAGTAAACAGTAAGAGCTACGTAAATATATTATGCCTAGTGATTAGTCAGTCATAGCGTCTGACTGAGTCGGCGTGGAGCGGTGCGGAGATTTACAGTCAGATTGGTACATGCCGCGGCTGTCTATAATGTACAAGATGATATTTACCGACACGATATTCTGCGGCATGATAATGTACAGCATGATAATTGGTGTACATGTACACTAATTATCATGCTGTACAAATCATGTCGTAAAATACTGGTCGTCAATTATCGGCTCGTGTCTATTAAGTACGGCAAGGAATGCACAGCCTGGATTGTACAGGCAATAATCTATGTACGTGGGAAAACTCCACGTTTTATCGGGCTGTACATTATCATGTCATGCAATACGGGCCGTGTTTTGACGAAACGGGCCGAAAATTTACGACCGATAATGTACAACATGATAAAAGGTGACATCGCCCGTATTAGTTACATGTACATGGAATATCATGGTGTACATTATCGCTTGTGCATTATTGGGCTGATCTGATAATGTACGGCATGATATTGCACGGCACGATATTGTACAACATGATATTCCATGTACATGTACACCAATGGGTGTCTATAATGTACAACATGATATTTGCCGACACGATATGGTTCGGCATTATAATGTACAGCATGATAATTGGTGTACATGTACATCGAATATCATGCAATACAATCCATGTCGTACAATACTGGCCGTCAACTATCGGCCCGTGTCTATGAAGTACGGCAAAAAAGGCACAGCCAAGATTTTACAGCCAATAATCCATGTGTTAGAAAAAAGTCCACGTTTTATCGGGCTGTACATTATTATGCCGTACATTATCATGTCGTGCAATACGGGGCGTGTTTTGTCGAAACGGACCGAAAATTTACGACCGATAATGTACAACATGATAAAAAGTGACCTCGCCCGTATTAGGTACATGTACATGTACATGGTCCGGTTCGTGGTCTCCACTCCAGAACCTTTCTTCCCCATCGGTTATCGGTTCTTCGAGCGATGTGGCCTGCCCATTGCCACTTCAACTTGCAAATTTTAACAGCTATGTCGGTGACTCTGGTTCTTTGGCGAATATCCACGTTTCGGATTTTATCGCGCAAAGAAACTCCGAGCATAGCTCTCTCCAGTGCCCGCTGTGTGACTCTGAGTTTTTCCAAAAGGCCAACAGTTAAGGACCACGTCTCAGTACCATATGTCATCACTGGCAACACACACTGATCAAAGACCTTCGTCTTGAGGCACTGTGGTATCTTGGACGAGAAGATGTCACGCAATTTCCCGAACGCTGCCCATCCGAGTTGGATTCTTCGGGCGACCTCTTTGCCTAAGTTGGACTTACCTAACTGAACAATCTGTCCACGAACCAGAAGACGCAGCATAGGGAGGCCTCCCACTAGATGGACCGACGACATTGTGAGAGTCGCGGGCAACCAGTGGATGCAAAAGGCACTCTGTCGTTCAGAGTGAGGTTAAAGGGGGAGGCCTATGTTCAGCAGTGGACGTCTTCTGGCTGATGATGATGATGACATGTACATGTACATGGAATATCGTGGTGTACATGTACATGGAATATCATGGTGTACATTATCGCTTGTGCATTATTGGGCTGATCAAATAATGTACGGCATGATATTGCACGGCACGATATTGTACAACATGATATTCCATGTATATGTAGGATGTCTATAATGTACAACATGATATTTGCCGACACGATATTGTACGGCATGATAATGTACAGCATGATAATTGGTATACATGTACATCGAATATCATGCTGTACGATCCATGTCGTACAATACTGGCCGTCAATTATCGGCCCGTGTCTATAAAGTACGGCAAAAAATGCACAGCCAGGATTTTACAGCCAATAATCCATGTACTAGAAAAAAGTCCACATGATAAAAGGTGGCATCTTCCTATTGGCTAATTTTGCTGAAATGTCTGCTCTTATTGGCTGTTGAGTCTATGCCGGCTGTCGATTCCATGCTTCGTTTGAACAAGATAGTGTAAGATAGTCACAGATTAAAAAATATGAGAACCATTAAAACTTTTTGGTGGTGAGGCAGAGAGAGGGGTACAACTATGGTAGATCTGTCACTCATTTCGAACCTAACCAACTCAAGTCTGACTTCAGGTGGGCTCCCGCCAGAAGCTCTTGCGGTCGCCCCTGAGTGTCACTCAAGACTTCCCTTGAGCTTCTGGCTCCCGCGCTTTTTATATACCCTCTGGGGGTAGGAACTACAAGACTAGGTGGAGTCGGGGTGCTCTGTGTCGGTTCTGTGACCCATTTCGAACCTAATATACTCAAGTCGGGGTGCTCTGTGTCGGATCTGTCACTAATTTGTACCTAATACACTCGACGTGGAATGTCCACATCTAAACGAAGCTTCGGTTTTAAATTTTTATGGTCATTAATTATCATGCTGTACAAAATCGGGGTGTACATTATTAAACAGAGTCAATAATGTACGGCACGATATTGTACGGCATAATAATGCACAGCATGATAATTGGTGTACATGTACATGGAATATCATGTTGTACAATATCGTGCCGTGCAATATCATGCCGTACATTATCAGATCAGCCCAATAATGCACAAGCGATAATGTACACCATGATATTCCATGTACATGAATCAGAATCAGAATAATTTATTGACATATTGAAACTAACATTAGTTATACCTATTCTAGAGTAAATAATAATAATAAATACGCAGGGGCGGCTTTATAGCGAGCCGTCGGTGAGTGGCGACACCGCGTACCCCGATTCCATGGGTCAGTTAGAGTAAAATGTTTACGTCATTTGATAAATTTTACCGTGTAATCACTCATAATTTATAGTTTTCGAGGCGAGATTGCACTTTATTAACACATTTTACTTGTTTTTGTCAAAGATAAATACTGTTTTCTAATTAATTTGTAAAATTAAAACGAGAGCGTTATGAATCGTGTTTACGCTCCTACCCACAACAAACCTATGACACCACATGTACACCATGATATTCCATGTACATGTACATGTAGCTAATACGGGCGATGTCACCTTTTATCATGTTGTACATTATCGGTCGTAAATTTTCGGCCCGTTTCGTCAAAACACGGCCCGTATTGCACGACATGATAATGTACGGCATAATACATCATCATCGGCATAGTACAGCCCGATAAAACGTGGACTTCTTTCTAGTACATGGATTACTGGCTGTACAATCCTGGCTGTGAATTTTTTGCCGTACTTTATAGACACGGGCCGATAATTGACGGCCAGTATTGTACGACATGGATCGTACAGCATGATATTTGATGTACATGTACACCAATTATCATGCTGTACATTATCATGCCGTACAATATTGTGTCGGCAATTATCATGTTGTACATTATAGACACCCCAATATCGTGCCGTACATTAGTGACTCTGTTTAATAATGTACACCCCGATTTTGTACAGCATGATAATTGGTGACCATAAAAATTCAAAACTGAAGCTTCGTTTAGATGTGGACATTCCACGTACATTGCGTACGTGTCGTACATTATCTGTGTCGTACATTATTTCCTCCCTACAAAACGACAAAATTATAGGTAAATATGTTATGAACGCGAAGTTGGACTATGGATGCGATTCGACGCGTCACCTGAACGCAGCCCTGCGCGAGTTTGCGATCTAGCCCGCCGCGGGGCTCGTGATTTTTGCGCGGCATAATACATCGTCGCTCTATCTTGGCGGGGGCTGAGGAAGCATTTTGTTACCTACGCGACTAGGATAGTGGGCCGTTAAAGATTTAAGCATACATAGGGACGGACGGACAGCGACAGCGACTTTGTTTTATACTATGTAGTGATAGTGATAGTGATGTGTGTTGTGTTAAGACCCTCTTATACCAAATTTGACGGTTTTAAATCAATTTTATTCACTTAAATTACAATATTTGAGCTGGAAAAAAATACATGTCACAGATACATCTGTGTTAGAGTTTATGATTTGGTTCAAAACACGATAGAATAAACTTTCCTCGATCAAAAAAAAATCTGAAACAATGTCGACTTAGTTTATTTTTTTCATTTTATGCTCTTATGAAAACTCGTAACAACTTGAAAATTGCATGTACTGAAAGGCAATATTATTCAGCATTTTTTTATTTGGATAGATTTTTGATAGTGAATAGTGTCGTTTTTTAGTGAAATTAAAAGCGTAAAAAGGACGCGAGAATTTTGGCGCGCCGCGTTCAGTGCCGCGCCAGGCGTCATCGAGGTCGGACCTATGCTCGTTTTTGTCGTTGCACTCCCCCCGCGGGCGTCCTGACTCTAGCATTGTAAAATACATCGTCGCTATAACTTGGCGGGGGCTGAGGGAGCGTTTTGTTGCCTACGCGACTCGGATAACCTCCCGTTAATATGATTTAATTACATATTTCCTTGTACTTTTCATAAAATTTCATTCGAAGGGTTTGGCTATTAATATTTTTTATGCCAAACATGGCAAACTAGTTGACGGGCTGCCTGATGGTAGCTAGATGCTGTAGCTAGATGCTGTGTGTTGGAAGCAGTCCCCGTCGCCTATACCTGGTAACATCAAAGGCATTACAAATACGTTGCTACTCTCACACTACGTGTTGTGTTCATCGGCATGATTTCAGCCATAGGACGTCCACTGCTGGACATAGGCCTCCCCCATCGATCTCCAAAAGGGTTGGCCTGCATCCAGCGATTCCCTGCGGTCTCTTTTAGGCCGTCTGTCCATCTTGTGGGTGGACGTCTTACGCTGCGCTTACTGGTCCGTGGTCTCTATTCGAGCCTTTCAGCCCTATCGGCCATCTGTTCTGCGTGATATGTGCCCTGTCCACTGCCAATTCAACTTGCTAATCCGGTGGGCTATGTATCCTCATTTCTGATTCGATTTCGTAGAGAAACCACGAGCATAGCGTGTGTTGTGTTAGTATGATTTAATTAGGTACGTATTTCCTTGTACATTTCATACGAAGGGTTTCGTTATTAAATTTTATTAGTTAGCCTTACGCGGTCTCAACGGAAAATCACGCGAACGTGATCCTTACCGCGCCCAGATACGGTTTGCGGTCGCGCAACATTTTTCATCATTTAAACTGGATTACTTTAAACAGCTAGCCGTAAGCATAGCAATAGCTGGCATAGCCTAAAAACCGATTCTTGCATCAATACAAATCATACAATATACACAATTAAAAAATGCTCAGACATGTTGAAAATGTCGCCAGCGGTAATATTTCTTATCTCTACCTTCACAATCAAATATTTAAATAACATGTTCTGTATTTGTCGAATCGTCTAGTAAATAAAGATAGTCGTCGTATATGGTTACATGGCACGCTATTACGGTGATACTAAGCTGAAAGAATGTATTTTTAGGTTCTCATAATTACGAACGACTTTATTATGCGAAATGTAACCAACCACAATCATGAAAAAAAACTGCTGTTTTATAGAAATTTGTCATTCACACTTAAGTAAGTGTAACGCGAAAAAAATTAACAGCTGTGTGTTATTTTTTTCGCGACTTAGGTTTGGTAAGTTAGTAAAAGTTGTTGAGTACAATGACCTCCTTTCGGCATGTACCTGTATAAACCATGAGTTAGGCAACCTACCTAGATATCGGAGACACGCTATTGAGTTCTATTGTTGTTGTTTCCATTCTTTTATTTAGTTATCAACGCCTCCTACAGAATATAGTATGGAAGATGGATGGTTCGCTTTTAGCTATTACATCATAGCGGTAGTTTCCTAGGTTACCTAATGTTTGGATTTTTAGGACCTACAAATGTTTAGTATCCAACCTACACTTCCAGAACATTCAATAAGTATTCACCTTCACACGAGTTAGTCTCATCAAATTTATTGAATAATTGATCAGACCGATTGGCACACGTGATCTGACGCTTCATCGAGAACTCTACTCGCCTACGTACTTTTACCTTTTGAATCACTAATAGCCGTGACTTCGACTCGGTAAACTAAGCTAACTAACCTACAAGCTATAGCTACGATCTGAAACTATAATCATAGCCTTGTGCATAATTGAATTAAAGTTTATAATTATTGAGTAAATATTTTATTATGGTAGCTGACGTAGTTTTCATACGTTTTGTTTCGTTAACATGGGAATGGCTTACATAACTCACCGGCCGGCTCTCTTTCGCACATTTATGAAGATAATATAAAAATTAAATATAAAAAACTGACTTCAAATTACTAAATACGCAATTTGATTTGATTTTCGTTTACTTGGACGAAAAAAATCCCCAGTTAATTAAAACCAAAGAACTGAACCGATTATTTTCCAAATCTTTTCATTAATGACCGGGGAACAAACATTTAAAAATAAGTCTTTCCTATGTAGGTAGGGTAGCTAGCTATAGCTGCTTTTTAGGGTTCCGTACCTCAAAAGGGAAAAAAAACGGAACCCTTATAGGATCACTTCGTTGTCCGTCTGTCAAGACCCTTTTTCTCAAGAACGCGTAAAGGTATCAAGTTGAAATTTATACTTAATACGTGAATAAACGGTTTCTTTCGGCTGTAAAAAAATAAAAGTTATAAGTCAACGCAATCAAAAGATATGAACGTTTATGTCGCATATTTTGCGATTTCACAGGAGAATCAAAACCTATAGGGTACTTCCCGTTGACCTAGAATCATGAAATTTGGCGAAAGGCAAGGTCTCATAGCACATATATAGGAATAAATCCGAATGTCACAAATTTGAAATTATATTATTTAAAATAATTATTTTGCTATTACAAACTTACATTATGTAGTTTTTTTTTTATAAATAATAGGCTTGGGTTTTATTTGTAATGTATGGAGAACCTTACTGTCAACAACAAAGTTAAGTTTGTCTTTCAATATTTCAACTTCAGTTAGTTTTTTTTGGACTCGCGCTCTGAGGGTTCCGTCCAACGGAACCCTCAGAACACGAGTCCTACTCGTACTTGTCCGGTTTTTAATGAGTATGACGTCTCTATTGCAAAAATCACATTGCATTATAATATTATGTACCTACTTAAACTTTGTCTCGGATTTGAATGTCATAGCAACGTATTATCACCTTCTATGCAGTAGGTCTGAAATCTAACATAATATATAGCAAAGCCAAAATATTAGGTCGTGTAAAATTGGAGAAGTACCTATTTGCAAGCGAAAATATCCAGTACCAACAGTTCATTTTGTGATTACAACTTTTAAAACTGTAATGAATTCAAGACGTTCTGGGTCCAAGGTCATTGACCTTTTCATAAAATTACCTTAAACGTATTTTTCTCTTTGAGTGAACCATATAAAGTATAGGTATCTATACCTATTGTGTCAAGATGATTGATAAATTTCTAAAATTCGGCTAAGTCCACTGAGTTTGGTCTTTCGAATTTATCTATAACCACCTATTTCTGAACTATGAATGAGACTACAATTATATGGCTTATGGTTCGGAACCCTACCATTTGCGTGTCTCGACACGTTTTTGGTCAGTTATTCTAGTTTATATATATCGAGTCGAAAGGTTGATACTTTGAAATATTTAGATATAATAACTAAATGTGCCTACCTAATTTGCACGAGATTTTTTCATACAATATAGCTCAACGTAAGGCATCTTAGCAACAGAGAATCACTATCCGAAATAGAACCTATACAATACATTATAATAGTATTCAAGTATCCTATACTCAATATTCATATTTCACCGACGGCATATTCCACAACGTACAAAAACGTATTCTCACTTCGCCGAAATGACATCATTCACTAGATTGTGTCATAAAATGTAGTTATTTATTACACAAGCAAGGCCGCTGCGAATCTTTAGATACGCTTAGTAAATAGAGACCGAAAGAAATTGCAATAAGTAAGTAAATTGCTAGTAAAATCTACTATTTTTAACCGACGAATGGAGGAGGTAATTCGACTGTATGTTTTTTTAAATGTTTGTTAGGTATGCGATTACTCCGCCAGTTATGAATTGATTTTGATGATTATTTTTTGTTTATTTAGTGGTCCCATATAAATTTAATCGAAATTGATTTTGCGTTTTTTGAAAGTTTTCAATTTGGTCCATTTTTTATTACTTTTACTTTGTTATTATGTACACTGATTACCCCGACATTAAATTTGTGAACCAATTTACCTGGTTATTTTATATGTAGAAGGATTGAAGGATTGTAGAAGGTTGTCCCACAAAAATTTCGTTAACTTTGACTTGATCAGTAGTTTTTGAACCAGCTTTAATTATACTAATAATTTTGTACGATCGCCTGTTGATTTGGCAATATCAATAATTTTGTTCGAAGGCTTACTAATATTGAGATTGTTTTTTTTTAAATATTGATATTACTTATTTTATCAAATCACCATCAAGGATCCATTACTTCAAATAAGTTTAAATTACAATTAATTTTAATATACAAATTTATTTTATCCTGAAAAATATATATATTGTGTTCCTGTAGGTAAGCAGTTAAAACCATGGGGCACTGCAAGCAATCTTATTGATGCGAAATTGTATGTTGGTATGTAGTTTCCCTCTCAACTCCGCCATGTGAAAGTGTGTATAAGTGTTTTAGTAGTAGCTTATGCAAAAATGTCCTAAATATTTATTTATGTATTTATAATCTGGACTAGCTGTCCCCTGCGGATTCACCCGCGGTCCTACGGGAACTGATTATTTTTCTAGGATATAAAGTTCTTCTATGCTGACGCAGCAACCCAAAATGTGTATTGGCCTTCGATACTAAAAGATGCCATTCTTTCATATCATGCGCAAGTTCATGCCAATCATGAAAGTTCAGTTTCTGCAGATCTTTTACCAGGTCACCTTTCCTTCTTTCTATACTTGGGATAGCCGACGGGCCTTCGGTCCTCTGGCAGCCCCAAGTAAACCTTTTTACGGCACAATCCTCTCCCATCCTCTCGAGATGTCCAAGCCAGCGGAGTCTATCAGACTTTATATCACCAATGATGTTGGACTCCGCCACCAACGATCATCGATTTTTCGGATCCTCCAACTACCGTGTTCCCACTAAACCAGTCCTAGATTTTTTCTGAGCATTTTGGGTGCTGCCACTAACAGCTTGTATTTCTCCTTTTGGGTTAGTGTCCAGGCTTCACAGTACCAGGATATAAGTAGCCTATCATCATCATCATCATCATCATCATCATCATCATCATCATAGTCAGCCTTTTAACAGTCCACTGCTGGACTTTTAGCCTACCCCGAAAGGGTGATTGGGCCATATCCACCACGCTGGCCCAGTGCGGATTGGTGGATTCACATACGCCATTGAATTCCTTCTCCGTACGTAATCTCAGTAGCCTATATCATTATGATAATCAAAGGTATCAGAATGTCCATAGCAAATTCCATTTATGTCCTCTCTGCGGCACTGCACTTTCACATTTATTACAAGAGTATTAATTAGTATGATAATATAATTATATTTTATACTCCATTGGATAAATTAAATATGTTATCTATTATAAGTAGGCGCATAGATAAAAGCCAAATACCAATCACTCATCCACTGACTAGCTCATCACGAAAGATGGAAAACGACTTTACTTACAAAGCTGAAATTTGGCCTTATGAGGTAATCATAATCATATTTATTAATAACAGTTGTTACAGGTCATGGTTACAATATGGATAAAAGATTACAATTATTATAAGTCTAAATATTGAAACACAAAAATAAATACAAAACAAGTCAAAAAATAATAATAAGAATAACAACACATCATACAAAAATATCACTTACAAATGTAGGTGATAAAATAAAAATGTGTATGTCAATACTAAAAAAATTATATACTGGGTTACGTGGAAAGGGTTGTACTAAACCGGGGGTCTATGGGGTCAACAGTAGGTACTCATCATGAACAACTTTTACTATGAGAGCAACTATATATGAAATCGCGAATAAACTAGCAGGTGTCCATAGAAAACGGCCATTGTCACTCGATAAATGTATGGAATAGCTGTTTTTTTAAACCTTGACATGAATAAGAGCAATTTAGTGATAAAATACCAATTGAAATTCAACCAGTTACTGTTGGAGTTAAATTAACATCAATTCGAAATGATGCAGCTGTGGTTGAGAATTCACAAAGCAAGTTATTGGATTGGTGTTTTATTTGTCAAAAATAACAGATTTGTTGAAAAATGCAAATAAGTGCAATACGAATACAAAAGAAATTATATAAATCGGCTAATAAAATACTGTTATAATATAAGCGTTTAAATTTCATGGTCAGATTAGGAAGAAATCCTCTGGCCCTTTACTTCAAAGTGAGTGTCAGTATGGAATTTGTATGGCGTACTTACAAGTAACGTAATTTTTAAGTATTGTAGACACGCACGACAAAATACTTATATCTAGAATCTTGTTTTATTTAGAGCACAATATACTAATGTAATTTTCGGTGATGGGTTCAATTTATGGTCAGTTTTGTACAAGACAATAAAAAATAATCAGTCTATTCTGCAATAGGATGTATTTATAAGGTTTTGCGATAAAATCCGTTACAAGAGTGTTTAATTTAAATATTATGTAACTGGTTCAGAGGAATGCTCGATACAGCCGGTTTTATCGGCATTTGCTAATTTGTGAAGGATTGAGAAATAATTTCTAGATTTATATTGCTTTTATATACTAGCTTTCACTTTAGGTACTTTTGCCCGATAGCATCGCCAGCGTTTTGGACAAAATACAGCCTATGTCACTCAAGGATTCTTTCAGTGAAAGATTTCTTCACTAGCAAGTTACAACTGGTAATTTCGTTTATGTTGACAACCTCATTCTACATCAAGCTTATTATTTCACCGAATCGAAATGCCATATATTAAGTCGGTTTTTTGAAATTGATAATTATTGTATTTTGTGGTGGTACGGAAACCTCAGTGCGCGAACCCGACTCGCACTTGGTCGGTTTATTTTATATGAAAATGCTATTCATTTATTTCAATCAATGTCAGACAAAATATTATGTACCTAATATATTTTTTTCTTTGGCGGATTATCTAAATATCATTTTGGATGACTCGATTCTACAACAATAATTTTTAGACCGACATTATCAGTTCGATGACTATATCTAGTGTAACCTGCAGTTGTTATTTAGATAATTTACTGTTTATAGGTATAATGAGTTATTAAGGAAGAGTATGAATAAAATAAATGTACTAAAATATCAGCTGTTAGATACGGTTATTCACATTAAATTTGTCATAATGTATGGAACAACTTATATTATTTTCTCGATTTCAGGGTTAGTCCCGTAATAAAATTTGTTCATAATGATTATAACGAACTCCTTTCAGCTTAGCGTACCTTTTCCTTATAACCCTATGTAGGTACTACCTAATCTACATTATAAATGAATTCGTTCTTTATATCCAATGTTTGTATAGTTGAATCAATGAACCTGTTTTTCCATTACTTGCATTCGTTATCGTAATATCGTAATTTATGTAACGATACTAGGTATAATAATTAATGTTCTTATGACATTTCTGTTTACAGTAAGGACATGGTTACATAGAGACATTAGACAAGTTTATTTTATTCATCCGTATGATTTTTTTTATTTACGCCTACTAACTAGGCAAGACATGATACCTATAAATAAGGTATTTTTACCTCTAGATAGGTTGTGCCCGCCACCATATTGACTAGAGACTAGACGAATGCAAGGCGCCAGCCATGCCCGACTTCGTTCAGACGTCTCCAAGTCACGCACTCCGAGTGTCCACAACAATGTATTTTTGTCTGTTTCGAACAACAGATAGGTATAACGTAAAAAGTTATTCATATTCCTTTCCTTCCTTATTTCACAAAATTCACATGCACAACATGCGTAGGTAATCTATACTATATTATGGTATATGCTGCGTTTAATCAGTTTTTAAAGCCGTGTTGTTTCGTCTATAACTTCTCCATTACTACACCTCTCTGACCTACAGTGACTTATATTTTAATTCCCATATTGTGCATGCGTTTTTAAATGTACGTTTTTCGTTCGACCAAAATAAAAGTAATGGACGGGCCCAGAGGAAGCGCATTTTTGAAGATTTCAAAATGAGCGCCGGCGCTCACTTCATTTCAGTCGGTCTCTTGCCGTAGGAAGGAAGTACGATTCTATTGTTGGACATATTATACTTCAACACCTAATTATAACCATGTACAGTAAATTTGTTACAAAAAATAGATAGCGGTTTTTTGATGGAAAGCACAAGAAGGCATAATTTTGTCAGATGTTTCGTTATCATGTAACAATAGACGCGTGTCGCACTTCCTACGGATAGAGACTGACTGAAACGAAGTGAGCGCCGGCGCTCATTTTGTAATCTTTAAAAATGCACTTCTTCTGGGCCGATCCATTCATTTTATTTTGTCGAAGCCTATAGACAGTAAATGTTAGGTTAGGTAAAAAAAATTAAACACATTTGGTATGGTCAACCTGTCAATAACTGACATGACGACATTTGTGAAAAAGGCCACTGTGATAAATGTGATAATCATGCTCGTGATTTTGCCAGTTTCCTGTTATGAATAATATAAATATTTATGTGGTTTTCCACATAATAAATGTTAGGTTAGGTTAATGAAGATTTTAACCTAAAGATATAAACAGAAAGACAGAGGGATTATAGGGACACTTAAATTATTATAATACTAAGACTCTTATTAATATTAAATAAATAACTCTATTAAATTATTAATAGAGGTATTTATTGAATTATTTCGTATATTTTGATTGAAATACTTGGCGTAATATTATAATAAATATGGATGTCAAACGTATAAATATATTAATAATCAGAACGCGTGGGTGATGTGTTTTAGATGTAAATTATTCTTATAGCTTTCAAGAGTCGTATACCATAACATCCTCTTAGATAAGCATTAGGTAAAATACGGTAATATAATACGAACGAATACACACACGGCTGCAACAAATAATTATAATGCCTGTGGAGTGTGGTCAAAAGTAGAGGTACAGTTGTCGTCTTATTTTCTCTTCAGTATTAAAGAGAGACAAACATACTAACAGCGCGTCACCAGCGCCCTCAATGCCCTCATCCGAATTCATTAAAACGATGTCACACTGTGCCTCTGCCTACTGCTAACTGGTGCATACCAAAATGTTCCTACGAGAATGTAAACATTTTTATTTAAATCATAGAATAGACTTATTTTTACCTACCCTCTAATGTACACTGTGACATAAAACAGTAGAAACGGATATACGTTGTTATCTGTCAAACGTCAGAGAAAAATACATATTTTTTTTGTAAAGCGCTGGTATGTTGTGTTTTAAAGAATCTCATTTTCTACTGAACAGTGTTCAATGTACATCAGAAGTTTTAGTTTGATATTTATTTGCGATAGTGGCGTCTTCATTATTTTCTACTCTTTTATGTCGCACTTTACGCCGACAACAATATTTATTTTATACAAGTATTCTCATATAAGTGAATTTTATTTCTTTATGCGAACAATACATATCTTTAACCTCAATAGACCCATCGATGGTTCAAATGACGAAAAAAACATTAAAATATTTATTTACCTTGTTAGTAGTTTTTATTTTTATTTTGGTTTCATACGTTTTGTCTACTTATTTAAATTTAACCAGTATCAATTAACATAGTTTTTCTCTAAGAAAATGTTAATAGTCTAATTATGTTGCCATTTTAGAATAATTTAAAAGAGTCAGGGGAAAACATTATTTGAGTACCGTACCTTCGTTAAAAATAATACAATTAAAACGGCTGTTGTAGTAGATATACCCATCTACCAACATAAGTTTTGGCTTTTGTTATTGTTTACATAGATACTAAACACCGACAAAGCCGGCTTCATAAATCAAGACTGTCCTTGACATACCTACCACCTGGGAGTCTTGGTCACCTTCACGGTCGCTTCTCAGCAAATGCATTCACTTATACTTCACTAGTTAGAGAATATACGTGACGCACTGAAATGAGGTCGTTTCCGAAAATCTAGACTATATTTTTAGTTTGTTTTGAGTTGGTCGCGGCAGCGCATGCTTGAGCCACGCGAATAGAGTAGGCGGTGGTACCGGCACCACGCGCGACGTGCTATGGTGGACTGGACTGGAGTGAGTGACTCGTGCTAGCCTAGCGGTGATGGGGTCGGCCCGACCAAACAGCACTCCTATTCCGAGCAAGCATGTCTCCGCGACCGGTGCACGCGGTTAGAATAATCCAGAGATTGGATATTTGAGGATAATATATTTTTGTGCAAAAATATATCAAAATACTGTTCATCAAAAGCAGTGCGCGCGCTAATTTACGCGACCTTTTTACGTTTTTAATTTCATTAAAAAACTAACGAACAAACTATCAAAAATCTATCCAAATGAAAGAGTGTTGAATATAATTACCTTTCAGTACATGCAATTTCCAGGCTGTTACGAGCTTTTATTAGAGCAAAAAACGGGAAAAAAGAACGTCAATTCTACTAAATAGACTTTGTTTCGTTATTTTTTTTGATCGAGGAAAGTTTATTCTATCGTGTTTTGAACCAAATCATAAAGTCAAACATAGATGCATCTTTGACATGTATTTTTTTCCGGCTCAAATATTGTTATTTAACTATTTAAAAATGATTAATAACCCGTCAAATTAGGTATAACCCCCCGTTAAACTATTGCGGTTGTTCACTACATTTTGATGATTATTTACGGGATATTTACCGAGATAATTACATTCTATCACGGTATATATGGTTGTGGATGGAGCTTTCGATATTTCGGCGCAGTTACATGTACCATGTTCACGGGAAGACTGAAAAATGAGGGTAGTTGGTCGAAAAGTTCAAAGTTAGGTTCAGACAAAACGATCTACCCTTTTTCTTAGTCTTGTTGTCGACCAACCATCCGCAGACATTTCAGTCTCCTGTAAAAATGATGCATGTAACTGCGCCGCAATATCGGGAGCTCTATCCACAACCATATCACGGTAAATATTCCCAATAACTCTCGTAAAAATATATCACCCAAACACTCGACTCGAAAAAACTTTCAGTTTATACCAATGTTTTTAATTTTCCCTTCTACTATTCCAAAATTTGTTTCGCTAAAAAACTTGTTTGGATTATAGCCAAATCGGTTCAGCCGTTCTCAAATAATGTGCTCAACGGACAGAATATATCTTTATTTTAGTAGGCCACGAGCTCCATAACAGAGTCTATAACAGACACTAGTTGCCACTAGGTGTCGTTAGATTCGTCATCATTTGTGTCAACAAGGTGACCTAAATAACCTAAATTTTTCAGTTGTTTTTTCTTGCTATTTAAAATAACGTTAAGAAGGACCTTATTACTAACTAAGGTTGAACTAAAGTTAATGAAGTTGGCGTTATCGTATGTGAAAATCGAGTGATAAGAACAGCAAAAAATTGTTTGAATAATTTTTGTAAATGTATATACCTAATTGTATTGACCTAATGACCTTAATAAAGGATGTCTACAGATCTCAACATGAACCGTAACTATAACGTAATGTCTCACTTTGTAATCGAGACATTTGAGATGGACTGAAAACATTGAGAGACGACTAACAAAGCCAAACATGAGGACCAACAAAGAGAACCTTATCAAACTAAGCATGCAAGGTGAGGATTCGATGCACCTATATCGGTTTTATCTATACTATCTATACTAATATTATAAAGAGGAAAGATTTGGTTGTTTGTTTGTTTGTTTGTTTGTTTGCATTGAATAGGCTCCGAAACTACTGAACCGATTTGAAAAAATATTTCACTGACGGGAAGCTACACTATCCCCGGGTGACATAGGCTATAATCTATACCCGTGCGAAGCTGGGGCGGACCGCTATTATTTAAATAAGGGTAAGAAGCTAAAAAAAACTTTGACCGTCACGGGACAACCAGCAGAATAGATGTGAAACATGACGGCTTAATGTTCAAATAGGGCTAGTGCCTTTATTAAGGTGTAATGGGAGCGCGAATTGCCTATAAAGAGCTATAGATTATTAAGATTTTTTAAATAATTCTTATTGTATTGTCTAAACAAAATACAATCTATCACTAACAACACTACAGAAACAGTTAGACTTCCCATTGACCGTTGAAGGTCTAAAGATCTGCATGGTCTAATTCCCTCCTGCCCATTTTTTTTATCGGACTGCCAGAGCGGGCACGAAAAATCGACACCGGTTTAGGATGATATTCCGAAACCCGTACGAAGCGCTTTGATTCTACTTTTATTATGCGAACTGCTAGTCTGTGGAATTCGCTGCCTGAAATCTGTTTCTTCTAGGCAAGCATGCTCCATCGTAGACCACATCGTAAGCCAAGCCGACGCCACGGTGTTTCCGAGAAACTACAACATGGGGTTCTTCAAAAGGAGAGTTAATCGAGTTCTAAAGGTTCGGCAACGTATTTGTGATACCTCTGGTGTTACAAGTATCCATAGGTGACGGTGACTGCTTACCATCAGGCAGCCCGTCTGCTTGTTTGCCACCTATGGCATAAAAAAAAAGAAAAAAAATACCATTATCAGCTGGTAACGTATCCTGGCGGTATTATCACGCTTAATGGCAATGCTTATGCGCTGAGCCAGAAACATGGTAGCATATTGCACACGCGTGTTCATGTCGATGGCCGGTTGTCGTTCGATATATCTCCGGATGTGCGCTGCAAGTGGTCGGAGCGACACGTCACCGCGGCGGCAGCGAGGCGCGGCGGGGCGGCCCACGCTTATGACATTACGCATCTCTATCCACCACTCGATCTAATAGACGAGGCGCCGAAACGCTTCTCTACGTAATTCTCCAAGCACGTGCACTGTGCACGTTTATTGACACATAAAATAAGGCAGACGAGCGGTGAATGAGCTGGATCTCTTCGCAATCAAATAAAGATAGAGGGGTAGAAACAGAATCAGTAGTGTAGAGATTGTGGTTTTACTTTATTATAGACTAGCTGCGCCCCGCGGTTTCACCCGTGTAGCGATTAAAAATGGTGATGATGATGATGAAAAGTAGCCTATGTCACTCTCTGGCTCTTGACCTATACCCATGCAAAAAATCAGGTCGATCCGTTGTTTCGTTGCAGCGTGAAAGAGGAACAAACATCACACAACATTCATACATCTATATACATCCATACATACAAACTTTCGCGTTTATAATATTAGTAGGATTCATTATCATCATTCATCACCATGTTCCAACTGCTGGGAACTGCTGGGACAGGCCTGAGGCCTTCTCTCAGAGAGAGAGAGAGAGAGAATGGGCCCTAATCCTATTTGATGGCTCGGTTCATGTTGATGAATGTCATAATGTATTTAACCTTAGAGGTTCTTGGAGAAACCGGTTACCTCACGATATTTTCCTTCACAATTTTTAGGGTTCCGTACCCAAAGGGTAAAAACGGGACCCTATTATAAAGCCTACGCTGGCTGTCCTTTCGTCCGTCCGCCCGTCCGACCCCGACCGCCCGTCTGTCCATCCTACCTTTACATTAGAGCTAATACAAAAATACGTTTAAAGAATGAGTTTGTTGTATACCCTTTCGTTTTTACTTTTAGTTTTTTATTTATTTAATCCGTCTGAACTGCTTTGATTAACTAGTAAATAAAATATGATATTATTTGTTAGTTAATCCGCCGTAACGTTACATATTCTGTGAAAATTTGAGCTAGCTATCTATCACGGTTCGAAAGATACAGCCGTTTAAAGGTAGGACGGACAGACAGACAGTCTAGACTCTAGACAGACAGGGTGGGCTCTGTAATAGGGTTTTTACCCTTGGGTACGGGACCCTAAAAATGGTAATACGTACAAGCGTCTATCTTGGCATGATTATTGATTATAGTACACACTATATAGTAAAACAATAATTAATGAATACTGGCCAAGTGCGAGTCGGTTTCAAATTTCTATTAACCACTGGTTCTCGTACGATCACCTAAGTTAAGCAACATCGGGCGCGGTCGTTACTTCGTCGATGGGTGACTGGGCATGTCTTTTTGCACTACTTTTTGTACTTTAGTAGTTAACAATTTATGAGGTGGTATGGAACCCTCAGTGCGCGAGCCTGACTCGCACATGGCCGGTTTATTTGATGTCGGTTGAAAACTACCTATGTATATAGGTAAGTACTTTGAAAGACGAATGTGTATCCGGTTATAAAGACGTCCAGTTTATTTTTGCTACTAGTTGGAAGAATCGAGTTGTTAGTATTTGAAATTATTTCTAACGCTAGTCAGTGAAGAGCCATAGAGTAAGTAGAAGTTGCAATTCCCTTTCACTTGATACTTTTCCTTGTTTCTTATACGCGTTTCACATAGGTACTTTAAAACAAGTTGCTGTTTCTATATTCGTCACCCTTATGTCTATCTCAATAAGAGTGACAGTACGTTGACACAGGAAATGTAAAAAAAAACAAGACACTTTTATTAAAGAGCTTAGCAAACTCAGTATCAAACTAACGTTAAATCCACTCAGTTGGAAAATCACGCGATCGCAAACCGTATCTAGATGCGTTAAGGTTCACGTTCGCGTAAATTTCCAACTGAGCGGATTTAACGTTAGTTTGATACTGATGTAGCCGTTGGCCGTAAGGCCCCTGAACTCGATTAGCACAGGACCGAGGCAGATGGCATAGCCAGAGAGAGAAGTATAAATAGCCACCAGTGGGATAAGGAAGACTGTGGATGATGATGAACTTTCACATTAATCAAAATTAGAAAATAAAACAGGTGGATAAGGCTTGTGCTATGAGCCAATCACAGGATACCATCTGAAAACGACAATAGTTTTAGTCTGCAAATTCTGACATTATTAAATTTTAAGCTCAGTTTAACGGCCTATTATCCGAGTTGCGTAGGTAACAAAACGCTCCCTCAGCCCCCGCCAAGTTATAGCGACTATGTATTTTGCCACCCAAGAGTATAAAAACCAGAAAACTTAAACTGCATCTAATAAAACTGAATTGAGATGATAGTCCAGTAAAATAAAGTTTTGCATAAAATTGGCGCTCGTATTTCGCGGGGTTCCACTGCACTGGTTCCACTGGGGATGTGTGTGAGTGAGTGTTTGCTGTGAATGTGTGGCTATCCCTGCGAACCGGTACGGGACCGTCACGCGGAGATTGCTCTCTGGAGTAAGTGCTGGGCATTAGATCAACCTAAGGTGGCATTCTAATATTGTCGACCGCGACCAGCCTAGTGACCCCGACCGGCAGCGGCCGCGTCGCGCGACTCACTATTCAGTATGAATTTATATGGAGTGCAAAAAATGCAAGCGACCGCGTTGCATAATTAACGAGTTGACTTCAACAAGTCTCTAATACCACAACACTTGGCGAAATAGGAGTAGAACAGTTTAGTCAGCGATAAAAATGTTTGGAAATTGTCTGCTCTAAACGAAACGAAATGAATGCTTTAAAAAAAAATTTGATCATAGTAGGTTCAGTCCACATTGTTTTGTTGATGTGTCCAAGTGCTCTAATGTGTTCCAATGGAAATAAATAAATATGACTATGACCAACTTAGGCAAAGAGGTCGCCCGAAGAATCCAACTCGGATGGGCAGCGTTCGGGAAATTGCGTGACATCTTCTCGTCCAAGATACCACAGTGCCTCAAGACGAGGGTCTTTGACCAGTGATGACATATGGTACTGAGACGTGGTCCTTAACTGTTGGCCTTTTGGAAAACTCAGAGTCACACAGCGGGCAATGGAGAGAGCTATGCTCGGAGTTTCTTTGTGCGATAAAATCCGAAACGTGGATATTCGCCAAAGAACCAGAGTCACCGACATAGCTGTTAAAATTTGCAAGTTGAAGTGGCAATGGGCAGGCCACATCGCTCGAAGAACCGATAACCGATGGGGAAGAAAGGTTCTGGAGTGGAGACCACGAACCGGAAGACGCAGCGTAGGGAGGCCTCCCACTAGATGGACCGACGACATTGTGAGAGTCGCGGGAATCCAGTGGATGTAAAAGGCAGGCTGTCGTTCAGTGTGGAGGTTAAAGGGGGAGGCCTATGTTCAGCAGTGGACGTCTTCTGGCTGATGATGATGATGACTATGACCCAAAGTCCCAAGCGGGATTTAGAAAACCCGTTAATTTTTAATTGGTTAAAATAATAACCAGACGGGCCACTTGATACACAAGTGTGGTCGCCGCCACCGCCTGTAGACACCAAATAACAATACCCGGAGAGTGAATTGCCAAAATAATATTTTTTGACGAACAGAGCCTCTTATACCAAATTAGACGGTTTTAAATCAAACTTTTTCAGTTAAATTACAATATTTGAGCTGGAAAAAAATACATGTCACAGATACATCTGTGTTTGAGTTTATGATTTGGTTCAAAACACGAGGGAATAAAATTTCCTCGATAAAAAAAATCTGGAACAAGGTCGACTTAGTTTATTTTTTTCATTTTTTGCTCTAATGAAAGCTCGTAACAACCTGGAAATTGCTTGTACTGAAAGGCAATTTTATTCAACATTCTTTTATTTGGATAGATTTTTGATAGTGAATAGTGTCGTTTTTTAGTGAAATTAAAAGCGTAAAAAAGACGCGAGAATTTTGGCGCGCCGCGTTCAGTGCCGCGCCAGGCGTCATCGAGGAAAAGTCGGACCTATGCTCGTTTTTGTCGTTGCACTCCCCGCGGGCGTCCTGACTCTAACATGGCGTCGCTATAACTTGGCGGGGACTGAGGGAGCGTTTTGTTGCCTACGTGACTCGGATAACCGCCCGTTAACTAGACCGTCAGCAATGTCAAAATTTCACTCACCACACGAGGTAAGCGAATGAGTTAGCAGTGTTGTTATGACTCTTTATTAAACAAGTAGTAAAACAATATTCTTGCAACACTTCAATAAGATATAGTTATAACAGCGAATTCCTAATATATTGCAATTGATTTGCACCGTGTACGGTTTTTTAAAGCTTCGTAACTGAAATTTTATCCTACAAAAAAGTGAATAGCAACATACTTGGACTTATTTGCTTTAGTAAAAATGTAGGCGCTTTAGCTGGCTGGCTGAATGGCGAGACGATCGCATTGCTCGAAGGAAACCGAAGGAATTTTGGACTGAACAATTTTCCACCGAGAGCTAGAAGTAATTTCCATGTTTAGGTACAAACACCTAACTTAAAAAAACCTAGATACTTTGTCAACCGTAATCTATAAACATTACTTTATAGGTATCTGCTGCAAATTTTCAGCGACAGAGGAATTATTCTCAGCATGGGTGAAGCCACCTTGGGGCAGAGTGGGTCGCTTTTCCCGGTATATATTACTCTATGGGTCGCTTGCCCCACCCTAGCTGGCCTGGCTGGCTCTGGCATGACATATGGGGCGACCGTTTTTTTTCTTCAAATTTACAGCACTTCTTACTCACAGGATGGTTTTCCTTTCTTTTTTTCATATTATTTGTATCCATAGAGCCTTATAAAGCATGTTTAAATATATAAATTTTTGGTACCTACAAAAACCCACATAGTGCACAAACTCATACATTACAGCTTTGTTGGATTTTTGACGATCATTACTGTCGCTTGGTCATCAGTGCCTCAAGACGAGGGTCTTTGACCAGTGTGTGTTGCCAGTGATGACATATGGTACTGGGACGTGGTCCTTAACTGTTAGCCTTTTGGAAAACTCAAAGTCACACAGCGGGCAATGGCGAGAGCTATGCTCGGAGTTTCTTTGCGCGATAGAATCCGAAACGTGGATATTCGCCAAAGAACCAGAGTCACCGACATAGCTGTTAAAATTTGCAAGTTGAAGTGGTAATGGGCAGGCCACATCGCTCGAAGAACCGATAACCGATGGGGAAGAAAGGTTCTGGAGTGGAGACCACGAAACGGAAGACGCAGCGTAGGGAGGCCTCCCACTAGATGGACCGACGACATTGTGAGAGTCGCGGGCATCCAGCGGATGCAAAAGTCAGGCTGTCGTTCAGAATGGACGTCTTCTGGCTGATGATGATGATGACTGTCGCTCGATATGCTGTGTGTTTTGACGATCAATAAGATAGTCAGCTACTTACAAAATTGATAAATTTTATCAATCGTTACCATTGTGGTTACCTTACCATCGCCTGTTAATTTCCATGAATATAAGTTATTATTAAATAAATATTATCACACCCATATTTACACCTCATTCATTCCCCGTTCTCTAGCCCGTTGGTCTAGTTGGTAGTGAACTTGCCTTCTGCGCTTGGGGGTGTGGGTTCGATTCCCACATAGGACAAACATTCATGTGATTAACATTTGTGTTTGTTATATATCTGAGTGTTAATATTTATTAAGGTATGTATTTAAAAATTATATTATGTATGTATATCAGTCTCTGGCAGCCATATTACAAGCTTTGCTTAGTTTGGGGTCAGGTGACCGTGTGTGCAAAAATGTCGCGAATATTTATTTGTTTATTATTTACATTGATCATTTTTGCTGCTCGAATAATATGAAAATGTTGGACGATTGATAAACTCACTCAATTGTAAGTATACCTACATACTTAGACCTACTTATATAAAAAATCAAACAACACTTGCTGATTTTATCGTTCGTCATAACATAAAGATCCACAGCAATCGCCAAAAATACGATATCGATCGTCTGTCGCTTTCATATTTACTCGATTTTGTTTGATCAAACATGTCGATTGTCAAAAATCAAACAATTCTAGCCATCATTTGCTGATTTATCGATTTTCAAAAACAGTGGCTATAAAAATGCGATGTCGATCGTTTGTTGCATATATATTTGCTCGATTTTGTTTGATCGATTGTGTCGATCGTCAAAATTCGAACATTAAATATGTGACTGTAAGCACCTTTAGTCTCAACACTTAGTGCGTATTTACAGACAGATAGCTGGTTATTTTGCTTATCACAGGATCTTATTTTATTGTTTGTTCCCATCACACAAAGGATAAGACGAAGGTTGTGTGTACGGGCGTTTTTTTCCTCAAATCGCTAAACTTAGTAAGAAGATGTTAATTAGGTAGACGTTTTTAATAAATAAGAATCCAAAGCCAAAAAGTTATACTAAAGTTTTAAATGTTTATCGGGACTTATCCGGACTGTCCCGATAAACATTTAAAACATGTGTTCAAATCGCGAAAGTTTAAAAATTACTAGTTATACTCAATGCAGTTAAAATATTATTGAATCGTTGGTGACCCCTGTTTTTAATATTGTACTTTATCGTCATGGGGCCGTACGGCCAACGGCTAACTCGGTATCACACTAACGTTAAATCCGCTCAGTTGGAAAATCACGCGAACGTGAACCTTAACGCGCCCAGATACGGTTTCCGGTCGCGTGATTTTCCAACTGAGCGGATTTAACGTTAGTGTGATACCGAGTTAGCCATTGGCCGTAAGGCCCTATGACGATAAAGTATAGTATTAAAAACAGGGGTCACTAACGATTCAATAATATTTTAACTGCATTGAGTATAACTGGTGGCAATGGGCTGGCCACATCTGTAAAAGAACTGACAACCGCTGGGGTAGACGGGTTCTAGAGTGGAGACCGCGTATCGGCAAACGTAGAGTAGGACGCCCTGCAGCCTGGTGGAGTGACGACCTGCGAAAGGCGGCTGGTGGCAAGTGCGGATGCGAAAAGCAGAAGATCGTGCCTTGTGGTGTTCTTTAGGAGAGGCCTACGTCCAGCAGTGGACGAATATCAAATAGGCTGTTGATGATGATGATGAGTATAACTGGAAGATTAATTGATTGATAGGCGAAATAATGCAAGGTTTTTCCTTTCCCGGACTACTCGTAATAGAGATTATTATGATGAAACAAGAATAGTGGAATAAGTTGTCTTGAACTTGACCTCTTGCTTGTAAAGACTATTTTAATAATTAATTAATGATAACTTACACGTCAGGAAAATTATTTATGTGATAATATCTACGTAGCTGAGGAACCAATTAGCTACACTATACTTAATCAATATTTGTAATAATAAAATACAAATAAAAGCATATTTTTTTTACAAAAACTGCTTATACATATTTGGGTTTTGACCAGCTCTAAAATACCTTTGGGCAGCTCTAAAGTTAGTTGCTAATTAGAAAAACGAAAATCATTGAAACTTTTGTCACAAAATACATATTAGTACGTCTAAGTATTTTGTCTGTTACATAAATTAAAAGTACCTAGGTATAGAGTTTTAATTGAAATTAATGAAAAAAAAAACCACTGCCATCCGACTCAGTTCGGTCATGGGAAGGAATTCCGAGTTGTCATTAAAAAATCATCAGGTTCGGAAAAAAATATAATTTTAAAATATAATTTTCGAGCTGTGACATAAATCTGCCACATAGATTCCACAGTTTTTTTTTTGGCTTATTTTGCCTTGCGTTGTATTTTTTTCTTATAAATTTACAAATATTGTTATTTATTTATGTAATACCTACATGAAAATCTGTTTTTACGAACAAACTATAAATAAATGTTCGGGACATTTTTTGCACACACGGTCATCTGACCCCAAACTAAGCAAAGCTTGTTATATGGCTGCCAGAGACTGTTATACAAACGAGTAGGTACATATATATTTTTAAATACATACCTACTTAACGGCCTATTATCCGAGTCGCGTAGGCAACAAAACGCTCCCTCAGCCCCCGCCAAATTATAGCGACGATGTATTTTGCCACGCATGAGTCAGGACGCCCGTGGGGGGAGTGCACCGACAAAAACGAACATAGGTCCGACCTCGATGACGCCTGGCGCGGTACTGAACGCGGTGTGCATTCTCGCGACCTTTTTACGCTTTTAAACGAAACTATTCACTATCAAAAATCTATCCAAATTTTTTTTTTTTAATAAATTTGTGTTTCAGTACATGCAATTTCCAGGTTGTTACGAGCTTTCATTAGAGCATAATGAAAAAATAAACTAACTCGACTTTGTTTCAGATTTTTTTTTGATCGAGGAAAGTTTATTCTATAGTGTTTTGAACCAAATCATAAACTCAAACACAGATGTATCAGTGACATGTATTTTTTCCAGCTCAAATATTGTAATTAAACTGAATAAAATTGATTTAAAACCGTCAAATTTGGTATAAGAGGCCGTTAAATAGATATTAACACCCAGATACAGAACAAACACTAATGTTCATCACATAAATGTTTGGCTTAAGTAGGAATCGAACCCACGCCCCCAAGCTCAGAAGGTAGGTTCAATACCACCTGGACCAACAAGAATCACAATCATCAATCATGTCTGAAGATATCACTATATCACTATAGACTTATCATCATCATCTCAGCCTATCATGTTCCCACTGCTGGGAGTGGCAACATGATAGTGGTTGAGATGATGATGATGACAGGCTTGCTCTCAGTGAGAGAAGATGGGCTCTAATCCACCAACCTGACCCAGTGCATGTTGGTGGATGTCATATTATGTCCTTGAACTTTTGAGGTTCTTGGACATACCGGTACCTCACGATGTTTTTCTTCACCGTTTATGAGCGATCGATGGCATCGTAACTGCACATAATGTATTTAGGTAATAAATAAGTTATTGTTTCAGGGCCCAGGATCGAACCAGGTGCCGTCAAATTGTAAAGCGCACAGGCTACCGATCGGCCACCATTGCTCTAAAAAAAAACTATAGACTAAAGTAACTAAATAGATACCTAACTGAATTAAATTGAACCGACTCGCCCTATCCGACTGCATGCTCTTTGCAATAGGAAATACTCCGTTTTTGATACAGGCACCGGTTACCAGAGGCACACTGTGTGCCTCAACCGGCTGGTCATTCTGGTAATGTGTGCTACACATACACACAGCGATCCTGCCGGCGGGATCGTAGACCCCCAGGATCTGTTAGAAGATCAGTTAGATTCTCTCCATATAATCAATCCAATGCAATTATCTTTCTTCGTATTAATTGGTACGTATATATATTATGTATTTTATTTATAATATTTATGGTATGTATGCAGCATTGCGTATTTAGTGTATATATGTATGTATGTTTATTTATGTTTTAGTGCACCACCGACCGTTTTTTTAGTCCTGTCCATCCAAAGGTTGCCTAGAAGAAATCGCTTTAGGCGATAAGGCCGCCTATTATACTGCCGTATATTTGTTTTCTATTTTAGTTTAAGTTTCATTTGTATTTTCGGTGTGTAATAAAGAAATATTGTATTGTATAATCAATCAGTTGAATAAATCGCTTGGCCTTCAGGGCACACCCCCTCTGGGGAGCCTGAGCAAGTCTGATTCCCACTCTCGGCGACGGCCCAAGCCGAGGTTCGTAGCTTTGAGGTGCACTTGAGCTAGTCGCCCAAAACTTAAGCCATCAAGTTATGCCAAACGCACTCTGCGTTTGCTAACTAGTCCGGTTAAGCTGTAGAGGCCGTAAGGCCAACAGCATAAACCAATGTAAAAAAAAAAACACGTAATAAGTAGCATAATGTAAAGTTTTTTTTATACCTGGCACCTTTATCTTAAATAAACATTCTAAGTATGTATTTAAGTATTTCCGTGCAGCATTTTGTTTGGGATTTTAGGGTTCCGTACCCAAAGGGTAAAGATGGGACCCTATTACTAAGCCTAGGATGTCTGTCTGTCTGTCCACCCGCCTGTCTTATCTGTACCTATTAACGGCTGTATCTTTCGAACCGTGATAGACAGCCAGTTGAATTTTTCACAGAACGTAATTTCACGGCGGATTAACTAAGAAATAATAAAAAAGTCAAAAAGTAAAAACGAAAACCTCACAAAACAAACGTATTTTTTTTACGCATTTTTTATTAGCTCTATGGTAAACACGCACACGCGTAATACGCACAAGCGTCAAACTTGTTATGATTATTAGTACAGACTCTAAAGTATAACTGATGCCTTATTATGGATGATTCGGATCGTAATCGCGATCGCGTGCCATCTTACTTACGCACGTGGTGCGAGTAAGTAGATGCAAACGGGACGGGTTGCAATCTCGATCACGATCAAACTTCTATAATAAGGCCGCAGCACATAATAAATAATGGCAACGTGCGAGTCGGTGACAAATTTCTGTTCATTGCCAAGCTATAATTGTGTTGTACTCGAGCGTCACTGTAGTAAAATAATAACTATGTGACTGCGTAACAATTGCTTCGACTATTTTGGAAGGCCTGAACAATAACTGTAAAGGTGGTCCGGTCCGGGGTGTGTGGAAATAACACTTCGGGTTATTTAAGCTTGTAGTTTATTTTTGGCTATCACAATGTTCACAACTAATCTTAAACGTCGAAACGCGTCTACATCTGATTGTATTTTGTCATGGTATGGAACCCTCAATGCGCGAGCCCGACTCGCACTTGGCTGGTTCATTATATTTTTACAGCCACTACTTTCTTGACTTCATCTCTGCTTAAAGATTAGAAAGTAAATTAGGTAGCGTGTTTAATGCATGTACTGCATCAGATAATACCAGAGCTTGGTATTTTTATAACGGTGTAAGTATAAGCCATAACTTGGCCATAACAAGATCTTTTTTAGATTCGTTGTCGTAAATAACGTAACCTAGGAAATTAAGTGGTTAGGTCTTTAGTACAAAATAGTATCCTCGAAAGTAATGGTCAGCACTAGCACGGATGAAAAAAATATATAATTTTCTTAAGATTACTGGATTAGGTACGTAACAATACATGTAAAAACAAAATGGCGATAAGCACCTCAAGGGCAAGTCCGATCCGTTTACTCCAGACAACAGGAAGTATTCCGTTTTTGGTATAGGCACTGGTTAAGTACCAGAGGCACACACACACACCGATCCCACCGGCGGGATCAAAGACTCCCAAGATCTGTCGGAAGATCGGTTAGATTATCTCCAAATAGTCAATCAGATCAACAAACTGCTAGGACCCCAGGCCATCAGGGCAAGTCTGATTTTCCATTCTCGGCCAAAGCCGAGGTTCGTACCTTCGAGGTGCCCTTGGTGCTATAGTCACCCCAAAACGAGTTAGGCGCAACGCTATCTGCATTTGCCAATCGCCCGGTCAAGCTCTAGATGCCATCCTCTGATGGCATCTAGAGCTTGGCCTCTGCCAATAAAAAAAACACCGGCAAATGTACTCAATATTAGACCACATAGTCTTTCTCATAACTTTCCATCAGTTGAGTTTCCATTTTATCGTCAAAAAAAAACATACAGTCGAATTGATAACCTCCTCTTTTTTGAAGTCAGTTAAACACTTGCTCATAAAAACACGAGGTCGTTTTTATATTCTTTGAAAATTAAAATACGGTTTGGTAAGTATACTTAATTTTTTGTTTAAGTGAAGTACGTACCTACGTAGAAAGATTTACTTTTTGCGGTAGGTGATGCGCCAAGAATATCTTAGTCAGATTTTTTATCATTTAAATAAATAAATTTGTAATTATAAAGTTCATCATGAAATATTTTACGAGAACCTACCTAATTCAGACACTTTCAAAATATAAAGAAGATTAAAATTTAAAACGTTCACAGTCGCTCTACGAATCCACTTGAAAATATTTTACATTTCATGTCGATGGCACTCATGGGCAGTGGCAAATATAATATAATATATCGTCATTGGGTACTTAGTATATCTGTTCTGTGACACGCTTTGTTACGTGGATCATCATCAGCCAGAAGACGTCCAGTGCTGAAAATAGGCCTCCCCCTTTAACTTCCACACCGAACGACAGCCTGCCTTTTGCATCCACTGGATGCCAGCGACTCTCACAATGTCGTCGGTTCATCTAGTGGAAGGCCTACCTACGCTGCGTCTTTCGGTTCGTGGTCTCCACCCAAGAACCTTTCTTCCCCATCGGTTATCGGCTCTTCAAGTGATGTGGCCTGCCCATTGCCACTTCAACCAACTATGTCGGTGACTCTGATTCTTTGGGGAATATCCACGTTTCTGATTCTATCGCGCAAAGAAACTCCGAGCATAGCTCTCTCCATTGCCCGCTGTGTGACTCTGAGTTTTTCCAAAAGGCCAACAGTTAAAGACCACGTCTCAATACCATATGTCATCACTGGCAACATACTGGTCAAATACCCTTGTCTTTAGGTACTGTCTTGGACGAGAAGTTGTCACGCAATTTCCCAAACGCTGTCCATGCGAGTTGGATTCTTCGGGTGACCTCTTTGCCTAAGACTTATCTTGCCTTGGACTTATCTATCTGAACAATCTGTCCAAGATAAGTGTAATGGTCAACAACTTTGAGAGTATCATTCCCAACGACTAGCGGCACAGTTTCAACATGGACATTGGACATTGTAAGCGGAGCGTTAGTCGTCCAACTGCAAGATGGGTTTACGATATTGTCACCGTCGCGGGTTGAACCTGGACTCGATTTAGCAGAGGATCGAGGCAGATGGCATAACAAGAGAGAGGCGTATACCCAGCAGTTGGGGTAAAGAAGGCCTTTGATGATGATAAAGTGCAATCCTAAAACGTCAAATTAAAATAAACCCTTTTTTGTATGTTATTATATTATTATCTCACAGAGATTTTAAAGGTTGTGTAAGTTGAATGCTTTTTAGTTTAGACATGATGTTTGTATGCTTGTTTCTGACGTAGGTATGTTTATTTATGTTTTTTTTTGTCTCATTTACAAAAAAATATTTTTAATTTTATTTTGATACATACGCATAGTTATTTTAAGTGTCAACCACAGATCTTTATTAGGGAAGATGCCGAGAATTCATATACTTTGCGTGTCTGTGGCCTATCTTAAGTTGGATTAACGCTCCAACATAATTCAATTCGATCTCCGTTGTCATTGCAGCAGTATGTCAGGCGTCAATACAAAAAAAAAACAAAGATTAAAAGAAGAAAAATACAAATGAGATGTTTAAGATTTATTTGGTGATATGATATTCACCAACATGCACTGGGCCAGCATGGTGGTTTAGGTCCTAGCCTCTCTCTCTGAGAGAAGGCTTGTATCCCAGTAGTGGGAACCTATAAAAAGGCTGATAATGATTATGATGAAATTAAAAAACGAGGCATGCTGGGTTTTCATACTATTTGACGTGCTCGCGGCTTCTAACCTGATAAAAATCCGGTGTTAATTAACAAGGGTCTGTATCCACGGATCCCAGTATTAGACTGAATTAGCTATGGATCACGGTGAGTTGTAACCACAGATACCGGGATCCGTTTCTTTCAAAGAAATTAATTAACATTAAATTTTTACCCGCTGATCCCGGTATCTCAGCATACACGAAATAAAATAAAATAACCAAACCATAATAATTACTTTAGTATTATATAAGCGAAACTTTGTTTGTTGGTTTGTTTGTCCTGCTCAGTGCAATGGATCGACGAGATTTTCTGGTTTGATGCCTTTACTTCTATCCTTCAAAGTGAACAACTTGTACAACACAAGAAAGCTAAAATTCAAGAAAAAGTTTTCATACAAAATGACTGATCCTTTTTGTAAGAGTAACACCATTTTTTGCTCTAATTCAACAAAAATATTTTTTACAAGTTGTTTCGCTTTGATGGGTAGATTTACACCCTTAAGAATTTTCACATCTTTCTGTTATAATTATATTGTATATTTATACCAGGTTTTACTGTTGGGCAAAATTATATACATACATAGTTACAGTACACACTATATACATAGTTTGAGAGCCGTATAATGGACACAAGAGACTTTATATCCCGGAAAAAGTATCGTACCGTACCTAAAGGAATATCCATGCAGGGGATAGTGGTGGATTTGATAGGTACCTTGGCTACCTAAGGCTGATGGTAGATTGCCGCCCCCTACTCCCTGTAAAGCACGAAAAACTTAATCATCTAATTTATCTATTCGAATTAAATTAAAGTAAAAACAACGAAAAAACTGTGAATTTTAAAATTATCTCGATTTTAGATTTTTGCAAGGTGCCATTTGGATACATTTTTGAGTTTTTAAACTTTTTTTTTTTTTTTTTTTTAATTAATGGCTACCGCCCACATTTAGGGCACTTTGGCCAACGTCACGTTAGCAAAATACGAACGCGATTTAAAATAAAACAATATATGACCAGCAATCCTAAAACAAAATAAATAAGTAATACAATACATATAAATACTTACAAACACAAAAATACACTATAAAGCACTTTATACACTAACATTATTGACGTGTGGGTTCAAATAGGGCATACTTTAAAAAGTCTTTAAGTTTTGCCACCCCCTAAACTTCGCAGGGAAGGCAGGGAAATCCTCCCGTGCAAGGGAAAACAATATAATTATTCAAGGCTAGTAAAATAATATACTTATTCAGTTCCGAGTTAGTAGGTACATATTCGCGATACATAAACCACATAAAATCAAAAGTTGTATAATATTTGAAAAACTTTATACACTATTCGCGAGAACAAAAGGAGAAATTTCCATTCCATCTTTTACGAAGATATGATAGCGAAGGTGGGGAAAGTGTTACACCGCACCGCCTGAAACTATAAGTAAGAGGTAGATGCGCACGCGCCGCTCAAAGCTCCGACTCGCGCGCAGTGTCACGGGCGGTCATCATTGCTGCAGTTTTTTCATGTGCTATGCCAGTGTGTGACATTGACATTCAGTCTGGATAACCTACATCTGTGACACTTTAAAACGGTAAGTGATGTACTTAATACATAAATTAATATTACAAATAAAATAATTATCTGTTAAACACTCTAAGTTAATATGCCACTACAAAGAACAAAATAATATTTTTTCACGGATTTTGAAGTTGGGTGTCGTATGTCTGTGTTTTGTGGTTTATTGAAGTCAGTTTTTTTTAATAATGTATTTTAGACTTTTTTGGGAGATACTATGATGGTGGAATGCTTAAAACCTTCTTTGACTCTGTTCGGGGTGAACTACTAGTTTATTTATAGATACGATTACACATCACATGCACAAGCAAGCCTATTATTTATAAAAAAAAACATGCTGTAATTCTGTCCGAATTGAGAACCTTCCCGCTTTTCTACTAGCTCCGCTTCCGCTTTCTGCTTTTTTTAACTAGGCATGTAGGCACAGAATGAATTAAACATTCAATAATTTTTCAGCAACTAATAAAACTGATAGGTAAAATTTTCATCATCATCATCATCATCAGCCAGAAGACGTCCACTGCTGAACATAGGCCTCCCCCTTCCCATAGGTAATATTTAATATTTATTCAATAGCACATTTAGTTCGCTACAGTGAAAATTATTTTTATAAATTTGGAGGTGTAAATTTATCGTAAACGGCATGTAAAAAACGATAATTAAGTAACGACTATACGACTATAGTCGGAGTAACCGGCTTAATCTTACGTGAGTAATTCCCGTGTAACATAAATAAAATTATAATTAAGTAATATGTTATCGAAATAACGAAATCAAAAATAACCGACAACTATAAATTAATAATGTCGCATTAATAGTTTTACTTTACGGACATACATAAATTGTTCTTTTTACTGGGCAAGTGTCTTTTTGACACGAAAAAACAAGTCGCTCAGTTAACAACAAAAACAGGTAAAAATAGGTCAGAAAAAATAGTCAGGGAAAAACAGCGTTATCAGTTGGTAACGTATCCAGCGTTACGGTAGTCGTTGGGAACGATACTCTCGAACTGGTTGACCATTACACCTATCTTGGACAGATTGTTCAGTTAGGTAAGTCTAACAACCACGCTGAATGGCAATGCTTATGCGTTGAGCCAGAAACACGCCAGCATTTTGGTCACGCGTAATAAGGGCAAAGGAGTACGAAGTCGCGGGCAACAGCTAGTTTATCTACAGAATATTAAGCAATTTATAGTATTTTACATAAAATTTTAACCCTATTTTGCCAACCTTAAATCGGCTTTTTCGAAAAAAAAACCTTTCTTATCTGACCTCTAGACCCGATTAAAAAAAAACCCGATACTTCAATTAACGTACTATATGTAACGTATATCAAGTAGTTTGCGAGATTTTGTGATGAGTCAGTCAGTGAGAGAGTGAGTGACATGAGGATTGAAAGTTCTTGGTCTTTTCCAAAAATCACAAGTCACAAGTAGGTAATTTTCAACTGCGTTTTTAGGGTTCCGTATTTTAAAAGAGGATTGTTAAATAGTTCACAGCAAAATAATCCGGTCAACAACTTATTTTAGTCAGCAAGTAAATTATTTGGTCAGCTAGATTATTTATTTGACCGAGTCAGGTGATTTCCTGGTTGTCGCAAAACAAATTAAGTTTTGCAATAACCAGGAATAGATTTTTTTTATGCCAACTCGGAACGAACACATTCTAATGACAGTCGTAGATTTAATATTTTTTTCTATGAAAATCCGGACACAATTTCTACTTACTATAAAAAAATCAGCTTTCCTTATCCCACTGCTGGTCAATGAGTTTACATATGCTATTAGATCATTGCTGCTGGGTATAGGCCTCTCTCTTGCTATGTCATCTGTCTCAGTCTTATGCTAATCGAGATCAACATCGACAAATTTGGCAGTTGAAATCAACAAATTCATTCTATAAAATGCCATTTGAACCGTACCTAATTGCTATGGTCGATTCTCTGGTTTTTTTATCGAACTTTTCAATTTCAACGGTCGGTCCAATGTCGATCTATAAGAACGGTACTTGCACTGCAGGTTCGACCCGCGATAGTGCAATATCGATATGCTCGTATGTTGCAGCTGGAAGACCAACGTTCCACTTACCTAATCTGCATATCTAAGTTTTAATGATTTGCGTCTAAATTAGTACATCTACAACTAATTTTAGATCTATACAATTAGATTTAATTTGCTGCTCAATTTAAATTTTTTCGCTTACTACGAGGACGTGACCAAATTATTTTGGAGCTGTCCAAAACCTGAATATTTGCAGGCCATTTAAATCATAGTCTTTTTGAATCCATTCGTAAAATTGTTGGTAGTATAATATTTAACAAAGAGTTTAATTCAATCGTTTTATTGTTTTTTTTTAAAGCTAAGCTATTATCACAAAAATGCAAGAAAATGCCACAAGGATGAACTCCCTTCACGGTACCTAGAGGTGGAGGCAACTTATATAAAAAGCGCATGAATAGCATAATAATCTGTGAATGATGATGAGAAATGGTACATAAGCCGTTGAATGAAGGTCACAGCGCTGCGATGCAACAAACAACCGAATTCAATGGCGCCGCGACCGCAAGCCGTTCTCATCGCGGCTAAAGATGCACGATTAGTCGTTTTTCCACTAGGCACGGCACCGGTGACTGCGGGAAACTTGTCACAGCCATAGATTCTAAGATGTCAACATTTTTAAGTATATATAAGTAAAAAAACAGTTTTTTTTAATTAGAACAAATCAAGGCATTTTTGTGAGAAATTTGTTGTAGCCAGTTGCACCCATATAAATGAAACGTCAGTTATTCGAAATCAGTTAGCAACTGTGATGCGGAGTTCGACGCGTTGATCTAAATAGGAATGTTCAATCAAGGTTCACTCATAATAACAGACTTTCCTTTTCATTTCTGTTCTATTTACTTCTTTCTCTTTTCTGTGGGTAGGTGTTACCGCCGTACCGATGCTATGACGTTGTCGGTCAGTCAAAAAGAGCGTCATATTTTCCATACATTATCTTAAGTCAGGTTATTTGTTCTGGTTATTTTTCACACATATCTTGCCTCGCCTGTCGTGTCGTTGCCATGCCGTCGAAAATAAAAGAATTTATTTTTATTTCAGCTGCTATAATATAGTAAAAGCATGAATTCTGATTACTTTCGCTACGTTTTTGAACGTATGACTGTAATAGCAGGTACCCGATATACTTCAATGAAATGAGAAAATGCTTGGACCGAGTTTAGTGGAAAAATTGGTACCTATTTGTTCATAGCATAACAGATAACATTATACACTTTTACAATCGTGGGATTACATTGCCAAACCATAATTTATTTGCAATTCAAATCAAATAATTTATTTGCTAGAATACATATTATTACATTAAGGTCTAAGTAATTACTATTTATTTTTGATACACTGTGTTCAGTCTGCAAGCAGACGTGCAAATGTTCATATGCTAAATAATTAAAACATAAAAAAAAAACGTACAAGTGTGAGTAGGACTCGCATCCTGAGGGTTCTGTACAAACTTAATAAATATGTATGTAGATAGTTTATCCATCCCGGGAATAGTCTCGACGAAAAAAGGTCAAAAAGGTTGAAATAATAATAACCACTAGGTATAATTAATAGACCTACAAATTTAATTTTGTAGTTGGAAAACAGGTGCTCCAATACAATCCATACCAACGACTAATGTTTAGTTTGTAATAGATTTAAAAAAAAAAAAAAAAATTAACAACCTTGGGATTTTTTCCTTTATAATATGTGCTTTGAGACCTTACTTCTTTTTACGTGGAAATAGTTTACATCCTGGATTAGTACATGGGCTAAATTTTATTCGAGAAAAATTATCCTTGCGATAGCTTACAGAAATGAAACGTTCCGAAAGACAATAAAGATCAAAGGTTAGGGCCGGGTCCGACTCAATCCAAGATCCAAGCTATATGGTCTAATAAGCTACTGCCTTTATTGAGTAGCCAAATCATCATCAGCCAGAAGACGTCCACTGCTGAACATAGGCCTCCCCCTTTAACCTCCACACTGAACGACAGCCTGCCTTTTGCATCCACTGGATGCCAGCGACTCTCACTATGTCGTCGGTCCATCTAGTGGGAGGCCTACCTACGCTGCGTCTTCCGGTTCGTGGTCTCCACTCAAGAACCTTTCTTCCCCATCGGTTATCGGTTCTTCGAGCGATGTGGCCTGCCCATTGCCACTTCAACTTGCAAATTTTAACAGCTATATCGGTGACTCTGGTTCTTTGGCGAATATCCACGTTTCGGATTTTATCGCGCAAAGAAACTCTGAGCATAGCTCGGAGTTATAGATATTGAGTAGCCAAATAAGACTTGCTTATTGTCTGAATAAATTTTAGAGAGGTATAGTTCACATATACAGTGAACATTTCAACTAGCTATCAAATTACGGTTAGAGAGATACAACCGTTAATAGGTAAGACCTTTGATTATAATAATTAAAGGGTAGGACAGACGGACAGACAGACAGACATCGTAGGCTTAGTAATAGGGTTCCGTAATTTTACTAGCTTGTAAGTATAGCAATAGTATTACGAAGCTGCGCACACGCACTCACCTTGAAAAAAAAAACCACCGTATGCAGTTAAAACTATAGTCGGAGTAATGAATTTCCGTATATAATTCCGTATAATAAACAATTTATTTTAGGAGCAGTTTATTTTTTATAAAAAGGCTGGTTAGTTGTGTGAATCATGCTTTGGCAGATAAAAAAGGCTAAACAACTCACATTCGATCGATCAAATATACGTTACTACATTAGCATAGGTACCACATAAAAACCTGTTCTAAAAAAAAAACAACCTTATTTTTCTATTTTCGCCGCAGCACTTTATATGAAAACGACCTCGGCCCTTAATTCCGCCACCAGGCCCCCGATTCTACTAAAGAAATTGTTTTTAAATTGTAATTGTTTCAATTTTGTTTTTTAAATAACTGCCTCAAAATTGACAGTTATGCAAAAAAGTAAAACAACATTTATTACAAGATTATATTAATGTTTCGGATCGGGCTCGTCTCCTTGCTACGGGTGAACGTGAGTCTGGCTACTGGCTGCAGGCAATACCTACGCCTGACATCGGGACCCTAATGGATAATTCCAGTTTTTCCATAGCCATAGGTCTGCGTCTGGGCATCCCTAGAACTGAACCCCACCATTGTCGCTGTGGTGGTGAGGTTGATCGCTTTGGGCACCATGGCTTATCTTGCACGCCGCAGTGCTGGATGTCTCTCGCGCCACGCCGCTTTGAACGACGTATCTCTGTCTCTTTCTATTCCTCCTCCATGGTAGCGTTAAACGTTTAACGCAACCGTGTTGGAAGTCCCATAAGAAGTTTCACTTCAAAAAAGAAATAAAAGTAGAATAAAAGTAAGGAATAAAAGTAGTATTGTAGTAGCGAATTTTTTTGAAAAACCTCAAAAGTTTGAATTAGTGAAACGCACGACTGTGTGTAAGCGCCATGGTTTTGCTCCACTAAACCTAGCCTTAAAAATGAGAAAAGGTTACAAACAAACACACAGACAGAGTCACTTTCAGATTATAATAAGCGCGATAATGCTTATAACACAAAACATAATAATATAAATTGTCTATTTTTATAATTATTAGCTTTTTGCGATTTTACGGTAATGTTGAATAGCCTTGGTTTTTATATTAACTTTTGAATATTTACTTAGATAACAAAATAATGCACAAATTCGTGTTTTTTTATATTTTTAGTATGAATTTGAAAACAGTTTTTTTTTGTCCTACAAGGACAAAAAAAAAGTTACGCTGGGTGATTATTGTAAAATGACACAGTGTTTGCGCAAATCGTTGGTTGTTCTTTACATTATCATGTAGGTACAGCTATTTATAACGTCAGGCTCTTGCCACCGTTAAAGTGCCGGCTTGCTTAGAGCCAAACGGTATTTCACGTGACGATGGCAAGAGACCTGATGGCATGACGTTAGTTCCCTGGAGTCGTGGGAGGCCGTTAGTGTGGGACGCAACTTGTGCTGACACGCTGGCGCGCCCTCTCACCTCCAGGGCACATCAAGAGCGGCTGGTGCAGCAGCGGAACTGGCGGAAAGCTTCAAACGGAAGAAATATTAATCTCTCGGCGAGGGATACATATTTCTTCCGTTTGGAGTTGAAACCATGGGTCCGTGGGGTCCGGCCGCTCGGGGTTTGGTTAAAGAGTTGTCCAGACGCCTCGTAGATGTGACAGGTGACCAAAGAGCTGGTACTTACCTTGGCCAAAGAATAAGTTTGGCCATCCAACGTGGCAATGTCGCCAGCTTTTTGGGCACCTTACCCGAAGACAGCGATCTCAATGCAGTTTTATATTTATAGTTTGGGTAGACAGTTTAATTTAGTTCTAATTTCTAATATAATACAGTTAGGTTTATTTTTATTTTATTTAGTAATTCTAATATGTAATATAGTACGTTTATGGAAATTATATCTGATAATAAAAAAATAAATATATAGTTATAATAATTTGTGGTATTTTTCTAGTATAAAAAAAAATTAAAACTGTCAAAAAAAAAAACTTTAGTAGAATCGGGGGCCTGGTCACCGTTACTAATATGCATAACTTAACTTTTCTTAGAAGTTCTCAGCCATCAACAGTCAATGTTGACGAATGCTATACCAATAACTCTTCTCTAGCAATCGACGCGTTCTGCCGAGCACTACATACTCGTAAGTAAACGTTGCTAAACCCTAGGCTTTCGTAGTTTACTTCGGTCCTGGCCCCTTTGTGTTGCTTGAATAAATTTTACGACCTAACGTTTCTAGCACACGCATGTTGTAAAATAATCGGAAACTGTGTTGAACCTTGACGAGGCATCGGCAAAATATGTAGTATTGTTTAATTTAACTAGGTACAACTTTGGCCCCGCGTTGCGGTGCGTAGGTAATCTTTTTCATCATCATCAACCAGAAGACGTCCACAGCTGAACATACACTGTCTGAACGACAGCATGCCAGCTCATCCACTGGATGCCCACGATATCGTCGGTCCATCTATACAGTGGGACCCCTCCCTACGCTGCGTCTTCCGGTTCGTGGTCTCGACTCAAGAACCTTTCTTTCCCATCGGCTATCGGTTCTTCGAGGGAAGTGGCCTGCCCATTGTCACTTCAACTTGCAAATTCGGTGACACTGGTGCTTCGGCGTTCCGGATAATCCTTTTAAATGTTTTCCAGGTGTATGCATATATGTTTTTAAGTCTCTGTATTACTTCCTGTAGCCTGTGTGTAAACGGCTTGACAGATTTTGGTAGGTGGAGGTGTTGTTAGATTCTACTAGATGTCCGGACGAAGTTGTACACGTACAATGGTTACATTTCGCAGTCGAGTTTTTTGTTTTTCTGATACTTGTCTCTCAAATTCCCTACGTTCTGGCGCTGCCCAGACACCTCGTAGATGACAAAAGAACTGGTGCTCACCTCGGCCAATTAATAAGTTTTGGTTATTCAAAGTTGTAATATTATAATAGCGATGGTGCCGAGCAATAGCATGTGCACTTTACGATCTTTACAAACTCAGTACCCGATTCGATCCTCAGCCCTGCACCAATGCCTTTTTTAATACTTAGGTAAATTATGTGCAGTTTCGATGCCATCACCCAAAAACAGTGAAAGAAAACATCACAAGGAAACCGGTATGTCCAAGAACCTCAAAAGTTCAAAGACATGACATTCACCAACATGCACTTGGCCAGAATGGTAGATTAGGGTCCATCCTTTCTCTCTTAGAGAAGGCATGTGTCTCAGCAGTGTAAACATGATAGGCTGATAGTGATGATGATGAATACAAGCAACTGTGTAAATTTCTACACGCCAAATATCCCAGCCCCATCTGAGCGGTGCAGCTGCGGAGTGCTGCGGAACTCTTACAGTGTGTAGTGGTTCATACAGGTGCTTGTAATACAAAACGGTCGGCCCGCGTTTGCACTGCTGCTGGTTTTAGCTGTAGAAGGACGTGGCCTCACGTGCCATGTATCAAAACACTTGTTCGAACATCTTTATAAAGTCATCGAGGACGAAATCGCGTTTAACAGCTACTGCGGAGTAGCTCTTGTGGTGTGTAGTGGTTCACACAGTTGCGTGTATAACAAAACGCGCGGGCTGACTGCTGCTGCCTCGGACGACTTTATAAAGTCATCGAGGACGAAATCGTGTTTAACTGCTAATTGGATAATACCATTATATTAGATAATTATATGCGTCCGCAACAGGTATAACCAGTTTGTGTATAAAATATATATTTACATACTTAGCATAGAAAAGTTTGAATATAATTATACAGAACTGTTGCCGAGCATGTTTTGGGGTAGGTCACTTAGGTTGATCTTGACCAAGGTAGGCTTAACATTAATTTATTTTTGGACTACCAAATGTACATGGCTGTATTGGGGTTATGTGGGATTAAACTTAAGAAAAACGTGACCAATCTTAGTGCTTGATAAAAGAGCTCTGGGATCTGGGGTCCAGAGAAGTACAACGGAGCCTTCAATGCTACTGTGAATTAAAAATTTAAAGATTTACTTAATTAATTTACTAAAACTTAAAAAATACAAAAGACGTGTGACGCTAACATTCTTTCAGTCGGAAAAAGAAAAAGATTTTTAACAATGACATGTCCTCACAGCATGTCCTTGATTATATGTGAAACCGTATGTGAAACTGTGTGTGAAACCGTGTGTGGTCCAGAAGAATATAACCGCTAATGCTGAAGAGGTGGGTCAGCTTTTTTATAAGAAAAAATATCAGTCCGATAGTCTATCTTCTGTGCTTGGGGGCGTGGGTTCGATTCCCATCTAGGACAAACATTTGTGTGATGAACATTTGTGTTTGTTCTATGTCTGGGTGTTAATATCTATTTAAGTATGTATTTAAAAATATATATGTACGTATATCAGTTTCTGGCAGCCATATTACAAGCTTTGCTTAGTTTGGGGTCAGATGACCGTGTGTGCAAAAATGTCCCAGATATTTATTTTATTATTTATTTATTTATCCGATATACAACGTGTTTCAAAAAGGTGTGATAATACTGAAGGTATTTCTTTCCTCATCATTATGAACTACTTTTACTACAGGGTCAAAGCTAAAATCGCAAAAAAAAACAGTTGTCCCATAAACTTTCATAGATAAAAATATTTATGAAACGGGTGCGACGCCTATAATGAAGTGATACACCTATAGAGACAAGCTCATACGTATGAGTAGTGAAAAAACTTAGAAGTTTGATTTCTCACCCGTTTCATACATTCAAGTATTTGTATTGAAGTTGCGCAACTGAGTAACGATCACAGGGCTCAACTTTTGATTCGCTCGTATGATATTTCGCACGAAATATCATGCGAAATTGCTGACTTTCGAAAGAAATTCCAAACAAAAGTTGCATATTTGAAAAAAAAAACATAACACTCGCATCTAACGTACTACGTACGTTTGAACCGTTCGACTTTGCTTTCTATCAATAGAAAATATTTAATTTCGCATGATCTTTTTGTGCAAAATCATACGAGCGATTTAAAAATCGAGCTTCTGGATTGTAATATACCTACCTAGTAACGATAGTATTATTTCTTCTACGCTAGTAGGACAGCTAAATACAACAACTTGAAAATTAAACTTACAGTATTATACTTATGTAGGTAAGTTTTCTTTTCAAGTTTTGATAGATCTAAATTGTGTAAGAATTCGTTGCTGAGTTACAACAATTACCTATATCGGTGAATTATATTCAATGTAAATTAAATACTTAACAACCTACCTACATAAAGTATTGAATGTAGTGACTGACGTCATCAAAATAAGTGCAAGCCTACCTCTAAATAAATATACTTAAAGACGGCCAGAGCATAATATTAAGTAGGTAAGTGGAACCTTCTGTTATCTTATTATATTAAAAACCACACAGAAACATTGTGCGTTAGAATTTTTACGTAGTGTTTTTAATGTTGTTGGCACAAATATTTCGGTGCTCGAGTTCTGAGTTAAATTAACGGTACAGAGAAATAGTTTAATGTGCTCTCTGCGTATAACGCATGACGAATCATTTGTAGGGCTACCACAAATTTTCTTGCAATAACGCCCAATTTTATTAGATTTTTATCATTTAAATAGAAAATGTATTGCGATCTTATGCGATAATTTTATTTTTATTTTATTGTACCTAATACAAATAAAATTAGACAATACATTTAAGTCAGCCGTGGTAGCCCATTTGGGAGACCGCTAGACTTGAAAGCGTGAGGTCGCGGGTTCAAACCCCGGGCCCGTACCAATGAGATTTCTATACCATTGGCTTTTCGGTGAAGGAAAACATCGTGAGGAAACCTGCATACGTACGGAGAAGGAATTCAATGGCGTATGTGTATCCACCAATCCGCACCGGGACAGCGTGGTGGATATGGCCCAATCAATCTTTCCGAGGTAGGCTAAAAGTCCAGCAGTGGACTGTTAAAAGGCTGGTTATGATGTACCTAATAACTACGTGTTCAGTATGGCTTGTTTGGTTGCTTACAAGCCATATAAATATATAATACACGTGTAACAAAGAGGTGCGATAATACTACTGAAGGGTACGGTACGATGTACTCATCATTATGAAACACTTTTACTATGGGACAAACTCTGGAATTGCAACAACAAAAAAATCTGCTGTTCCATAAATTCTGTCGGGTGTCAATGGCCGTTTTCTATGGAAAAGCTGTTTTTTGTCGCGATTTCAGAGATGCTCCCGTAGTAAAAGTTGTTCATAATGATGAGTACATACATCTTCAGTATTACCTCACCTTTTGAAACCCGTTGTATATCGGATAGGCTATCGGACCGATATATTTTTATTGTCTTACAAATAAGCTGACTATAAATAGAGTCGATAACCAAAAGAAAATTAAATGTGTTCATAACTAAGGCAATGTCGTGTTAGACATAGAGCGCACCTGCTTATATATGACTTCATTTGTAAGTAGGTACCCCATACAAACTCCATACTGATACCTACTCATGCACTTTGCAGGAAAAGGGACAGAGCATCCCTTCCTAATACTACAAAAAAAGTTATATCTCTGTAAATTAATCTAAAAATCTATAAACTTTTTCTAATTTTTTCTTCAGTATATATTACATTTAGTAATATTACATTTAGTAATATTTTTCACTAAACCTGTTATCTTTAACACATCGAACAACAGCCCGATAGCCTATTATGAACACATAATATTAGGTACCTCGTTTAATTACGAACAAATAAAATAAGACAATACATGTATGACAACTACAGAAAAGAGAATTAAACGAAAAAAAAAATTATCTTCTGTGATGACAACCAATACATTTAAATCCTTATCATTTGACAATCAATTGAAAACTTTTCCTTTTTAGCTGAAAATGGCACAAAGGATTATCTTTTATAACCTAGCATATTCTCTGTACATTCTCAAACTCTGCGTCACTTCACAACAGCGAGTTTTGAGGTCAACAAAAGTAAAATTGACAACCCTCGTTTGACGAGATCGGTACAATGTAGGTTTGACGTCGCCGGAGGCTATTAACTTGAGGCTGTGCAGAGAAAAGTCGAGTGAGACCAATAGCGGATAGGTACAACAAAATATAGTTTTCAAAGTGATTTGTTTGAAATATTTCTTAAAAAGCCAGTAAATACCATTAGACATTGAAACACTGAACACATTTCAAACATTGTTAGAAAGTTATTATAAATAAAGAATGCGCTTGCGATTACTTTACGGTATTGTTTTGTATTGCGACGATAAGTACTTTTATCCAATAGTTATACAAATAATTGTTAATTTTTCTAAAAGACTTTTAGCAAGGAATTTTCCATAAAGAGAATATAAATATTGCGAATACGAATTAAACGTTGAAATATTAATGAATAAAAAAAAATTTTTATGCTATTGAAATTGTTTAAAATTGTATTTAAATATAAAATAATAAAATATTCTAAGAGACGTGACTGTACTACCTACATGACATGCTAAATTAAAAAATATTTTTTCATGTATTTTCACCGTACTACTGCAACTTTCTGAAAAGGTTGGCAAGGCGGATAAGAGCGCAAATTTTGAAAAAAAATTCAGCTTTTCAAGATTTGAAGAAGAAGAAATTCGTTGCGACAACAAAAAATTGTAATAAATGTAAAATAATCAAGTATTTTTATCTTCAAACAATATCAAACTCTTGAGGGTACAGCCAATTTCTAATTAGCATTTAAAAAAAAAAATATAAAAAAAAAATTACTCTAGCTAGTTCATTACCGAACTGATGAAACACATAGTTTGGAGGGAAATTATGAATAAAGAAATATTCGGGACGTTTATGCACACGCGGTCATCTGACCCCAAACTAAGCAAAGAGACTGATATACTTACATTATATATTTCAAATACATACTTAAATACAATGATCTTATCTTAAACAGATGTTAACACTCCAGACATAGAACAAACACAAATGTTCATCACATGAATGTTTGTCCTAGGCGGGAATCAAACCCACGCCCGCAAGCGCAGAAGGCAGGTTCACTACCAACTGGACTAAATAATGAACAGATTATATATTATTTTCGAAGAAAACTTAACCTATTTCCGAGTAGGAATTGTAAAGTAAAATAGCTGATAGACTGTGGAAAGCGCTGCCTGAATAGCGCTTACCGACAGTTTTTCAAGTTGTGAGTAAATCGGTTTCTTCTACACTGAAAAAAAATCCTAACTTTCCTTCTGTTGGAAGAAGGAATCGGTTTTGGAAGGCGAGATGACCTTTTCCTTCCTAAATATATAGGAAGGAAATCCTCAAAAAAAACATCTTTCCTTCCTAAACCGACTACTTCTCCCAAGACTCAACAGGCAAGTCAGGTTTTTCTTTCAGTGTATATAGGTAGGCATCCGCATCATCGCTTAACCTTAAAGAAAGGTGGCGGCCAAGTTAAAATAAAACTCGTGGCGATGGTAAGACCTACTTCCCCTATTAGTTGGTAAAAACTAATTTACTGCACTTGTATCACTATAACCGTAACTAAGGAAAATTTGGTCAGTAGACTAATGGGAAATGAATGAGTGTGAGTGTACATAATATGGAGGTGTGTATACTCAAGTCCGTGACGGATTTAGACAAAGATTTATTTAATCCCAAAAATATATAATATGCTTTTAGTATAATGTGTCAAACCAACTATTAGCACATAACAAATTGGAAATGAGTTTCTATGCGCAGTGTTTCCGAGTAGCTAAAACATAGGGTTTTTCAAAATTAATTGTCTTAAAGCGTCGGCAACGTATTTGTGATGCCTCTGGTGTTACAAGTATCCAGGCGACGGTAACTATGCTTATCATCAGGCTGCCCGTCTGCTTATTTGCCACCTACCAGGCATTATAAAAAAGGTCTTACAATTTTTGTGGTAGGCCCTATTCAGCACTTCTCTCCTCACAAAGTTCCATTGTTCCATTCTAAAAGCAGACACAGCTGCGGTTGCTAGACACGGAGTCAACGATCTCAACTGTCCCCGCTAACCGCTGGTTCTGTGGCTCCGAGCTCGGCGAAGCCAGTGTAGTCACTTGTTACACGTGGTTACTCTCTCAGAGCCGGAGAAAGTGCCGGCCGATCTCCACGCAATCTTTATTGACTTTGACTTCAAGTCGAGGTCAAGCGCAGAACAAGTCTCATTACTGGAGAGGAAGTAAAAGTTTACGCATTATAACCGCCTTTTGGAGTAGGTTGCTGTTTTTGGCACGTTGTCATTGTTAGTTCATCGACACTAATTTTGTCTCATCATTGAGACTGACCGTTGTCTGAAAAAACAACTCCTTGGAAATGTTTGTAGAGAGCACGGTAACGGAACTTGTTACAAAGAGTTTATTTTGATTCTATTTGAGTGGTGCTCGATTTCGTTAATTCGACTACAAGTATTTTTGAAGAAGTGCGACTTTTTTTACGTGAAGATTATTTAGCGGGATTCATTGAAAATCACAGCACCAAACACCGTCTTTTGTTTCACATTCTTTGTAAACGGTTTTTTTTGAGTTCTGCTTATGGTGGCCCGTTCGATTTTCGAACAAGCCATATGGGCATTTTTTTACTGAGAGTTTTCCACAGGTTTTCACACGAATTTGACGTTCCAAATTCAAATCACTTTATTCCCTAGGGTGTTTTATACAACTTTATATCCCTTAAGAGATAATGCTTTACTTTACGTTGAGGTTGCATGATAATTATGTAATTGGACATTGTCGAGCAGGTGGTGTGAAAAAACATTTATGCTACTATATGTATAACGGCTGGTTCATTTTATGAGTCTGTCAACTTAGATATTGTTGAGTTAGGGGTTGTTCCAAATTAAGTAAAAATCGGAAGTATTTCGCCTTGCACCCTTTAACAAAATAATACAATGCTTGCACTTGTACAATTTAGTAGGTATTTCTTACTCTAGGTGTAATGTATTGTATAAATTACACTCACTATATCGATAAAGTCGTACCGGTAGAGCAGAGTAGTAGGTACTTACTTTTTTCTAGTACCAAGAGTCCTATATAATCGACTAGGTACATGATGGTGTTGCTGATCTCATTCTGCAACACCTTCATGATCAGAAAAGGATAACTCGGAACATAAGAACGAAAACTCGGGACTCGAAACGCCAAGAGGACCATCAGCAACGAATACCTAGTTCAGAAAGCTTTTTAATTTTAAGCATCGGCGCAATGTTGCTGGTCTATTGGTTTTTTATCGGATACATTTCGAAGAGTGTGCATCTCCTGTGACTCCTGGCAATTTTTCTATCGGACTGCTACGAGTGGGCAAGAAAAATCGCCATCGCTTTATGGTTGATATTCCAAAAACCCGTTCGAAGCGCATTGATTCTACTTTTATTGTGCGTACTGCTGGTCTGTGGAATGCGCTGCCTGAATGGCTGTTCCCCGATAGTTACAATCTGGATGTCTTCAAATCACGAGTAAAGGATGCTCCATCGTAGACCGCATCATCGTCATCATCATGGGTGTTGTTTTCGCAAGTAGTCTAGGGCTGGAACCGGTTTAGGATGAGTGAATAGCGTCCGAGTTTGAATCGTACGCAACTTCATATATTTATGTTACATTGAGCTTAATTACGATGATATATTTTTACATTTTTGATAGTTATAGTGGTTTTGCTGCTTCCTCGATCTATAAATATTTTAGTAAATTATTATGCATGCAAAGTTTTATAATTATGTACTTTCTATTTTATTTTATTTTTTATTTTGAGAGTGCGCGGTGAATGAGAGCACCATGTCAAACCAACTGTGGTTTTTTGGTGCAACAATAAGCAATAAACTGTATTAATTGTGTAAAGTAAATAAAAAAAAATATATAAAAAATCGCTTAACATCAGACGAGAAAGCGGTTAAACGCAAGCCAATTACAAAAAAAATAAACCGAAGTTCCAAGGCGCGAGACAAGTGCGGCATAATACATAGTGCCTCTTCACTTTTGTGGGTCCTGCCGGTTAGGTCGAGCGAGAGTATGGCGTTAGTTCTGGGCATGCTTGCTAAAACTAAAGGCGCTTGCAGACGATGCGCAGTACAAGTAGCAAGAAGTAGAATCTGTAAGTAGTTACTACGCATTGTCTGCAATCGTCTGGGGCCTGGATAAGACTCCTACCTAGGGCTAGGGCAAAAATTCACGTGATGAACATATTTTGTTTGTTCTATATCTGGGTGTTAATGTCTATTTAAGTATGTATTTAAAAATATATATGTATCAGTCTCTGGCAGCCATATCACAAGCTAAAGCTTGCTTAGCTTACAACTGTTGCTTAGTTTGGGGTCAGGTGATCGCGTGTGCAAAAATTTTCCCGAATATTTATATGGACGAGTCACCCTCTCATGCACCGCTAAAATCTCCCCGGCTGTGTCGTATGTGCCGAGTATACGTTCCAAATGCTCTAATGTGAGAGATGTCTATAAACGTATGCTGTGTATCATTACAACAGGTGAAGCTTGTGAAAGTACGTTGTCACCTTTCTAGTAGTCTAGTCATAATATTGTTCACGAGCTTTCGAATACCTAAAGCACCGTATAAACCACTGATGCTAGAAACATAGGTTGATTGATTACTGCCGATTTTCATGCGTATGTCAAGTGTCTTTAAATAAAATATAACCTTTTGTTGAAGTGTTTCATAACTCTATACAGGATTTCTGAAACCTATTTTTTTGTTTAAACCTTTCTACTTAGTACTGGTTTGTGTTTACAACTTATCAGAATAATTATATTGCTCAAGGATTTCATGATTCCTTTTTATTTATTTTATTGTAAATTGCTGAACTTTATTGTTTTATTGCCCGCGACTCTCACAATGTCGTCGGTCCATCTGGTGGGAGGCCTCCCTACGCTGCGTCTTCCGGTTCGTGGTCTCCACTCCAGAACCTTTCTTCCCCATCGGTTATCGGTTCTTCGAGCGATGTGGCCTGCCCATTGCCACTTCAACTTGCAAAACATCCAGTGGATGCAAAAGGCAGACTGTCGTTCAGTGTGGAGGTTAAAGGGGGAGGCCTATGTTCAGCAGTGGATGTCTTCTGGCTGATGATGATGATGATGAAGTCATCACCCGCTACAATATTTTGATATGGGGCAAAATTGGCGGATGCAGTACCTCATACCATAGACCAGCTAAACACAACCAATAATATTACCTACTAGCGACCCGCCCGCCTGGCTTCGCACGGGTGTAATTTACGTACGAAGTTGGGGCGGGTCGCTGGTTATATATACAAACCTTCCGTAAAAATGTATCTAACTGATGGTGAAAACCGCATGAAAATCCGTTGCGTCGTTTAGGAGGAGTTAGCGGCCATATAGACAGACAGACGCGGAAAGTAACTTTAATTTATACTATGTAGAGATAGAGAAGAGTTTACCTATTACCTATATACTCTACAATATTTTTATGTTCTCATTTATTCAATTTCATCATCATCATCATTCCTACCTGTCATGCCTATCGCCTATCATATTCGGAAACAAGCCTTCTCTCTTAGAGAGAGACAGAGGATGTGATCCACCATGCTGGCCCAGTGCATGTTGGTGAATGTCGTATGTCTTTGAACTTTTGAGCTATTATGAATAGCTTTTTTTTGTTAGTTGCAGAAAGCGTATACACGAGGTAGACGAATTTATAAAGTCTAGCTGACCCATAATAAAAACTGGCCAAATGCGAAGCAGTGACGAATTTCTGTTCACCGCCGGTTGTCGTACGATCATCGCAGTTAAGCACTACTTTTTGTATTTAAGTAGTTAACAATTTATGTGGTGGTACGGAAGCCTAAGTGCGCGAGCCCGACTGGTACTTTTCCGGTTTTATTTTTTAATTGTTACTCTTTGTTTTTTTATCTTCAAAAACGTTGAAAACGTGCGTATGAGATAGTTATGGCCGTTGAACTTAGCCGTTGGCCTTAAGTATATTTGCGAATCCCTTCGAATGCTGAAACTCGTTCTCCATTCTTCTGACCTTGACATTTGCACGCATACTGCGAAATCAAATCAGAGTGATAAAATTAAAATTAAAAAACAAAAAACGTCAGCTTTTTCTAAAACCGAATTGTTAAAATTTTTAATTGTATTAGCCTTTTTATTTATTTATGGTGGAGTCGTTCCGAATTTCTAGCCCCTAAAGTGGTTTTGGCCATCGAGATACAATTCCTATAGAATCACAATCTCTCAGTGAAAACAGTCAGAAAACGTCCGAGCGCCATTGTACATACACATTGTATCAATTATATACTTCGCAATGCCCCATTTACTCCAATTTATACGTTATGTCGCTTGCACAGTGTTCAACATTAGTAGTCCGCTATGTCATCGTAGCTCTAGCATCGCGCGGCGTTGTAGTCGGATCGCGGTTACCTTGTAACTAACCAAAAAGTCAGCTCACTTCGTAGCGTGCGTCGAATTTTAGTTCGGTAATATTTTGACGATTGTGAGTCTATATTTATCTCGATGGGCCCTTACGATATTATTATGTTGTTCTTGTTTCGGCCCACATTCATAACCTCAACTTGGTTCGGTACAGTTAGCAACAAAATTTATAGGAAGAGCCTAATTACATAATATTTCCTGATACAAAATGATAGATAAAAGTATTTTGCCTGGTGCTAATGAGGTATCATGGTCTAAGATAGTGACGAAAGTGAGAAGCACGTGGATGGAATGGCATCCACGCATGGAAATAAAAATGTCTCTAGGACTCACTCACCGTGAATGCGGTGGTGGATACCTACTTGGATCATGTTAACTTTATTTAATGCTCTATTGCTATCAGTATTTTCTTTTTGTTCAAGGCTCTAGCCCTGACATTTGAAAGGTATTGGTGGGACTGAAGCCAACACTAAGAGGCCCTATTGAATATAGAATCTTCATATTAAAAGTAAATATGAAGATGCCATCACTTAAAAACGGTGAAGGAAAACATCGTAAGGAAAGCGGTATGTCCAAGAACCTCAAAAGTTCAAAGACATACGACATTTAAAAAGCTATTGGTTGTCAAGGTGGTTGGCAAAATATTGTAAAATTGATGCAATTCTCTGCAAAAGATCTGCTTATCCTAACAAGCCCAGTCTTTGACAATAAATATTTATTTCTGTTCGATGTATTAAAATTATGGCTTGTGTAACATAATTTTGTAGGTTTTTTCTTGCATAAAAAATACAGGCAAATATGTATTGACATAACATTGTCAGAATGTTAGCTGTTTTAAACCGTTCTCTAAGGTAGTTTCTAGATCCAAGCCCAATGGCTCTGATAGTAGCTTAGCAAAAATCGATTCAGCATCTGCCAAGTTTCCCCATAGAAGAATACCAAAATCTTTATTAGTAACTAGCTGCGCCCCGCGGTTTCACCAGCGAGCTAAAATCGTCGTTAAGTTTTTTTGAAATTTTCCAATTTTTTTGTGTAAATTTCTTTTTTTCCCGTAAGAACCTTCAACAAAGTATAAAAAAAACTGTTAAAAAAAGATGAATGAAAACGGTAAACTCGTTCTCGAGTTATGGCGTGAGCAAGGTAAATAGGAATTAATTTTTATATATAGATAGATAACTGATCTATCAAAAATAAGTATCATTGTCATAATGGTGAAATACGGCAATAGAGCGTAACACGTGATTGGATTGCTAATGAAATGAGTAGGCCAAATGATGGAACTAAACGTTTTCAACGGATGACTGACACGTCCTGTAGGCAAGTAGTTTATAAAATTAGATTTTTTAGGTTCGAATATGAACAAAATTGGTAAGAGTTACGAGGCATTTATTGACACCGAAAAAACGATAGATGGCGCTGCTAATCAAAAGACGATTTTTGAAATGCGGTGCCAAAACTCTCCGAATACTTACAAACGGGTGGTTGTACTGTATTTGGTTTGGTATATAATTATTGATACTGAATCAACGAGCAGCAGCGAGGCGGGAGTAATAAAAGCACGGAAGGGGGTGAAAAACAGCATGATCAGAATATAATGTAATTGGAACTGGTGCGGGTACGGTTCGGAGGCAAGGCTGGGATAGAAGCATGGGAGCGTCACGGTATGGGACGGGTGTAGATTATCTTATTGCAGATTTAGGGTGTAGATTTATCTTAGAAACTTTTAGAAATTCAGAATGTCGAATGATGTAGTAGGTAAGGGAAACGCTTGCGGAAGCGGAGGAAAGAATCCAAGATACCAAGTTAAAATTTTATTATATACGTAAGTATGTACCAAATATTTCATACTATACTACCTTTGTATACTACGTGGAACGTAGTCAGTCTCTTCGAGCACAACTTAATTTTCTGTCAAAGTGACATTCTCTTTTCAAAGTTTCAAATACATTTTCACGAGAAATTAAACTTCACTGTTAGAACAAATGCTAGAAGTTTGGTCCTAAAATAATGTTTGGTTCGCGAAAAAATTTGCTTGCATATAGTGAACGAAATACTCGCTAACCACACTTTATAATAATTCTAGTAGGCCGCCCCTGCTTCGCACGGGCGAAGCCGGGATATATAGCCTATGTCAACCGGGGATAGAGCAGCATCCCAACAGTGAAAGAATTTTTCAAATCGGTTCAGTAGTTTCGGAGCCTATTCAATGCAAACAAACAAACAAACAAACAATCAAATCTTTCCTCTTTATAATATTAGTATAGATGACGAATGATCGCGGTGATTGTTTAGAAAGCTTTTAAACCTATGCACTGGTGTATTGTAATTTGTAACCCATACTTGTCTATTCCATAATATATTATCTTAAATAGACTTTCTCCACAATATATGCTGCATGCAATTGTGCCTTTTAATGATGATTAGAACCTTCGAGACGGCAGACTAGGTAATTATTTATGTGCCTATTTCAAGGTAGGTTACACTTTTGGGACAACATTTTCGTAACACAAACCTCTTGAATTCTTACAAATTATAATAAGATCAAAATTTTGTGCGTCTTTAAGGCATAATGTGATTAAATAATCGTATTTCTTGAAGCACTTTTCTGTAATATAACGAAAGTCAAATATCGTTCGTAAGAGAAATTCACTCTTTCTTTCACTGAGTGGCAATCAGGTTACAATCAGTACAATGGAATTCTCAGGAAACAGTGTGGACGATGATATTGGATTCATGTAAGACTTATCTGACATAACTGATAGTTAAATTTGGAATCATGAACTGTAGGCGAAGTACGAATTTTCGTTACGTAAAACATATCGAATTCCATATAAATTTCAATTTCGAAATTCAAAAAAAGCACTTTGTGATGTTCGATTTTAGCTAACCGAATTTGAAGAAGTGTGTATTCCGATGAACCGAAAATGCTGTATGCTGATCTGATAATCCGAATGTAACAGAAATCATGGGATCGTCAACATACACCCACCAAATTCAGAGAAGTCGGATATAACAAAAATGCTGCTCGATCTCACGAGTCAAGCGGGCATTTCTGTAAAAATCGTTTTCTGGCTGCACGGACATAATAATTATAATATCTACTATTTTTAAAATGATTACAAAAATACTGAAGTAATGAAAATGGGGTAACATATAAGGTCATTGTATTAAGCCGTCAACTTGCTTTAAATTTATTAAATAATACTGCCAGCTATAAATTATCAGTGTCAAAGTTACAACACTGCCAGGTACACCTTGTCTAAATTGCTTACTTTGAAACAAAATATTTTGCAAAAGGATAAGTTTTAAAAACAAAAATGTGTCTAGCGTATTACTATGTCATGACACGGAGATGGTAATTTTCTATCGGTATAATATCGGTATTGATATATTATGTTTGTTATATCGGGTGTGGCAGTTGTTGTCAATATTATTTTAGGTCTATATGTAATAAAATGACCTTGACATTCAGATGGATAGTCGGACATGACGGGCACGGCGAAACTTATAGTTTCGTTTTGTTATGGAACCCTATAACCTTATTTTTTAACTTGCCTTTCTGTAACAATGTTTAATTACGCTCCGAATTCTGAAAGTTATTATCTTATTCTGTAATAATATACGATGACAGCTTTTGAATATTCTTCCTCCAAGATATTATTATAATTTCCCCAACTACCTACTTTGTTTTTCTCCGAAATCACGGAAATAAACTTTCATTCTGGAAACACATTGACGTCATTACGACATAATTATTATAATGATTTTATGGTATGCGAGAAGACAGTGGTGTGAATAACAGAAAAGATAATTTTTTCTTTTTTCTTTTCTGTGTTGTGAATGTTGTCATTGAATTTATATGAATTTGACAGCTGAGAGAAACGCGGGAAGTACCTAAATAATTAATTCAACATAAAATTGCAAGGCTGCAATTGGCTATTTTATACTTATAACTGCCTGATTTGCCTTATATGGAAAATCAAGTATCGATTTGAATGTCTGAACATAAAATTTGATCACTTCGCAGCCCTTCTAACCAGTACCGCACGACCTGGGTTTGCTTGGCGTGTAAAAATGTGACTCGGCGCACTTGTGTGCCATAGACAAATTCACTGCCACGGAACATGTCCGATAAATTAATTGGATAAAATCCAGTCAGCAACTTGCCTGATTGTAGCGCCAGAATTCAATAAATGTTGAAAATAAATATAATAACAATATGAGATGATATTAAGCCTATTAAAGACATGTTATGTGAAATACAGACAAATATGAAATATTTACGGACTGAACAAGCCACTTTGAAATGGAGTGTAAATATTAACGCAGAAATCAAAGGCTTTAGGGATTCCGTGCAGTAGCAACATAAAGAAACGCGTTAATTAAAGCCTTTGCGACCAATCAGCTACTCAGCATACTCGTCTCGACTCGAGTATTTGTAGAAATATTTAATGTACCCGAGCGGCGCAACGAGAACGTGGTAGGCATTATAGAAGCAGGATAGTGACCCGCTTCCAGTATTCACCGCATAGGGACATTCTCTGGACAGATATTAATCTGTCCACAGAGTGCCGCATCAGCAAGGGTTTGGTGACAGACCAAAAACATTATTGACAAGTTTGCCACGCATAATATAATTAGTGAGACAATTCATTGGCCTCCTATCAAAAGGTGAAATCACTTTAGTCTGATCAGCTAGGAATCCTGGTGGTCTATGATCTATCCTACTTCCTACTAGTCCTACTAATATTATAAACACGAAAGTTTGTATGTATAGATGTATGGATGTTTGTTCCTCTTTCGCGCTGCAACGGAACAACGGATCGACCTGATTTTTTTGCATGGGTATAGTTCAAGAGCCAGATACATAGGCTACTTTTCATCATCATCACCAATTTTCATCACTACGCGGATGAAATCACGGGGCGCAGCTAGTAGTTCTATATGAACGAGCACCTTACATTAGGAAGAAAACAGTTGTTTCGGAAATGTTCTGAAACCGCCAAAACTCGACAATCCTGGTTCGGGAGAGAGGCTAAAGCTCTGCATTTGCCATCCGGAATGAGAACAACCTCGCGAAGCTTAAATCTAGCTCTAAGAACATGGCGAATCACGACACTTCTAATAATTATGTCCAATTTAGTCAGTTTCATCATCATCATTCATCATCATCATTATCAGCTTCCACGCTGTCATGTTTCCACTGCTGGGACACAGACCTCTCAGAAAGAGAGAAAGGATGGGCCATAATCCACCATGCTGGGCCAGTGCATGTTGGTGAATGTCATGTCTTTGAAATTTTGAGGTTCTTGGACATATCATGTTTCTTTCACCGTTTTTAAGCGATGGCATCGTAACTGCGCTTAATATTATTGTATTTAGGTACTAAATAAGTGATCAGTCGAGGATCGAACCGGGTGCCGTCAGATTGTATAGCGCACATGATACCACTCGGCCAACATTGCTGCACTAATAACGACAAAATTAGCTGTTACAAAAATTGTGAATAGTACGGTCATAACCATGATTGACAAGAACACTGTTTTCAGGGATTTACTAAGACTAGGTCCAGACCTATATTAGAAATTAAGAATAAAAATAGGATATAAATTATTGCCAAAAAATAAAAACAATGGACATATACTATAAGAAACATAAGGAGACACAGTGTTTGGCAATAGGGGTACGCTCAGCGCTGTACTGCGAGGTCCCGAAGGGTCACGCAGGGCTGGTTTTCGGCATACCCCTTTGCTCAGAAAAAGATGGTAGGTGAGCATTAGGCGACGGCGGGTATTACAATCAACTAAAAACGTAATGCATTATAATTACTATTTTCATTATTAAATATGTATATATGGTATATGTGTGTGTGTGTGTGTGTGTGTTGGTGTGTGAGTGTGTGTGTGTATGTGTGTGTGTGTGTGGTCGAGTAGCCAAAATGTATTGTTACTCTATTCTATAGAGTTTGCACTCGCTACTTTACAAAATCACTCGACTGTAGCGAAGGCAATAGCGAAATTTAGGCCTAACGTTGTTAATTATTAAGCCTATGTGCTAGTTACTGGCTCCAAATTATCAACATCCAGTGTGAACACAGTTCTCCTGAGCAACAACTGTGCCTTGCTTACTCGCGATTTGTCTCTTATTCTCCGCAGTGCAATTTAGCATGTTCATAATATCGTTCATGTTCACTTTGCGTTGTCTTGAAATGATTTAATAAAACCAAATAACTTTATCTACGATACATAGATATTGTGTTAACAGTGTTAAAGAATAATACAATCTGAAATGACTTACAAATACGATTTCACATTTGGGATTAACAATTATAGCAACTGAAACAAAAGATGTGAGTGATAATTAAATTAATGTATGATAGGCTTACACGGAACGGTGATAATAAGTCGAAACAAATTCATTTTACTCATAAATTATGAATTACTAATATATCAACATATTAATTGACTCATAGAAATACGGCCACAACTCGCAAAAAAAACAAAATTTTTTTTAGCACATGCACAATATGCACGTTTCTGATTTTTTTAATGTAGTTAAATTATAAATGTAAAATAACGAGAAAACTTTTCACAGACCCAGCAGCCAAAAAAAAAACTTTCTGAATCATGATGTTCACAAGTGAATTTGGGTCAGTTGATGCAAAAAAATAAAATATTTTTCAGAAGTATTCTCATCGTTGCAACTTACTGTAATGCAAAAAGAATAGGAACTTAAAAAAAAAACAGAAAATTATTTATTAATTAAAAATTATTAAATTAAAAGTAAAAACTATTAATTAAAAATTATTTATTAATTAAAATTCAGAAGTATTTTATTTAAAGTCTCGATTATATTATTTTTGTTCATAAGTGAATTTGAGTCACGCGAAAAATATTAATTTCAGAAGTATTTTTGAAAATGTATTTTTTTTAAACCGAAACAGGAGGAAGATTCTCTATTTTGTCCGTATTTTTTACTGATCGGTAATATAATTCGTCTGAAAACTGTGGGACATGATAAAATAAGTTACCCAGATGTAAATAAAATTGATATCACACTTCGGTTATGTTGTAATTTTTTTGCTGGTGGAACATGATATTCGTCTCATCTTACCGACAAAAGTCGTTCAAGATTTTGCATCTGAGTATTATTTGAAAACGATAAACAAAATGATCACAGACAGAACTAAACATTTTGGTATAGGGACATTTTAGGAAAGAGACATTTTGGGAAAGGGACATTTTGGAACCGAGACACATTTTGAACCTGAACGATCTGTGTCACGTCTAAAAATTTTACTCCAAACAAAGTTAAAGAGTTATTCAATACTTACTGTTTTTAATATGTAATTTTTTATTGGTAAAATTATTAATTGGTTTGTAATTTGACATTTTTAATAGAGTAATGGTGTAGAATTATGGAACTTAACTTTAAGTTTTTAATGTCTATAAATTGACTGAAATAAATTATTATTCACGGGTCTACCCCGAACCTTTGAGAAGCATTGATAGGGCCGAAGCCAACACCAAGAAAACCTTTCTTTCCCATAGGTAATCGGTTCTTCGAGCGGTGTGACCTGCCCATTGCCACTTCAACTTGCAAATTTTAATAGCCATGACGGTGACTCTGGTTCTTTGGCGAATATATCCACGTTCCGGATTCTATCGCGCAAAGAAACTCCGTGCATAGCTCTCTCCATTGCCCGTTGTGTGACTCTGAGTTTTTCCAAAAGGCCAAAACAAAACAGTTAAGGACCACGTCTCAGTACTGTAATATGTCATCACTGACAACAAACCTTAAAAATATTTTTTTAAATAACGTTGCATTTTCTTCCAACTGTCTGTCTACGCTCTTAATTAAAATACGTACCTAGTCAAAGCCGCTGTGATGAAACGCTTAACTTGCCAAGACACCCTTGAAGCCTTGTTACACTTGAATGCCTCAATACTCATTGTACATTTCTACAACCTAATACTTCATTATGAAAGTCTAGTTTTATTTCAGATAGGCTTGCGTATGTTTGGACGGTTGCGCTTTTTTCTTATATTTTTTACTATACTTACTTTCTTTTTTCTTTTCAGGAAAACACAAACCATGTCCGGGTCATTCCTACTGGCCAATACCTTGGTGACGAAGACCCTTGATGATGATATGCCTCGGCTGATCAGTGCTGAGCCCAGGAAAAATAGAGATTATGAGTAAGTCGACTAGAATAGAGAGCGGTTTGGGGAGAGGCATTAGGTACTTAGTCGAGTGCCACTTTGAAAATTATAATATAAGATAACGGCGTTTAACAATATAATATCTTCATTTCATAGGTACCTTTTCTAAAGCCTTTAGTATCAAAACAGTTTACTAAAGTCCCGGCTGGGTCGGGCGAATTTCTAAAACAGATTGCCCTAAAATTAATTTTGTCCTCACAAAAAGTACCGCGGTAAAAAAAATACCCAGGACAGAATTAAATTTTGATACAGTAATATTACGTAAGCACACTTCATGATAGTCACTATACCAGCCATAGGACGTCCATTGCTGGACATAGGCCTCCCATCGATCTCCAAAAGGGCCGGTTGTAAGCGGCCTGCATCCGGCCATTCCCTGCGGTTTCTTTATGGTCGCTCTGTCCATCTCGTGGGCGTTTTTTCGGGATAACAAACAATAAATAAAAAAAGCCCCGTTATATAAGAGGTGTTTTTCTTTAATCATAATAGTCAAGAACACTCACAATCAAGCCAAACTTTCAAACAAATAACTAAATCAAAATTGATTCAGCCGTTTGGGAGGTACGATGCTACAGACAAACACGCAAATACACAGACACCTCTTTTTGCGTCGGGGGTTAAAAATTATCAGTATCCCACAGGTTACTTGTCGGCCCTTTCTTCTGTTGCTGTGAAAGAGGACAAACTAAATAATATATACAAATCAGTATGATTATTCAAAGGAGTTTTCGTAAGAGGTAAAAATGACGAAAAATCTAATATCAATTAGTTTCAAGTGCATTATATTATACTCGAACCGTAGAGATACAATACATATAGAGTCACAATCGTGCCAAAAAAAAAAATGAGCGAACCAAAACTTGGCGCACGCTACGAAATGTGCTGACTTTTTGGTTAGTTACAAGGTAACCGCGATCCGACTACAATGCCGCGCGATGCCAGAGCTACGATGACATAGCGGACAACTAACGTTGAACACTATGCAAGCGACAATAACGTATATATTGGAGTAAATGTAGCATTGTGAACTATTATAATTGATAAAATGTATGTACAATCACCCTCGGACGTTTTCTGACTGTTTTTACTGAGAGATTGTGGCTCTATAGGAATTGTATCTCGATGACTTGAACGTTCAGAGTTACGCAATAACTATGCACACTTCAACAGCACGCAATGCACCAAACACGCTAGGCTGTTTAGACAGAATAATGAGGCATTCAGTAATCGGAAATCGATAAGTATGAAAAAAAATAAGTTAAGGAAAACTACTGTAACTTGCTTACAAGTATACCTAGTTGTTTATTTAGGACTATTCAAATCTACCCTGAAAATTTACAAAAAACAAGTTTCTTTTTGTCGTGAATACGTATCCGTTTGACCACCAACTCGCCTGTTGGTAAGCGACGATGTGGTCAAAGATGAAGCACGTGGACAAGAGTTAAAAGAACCCACGACTAACTAGGAAAAGCGCCCATAACTTACAGGTTTTGTGCAAAAGCTAAGAAATTGCAGTGGGCAAATGGAACCAGTTATTAAATTAAATTAAATCGCAATCAAAACGGTCCAGCTGCTTTGTAAAAAAAATTACGCACAACCTCTTACCAGAAAAGCCTATCCATAGCTATATACCTACCTATTCTGTTCCATCGTGGGTAAAAAGATATCTGAGTTACACGCAGTATAGCAAAGCAGCTGGTTGCGTTTTAATTTTATTTAATAGCCGGTTTCATTTGCAGTGGCTCTTAGATTTTGCACAAAACTCTCTCTCCTTCTCTGAGAGAGAGAGAGAGAGAGATCTCTCAGAGAAGGCACATTGTGTCCTAGCAGTAGGAAATTATGAAGATGATGATGAAGCTTTTTGGAAGTAAATGGAACGAAACCTGCACCCTACCTAAGCATATTATGTATTCTAGGAAAAGAATGAACTGATTTGATTTGATTTAAGTAATTAGTATAATATTTAGTTTTTCACAAATGTCAAGGTCTGAATGCCATAACAAAGTAGAAATAAAAACGCGACAGTTAGTAGTGTATTTATCGTATATGTATTTATTATTAGATTATTATAATATATATATTTAAAAAAAAAACAAGCTTTTAGGCGTCCGCCATATTGAATTTAGTGTGACGTCATTTTATTTTTCGTAGTCTTCTCAGCAAACCCGTTCATTTGATATATATCATAGGGGTGTGTAAAAATAACTGGTCCGCCATCTTTGGGAGTTCGCCATATTGGATTTAGAAAGACGTCACTAAGCTAACCATGATTCACACCATAAAATTTGGTACAGAGGACAAAAAACTCTTAAAAACTAGTGTAACAACTGGCTTGCATTGTCATCCAAACTAAGCGTGTATGCAAAATTTCAGGGCCCCGAATGTTAAAAATATACTAGAAAAATACCACCACCTTATATTATAACTTAGTATAAAAAAAAAAACTGTAAATTTTGAGGCAATTATTTAAAAAATAAAATTGAAACAATTACAATTTGAAAACAATTTCTTTTGTAGAATCGGGGCCCAGGTCAATCGGTTCGATAACTGTTTTAAAATTCAGTTGCAAGATTTCATCCAACTAACAAGACGCGTTATAAAAAGCTTGTAAAATATTATCAATCGAAAAATAAGGCAAACAATCCATATTGCATACATGGTGTGGGTTTGATAATATCGTTAGCAGTTGTGTGCCGCTCTATATTGCAGTGTGCGTTTGTAGAACTAGTGAGAATATTATGTCAGTATGAGCAAGTGTGTTATCCTCGCCCCCTTCAGTTAATGGCAAACTTTTTGCGATACTAGTTTCGAGGTGTCGAGTTTAAGGTGGTTCGTTTCACAAATGGCGGGAAATTCAAATTTCAAACAGTTTTCTTGTCCTTGTAGCTAGGCCGGGTAATTATTGTAAACGATCATGATTTTTGCGCAAATTGATTATTATTCTTTACAAAATCTTGTAATCTATTTATCTCTAATGAACATTATTACTTACATTTGTGAATAAACAAATTTTTGCTGTATCAAACTGATGTTTTATTGACAAATGTAAGTAATATGGTGCATTACTGTTAAATAGTTGTACATTACGTAATGTAAAGAACAGCCAACATTTTGCGCAAACACTGTTATTTAAAAATAATTACCTGGCCTGGCTACTAGGACCAAATAACTGTTTAAAATTTGAATTTCCCGCCATAGGTGAATCGTACCACCTTAAGGCAAATCCAAGCTATATTATGATCAAAGCCTTGATGTCATCCAGTTATCTCCGTCTTGGATGTCCTGGGCTTCTCTTCCCCGGAATTTAGCCCCCGAAAAGTAAAATGTAGGTTAAATTAAACATTTTCTCTTTTCAGATGGCAGTTGGTGTGGAGAAATGTACTGGCGTTCATATATTTACACGGCGCTGCATTTTACGGGCTTTACCTGATTTTCTCCGGCAGAACCAAGATGTGGACTGTTATTTTTGGTAAGTAACTTTCAATATTATTTAGGTACATCATCATCATCATCACCATTGCAGCCATAGGACGTCCACTGCTGGACATAGGCCTCCCCCATCTATCTCCAAAAGAGCCGGTTGGAAGCGGCCTGCATCCAGCGTTTCCCTGCGGTCTCTTTTAGGTCGTCTGTTCATCTTGTGGGTGGACGTCCTACGCTGCGCTTACCGGTCTGTGGTCTCCATTCAAGAACTTTTCGGCCCCATCGGTCATCTGTTCTGCGTGATAATGTATTGTGTCCTGCCCACTGCCACTTCAAGTTGCTAATCCGGAGGGCTATGTTGGTGAGCTATGTGTATTATTTAGGTAAGCAAAACGAAAAAATTACCTACATAATTTATTAATGTATAAAGTATAAGATATAAAGTAGATCAGTACGTTTGTTTATACCATACTAACTGAACCCCGCGGCGTCACCTGCTTTTTTCCTGGTTTTCCGCATTACTGGACCTATGTCCGTCCCCATTATGCGCACTATCTTCCTGCCAAATTTCGTTAAGACGGCCTGGCTGTTTAGTCGTGAAAAGCGAACAAACAGACAGAGAGACCGATTTACTTTTACTTTTATAATATTAGTTAGAATATAGTTTACACAATATACATACCTATTGTTGGATTTAAGTTGAGGAAAAAAGTAAAAGTACCTAACCGGCTCTAAACATACTGAAACAGTAACGGCCTTATCACAAAAAAACAAAATAGGCCACTTTTATTACAACAAAAACTACGCAACAGATTCTCATAATGTTTTCCTTGAAGGATGATTTTCTTAAAATTCTACTAAAATGCAAGCTATTATCAAATTCCTATTACGATAACGATTAAATCATAGCCGGTGATTATATTCTGCGGAAACAAGATTTGCACGTTATTCACGTGACTTCAAGTTCATAGTTTTCTGGTTAATCATTCTACTCGTAGTACCTAGGTATGCTTTTAAATGGTAAAATTTAATTGTTGTTTGTTATATTTAAGAGCCCATGCTTCGTGTGTGATATAAAATGATTGAATGTTCTTAAGTAAAATCAAAGCAGAATGAATAAATAAAAATAATTGCAAATGTTTAGTAAACTTTTAATTACGATTAAAAGTTAAAAATAATAAGGATCGTTTATTTGCACACAACATGAGAAATGTTATGCTATATACAAAAGTTAATAATATACCAAAAAAGTCCTAAATCCTCTATCTCGCTCGTTTATTTCAACGTTTTTGAAGACATAAAATAATTGGGAATGATGGAAATGATGTTCCTAAGTAATATCTAAGCAGAATGAACACATAAAAAATATTGCAAATGTTCAGTAAAATTTTAATTATGATTCAAAGTAAGCTTTTAAAAGATTGAAGTTTATTTTGTTTCTATTTAATAGCCCATGCTACGTGTGTCATCTAACTCGCTCTCACTTTAAATTTTTTTTTTTAAGATATAAATTGATTGAAAGTTCATAAGCAAAATCGAAGCAGAATGAAGACATAAAAATTATTGCAAATGTTCAGTAAAATTTTCAGTAATAACTTTGTCTTCTTCCGATTCTTGATCAAAAACCTGATTTTATCATAAAACTGTGACATATAGATAATTATTTATTTGATAGATAAATATCCGGAAGGGTGTTGATAGATGAAAAGTCCTGCCAATTGAACGTAACTTCACAAACCTTATCAAAATCAACCCCAATGTATATTTATTTAGTAGCTAAGTCATTAACCAAGCCTTTACATACATTATGACGAATTAACATAAATCCCACATGCGTATTTAGAATTCTCCTTAGTGACGAAGGTTTCAAGAACTTCAAAGTACTCACTTACTGCTATTTTGGTAAGGAAAATTGACTTTATAATTACTTCCTGCTCAGGCACGGATACAGGATTTCGTTTAGGGTTTTTTATTTATTTTACCTACCTTCGTACCTTCCAGAATATTAGTTATAAAAAAACTTTTTTCATTTTTTTTTTGTTTTTGACGAATTACGGAAATCAGATAGCCAAAGATTTCCTATACTACGTATATGAATGCAGATAGCGTTCCATTACATGTTTTTAGTATGGAGAAAAAACAAGCGCCTCTAATGAAAGAGGCGAATCTCAAATTCTCTACATAAAAAGCACATAGCAGAAAGTTTTCCGATTTACAAAATAATTACATCAACTACACAGCTTATCTGTTAAAAATACTTAAATAATTTGCTCCATAATTCGTTTTGTGGCACAGCCAGCAGCTGAATTTTTACATATAAAAACACACAAAGAATTTGTTCCATAATTCGTTTGTTGGCACAGGCTGGAGCTGAATGTTTACATATAAAAACACACAAAGAATTTGTTCCATATTTCTTTTGTTGGCACAGCCTGTAGCTGAATTTTTGTGCGATGTTTTTTTAATCATTTATTTCAAGTGTAACACATGTATCGATCAATGTACATCATATAACTAGTAATGATTCTTTTTTTTTTTTTTACTGGGCAAGTGCCTTTTTTAACTAAACAAAATACAAGCTAAAACTAAAACTACAAATACAGTTAGACTGCCCATAGACCGTTGAAGGTCTAAAGACAATCCAAATGCTCAAGCCCACTACCAGTTGGCAGCGTACCCAGCATGCTGGCGGCTTTACCTCGTAATGATTCTTGTGAACAAGTTATTAAGACAATTTAATATTTTTGATGATGGTCTTAGCAATGCATTTGTTCGGAGTTAAAGCGGGAGGGGGGGATTTCCACCCATTACCTCCTCTGTATCTGCCCCTGTTCCGAATTATACGTTTTAGGTATAATCCTATGGAAAGAATGGATTACAATATAGTGGGGAATTTATCGTGCTATTGATTACACGTGGAACAGGGATTGTATGTCGACCTTAGAAATATAACTTTGCACATATTTTAAATATAAAACTAGCAGCAAGGTTCCTCATCCACCAACTATGTAAACCTGAAATCGCGAAATAATATCATGGGAGTGGGAAAGGTACAAGACCGGAGCGGAAAAAGTACATGCAAGAGCGAGAAAACAACAGGGCCCTGATTCCGTAACTTTAAGAAGCACGTAACGCGGTGCGTTAAGTTGACCTCTATTTCCTAGGGAATAAAGGCCAACTTTTAGAGCTTAACTTAACGCGCTGCGTTACGTGCGTGTTTGAAGTTATCGATGTTTTTACCTGACTTTAAAAAAAGGAGGCGGCTCTCCATTCGGTTGTATTTTTTTATGTTTGTTACCTCAGAATCCGTCACTTATACACCGATTTGGAAAATGTGTTTTTATTTGAAAGGATATTTCTGCACATTGGTCCTATAGACATTTCATCAAAATCGGTTTGGTAGTTTGGTTTTCAAACCAAAATAACTGGAAAAATATGTCATCTAAGTAAACGAAATTGCGCAATTACTTACTAATATTGAAGTCGGTTTTTTAAATTTGATAATAGGCATGTGCATGTTCTAATGTTTATATTATTATACATATAACAGGCTTAGCAAATTATACAACTAAATACATTACACATACAGAAAAAAATAATTAAATTAGCTGATAAATCTCTGATATATGAGCGTTTAAAGTTTTTGGAGGGGATAGAGAGCGAATGCCTTGTCTCCTTCTCGCAAAGCGTGTGTTAGTATAACATTTATATGGCGCGCGCACGGCATGACGTCATCACGTGCTATAATGCTCTCTCTGTCTAGCATGAAAGAAAATACTCATTACATAATTATTTATTTTTGAACAAATTTTAATTTTTTTTTCATTGATGGGCTCTATTTATGATAATCTTTTCAATTTATATATGTCGAATTTCTAGTGTAATTTCGCTTCTACGTCGTTTCGAGTACAATAAGTATTTTCTCTATAGATATTCGACATATATAAATTAAAATGGACTTCCGCAAAGTAACGCCTGATTCAATCAACGATAATCTTTTCTTCTCTATCTTCTCTTCTCTACATAGTATTTTTAATTAAAGTCACTTTCCGCGTCTGTCTGTCTGTATGGCCGCTAACTCCTCCTAAATCACGTAACGGATTTTGATGCGGTTTTCACCATCCGTTTTTCACGGAAGGTTTATATATATAACAAGCGACCCACCCCGGCTTCGCACGTAAATTACACCCGTGCGAAGCCGGGCGGGCGGGTTGCTAGTATGAGATATTAAACAAAAATTAGGACACATGCCTATTGTTGTGAACTGTTTTCCTAATTATTTGGTGTATTGTGTGCAGGCGTCACATTTGCAATAATGTCAGCGATGGGCGTGACGGCGGGCGCTCACCGGCTCTGGGCCCATCGAGCGTACAAGGCGCGGTGGCCGCTGCGCCTCTACCTGGCCGTCATGCAGACCATGGCCTTCCAGAATCATATCTACGAATGGGTTCGAGATCACCGGTATGTGGACAAAATCGTTATTAGTACTTATAGTCTGTCAAATTTAGGATGATAATTTTGGCAGGTCACGCCCATGAATTTTCGTATTTTTTCTGGTATAATTTATTACAAATAGAAACGGAATAAGACAAGTAGAAAATAAACAAACAAATAAAAATTTATGTATGGGTAACTAGGTGTATATTTTTTTGTAAAATAGTAAAGTTTTTGCAATTATCTATCGCGCAATTATATAGGTACTTGTAAAAAACTATTACTTAGGTACCTAATGAATGATTTCATTTTTTCAGCAGCTTGCAACTATCGATTCCAAGTTCTATGAGAATAATGATGTTCGATGATCGAATTTATACATTACCGCGGCCAAAGAGTAGTATAATAAAGGGGGGAATCGCGGCCTTCCGTCAAAATTATCATTCAAAATTTGACAAAGCATAGTAGTTAGCTTTGAACTGTCCAATTTAGTACATGATTGAATCAAGTTTGATTTGGCCGAGCAGGTGCATGTGCATGCGCTTTACAATCTGACGGCACACGGTTCAATACTCGGCCCTGCACCAATGACTTATGTACTTGAATAAATTATTTATGTTGCTTCGATGCCATTGTTAAAAAATGGTGAAAGAAAACATCGTAAGGAAACCGGTATGTCCAAGAACCTTAAAAATTCAAAGACATAAATGACATCTACCAACATGCAGTGGGCCAGCATTATGGAAGGCCCATCCTCTCTTTCTGAGAGAAGGCATGTGTCCCAGCAGTGGAAACATGATAGAATGAAATTATGACGATGATATTTGCATGAAATAGGTACTTGTCTTAAAAAAAATATAGTACCTACTTTTTGGATTTATACTTATAATGAAATGATAGACACAATGACGAGTAAAATTGCCTCAGTTCGGAATAGTACATCCCAAGCCTGACTCTAGCTCGTTTGAAAGTCAGATTACAGTCGATCAAAAATTTTGTACCGAACAGGCTGCAAACAAAACAAGCAAGCAAGCAAGTTTATAAAAACGTGAAGAAAAACAAAAGCTCTCTCATGTTATATACGAGCGTTTAAAATTTCTACCTATTAATACAGACAGTTATGAAGGTAGGTATTGTGCGTCGAACAATGATTGATATGCATTGTCATGATTCTTACATATTATTTGCATTGTAGGTTTATTCTAACGATTCTGAAAGCGTTAGGAGAAAGCTTGGCGTCCAAATTAAACGTGACATACAGGCGAAGAGATAACGTTCGCAATTTTCCAATCGTATTGTCCAATAAGACGGTTCAGCGCAGTCATAAGTCACTTTTAAATGAAATCATTCAATAATAGTAATAGTTTACTATTGTATCAATATTTGCAGAGTACACCACAAGTTCACAGAAACGGATGCGGATCCACACAACGCGAAGCGAGGATTTTTCTTCTCGCACATCGGTTGGCTGATGCTTCGGAAACACAAAGACGTGTTTGAAAAAGGTGCCAGTGTGGACATGTCAGACCTAGAGAAGGACCCCATCGTGATGTTCCAGAAAAAGTAAGCTAGGCGTCCAATAATTATTAATTTAAAAAGACGTCTTTAAAAATAGTAATATCTCGAACAAAACTATTGATGACGTCATCTGTACCTAAGTATATTAGTACGCTCTATGTCTAGCAAGCCATTAAAATGCTTACTTGTAATTTTGATATCTTAATTTTGTTTTCGGCGATTGAATCTATTTATACCCAGTTTAAACAATAAAAATAATCAGTCCTGTATCCTATTACTTACATGAGAGAGATATTATGTTGGTATCTTACACTATCACTATTTCTAGGTTTCTAGCTATTATAAGTCTATTTTTTATCGATCAGTTACCTGGTTAAAACAATAACCTATAATTACAATGAGTAGATAAGTGGTTCCTACGTAGGTGCTTTAAAGAAGTTACCTCTAAACAACATCAAATCACAAAATAAATAGGTACAGAAGGCCGTCTCCATAAAACGAGTGTTAACAGCCGCACGCACACAAAGAAGCATGCATACAGCGATCTCGGACTAAGTCGAACGAATGTCAGTAGCGCGCGAGAGTCCACCCTTTGGCAGTCAATAATTATAATTTCGTGTGAAACTTTTCATAATTAACAATCAGTAAATCCTACCAGAGTTGTTGGGTGTTTGGTTGTTACCACATAGTTAGTACAACATTATACAAAACAGACTCGACGTTTTATTAAATTACCTATCAATGTAGAAAAGTAAGTGAATATTATTTTTCGCTGTGAGTTACGAGTAATTAATCTATTTGTTTTTGATATTGCATCGGTTATTAATAGTTAGTAGGTATGACCATAAACGAGCTTAGAAAGTTTTCACACAACAATAATAGTTTCTTTGCCTGCCCTAGCGCTACGGTTGCACGTAGGTTATTGAAATCAAGGTCAGCCGAAGCCAGCTTTCTGGGCCTATTTATTTTGTGATCCAATGCACGTACATAACAGACTTGATAACTAACACATAAATGTGCAATTAATCGAATTAATTGCCTCTTATAATTCCTGTATCCACTTATGTAAGTTTTAATTAGGTATTAACAGAGCAGTTATGAATATTTTCCTCTAAAAATTTATCTTAAGTCTCTCTACCGTGTGTATCTCTAGATAACGGACATATTCAAGGATATAATTGTACTCATCAGTAGAAACAACTTTTACTTTGGGACCAATCCTAATATCACGACAATAAAATCAGTTGTTCAAAAAACTCAACGAACTGTATGGAACAACTGATAATATTTGCGATTTCAGGGCTGGTCCCAAAATAAAAGTCTATAAGTTAAATTTGTGTGATTTCTCCTATGAAATGGTACAAAATAGTCGTACCGATCAAATATGTTTAATTTAATTGAGATTGTAGGAAAAATCTAGTTTTTAAGTTTCCACCAAAGTAAATTTCCAGGGAAAATCTTACATTAATTTAGTTAGTCCCAACTAGATTAGAGTTATATGTACACGAAAAGGTGGTATTAAGTCGAAACTAGGACATTGTACTCGTCAGTCGTCACTAATATCCACTTGAGAACAAAACCTGAAATTGCAAAAAAAAAACTGCTGTTTTTATAGTTACAACAAAAATAACATACACATATATATCTCTATTAACACCGTTAAAACAACATGGAATTGAGTGTGAATAAAAATTTTCTATGGAAAAGCTAATGATTTTTCGCCTATTCAAGGGTAAAAGTTTTCCATAATGATGAGTACCTACAATGTCCTGTTGGCTTAGTAACTTCGTTCTGTGTTACTTATCTGACAGAGAATCAATAGAAATTCCTTACTAAGGCTGTCTGGAGGAGATAGCTCTTAGCGATAATACAGTCTTTTGTAGATAGATAGAATGTAGATAGATAGAAACTCTTTAATGTGTACACCAGAAATAAAAATAACAAACAGATAGAAAACACTTACGAGCTAGTGCCACAAGAGGCGGCCTTATCGCTAAAAGCGATCTCTTTCAGGCAACCATTGTATGCATTAAAGATAAAGATAATTTATTTGCATAAAACACTAGTAAATCAATACTCATATTTAAAAACGCATACACAATAATTGGTGTATAAACAATATTAGTCACTTAGTATCATGTTTTACCTCATAATTAATGCATTTCATGTGAAACATGTATTGGAGCATCTTGGCAGTAAAACTGACTCGTATGTCGTGACAACGAACATTATTACATTATCTTATGCCGTCATGTTTCACATCTGCCGGGCGTCCCGTGACAGCCAACTCTTTTTTTGTTTGGTAGTTTTCCATTTTATGTTAGTCTTGGAATGTTCTTTTTGTGATGCCAATAAAGTGTCGTTGTATTTTATTGTATGCTTGTCTAATTTCAGAACGTACCTGGTGCTGATGCCGCTGCTTTGCTTCGTGTTTCCGGCGATGATCCCGGTATACCTGTGGGGTGAGGACCCCTGGACCTCGTGGTACACTGCCTCCATCACGCGGTACACCGTCTCGTTACACTTCACCTGGCTGGTTAACTCCGCTGCGCACATTTGGGGCAACAGACCGTATGACAAGTAAGTACTCTTTTTACACGCTTAACGGATGACACTGGATTAGCAAGTTGAAATGGCAGTGGACAGGGCACATAGCACGCAGAATAGATGGCCGATGGGTCCGAAAAGTTCTGGAATGGAGACCACGGACTGGTAAGCGCAGCGTAGGACGTGTACCCACAAGATAAACAGACGACCTAAACGAGACCGCAGGGAAACGCTGGATGCAGGCCACTTTCGACCGGCCCTTTTGGAAATCGATGGGGGAGGTCCAGCTGTGGACGTCTTATCACACGTACCTCAGTGCGCGAGCCCGACTGCGCGAGCACTTGTCCCGTAATTTTTTTACTTTTTGATTCTTAGTTAATCTGCCCTTAAATTACATATTCTGTGAACATTTTAATTGGCTAGTTATTAGTCTTTTGTAGATTATCAGCTCTTTAATTGTTTTTTTATTTTATTTTTAATTTGTAACTATAAACTTTTTTAAATGTGTAAAAACATAATATTTACAGTACACTTTCAATAGTTAAACATCGATATAAGAAGCCGATAAATTATATAATACCAGTTGCGCAAGGTTTTCGTTATGTAATATCCTATTCTAATTTGTGTAAAATACCTATGTAATTATTAAGGATGAAGTAATCACATAAATACCTATAAGCCAGTAAGTTTCTCATCTAATATAAATAAGCAGAATTAGTGAATATACAGAAAAAATACAGAAATGTTTATTTTGCGATAATGAAATTTAAAGCTAAACAAAATATTTCAAATATAAGTAGGTACATTATCACAAAAACCGGCCTCAACTCAGCATGTTACTGGTTGTTAATATCTATTTAAGTATGTATTTAAAACTATATATGTATGTATATCAGTCTCTGGCAGCCATATTACAAGCTTTGCTTAGTTTGGGGTCTGATGACCGTGTGTGCAAAAATGTCCCGAATATTTTTTATTTTTTTATTTTTATATACAACCAGCGCTGGCATTCTGTTGCATTCTGGCAGTCTGTCCAGCTGAATGCCAGCGCTGGTTAGCGCTGGCATTCTGTTGGACCCGAATATGGTAATAATATTCTGCCTAGAGTACGGGAAAATACTCAGATCTGACAAATAAAGGAGATATAGTAAGTTGGCGTGGCAGGTGCAAACGCATCAGATCAATGACTTGGACGACTTGCCCCCTAACCCGAAATAAGCCTTGATGTCTTTGGTCAAACTCACCCTGCACACGACTGCCGCGAACTTTGAACAGAACTTTGTTATTGTTTCATAAAAAGCTCTGCAATAAATTCTGTTTTTAGGAATCTGCTAGTTTTATTTTTAACCGTCTTGAAAAAATATGTTCTTATTTTGAATTTATGTTTTTTACGTTTATGTATTTTTTTTATCTTCGTCAATAAAATAAACCGTGGTATATTTTTATTGAATATATAATATTTCGAGTGATCTCAATTAGATTTTTAAAAAGGGTGGAATATCATGGGTTAGATCCCAATTCTTGAACTTCCCGTAAAGTCGTTTTCTAGAACAATGTATTAAGTATGTTTTATTGTTTTAAGAACTATATATTCCATTACAATACAATTATATTTTGCGTTCCACTATTACATTCTACTTCGTTGCGCAGCTTTAATTCCAATTTCCAGTTCATTAAGCCTTAAAGTATTCGAAAAGCTCCATCAGCAAAGAAAGTGAAACATGCCATCCGCATGCCACAATGAAAGTAAGAGTTGTTATTTTGGAACAATGTTGATACCTACAGTGTCTTACAGACGGCAATCTAGATGCAAGTTGTTTTTACCATAGGATTCGGAAATAGGGGTCTCTCTGACGGATCACGCGATTCTATCACGTGATAGGCATCTAATAGTCCACACACATACCATAAATATAAAATGGTGGCAAGGTCGTCTGCAGGGTAAGTTCGACTAAAGGCATCAAGCCTGATTTAGGCCAGATGCGTTCGCACCCACCTATCATATCTCCCTTGTTTGTCTGATTAGTTGCAATTTGTCATAAGTAGTAATAGTTTTTAGGTTTACGGTTCCGTACCCAAAGGGTGAAAACGGGATCCTATTACTAAGCCTACGCTGTCTGTCTGGCTCGTAGTGGTTTAGTAGATTAGTTTAGTTTTATATTTCAGTACTAGTTTTATATTTAGACAGCTGTTGCCCGCGACTTTGTACGCGTAGACTTTCATATAAACTTTCAGTCCCCATTAACCCCCTTTAATTTGGCCCTTTCACAAAATCCTATCTTAGCGGACCTCTCCGCCTTAACCTGCCAAATTTCAGTTTTGTAGGTCAAGGAGTTTTCGAGATTTCGTGATGTGTGAGTGAATGAGTAGACGAATTTCGCTTTTGTAATATAGATTTTAATTTGTTTTTATATATTTAGCATAATTAATTTCCTAAAATTGTGTTATTTCGAGTAAGTAGGCACATAAACGTGTTATAAAAAGAGCACAGTCGTGACCGTGACTAGGTCTCGACAGATGGAAATCAGTTACCTTTACGCTTCTAATACGCATGTAATGGTATGCTTATACAGTCATTATAATACGACAGAAACACGCACCTCAGTGATAATCACAGACTATGTAAAAAGTCTTTGGTGATAATACAGGTTCAATTAACTGTAATATCAGACTTCCTATACCTAAAACACTGTTTTAAACTATCACGTTTGTTCACTAAAGTTATATGATTAAGGTTGTGGAGCTCATTCCACAACCTTACCACGGTAAATATCCCGTAAATAATCATTATAACTTCCTATACCTATTTAATTTCCTTGTCACAATATACTCTCTGATAAGTCTGTTATATCACAAGCAATAGAAATTCATATCCGAATAAACACCACCAGCGCCAACTCGGGATGAAGAATTTTTCACCCAGAGACAAACAAGGGACATATTATGATAAGGTGGTGGTGGTAGTGGTGGTGGTGGTGTTGTCTGTGTATCTGTGTGTCTGTCTGTGGCATCGTAGCTCATAAACAGCTGAAGAGTTTTTTTTTTTAAATATATACATTTGTGAAAATACATAATTATATATTTTTAAATACATACTTAAATAGATTTTAACACCTTGATATTATAGATATAGTACGTAGTACACAGTTCCCACTGGTAGAGGTTTAATAGAGTGATAGTTAGGTTTTAATTTGTTGTTTTTTTTTTTTTTTAAATGTTTGGTATTAATAGTTTTAGGTTTGAAATATCTGTGTTATGTACAATATTGTTATGTCTTATGTCAAATAAATTGTACATCACATAAATGTTTGTCCTAGGTTGGAATCGAACCACGCCCCCAAACTCAGAAGGCAGGTTCACTGCCAACTGGACCAACGGGCTTTATTGTTTTTTTTAAAGTGACTTGATTGATTGTGTTCTTGGCTATTATTTAAAAAGTAATCTGATCTGCCGTTTGAACACTCTTTTCTTTTGCTCTTTTAATCGGGGTTTAATAAATTAAACGTTTTTACTTTTTACCATAATCAAATCTGGCTGACTGAAATTTGGTATGCAGTAGATTACATACCGGATACTTATTATCTCGAAAAATTTACGGTTTGGTTGCAAGTAAACCAGGCTGAGCTTGTTGTTTCTATACTAACCCATCACTCATTTGCTATTACAGAAACATAGGAGCTACTGATAACGTGAATGTGGCGATCTGCGCTTTCGGCGAGGGCTGGCATAATTACCACCACGTGTTCCCTTGGGACTACAAAGCGGCTGAGCTGGGCAACTACAGCACCAACTTCTCCACTGCACTCATCGACTGGGCTGCCAAACACGGTCAGTTTATTACGAGCTACCAGAGAATCTTGACAATGTTCTCGGCTTGGGACAATGTCCCCTGCGTTAGGAGAAGTACGTACATATGGAACATTAACAACAAAGTAAAGTAGCATGTCTGTATTTTTCCATCAGATACATTATGGCAAGTGTGCTTATGAGCTTCGTGACTTTATCCCACCCTTACTTTTTTACTGCAGGGCTTGTAGAAGGACGGCGCACTTGTTCCTCGTGGAAATTCCAAATAATAATTGTACGCAATGATTTGGTTCCATATCCATGACGCGTACTGGCCAAGGAAGGAACCCCTTTCCGCTTTCCTCGTTCCCCGAGAAGTACAATCTAATGGACATTTTCAGTGGTGAATAGGTTTAAATTATTATAACACCGGTTTGCACTCACGATTATGTTTTTATCGGTCGTTTAGATGAAGTGAATAGGTTTCTTCTAGACCGCCATCTTCCATCCTCGGCCGCACCATTGCTTACCGGCAGCCGGTAGGTGGCCAAACTTTATCTCTGTCTGTACGTCATCTGTTGTACAAGTACAGAAGACTCAGTCCGATATAACATTTATATATAGATTGGATTCGATAAACGCACAGGCAAAAGGAATATTATGATCCTTGATAAAAGTAAATTTTAACACGCACAGCGAAGCAAACCAAACTTCATAAATACTTTTTTTTGCTTTCGCTTGTGGTGTTCCACTTTGCGCGATGTCCCTATTACGATCTACGATGGAGCACGTTTGACAAAAAGAAACCGATTTACTCGTGACTTGTAGACACTCAGATTGTAATTACCCGGGAACGCTCATTCAGGCAGCACGCATAGTCTAGTGGTTCGCACAATAAAAGTGGAATCAAAACGCTCCGTAACTACGAGTTTTTGCAATATCAACCATAAAACGGTGTCGCGTTTTTGTGCCCGCCCTAGCCGTCTGATAGAAAAATGATGCACACTTCCCGAAATGTATCCGATAAAATACCGATATAGACTAGCAACTTTGCGCCGATGTTCAGGGCTAAGGAAGCTTAGGCTCCGTTGCTGATGAGCGATGAGATATGATGTTGAATGTTTTTTACTGGACTTCAAGCTGATACTTGGTTGATTCATCCCAAAATCGAGCAGCTATGGACGACCGAATGCCGGTACTCGAATCGCTAGAGCAGGCTGTTATCTATTGGTTCTTAGATGTTAATATCGGAAGTATAAGTATAATAATCAACCTTATTTAACATGAATAGAAGCCATAACATAATTTTTTTTTAAATTATATCTACAATAATCAATATAAATCATGATAATTATCAAACTTCATGTATGGTAGGTATTAAGTTCACAAAAAATTTAGAAGTCATGATGCTGTGAGACATCCGTTCGGAATTTCGGATAGACCAATTGTTATTTTGGACTCGGAAAAAATGCGTTTATTCGTTTTCGCAATATTTCAACATACACTTTGTCGAAACCTTTGTGACAGCTCTTGTCGGTATTCCGTAAAGTGATTACAGTAACGCACAAGCTATGCTTCGGAATACCTACTTCGGATATTGCAGTCCACCGGGGCGGGCGATGATTTCTAATTACTAGGTAGACAGCTTGTCTATTTACCACATAAGTGTTTTTCTGAAACATGATCATATTGTGTTCATTATTTTAATAACGTACTTCCCTACTTCGAAAAATATAAAATTTTAAGTTAACTTTACGTTCACCTAATTGACGGCCTATTTAGCAAACTCTATAAATAGGTCTGTACATTAACTGTTCGACAAAATATACTGCGCCTATAATAGGCATGATGACTAATATTTTTTTATTGCCTCATAAAAAAGCTGATCATAAATAGAGCACATCAACGAAAATAAAATTAAAATTTGATCAAAAATAAATAAGATATAAGCATTTTAATTTCATGCTAGACAAAGAGCGCACTATACTGAGCCGTGACGTCACGGCTCAGGAGCGCCATACAAATGCTATACTAATTCACGCTTTGCGAGAAAGGGATAGAGCATCCCCTCTCTATCCCCACCTAAAACTTTAAACACTCATATCTCAGAGATTTATCAATCAATTTAAATTATTTTTTCAGTATGTGTAATGTATTTAGTTATATTCATTCCTAAGCCGATTATTTGGAATAAATAAATATTTGTCATCATGCCTATTCAAATTTAATACCACAACCAGTAAAGTAACTCGAAAAGCAACGAAAACTGGGTTTATGGCGTTCTGATGATATGAAATATATAGGAATATTGAAAATTAAATATCTGTATTTTTTATAACATATTATAAATATAACATTTTAAAATTTTGGAAAAGTTTAACATATCTACTTATTAGTAGTTTTTCGTAAAAATTTCGGAAGGAAAGTTTAATAGAGGATTTCGTTTAATTGCTAAAAAAATATATAAAATAAACACACTTCATTATTATGGTTTACTTGTTTTATTTTTATCTTGACAATTACGGCTTCTTTGTCGCTATATATATGCCCGAAATCCAGCTAAAAAACAGCTCATATATCTATACGTATTTCTCGGAACTCGTAAACACAAGGTGTTTACATCGTGGGAATTGCCTGCTGAAAACCTGCAAAACCTTTCGAAATTATAGTAGCAAAACTCGAAAAGGTTTCTTTTGTCTACCCATATTTGTAAGGGAATGTCTTATGTGATTATTTATAGATAGAGAGTATTCCGATCCTCTCTGAGAATTAATTTCATCATCATAATCGGCCTTTTGTAGTCCACTGCTTTCAGCCCCTGCCACCTACGTATATCGTCACTCCATCTACGCTATTGCTACGCATAGCAAGACTAGGGTTGCCACCCATACTTTATAATAAAGTATCGTACTCTATTTTGGCCTAACGTACTTATACTTTATGAGGGCAGTAAAGTACGTAAAAATACTTTATTTTTACCTGTGAAGATTTTTTTAAATGGACTTTTATTTTTTACATGTAACAGAACGGACTGCTTTGGAACGTAACCTAAAACTTCAATGACAATATCATGTCATATCAACTTGTAATTTTTTCCGCTACTGTTGTTTTTATTTTCTCGCCTTGTTTGAGTTTGTATTGTAACAAATATTTGTTGAGTAACAAAAAATATGTATGGAAGAGAAATAGTTTGGTAAATAAATAGTACTTTATTTTCAGATGTTGTACTTTTTTTTAAGCCTAAAAAATTAAATATACTCTATTTGCTTAAAAAAAAGGTGGCAACCCTAAGCAAGACCTACCTGTATAACCATCATTATCATAATCAGCCTTTCATGTTCCCACTGCTGGGACACAGGCCTTCTCTCACAAAGAAAGAGGATGACCTAATCCATCATGCTGGCCCAGTGCATGTTGGTGCATGTCTTTGAACTTTTGAGGTTATATATCGGCCGGATATCTGCTTACTCGCGGTGTATTTCTTCATCGTTTTTGAGGTTATCTTTAGGTAGTAAATAAGTCGGTAGGGCTAAGGATCGAACCGGGTATTACCGCCAGATAGTAAAGCGCACATGCTACCGCTCAGCCACCATCGTATAATATGGTATAGCATAACTGTACTACTAATTAGTGCTTATGCTTACGATCACTAAACATATTTTTTTCTTTCAGGTTTGGCGTATGACTTGAAGACAGTTTCGGCTGAAATGATCCGAAAACGAGTCGACAGGACAGGCGACGGCTCTCACCCATGGACGCAAAACTCAAAACAAAATCTAGAAGATCACGACCATCCAGAGAATCCTGTTTGGGGCTGGGATGACCAGGACATGCCCGAAGAAGACAAGAAGTTAGCCGAAATTGTTCATAGAAAAACGGAATAGATTTTATTAATGTAGGTAAATAATTTCATAGAGATCGACCATGACTATCATCAATTTAATATTTTTGTAATATTATTTAAGTGTCGAAATAATATTTCAAATCAATGATGGATTTCATTGCTTATGACAAGCCTCAAGGCGCTTCGACCTATTCTAACAAATGGATAGACGTGTGCGTAGGGGACGTCATCATAAACACAATATTATGGCGACTACCATACAGGTAAACTGAAGACGAACAAAAATGGACTGCACCCTGTCTCTTCATCAGTGGGTAGCTGAAGAGTTAGATAGGTACATCAATTTCCACGTGTACCCTTTGCGAGTTATGATCTGCAGAAACTGGTAATGTCAGCGACAAATTTTTGACATTATTAATGTGAACTTGTATGAAAAATACCTTCTGTTGTCGGGCTTTTGTTATATCTATATTTTAAAAAAAACTTGTTCAAAAGAACGGACAAAAACGTGTGGAGTTTGGTCTAATTACCACACTAATCTCTGTCTTAAATAAAAAGGTTTAATTGGGATTAAATTGGCAAAATAACTTTTTTCACTAAGTCCTGTACAGCCCCACAAACTTATCTGGACGGCCTGCAGCGTTGCAAGTTACATATTTTTTTGCAAAAGTGGGTAAAAATGGGCAAGAGCATGATTATTGAAAGATTCCTTAGCTGTTAGTAGAAAATAGGACTTTAAAGTTGATTTAGTTTTTAAAATAGCGTCATTAGTTCCTCTTTTGACCACCAGGCCAGATAAATTTGTGACACTGTACAACTTTTTATTGATACCATAATTATGTTTTGATGTCATTTTGAAAATTGCTCAATTATTATGAACCTTATGCAAATCTCGTTGGCGGTGAACAAATACCGCAGTCACCAATTCTCCATTTAAATTGAAATTTAATAGCACCAGCTATGAGGCTATTAAACGATTTTTTTGCTCTATTTAATGCTATCACTGATAAGAAAAAAAAAAAAAAATATTTAGCAACTATTTTTATCTCCCATAGTTTTTAAGGTAGCACTTTGTGTGGTAAAATAATAAATTATTATTGAAATAAATTTTATTATCGTAATGTAGGTTCAGGACTTCTGTTCCAAAAAGATATATATACTTACATAGTTATTAAATAATGTGTATAAATGCTAGTTATTAGTATTGTGATATTTCATAGTAAAATATGAAATCGGTGACTGTTTAGATTAAGTCATATTTAAGGTTATCATTAAAACTAAATTATTTTGTTACTCTAAAATTAAATATTTTTATAGTTCCAAGGGAATTTTGAATGATTAAAAATCTAGTATTTATTTTCTAATTTCATGTTTAATAATATATATTTTAAGCAATATGAGATTATTGATGTTTGGAGCGTGATGGAAATAATTGTATTATTTCATTATCTACTGAATAGACAAAATAATCCTACAATAAATTTTCAAAAAAATAGTTGATCTTGTTTATTTCATTAAAAATATCCACTATACATCAGGGGCCTTACGCTCAATTTGTTACGCGGTCCTAAACTAACGTTAAAACCGCGCACTTCGGGCAATCACGCGAACATGAACTAACGCGCCCAGATACGGTTTGCGGTAGCGCAACATTTTTTCATCGCCTAAACTGGATTATTATAGTCCAATTGAAATATAAGAAAAACGCGCAAACGTCCAAACATACGCAAGCCTATCTGAAATAAAACCAGACTTTCATGTTAAAAATACACGGACCAAATATAATTTGTAGTTATAAAAATTATTATCTTTAGTTTATCAATTCATTAGAAAATCTCCGAGACGATTACCTGCATAATTTGAAATTCTGATGTTTTCTAACCGATTGTTATGTAATTTAGCAAAAGTTAGCTGGTGTTACAAGGTGGCAGCATTTTATTTGCTCTCCAACCCCTGAAAGGAGGCTTTTCCGGTCCGTGATTTCCTCGTTTGCGACCCCTTAAGACCCCTTAATAGGCTTATTACAAAATAAACCGTTCAATTTTAAGTATTTGTATTTTCGGGCATGAAACGAATAAATAAAGCCGTAATTTTCAAGATAAATATAAAATAAGTAAACCATAACATAAAAATTTAATTTAAAGAAATTTAAAGAAATCCATTCACAAACTTTCCTTCCTAAAGTTTTACGAAAAACTACTTTGTAAATTGGAGGTAACAAATGGATATGTTGAGTTTTACCAAAATCTGAATCCGCTACATTCAATAAAAATACAGATCTATATAATACAGCAACTGAATTTTCTACAGATCTTATTAGTTGTAAGAAACATCATACTAAAAATCCAGTTTTAGTATTCCAATCAAAATGTGATAGGACCCTTAAGGCTTACAGACTAGATAGTTGATTGAATCAGGCGTTACTTTGCGGAAGTCCATTTTTAATTTGTATATTTCGAATTTCTCACAAACACAAAACAAAACCTTTGTTTGTTGTATGTGCTGAAATAACTCGAAAAAAATATTTTTTTCGATCTCTTCCGCCAAAATGAAAAGTATCAACACTAAAATTACTTTAAAACTTTTGTAATGTTATTCTAAAGATTTTGTGTAATTCTTATACCTAGAATACCTACAATTAAGTATTGCAACTTAGTACGAAAAACAAAAACGTACATGAGTGTGTGAGATGGCCGTTCTAACGAAACCTCAGTGCGCTATAGTTACTTACATAAATGAAATAAATAGGTAAGACAAAGTTTTTAAAATAATTTATTAAAAAAACAGTCTATTCTTTCATGAATTTCACGAACTCTAATATTTTCTAAACATAAATATAAAACTATCAATAGATATAACCTTAATAGATATAACCTTTTTAACCGACTTCCAAAAAGAGGCGGTTATCAATTCGACTGTATGTTTTTTTTAATGTATGTTTGTTACGCGATTACTCCGCCAATTTAGAATTGTTTTTGATGATTCTGTTTTTTGGAGGTAGGTCTTATCTCATAGGTGGTCCCATATTTTTTTATCGACATTGATCAGCGCTTTTTGGAAAATCTACAAAAACATGACGATAAGCAACGAATTCAATGTTCATTGCACAGTGCCACCAACTTAGCTGTTAAAGTGGGCAAAATTGGAACTACAGTTATTTCTTGGTGAATTTCATACTTTGTTCTTCACTAGCGACACTGTCAACTGAACAGCAAACATAGAGGAACTGTTCCTACAACAGAACTTCAAAAAAACAAAGTGTCTCCATGGCGACCGGGCCCTGTTGTTTTTCGTTAAATTTTTCAAGACCATGGATACAAAGTATTTCAGTTTATTTATGTATTCAGTTTATCGGGTTTGTGGCTACAGGCTCTCCCATCGCCCAACACTGGCACTTTAATAGATTCGACGTCTTTCCGTATTGCAGCTTCCCTTCGCTTGGGCGCATCGTGAAGTGCTCCGCACCGCTGCCAGTGTGGCACTGCTGTCGACCAGCTTGGTCACCACGGTTTGTCTTGCAGCAGAAGTACGGGAAGAATTCCTCGCCACTCCAGCCTTAATGATATCATCCGTCGGGCTTTTACCACCGCTAACTGTGCGGCCATTTTAGAACCAAGTGGTCTCATTCGTGACGATGGTAAAAGACCTGACGGAATGACCCTCATTCCTTGGAAGATGGGACGACCTTTGGTGTGGGATGCTACTTGCGTGGACACCCTTGCACCGTCTCATCTTCCGGGAACTCAGAAAAGGGCTGGTGTGGCGGCTGAATCAGCGGAGAGCCTCAAAAGGCGCAAATATAGTACCCTAGATAGCGGATATATATTTGAGCCTTTTGGGGTTGAGACGCTTGGACCATGGGGACCAGGAGCCCATCGAATATTTAAAGACCTATCAGGGCGACTGGTCGAAGCTACTCGTGACCAAAATGCTGGCCTTTATTTTGCCCAAAGAATAAGCATTGCCATACAACGTGGCAATGCTGCCAGCATTTTGGGCACGCTGCCCACCGGTAGCGGATTGTTAGATTAGTTTTAGTTTTAGATTAATTTTAGTTTTAGTTATAAATTTAAATTTAAGATAGTTTTTATTTTACTTGTAATTTTTATTGAATAAATTTGTTCATTCACAAAAAAAAAAGTATTTCAGTCGTAATATTAAACAATATTTTCTACTTTTTAGTTTCAGTTTGTAAATGTAGGTACGTATAGTCATGAAGTCGGTTCTTTTTTTTCTAAAAATTATAGTTATTCTTACGTGTGTTTGAAACTAAAACTATTTTTGTCAACTTTTCGCTTTGGACGGACTTTGTCAACCGCGAAAACGAGACAAAGGAGGTTAAAATTTGAATAATCCTAATTAGGAATTCATAATTCCAATTCAAATTAACTACGCAGTTTCATTAAAATAGGAAGAGTAGTTATTGAAAAGTTTTATTTAGTACAGAATTGATTTACCGTGAACTTGGGGTAGGTACTTTATAGCAAAGAGCCCTTTCGTTATAGTTATAAAGTTGGTAATAATTAAGTTTCTGGTAATTTTAGAAAGATAAGTGAAACTTTTCTCTGTAGAATAATTCGGCCAAAACAGAGCTTTCAAAACATGTTTTTAGTTTTCTCCAAGTCTAAAAGTTTTTGGAAATTTGCTTTTTCATATTCTAATGGTTATTTATGTATTGTGATTCGTTTATTTAATATAATTTATATTATATTTACGTAAATTCGTTTTATTCTAAACCGAAATGTTTCTTGAGTAATCTGGAGTTTTATAACTTCTCGCTTACGTTATTTAGTTCTGAGGTGGGCGCCGACGCATACCTTTTTCCTGTAGGCGTAGATCGCAATACAGGGCTGTATGCATGTATTTGAACTGATGACGTGGTAGGTATCGAGAATCGATTCGACTCTCCAAGCTCCATCCCGCCTCAGCATTTCTTAACTTCAAAATCTATTATCTTCAAAAAAAGTGTAATTCTTTCTTGACGTAATATAATTAATACTTAAAGACTAGGTATTTATACTAACACACAATACTATAAATCTTCGGCCTGGCGGCTATTGACATCACAATATTAGTCATTAATATATATTTTTAATAGTTATAGGTACTTTATTCTATACATGGTGTTGATTTGCAACCGTAATATTCACAGAGCACTAAGTAAGGACCCTGAATAGTGCCCTAAAATAGTTTAAGACCCGAATAAGAAGAAAATGTTAGTAAGTAACTGTTATAGTTTCACTTTTTTTAATGAAATTCTAAATTACCTTATAATAAGAAACTAAATTACCAAAATAAGCCGTATCAAGGCAATTCTTGACCGGGACTGACAACACTGCGATAAGCAGTTGCCGGTAGAGTTCGTCGTAGCTGTATGTTTTTTTTTTTAATGTAAATTTCTTGAGGATGGAGAAGAAAATAAATTTATCGTGTTTTAGAATAGGTATATTTGACAATTGCCTGCCACTTTTTTGTATAAAGTTCATCTAGAAACGAAGGACAGCTTCGGCTACACAAGTAAAAAACTATTATATTTTTAAAGATTTGGGTTCAATCTCAGCCTCCTCAAATATTGCAAGGTTGCAAATCAACACATTGTAAAATGAAAAATTAATGTTTTACATAAAACATTTATACATAGCTCTGCAATTTACTGCAGCTGGTTTCGTAATGCACAAACATAAGAGATGATCTAGGTAATGAACTATAAACAAGTATAAATTGAACCTTCATACGGCTGAACTGATTTTCATGAGTCCTAGCTAAGAACACTCTCGATCAAGAATCACGAGTGAATCGGTTTCTTCCAGGCAAGCGTGCTCCAACGTAGACCGCATCATCGCTTAACATCAGGCGTGTTGGTGGTCAAATGCAAGCAAATATTATTTATAAAAAAAAACTTTCAACCAAAAAATACGAAATCAAAATAGGTTCAACCGTTTGGGAGCTACGATGCCACAGACAGACGCACAGATACAGACGAACAGATAGACACATACATACACGTTAAACTTATAACACCCCTATTTTTGCGTCGGGGGTTAAAAATAATGCCCGAATACAATGAAATTTGTTATCTGACATCGACAAAATTAGAAATCTACCTTATCCTATTACTATACCTCAGAATACTGTTTTTATTCTAAGTCCTACCCCTTATTTTTTACGACTGTTTTGAAATAATTGAACATCCTGGCCGTTTTTGTAATATTGCTTATTCCAATCACTGTGCAATGGCAGTTCTTCTGCAGTTTCGAAGTCAGGTATATCCATACTACTAGGAATCGATTCAGCAAACTGATAGTCGTGATTATCATGTTCATGAATTACATGTTCATCAAAATGTGCATGTTTCTCATTCTTGTACCCTTTGTTCACATATACGATTTTGTGTTCGTATTTGTCGTTGAAAGCGTTATTTCTCAGCAAAGTAAACACTGCCCCTGATAAGGCCATATTGTTGAGCATGCCAACACCTACAACCATTAATTTTAACGCTGGCAAGACAAACGGTAGGATGGCAGACATTAATAAACCTGGTAACACTAGCAACGGCAAGATTTTGTAAAGTGATTTTTTGGCTTTCTTCATGCTACTTCGACTCGATCGCGACTCTGGACCTGAAACGGAATAAAAATCAAATTTAGTTATAAGGTGACACAAAATTTGGATTTCTGAGTCTGTAATATATAGGGCTGTTCATTATATTATATATATATATATATATCGCAATAAGTAATATATATATATATATATACATATATATATCGCAATAAGTAATATATATATATATATATACATATATATATATATATATTACTTATTGCGAATTAATGGGTAAATAATGGCCTTTATATCGTCCAACCAAATCTTATTTTTCCTGTAAACATTCATAAATTTATTTTTATTATTTTGGGGGGTCGGGGGTAAAAAGAGAGTATACAGGTTTAAACCGAAAGGAGAGCATTGTAGGTACTCATCATTATGAACAACTTTTACTATGGGACCAACCCTAAAATCGCGAAAGTCAAATTACCGTTTTATATGGACCAGCTGATAATTTTTTTGCGATTTAAGGGTTGGTCCCATAGTAAAAATTTTTCATAATGATGTGTGCAATGACGTTTTTTCGGCTTAATATATTCTCTATGTAACCCTGTACTTACGCATGCATGCTGGGTACGCTGCCAACTGGTATTGGGCTTGAGCATTTGGATTGTCTTTAGACCTTCACCGGTCTATGGGCAGTCTAACTGTATTTGTAGTTTTAGCTTGTATTTAGTTTAGTTAATAAAGGCACTTGCCCAGTAAAAGGAATTGTACTTACGTGTTTTCGGTCAAGCATTTATTCGCTCTGACAGCTGTAATAACAATTTAAAAAGTTGAATGAAAACCACGAATTCTGATCACTTTCGCTAGGGTTTTGAAAGTAAAACTGTAGCAGGTACCCGATATACTTTAATAATTAATATATAATTGCGTCAACAAAGAAAATGTTTTATTCAGTGATGTTATTGCAACTGCCAAAGCATTTAAATGCTTGGAATGAGTCTAATACATGAACAGCCGTTTGCATAATTATGTTCTGTCAAAAATTTATAGGTATAGATGCAATAAAGTGAGAGTAAAAAATCTCGTTTTCTTAGTAAATAAGTTAATTTATGATTAGTTTTTGATTTGAACCCTATGTTTAATGGAATGATTAATGGAACCGGTTGGATTTTCCCAACCATAATTTCTAGCTACACCTCACGGTTTCACCTGCATGGAAATTTCCTCGGAAACTTTATATGTTTTGAGATAAATGTATGGCATTTTATTTTGTGGCTGCATATGTATTGCAGTGTGAAATAAGAACAAATACAATTTTTACATTTATCATAATATTAGTATCATTAAAAGAAAATCAATTATTAGAGAACTAAAAAAATATCAAGCTAAAATATTTGTATGATTAATATAATGAAAGGAAAACGAGATTTTTACTTTCACTTTATTGCATCAATACCTATTATTTTTTGACAGAACATAGGCTACACCCACCCTCATTATTCCACCCTATGTACTTTTATGTCAAAACAAAGCAGAAGAAGTTAAAATGCAGAGAAGACAGAGAGACAAAGTCTGTATCCTACAAGTTTTGATAGTTATCGAAAACTTTTTTCGCTGTCGTATTGTTCCATACATTTTATTCTACCTCTTGCGGAAATGCGGAGGAACTAAAATCGGTAGTAATCGGCAGTTGGTTTACTCAAATACGGAAAACGTTTTCGAATAGCTTCAGCCCAGCAATGTATGGAAGAGCAATAACTAAGCGAAAAAAGTTTTTAAAAACTAGGTATGAAATCTTATACTAAGGGCTTTGCTACTTTCACTTTTATAAATTCTGAGTTAAGAGAATCAATTTTTGTCATAAATTTTATCTGTTTTGTGTTTGGAACTCTCCAATCACTGGCCACTTATCAAAAAGATCCTTCTACAGAAAACCATGGTTTATTCTCTATTATTCTAATTCGTTATAAGTTAAATAACTAACATTTGACACTCAAAGCTCGACTAAAATTCCTTGTGACTGGGATGCTATAGAAAACACACAAAGACAAGGGACAACTAGCACCCAGACTCAGAGCAGATGTTTACATTCATCACTCGCCCGGCTGAGATTCGAACATGGGACCTCCTTTGCTCTTATGAGGCAAACATGCAATCACTGAGCCAAACCGGTCGTCAAGTTAACTAGGAACAAATATCTTATAAGTATTAATAAAATTTTGGAACTCACTTTTGTATACATCAACGCTCAGCGTTCCATTGCCTTTCGACAGCAGCTCTAGCCTATATCCAGGTATCATGGTCAGGCTCAACGATTGCCTCCGCAATAGCTGTTCGGTTCCCTCGCACACTTCCGAATATAGCTCTTCTTCGGTGTTATTACGGTATCGGGTCCAAGGGAACTCTTCGAGATCCATAGTTAAATTTGCCTTCAGATTTGGAAGTTCGATGGCCCGTTTTGCGCGCCATGCAGTGAGGACGTTCAGGCATTTTACTGGGCCAATTGTGAAGGTGCAGTCGAGGACGTTTTTGATGGTATTGAGGCCGCGCGTCTGGTGTGCGTGCAGCGGCGAACACACCGACAAAATGAGAAACGCGGCTAAGCCACGCATCGCTGCCGACTGCGAGTGGACTGACGCGCTAGTCGCCTCTGCACGCGCCCAGCCCGGCCGATTGGTAAGGGTACGTTGACTCTTGGCGAAAGCAAATCGCTACTGCGATTTTGTTCGTGATAAAAACATGCAGTTTGATTTAGTTTTTATTTTAGACTAGCTGTTGTTCGCGACTGTGGGCGCGACATATAATGTGTGTGTACATAATTATATAATGTGTGGGACATATAATATTTAAACCCTCCTTTTCTCCCCTTTATCTTTACTTCTTACCTGCCAAATTATAGCTTCGTAGGTCAAAGCCGAGATTTCATAATAAATCAGTCAGTCGGTGAGTGAGTGGTATTTCGCATATTATACCAAAGATAGCACGATGATATAGGATTGTTCACTGATAGAATTTGGTCCAATAAGGTACTGAAGTGGTACACAACAAGTAGGAGTAGGAGTTACAAGTAGGTACTTATATACTCAGCAGTGCGGATAGAAAATTGTCATTGAGGAAAATCAGTAATATACTATAATAATCAGTAATATATATATAACTAGCGGTCCGCCCCAGCATCGCACGGGTATAGATTATAGCCTATGTCATCCGGGGATAGTGTAGCTTCCCGTCAGTGAAAGAATTTTTCAAATCGGTTCAGTAGTTTCGGAGCCTATTCAATGCAAACAAACAAACAATCAAATCTTTCCTCTTTATAATATTAGTATAGATGAAAAAAAAAAAGTTATATACCATTGCTGCCTCCACTAGTAGCGCTCGTAAAATAAACTTTTTATTATTCCGTAATATGCCTTTCCCGGAAAAAAATACGATATAAATGTTGACCTTGTGTACCGGGCATAAGCTAAGTATCTCATTACCAAATTTCATCCAAATTCAGCTGCTACGGAGACAGATAAACTTTTTATTGTTCACACCATAACTCACGATAAAACAGCTAAAAAAATATTGCAACAATAGGCGGCCTTATCACTAAGAGTGATCTCTTCCAGGCAACCTTAGGATGGAGAAGATTCATAAATAAGGTGACTGAGAACAAACACTCATTCATAACAATTTACTAACAGCGCCTTACGGATTAACCCGCTGATCTAACCATACAGAAACCGTTAATGTTTTCAGAATAAAAGCATATGTGCTAATCCAGGACATAAGGTATTTCATACCAATTTCTATCCTAATCCCTCTCACACATACACACATACATGCACTCACACACACAACACACAGACACATATACACACACACACAAACTTTCGCATTTATATAATATACTAAGTATGCCTGTTAACCGTGACTTCGTACGCGTAGATTTTCATATAAACTTTCAACCCCGCATAATTTTTAGCGGACCTGTATACGTACATAAACCCCACAAGGAATCTACCTATCACATGTCAGCTTCAAAGGTAAAGTAGCTTTCGAGATTTCACTTCGATCAATTTTTCGAAGAGATTTCGTGATGAGTCCGTTAGTGCGTGGTATTTCGTTTATATATAATAATGTTTAGATAAGTGTGATTGATTAATAAAGTGTGATAATCCAAATTTATTATTATTATGTCACTTATTCGTGAATATGTAATTATTACATAATAACCAGACGATTGTTAATAACTAAGTATTATGCAGTCTACTTTCATAATTCGTTATAGTAAAAAATGCAGTTTGCACAAAGATATTTAAAAAGATGGATATCAGATCGGTGCTAAAAATTACCGAACCATAAGTAGACAAAACCAAAGCATTAGGGTAATCTGGTAGGTACGGTTTAGTTTGTAAGTCTAGATTTATTGCAACGTTAACGCCATTGAGTTTTAATTAGACTCCTAAAACATGCTGAGGCTTTTGTGGCAATGTACATAGCAGGTACTATTTTTTTTTTCGTTTTGTTATAAATTTCATTGTGACAAAATAAACGTTTCTGTAGAATTATCTGTGAAATGTTTTGCTATTTATAAATAGGCTTGCGCTTGACCGCCAACTTGCTGACGGAGCATGCTTACCTAGAAATATAGAAGAAACCAATTCACCCGCAACTTGAAGACGCCCAAATCTCAATCAAAATTTATATAAATTACTATAAAATGGCTTACATTTACGATTATGCAAAAATAATCTTGAGTGTAAGCCGTTTTTATAGTACCTAATTTATAATGAATCCTCACGCGAGTTTTGATGAAGTGAAAATTTATGTAAATAATTTTATTCAGAACAATTTTATCGTGAGTTTTGTACTAAATTTAACATCCAAGTGATTGTACATCAATGAGTCTGCACAAAGTATAATTTATGGAGACAAGAAAGTTGCAAAGTATACATTTTGATAATAATAAAATAAGTTTATCACACTAATGCTCGTATTATATAAGTAAAAGTTTGTTAGTGGTGTTAAGCTGTTTAGAGTGTGTAATTATTGTTACTACTTAGTTGAAGACAAGTGGCTGAAAGGATTTGGATGAAATTTGCTGTGAAGGTAGCTTATAACGTGATGACACGTAGGCTACTTTTTATCCCGGAAAATATGTGTTTATTGTTGAGTTGCAGGATTTGCAGGAGAAAACGCGGGGCAAACTTTGTAGACCTTGTCTACAATGTAGAGTATTCATTTGTGAAGAGAGAAAGGGGTATTTAGACAGGATGTACTTGTTTGTGCCGTTTGGGGTCGAGACTGGGGCTGGCCGCTCACGAATTGTATAATAACCTAGAAAACGTTTATTGGAGGCGACTGGTGTCCGGAATACTGGCGTCTACTTTGGCCAAAAATATCTATTACAGGCTTCTGTGATATGGGTACAAAGTATAATGGTTGCCTGGAAAATATGGAATAGATGCCTGGAAGAGATTGCTTTTAGCAATAAGCCCACCACTAGTAGCACTAGCTCGTGATTGTTCTATCTGTTTGTAATTTTTATTTTTGGTGAACTCAATAAATAATTTATCTATGTACCTACTTATCTAGGGTAGAAAATTTACAGTAAAAAGAGAAATTTACATAATCAATTTAAGGATCAAAGATAAACTACCTTTCACCAGGCATTACTGCGAGTCTCTTAAATTTGTTTTTGATATAAAAGTCTTTCTGTCTGTTTTATTTTTATAATCCATCTAAAATGAAAACAAGTTTTTATGTAATAAGTTAAATATAAGCATATTATCACACTAATAATATTTTGTGTAAAAGTGTGTTTGTTGGTTTATTTGTCTTTCTTCAACTCATCAACAGAAAGAATCGACGTAATTTTTTGCATAGAAATACATGGAGGGTCCGAGAGTTACATAGGATTTTTACGCTGAAAAATGTACGGTTATCTTTTACTGCGTGGACAGCGGGTAAAACGGTGGGACGCATCTAGTGCTGAATTAAAAAATTTAGTTTTGACGAAAAAAATAATTACCATAAGAAGCTTTGACATCGCCTTATTCCCGGAATCACTTGTTTTTGCCATAATTCCAGAAGATGATTTTGGAAGAAACGCTATTTGCTTTATTTCAAATATCCGGAAAGGCTTTTTCAATCTAATGACCAAAGAACATGATTTATTTGCATTCATAGCTTTGTAGACATAGATCTCTTCACTGCATATTGAATGGGGTTATTGACCGACTTCCAAAAAGGTGGAAGGTTCTCAATTCGACCCGGTTTTTTAATAATCCCTATATATATGATAGTCCTTTATTACAGTATTGGATAAAAACTATTATTCGATTTAATTTTTGTTAACTGTCTATGTACGGAGCTAGATGTCATATCTTGCCTTTTTGTATTTGTAATTTTATTTTAGTGTTATCCTACTTATGTTCTTATGTATTTAACTATTATGGATCTTGGATCTGAAATAAAGATATATTATTATTATTGTAAAAACTCTCGTCTAAAATAATTTTGAGCATAGTGGTATTAAACAACTTTTTGATTTGGCAAGAGAAAACAGCAATATTATTAAAATGTAGATACTTAGTTCAAATGTTTCTAAACTGAAAAATAAAGCAATGATCTTTACTAACATTGCTCTCTTTCTTGTTAGTTTTTTAACGTAATTACACCGTAAAACCTCTAAAATTTGGCTAAATCCAAGATGGAAATCAATCAAGCATTCAAAATGCTCCAGTTTTAGGTTTTTAAAGTTTAGTTTATAGTAAAATACTGTGCCTTCTGGGTGTATAATAATTTAATTGGAGTCGCCTATGGTCACCCAGGTGATTATATTCCAGATCAAAGGACACTTAAGAGTAAACTTTGATCAACCAGGTGATCAAAGTGGAATAGACCGTGCCCATCAGCAAGCTCATGGCTTTGCGGATGGGTACTTTCATTACGTTCATCTCACATCACACATCATCAGCCATTAAATGTCCACTACTGAACAAGGCCTCCCTCTTAGAGAGGGGTGTTGCCATAATCCCCACGCTTGGCAGGTGGCTTGGGGATCGCATTACATTCACCGTGTACTAACAGGAGGCTGCTGCCCATTCCCCGGTGGTTCTGGTCGCAGTTTTAGGACATATCCGGGTCCACGTTCATCTCAGTATTTCTCTATTATCTCTTTTTTGTCTACATAGTACGTGTTATGGGTTACAATCCAGTTTAATAAGGAATTGATTGATAGAAATCTGCTTTATGGATCTAGGATAAAAGTTAATAAAATAAATGTAAAACACTGTTTTACACTATCACGGTTTTTCACTACAGATATAGATTGATAGATAGATAGAAACTCTTTATTGTGTACAACATAAATAAAAATTACAAACAGTCATAACTTACAGAATACACTTACGTGCTAGTACTACACGTGGCGGCCTTATCGCTAAAAGCAACCTCTTCCAGGCAACCATTATATGATATATGATTATTTGCGGGATATTTACAGTGCTAAGGTTGTTGAAGGAGCTCCCAATATTTCGGCGCAGTTACAAGCACGAATTCACGGGAAGACGTAGTTCCACAACCTTACCATGGGAAATATCCCGTAAATAGTCATATAACTGTAAAATAAATGTGTTATAAATCAGTAGGTATTTTTGGGTATTAGTACCTCTGCATAATCATTTAGAGGTTCTTAGATTTCTCATGGTTTTTTTTCATAATACTGTGAGTGAACGTGCCTTCTTTCTCTTTGTTTTTTAGTCTATGCACTAGCAACCGGTTTTTCTTTTTTTTTGTAGCTACCGTTTATTTTGTCTGATGAAACCAGTCTGATATAAAGTAGGTAGAGAGCGTTGCTAGCTTATAGCTTACTATTTGTGCCTATCTAGTTAAGTGAAACCCAAGAAAGCGATGCACCTGTACAATGTAGTAACATAGGTATTACATTGTTTATGAATTGTTAATTTATTATATTCTAGTATCAAAACTGTTTTTTAACGAACCTCTAGTGTATTTTCGATCCCTAACTGGGATCAATTATTTATTTTTCAGGTTAGGTTAAATTAGCATCATTGACAAATATCTGTAGAGTATAACATAAATAATTGATTTCTAATTCCTTATTGCATGTAAAAAACAATAAAATGGAAATACACTGATCAAAGAAACAGTTTTGAAAATAAACTTCTTTTTGCTGCTTTTGCGGGCCATCTTTCGCAAAAGATACACTTGATAAGAATCTAAAATCCGAAGAATCCAACTCGGATAGGCAGCGTTCGGGAAATTGCGTTAGATCTTCTCGTTCAAGATACCACAGTCCCTAAAGACAAGGAACTTTGACCAGTGTGTGTTGACGGTGATGACATATGGTACTGAGACGTTGTCCTTAACTGTTGGCATTTTATAAAAACTCAGAGTCACACAACGAGCAATGGAGAGAGCTATGCTAGGAGTTTCTTTGCGCGGTAGAATCCGGGACGTGGATATTCGCCAAAAAACCAGAGTCACCGACATAGCTATTAAAATTTGCAAGTTGAAGTGGCAAATGGGCAGGCCACATCGCTCGAAGAACCGATAACTGATCGGGAAGAAAGCGGAAGACGCAGCGTAGTCCTCCAACTGGATGGATTTATTGTAAGTGTCGCGGGCATCCAGTGGATGCAGATGGGAGGCTGTTGTTCAGTGTGGAGGTTTAAGGGCTTATGTTCGGCAGTGGACGTCTTCTGGCTGATGATTAAGAATGAATAAGATGTTCTTGTTTTATTCTTTTTTTATGAATATTTTGGTGCAATTCCCAGTCAACTTGTTCGTAAACTGTGGATAGATAACCACCGGATTGTGTAATGTAAAATAATCATAATTTTCAAGGTTATGGTCATTATCGGTGAAGATTTTGAAAATATTATCCAAAAACCCTAAAACTGTGAGACTTACTTAACACAAATTAGAATTTTCTAAATAGTCATGATGTCCGGCAGAGGATGAGCTACGTTAGTGTGAGTAGTGTTTTATGTATTTTTTTATGAGAAGCAACAGTGAACCGAGCTAATTATCGTGCGCCTCTGAACATTCAACTTTCATTTTTTTTGACAAAGGAAGGTGAAATTCGCGAAATCAACGACCGATCACGAATCTCGATCAATGAACACAAATAGCATACAAAGTTTGTAAAGCATGCTGTGAAATTAGGGAAACAAGAAAAACGCAGTGTCGTGAATAAAGTGCAATTCATTTACATTTACGGTTAGTGGAAGTCGTATGTAATTTTTTCGGCATTAGGTCAGGAGCGGACATTCGCCTGCTTGATTTGGACGCGGACATTGTATGGACTTCTTGACAACGCTACGGTACTAGGGCTGGTACGTAGGGGTAATAAATAAAAAATACAAATGAAAATTATTTTCACAAGTTTCGCCAATTAACATTCCGCTCTTCAATTCAATTCTTTATTGCTACTTCTTGACATTGTCTCAATGTTCTTAGGTACCTACGGTACCTACGGTACCAAATGTACCTACGTCAATTAAATACAATAAATTTATACGCCACAACCTTTTGCATATGATGCCACGCTTAAGACAACTGCTTTACAAATGCATGATACCTACTAAGTTTTAAACTGTGAAAACGGCTTAGACTCATATTTTGTCATAGTTAGTTTATATTGGATCCTCAGGCGAGTTTTGATAAATTTTGGTGATGGCAAGTTTAGAGAAAATGGCGCGTATGTTTTTTTTTTTTTGTTATTTGTATTCATTAGAAAATTTACAAAAAACTATTCTCAGTACAAAAGGTACAAAAGTTATTATAGTAGTTATTATAAATTATTTACTTAGAATATGCGTCGTGCAACACAACACAGCGTTCATTCCAGAGAAAATTTTTTTTTTTACGTTTAGTTCATTCTAAGGATTTTATTTTACTACGTTATTTGACAGATACCATATAAAAAGCAGTGAGTTAGAGAAATTTGAGGCATAACTGCTGTATATAACAAAGTCATTTAGAGCTCTCGCAAATGTATAAGAGACCATGCACTTCATCATCATCAGCCAGAAGACGTCCACTGCTGAACATAGGGCTCCACCTTTAACCTCCACACTGAACGACAGCCTGCCTTTTGCATCCACTGGATGCCCGCGACTCTCACAATGTCGTCGGTCCATCTAGTGGGACGCCTCCCTACGCTGCGTCTTCCGGTTCGTGGTCTCCACTCCAGAACCTTTCACATCATGGACCATGCACTTACGAAGGTATAATTTGAAGATCGAAGTATCGACAGCACGACATATACCTTATGAAATTATGGGCATACTAAACTTGTACTTACCAAAGACTACCATATCGTACTTGCTCGGACTTAGGTCATGGCATGTATCTAACTTGACCTCCTTGGACTAATATATATGATATGCCTAACCAAACTTTTTTTTAAATCATTCTAACACCATGAAGCGTACTTACCTTTATACCTAAATAGGTATCTGATTACGTTAACCGCTATAAGTTTTTACCAGGCCTTAATAGCTTTTTAAAACTGTTTTAATCACGTAATTTTAATAGCTTCACTTTTAAGCAACGAATTGTGTAAGTAAACAAATTATGGAAGTCGATTTTAACCTATTGCTAATGGTGGTAACTATTTTAACTTTTCAAGTAAAAGTAAAACATATGTAATGCGGACGTCAATAGTCGGCTAAAATCTGGAACTTACCATCGATCGAATTGATCCGATGATGGAACCGGAAGGTGGAAAGTAAAACTCTTTAATAGCTAGCAGTATAATAATTCCCTTGAGTTTGACTCTTTTAGTTTACTTAGCGAGTCATGTAACTTGTTTAAACTAACTATGATAATTTATTATTAATATACCTTCACGCTTAAAATGTTTCAACTAGGTTTATAATTGCTGACACAGACGTTATTATAAAATACCTACTGATTTTCTGTTTACCTCCTCTTTCGCCTGTTTGCTATTCCTCGGATCGACAACACATAATTTCGTAAACAAAACAATGCAAAATATCATAAAGTCTTTGTAAAATTATAACCCAACCCTATTGAGCAATTCGATCGAATTTCACCAAGAACGTGCAGGTAGAAAGTACAAGCAGCTGTAAAATTAGATGATTGTATTTTTATAAGGACAGAACTGACGTAGTATAGTGACCGGCAATAATCTCGAGCAAAAAGTGGCGTATAATATAAGTTGGATTACGTACACATGCACAATATTGCACAATCAACAACCAAATTAGAATTTCGAATTCTGTCTTAAATAGAACCTGAATGTGATACATTATGACTCTGTTAGGTTAAGGCAACAGAAAGAACGGAACAACAGAACGGTCTATTTGTATATCGTCGAAATTATCCTTGAAAAAATCGTCCAGGATCTAGTAACATTTGGATTCTAAGAAGTTTTTCAGAATATTAGTGAAGCTGTTTTCCTTTTATATTTATTTTATTTGATAGTTTATTGAATATATTTACAGCCAAAGATGTAGGGCCAAAACTATGATTTAAAAATCTATATCAATCATACACCCTTACGGGTTTTTTTCTAAATGAATATTTAGGATTTTGTAGGTATGTATGTGTTTGTTGTGAAAAGAAACTAGATGGTCTCTAGAGCTAGAATCAAGGTACTCGTAAATGAATACGAAAATAATATAATTAGTATATATCAAAGAAATGCAGCTGACTGTCCCATATTTGAGTAGCTACGCGCGATAGTATGTACTTTGCTGTGAATACGTGAGACTACTTCACAATTGTGTCTTTTATACCTACTGTGATTTTACTATGAGATACGCATGCTACAAATGTCAGGTTTTTATTACTATTTCTAATGAATGCTGGTTAAATATGCATGGAAAATTTTGTGTTATGGCACTTAATTTGAAAGTTAAGCTGTTAATAAGTTTATGAATGAAATAAATCTAAAGATGTTGTATATATTTTCATAGTGCCATATAACATTATAGGACCTATAATATTATATGGCGCAAGTACAACGGATCGTCGGCTACGGGTACTAAGCAACTGCTACTGCAACCAAAAAGTATTAATGTCATGAAAATACAGGGTAATTTCACTGTATCCAGTAGTAACATTCCAACCATCGTTAATTAGTCTGATATTGTGCAACACGTCAGTACAGTACAAAAGTAGTTAGCTTCTGGGAACGTTGTTTCTCTGCTAGAAATTATATTACACTTCACATCACAATAATGTTATAAATACAAAAGTTTGTGTGTAAGAATGTTTGTCCGCCCTCCACTCCATAGGTAACAGCTGAACGGATTAAAATGAAATTTGATATAAAGGTAGCTTAAAACCTGGATTAAAAGAAAGGTTACTTTTTATCCCGGAATAATATCATTGTTCCTGTAGGATAACGGGTGAAACCGTGGGGCAAACTAGTGAGTACATGAGTTTACTGAGCACAAACACGCTGACTCGCGAGGTTACTGTGCTTCATAATTTATTCAAGGTTATTTAGAAAGGGTATGCTAATACAAAAGGTACAATTCATAGTGAATTCATTACTATGAACAACTTTAACTGTTCATGTGGTCCCCATAGTAAGAGTTCATAATAATGAGAGTTCTTTTCGTAATACATTATTATACAATTATCTATCTATATCTCTACATAGTATAAATTAAAGTCACTTTCCGCGTCTGTCTGTCTGTATGTCTGTATGGCCGCTAACTCCTCCTAAACCACGCAACGGATTTTGATGCGGTTTTCACCATCAGTTAGGTAAATTTTCACGGAAGTTTAATATATATAACTAGCGACCCGCCCCGGCTTCGCACGTAAATTACATCCGTGTGAAGCCGGGCGGGTGGGTCGCTAGTAATTATATAATAATGAATCCTTATTTACCTTGGTCACGCCATAACTTGAGAACGACTTTAGCGATTTCAGTCGCGATTTTTAAAATTTTTCTAATACTTTTTAGAAGGTTCTTATGGAAAGAAAAATTAAGAAAATTTTAAATTTCAGAAATCTTAACGATTTTAACTTCGCGCGTTTGACAGTTCTAAGACAGGACGTCTGTCGGGTCAGCTATTAATTTATAAAATTTAAAGTCTAAAAAGGTATAAAATTTAAACTGTAAGGTCTGTGATCTATTTTCTTATCTTGCATGTACGTTAAAATACGTAGGTGACGTATTTTAATGTGCAATACGCATTGGTTTCGTTTTCCCACTAAATAGAGACTAATGTAAGATTAGATTTCCAGATTGTTATGGTGTCTTTGATTAACTCATAGTCATAGCCATCTGATTTTTGTTTCTATTTAGGTTTCTAATGTTTTAAATTTTATTATAAAACTGTGAAAATTATCCTAAAATATTTATTCAAACTATTACGTTTCGTGAGTATCCTTGTAAAGTTTTTGAAATGGACAATACAAGACTTGGCTGTTATTTGGCGTTTATTTGGTGTTTGGCGTTTGGTGTTTGGCGTTTATTAATGGATTCGTATATGCTGCCTTCGGCTACGCCTCGGCCCACATATTGATGTTCGTTCATAAACACCAACCTCTGCAGTAATGCATTATTATGAAATGAAAAGGGTATATTGCCATGATTTATTTCTGTACGTACAAAAAATAGTAAGATATATATATATATCTATATGTCGGCGCGTTGAAGATTTAGCATTCGGGCGCAACTACCGTCGGATAGTTTTTAAGGCTTAGATTATGTAGGTAGGCGTCACCTAGCTTTCATATATATATATATATCGATGATGTTAAAAATAAATGTAAAATTGCAACTAAAATTCGACGATAATTTATTATTATGGCTATTGTATAAAGGTTGCAAATATATATTAATTACTGTCTAGTAGTTTTATTTCTATAATATATGATGGAAATATAACTAGCTATAGATTACTATAGAATAGGCATTTTAAAAGCCTTTTGGCAGCCTAAGAACTGATGTCAGAGCCAGCCATTCGAATTGGAACACATCCGCCTTAATATGATTTCGTCAGAAATTGGAAATATGTAAATTTTAGTACACTTTGGTCATTAATTGCGAATGTGGAATATGGCTGAGATAATCCGTCAAATTACACTTTATCAGAAATATTTATATATTTATGCATACCTAATCAGCCTTTTAATAGTCCACTGCTGGACTTAAGACTACCCCCAAAGGGCGATTGGACCATATCCACCACGCTGGCCCAGTTGCGGGTTGGTGGATTCACATACGTCATTGAATTTCTTCTCCGTACGTATGGAAGTTTTTTAAAGATGTTTTCCTTCACCGAAAAGCCAGATAAACTTCAAATAGCTTATTGGTACGGAATTTGAACCCGCGACCTCACATTTTCAAGTTTGGCAGTCTCCCAATTAGGCTACCACGGCTTTTTTATGATATTTATGACAAAAATGTGACCTGAAAGATGTGTTCCAAAATAAATTAAGTGATGCTGGGTATTAACTGTTTTATATGTTCGTAAGTATCTACAGCACAAACTACCAGGATATCAGAAAAATTAGAAGTGTGGAAGTGTGGATCTGATTACTTTACGATCAGTCCACCTAGTATGTCAGGTTTTTTTTTCAGATTTACTCAATAAAAATATTTATTCTTTGATTTTCACAATTTTTGCACTTTCTCCCTGGATACTAGTACCTACTGGTCACAAGTACCATATCATAGACTACACGTGTCTGTCAGTTCAGTTCGGTTAATTTAGTTTAGCATGTTCACGGAAATGCCACGATCGTCAGGAAAGACACGTCATATTTGAGTAAAATACAGGGTTAAATAAATTAAATTAAGGTTAACATTATACAATTACGCAATTTTTTTGCTGAATGAATTGAACTTCTGAAGTTTCTACGAAAAGTACTACTTACCTAAGTTGGTGTCGTAGAGACATTAAGTTTTTTTTTGTTTCAATATTATCATTTTTCTTGCTTACGGTACATTTTCTCATAACCTGTAAATACCAATCAAAATGAGACCCCATGGAATCCGAAACGTGGATATTCGCCAAAGAACCAGAGTCACCGACATAGCTGTTAAAATTTGCAAGTTGAAGTGGCAATGGGCAGGCCACATCGCTCGAAGAACCGATAACCGATGGGGAAGAAAGGTTCTGGAGTGGAGACCACGAACCGGAAGACGCAGCGTAGGGAGGCCTCCCACTAGATGGACCGACGACATTGTGAGAGTCGCGGGCATCCAGTGGATGCAAAAGGCAGGCTGTCGTTCAGTATGGAGGTTAAAGGGGGAGGCCTATGTTCAGCAGTGGACGTCTTCTGGCTGATGATGATGATGATGAGCCATGGAATGTCATTTCTGACCATTTTCATGTAGCTATTTATTGCCTTTAAGGTAAGTAACTGGCTATTAAGGTAAGACAATTTACATTTATTACGAATAATACTAAAGTCTGGAATGAAAAGTTTCCAACCTTAATTTCTCGAAACTGCCGGCTCTGATTTTTATTCCCCTTTGCATAAGGGTTGAGCTATCCTGACATGGATACTATTACCGTATCGTTATTGGTCTATTTATATAGGTATAGCACTTTTGCCGAGTTTTCTTTATGATTGATACGAATTAATACCAAAATAATATCCAGAAAAATAATACCGCAGTCAGGTGCCTTCTGCAGTATTTTCATAACGACACCATTGAAAGTATCAGAAATGTGTTATTATTTGTTTTCTATGCCATTGACGTCAACAATGGATATCCGGCCTATAGCTAAGTATATCGAAGCACCTAGGCGAAGGATAATTGTCACTTTCACCTGCTAATTTGTGTCGATAAGGATCAATGCAATGTCCGCCGGGAATCCACGCCGTTAGCGATTCATCATTAGTCCTTAGACGGCGAAAAAATTGAGGGCGTCATTTCTACCGCGCGGTCACGTTGTCCTGCGCTTTCTTTTCGTGACTTTGGTCTCACCGGCCATTGTCTTCCGGAAGACACTTTATATCCTGGCAACAAGTGCAATCGCCCATCAGTCATACTCAGGCGACCGATCGCTGATCATCGATCAACAATTAATATTTCGAACGAAAATTGGACTTTAAAATAGCAACCATGTGCCAGAAACTTACAATGGCAACCCTCGCGTACGTCGCTATTTTTGTCGCGGTGGTGGAGTGTGAGAGTGATGGATCTATCGGACCAGTGACGGATTTTCTGGGCACAGGTAATGTACGCTCCATAGTCTGGGCCTGTTGACCGGGATTGTAGGAAAAGCTATTAGAACTATTATTGCATCTTTTTTTTATCGCGAATATGTCCGCGTTTGACCAAATGACCTGTTGGTAAGCGATGATGTGGTCAAAGATGAAACACGCAGACTTAGGAAATACCTTTTCACCCTGGCCTTGAAAGGCCCAGATTATATCTCTCAGGAAACAAGGAAGCAGGCAGGTTGTTCCAAACCTTGGCCGTGCGGATTAGAAACGTAGAATCAAAACGTTTGGTCAGTATCCAAGGACCGAGGGAATTAGGTCTTAACAGGAGGTGGCAGTGGAATACGAGCACGTTTGCTACCGCAGTTGATCATTAGACTTATAGTCCATTAAATAGCATCGTATTTAGCGGAGCAAAAGTATGGTCAGTTACGTAAGGTCACGCGTGTCCAATTTCTCATGTATATCACAAAAAATAAGAAACTAAACCCAATTCAGTTAAAAAACCCTGTTTATTGCTATTAATATGTTAAAACACTGTTTTAAACTATCACGGTTGTTCACTAAAGTTATATGATTATTAGCGGGATACAACCGTCCCGTGAACATGGTGCATGTAACTGCACCGAAATTTTGGGAGCTCATTCCACAACCTTACCACGGTAAATATCCCGTTAATATTCATATAACTTTAAATATGTTAGCTTTACGAACGGACGTTTCGTGATAAAATCTCTGCGTTAGCAGCCCATGCACGTTTAATATAATTTTAGCGTTATCTTTGAGACAAAACCAATATCTATCGAGCCAATCATTCTAAATCACGTTAGAAATTCTTGAGTCTATGATTATTATTATTTTGTAAAATGTATTTGATTTTTCTTAGGTATGTACTTACCATACCATAATATGCCTCTTTATTTAAAAAGTTATAATGTGAAAGCTGGCAATTCAATGAATTTAATTAAGCTAAGTAGTTACTGTAAGGTACGATAAACGTACCATGAAAACGAGGATGACTTATAAGGTGAATATTTTAATTAATTAATAACGGTACTTTCATCTCGTGATATTGTAGACAGGTATTTAGCTTTGGTATTTTACATTTCTTTCTTCAGGTATAAGTTTTGCTATATATAGAGATTTTTAGGATTCTATAATCACGTAGTATTACTGATCGCACCAACTTGAAAAAAAAAAAAACATGTAGTCCGATAGATCGCACTGACTAGAAAAAAGTTCACGTAGTCCGATGGTGTCGATTTTACGCCGCAACACGCAACAATACATGTTGTGTGAAAATTTCATCTGGTAATCTATTACGGTTTAAAATATATAATTATACAGCCGTGGAAGGTAGGTCTAACTGTTAGACTAAGTCTACGCTGTCTGTCTATCCTACCTTTTGACGGCTACCTATCTTTTGAACCGTAAATGATAGCCAGTTGAAATTTTTACATAATAATGTTACGGCGGATTGACTAAGAAATTATATAAAAAAAGCTATAAGATATTAAAAACGGTAATATGTACAAGCAGTAAACTTGGCATGATTGTAGGACACACTAAGTATATAGTAAAACATTAAATAACATGCAACGGCCAAATGCGACTCGGGCGCGCGCTGAGGGTCCGGAATTGAGTGAAAGAAATCACTATTTTGGGTACGGAACCCTCGATGCGCAAAGCAGACTCGCAAGTGCGAAAATAAAAATGGTATGGAAAATAAATAATATTTGCAATGGGCTTGCGTTTTTCCTTAATCTCCCTGACGCGGACTATAGGGTGAAACGCGATTACTTACCTAGATTACCTAGAAGGATCATGTTTACTCTGGATTTGAAGACACAAATTGAATTTTTATAGCTAAATAACATAAAATCAGACTGAGGAAGTATTAGTAGATTATACAACGAATGCATAAAATTATTAACATTCGTCGAGACGTTTATCGGATATATAAGTCGTTGATAAAATGCGTTTTACGCACAAGTTACACAATCGGCTTCTCATTTTAATTGCGAGAAAATGAAACAGTATATTGGAAATAATATATGTAAATAAAATTTAAACAACGTGCTATTTTTATTCGACAAAAGTTATGCTTAAAGACCCTGGTATTTAATGAGACTCTGGTAATATGGGCACCCTTCCATCTGTCCCAGGCAACCTTTCTGCATGAAATACGTTACAAACTGAACCTCTTTGTACAACTTTCAAGAGTAATCATTTATGCACTAGTGCGCATAGAATCTTTTATGCACTAGAGCATAAAAAAAATGTCCATGAAAAGTGAAATTAATTTTAACCTACTATGTAATACATCAAGGATCATTGCACAGTATATGTATATTATAGCCTGCAACTCGTTGGACAGAAGAGTTGGGCTCTATAAATTTAAGCAGTCGTCCAACATAATAACTTGTCTTTGAATATTGTTTTTTTTTATCTTTACAGATTTGAACGTCGGCCGTACGTTTGGTCACAATGCCTTGAAGCGACTCTCCTTCATCTTTCTGCCAGTGATGTTCACCCTGGGAGTGATTTCCACCCTTCTCATGGCCCTGGCTGTCATCTCAGTGAAGAACCTTGCCATTGGAGTCGTGCTACTCATTGTGGCCGTTAGTCAGGTTAGAAATACTTACTTTACTTCCTGGGACGTAAATAATAATTAAATAATACATATTTCCCGTAATATATTATTTTATTTTATTATTTATTAGAAAACCCGTTGGTCCAGTTGGTAGTGAACCTGCCTTCTGAGCTTGAGGGCGTGGGTTCGATTCCCACCTAGGAAAAACATTTATGTAATGAACATTTGTATTTGTTCTATATCTGGTTGTTAATAATATCTATTTAAGTATTAATAAAAAAAAACTATATATATGTATGTATATCAGTTTCTGGCAGCCATATCACAAGCTTTGCTTAGTTTGGGGTCAGATGACCGTGTGTGCAAAAATGTCCCGAATTAATTGGACAATAAACAGTGACATAGTAATATATATATTTCATGTATGTATCACACACATCATCAGCCATTAAATGTCCACTGCTGAACAAGGCCTCCCTCTTAGAGAGGGGTGTTGCCATAATCCCCACGCTTGGCAGGCGGCTTGGAGATCGCAGTACGTTCACCGTGTACTAACAGGACGCTGCTGCCCATCCTCCGGTGGTTCATTATGTATAATATATATTTATTAACTAAATCTAAGATACTAAAGATTAGTTATTAACTATGTCACCCACAGCATTATCCACCAATTACTAAAACATCATCTTTGCTAGGGTGGTAGTTTGAAAACAAAACCGGGACCAAGTAACACATAGGAACAATATGTACTAAAGATTCTACATTTATCTATGCTATATGCCCCGGGGATGAGTACACAAAACACACATTCGGATTATGGCTTACTTTAAAAAAAATAAGCGAATAAGAAACAATTTCAACCTATGTGATCGAAAAGAACCCTTCTAAATATGGGCGCAGAAAGTCTAAATGTATCTATATCTACAAAATGAGAGTTGTATGAGTTTACCAGTTGAAGTAAGAGTAAAAGAGCCGATCCTCTCTCTCTGAGAGAAGTCCCAGCAGTAGCATGATGATGAGCATAGGAAACATGCCTATTCAGATAGAGAGAGGACGGGCCATCAAGCATGCTGACTCATGCATGTTGGTGAGGTTCTTATCCGCCATGTCCATATTGTCCATACCGGTTTCCTCGCGATGTTTTCCTTCACCATTTTTGAATGATTTCATCGAAACTGCCACAATACTAAATAAGTCATTAGTGCAGGGCCGAGTATCGAACTGGATGCCGTCAGATTTTAAGAGCCTCTTATACCAAATTTGACGGTTTTAAATCAATTTTTTTCAGTTAAATTACAATATTTGCGCTGGAAAAAAATACATGTCACAGATACATCTGTGTTAGAGTCTGTGATTTGGTTCAAAACACGATTGAATAAACTATCCTCGATCAAAAAAAAACTGAAACAAAGTCGATTCAGTTTATTTTTTTCGTTTTATGCTCTAATGAAAGCTCGTAACAACCTGGAAATTGCATGTAATGAAAGGTAATTTTATTTAAAAAAAAATATTCGGATAGTATTTTGATAGTGAATAGTTTCGTTTTTAGCGAAATTAAAAGCGTAAAAAAGTCCCGAGAATTTGCGCGTGCCGCGTTCAGTGCCGCGCCAGGCGTCATCGAGGTCGGACCTATGCTCGTTTTTGTCGTTGTACTCCCCCCGTGGGCGTCCTGACTCTAGCGTGGCAATATACATCATCGCTATAAGTTGGCGGGGGCTGAGGGAGCGTTTTGCTGCCTATGCGACTCGGATAGCCGGCCGTTAAAGCGCACATACTGCCGCTCAGCCGCCATCGCTTATACTATAATATACCTAAATGTAAAATTAAGTTTGACTTTTTGTTGGCAGGCCGTCTCAAGACTTTTCCTGACTGCTGCGGCCCCGTCGTCGCCCTTCGTACACCTTACGCCCCGCGCTGAGTTTCTCCCGGCCCCAGCCGTACCCGCTCCGTGGCCTGCGCCCGGCCCTGTCCTCTCACCCTGGGGCAGATCTGACGACGATGCCACGATCTCCGACTAAATCTTAGAAGAAAAACTGGAACAATACTGTAGACATTTAAGATGACCATCAAATATTACAAGAAAAACTGGGGTCAATTAATTAAGCTGATGGGGGACTAATCTAAATAGATATCTTCTTGGCAATAGATATATTCTTTCTTAGATCTTGTCTACACTGTGGTGAGAGGTAAAACGTTTCCCCGATGGAGTGAGAGAAGCAATTTCAAATCATAAAATGAAAGCAGGAATTCGAATAAACGACTTCGAACTGAATAACTGGATCAAAATGCCTTCATATCGAAAGATCTGGCTACCTCATTATTATTTGACCAACTAAATTGGTCAGTTATGCTCCGTTCAAGTTTTTTGGCTTTGCCAGCTGCAGGCTCTTGGCTGATTGAAAAGCGTAAATTCTGATAATTTTTGCCAGGTTTTTGAATGTTTATATGTTCATTGAAAGATTGCCGAATGTGATTAAAACTATAGTCGGAATAACCGGCTTAATCATACGCGAGTAATTCCTGAATAATATTAACCAAATATGAATGCAGGCTGTTAAAGCTAAAAAACTTGGATCGGGTATAACAATCGCATTTAACTATTTATATTATGTTAAGTAGACCATACAGAATTTGCTCTTGGAAAAAAAAAATGTTAGAGCAAGCTAGTATGTCGAAACTTCGTCTGCCTCCCGCGATTCTTATTTTGCGAAAGGTAGACGATGAATAATTTAAATTTTAGTATTTATTTTGTATTTACTGTGTTTTATTAAATTATTTTAAATCCTTGGATTTGAAAATTTTTTTGGTAAATTTTTAGGGTTCCGTACCCAAATGGTGTAAACGGGACCCTTTTTTAAGCCGACGCTGTATGTCTGTTCGTCCGTCCATCCTACCTTTTAACGGCTGTATCTTTCGAACCGTGTTAAATAGCCAGTTGAAATTTTCACAGAATATGTAATGTTACGGCGGATTACCTAAGAAATAAAGTCAAACGGTAAAAGCTAAAGGAGGATTACATACAACTAACCTTTTTGTAAACGTATTTTTGCATTTTCTCTAATGTGAAATTGATAATTACGCACAAGCGTCACACTTGGCATGATTATAGTATATAAGGTACACTCTAAAGTAAACTAATAAATAAATGCCAAGTGTGAGTCGGTGACAAGTTTCTGTTCACCACCAAGTTAAGCAACATCGGACGCGGTCAGTACTTGGATGGGTGACGGCCTGGGCGTGATATTGTCTTTTGCACTACTTTTTGTATTTTGTGGTGGTACGGAACCCTCAGTGCGCGATCCCGACTTGCACTTGGCCAGTTTATTCTAACAGTAGAAAATCTAAACTTTAACGCGTAGGTTACTCTCATTTTCTTAGTGACAAAAAACATTACTTTCTTCTAATTGAAACAATAAAGAATACGCCTATTGTATCATATTACATCCCACAGTCCTGAGAACTTTATGTCACTACAATTACCAACATACATATTACATACCTGCATCTGGATGTTTTCTTACTGTTTGTTTGAAAACACCTATTACTTATAAGACTACGTAAGGCATGCCATTGCATAAGACAAATTATGTGAAATGAAAATGAAAGTAAAAACATAAACCAGTTGCAGTGGAACATTTTTGACTGAGCGTGGTCTGTTCCGTGGGTGTGTCAAAATTATCTCTTGGATGATAACAAATTATCTTTTTAAAAAACTGACTTCAAAAAACCACAAAACACAAACATTCGCAGAACAAAATAATAATTTTACATGGATTTTCAAGTCAAGTCAAAAATTTTAGTATGGGTATAACACCCATATTATAATGAACAACTTATGCTATGGACTTCTTACAACTTAGTTCACCTTTTCTGCGTAACCCTGTGTAGTATACCATTTTGAGATTTGCTACCTTAGACTCAAAGCCAAATGCTGAAGTTTATGCTTTGTAATCAATGCGTGCATTTCTAAGATCGCATACACAGTAATCGACGCAAATTGCTAACTGCAACGAAGCGTAAAAGCAATTCAGGAAAGCACTTTCTACAGGAAGTCGACTACAATGTTGCCAGTAGAGAAAACTATTGAAACAAAAGAAATAGTTATAAGCTAATAAGTATTTATTAGCTGAAAAGATATCATAACTTTTAACAACGGTACTGATGTTTGTCAAAAATAGCAAAGAACTATCTTGATTAAATTAGCTTGTAATAAAAAAACGCATTAAAATCGGTTCATTTGTTTGGGAGCTAAATTAGAAACAAACAAACATAGTAATTGATTTAGACATAAATTTAGTTTTACATAACTTGATTTTCCATAGGCTCTCAATTTTCTATTTTTTCAATAGGTTTGCGTTTGACCGCCGCTTCACCTGATGTTAAAGTGATGATGCGGTCTACGATAGAGCATACTCGCGACTTTGAAGACATGCCAGATTGTAACTATCGGGGAACACTCATTCCGGCATAGCGCATTTCACAGACTAGCAGTTCGCAGAATAAAAGTGGAATCAAAGCACTTCATTATTTATTGCCACGACAATTCTTAGATGTTGAAATTAACCATCATAATTATATACGTAACTAGCTTTCACCCGCGGTTTCACCCGCGTAGTTTGAGAAAAACAATAGGTTTCGTCATCAGAGTATCAATATTTTATAATGAAGGATGTTCATGTAAGTATATAAATTACCAAAAAAATCTCCAGAATTTGGGAACGATAACAATATACCTACGTCATAGAAGAAATGATAATGAATGGACATTCTACGTGGGACATCTAAAGGACTACAGCCTTAAAATGTGTACCGAAAACAGTTTTTCCTACTCTACTTTTATTCTTGCAGGCCAAATACGTGATTTAGCATAAATTGCATAGTTCGGCCCAGCGAACCTCGCGACCTCAAAAGAAAAACAATTTGCTATTTTGTACATTACATTCTCTTTTGAGTCACCTTTGCAGGCCGCTTGCGGCACAGCAAAACGCGCATGCAACTTCGAAAGAAAAAAATATTGTCTTTTTTATAGGTCTTTGCTTGGAACTCGAATTCGCGGGCCGCTTGCGGCCAAGCAAACCACGCTACCTCGAAAGAAAAATGTTGGCTTTTTGCACATAACTTAGCCCGCTCGACCGAAACAATAAATATCGGCTTATTGTTACATAATTTAAGTGCAACCTCGACAGATTTTTTAAAATTGTTATGCATTCCAACGTGACCTTATGAATTTTCCGGATTAAAAAGTGTTGTGTGTGTACACAATATATATACCGCATAGCCTATCTCTATACTACATTTTATACTTTTTCCTTGAGCCGTTGCAAAGGTACGCTATCCCGTGGGAAACGCAAATTAAAGTGGTATAAATAGTACTTACTACATGTTTAAAAATGCTCAAAGCGTATCTCTATACCAAATTTCATAGATATTCGATGAGCCGTTGTGGAGATGGGTGTTTTTATGCTATCCCACGGGAACTGTAATTTTTTCGAGATAAAAAGTATATGTAGTAATAATGTTATGTCAATCTCTGGTCCGTGAACTTATTATATCCATGAAAAAATCAAGGCGATCTGTTGTTCTGTTGCTGCGTGAAAGAGGAACAAAGAAACCAACAAACAAACACACTTTCGCATTTATAATATTAGTATGAGTATGATTACTCAATCAAATTATTATCGTTAATTCATAGGGGAAAATAAGGCTGAAAACTAGGGTTAGAAACACGATCTACGTATATACAAAATACTTGATTCAAATGTTTTTTTTCAAACTATTTGTCTAAACTTACTTCCAGTTAGTTTGTGTTACTTTATTCTACAATTTGAACTTAGTAACGAAGAAAACTTTTATCTTATGTATTATAATTACGGCCGCCACTTGTGGCACTAGCTCGTAAGTGTTTTCTATCGTGTTGTAATTTTTATTTCTGGTGTACACAATAAAGAGTTTCTATCTATCTATCTATCTATAATTCAATCACGTCTAAGAAGCTTCCAAAGATAACTAAATTCTACATACAATCAAATTCCACCAACCTGATAAAGTTTCCCTTCTTACCATATTTAATGGGAAATGGTTAATTTACGTAATCATACAAAATTTGCATAACAACTTTTTTCCTCTATTCGTAAATAAACTCAGCTATCCATCTTATTAACAACCTACTCAATTTGCATTATCATCAGCCCATCCATCGCTAGATTAAAGGTAAGGTAAGGTAAGATAAGGTACATTACTGTCGCGGAAGAAAAATGTCCAAAACGAGGTACACATATTTAGTGAGTTCTTAAACGCCTAATTGCTAAGTTTGTATTTCAAACAACGAACATATAACACAACTAGTAGGCCGCCCCTGCTTCGCACGGGCGAAGCCGGGATATATAGCCTATGTCAACCGGGGATAGTGCAGCATCCCAACAGTGAAATAATTTTTCAAATCGGTTCAGTAGTTTCGGAGCCTATTCAATGCAAACAAACAAACAAACAATCAAATCTTTCCTCTTTATAATATTATAAGTATAAGTATATAAGTATAGATGACACAAAATGAGAAAAGACATTTTCACCGATAACATTACTTTGCATGAACAGAGTTCTAACGCAGACTGTCAAAATGCACCGGGTTTGAAATCTATATTTTACTTCAAGTGGTGTATTGTGCTTTTACTGTATACGAGAAAATTTCAGATTTTTTTCATGAATTTTATATATTTTAATGTTTTTTTAATATATATATTTATAACACAATAAGAACTACAAATACAACCAAAAATTAAATACCTACCAACAAAAATATTATCTGTTTTGTTATTAGACATTTTAACCTAAGCTCTATAATATTGTCTGTATTTCAGAAATAAATACTTATTTTAGAACCCAAAGAAACTTCTTAGAACAAATTAATTCATATCGATAAAATTTGGGATAACATTGATTTATATTATAGTATAATATATGTACTACGTATGTAGTAGGTACATATAAATAGATGATGGGGTATATCTATAGCATGGCCTCGAAGTTAGTTATAAGCATTCAATAAAGAATTGAGACGAATACACCTATTGTACCTATATAAACGTAAGTAACTTTAAAGTAATCTGTGGTCATAATATATTATACTTCAAAGTTTCTACGTTATTTCCATTCATTATATAATATCTATGTAGTTTATTTTGTTGTTATTCAAATGACAAATTTTCCTCTCTCATACTGTAACCTATTTTCACTGCGTCTTCACATTAAATTTTGTATCCGCCGATGGCGATCTCTGATTTATGTAGTACCGTACTAAGCATGAAATTAGTAGGGATACTAACAGAATTTTCTTATGTATCTTGTGTAAACTTCGTAGCTTCTTGTAACTAGACTGCTATCAAACCACCGTTTTCTAACTAGTTTCATACGGGCAAGCCTGACCAGTAAATCGGTACTTTCGCCGTACACAATAACTAGGATAAGCGACATAGGTCTTCTAGCGTACACAATAACTTTATAGGATAAGCGACTTAGGTCTTCTATAATCTGATATATATTAATTATGTGCTTATATTGTATCAGATACTGCACTACATCACGCTTCAGTGGACCGAAGCATAACGCTCTACTTGTCTAGTAACTTGCGAATTTCATATCGAGAAAACATTTCGCATTGAGACGTCTACACGGAACTACCTTTCAATCTGTCAGTAAAATTATGTGGATTAGTTACGTAATCGATTATTTTTATTCTATCTAAATTGATACCAGACGCATTTGGACTGGCTGAAGTGGTGGGGTTCCCGCTCGCGAGTGCATTACCAAATCGTTCGGCACAATGATCGCATCGCGGTCGCTACGGCTCCTTACTTTCTTTACCTTCGCGATTATAATCGATTCAACTACTGTGCAAGAAACGCCGGCACCAAACAGTAATGAACTGGAAACGAAGAAAATCGAACTATACGATGGAGTTTACGTGAAAATCCCGGAAGCAAATAGCACGGAAAAGCTGTTTTCGTTTGAGGTTGAAACCCACAAAAAATTGGGAGAAGGTAAGGTTTTTCTTTTATCGCTTATGGAATAGTGTTAACCCGTTTATTTAAAGAGTGGCGTGGAGTTGTAAAATTTAACCATTGCGTTATTTTAGCGCATAGCCGTAGAGCGCAAGGGCAACGTCGAAAAACGTCTGTAAAATTCGATCGTCAAAGGTTATAAATGTTATAACCGTTAAAACTTGTACTTTTTTAAATTTCATAAACAAGTACTACTACGGTTGTTTTTTTACCGAAACGGAAAAATTAGAGTGTGCCATAAAATATGTGTGATATCGGGAAGCTCATTCCACAACCTTACCACGATAAATATCCCGTAAATAATCATATAATTTTATTCAACAACCGTGATAGTTTAAAACAGTGTTTTAACATATTAATAGCAATAAACAGGGTTTTTTAACTGAATTGGGTTTAGTTTCTTATTTTTTGTGATATACATGAGAAATTGGACACGCGTGACCTTACGTAACTGACCATACTTTTGCTCCGCTAAATACGATGCTATTTAATGGACTATAAGTCTAATGATCAACTGCGGTAGCAAACGTGCTCGTATTCCACTGCCACCTCCTGTTAAGACCTAATTCCCTCGGTCCTTGGATACTGACCAAACGTTTTGATTCTACGTTTACAGCTTCACACATGGAGAAGAAATTTTTGTTATCCTTTTGTTGACCATTTTTCCGTTTTAGCACAAAAAGTCACCCGGAATATAGGTATTCTAAAATTCAATTTAATTCTACCTGTAAACTAACTAATAACCTATCCTGGCTGAATTCATTCACATATTTCACCCGTAAATTTCGAAGATGTATGGTTACTTCGCGGGTTACTTTTGGGATTTTATAAAAAAACTACTAGCTGCGCCCCGCAGTTTCACCCGCGTAGTGATGAAAAATTGTGATGATGATGAAAAGCAGTCCATGTCACTGTCTATGGCTCTTGAATTATACCCATGCAGAAAATCAGGTCGGTCGTTGTTCCGTTGCAGTTTGAAAGAGGAACAAACATCCATACATAAATACATACAAACTTTCGCGTTTATAATATTAAAGTAGGATCAATTACAGAAAAATTAAAGAACCAGTTTTATTACTTTTGAATTGCTTAAATCAGCCTCAGTAATTATATTTTAAATTGACGTAGTAAAATGCCATCAATTGTAATTTCGGCTTACTATTTCACTCCGTCAAATTAATCTAATGCGAAAATTTTATTTGGTATGTGATGATAGACATTAAAACGGTTTTATCACTTGAAAATTCCACTCAGAAATAGTATATCTTCAAAGATGTAATAATGTGCAAGCAAGAGAACTGCAGACGGGAAGAGCTCTCTTGGGTACAAAACGCGTGGGCAGTGTTCAAGCTATTCTGCTGCTGCTTTTGGTCTGTAGAAATGTACCTAATCATTTGTATGATAATTATTATAAACCGGTCGGAGCGCTGAACTGGTTACCACCCTTGCCACTGAAGTGAATGTGTGCATTGAAAGTAAGCCGTCTGTAGTCCAAGAGAAATTAATATACGCCTGACTATAATTATTATTTGTAACAAAAAAGACGAATACGCGCCTCCGTCCACTGTTTGTATGAAATTTACTTTTACTTTTCTGCTTGATTTCTTTTTGTGTACAGAAGTGAGTCGAATTTAAATAAGCCGCAAGATACACTTATAAACGGGACGTAAACGCGAGCACTCTCCTTCAAAGCAATTTCAACCTTAGCGTTGTTTTAATTATGTTTATTTTCGTGACAAATAGTAGCGTCGCGCAACGGCAGAGGACGACAAAGCTCCGATGTTTAATGTTTTGTATGAAGTCTTAAACCTCATAATTTGTTTAAAATAAGCTAACAAAACATTGCGGTCTCTTGCGAATTTTTAAACAAAATACAGATCGAATTGAGACCCTTCCTGTGCCCTTCCTCCTTTTAAGTCGGTTTAAAATGTCAATAATTTTATGTTAGATGACATAAAATCCTTTCAAAAAATAAATTCGGTCAAGTAAGACGGATACGGGACTGAATGTCCTTAAAGTTATTTTCAATACAATGCCAAATTGCCAATCAAAAATTGCATATTTTTTTATTCTATTAGTTTATTTTAAAATAGGTAATTAAAGTAATAGAAGCGAAAAGTACTTACCTAATCAAATTAATACACACAAGTGAGAGGTACCGATATGTCAGTAATACGAATATATATAATAATATAGCGGATAGCGAACACGATCCAGTCGGATAACATGTTAGAGTATTTTTTTTTAACCAAAACCTTCAAAACAAAACAGGTCAAGTCCACATTTTGTCAGAAAAATGTGTCAAATTTAGGCCAAATTCTAACAAAAATAAGACCGTAGGTGACAACGCTAAATAAACTCTTTATTGTTCACACCATAAATTATATACACACAATAATACAGCTTAAAAAACTAGTAATACACAATCGGCGGTTTTATCGCTAAGAGTGATCTCTTCTAGGCAACCTTACGATGGAGATGATTCATACAGGTGGTAGAAGTATATTATATATGTATAATAAGTATGAAAAATAACAGCAAAAACAAAAACAGCGTCAACAAGATGGCAACGGCGACAGATAAAATTGCTTTGCACGCTCTTTAGAAACAGCGAATTATGGGGCGTATCTAATAGGCACGGGCAAAGCGTGCCTGAAAATACCCATATATTACTGTACCTTTACAAAAGACGAATTTAATGGCGTCGATGATTGTAATACCTTTTGATAGAGTACAAATGACATGAAAAAGTCACGATCGACTTTTGAACATTCTAATGCTCGTTGACAAGCATTTTGGGTTTACGTTTTCCTCGCAATTGTGTTTTCGTATTTATATCGTAAAAATTGTTGTCACGAGGCTCAGTTGTTGATACTTCTGTAATAAATAGTAAATAAAAATAAAAAAATAAATTTAAAATAACACTATTTATGTTTGGACCACTTTCAAGGGTAAATTGTTTTATATTGCAACACTTGATCAAGCGTCAAAGCTAACGGCTAATGGCTGATGGGCAGGCCACATTGCTCGAAGAACCGATAATCAATGGAAAATAAAGGTTTTTGAGTGGAGACCACAAACCGGAAAACGCAGCGTAGAGGCTGTCGCTCAGTGTGGTCTAAGGTGGGCCTATCTTCAGCAGTGGACTGTGGACCTCTTCTGGCTGACGATGATGATGATGAAAAATATAATTATGAACAATCTCCGTTCTGGTTAGTGTTAGATATCCAAGCTTGATTAATTAGGTAGGCACTTTGTGTGGAGCGGAGAAATATGCACGTAATTTATTTGTAGTGGAATATGATAGGATATTATGCTAAGGTATACGGCCAATTAAAGAGAGGTTAATAACCTGACGTTGTTGACTTTTTATGTCAACCTCCAAATTTATTAAACTTTTTCTACGAAAAAGTGATGAATACATAAAGAGATAATTTCAAGAAAAATAAATTATTTCTAAGAAAAATATAACATGAATTCTTACAATTTCCTTTCATCCCGATACATGCCAGTTCAATGCTAGAAAACTTTAATATTTTTAGTTTATTGGACCTGCAACATTGAATTCACAGGACCTGCATAAGAATAAATGAGTCCCTGAAACATTCCACCCAACAGATTTCTACATCTGATAGGCAAATCCGACTTGCCAAATTGCACCGATAGTGTGGAGTAAATACATTAAGTAAAGACATGACAAAAGTCGAAGACGTTCGTCATGTTGTGATGAAGTGTATCATGGCTGATGACAGAGACTGAAAGGTTCGATTTCGACCAGCATACCAACCTTAATTTATTAGATGTTGGGTTGTTGAGTTGATTGAATCAGGCGTCACTTTGCGGAAATTTTAATTTGTTTAAATGACAAATCTATAGTGTAATTCCGATTCTAAATGCTCAGGAAGAACAACGTACACGTTGCTTTTCGGACCAGCCATAACATGCAGATGCTATGTAACGGTAACGATACCATCAGCAAAGAGGTCAGGAGTTTATTCATCGGTGTGCGATGAGTGTGATACTGTTTACATAGGACAAACAGGGCGTAATTTACAAACCCGTTACTTACCAGAAACACATTTCTGCATACAGAAATTACCACCCAGAGAAGTCACACTTTGCAAAACATCTGTTGGAAACTGGTCACTGGTAATAACATTAGTACAAATAAAATTAATATGACGAATTTTTTGTTAGAGATTTAATTAATTTTAGTTTCAGGTTAGGTTAGTTTTTCTCTTTTATGTAATTAATATTTTATTTCAGGTTAGGTTAAAATTTGCATTACAAATAATTATCTATAGCGAAAAATAATTATCCCAAAATCCTTATCGTACTTGAAGCGACGTAGAAGCAGAATGACATTAGAGATTCGTCTTATACAAATTAATAGATGTTGCAGTTTGCTCGCTGATCCCTTATCGGAGGAGTCCAGAATACTGTTCAATATAGTTCTATGTAATAAAAGGAAAACATAGCTTTAAGAACGGAGCCACTGAGGGCGGCATAGTCATGTCTGACCAAACCCTCTTTAAAATAAAGAAAAAAAAATGAACTAACTAATAGGCCACATGCAAAAAAGGACGGCAAGGTCATCTGCAAGGAGAGTTCGACTAAAGGCATCAAGCCTGATTTAGGCCTGATGTGTTTGCACTCGCCACGCCACCTTGCTATATCTCCCTTGTTTGTATGATTTTAAGTTCTAAACATTTAACGTGGTCCATATAACATGAAAAGAAATAACCTTAACAGTTAAATCCAGTAACTCTTTACGATGCAGCCTTTTTAAATTCGTCTCTTGCTCTTAGCTGATGAAACTTCTAGCCCGATAGCGTGCAGTAATTTGAGTTTTTTGTATTTAGTGATTTATAAAAATACGTGTGTAAACTTAATGATATTTCGCTTTTATTCGACAAAAAGCTCTTTAGTGAGTCTAATAAAGCCTATACGTTTGTTCTAATTAATATTAATATTTATTTTAAAACTTATATAAATTTTTATTAAACAATATTCTCAATCTCCAGATGCTGACGAAAAAATTCTTTTTTTAAAGTTGACTGAGGTTTTCTTTATGATGAAGCATATCAAACACATTTCTAATTCAGTGGCTTTATAATGCAATAACAAGTTAAGAAAAAAAAACACAATCCAAACATATGGTTAATCAAAGAGGTTCACCCCCATCAACACATGAAATCATCCATCTACACATTTTTTACTGGGCAAGTGCCTATATTAACTAAACAAAATACAAGCTAATACTTACTCTACAAATACAGTTAGACTGCCCATAAGACCGTTGAGGGTATAATGATAATCTACACTATTAGGCAACATTTCGCATTTTAGGTTCCAAATTATAACGCAGGCGTAAAGAGAGAGTAGTAATAAAAGCCGCAACTGCATAAAAATTACAAAACTAAAATTCTTATATTAGCCTCACGTGCATATTTGAAGGAGCAAATCGCCACATTTTTTTAATGGATTTATCGCTGAAAATACTCACAGCATTTGCCTTATCTCCCGGTTCTAAGCGCAGTCCTAATCTAGTCCATCGTTACTCTGCGCCACGCTGCCGTCTGATTACTAAAAGACCGCTATGTGACACTGTGGCCATATCACTTAACGGTCTTTTAGTAATCGGACGGCAGCACGCCGCACCGTCGGCGCTCGTAGGTAACAACCTGACGGCATTCACAGGCAGCCAGCTTATCTGCACGATGTTAAGGATAATGTTAACAATCATTATTTCTATGTAAATAATACATAAACAGTCGACGCGTTCACCTTGTCCGAATGCCGAGACGAGACTGACTCACTCACCTTTTTGTAGGTTGGATAAGGATTCTTTGAGATTATTACCAATGCAACCAATTTTTCACATTTCAGGTCGAGGCAAGAAAAAGAACATGATGGAGAAATTCCTGCCGCTTTTCATCATGCCATTCCTGATCCAATCGGCCATCGTTCCGTTCTTCTTGAGTACACTCAAGTTCATGCTGTTCAAGTCTCTGATGGTCGGCAAGCTGGCCCTTGCTCTGATAATCTTCAACGCCTTCAAAAACCACAACTCTTTCAAAGGGAGAGACTCGGAAATGGCTGATGTACATTACGGATATCATGGCAATGGTATGGAGGAGTACGGAGCCTATGTTAATTAATGCTACCCATTTTGATTCTAATTGCACCGTAATGTTTGTCTGTTCCATCATTGGTCCTACGCCACCTACGCGCTTGACTCTTGGAGCTAAAGTATAGGAATTAAATTTTGTCAATCCTTTATACCCGCGCGGAAACGTGACGTGTCAGAATTTTTTGACGCGATCGAAGAACCATAGTCATTGATAGTCACTGACATAGGTGGCAAGATTTGCTAGTTGCAAGAACTGGCAATAGGCCTCCAACCAGAATACTAGATGGATCGACATCGCGTTCTTTAACTCCTTTGTACGGGCTCGAAGAATTCAAACAATACTGTGCAGTTTGTCAGTGATGATGATCTGAAGTTATCTTTTAAAGCCCAATCTACTGGAGAGTTGAGGTAAAGTCGCAGCGTGCAGCGGCTATGGTAAAGTCAAACCTTTTCGGTTTAACCTAGGGTCGAAATTGTACCTCATTAAACTGCGCTCGGCCACAGCTATCTCTTTCGGATCTTTTCAAAAAACCGATTAGGCATTATCTTCAGAATAACATTGCAAATAGTAATATAGCAATTTACATGTTGACATTTTGTAGGATGGTGCAAGAGTTAAAAAATACTCTAAAACATAGTTTATATAAATCTCCTCTGCCATCCTATAAAATATCAACTCGAAAACTGTTTTATACTTTTTTAACTGTTTATTCTAAAAATAAGGGTTATTAAATTCTCACTCAGTGATTTTTTATTTTCAATAACGTTGAAGTATTCGTATGTGAGATAGCCGCGCGTATTTAGCTGACCCTTAGCTAGAGTTTAGAACTGTGTTCCAAATCACCGTGAAATAATTTTGAATTTACGGTAACCAGAGAAGAGTTGACTTTGCCACAGTTGCATGTACGCCGCGAAAACACCACCTCGATTAAACAGTCGGCGTTGGGCCGTTGAAACAAAAAAAATAAAACGCCAACTGAATGGGCTTGCGCATTTTCAAGTTTTATATAGCTCCTGCGCGTAAAAAAATCTAAGTCATTATGTGTATTAAATTTGAAACATACATTTAAAGATCTAATTTATTTATTTATTGCCTATTTTAATTTATGTAAGATCAATTTGTTTGTGTGCCCATCTTAGACAGTTAAAAACGTTTGATGTTGGAGATAACTAAACTATTATTTAATTTTTTACTAAGTTGTACTACATGTCTTTACCTTAGTACTTAGATTTTAGTACCTTCTCTTGTTCTTGTTTAGGTACGTGTCCTAATTTAAAACCAGTTTGTCCATATAAAGTAAATTTTTAATGAATATTATAAGTGTTGATTCGCTACCTATAAATGTTGCCAATCACCAAAGATTACATGGCTTACATCGAAACGTTTCTCTTTCACTATAATAACGTCCATAATAAATATCATCATCAAAGTTTCACTACACCATTGCGTTAGATTGATCCTAAATTGTAAAACTAAATTTATGGCATCATTAATATTCATTATGAGCTATAGATATGGAAATATTTTTTTATGCGTTTACGAATACAATCTATACTACTGTAACCTCTTCTTACGCTACTCTAGCATTCAAGGAGGTTACGATCAGAAAAATTTTTAAAGTACAGACGTTTTCTGCAAAAGCTATAGTTGGTTTAGATATATAGATATATTTCCAAGCTTCTGTAGAAATTTACAAAGGAATTATCCGTTCTCTCCAAGAGCGTACCTAGGATTTTGTTCAGGGGGGCAACGACGGTAGGCTACGGTAGGAGAAAATAATGATAACGATGACGTCTAGTAGTAGCGAACTAGTGTAAAACACCAATCGAACGGGTTTTAGAGATAAATACATACATATTTCAAATTCGGGAGCACTGCCGCCGGTAGCTTGCCTACATCCTGATGGAAGAGCTGCCCCTCTGGCCGTGCCTGGCTACGTTCTTATAGTTTTTACAATCGATTGACTCGACTCGACTCATCTTCTGATCAGATTATCTGAAATTTACATGAGAGCCACTATTGTATTTTCTGAACCAAACTGACAGCAATCCGTACAAAAGGTTTAGTTGCACTTAACATGATTACCTACTAACTGAACTACTGATACTAGATAGATAATTTGGTCGATCTTAGTTAAGCAAGCTTTACTTTTAATTAAATAGATACGCATTTGTAAAGCTTATTATTTATATTTAATTTATTTTAATAAGTACATACCTAAAATACCGAAGTAGATAAAGTAATTTAATGTAAAATATCGTAGATATGATTGCTTTGAAAGAAACCCCTATTTATTTGTAAAAATTTATTATAAGTCAAAATAAACTGTTGTTAAACAAAAACAAAAATGGTGTATATTTTTACTATTAATTAAGTTACTAGAAAACAATTTACCTATTCGTAAATTTATGTTGAATTTATTTTGTAATACATACTTTTTTCTACTCCTAGTTTTCTTTTTTTTCTTTAAGTACTTTAATTTTATGTAGCTAAAGAAAATAAAATGATATGATATGAGTTTTTTTATTTTAAAAAATCATTAGTCAACACGACGTCCTGCCTGAGGATGCCTCGTGAAGAGGAGAAACACGTGTCAACAAGGTGCAATGAGGAAACGGGTATGATTGTTTATTTCAGTTACATTCCAATCAAATAACATTTATAGTCATTGCATATTAATTGCTGAAAGTTTCGAATATTTCATTTTTATCATCATCATCATCAGCCAGAAGACGTCCACACTGAACGACAGCCTGCCTTTTGCATCCACTGGATGCCAGCGACTCTTACAATGTCGTCGGTCCATCTAGTGGGAGGCCTACCTACGCTGCGTCTTCCGGTTCGTGGTCTCCACTCAAGAACCTTTCTTCCCCATCGGTTATCGGTTCTTCGAGCGATGTGGCCTGCCCATTGCCACTTCAACTTGCAAATTTTAACACCAGAACCACCAGAGGATGGGCAGCAGCATCCTCCTAGTTTAATAGTGATCCCCAAGCCGCCTGCCAAGCGTGGGGATTGTGGCAACCCCCCATTTTATTTTAAATTAATTTAATTACTTAGTTAAAATTAATATCCATAGTACAAATAATTATAACGATTTTTTTTATTTGTTTCAGGTTAGGTTAATTTTTTTCTTTTATGTAATTAATATTTTATTTCAGGTTAGGTTAAAATTAGCATCACAAATAATTATAGAAAAAATAATTTATCCCAAAATCCTTTTTGTACTCGAAGCGACGTAGAAGCGGAATTACACTAGAGATTCGTCATTTATACAAATATGTACCTACCTACTTATGTTTCTTCTAAGATAAGATCCTTATCCCAATTTTCTATAAAAAGTCAGTATTTGAGTGCCAGTAGTGTGGACCCAGACAAACAACTGCAATAGCAGCGCCACTAAACCAGACAGACACATTTTATTTTTATTTTGTATGCCCTAGTCGCCGTCATCACCGTCGCCTATGGATACTTGTAACACCAGAGGCATCACAAATACGTTGCCGACCCTTTAGGATTAACTCGCCTTTTTGAAGAACCCCATGTTGTAGCTTCTCGGAAACACCGTGGAAGGTAGCTCATTCCACATTTTGCAGGTATGAGGCAAGGATCGTGTGAATCGCACAGTGTGCGATTTCCACTGACACATAACATGTTAGAGATTTTATGGTCAAAGCCTTCTCGACCTTCTCATCAACCTCCACATCGGGTCTTGACCCTCCCCGCACTAAATATCCAACGTAACATTTACTGAAGATTACATCAGCCCTATGGATATTGGGGTAGTAATCGGAATTGTAAACCACCCGCGATGCCACTAGCGTGGATAGTCTCTTGTAAGGTAAAGTGACAGTACCGTGGGCCGGCCACATTGCCTGAAGAACCGATAATCGAGCGAGTTCTAGCGTGGAGACCACGTTTAGGCAAATGTAGTGCCAGGTGGCGTGACGATCTGCGCAAAACGGCAGGTAAAAACTGGATGCAGAGTATCTGCCGACCGAGATCATTATCAACCTGTCGTTCCACTGCTGGGACACAGGCCTTCTCTGAGAGAGAAAGGAGCCCTAATCCACCATGCTGGTACAGTGCATGTTGGTGAATGTCATAATTAATGTATTTTTAAACTTTGAGATTCTTGGACATAGGTAGGTACCTACCGGTTTCCTCACGATGTTTTCCTTCACCGTAAGTTACAGATTAAGAAACTTAAGAGCTAGTGCCACAAGTGGCGGTCTTATCACTAAAACCAATCACTTCTAGGCAACCATTGGATGGATAGAATTTACATATAGGTTAGACATGGAAAGTACGCTTAGTACCTACACCCTATATTCCGCGTCTATAACCCTATATACCTACGTATGATTTTATATTATATAGAACAGTTGTTTTACCCGACATAAAAAGTTACGACACTGCCTGCTACCTTACCCTAGCATTTAGAAACAGCACATTGAGTCGCAATCCACAACAGCTCAGGTAGTCAGAAGTACAAGTTGTCGCTATCGGGCGGCCCATTTACAGCTAGCAGATTTCATTTGATCATTTTCTATTTAGTTCAATAAAAAGAACTGAAGAAACGTAATGAATTAAGTCAGTGAAAGTGAATCGAAAATCTGTGACAAGGTTAGTGAAAACGCTTACTACGTGTGATACTTCTATTGAATACGTGACGTGCTTGCTAAAGATAGTGTGACCGTTTCTTGTGTCAATGTTATTGAGATATCGTGTGAAAATATTCTTATTCATACTGGCAGGGTAGAGCCTGGTTGGGCAACCGCTCAGGGCGCCAGATAAAAAGGGGCGCTGGAGGTACCTATATAAAAATCTATAGATCTATTCTTTGCCCTTTTTTCGGTTTGAATGGCAGACGGGGGGTTGCGCCGTAGAAGTTTCGCCCAGGGCGCTGGTAGTGCTAAAACCGGCACTGCATACTGGGTAAATAAAGCGAGCAAAGCCAATGCAAATCTGGTATAGTGCAACCAGCAGTAAATCAGAGAGCATATTGTAGATAGACGCATATTGTAGTTATTGTGATAGACGCTGCCGATAATTTTCTCTGTGACTCCGACTTTACGTTCCAAAGAATGAAGGTTGAATTCTATCTCATGACCATGAATGAGGGAAAAACAAAAATAAATTTATATTAAGGTAAATCTGAAAACACGCATAAATCTTCCTGTGCTCAGTTGACGAATGTAAGTCCGGGGGGAGGACTATGTCCAGCAGTCGACGTCCTATGGCTGAAATGATGATGATGAAGTATAACATTTCGCGTTTCACTAACTGACCACGTGTGATTAGTCGGTGACAAAACCAAACTGAACAGCGCGCAGCGCCAGGTTTCCGCCCCCTGGAAATCGGAGTCCTAGTTTTGCAGTGAACGCTATATTTATAACATACATGCGTTCTCTATAATTTTGCCTCAATCCGGCTCTACACAGCGTAAGTTATAAAATATCGTCAAAACAAGCAAAACATATATTTAAAAAAAAACGCTTAAATGCAGCTTTACGTGCCTCTATTATAAAATGTCGAAGGCAGTCATCGAGATACAATTCCTATAGAGTCACACTCTCTCAGTGAAAACATACATACATTGTATCAATTATATACTTCTCAAATGCCACATTTACTCCAATTTAGACGTTATGTCGCTTGCATAGTATTCAACGGTAGTTGTCTTCTATGTCATCGTAGCTCTGACATCGCGCGGCGTTGTAGTCGGATCGTGGTTACCTTGTAACTAACTAACCAAATAGTCTGTGTAATTCGAAGCGTGCGCCGAGTTTTGGTTCGGCACGAAGTTTTTGGCACGAATGTGACTCGATATGTATTGTATCTCGAAGAAGGCAGTCTTTTTCTTTATTCGCTTTGATGCACAGACAAGATAGAAATAACCTTTGATGCCTGCATAAAAATAGAACTAAAATGACTCGCCAAACGTGTCGTGGCAATAAGTTGCCCCCCACTGCATTTCTAAGCTATTAGACAAAAACTTGTATCTTGCTGATTATTGCTGATAGGCTGATGGGTCATAATTCATCATCATCAGCCAGAAGACGTCCACTGCTGAACATAGGCCTCCCCCTTTAACCTCCACACTGAACGACATCTTGCCTTTTGCATCCACTGGATGCCCGCGACTCTCACAATGTCGTCGGTCCATCTAGGGGAAGGCCTACCTACGCTGCGTCTTCCGGTTCGTGGTCTCCACTCCAGAACCTTTCTTCCCCATCGGTTATCGGTTCTTCGAGCGATGTGGCCTGCCCATTGCCACTTCAACTTGCAAATTTCATAACTAAAAACCTTTATTATTAAGTATTTAAAATATTTCCAACATTTTGTGATTAAAACTAATTGAGATATCAGCTATGAAAACTGTAAAAAATTATACCTAAACATTTTAGTTAAAATTTTGAAATTTTGTTGCGTTTAAATAATCTCTACAAATAATGTTACCTTAATGGTTTTCCCTTTTTAACCGACGAAAGAAGGATGTTTTTTTTAATGTTTGTTACGTGATAACTCCGCCAATTATTAATTGATATTGATAATTTTTTTTTTGGTTGGTAGGTCAGCTTCAGACTTGGTCCCATATTAAAATTTTATCAAAATTGATTCAGCGCTTTTAGAAAAAAAACAACAAATACCAAAAATATACCTACTTATACAGACTTACATGACGTTTTAGTTTGTAGCCCAGCGAACCAAAACGTCATTTAGGTAATTTTATTCTGTTTAAGTCTGTCCAAAAGTCTGATGAGTAAAGTTTTGATGAGGACTTTCAATCTCTGTTTTAACTGTAATTTTTTGACTTTTTAGTTTAAGTTTGTACTTACAGTAGGTAAAGCCTTTAAGTGGTTTTTTTTCTTCTAAAAATTTAATTTATTTTTAAAAGCTAATGTTAGGTATGTAGAGTAAAGTTGATACATTTCTGAAATTTGGCAAGTCCACTGAGCTTTGTTTATTCGAATTCTTTACCCACCTTAGAATAACTATGTACTTATATAGTTATTCTAAGTTATCCACCAATTTCTGGACCATGAATGTGACCACAAATGGCTTTAGCCAGTTATTATTTTAAACAGGTCTACTGGTAATCACTTAGCAACCTCTAAGGGCGGCCTCAGTTACCTACATACAAAAAAACATTCACTCCCGACAAAATATACTAAATACTTATGAAAGGGCCCTGATTCCGTAACTTTCGCAAATAACGCGGCACGTTATGTTAACCTCTAAAAATGTTACCTCTATTTCCTAGGAAATAAAGGCCAACTTTTTTAGTTAAGTTAGCGCGGCGTTTCTCGCGTATTTGAAGTTACGGAATCGGCCCTGTTTTATTTTCCGCGATAAGTCGACGAGAACAAAAGTTATTTGTTTTGAGTATTGTAGCCGCCCCTAAGCCGAGTAACCCTGTATAAAGGTATAAATAGTCATGTTGTTTGTAATTCAAATATTTCAAACGCGATAATTCAAACTTTCATGTCCGTTTAATTATGTCAAAAATCAAGCAAAGAGAATATTCCAACCGAACCGAGAATTTCTATTATTTCGATTTTACCAAGTCATTGCTTGGCAGTGAAAACCAGGCTGCGTCGCGCTTTGCCAGGTTAGGTAAGGTAGGTATCATAACAAAACAACTAACCAACAGGGCCCTGATTCCATAACTTCAAACACACGCGTAACGCGGCGCGTTACGTTAACTTCTAAAAGTTGACCTTTATTCCCTAGGAAATAGAGGTTAAGTTTTTAGAGGGCGCGCCGCGTTATTGCGAATGTTACGGAATCAAGACCCTGCTTACGTTAGGTAGGTACTAGGTTGATACCACAGAATTGATAAAGGTCTGTGGTATTTATTGGTACGTAACATACCTACACTATCAATATATAAGTAGTTCACATAATATGTACCTAGGTATATAGTTCACATCGTAATTTGATCTCTTCGAAAGCGATAGTGATAATTACATCCATTGTTTTGTGTTATTTTGCCATTAAACGCGTATTTTCGATTTATAATGAGCAAAAAGGCTGTGGTGAAGGCTTTTTATTTTATTTGTTTTTAGTTCATTTGTTCGTTTTATAGTTTGTTGTAGGTCAAAGTCGTCATTGTTGTAGGTAGTGCCTGCCTACCACTGAAGTCTCAAAGTTGTGCTAAATACAAGCAACTCAAAAACCGTGATTAGTGACCGTGCAGTTAGTTACACAAAACTTTACGAAATTGCCTTCCACGATTTCACAGTAACACGGTAAGTAGGAACTATAGAACACAAAAAAAACACTTTACCAACATGTTTTTTTGCTAGTTTATTTTTTAGTTTTGGCTCCGGACATTTTGTTTATAAAATACTAGCTGAATCCCACGGTGTTTCCCGCGATTTTCCAGTTTTTCCGCATTTCTGGAGGAGAGTATAATAATTATAATATGTCTGTTCTTATGATGCACGACATCTTTAAATTCGCAAACCAAAATTGTTATCAATGTTTATTCGCTTTTTTGTCATAAAAACCGAATAAACAGACAGAGAGACAGAATTACTTTCCCTTTTATAATATTATGGTTATAATTATATAACACTAGCGGTCCGCCCCAGCTTCGCACGGGTAGGTATAGATTATATAGGCTTAGTAATGGGGTCCCGTTTTTATCCTTTGGGTACCATAGAAACTAGAGAATTCGATATGGAGTTTCGGAAACAACAAGAAAAGAGTGTGGGAAAATAGAACCTACAATCAAAAATTTTTCATACTATACGATAAAGATTTTTCGTATGTAAGTACTATTGAGTACAATGAGGTGACAATTTAAGGTTTTTTCATGCCCAAAACTTTTCCTCAGTCTCTTTTCGGCAATGACGAAATTGAATGACGATATACTTACATAGGTATATAGGTTATATAGGTACTTTGTATCTTTGCTTAGTTGGTCGGGGTTTTCATTAAAAGTTTAATAATTCCAGATGTCTGGACCCATTCGATGGATGATGGGTCATAAAGTTCTGATCCTCGGAGCTGTGACTGTCTGCTTGTTTGTATCAACGGTTGGTCTCGCTGTAAACTGTAAAGGAAATAACGTGGAGAACAGTATGGCGATATCGACAGAATTAATGCTTTCTACACCTGACACAGAGGTAAATACTAAGTACCTACCCAACAAAGTTTACTCCAGAGAGCAAACACAATGTAGTAAAACTCCTTGTTAATTCTTTAGAAAACTACATAGCAAGCCAATAACACACCGTAAACGAGTTACCTATAACGCGGTAAACATGTTTACAAAATGCAAACGCGTCAAACGAATCAAACGCGTCTTCCGACTGGATGTATTCGCACGAAACGCTCTAGCTTCATCATCATCATCATCATCAGGCAGAAGACGTCCACTGCTGAACATAGGCCTCCACCTCCACACTGAACGACAGCCTGAAACGCTCTAGCTTGCTCCACTTTATTTTGACAGTTGAAGACGAGCGCGTTACGCACCTTTTCGCATTAGCAAAATTGACATTGCATAGATGTACAATGATTTTTTTATTATTTTTTATTATTATCAGGGGCCTTACGGACAACAGCTAATTGCGTGAATGCGTGACAACGTGAACCGAACGCGCCCAGATACGGTTTGCGGTCGCGTGATTTTCCAACTGAACGGATTAGGTGCCGCAATTAGCTGTTGTCCGTAAGGCCCCAGGTATTTAGGTACTTACCTATTAGGAATTAGGAATTATTAGGTTGACAACTTCGACCAAAATAAAATGAATGGACAGGCCCAGTAGAAGTGCATTTTTGAAGATAACAAAATGAGCGCTGGCTCTCATTTCGTTTCAGTCGGTCTCTAGCCGTAGGAAGTACAACACGTGTCTATTGTTACGTGATAACGAAACATCTGACAAAATTATGCATTCATATGCTTTCCCGAAGTGTAAATACACAAATAAAACCGGGATCTATTTTTTGTAACAAATATACTGTACATTTTTTTAATCAGGTGTTGAAGTTTATGTCCGACGGTTTTGACTCGTTTTTACTGAGCAATTTCAATGGTTAGGGCCCGTCCATTCATTTTATTTTAGTCGAAGGTTGACAACATACTTACCTAGGTAGTAAAAATATCTTGATTTTCAGAATAACTTCTATCGGCTTCCAAGACACGTTACACCGAAAAACTATAATCTCACACTTCATCCAAATATTTTAAAAAAGACCTTCAATGGAACTGTGATCATAAAATTATCAGTTTTACAACCAACAGAAAAAATAATCCTACATTCAAATAAACTGTCGATCAACTCCGTAAAATTGAGTAGCAACGATGGAATTGTGTTAGTAAAATTGTGGCATATAACAGCAGATAAAAGAGAATTTCTCACAGTCAACCTACAAAATGAAATTTCTTCAGGGGAATATGAGCTTGGAATAAAATTTGGAGGTCGTTTGGATGATGGCATTATTGGATTCTATGAGAGCAAATTGAAAAATGGCGGGTAAGTTTTTTTTGCCGTCGTGGCAAACTTGCTAACAGGATCTGATGGTAAGCGATCACCGATACCTTCAACACCAGAGGCATCACAGATGCGTTGCCGACCTTCAGCCCTTTTGAAGAATCCCGGCCTAATAGTGCTAACAGACGCGTGGATTTGGCTGACGGAACGGACCGCCATCCAACCAACAGGATGGAACGAGATTTTCTTTTCTTTCTCTCCCGTTGGTTGGACGGCGCGGGCGGTTCCTCAGCCAAGTCGGTCTCCGCCGTCTCGTCTGTTAATGTTAGTACTATTACACTATCAATGGTTAGTACTATAATTATACCAGTAGGTACGTTTAGGCCCAGATTTGATAGTTTACGAAAACTTTTTTCGTTTACGTGTTGTTCCATACATTTTAGTAAAGCGCCTCTATCGGAAACGTGGAGGAACTAAAATCGGTGGTAATCGGCCGTATAGATTGCTTCACTCTAATACGAAAAAAGTTTTTGAATACCTTTTAGCCCAGCAATGTATGGAACAATACGAAAATGAAAAATGTTTTCGAATACTATCAAAACTTGTACTAGGGTACAGTTTTGTTCTTGAGCTTGCGCTGCCATCTCTAACAAGAAACAGGAACTTGTGCTGCCATCTCAGTGTCTGTTACAGCTTCAGCATTACTATCAATGTCACTGTCTGATGATTGAACTGAATTTAAATTTCACTGTCAGACTGACATGGACAGCAGAGACCGACTGTTTTTATTAAATTAAAATTTTCATGACTGTTGATCTATAATAATCAAAGCGCCAAAACTCCTCTTTTGCGCCATATGGATCAGTGCTGCCAACAGAACTGAGTGCTTTCGTCGCTAGATCTCGTGAACGTTATGATACTTCGTTTATGCTAGATCTAGCGCTTTTTACGTTGTCAGCAACTTTTTTTTTATTGCTCGCTTTTTGAAACCATGCTAATTACGAATCGAATCACTATAATTATAGTATTTTTTTTAGAACTAGCAACACCGAAATTCTGCTGATTGATGGACTTTTTCATTGTTTACTATTTCACATATAATTATAGGTAGGTACATTTTAATATCTGTAATAATTATGTACTCATTTGTTTTATTTTTACGGTATGTATATATATATAAATATATATATTATTTCTCAACAAATTATTCAATACGGCAGATAAATGCAACAAATTGGTAAATTTGGATGACGCCGGATGTCGCGTTTTTTTTTCCTAAACTGCTATTTAGCGCTTTTATATGGTCTGACAGCGCTTTTTCGCTTGAAAAAGCTGGCAGCATTGATATGGGTTTTTGTGCTGTTGGTGTTAGCCACTTGGCCAAAGAGATAACCGCTAACGCTGAAGCTACTTCAATATAGAAAAATATTAAATTTATTATACAAGTGCGACTCCTATAATGTTATTGATGTAGGACGGCAAAAGCCTATACGTTAAAGTAGGATAGAAAACGGAGAAGTTTCATTTCGCATCTGTTTCATACTTTGATTAATATAATATAATTTTAGGGTATAAATAAAATCCTTGAATATAATCAAAGGTTTCATATATTTGGTATTGAAGTTGCGCTGGTGTTGGCGTTGATTCGGAACGCGACTTAATCAGCTGGGAGATGACAGATGACAGATGAAAATGTTTATTTTGTTTTGTTGTTGAAAAACTAAAAATGGAAATCACTGTAATGTGCATAAAAATAATTTAACCTGATATCTATTTTCTATGTATTTACTTTGGCGAAATAATAAAACGCGCCTTCGAATTGTGTCTTTTGTTCGCCATCTGAAGTCATCATCAATTATTACTTCTAACATGGAAAATAAAGATAAGCCTTGGAGATTAACGCCGTTAATTCAACCGGCGCACTACAACCTGCTTCTTCGTCCAGATTTAAATAGTGGAAGTTTCTTTGGTGCTATTAGAATAGACATAAAAGTAAAAGAAACAGTCAACTGCCTAAAGTTAAACTCAAAGTTTCTACACATCTCCGAAGTTAGGGTAAACAAAGAAGGTCGAACCCTGCCTGTGACCAAGTTTTCGGAGAATGAAGAATTGGAGCAGCTGCAGTTACATTTTCAGAATGTTCTTAATCCAGGAGAGTATCAAATAAGTATAAATTTTAAAGGGCTTTTGACAAATGGTATTGTAGGGCTATATTTGTCAAACTTGGCTGATAAAAGGTTAGTTGCCCATCTTCTCTCAATAAACAACATTATAATTCCTCCGTTTTCATAGTTAAAATAATAAAATTATTAATTCCTATATTCCATTTCGAATGTTTTGATCAGTAATTATTTCCAAAAGTTATTATAAGAGTGCTAAATAATTAAAGGTGGCACGCATCATATGCATTGGTTCGAATCCTTAGTTTATTGGATAGAGTTAATAATTACTTACTAAGCTGTAATAAATTTCCAGAAATTAGTAAGTATAAGTAATTGGTGTGTGGATGAAATCTCTATGTTCATAAAAATGGCTATTTCACCTGGATTTTCATTTAATCCTCAATTAAATACTGGCTATAGCCATTTTTAAATCCAGGTATTCGACTTCCATCGGGATAATGCAAAATAAATATTTAATTTCACAGCTTTGTTCCAAGAGATATTGCTATGTGACTTGATACACCTTCGTAAGAAAACAGACTACCCACTTTATTTGACAGAAAATGTTAGACACAGCCTACATAATTTTATTAAATTATAAAAGGGTACCGACATAAATTAGTACAGTACCATTAAAACATATAGCGCTACACATATCGAAATATAGAAATAACATTAAATATGCATGCACTTGTTTAATGCTACGAGTATACCAACCTATTTGATGAACAATCTCTCCTTTACCATTTTAAACATTCCTAATATGTGGGAATGTTATGCTGTGGATCATTATGTAAATGGATGATATTATTATGGTTAGGCATTTCATTTTAGTTTTAATCGTAATTTTTGGGCTTCAATAGCTAGATAAAACAACTGTTACATTTAATTTTTGCTCAAACCGTGCAGTTGTAAATTTGATAAAACCTTGTCCTTTTAACTTTTGTAGAAAGTTTCATCCGAAGAAGTTTTTATTCTGTTTCATATAATTTTAACTTAAAAATAAGGTGAAAGTCCAGGGTAAAAAGACTTGGACTACAAATTTCAAATTCGGGTGAATTACGTCCCTCGGTACAGTCATGCCGCAAATGCCACCCTCATTAAAAATCTATTTGTTTACCCCCGCGTAAAGTAATGGTTGATTGTCATTCTACTGATTTATAAGACTGACTCAAGTAGAGTCATGAAACGTTTCTAAAGTTTTTCTTTTTTTAGTTCAATGGTGGCCAGTAAGTTCCAGCCAACATATGCTCGGCAAGCGTTCCCCTGTTTTGATGAACCTGACTTCAAAGCAACCTATGACATCACCCTTGTGAAGCCTCGCTCTCATACTGCTCTGTCTAATATGAACGTAAGATTACATTAAGGAATATATATTATACGGGGTGTTAGGAAAATTTCCCTGAAGCTTAACGCTACTATATTATACTATATCAGAACCGAATACCAATAACTATCATGCTTGTTATACTTATTATTTAAACTAATAGACAGCTAGCACTAACGGATATTGATGTTGAAAAACTCGACTAGTGTCTGTTATACTTGTTGTTTTTATGGCTTAGAATTTTGCAAACCAGCAACGTAAATAACACACAAGGGCGCGTGCAGCGCTGAGCGTCAGCTGATTATAATTTAAAAAATGTAATCTTTAATTTAAAAATAAAATTTATGCTTCATGAAATCAATTTTAAATGCACACTGGATTTCGTGTGACCAACTTATCAAGAAACAAATGGGGAGCCAACCATCGTACTTTCTGAACAAAACTACCAATACTAATAGGTTTCGTCTAGGCAAGCGTGCTCCATAGTAGGCCGCATCATCGCTTAACATCAGGCGAGTTGGCGGCCAAGAGCAAGCCTACTTATAATATAAAAAATAAAAAAACTGCCATTGTAGAATATTTTAAGTTCCATATTTTGGCCAATTCTAATGCAAAGTGGGGGTGAAAAGACCTGCACTGACATCCTGCTTGGGGTGTATTGTAAATTTGCTCCTGCCAGCCTACCCAAACCAGCAGAGTGCCTTAAAATAACAATCTCGGCGTTGGGTCGCGGGCTAAACTGTTTTGGGTGCCGATGAAACTGTTTTGGGTGCCGATGAAACTGTTTTGGGTCGGTGCCTAAACTGTTTCGGGTCGCTGACTAAACTGTGTGGGTCACTGGATGAACTGTTACTGACTGTGTTTGGCCAATATTACAACAATTGTTTGCGTAAGCCATTTTTGACTGATTCTATATTTATACTTATACATATAGTACTTATATGTATAGCAAAAGCTATAAAAAGCATTTAAATGTATATATATATAGATATGCATATTTTTAAACGATTGAATTGTAACAGTTACCTACCATAATAATAATACCACCTACAAAAAAATTATTTTCGAAAAAAAAAAAATGTTACAAAGGTACGCTTAGCCACTTCCAGGTACGCTCGATCCACATCATGTTTACGTTTAGCGAGCCCGGAGTCACCGGCCGCTGCCGGCCGTATTAAGTGAACAGACCGCCCTTTTTACCTACCCTCTAATATACGACGACAACGACATTTATTTTAAGTTATATTCTCTTGTATTTCTTTATGCGAATAATAAATATCTTTAATCACATACTTTGCTCATAGCTTTCACGTGAAATTTTCAGGAAGTGTCGCTGAGTCCCGACGAAGACATCAACTTGGAAAGGGTAACGTTTGCCACAAGCGTGCCAATGTCGACATACCTCGCCGTATTCGTCATCTGTGACTTTGACTCCAAGACGGTTGTCATCAACGCCAATGGCATAGGCCACAACTTCAAACTGCGATCATTTGCTCAGAGAAATGAAACTCATAAGATAGACTTTGCTCAAGACATTGGGAAGCGAGCTACTGAGTTCTACATTAAATATTACGAAGTACCATTCCCTCTGCCTAAGTTAGGTAAGACACAACTATAAGCTGCAACTTATTTATTTATATCATCATAAATCATAATCAGCCTTTTAACAGTCCACTGCTGGACTTTTAGCGTACCCCCGAAAGGGTGATTGGGCCATATCCACCACGCTGGCTCAGTGCGGATTGGTGGATTCACATACGCCATTGAATTCCTTCTCCGTATGTATGCAGGTTTCCTCACGATGTTTTCCTTCACCGAAAAGCCAGTGATATGAAAATCCGTACATAAACTCCAAAGAGCTCATTGGTACGGGCCCGGGGTTTGAACCCGCGACCTCACGCTTTCAAGTCTAGCGGTCTCCCAAATGGGCTACCACGGCATTTAACGGTCTCCCAAATTTATAGTGAAATACCGCTCACTGACTGGCTCATCGCGAAATCTCGAAAACCACTAGACTTACCTAGCTGAAATTTGGCAAGTATGGATTTTAGAGATTGGCTAAGAAAATATTTTGCGAAAGGGTCATATTAAAGTATAATACAAGTCTATGCGTACAAATTCGCGGGCAAGTAACATTGTAGGAAGCTTAATGCAAAGTTACAATGGCCGATGTCACGGGCTACTGACCAGTCCAGTCAGCTAGTGACCACGGCCATTGTAACATGGTTGAAATATCGAGCGAATGATACTTATTTTTATCTAAATAAAATAATGCGCGATAAGTCCCGGTTAACATTAAAAACATATCGTGAGCTCTATCCGCGATCTAATCACATATAAAAGTTATATGATTATTTACGGGATATTTACCGTGGTAAGGTTGTGGAATGAGCTCCCGTAAATAATCATATAACTTTAGTGAACAACCGTGATAGTTTAAAACAGTGTTTTAATCACATATATCCTGTAAATAATCATGTAACTATAGTCAAGAACTGTGATCAGTATTGTATGTATTTATTCCATCGAGATACAATTCCTATAGAGTCACAATATCTCAGTGAAAACAGTCAAAAAACTTCCGAGCGTCATTGTACATAAATATTGTATTAATTATAATTATAGTTCACAATGCCACATTTACTCCAAATTAGACGTTTATCGCTTGCATAGTGTTCAACGTTAGTTGTCCACTATGTCATCGTAGCACTGGCATCGCGCGGTGGCGTTGTAGTCGGATCGCGGTTACCTTGTAACTAACAATTTTAATTTTTGATTGACTGATGTAATTGGCGTTGTGTGCCGTTTTAGTTAATAAATAAATAACCAAAAGTCGGCGCATTTCGTAGCGTGCGCAGAGTTTTAGTACGGTTTTCTGGCACGATTGTGACTCTATGTATTGTATCTCGATGATTTATTCTCAACTTTGTAATAACTTGTTTCCAGACATGATAGCGATTCCAGACTATGTTTCTGGAGCAACAGAACACTGGGGTCTGATCACTTATAGAGAAACTTCCTTCCTCATTGACGAAACTACAGCTTCCGCGAACAACAAAATAAGCGTCGCTAACACTATTGCCCACGAGCTGGCTCACATGTGGTTCGGGAATTTAGGTAAGCAAAGCAAATAACATAGTACTTAAATTATACAATACTAGCCCCGCCCCGGCTCCCACGGGTATAGTTATATTAGCCTATATTAATCAGTGATAATGTACCATTCAAATGGTGAAAGAATTTTTAAAATCGTTCCAGTTCTTTTTGAGCTAATTCGTTACAAACATACTTACATACAAATCTTTCCTCTTTATAATATTAGTATAGACAATGGCGTCGATTCTGTCATACCACTCAATAAACTAAACCAATCTGACGGGACTAAAATTATCTGCCTCTCTTTTCATTGAGAAGGATAGCAACAATTTTAGAGCTGTCAAATATAGTTTAGTTTAGAGCACATCAGAATCGATGCCAATATCACTTTATTATACATCAAGAAAAAATACAAAGTAACTTAAGATTAATACAAAAACCGGCAGTATAATAGGCGGCCTTATCGCCTTAAGCGATTTCTTCCAGGCAACCTTTCGATGGACATAACTGTAATAAAAGTAAGTGTTGACGTACATACATACAAATAAACACTGAAAATACAAATAATACTATATACTTACCAATACATATTATAAATAATACATAATTACATACATACCAATAAATAAATAAAAAACACCACGACATTTTTGCACACTCGGTCATCTGACCCCAAACTAAGCAAAGCTTGTGATATGGCTCCCAGAGACTGATTAAGTACATATACTTAAATAGATATTAACACCCAGATATAGAACAAACACAAATGTTCATCACATGAATGTTTGTTCTAGGTGGGAATCGAACCCACGCTCCCAAGCGCTGAAGGCAGGTTCACTACCAACTGGACTAACGGGCTATCAAAAACGAAATCAATCAATTTTTATAGATAAATAGTTTAGCCTTTTTAGAATATCACAATAATCACACATTGATAGAGATATCACACACTAACTGCAGATTAAACAGACTAGTTTATGAAGCTAGGCGGTGATTACATATCAGCGTTACCAGTTTTTTTTTTTGCCAGGTCAGGATTTTGGATCTTTTTGAGTGAAAAAACGGGATTCTGTCGTCGAAAGCGGGACATAGTAAAAAAACGTATATAATCAGAAGTTATTAAATATTTATCTTTTTATTTGAGTTCATATTATGTTCATGTGACAATGGATAGTAAAAAGCCATAGAAAATGTATTTTAATAAAAATATGATATCTTAAATCAGATTTACCCTATCGTTAAATAATTGAGTTATCCCCGAAAAGCGGGACTGAGCCTGTCCATTGACTGGGACATTTAATTTTGATTTAAAAATCGGGACATCTGGCAACGCTGTTACATATATTTGTCTAAGTAGATTAGGTATTTATTGCTGGCTTTTAATTGGTTTAGTATAAGAACAATATTTTTTCAGTGACCATGAAATGGTGGGATGAAGTGTGGCTGAACGAGGGTTTTGCATCGTACATGCAAGTCAAGTGTCTGCATGCTATTGAACCTTCATGGACTATGGTATTATTTTTTTTACAGTCTAGGCTTTTGACACCAACTTGCCTGATGTAAAGTGACTGTGTGGTCCAAGATGGTAATATGAGTTATGGTATATATTAATATAAGCTTTCAATATATGCTGGATGTATAGTTCTAAAAAAACATTTACCATTTCGAATTTACTAAACAAAATACATAAAAATAATAAGCAAGAATTACCTAAAAATATTATTAAATTGTTTATTACCGACCGCTATGCCGCTACCGGGAGACCGCTATGCTTGAAAGCGTGAGGTCGCGGGTTCGAACCCCGGGCCCGTACCAATGAGCTCTTTAGAGCTTATGTACGGATTTTCATACCACTGGCTTTTCGGTGAAGGAAAACATCATGAGGAAACCTGCATGCGTACGGAGAAGGAATTCAATGGCGTACCTATGTGAATCCACCAACCTGCAACTGGGCCAGCGTGGTGGATATGGCCCCATCACCCTTTCGGGGGTAGGCTAAAAGTCCAGCAGTGGACTGTTAAAGGCTGATTATTTTTTATTATTTTATTTTATTAGGAAAACTAACAGCTAGGTACTTAAAAACATATTTGATTATACATATAACTTAAGGCTAATTAAAAGTTTTCACATATAGGAACTGTATTTGTCAATGGTAGATGTGTACGAAACTTATTTAAAAAACTTATTTAATTAATGGATTATGGGATTATGAATCAACTTAGCTTAGAGTCAACTCCGAAGTATATTGCAAATAATTAATTTATACTAACTATTAAGAGTTTGTTTTCTATTTCCAGCTTGATAAATTCCTGCCCAACACCCTGCACCCAGTCTTAGTAACAGATGCGAAGCTCTCCAGCCATCCGATTGTACAAATTGTGGATACTCCAGATCAGATCACCTCTATATTTGATAGCATCTCCTACAATAAGGTGAGTCATTTAGTATTATGAAAGCAAAAACAATGCTACAACCTCTATACGTATCTATAGAAAACGGTCATTGACACTCGACAAAATGTATCATCATCATCAGCCAGATGGCGTCCACTGCTGAACATAGGCCTCCCCCTTTAACCTCCACACTGAACGACAGCCTGCCTTTTGCATCCACTGGATGCCCGCGACTCTCACAATGTCGTCGGTCCATCTAGTGGGAGGCCTCCCTACGCTGCGTCTTCCGGTTCATGGTCTCCACTCCAGAACCTTTCTTCCCCATCGGTTATCGGTTCTTCGAGCGATGTGGCCTGCCCATTGCCACTTCAACTTGCAAATTTTAACAGCTATGTATGGAACAGCTGATTTTTTTTGCGATTTCATTGTTGGTCCCATACCAAAAGTGGTTCATAATGATGATTACAATTACCTTCTTTTGGCTTCGAGAGTGTTCCCCTTACACTCTGTATAGAAACTTTTAGGAGTCTTTTAGCAGAAAAACGCGGGTTTTCATCGACCGTTCTTTTCATGTATCAATGTACATGAAAGGAACGGTCTGTGCCGGTGTACGCAAAGGGGGTAAATACTGACCTAGTTGCGGAAAAGGCCCTCTCCTTAACGTAATAGACTGCATGTCCCTTCCTTTCGAATACTTTCGTATTTGCTGACAGGCCTATCTCACTACAATTCCTAAGCCTAGAACATAGCCCGCAATGCGAGTCGCTTATAAATTGGTAAATCGGTTTCTTCTAGGTAACGTGTTCCATCGTAGATCGCATTATCGCTTAACATCAGGTGAATCGTCGGTCAAACGCAACCCTATAATTTTTTTGTAAAACCTAACCAAGGTGAAATAGACGTGGAATAACTAACGGTCAAAGCAAAAAGCTTTCGTGCGCAGCATCGCGACCGATAAATACCTGCAAGCGCTTCAAGTTCCTAATATATTATCAAGGTCGGTACGCTTCACTGTGATTGTTAACATTACCTTTATCGCTATGTCGCGAGATATATTTCAATATCATGTCGGAGTCTTCTGCACACTTATTACTTATATTTATTCTGTGTTTCTACCTTCTTTCAGGGTGCTTCCATCCTGCGCATGTTAGAAGGGTTCATAGGCGAGGAGCATTTCCGTATGGGAGTGTCGGATTACCTCAAGGAGCATCGTTTTGGGAACACGGTCACACAACAACTGCTCAACTCGCTCGAGCCGTATTTCAAGATCGACAACCCGGACTTGAATCTTAGGTAAGCCGATTTTACCCGACGATAGTAAAGGCACTATGGAAGGTATCGGTATCGGTACCGTGAAAAAAAAAAACATGTTTCATTGTATGTATTACTTTCCTAAACGTGTGTATTTTTTAGACAGTTTTTGTGTTACAATAACAGGTTTTTATTTATTAAGTATTGACATGCTCAAGTGTAGGCAAATACATAAATGAGGTGAAACTTTAAAAAAATATTTTATAATTTTTTAGTATCATCATGTATCATCAAGTCCAGTATTTTTTTTTGAAAATCTAGCTCCAACAGATTGAGCTGAAATTTTGCATACACATTGAGATTGGATGACAATGCATGGTCAGTTAAATGACGTCATTCTAAATCCAATTTGGCGGACTCCCAAAGATGGCAGACCAGAAATTTTTACACATTTTTTATTTATTTAAAACACATAGTTAGTACGTTACGTTTCCAGTTAGTTATTTGTCTTAAAACCTATTTTAGATTTATCCAGACAACTGGTTCTCGGTACAGTATTTTTTTTAAATCTAATTACCTACATTGTACAAAATGAAACGCGCGAACACACCAAACTGCTGTTGTAGGCATAAGCGTATCGCGGAGTAAAACCGGTTGTGAATAGTTTAGATTATGGGTATCAAATCAACTGAAAGGGTTTGCAGAGAAAAATACAAAAAATAAAATGACTTTACACTAAATTCAATATGGCGGACGCTCCAAGACGGTGGACAAAATTTTCTTATCTACCAACAATACCAACATGATATGGGTATAAAAAGAAAGGGTTAGCTAAGAAGAATATGAAATAGATTGGTTAAAAAAAATATCTAATTGCAGCTACATTATGGACACTTGGACGCGGCAAATGGGGTATCCTGTATTAAACGTGAAAAGAGGAGACGAGCCGAATACATACGAAATAACTCAGTCAAGGTTCCTCATAGACTCTGAAGCGGTCTCGCCTAACGATTCGCCATTTAAGTAAGTTTATATCTCAGTTAACAGCTAAACAATAGTGCAAGATCGTAGCTCAGTCGGGTGCCAGTGTAAGAATGCGTTTCCACAGAGGCAGAGAAAAAAAGCGAGGCGTGAAGCAGAGATTAGCTGAGTGGGGCAAAGAAGATGTATGGATACTTCTTGACAATTTCTATAAATTTCTCATCCATTTTAATATATGTGCTCTCAGCGACACTACTGGTCAAAATGACACGCCGAAGTCTGCACTGCAATCTCGTGTCAGTCCATTATCTGGAGACTGATAAACAAGCACTGTTATTCCATTCAGAGACGCTATGAGCTAATATGGCGGTTATAGCGCGCCTGCTAGAGGTTAACCGCTTTGCTATACCATACTCCTTTCTGCCCCCCGCCCCCCACATCGCTGTACCTTACTCCTTTCCGCCGTTCTCTGTGCTACTCAGTGCGCCATAGAACTTCATATACTTCTCGTCTCAGCTATCACTGTTTCAACTAATGCGGGGCAGACGAGATGGGGATTTCAAACAATGTAATTGGCCTATTCCTGCATACCTGGGGTGTTAGACAAGACCTATTTTCTGTTAGCGTTAACGTCTGCGGAAAGATGAAATTGTATGAAAATTTCATTTTTATACAAGTTCATCTATCCGCAGACGTTAACGCTGAAGAGATAAGTTATCTGTTTTTTTCCGTCTCAGTGGAAACGCAAACTTATAAGTTACCGTTATGCCTCATTTGTGAAGACGCGGTGCGTTGCTCGTAGCGTGCGATTAATTCATACTATATGCCCTTGAATGAGAGTGTTCACACAAAATCATTTGGCATTGGAACCCACGCGACACGTTGGCTGGCGCGCCGAGCGATACCTCACATCTCCATAAACTGGTCCTTAGAGTTTTAATAGAAGACAGATACATGTAAAGTAAAGCCTTAAATGTATCTGTCTTCTTCATGAGTCCGTGACCTTGATCACAATCTGTATTTACTTAGGCTGTGGTCTCGCAAAGGCTAGATGATATGTCTAATCATAATTTTCAGTTACCGTTGGTTTGTGCCCATCACTTACAAGACAAATAAAGGCGCAAGTAAACGTGTATTGTGGTTATCCGACAAGGCTGAAAGTGGTGAGTTTAAAAAAAAACTCGCACAATTTTTTACGTGACTCAAAATGATAAAGCTGGTTTGCAATTCATGTTTCATCCGCTATCCTACAGAAACCATTATTTTTTTGGGATAAAAAGGAACCTTAGTATTAATCCTCGGTGTATATATCCATACCAAGATTAAATCAAATTCGTTCCGCGACAAACATACATACGTATGCAATCACCACACACACATACTCACACATAAACACACGCTACAAACTATCACATTTACCCGTATAATATTAGTCTGATTTATCTTACTTACTACTAGAAAGAGCCACTTATACCATTTTACGGTTTTAAATCAATTTTATTCAGTTAAATTACAATATTTGAGCTGGAAAAAAATACATGTCACAGATACACACATCTGTATCTGTATCTGTATGTGTGTGATAGTTATATCTGTGTTAGAGTTTATGATTTGGTTCAAAACACGATAGAATAAACTTTCCTCGATCAAAAAAAAAATCTGAAACAAAGTAGACTTAGTTTATTTTTTTCATTTTATGCTCTAATGAAAGTTCGTAACAACCTGGAAATTGCATGTACTGAAAGGCAATTTTCAATTTTTTATTTGCATAGATTTTTGATAGTGAATAGTGTCGTTTTTTAGTGAAATTAAAAGCGTAAAAAGGTCGCGAGAATTTTGGCGAGCCGCGATCAGTACCGCGCCAGGCGTCATCGAGGTCGGACCTATGCTCGTTTTTGTCGTTGCACTCCCCCCCGCGGGCGTCCTGACTCTAGCGTGGCAAAATACATCGTCGCTATAACTTGGCGGGAGCTGAAGGAGCGTTTTGTTGCCTACGCGACTCGGATAACCGGCCGTTAATAATTGTTACAAAAATCTGTCTATGCGTGACATGGTAAATCATGTACCCATAGTATACAAGCGAGCGCGGGCCCAAAATTGTTTAAAATAAAGCGACGCGAGTTTGGTCACTGACCCTTCATAACTGACCACTTCAGTCAGCTGATTGCGTCACTGACCGCTTCAGACAGCTGATTGCGTCGGCAAATCTGCCAGAAGATCTGTCAGTGGATCAGCTCGGTCAAATGTTAAGGATATATTTTTTTGCAAATTTGGGTTCAGATTGTTTACTATATACATACCCCCAAATCACATTGAGGGGTTCACACCACTAAGGATTTTTTTTAAATGATATGCTATTTCCATACAAAGTGGCAGACATTGAGCTAGTATTATTAGAAAATAGTTTTAAAAAAACACGCTAATGTGATTTTTTTTTAACAAACCAAACAATCTAATACTCTGGAATTTACTGGTAGCCATTAAACAGTTCCACTGTCCATCTTTCGTCTCCACCATCAGGTCAGCTAAAGAAGGAGATAATCGGCTAGTGTCGGCTTCGTAGAGCGTCGTCTCTGTCTAAAACGTCACATAATGTTTTGAGTGATAGAGACGACGCTATACGAACTACCGAAGCTCCGACATTCCCTCTTGTTGGTATGCATTACTTTCCGCCGGGTACTGTACAAGATTTGTTTGCATAATTCTTTAGTCACAAGTGCAGCTAATAAAAGCGCGTTAACTATTTCAGTGAAACTAACCGTCGACACAGATGCCTTTTGGTTAAAATTGAACAACAACCAAGTCGGTTACTACAGAGTTAACTATACGCCTGAGCTGTGGCGGGAGTTGGTTCTGCAACTCAAATCAAGGTTTGACAAGGTATCTACATGGTTTATTTTCTTTAAAAAAAAACGAATTAGTGAAATACTAACTCGGTCTTTTTTTAGGGTTCCGTACCCAAGGGCAAAAATGGGACCCTATTACTAAGCCAATTTTTTTACAAGACGTTACCAACAAAACTTTTTTTCGTAGGAATGGAATTCGATATTAGGTCCAAATCAAACTACTTAATGTGATTGTACTTATTGTTTGTTAATAATAGTTAGAGCGTAGCACGGAAATTTGCACAAAACCGGTATAAACTTAGATGAGCGTGCACTAGGTTATCTCGAACTTCCATAAGCACTGCGGTCAGATAACGTACGAAAGGGTTCTACAAATTACCGTAGCGCTAGTAGGTATAGCAGTCAAGTTTCGCACTATTTCAAGAGAAGTGCAACCCATACCCGTAGATGGCGCTTTTCTTTATTCTCTTGAAATGTTGCGAAACTTGACTGCGATACTAGCGCTACGGTAATTTGTAGATTCCTTTCGTACGTTTTTTTCCCGCTATTTCAGGTTGGTCCCATACTAAAAGTTGTTCATAGACTTCATAGTGTTAAGTACAATGACTTCCTTTCGGCTTAGTATAGGGTATATGCGTAACCCTGTATACAGATCACTTTATGCAAACATTGTTTTCAGTTTACGATATCAGACCGATCCCATCTCCTCGATGATGCTTTTGCCTTGGCCAAAGCTAACGCGTTTCCCTACGAACTGGCGTTGAATATCAGCTCTTACCTGAAAGCAGAACACGATTTTGTGCCGTGGGAGACGGCCAGAAACATCTTTATCGACCTATCCGAGAGGCTGATCAACTCTTTGGCATATATTCATCTGCAGGTAATTTATATTTTTTGATTACTATATAGCTTTCTGGAGCTTATGTACGGATTTTCATACCACTGGCTTTTTCGGTGAAGGGAAACATCGTGAGGAAACCTGCATACGTACGGAGAAGGAATTCAATGGCGTATGTGAATCCACCAATCCGCACTGGGCCAGCGTGGTGGATATGGCCCAATCACCCTTTCGGGGGTAGCCTAAAAGTCCAGCAGTGTACTGTTAAAAAGCTGATTATGATGATGATGATATGCCGAACCATAATAATTATATTAAATTCTTTTTAAAATTCACATTATTGCATTTATTAAGCAATTAATAGTTTTTTATTTTATTAATTTTGTTAAATTTTCATTGATCAAATATTTTGAATTTTGTTGGATATATTCTGTAACAATGATATTGCGTAATATTTGTGTTTTAGAATTAAAATTTTGTTAATTACGTACTTCTACTGATGTTCGAAAAACCAGAAAATCTTGCAACCTGGTCTTAAAACTATTTCGTAGATTTGAACTTAACTAAATACAAGCTAGAGAAATTATTTCACAAGCTTGTAAACTAAATATGAAATTATTTCACTAGCTTGTATTTTGTTTAGTTAATAAAGGAACTCGCCAGAAAAAAAAATAACTTGGCGGGATATTTTAGGATAAAATGATTACTTTATTGTTTAGTCATCCTAAACAAATCCGCCCTAACATAAGAAGTACAGTAGTCAGTACAGTAGTGTAGAAGTAAAGTAGTTTATTTTTCTAGAATTATGTACAACGATTGGTGGAGCCCGTGTTCAAGACTCAAAGTTGGGACCAAGGAGACATGAGCGTCATTGACAGGTAAACGAAAATTGTCATCACTCAGTTGTTACATCAAGAACAACCTTGCATTTCTTGGTAAAGCAAAAGCACACTGACACTTCCGACTTGTTAAACTAGCCAGTGTCAACAGACTAGCGATCTATGTACAGAGTTTTTTGATGTGAAACATCTAATGGCGCGCCTTGGCAGTAATATCAGAAAAATACAATATAATTAGGTTCTTGTGTGACCTCACGCTTTCAAGTAGCGGTCTCAAAAATATCCTAACACGGCTTTTTTTATTTAAATGGTTATGCAAAAAAGTCAAATGCCCTACTATCTTAATTTACCAGCTAAAACTTGTGTTGCAGGTTATTCCGTACATGTATTTTGTCGGTGGGAGCGCGTTTCGGGCTCCCAGACGCCAACATGAAGATAAAGAATCTATTCGACTCGTGGCTCAACAGCCATGACACGCCCAACCCGGCCATCATTGAACCGGACTTGAGAGAGATTGTATATTTTTATGGTACGTAGATATTGTTGGCAGTGGGCAGGGCACATAGCACGCAGAACAGATGGCCAATGGGGCCGAAAAGCCATCGGACCGGTAAGTGCAGCGTAGGACGTCCACCCACAATGGATGGACGAACTAAAAGGGTCGCAGGAAATCGCTGGATGCAGGCCGGCCTATTTGAAGATCGATGGGGGAGACCTATGTCCAGCAGCAGACGTTCTATGGCTGAAATGATGATGATGATGTGGATATTCGCCGAAGAACCAGAGTCACCGACATAGTTGTTAAATTTGCAAGTTGAAGTGGAAATGCCTTATCGCTCGAAGAATCTATAACCGATGGGAAAGAAAGATTCTTGACTGGAGACAACGGACCGGAAGACGCAGCGTAGGTAGGCCTCCCACTAGATGGACCGACGACATCGTGAGAGTCGCGGGCATCCAGTGGATATAGATGGCAGGTTGTCGTTCAGTTTGGAGTTCTAAGGGGGAAGCCTATGTTCAGCAGTGGACGTCTTCTTTCTAATGGTTTTAATTTCCATTTAATGTTTTTTTGTATTAAATTGTTTAAAAATTACATACGGAATTATGTACTTAGACGTTCTTTTACCATAAATGACTGTTCTTTTACTTGAGGATGGCTAGCCAGTCGAACATTAGAAAGTACCTTATGCTATAATTTCCTCACGATGTTTTAAATGTTTATCGGGACTTATCACGTATTATTTAATATAGGTAAAAAATATGTACCTTTCGCTCGACGTTTCGACCATGTTACAATGGTCGTGGTTTTCCTCACGATGTTTTCCTTCACTGGCAGCTCAAGCTCATTATTGGGATTTGAACCCACACCCTGCGTCGTGAGATCCGAACGCGCCAACCACTGAGCAATCATCAATAAAAGGCAATATCTTTTGCAGGTATGAAGTCTACGAACCAGTCAGCTTGGGATACTCTATGGGAGATATATTTAAAAGAAACCGACGTGCAAGAGCAGACCAAAATCAGGAACGCACTGGCAGCTCCCCACGATGTCAATATTTTGAAAAAGTAATTTTGTTTTGTATGGTTTTATTTTCTATGCGCGTTAGAATCCGGAACGTGGATATTCGCAGAAAAACTAGAGTCACCGACATAGCTATTCAAATTTGCAAGTTGAAGTGGCAATGAGGAGGCCACATCCCTCGAGAACTGATAACCGATGGGGAAAAAAGGTTCTTTAGTGGAGACCACGAATCGGAAGACGCAGCGTAGGTAGGCACCACTCCCACTGGATAGACCGACGACATCGTGAGAGTCGCGGGTATCCATCCAGTGAATGCAGATGGCAGATTATCATTCAGTGTGGCGTTTACGAGGCCCATGTTCAGCAGTGGACGTCTTGTGGCTGAAGATATTTTAATTGGTTTTTATTATCTCGCAAATTTTCTCGCCCATGACCCTTTCTACCGCTATGGCGTCATCGGGTGAAACGACGAACAACCAAACTAATCTTAATGAAATTCGGGAAACAAGTAGCGTACATCATAAAGACGATGTTCACTAAGCCGTATACAGGGTTATAATATAAGGAAAGGGTTAAGCCGAAAGAGGATTGTTGTACTCATCATTATGATAAACTTTTACTATGGGACTAACCCTGAAATCGCGAAAAACATATCAGCTGTTCTATAACTATTTGTTGAGTGTGAATAACTCTTCGAATAACTACTCAGAGAAGGTAGGTTTCCAAACAACGCCTTCTCAAAACGTAAGCTACAAATTCGCTTTGTAGCTTACGTTTCGATTGGTATTTTAAACGCTTTAAGCAAGAAAATTAATGGATTACCTGTGGAATGTCACACCATAACTCTTATGCTGCTTTTCTGATTTGTTGTAGTACAATTTCCCCGCTAAAATTGTCATAGTAAAATTTTTATATATATTTTTGGAGCCATTTGTGACACCATTTGAATGGCTTAAATTTTGCGAATGTAGGTTTCTTTGTGTAGTTATTCTAAAGAATAACTGTTTTTTTTTTTCATGATTCTTGTTTTGGTTCTATTGTGAAACCTGTTAGCATACCCTTTCCTTATAACCCTGCATACCGAAGGAAGCGGGAAAATAGTAATAAGTACCTGGCAAATTTCTTGAAGAAAAGTAATGGTTGATCCCAAATTCCTGTTTTGTCACAATTTTGAAGTAATGTATCAATAAAACTTAATTTAGTACTACAGTGGGCCGCTGAAAGATCTGCATCTAACAGCTGCAATAACATTATAAAAATCTGAATTAAAACATTTTCTTTTCATATTTTACTGGATACCAGCTACAATAAAAAAAAACTAGTAAAAATAACCAGAAAAGACTGTTTTACTGTTCAGCCTTTTACAATGTTATGGCAACTGTCAGACGCATTCTTTCATCCACTATACGATAGCAGCATTTTTACCTCGGCTACATCTTCACATCAATTTGGCAGTAAGAAACGTTACAATAATGATAACGTCAAAATTCTGTATGCTTTAGTATAGCATTGCATTTTTAAGAATATTTTTGGGAGAAAAATGAAAGCTTATTGGGGGAGCATGAAATAAAAATGCGTTGGAATTGGTATAGAGGTACCTCATATCCCGGTTTACACATAAGCTAGTTTTTGTCCCAGAAAAAATATCAGGGTTCCTATAGAACAGTGGTTCCCAATTAGTTTTTCCTGCGTACCACTTCAAGACAGACCTCAAACTCGCGTACCCCTCGAACTCGGCTCAGCACACCAAATGCCGTCCGGTCCGGTTCAGACTCAGTTTGTGAGGTCCACTAAAGTATGAAATTCTATGGAAGACGGAAAGACGTTGTAACGTTCCATGATCGTTACCTACTCCCAAATTCATGGCAAATGGCACATACGCTAGAAGCCAAACTTAACGAATAAAAAAGGTCACTACTATGACATAAACATTGTTGACAGAATGAAGGTGACTGACGTAATGTCAGTCAGTTTCATTCCGCTATGCAAAAAACAATTTTGTTCTAAGACAAAGGAATTATAAACTCAGTTTTAAAAGATTCGGGTATATAAATATCGAATTCTTTCTAGAAGGAATAGGCTATATATAGGACTCGAAATAAAAACTGGGTCATACGCGCAGTTGACTCCAGTGAAAAAGTCGCTCAGAACTTAACCTTATATCTTACAATCAACTGGTTAGCCCGTCTTCAATCGGGTAAGTTTACGTGAGATGCCTTTTAAATGTGTTAATTGTGAAATCTGTCTCGACAAATAATGCTAATCGTTATTTGTCAATTGAATTATCATCAGCCACCTGTGTTCTAAAACGCAGTGCAAGTGCGTTTCATATCCGTACTATCTGCGGATGTGGACGCGCGCCGTACTTACATTATAATATAATTGTGTTCTAAGCTCTTAAAGCATTCTGTAATCTTGGATCCTTCCGATCAAAAACTGTGTTTTAACGCCGGTACCACGTCATGTGAGACGGGACCTACTCCGATCTGCCGTTATCTTCGGGATCTCACACGACGTGGCCGTGCGGCTCTTGAGTACTGATCCTCATGCGTAGTTTCTTCGACGCATTTCAGGCTCCTACCCTCTACGCCAATTCTCCGACCACGTACGAGTCGCCACGCTGTCGTGACGCTACGTCTACTTCCCTTCTACTACGTCGGTCGTACTCCGGCCACGCACAAACTTCTGGAACTACTACGCGCAGACCGCACTCCGGTCACGCCTGAAAAGCTCACGAAGCCTCTCGTCGCTGCGCTGCCTGCTGACATCCTACGTGCCACGAGCCGCGTCGAGCCACGCGGCGATCGGCGCCCCAGCTCTTCAAGCTAAGTCTCAAAACAAGGGTCCAACACGTTTTTTTATCGCCATCACCTTCCGAGTTCACACGACCCTCAGTCTCCTGTAAATTCATTCTTACTTTATTAAATCTTAACTTATACTATCCTAAACTCTTTCTTTTGAAACTCCTACCCACTGCTAGGTAGGACTTCACCAAGCTTCACTTGGTGAACGTTTCAGTGGCGCCCAGGTATTAAGCAGGAAGGTGGATAAAAAAGTGTTGATCTCTCTGGCGTGGTATATTCACGGCTCTTTCTCTGTAACCTTGTGTCCGTCTGTAGGTTGTATGGTAAAAACCGCCCTGTGCTGGTGCGGGAGCTTATTGTTAGAATACCCAGCTGTAGTCTCCATGCATGTCGTAAGAGGCGACTAAGGTAGACAAAGGTTACACCTACAGAAGTAACGCCTTCTGTCCGCGTCTTAAACGCACTATAATATTTTTTTACTCGATTTTTTTTTATTATAGTAGAATTAAAATCTTTCAGTACTTTTATACTCGCACTATCTTAAAATCTTGTTCTTTAAACTCAAACTTATTTACAAAACATACCACCCAACCTACACTCAGAACATCTAACTTGTATATGTAAAACTTGCTCTCACGGAAACTCACCCGATATCTCTCTAAAAATCCAGATCAAAACTCTCTTTGACGGATATCTCTCTAAAAACTAAAATCTAAACTCTTTTTGGCGTAGGAATATAAAATGGCTTACCCCACTTATAATTTTTATCGCATACTTAGTTAGCATACTTAAAATTTACTCGTACCTGACAATATCACTCGTTAAAATGACTCGCAGAACCATCTTTCACTATAAAACTTTTAAAAGAAAAATAAATACCTTCAACTTTACTAAAAACTAAAAAATATTTTACCACTATAGCTTCCCTCTGAAGAAAATTTAATTAATCTAGCATCTAAAACTTGATATTAACATCTAAAAATTAAAAAATACCTGACTTGAAAAAAAATACTTAGAAATATTTTTATTTACATATATCGTATAATATCTATTTATGTATGTCTATTAATATCAGAAATAGGGCGGTTAGTGTACTCTAAAACTGAAAGCCTTCACACTAAGAGCGGTTATTGCAAACTCTTTAAAAAAAAGCCTCTAATTTGCTAGGAGCGGTACTCGTGAACTCCATAAAAAAGCCCAAAACACGAATATTAATTAAAATAATCTTTTGTATACTAGGTAATTCAAGTCAGTCGTCAATATAGCTATAGCAAACTAAACAATTAAAGTTTACTTATAGTTAACTCTATCGATACCTTAATAACTTCACTAGTCACCTAGACTACAATCGCTACCTACTACAATCTCTCGGTCCTAAACTTGTATACCACTACTTACTCTCTTTGACGTACTAACTAGCAAAATAGTTCCTTATTTTGTTAGCTTTTCTTTTATTTTGCTGCTTTTAAGTATAGTATCTAACATTCTTAACAGCAAAATGGAGAACCCACCGGTATTCTTGCCGTCTGTATAGGTGCCACTAAAGCATTTATACAGCGATACCGGACTCTTCACAGTACGCCACAAGTCTTATTGGGAACTTCAGACCATAGCATCCTGATTAAATTAATTTTACACTCGAGCCTACTTAATGTTAACATATTAGACTCAACCCTGGACGGGGAAGGTGTAAATTATAACTAGGATGCTAGAGAGGTCAGCGAATTTTCTTGAGCAAAAATTCTTAACTGAAAAAGGGGGTATGTAACGTTCCATGATCGTTACCTACTCCCAAATTCATGGCAAATGGCACATACGCTAGAAGCCAAACTTAACGAATAAAAAAGGTCACTACTATGACATAAACATTGTTGACAGAATGAAGGTGACTGACGTAATGTCAGTCAGTTTCATTCCGCTATGCAAAAAACAATTTTGTTCTAAGACAAAGGAATTATAAACTCAGTTTTAAAAGATTCGGGTATATAAATATCGAATTCTTTCTAGAAGGAATAGGCTATATATAGGACTCGAAATAAAAACTGGGTCATACGCGCAGTTGACTCCAGTGAAAAAGTCGCTCAGAACTTAACCTTATATCTTACAATCAACTGGTTAGCCCGTCTTCAATCGGGTAAGTTTACGTGAGATGCCTTTTAAATGTGTTAATTGTGAAATCTGTCTCGACAAATAATGCTAATCGTTATTTGTCAATTGAATTATCATCAGCCACCTGTGTTCTAAAACGCAGTGCAAGTGCGTTTCATATCCGTACTATCTGCGGATGTGGACGCGCGCCGTACTTACATTATAATATAATTGTGTTCTAAGCTCTTAAAGCATTCTGTAATCTTGGATCCTTCCGATCAAAAACTGTGTTTTAACGCCGGTACCACGTCATGTGAGACGGGACCTACTCCGATCTGCCGTTATCTTCGGGATCTCACACGACGTGGCCGTGCGGCTCTTGAGTACTGATCCTCATGCGTAGTTTCTTCGACGCATTTCAGGCTCCTACCCTCTACGCCAATTCTCCGACCACGTACGAGTCGCCACGCTGTCGTGACGCTACGTCTACTTCCCTTCTACTACGTCGGTCGTACTCCGGCCACGCACAAACTTCTGGAACTACTACGCGCAGACCGCACTCCGGTCACGCCTGAAAAGCTCACGAAGCCTCTCGTCGCTGCGCTGCCTGCTGACATCCTACGTGCCACGAGCCGCGTCGAGCCACGCGGCGATCGGCGCCCCAGCTCTTCAAGCTAAGTCTCAAAACAAGGGACCAACACGTTTTTTTATCGCCATCACCTTCCGAGTTCACACGACCCTCAGTCTCCTGTAAATTCATTCTTACTTTATTAAATCTTAACTTATACTATCCTAAACTCTTTCTTTTGAAACTCCTACCCACTGCTAGGTAGGACTTCACCAAGCTTCACTTGGTGAACGTTTCAACGTCGCGCTGTGTGCAGTTAGTTGGACTGCAGACTGACTACAAAATGGATTGCTTACGGTGTGACGTCTTCAATAGAATTTCTCCTAGTCAAGATATTGGCGCGCGTACCTGTGATGCAGACACCCCTAATCATCTCATCGCGTACCCCTAAGGGTTCGCGTACCACTAATCGGGAACCACTGCACTGGTACAGAACATCAGGTGAAACCGCGGAGCGCTGCTAGTTTATATTATTAGTGTGATTTGTTTTTAGTCCTACAAGTATCACCTCTTTCAGATACCTGGCCCTAGCATCAGATGAGAGTAAAGTCCGCAGCCAGGACTACCTGTCAGTGCTAGCGCGTATTAGTTCTAACCCGTCCGGAGCGGCGCTAGTGTGGGACGAAGTGAGGACAAGATGGCCGGAACTAGTGAAACGATTCAGCCTCAACAGTCGATACTTAGGGAATCTCATACCGACCATCACTAGCAGTTTCAACACGGAGGCCAAGTTGAAAGAGGTCAGTGCTGCCTTCTATGTTTACGAATCTGAACCTTACCAATAATTAAAATAATATTTTGCAAGTTAGCGTAACATTACAAGTAGTTAAGGCAAGATCACTAGTATGTAAGACTAAATTATTATTAATCCTGCCCCCCCCTGGGTGTACGCATTTGCCTCTACCTGTATACCCAAACAGGCTTTAATGTTATACATCGTGTTTCCTATAGATGCAAGATTTCTTCAACAAATACACAGAGGCGGGTGCTGGTGAGCTCGCAAGAAAAAGCGCGCTCGAAAACGTTCGCAACAACATTAAGTGGATGGCTAACTACTATGAAGAGGTCTCCACGTGGCTCGAGGCTCAACAGAACAAGGCCAACTCCAAGACTGACGAAGGTATCCAGTCTACCATCAGATCTTCGCAGTCTAGCTTCAAACCGTCCAAACAAGCTACGTTCCGAAATTCCCAGTATAATGATAGGAAATGAACACATCTCACATTGAAACTAGAATAAAATTTATTACGATAGTGTGGCGCTGCACTTAAAACAAAATGTTATCAGATGCTGTTTACTTAAAACTAGTTTATTTCTATGAAAAAAAAAATAACCGTGATTTTGGTATATCGCCAGTCGCCATTTCTATATTTCAGATGACGTCACCTACCCAATGATAATCCCTACACCTGGCTAAAAATAATGTACCAAACCTAATTTTTAATTTGTAACATGTATTCAGTGAGAGAATGTACTAAAAAACTCCTATCTTTGCTTGTATGGGAACCAGTAGTCATTACTATTTTTCAGATGACGTCACCTACCCAGTGACAATCCCTAGACCTGGCTAAAAATAATGTACCAAACCTCATTTTTAATTTGAAAGATGTGTTCAATGAGAGGATGTACAAAAAACTCCTATCTTTACCTGTATGGGAGCCAGTCGCCATTACTATATTTCAGTGACGTCATCTACCCAGTGACAATTCCTGCACCTGGCAAAAAATTAATGTACCAAACCTCATTTTTAATTAGAAAAATCTATTTAATGAGAGGGTGCACTTAAAAAAATCTTCTATTATTACCTGTATGGGAGGCAGTCACCATTCCCATATATCAGATGACGTCACCAACACGAATTTATCGAATTTATCTGACCCTTTCCAGCAAAGTGAGTGTCAGTGTTGAGTTTATTTGACGTACTTATAAGTGACGTCATTAGTAAGTGTAGTGTCTAGACAGAAAGAAAGAAAATAAATTTTATTCGACACCTTTACAAAAAACACACATGCAACAACATTAGACATTGAAGTGATCATTATATCTTCCTTAATTTTAATCATACATATTAAAATTTTGGTTTTCGGTGGTCATCTCTAGAACCTAATGGTCGGTTTTTTATCGGACAAAAAAATAAATAAATCCTGTAGCCCATTATGTTCATTATATACTAAAATCTTATTCTACATATTAAAATAATATTATGTAAGGTACTATATTATTAAGTGCAAATATGCTCAAACATTTAATATTAATGTGGTATTGATTTAAAAACAAAGTGAAATATGAATAAACATTTGTTTCTATATTGCTAAATTGTGTTCTTAATTACTAATAATCATTGTAAAAGATGGCGCGATGAAGAGGAGACCTATACCCAGCAGTGGTTGGAAAATGGTTGATGATAATGATTTAGTTAAAATTTATCATACTTAAAAAAAATCTAAGAACATGAATTGTCATAAAGATACTTTCGTTACTCTGATTTGTTACCCAAAACTGCATAGTAGCTGTAGGCCGCGCGGACAATCTGTAAGGCAAAGTGGTTCAAATTTAATCATGGTTTTAAACTACAGTAAAGCAACATACAACAGAGGTAACCAGAATAATTTTGACGCTGACCACTGGTTGTGGGTTTGAGCAGTTTTGGATTGTCTCTGTCAGAGATTTTTGGAGAGACCTTCAACGTTATAAATGAGCTATCCAAAACAGAATACCGCTGTATGGTTGATTTTCCGAGAACCCGTACGAAGCGCTTTGATTCCCATGTATTGTGTGAAATTCGCTGCCTGAGTGGGTGTTCCCAAATAGTTACAATCTGGGTGTCTTCAAGTCGAGACTGAATATGTTTCTTCTAGGCAAGCGTGCAAGTCGTAGGCCGCATCATCGCTTAACATCGGGCGAGTTAGCGGCCAAGCACAAGCGTATTTATTATTAAAAAAAAAATATTGCCCATAAATATTTTTACCTTAGCCTACTATATAAACTAACTCTAAATACCTAACTAGCCACTGAAAACCTAGCTACACTAAATACCTAAATAGGCATATTTTTTAAAGTCTTGTCTTTGTCACTCTCCTCCGCTAAAATATAAAGTACTAGCTGCGCCCCGCGGTTTTACCGGAGATTACTCCTTATAATATCAGCTATCTGCCAGTGAAAGTCCCGTCAAAATCGGTAGAGCCATTTCGGAGTCCATAGAGAACTAAGGGAATAGATAAACATGAAATTATTTGCCCATTCGGTTATTTAAATTCCAATTGTAATTTTTCAGCTAAATAAAGTTGAAAATATGCAAAAGAGCTCTGCTGAGAAGAGCTAAACGCCAAATCTTTTGATTATGGCATTTTGAGCTTTTGCGTCGAAAGGTTCTGGCCAGGAAACTGACTCTGAAGTAAATAATATATGTACTTACAAACTTACTACTTACGAAAAAACGTACAACTTTGTGTAATGAATTGCTGATCTTAGTTTATACGTGTAATCTGTAGGCTGTACCTGAATAAACGATGGTAAGTCGACAGTATTGAAGGGGCCAGCATGCAGTTGTCTGGGTCTCATCATGCCAAATCCGAGCATGGCAACTTCGCGCCGTATCCTCGGGCTTAGACACCAGATCGCGGCTCCAAACGGGCCTTGACCGGCTGATATTGAAGTCTGCAAAACGACAAACTGGAGAATCGATTTTTTTGTTTAGGTGTTTCCACGCTGGAATCTAAAAAAATATTGTGGTAGACTTAATTTAAATTTAAATGGGGAAAACTCGGATCGTTGCATAGAGATTCGAATCCTGTCAAACTATCTACCATAGCAATAGGGAATATGCATGTGGTTTAAATATCGTTGAAACAATTTTTTTCCGAATCTTTATTGTTCTGACTTTACATTCTATAAAATATTTTTTTATTTAGTTGTATTATAATTGCTTAAAATATTAAATAAAAAGTGCAAAATATAAGAGGGAAATTCAAATTTGCGAAACGCTTCACCATTGGTCGAAACGAAACGTGACGTCAAAAGCCACAACATCTTCTTTATCGGCGTCGATATTCATACAATTTTAGTAGTGTTTGATAGAAAAATAGTTTTATGTTGAGTTTCTGTAATTGTTTTCCATTAGATAGTCTAATTTTAGCATTCTCGTGAAACTAGGAATCTTTAGGACGATGACTGAGACTGGTTTTGTCAAAGTAGGCACCGTAGAAGTCTCGCTTAGGGCGCTGGTAGTGCTAAAACCGGCACTGGTACAGAGTGCAATAGGAACAAAGCACACTTCTGACTAAATCACACCATGCTATCAAAATATAACATATGAATTACACAACAATGCAAACATGATGTTGGAGATATTTCATCTCTTCTCATAACCTTAGACCATTGTTTACGTATTTTCGCATCTCTTGGAATGGGGAAAAAAACACTTATCGGGTGTATTTCTAGTAGTGTTTGTACACTTTGGCACAAGACAATACCAATAAAATTGTTTTTAGGGTTCCGTACCTCAAAAGGAAAAAACGGAACCCTTATAGGATCACTTCGTTGTCCGTCTGTCCGTCTGTCTGTCCGTCTGTCTGTCCGTCTGTCTGTCCGTCTATGTGTCTGTCCGTCTGCCAAGACCCTTTTTCTCAAGAACGCGTAAAGGTATCAAGTTAAAATTTATACTAAATACTTAGGTCTACGGTTTCTTTCGGCTGTAAAAAAATTAAATTTGTAAGTCAACGCAATCAAAAGATATGAACGTTTATGTCGCATATTTTGCGATTTTACAGGGGAATCAAAACCTATAGGGTACTTCCCGTTGACCTAGAATCATTAAATTTAGCAAGAGGCAAGATCTTACAGCACATATAAAGTAATAAATCTGAAAGTTGTTAATTTGAAGTTATATCCTAAAAAAAATATTGGTTTAGAATTACAAACTTACATTTTGTAGTTGTTATGTATGGAAGAACCTTATTGTCAACTACAAAGTTAAGTTTGTCTTTCAATATTTCAACTTTTGTTAGTTATTTTTTTGGACTCGTGCTCTCTAGACGTTTCCTTCCAACGGAATCCTCAGAGTACGAGTCCTACTCGTACTTGTCCGGTATTTTTAGCTTCTTCCACGGTCTGAATATCTATAAAACTGAAAATCTGTGTGAAATAACTGTATTTTCTATAGTAAATAAACACAGAGCGTGGCTTATGACGTCATCCAAAGCCCGCGAAAAATTGTGGCGTTCATACAGCTCAAATTTATTCGACGTTTTTAATATTTTTTTAAAAATTAATTTGAGCATTTCCAACTGTAATTATATTTTTTACTATGATATAACGATGTTAACAGTTGATTAAAAATATAAAAAAAACACATGCATATTCCCTATTGAACAAAAAATTGGTAAAAAATCTAGTCATTCTAAAAAAACCAAAAAAAAAACACGCTATATCGGAATCACGAATGTACATCCATAATAAGAGTGAATAGGTTTCTTCGAGGCAAGCGTGCTCCATCGTAGGCCGCATCATCGCTTAACATCAGGCGAGTTGGCGGCCAAGCGCAAACCTATTTATAATAAAAAAAAAAACCGTAAAACAAATTAATAAACATTTTATTTTAAATGATAATGTTTTATTAATTTGTTTTGTTAGATTTTGTGCGCAGGAGAGGCTTTAGATAAGCAGTGCGAGTGCGACGCATTTGAAGCTAGTTTTCTTCTCGATTCTCATGATTTAGTCTGGTCTGCTCCCTTGCGTTGTCCTTTGTAAAATGTACCTACATACCTATGTGTAAAGTTTGCGGTCACCTACAGATCAAATGCATATTAAAGGATGCAGTAACGTATGCACGATTTACTAGAAATTGTAAACAATAATTTACCTCATTAAATACTGCATCTCCGTAACTGCAGTAAATGAAAAGCTGCGTCAAAGTGGCGCACATATATTGCAGAAGTGAAACGAGCTGCATTGCACCCATTTGCTCCTAAAACAGAGATTTTATTAAACACTAGCGACCCGCCCGCCCGGCTTCGCACGGGTGTAATTTACGTGCGAAGCCGGGCGGGTCGCTAGCTATAGGTATATATAAACCTTCCGTGAAAATGTATCTAACTGATGGTGAAAACCGCATCAAAATCCGTTGCGTGGTTTAGGAGGAGTTAGCGGCCATACAGACATACAGACAGACAGACAGACGCGGAAAGCGACTTCAATTTATACTATATAGAGAAGAGAAGAGATACCTACAAGCCCACTTCAGAGCTTAATTTACAATAAAGCATAGGCTATAGTAAAGCCTTAGATTAAGTAAGAGTATAGTAATAGATCGTAGGCTATAGCTTATGTAAGGCTGATTTCAAGGGGCGGTGGACGATACATTTCTGGGTTAAGATTAGATGTCTGGATTGGTAAGGTGCATATAAAAACTATCTTAGCGATGGCATAACCAATAGGTAACTAAAACATGGTGTTCATATCGTAGAACTCTAAACGTGATATTACTACTACAAGAGGTGATATTATAGAATTAGACATACATACAAACGTAGGTACCTACCCACTTACACGCTTCCGAGAAACATGCCCTCATTCAGGACTTCGGGTAAAAAGTTTTGGGCAATAAAATAATATCAGACAGACAGACAATAGTAATTTTTAAACTTTCGCGATTTGAACACATGTTTTGTACCTTTCGCTCGACGTTTCGACCATGTTACAATGGCCGTGGTCACGGCCATTGTAACATGGTCGAAACGTCGAGCGAAAGGTACATATTTTTTACCTATATTAAATAATACGTGATAAGTCCCGATAAACATTTAAAACAGACAGACAATAGACAGATTTTCATACATGGACAAAAACACATATTTGAAAATATTACTTACCTATGTGTTTTAAGTTATGCTTACCGATTTGAGTCTCACTGCAACTGTACATAGAGTCAGAGTCGCCAAGAAAAAATAAAATCCAAGAACGTTTTTCAGCAGTCTGTCAAGTTCGCTAATGAACCTGCAGAAAAAAACCGGATATAATATTTTCCTTAATCATGCAAAAGTTTCCCGTCAAAAAGATATAAATGCTGTTACCTAACGAGTTGAATATGAATCCGATGACAATGAACAATCCTGGCGTGAGCTCGCACATCTCGTCTTTTAGATAAACAACACAGCTTGCCTCTCCCACCGATCCTCTCGCTTTGATAGACCAACGAAGAGAACTGACCGCAGACAAAAATCATTATTCCAATGACCGTCAAGTCGAAAGCGATGTGGACGCAAACGCAGTAAATTGCAGCTACAGTCTCGCAAATGACAATTACAAGGTAACAAAGAAAGTGTACGCTGTCAAAGGGATTCCAGCTAGGGAGAATGTGCGGATAACCTTCTGGTTTCCCCTCTTTGAACAGCCCAAAGGCATATTCTATGAACGGCGACAAAATAAAGACCACGCCAGTTAAGCAATAAATTTTGTACAGAATCGTTGCAGCTCTCTTGAACTTTTTAGTATAAATTGTTCTCAGATTAGCCACTTTACTGTTGTCAGTTTCGCTATCTGATTCATATTCTGCATTAGAATACACGCATTTGAGTTGGTCTTCTTCCAAGTCCCTCATTTTATGTAAGAGGCTGAGCCAAAGTTCGCTGTTGCGGCTCAAAGAAAACAGTTTGAGGATACCCATTCCGCAGAAGGAAATCACGCTAAATACTTCAAATAGATGTTCGATGTTATCTTTGAATAGAAACAAAGCTACTGTCTGGAATACGTAACTCCCGAAGTAGCAAAATATTGCAAGCATGGCAAGTGGATGCTTCTGGAACTTTTTTTCTGTGTGCCATAGTCCAGTGTATCGAACTACAAAAATTATAGTGGAATAAAGAGTAGCTTGCTTTGGGACTACCATGTTTAAAAACGAATGAAAACCAACTAACTCATAAGGAGTGCTCCAATCATAATCAGACAGCAATTGATTGAAATTAGTGTTTGAAAACAAAGAAGTAGGTAATAAGGCTTTAATATTCACGCTACTTACTGCTGCAGTCAAATCGTGAAATTAGTCAATTCAAACAATGGTAGATTGTTACACAGGGGATGTAGGTTATCAAGGGACGACAGTTTTTGGCGCCCGATGATCGAAACGAAGATGGCGCTAATAAAGATCACCCACTCGTGTCTCTAAATAATCTACTTTTCATCACTAGTGTAAGGTAAGACAAAAAAAACAGATTTATTAGTTCCATATTTAATTTCTTGTCAAATTTTTTTTGGTGTTTCACACCACCGAGGTTTAACTTCATTTCACAGAGAAAATGTTTCTGACATAGTACGGCCCTGCATAAAAAAGTAAGCTCAATGCTCAATGTATTTTTTGGCATGGGCCTAGTTCGATTTATAAATTACTTTAATTCCCTAGGAAGGCAAAGTGATATTTAGCGCCCGCAATTTGAGTCAAAAATGCCCACTTACCGAACGCTAATGATGAAAAATATTTACACGCTGCTCAAATCTCTATCATTATCAGCTAAAGTTTATCGACTACTAGGCACAGCATAAATCACATAAACCATGCCACGGAAGCCGGCTATGTTTTTAAGCCCCAATCCATCTTCCTTTTTATATGTAGGTACGAGATTCTAGCGAGAGGTATATAATATGTCGTCATCTCCATAATCATAGCCAAAATCTTACAGTTAATACATAAAAGTACCAAACCATAACCAACTTAGCAAAATGCTAAGTGATAAAAAATATTATGGGAAGTGCCTAGTTTTTTCCATTGTTAGTTACAATTTTGATCAAATTATTTTAATTGTCAATCTAATCAAGTTACTTGAAAAGAAATTCAATCAAAGCACCAACTTGAATTATTTTCTCTACACAAACATCAAAATTGCCCATAATTAGCTGAACTTATTTTCTTTTGGCTAAGCTACTTAAACCTAACAGAATCTATACTTGGTCAAAATTTCTGTTAGCTCTGAAAGCTGCAGTAGATCAGAGCCTAGTGCTGAGAATAGAAAACTGAATAAAAACCCTAAATTCTGATTATTTTTGCTTGGTTTTTGAACGTACGATTGTAGATGGGAGCCGATGTATAACAGTGAAACATTAAAAGAAAATGTTTTAATTATGGATATCACATCGAGATACTATTCCTATAGAGTCACAATCTCTCAGTGAAAACAGTCAAAAAACGTCTGAGCGTCATTTTACATACATTGTATCAATTATAAAATATACTTCACAATTCCACATTTATCTACTCCAATTTAGACGTTATGTCGCTTGCATTGCAAGGACCGCGGTTACCTTGTAACTAACCAAAAAATCTGCGCAGTTCGTAGCGTGCGCCTAGTTTTGATTCGGGCATTTTTTGGCACAATTGTGACTCTATATGTATTGTATATCGATGGGATTTCACATGTTTTTGGACAGAGCTAAACAAACTTGAACAGAGTTTAAATAAGTATAAAAAGTTGCCCGTCATGGGACGCTCGGCAGATGTGAAACAGTACGGCATAAGAGGGCGTCATGTCGTTTGCCGTCACAGCATACGAGCGGATTTACTGCCAAGGACTGCCAAAAGATTTTTGAATCCAAAAATTATTGTCTAGAATCATAAATATTTCATATCGCTGTGACATCATAGGGTTGCATATAAATACACTCTAGACTTACATATTCAAGCACTAGGAAACCAATTCCGCCCAATCCATGTATTTTCTGTTTATTGAGAAACAATAAACGTTCGTAGGCACTTAAGGCTGGGTATAAGGCAAGAAAAATTTCTGATTTCACCCGCGCGTCTCGAATCACCCGCATTAGTGTGAAACACAACCACGGCAGCGCGGCAGTCGCACGCAGCTAAAGTGTACACAACTCGCGCACTCGACCTTGTAAAGCGGCAAGGAGCAATAACACAGGATAAGCATAGTGTTGGTGCACTTGGTGTTTTGGCGATTAGCTGAGTTCGGTCGCGGCGCGCAAAACCGTAAATTGTTTATTTCACTTTTCAAAATTGTATTTGTTATTTATTTTTAGGTTTTCTACAATATAAAAATAATAAAGTATATAAATTAAATTGATATAATCTAAATAAATTCTCTAATTAAAATATTACGCTGGAGACAGTTTCAGAAAGCTAAACATTAAACTAAACATCAAACTAAACTAAACTAAACTAAACTGAATTATGCTATGCTTTGCTAGGTTGAACTTGCCGGGATAAGACCAAAAAACCCAAAAACCTCGTGGCACGGGGTACCCGATCCCGGGTCATATCTCCTAAACCAGACCTTTAACCCAAAAAAAAATACAAAAAAATATTTAGATTTTTACTTTTGAAATCAGTGAGAAAGAAGGGTGAAAACCACCCCCTACCACGCCCAAATTTTGGCTCGAGGTAGTAAAGCTCATTTTAAATTTTAGTATTTTTTATGCAGATTTTTTAAGCCTGTGGTTTAGGAAATATAACTAGTTCTAGTTTTTAGTTTATATTATAGTCTAAGTTAGGTCTTAAGATTTTGACGACCTGAAATACCCGGCTCCTCAAACATTTTGTCCCAGGTCAATCCAGGCAAGAATAGTTAGCTTCACTGGCTATCCAACGATAGGTCATTTAGTATTTTAAGACTCGTAGGTACATAGTAACTTGAGTTACTAAGTAGCGAGGCGGACCCTAAATACCCGATTTTTTGAAGGTCCATAACTTTGGACACAAAGGTCCAATCAAAAATCTGACGTCATAGGCATCATTTTTTCTGGCAGACGAAGACGTTAAACTCAAAAACTCGGCTTTAGGACCTAACCCTAAAGACCCCAAATTGGGTTTGAAATTACGTAACCGGAATTTCATGTTAAAAATAACAAAAAATTTCAACACAAAAAATTCAGTGGTGTAATAAATAGGCTATAAATTTTTTTTTGGCTTTCTTCTCTCACAATTTCAGGAAATAAATAATATTTAAAAAAATGTGTTTATTTATTTGGTAGGCATAAATAATAATAAAATAGAAACACTGTAAACACACGTGTGTAGAAAATAAAAAGACGTGTCTGATAAGCCCAAATTCGGCTATTTTTGTGCAAAGGATGCCTTTCAAAATATTCGCAAAAATCCGGAAAATTTTCGTATTTTTTTTCAAAAAACATCGATTATCTCAGAAACAGTACGTATGAGGTCATTTTTGTAAAAAAAATTGGAAATCGGATGGCAATCCGGACTTTAGTTTATAACATTTCCTGAAACTTCCCCCCCCCCACCTCCCAATTTTTTCAAAATTTCGGTGCGTCGGAGACGAATTCTGACCGGATTTTGTGTATAGATCAAGACTTGGTCTTCTTACCCGGACCCCCCCTCACCAAAATCCCACACACTACGCCAAAATTTTAAAAATTGTAGAAAACTTTACCGGATCGTTCCACATGCCATCAGTAGCCCACGGACATACCCCCGCCCGCCTTCAAACAACTTCCGTAAATGCATGCTATGCTATTCTATGCTATGCTATGCTATGCTAAGCCATGCTATGCCATGTTATGCCATGCTAAGCCATGCTGTGCCATGCTGTGCCATGCTGTGCCATACCGTACCATACTATACCATACCATACCATGCCATGCCATGCTATGCTATGCTATGCCATGCTTTGCTATGCTATGCTATGCTTTACTATGCTATGCTATGCTATGCTATGCTATGCTATGCTATGCTATGCTATACTATGCTATACTATGCTATACTGTACTGTACTGTACTGTACTGTACTGTACTGTACTTTGCTATACTATACTATGCTATACTATACTATGCTATGCTATGCTATGCTATGCTATGCTATGCTATGCTATGCTATGCTATGCTATGCTATGCTATGCTATGCTATGCTATGCTATGCTATGCTATGCTATGCTATGCTATGCTATGCTATGCTATGCTATGCTATGCTATGCTAAGCTAAGCTATGCTATGCTATGCTATGCTATGCTATGCTATGCTATGCTATGCTATGCTATGCTATGCTATGCTATGCTATGCTATGCTATGCTATGCTATGCTATGCTAAGCTAAGCTAAGCTAAGCTAAGCTATGCTATGCTATGCTATGCTATGCTATGCTATGCTATGCTATGCTATGCTATGCTATGCTTTGCTATGCTTTGCTATACTATACTATACTATACTATACTATACTATACTATACTATACTATACTATACTATACTATACTATACTATACTATACTATACTATACTATACTATACTATACTATACTATACTATACTATACTATACTATACTATACTATACTATACTATACTATACTATACTATACTATACTATACTATACTATACTATACTATACTATACTATACTATACTATACTATACTATACTATACTATACTATACTATACTATACTATACTATACTATACTATACTATACTATACTATACTATACTATACTATACTATACTATACTATACTATACTATACTATACTATACTATACTATACTATACTATACTATACTATACTATACTATACTATACTATACTATACTATACTATACTATACTATACTATACTATACTATACTATACTATACTATACTATACTATACTATACTATACTATACTATACTATACTATACTATACTATACTATACTATACTATACTATACTATACTTTGCTATACTAAGCTATACTATACTATACTATACTATACTTTGCTATACTATACTATACTTTGCTATACTATACTATACTATACTATACTATACTTTGCTATACTAAGCTATACTATACTATACTATACTATACTATACTATACTATACTATACTATACTATACTATACTATACTATACTATACTATACTATACTATACTATACTATACTATACTATACTATACTATACTATACTATACTATACTATACTATACTATACTATACTATACTATACTATACTATACTTTGCTATACTATACTATACTATACTATACTATACTATACTATACTATACTATACTATACTATACTATACTTTGCTATACTATACTATACTATACTATACTTTGCTATACTAAGCTATGCTATGCTATGCTATGCTATGCTATGCTATGCTATGTTATGCTATGCTATGCTATGCTATGCTATGCTAGGCTATGCTATGCTATGCTATGCTATGCTAAGCTAAGCTATGCTAAGCTATTCTATGCTATGCTATGCTATGCTATGCTATGCTATGCTATGCTATGCTATGCTATGCTATGCTATACTATACTATACTATACTATACTTTGCTATACTATACTATACTATACTATACTTTGCTATACTATACTATACTATACTATACTATGCTATGCTATGCTATGCTATGCTATGTTATGCTATGCTATGCTATGCTATGCTAGGCTATGCTATGCTATGCTATGCTATGCTAAGCTAAGCTATGCTAAGCTATTCTATGCTATGCTATGCTATGCTATGCTATGCTATGCTATGCTATGCTATGCTATGCTATGCTATGCTATGCTATGCTATGCTATGCTATGCTATGCTATGCTATGCTATGCTATGCTATGCTATGCTATGCTATGCTATGCTTTGCTATGCTATGCTATGCTATGCTATGCTATGCTATGCTATGCTATGCTATGCTATGCTATGCTATGCTATGCTAAGCTATGCTATGCTATGCTATGCTATGCTATGATATGCTATGCTATGCTATGCTATGCTATGCTATGCTATGCTATGCTATGCTATACTATACAATACTATACTATACTATACTATACTATACTATACTATACTATACTATACTATACTATACTATACTATACTATACTATACTATACTATACTATACTATACTATACTATACTATACTATACTATACTATACTATACTATACTATACTTTGCTATACTAAGCTATACTATACTATACTTTGCTATACTTTGCTATACTAAGCTATGCTATGCTATGCTATGCTATGCTATGCTATGCTATGCTATGCTATGCTATGCTATGCTATGCTATGCTATGCTATACTATACTATACTAAAATAAACGAAACACGCGAAAGCCCGTTGGTCCAGTTGGTAGTGAACCTACCTTCTGAGCTTGGAGGCGTGGGTTCGATTCCCACCTAGGACAAACAGTTATGTGATGAACGTTTGTGTTTGTCCTATACCTGGTTGTTAATAACTATAATCTATTTAAGTATGTATGAATTATCTAATTAAATTTAATTTAATTTATGAAATTAATAATTTAAAAAAAAAAAATGTTAATTATTATTATATTTTTTTATTCAACAAAAATTATATTTTACTTAATAATTTTGATTTTTAGTAGTCTTTCTGACTGTCTCTCTCTCTATCTCTCTCTCAGCTTTCTCCATCTGTCTCTCTCTCTCTCTTTCTCTCTCCACACGAAACACTTAGACTCTTATAACTATATTACCGAGCGTACATAATAATAGATGCGTTAGGTAGGGCCTAGTCGTATCCATAATTATTAATACCTGTAATTTTTTCATAGTAGCTTTACCTAGTCTGTGCTCTAGGTCATTGGCAACACTTGGTTGCCGCATCAAATGGTCGCGTTCGAGCCATAGATTTTTTATGTTATCCATTGTTTGAAAATACAGTAGGTGTTGATATAATCGCACTCGGAAGATAAATCTAGGCTAATAGCAAGGGCGTGCGTCCTTCCCCGTTGGAGCATAGTGCGGTACTGAGGTTGAACGGAGCGTGTTTCGCCATTTAGATACAAAGCGCAACAGAATAAGGTTGAATATCGGACTTGCCGTTTGACCGAATAGTTGCTTAGAACTAAAGGACGTAAGTCTCAAATCGAATATAATTTATTATGAGAGTACTAATTAATCTAGGTAAATTTTGTCTTAGCACTGGAAAACAAACTATATTTTCCTTCGATGAGTATTTATTTTAGATATGTGACTGAAGTTCTATCCAAGAAAAAATAAAAAAAATCAGAAAAAAGGCACCATTTTGAAAACAATAAAGTATCGAGTAAATATCTTGCTATTATGTTTCTGTCTTAGTGCCGGAAAGAAAATGAATTGAAAAATCACATATATCAATTATTACGTTGATAGGATATTTGGTTTAGTTAGAATATCATGGCAAATTAGCATAAAATTTCGGAGGCCCCCTCTTAAGTAGACCTTTTGTCTTCACACTTAAATCTACGACCTTACATTTAAACGTTACTTAAGAGATGTTTTAGGTACAAATTGCAATCGTTAAATTTCGTTTATTCCATTCTGTCCAACTAGTAGGTAACTGTTCGATGATCGAACTGTTTGGACAAAAATATTCCAATCTGTTAGACTGGCCAGTCGAACAATTTGGAACAAATTTGTTCCAAATAGTACTACTGGCAGTAAAGTACAGTGAAAACAAAAATGTAGGTATCTGAACTTTCAGGCATAACAACAAAAAAAAAAGTTATTGTCTAGATGAGTATAAAACAAGCAGACCATAACATTACAATTGTTTATTTTATGTTAGTAATTTAACGAAATCCACTCTCAAACTTTCCTTACTAGAGTTTTACTAAAAACTACTTTTGTAAATTGGAGGTTTTGAGGTAATAATTTGAAGTTGTTATATTCAATGAAAAAATACAGGTCTATTTACTACAGAAATTGATTTTTAATAGACCTTTCTATTTGATAGAATCGGAACGCCATAAAATCCAGTTTTCGTTACTTTTTGGTAAAAAAATTTGGGAGAGCTCTTAAGGCCCAGAATATTGCGCGCCGCTATATTACTCGCACAATAGATATTTTTTAAAGATATAAAATTACTATCCACTTATGAATTTTTTTAATATTTAGGAAATAATTGTTTTTTTTTATTATGACCACAAAAAATGGGATTATAAGTTTTTCTCTCATTATTCTGGTTAATATTAAGGCGTTTCGCGTCTAGGTCTTATTCTATAGCCCAGGCAAATTACCTATTATAAAGGTTCACCTCGGAATGAGAGATACCTTACCTGAAGCTTTACCTTTACCTAAGCTGAAAACATGTACTTATTGTATAAACCATTATTTTGGAATTCTAAAAGTTGTCTCAAAAGTCTCATATAATATTGTGTCCGCCTCTTAAGATAATCAAGTTCAATTGGTTCACAATCGTATTTTTTTTGCAAATGTCTCACTTCTTATGGTTTTAATGATATTTGCATCTGACCCTTTTTCTGGGCTATCTAAGTAGGTAGTGTTGGCCGATGCGACCGTCACAGCACTAGCGGTGTGTAACATCACAACATAAGACTTCGGTAAGATGGCGTTATGCCGGTAATAGCGTATCTAAACGCTAAAGAACGCAAAAAAAATGTGTCCTCATACAAAATGGCTAACACAATTATATTTTCTTGAATTAAGCAAACTTGTTTTCTACAAGTTGTTCACTTTTATGGGTAGATACAGTCATGATTGTAACAACCTTTACGTCACACCCCGTATAGTTAAATACCTATTGTAAAGAAAATGTAAATACAGGAAACTGTCATTACGTCATTACGTTGTATCAATAAACTAACAAAGATCCAACTAATAACTTAGCCGGGTCAAAAACCTCCTTACATTAATTACGTAGGTACTCAGATCAGACAAACAAGGGAGCTGCAAAAAAGGGCGACACGGTCGTCTGCAGGGTGATTAGAATAAAGGCATCAAGCCTGATTTAGGCCAGCTGCGTACTCACCTGCCACGCCACCCTTAAATATTTCACTTGTTTGTCTGATCCAAGGGTAGATTCCTACATCTTACTGTAGGTTTTGTCCCAATAAAAATAGTAAAGTAATTTGCAACCATGCATGTTTATTTACATTGAATATGAATATGTATCTATCTACTATTACTTATTAGATAGTTTCTAGTAAAACTTTTAGCCTTTGACAGAAGCGAGTCTCTATAATCATATCATCCATATCTGATGCCTGTAAAATGTAGCTTTAGTAGATGAAATGGATAAATAACGACTATGCTAATGATGCGAAATTGCTATATACATAATTAAGTAGGTAGGTACCTCATATGTCTTTACAATTAAAACTAATCCAAGCTACATAGGCAACTACAAACTTGCATAGGTTCAAAGATCAAAGTAGGTACCTAATAAACAATAATTAGGTATTTAAGTGGAACTGAAGTATTTAGTTTGGATCAATAATACAGTAGGTATTTGTAGGTGTTAACTTTAACAAGGATATTTAACCAGTGTGTGTTGCCAGTGATGATATGACACTGAGACGTGTGCCTTAACAGCGGGCCAGAGCGGCCTTTTGGAAAAACTCAAGAGCTGCACAGCGCGCAATGGACAGAGCTATGCTCGGAGTTTCTTTGCGCAATAAAATCCCGGAACGAGGATATTTGCCGAAAAACCGCAGTCACCGACATAGCTGCTCACATTTGCAAGTTGAAGTGGCAATGAGCGGGCCACATCGCTCGATCGATGATAACAGATAGTGAAGAAGGTTCTTGAGTGGAAACCACGATCTGGAAGACGCAGCGTAGTCGAACTGGAAGACGCAACGTCCCACTAGGTAGACCAACGACATCGCATGAGAGCCGCGGGCATCCAGTGTAAGTATGCAGAATTCATAAGGCAGGCTGTCGTTCAGTGTGGAAATTTAAGGGGGAGGCTTTATGTTCAGCAGTGGAAGTTTTCTGGCTGATGATAAGGTGTTAAGGTTAACTACATAATTACAGACATTCAGTTCCGTATTTTACCACGACGCTTGCCAGCTGACGGAGCGTCCAGAAGCGTCTGAGTAATCAGAACTGTCCCAGCCGCCGGCACCGGCAGAGTAACCACTACGGCTGCCAGAGTTACCGGAGTAGCCACCATAACCGACTGAGTTACCGGAATAGTCGCCATAACCGCTATACCCACCACTGCTTCTTCCAGCGAAGCTGCTAATTCCGCCAGAGCTTCTCCCTAACAGGCCGTCGTAGCTGCCGCCGCTTCCTCCCCATCCTGAGGAGCTATAGCCTCCGCCTCCGCCTCCGCTTCTTGCGCTGAGTCCGGCCCCACCCCATCCAGAGCTGGAGCCTCCAAGGCTTCGGCCCAAGTTCCCTGAGCTCCAACTGCCTCCGCCAGAGCGGGCGGCCACGATTGATGGACCGCTGTCATCATACCCGCCTCCGCTGCTGCTGCTGCCTTGCCAACCTGCGCCACCTGTAATAAAATGTCAAGAGCGCGCTATTATTTTTAGACTAGACAAAAAGAAGTAGGTATTATTTTACTAAGTAGCAAGACAAAATTCAAGCCGAAAGGGGTTCATAATAATACCCATCATTATAAACAAGTTTACTAGAGTTGAGACTTTTTACTTAGGTACCTAAAAGTTTTAAGGGACCAACCATCATCATCATCATCATCATTTCAGCCATAGGACGTTCACTGCTGGACATAAGCCTCCCCCATCGATCTCCAAAAGAGCCGGTTGGAAGCGACCTGCATCCAGCGTTTCCCTACGGTCTCTTTTAGGTCGTCTGTCCATCTTGTGGGTGGACCTCCTACGCTGCGTTTACCGATCCGTGGTCTCCATTCCAGAACCTTTCGGCCCCATCTGTTCTGCGTGATATGCGCGCTGCCCACTGCCACTTCAACTTGCTAATCCGGTGGGCTATGTTGGTGACTTTCGTTCCTCTACGGTTCTCCTACGGATTTCGGATTCGATCTCGTAGAGAAACCCCGAGCAAAGCCATCTCCATAGCTTGTAGTGCGACTTTGAGCTTGCTTATGAAGCCCATAGTGAGAGACCACGTTTCAGTGCCGTATGTCATCACTGGTAACACACACCCCCAAATCACGAAAAAAATATTAGCATAGGTACCTACTATAATTTTTTTTTATTTAATGTTAGCTGTACCATAGAAAACGGTCATTCATACTCGACAAAATATAAAATACAAGAAAAAAAATACATTTTTTTTCGTGATTTTAGGGTTGACCCCTTTCTGCTTAGTACACCTTTTCTGCGTAACCCTGTTTAATCAAGGTAGGTAACTTTTATTCGTAGTACTTACCTGGTGAGCGAGCAATGCGAGCACCCTGAGAGTTTCCCACTGCGGCAATGAGGCCGATCAACAGTGTGGTCTTCAGCTAAAATGTAAAGTGCTCTTTAATATTTTGGGTTGCTTATTTCTTGCATGAACGTTTCACCCGGCATCGTTGCTTGGAAGAGATCGCTTTTAGCGATAAAACCAACGTACCTATATTTATGTTGGAAATTTCTGGTATTAACAATAAATTGTATATTTATCGCTTATTAAATTGTTCTATAATAAGCTCTATATAGTAATATAGAGCATATTATATAACTATTTTATCTAATATGTTAAAGACAATTCAAAAATTCGGAAACGATTGTTTTGCGCTGTTTTTTTTAATTACATGCATAGTACATTTTCTGTAACATGGTATTTATGTGTTCATAATTTGAAGAACCCTCGTCTACGAAATTTGATCTTTACGAGGTTATGTTAGAATTTACAAACAAAAAATTATTAACATTCCCAGGTGATGATCTGTGATTGGCTCATGGTACTAGCAATAAACATCTGGAAATGTTTAATTTTTCTTATTTTGGTTGCTAGGTTGGCTTGGTAGAAATGTGTTCATCAAATATTAGGTACATTGAATGCCATGTTTGACAAATAGTAAGTAAGAGTGACAAACATGGCCACAATGTTATTTTTTAAACAGGTTATATGATTATGTATACAATTAAAGAGCGTCACTTACCATCTTGAGGTCTCGATTGATACAACAGCTGTATTCCGCCGGAATTTATACTCTAGGAGTCCTTTACAAATTGTGTTTTTACAAGTCTCCTTATAAAAATTCAAAGACATAGTTATGACATAATATGAGGAACCTACCTAAGTAAATCAGAACAATTCGTCAGGTACTACTTAATCACGCTTGGCGCGTTAATTTAATGGATCACTCGTTAGTCTCATAGTTATTACTAATGTCAAAAATAAGTGGGCAGTTTAGGGTTGACGAGTAGGTAATATCAGCCAACGCGTGATTTTAAACAAATGCTCGTCATAAGCGCGTGACCTTTTTGGCATAATAAAAAAGTAGTTTAAAAAAAACGGCATTTAACTGATTTAACCTTGAACAGAATTAACATTAGTGTAAGATTTTTGTGTTGAGAACTTCTGGAAACCTCAAATATAGAACATAAGCAGAGAAAACGAGCGAAGCGAGTAACTATTTTGGTGTAAGTAAAGTAAGATAAATTCAAAAAGCGACAACGCGGCGCGTTGTTGAAGCGCGAGCTTAGTGAGTGGGAGTAATTTTTTTATGGCATAGGTGGCAAACAATAAGATGGGCTACCAGAGTCCCGATTCTACTAAAGAAATTGTTTTTAAATTGTAATTGTTTCAATTTTATTTTTAAATAATTGCCTCAGTACCTACTGACTGTTAAAAAAATACTAGAAAAATACCACCACCTACTATTATAACTTAGTATAAAAAAAAAAACTGATGGTTTGCAGTAGCCTATGGATACTTGTAACACCAGAGCTTCCCGAAAACACCGCAGAAGGTTCGTTGCATATTTTGCAAGAGTGAGGCAAGAAATTTTGTAACCAAAAAACGAGACGTCTGGCAACCCTATGGGGTAGGTATATCATCTTTTGAGGAAGTTAAAAATTGTTGAGATCATCTAATTATATCGGATTTCTTGCAAAAATGCCTTGACAGCCGTTCTATTTTAAACGAATTTTTTTTCTCTTCTGTGGGTAATACGTACAAGTGTCAAACTTGGCATGATTATAGTGCACACTCTAAAGTGAAACAACAAATTATAAATAACTGCAAGTGCAAGTCGGTGACGCAACGTCGGGCGCGGTCGGTACTTGGATGGGTGACCGCCTGGGTGTGATGTAATTTTGCACTGCTTTTTGTAATTTGTCATGGTACGGAACCCTCAGTGTGAGAGCCCGACTTGCACTTGACTGGATTATTTTATGGTTGTCATGCCAGGCCTTTGACCACAGCTTATTTATAGTAGCGTTATTTATTATATTCAGGATGAAAGGAAGCGACACTGTCGTCCAATTGAGTTTGCAAATTGGCGATCTGCCGTCCGATAAGGTAGGTAGAGTGGTGCTGTGCTGCGATCAATTTACCAATTTACACACAATAGTTCAGATTGATGATAGTGTGGCTTCCGATGTGAATACATTGACCTGACTTTCATTACGAATTCAGGAACGAAGGAATAAGTTTCTTAATGGCCTACAGTGGCCAGTACAGGGTCTAGGGTCAATGCCTAGACTAGGCTCCACGGTTATTAATTTACCTGCTTAATTATTTGAATTGTCTGTGATTCTCTGGAAGAGACTGGAAGACTGTAAAACACTGTGTTGGAAGACTGTAGCCTAGGACCGGAAAAAGTGGCAAGGAGCGTTTCCCTTGTAATTGGAAAAGGGTAGGCTCTTAATAGCAATAAACATAATTATAGAAAATAAAACCGGCCAAGTGCGAGTCGGGCTGCGAGTTGGCACACTAAGGGTTTTGTACCACAACAAAATACAAAAAGTACCTAGTTCAAAAAGACAATATCACACCCATCCAATTACCTACTTTGCTTAACTTGGTGGTGAAAAGAAATTTGTCACCGACTCGCACTTGGCTATTATTTATTATTTGTTGTTATACTTTAGAGTGTGTACTAAAATCATCCAAGTTTTACGCTTGTAACGTTTGTTTGTATCCCCATACAACACCCCCCCCCCCTTTTTTTTTAGTTTTGACTTTTTGGCTTTTTTTTTATTATTCTGTTTACTTATTTTATTGCATTTTACTTATTTAGATAAAAGTAATACTTAAATGCCCTATTGTTCAATAATTTGTTAAATACAATATAGTTGACCCAGCTATTTGCTAGGTCAAGGCATACCTAAGCTGACTGAACTGATTAATGCATTTTCGATTGTTAATAGAGTTGCTACATGTTTATGTACAAGTGTAATTTATAATCAATACATGAATATTTACTGGTAATTTAACCTAGAAGTAACATTAGATAAAACGTATTTATCTAATGTTCTTTACGCAATATTGTCGTGCTTGCGAGACAAAGCACAATATAAGATTAATATAAGAATGTTTTTGAGGATTTGGTACACACTCTGGACATTGTTCTACCTATATTTTTAAAGTGCGGTGAAGGGTAAAATTGTCACACAATTTTATTTAGCCAAAACTTGTAGTAAACGCCTAACGGTTAACGGTTGATTCTTTTTTAGCCGACGAAGAATAGGAGGAGATTCTCTAAACTCCTCATCATTATGAATAACTTTTTCTGAGCGAAAGGTACATATTTTTACCTAAATAAAATAATACGTGATAAGTCCCGATAAACATTTAAAACATGTGTTCAAATCGCGAAAGTTTAAAAATTACTTACTTTTACTAGAACTAACGATACTGAAAAAACTGTTGTTTCATAGAAAAAAAAACCTTTTATTACCTGTGCTACTAACAGTATTTTTTTATCCGTGTTACTACTAACTACTTCAGTAGTAACATGGGACAATTTTTATTTCCCATGTACCCTCCTACTCGAGTCGTGCTACCACGTCTAAGGGTCGTGACCCCCACCTCCAATCAGTCTCTTCCGCCATGATGTCCTATTCTCGGCGACATTCAGCGCCTCGTATACTGTTGTGTCTAAGGTGGTGCGAATCTAAACGGACTAACGCATCGGGCTGCAGCCTCGAGATCGTTTGCCATCGACTTTGCCCATGTTACAACACACAAAAATCTGATAAAAACTATCCTCTTACAAACTCTTTGACGTAGATGACAGAAATATTTTACTGAAAAATAAAAATTCAACGAAATGTATGGAGCAGCTGCTATTTTTTCGCAAGCTCTGGGTCGGTTATTATAAAGGTGATGTTCAATATGACAATATGTGCAACGTACAATAATTATTACTCTTCGGTAGTGTCACCCTTACGTGTAATGTAACCCTGTATACTTTATAGGAAGCATTTCAGTGCCGTACAGGGGAGCTACCACAATTTCAAAATAGTAGATTATGCACTATAAGCAGTGTCTTTCGTCGCGGGCGGCATATTCCCAGAGCGTAACGAGGGACTCTAGAGTTAGCTCCCGAGAGTAGCGAGGGAGGTATATAGAGTCCTGAGTAAAGCGAGGGGATCAAGCTGCCCAAGACGAAGACATGCTTTATTCCAGAGGAGCATACTCTACTTTTCACATCTTCTGCGAGACAATAAAAAGACAGGGCTTACCATTGGCTCATATGAATATTACAATAGATTGCAATAATATTCACTGAAAATCACAGCACCAAACACCATCTTTTGTTTCACATTCTTTGTAAACGCACCTTTTTATTGAGTTCTGCGCTTATGGTGGCCAGTTCAATTTTCGAATAAACCTCTTTACAATGCCATAATAATTATGGGCATTTTTTCACTTAGAGTTTTCCACGAGTTTCCACACGAATTTGACGTTCCAAATTCAAATAACTTTATTCCCTAGGGAGTTTCATACAACTTTATATCCTTTAAAAGATAATGCTTTACTTTACGTTGAGGTTGCATCATAAATGTAATTGGACATGGTCGCGCAGGTGGTGTGAAAACATTATTATTTTAATCTTACATTGAACTTTGTCTTGCTCTCTCACTAGCCGAGAGAGCAAAATAATGTAAGATTAATATGATAATGCTTTTGAGATTGTGGTACGCCCCCCGATAAGCAACAGCAAGAATTGTAATTAACCACACAACCGTAGTGTCATAGACGTCAATCATAAGAAAATCTATGAACCTAAGTACCTACTTATCTATATGCCTTCTATTTTATCTTTCTGCATGTTGCCATTACGTAAATAAACTCCTAGGAAAATTACAGTGCGACCAACTTATTTTTAGAGTTAAATTTGAGAGCCAGAGTCGTATTTTTTTAACAAATCTGTAGGTCACCCCCATCCCATTTCCGACCTCAGATCGCCCGTAAATTATTTTTCCTTTCATTTTTATAATATTCCCCTCCTTTTCTAATGGGTTTCATCCTATTTTTTTTTTTTGTTTTAAAAATTATCGACCATGTAGCTCGCGTGGAATCTTTTAGGTCCATTATTTGGTCAATTCTAAAGATAAGTTGGTCGGTTGATTAGTTTAGCACGTTTTTATTATAATGTAGTTAACCACCACGTAATCACGTGTCAGTCGTGCACAGTTCACTGAAGGTTAATTTATTTTGGCATCTTTCGCATACCTATATAATATAGCTATACCTATTTGTAGGTATAAGGTATATTATTTTTCTTATACACTCGGAAATAGGTTAATCACTTCTTTAAAAGGTCAGAACAAAACAATTCATTATCTATACATATGGCACATGATTTGGAGGGAAAAAACTCAGAGAGTTTCCCCTTTAGCTCTTACACCCCGTCATTTGTTTGTCAGTTTGATCATCTCGTTTGCAGTTGTGTGCCGCTCAATATTGAAGTGTGCGTTTGTAAAACTAGTAAGAGTATGTCAGTGTGTGTGCAATACGTAAATTTTTATTATAATATTATTTTGTATATTGCCTGACTTGTAATTCCTATAATTATTAATAAACGTATGTCTGTCTACGAGTTTACAGTACGGTATATATTATTATGTTTATCTATGACAGTACTAGCTCGACCAAGCTATAATTATGACCAAAGGAAGAAAAAGGTTTGGTTAATTTTTAAGGATCAGGACAAGGCTTATATTATAGTAATTTTCTGGAACGTTGCCTTTATTTCACGTAAAATGTTCATAAGTTAAGTACCTACAGTGTAAGTACATATTTTAGAGTAAGTTTCAACTATAAATGAAACCAAAAGTAAATGTAAAACGACCTGATTTTTGTTAGAATTTACCCCAAACACGTTTTTCTGACAAAATGCAAACTTGTCGGAGTTCGCCTGCTGTTTATTTTACTGTTGTTTTCTAACATTACAAACGTGCTAGTCTCTAAAGATACCTTTGTCACTATATACATATATAGTCTCTGAGTCAACTAGGTGCATGTGATCAAAGGGTACTCAAATAATAATTAAAATGTAGTCGCCTATGGTTACTCATGGTGATCAAAGTGGAATAGAACCTCTCGAAGGTACCTTTTTGGTACATACTTTGTGTGAGTACCATATTTTTTTTATTACTAGAATAAAGAAAACACGCAATTTTTTGCATTGACTATAAAATAACTTCAAGAGCATGACGTCCAAAACTCGTCCAATATTTTTTTCACAAAAGATAGATTCTTTATTATTTATTAACATCAAACATATACTTACTGACATTTTGTTCAAAAACACGCAGGAAACCGCATTGTTTTGTTAACATGTTGTAGGTTAGGTTATTGTTTTTTTTTTATTGTTTTGTTAGATTTCTGACGCAGGAGACCCTTGTACTGTAATGTAGTTACCATACAACTGAATGAATGTATCATATTTCATACTCAATATTATGATGTGATTGTTGGTTTGTTTGTATCTCTTTCACGAAGCAACAGAGCAACGAATCCAATGACTATAATAAATATGTTATATTTGAACGAATCGAACTGATTTTCGCGTAGAAATATTTTTTTTAATGGAGATTTCATACCCTGAAAAAATTAAAGTGTCCTGAAAGAATGTAGGTACCTACGACCGGAAAAACGCGGGGCGCAGACTGTATCTAGTATCTAGACTGATTATTTTATTTTATGTTGTTTATATTTGGATAACCAACAGCCTTATTACACATAAATATAGAAATAATAAAAACACTATGATACTTATTAACGTTATTCAATTACGTTATTATTAATTACGTTATGAGTAAAAAGTATCACCTATGATACTTTTTACTCACCTATGTATGTATGTAAAAAGTATCACCTATGATACTTTTTACTCGGAAACTGTAGATTTCTGAAATATTCACGCGGTTAAAATCACGTGGCTTATCTAGTTAAAAACGTGGTTAAGTGACTAATACTTAACCTGCTTTATCAAATTTAGCCTTTGAACATATATTTAACCTCATATCACGAGATACTTTGTACTTTGTACTTTGCACAGACTTTTCAGATGACATTCAGAAGGACTTTGAAACGATGAAGTCAAAGGTTGGTTGGCTACTGATAATTTTATCTGCATACGTGAAGACTGCAGTTTGATTATGAGGTAGGTAAGAACTTACAAGGTTCAAAATTAATACAAACAAATTTCGTGCGCAATATAATAAATAGTATCTAATTAGTTTTAGTTGTGAAAATAGATTTTTAGGGTTCCGTAGTACTACACAGAACGATTTTTGTGATGCGACCCGGCCCGCTGCGTGCGCGTACCTTAAATCGTCACCAAGGAAGTATCGTAAAATCGAACTCGTAGGTAGGTAAGTACCTCTTTTTAGTAAGACTGAGGTAGTTGAACATGAATAAAAATACAAAGTAAAAGACACTATAATTTTATTATTGTAGTGCGTTTTATTTTGTAATATCGCACGGTTTCGTATAGCGTGGGCGATAGCTTACTTTTACAGTATGTACTTACTTACACAGACCTACTAAGGACGATTTTCTACCAATAAATATTTAAATAAAAAGTACCTATGTACTTAGGTAACAGTAAGCGAAAACGGATTATTCCTGTCTGTCGCCTCGGGGGGACAAACAGGAATAAAACTTCACGCCAATTTGAAAGATAGTCAGCGACAATTTGTTGGTCTTAGCCAATACTAAAGCTACTACGTATAGCCGTCTTAGCATTCAGGGTAGTCAGTCGAAAAGGCGTTAATTTTATAAATGTAGGTATTACGTTTATTTGTATTATAGAGGAATAAATTCATTTAAATACGCTGTCAGAGTATGTATATTGTTGTAAGCATCCTAAGTAGTCAATATATGTTTACAACGCAGTTAGGTACCAATTGTTTATGTAAGGTGTCAAGTTGTTCATTATTATGTTTTTCAAATAAAATGTTCAAAGGTGGCTTGTATCTATGCAACAATATAATATTGCTCATGAAAATCGCTTGTATTATTTTTATACTTTAAATTGTATAATTGCTTGTATTATTTTTTACTTTGTAACTAGACTGTAGAAAATAAGCAATGACTTTGAACTTTTTAAGGGTTCCGTACCCAGAGGGTAAAAACAGGACCCTATTATTGAGCTTACACTGTCTGTCTGTCTGTCCATCCTACCTTTACGGCTGTATCTTTTGAACCGTAATAGATAGCCAATTGAAATTTTCAGAGAATATGTAAGATTACTTCGGATTAATTAAGAAATAATAAAAAAAGTCAAAAAGTAAAAACGAAAGGGGAACATATTTTTTACGTATTACTTGTATTAGCTCTAATGTAAAAACGCTAATACCAAGCATCAAACTTGGCATGATTATAGTGCGCAATCTAAAGTATAACAACAAATAATAAATAAAGACCAAGTGCGATTCGGTGTCAAAATTTCAGTAATTGGTTTATTTAGATGACCTCATTTTCTTTCACTGAATCGTAATGCCATATTTTACTAATTTTGAAGTTTTTTTTATTTTTTTATTATTCTACATAGTGGTGGTATGGAACCCTCAGTGCACGAGCCCAACTCGCACTTTGCTGGTTTTATTGTGATTGGTTAACAAGGAGTTTGTATTTTAATACTAACTAATATGATGGTTCGTATGTGAAATTAACCAAAGACTTCGAACGCTTAATACTTATATGGAGGATGTATCATTGGCCGGAAGAAGGTTTTGGCGGCAAAGCGCGCTGAAAAAAAACGTCATTTATGCATTCTTCTTTCTTTTTATATCTTTTTTCTCAGAAAATTTCACGCTAGCCTTCGCTAAGTTTTTACAAAAAATAATAAAAAAATAAATTTATTAATTTAAAAATACTTTTTTAAGACAAGCTTTTCGTATTCTTCTTAGCAAAACCTTTTTACATACCCATATCACTGGGGTGCATAAAAAAATATTAATTGGTCCGTCTTCTTTGGGAGTCCGCCATATTGGATTTAGAATGACGTCATTTAGCTAACCATCCTTTGTCACCCAAACTAAACGTGTATGCCAAATTTCAGCTCAATCGCTTGAAGATAAATATCTTCTGCTTCAAAATTTAGGTGCAAGGTTCCACCCGAACAAACATAGTTACATACATACATAGCAAGTTAAATAAAAGCTTGTAATAAGGTTGATTAGTGATAGTGATAGGTATATTAACTCGTAGGTACTCGTAATAGCTTTTTTTTCTCATAGGTAGCGATGAAAAATTTGTGTATTTTGTTATTGTGCTCTCATCATCAGCCAGAAGACGTCCACTGCTAAACATAGGCCTCCCCCTTTAACCTCCACACTGAACGACAGCTTGCCTTTTGCATCCACTGGATGCCAGCGACTCTCATTATGTCGTTGGTCCATCTAGCGGGAGGCCTACCTACGCTGCGTCTTCCGGTTCGTGGTCTCCATTCAAGAACCTTTCTTCCCCATCGGTTATCGGTTCTTCGAGTGATGTGGCCTGCCCATTGCCACTTCAACTTGCAAATTTTAACAGCTATGTCGGTGACTGGTTCTTTGGCGAATATCCACGTGTTATATCCACGTGTTGTATGAATATCCACGAGTTATTGTGTACTCGGGCCAAAAAATTTGGTTTCAGGCGGCATATATTGAATTCCTCGCTACGCTCAGGATTCTACTAGAATTCTTCGCTTCGTTCTTAATTCAAAATAACTTTCTCAACCAACAAAATACTTCGTCCCCTTGTGACACAAAAAACTTTTTTTGCTATAATTATTTAAGCCCGTTGCATACGAAGTACAAGTATCAAGTGCCTAGGACGCATCGCCTGCAACGATGTGCTTAGTGCAAGTGGCAGTGGAAGTGCTTAGTAGCACTTCAGGCTTGTCCTTGCGCAAGTGAAGCTTCGTTTCCCCGCGCTACTCGCGCGACGCCTATTACGCGCATCGTACGTCTCGTTCGAATACTCGTGCGAGTACGTACACGCACGCGAGTTGTGTGCATCACCGTGCGAGTGGCTATTTAAGTTTGAAAGCCTACTTGTACTTGCAACCTACTTCACATGGTCTGCAACAGACTTTAGATTAGTGACATAAAGCGCATGACACAACATGGAACGCAACTTGAATGGGACTAAACTTACACAAATAACATGTCATGGGATCGTTACTCGATACGTACGTAGGTACGTATCGAGTAACCTACGTACCTACGTACGTATTCCTACAATAATGTTGCCAGTTAACATCACTAATGTACCGAGCTTAACTTGCTCTAAAGTTCACCTAAAACTGGCTTATCGAGTGAACGTTTTACGACCTTGACATTTTTAGAAGAACACAAATACATTAAGTTGGTAATGTTGTTAATTGAAAAAAAAAGTTTTTATTTTATTTTAATCATTCAAATCATTATTTTAATGATTTTTGTTATTTTATGTGTTAATTTGTATTGTTTCTCTTTTCGTGGTGTTTATTATCATTAATTAATATACATTAATTACCAAAATAATTTTTCTCATTAAATGATTTTTAAATCGATAAACAGATTTCACTTGTGTAAACCAACTATAAATACCTTACATTAATTAGTGATAGTAAAACAAATAATAAAATAAATAATATATACCTACCTAATTAAGTAACTAAATGAAATCTTTATCAGGTAAATTGTCTTAATAAAACTAGCAGGTAAATAATAACGAACTTTTTAAATGACAATACATAAACATATAATTCCTTTTCCTTTTTCTCCGAAATTTGCAGACGGGAAATCCGAATGTATTCAGGAAGGTAAAGAAATATGCACATTTTACTGATATAACGACGTTTCATAATGATAATAGTAAAATAAAGAAAAAAAAATGTGCATGGAGTCCCTCCGCGCGGAAGAAGTGAAACTTATAACTTATTTATTTTTGAACTAATTTTAATTTGGTTTTCGTTGATGGGCTCTATTTATGATCAGCTTTTTTATGAGGTAATAATAAAATATTAGTCATCATGCCTGATTTTATCGCGTGTATCTTACAATGATTCAGGCCGTCTCCCAAAGAAATAGGATGGGCCCTAATGTTGGCTCAGTGCACTGTAGCATGAAGTTTTACTTACTACCTTCTTTTATTTCAGTATTAAAAAGTAAGGTATGTGTTAATTCAGGGCTTTTACTTCAATTTTCAGCCAAATACTTACAATATTTAATCTACTATGAAATTAAAATGCTTAAGAATTGATAATTAAAAAAAACTATTTATGGCACTTTTTATGTGGCAATATGAAATAATTAGTCAACTTGGCAATTCACTTTTTTTAACTCTATAAATTGCTCACGAAACTAAAAAAGTGTTTTATGCCTTTTGTAGCTTTCGTATATACCTTTCGTTTTAGCTCTTCGTAGCGGGTCTACGGCGGCGGTTTAAGCTAGCGCACTTTTCTGACATTGAAATTATTTACGTAATGTAAATATTGAAAATACTTAGTAGGTATAATTCAGGGATGTCGATTCTCCCTGAAAAATTTATGAATCCCTGAATCGGTTTGAATCGGAATAGACCGAATCGATTCTCGATTTAATCAGACATGAGGAGATCGATTCTCGATCATTCGACTCGGTTTTTCAACAAAAAATATTTGAGTTGATTTGATTGACTTTTGATTCGAATTTTGATCTGCTACCGCACATCCTGACACCGTCGCAAACCTTATCCTCTTCATCTTGCAAAGCTGGAAATCTCACTCCGTCCAGTGTTCCACCAAGGTGGTGATCAAGGCCTTCCCGTTGAGCTTCAACATCGAGCGTTGAAAAAGGGTGGGTACATCCACCTCTCTGAGCTGGCAATGCACTCTCAACACTGCTACTGTTACAGGTGTCCATATGCTGCGGTTTCTGCTCACCATGAAGCGGACCGCATGCTTGTTTGCCGCTCTTTTTATATTTAGATAAATAAACGATTGATAATTCAATATTTTAATCACGAAACTAAAGTATAGCCAAAATAACGATATCTACTTACCGGCACCAACTTTCTTAGGTTGGGCCATACACCAAAGTAGGTACCTAAATAACACATTGCACTGAAACAACTACTACCTACTATAAACAGAAAATAATCGACGCTACTTGAGTTTACGTAAACAAACCAGTTGCATTGCTAGAAGCCAGTTTTGCTAATAACATCATTTTATAAATAACTAGTTGTTGCCCGCAGCTTCGCTCTCGTAGTGTTGAAATCTACTTTACTACCTCCCGTCTTTTTAGTTTCAGTCTCGCACCGTCCTGTAATCCACTCTACTCCTGTACCACCCTTTCCACTCCAGTTCTGCATTCGCCCCTAAATCAGCTCAATTCGCTTGCATCAAATCGAATAAATATCTGCACAAATATAATTATTATAGCAGATGCCGGTGGTCAGAATCGTTGAAGCTGTAACGTCTGTAACAGACGTGTGGATTTAGATGCCGTACCGCCGTTCAACCAACGTGAGGGAAAGAGAAAAAAATTATCTTTCTCTCCCGTTGGTTGGACGGTGGTCCGTCAACCAAGTCCGTATCGTCTGTTAGCTACTTAACACAGGTTTCACCCTAAAACAGCTGCTTCATCATCATCATCATAATCAGTCTTTTAACAGTCCACTGCTGGACTTTCAGCCTACCCCCGAAAGGGTGATTGGGCCATATCCACCACGCTGGCTCAGTGCGGGTTGGTGGATTCACATACGCCATTGAATTTCTTCTCCGTACGTTCCTCACGATGTTTTTCTTACACCGAAAACAAACAGCTGCTTACGAGACAGGTACTACATGACTATTCAAATTGTAATAGACTATGGGACAGGTGTTTTATTTGTAAAAATAACCGGCTTAGTGAAAAATATACCTAAAGACTGAAAATAAATATTTTGAATTTTGAAGAAATTTTATATACCTACTCTCTGTCTAGCAAGATATTAAAATGCTTATTATCTTCCTTAAATTTGAACACATTTCTACTTTGTTTTAGTGTTCGGCTCTATTTAAGGTTTTTAATAAGACAATAATAAAACAGTCCCATAGCCTATTGTGTTTACTTCTCATGCTCGTAAAGTTCTTATTGTTTAGGACCGGTATAAGCGGACTAAAACTGATTTTTTATGCTCAAGTCACTAGATTACACACGTCTTATGTAAAAATTCTATGCACTAGGTCTAGTGTATACATTTTTTACTTATTTGTGCATTAGAGCATAAAAGTAAACAAAACCTCTTTAAAGTTGTATAAAGAAGTTCAGTTTGAAATACATGTTTGCTTTGGTCTCTAATAATAACAGGTTATTAAAGATGCAGGCATAACTTTTTATCTACAAAAATACGTTAAAAAATACGTTTGTTTTATGGGGATATACAACAAACGTATTTTTAATTTTTAACCCTTTCGTTTTTACTTTTAAAAGGTAGGACGGACGGAGGGACGGACGGACGGACAGACAGACAGACAGTCAGACAGACAGACATCGTTGGCTTAGTAATAGGGTCCCGATTTTACCCTTTGGGTACGGAATCCTAAAAACCATCAATTGTGCGAGCGAGATCGCTGCACCCGGTATACTAGCCCTTAACGGCCGGTTATCCGAGTCGCGTAGGCAACAAAACGCTCCCTCAGCCCCCGCCAAGTTATAGCGACGATGTATATTGCCACGCAAGAGTCAGTACGCCCGCGGGGGGAGTGCAACTAGAAAAACGAACATAGGTCCGACCTCGATGACGCCTGGCGCGGTACTGAACGCGGTGCGCGTAAATTCTCGCGACCTTGTTACGGTTTTAATTTCACAAAAAAACGAAACTATTCACTATCAAAATTCTATCCAAATAAATAAAAAAAACAATAAAATTGTCTTTCAGTACATGCAATTTCCAGGTTGTTACGAACTTTCATTAGAGCATAAAACGAAAAAAAAAAAAAACTAAATCGACTTTGTTTCAGATTTTTTTTGATCGAGTAACGTTTATTCCATCGTGTTTTGAACCAAATCATAAACTTAAACACATATGTATCTGTGACATGTATTTTTTTTCCAGCTCAAATATTGTAATTTAACTGAATGAAATTGATTTAAAACCGTCAAATTTGGTATAAGAGGCCAAATTTGGTATAAGAGGCTCACAGACACAGACAGATATGTGAGCTTGCGGTGTCTATTCTTACTAAGGATTTTGTTCTCTATAACTTTGGAAGAAGAAAAACAATTATCATCAATTATAATGATTTATTTAAATTTGTGTGAGCAAAACCACTGTTTTTATACAAGGAATAATGAAATAGTTTTTTAACCATTTCTATTGTAAACTTAAATGATATTTAACTTTTAGTTGTTTTTCGTACGTAATTATCTACATGCGTCACTGAATGTAATTACACTATACTATTTCCAACTGTTTATTTGCTCTGGCAGCTGCATATAAAAAAGTTAAATACTTTTTGTTATAATATCTCACTATATTATACCGGATACCTGCTACAATCTTTCGTTCAACAAAATATTTTTTTATTTTTTTTTTAAACCCTTTTTTATATTATTTAAAGTACTGATAATTTTTAAATGGCTGAACAGATTTTCTTAAATCGTAGTTAAGAAAACTCATGATCAAGTCACCAAACAAAAATAAATCAAAATCAAAATCGGTCCAGCCGTTTGGGAGATACAATGTCACAGACAAACATACAGATACACAGATATGCCTACACCTGAAACCTATAACATCCCTCTTTTTGCATCGGGCTTTAAATATTATAATTTAAGTGTAAGTTTTTAGGATTCCGTACCCAAAGAGTAAAAACGGGACCCTATTACTAAGCCTACGATGTCTGTCTGCCTGTCCGTCCGTCTGTCTGTCCTACCTATTAACGGCTATATCTTTCGAACCGTAATACATATATAGACAGTTGAAATTTTCACAGAATATATAACGTTACGGCGGATAACCTAACAAATAATAAAAAAGTCAAAAAGTAAAAACGAAAGGGGGTCCCCTTACAACAAACGTATTTTTGTATTAGCTCTAATGTAAAAACGATAATATGTACAAGCGTCAAACTTGGCACGACTACACAGATACACACTCTAAAGTATAACAACAAATAATAAATAATGGCCAAGTGCGAGTCGATGACAAATTTCTGTTCATTACAAAGTTAATTGCTATGCGGTAGAGTATAATACTCTAGCGCATAGCAATTACTCCGACGATTGGAAGGCGTTATAATATCTGGTAATTCGGTTACTTGGACAACCTTATTGTATTTTGTGGTGGTACGGAACCCCCAGTTCGCGAGCCCGACTCGCACTTGACTGGCTTATTTTTTAAGTGAAAACTTCTTTAGGCACGTTGTGCACTCTTTGGGGTGGGAAGAAATACTAAACTCGCGTGACCGTCACGCTCAGATATACAAATCAAATCAAATTATTTATTTGTGTACGCATCCGTAATTTTTGAATACAGCGCCATCTCTTGTGGAAAGGTGAATTGCTACTTATGTTTTTACTTCTGACGTGCAGTCCTACGACTGATTCTTTTTTTCGTTTGAACGCCACGATGCGGTCTACGATGAAGCACGCTTACCTAGAAGAAAGAAGTCGCCAAGATTGTAACTATCGGGGAAATTCCAATCGGGCAGCGCATGAAAAAAGTAGACAAAAAATACAAATAAACAAACATACATACATATGTACGCACGTAAAACATACCCACCTTCTTAAAAAAATAAAAAATATCTGGGACATTTTTGCACACACGGTCATCTGACCCCAAACTAAGCAAAGCTTGTAATATGGCTGCCAGAAACTGATATACGTACATATATATTTTTAAATACATACTTAAATAGATATTAACACCCAGACATAGAACAAACACAAATGTTCATCACACAAATGTTTGTCCTAGATGGGAATCGAACCCACGCCCCCAAGCACAGAAGATAGGTTCACTACCAACTGAGCCACCGGGGCAGTCGATCGTTCTTGGAAAGGTACGTCCGATCTATCATACGGATTCGTACAAACAACGCTCTACAAGTACTGTAACAATGCGATAGCAATACACCGGCGAATTTAAAGGTGACTCGTAGTTAAGGATGGGCAGAAATAATTCGTTATTCGTATTCGCTATTTCGTGCTAGGCAGAAATCGCTAAATTAATACCGATTTTTATTTAGTTTTGTTTGAAAGGTGACTTGTTCGAAAGTGTTGTTAGCTATGAATAAATAAAATCTGTTTAACCGTTTCAGCTCTTTAGTCAGGGTTTTTTATTTATTTATACTTGTTTGATAATGTTGGATAAACACATTATCGTACATTTAAATAATACAATATTTACAACAATAAAATATAATAGGCAACGAAACAGAAATAATTGTACAACATATTATACAATCAACTCCATAAAAATACATATTAACAATTAACAAAATTAACATAATGCTATAAAAACTAACGTAATTTTGACGCGTTTTAAAATTATAATAAGAAGTAAAATAATACGGGTCGAATTGAGATCCTTACAAATTTTTTGAAGCCGGTTACAAAGTTATTCCGTTGAAAAGTACATGTCAGTCCGTAATCTATAATAACACGTTGAAAATTAACACTTTTTTTAAAGAGATTTTTAAACTTTTTTCTTGTTTTTTATTTTTTTATTATCCTCCTGTGTTATTTATAATCCTTTAAGTGTTTAATTTCAATGTGTAATAATTGCGCAAACCATAAATATCATTATGCTAATTTACTTCATGCTAAATACTCTCATTTCCCATCCCTATCTGTACACGTGAAGATAGTGATGGAGCGATGCGTCTGCGATCATCGTTTGGCGAATTCGCGAGTAGATTACATTTAGTAGTACCTATAAAACTGAATGCGAATACACACAACACCCAGTCTTCCGCGGCCTAGTGGTTGCGATCCCTTGCACAAGCTTGTCGGTTCAGTGTTCTGTTACAGTGGATTTGTATAATTGGATAATTAATTACTGGTGAGTTTCATTTAGTATCTTTAATTAGCCATAGTCCAAGGCAAGTATGACAACTGCTTTGTGTAGTAGGGTAATGTAGAGGTAGCAGATAGATTATTTTAACCGACTTAAATAAAAGGAAGGGTTCTCAATTTGATTGTATTTTAATTTTAAATGATTGTTACCTCAGATCTCAGTCATTTATAAACCGATTTGGATAATTTGTTTTTTCTGGAATCGAAATCAGTTCAGTAGTTTGGTTTTTAAATTAAAATAACTGGAAAAAATATGTCATCCAAGTAAACAAATTGCGAATTTACTTATTAAGAATATTTTTTTTATTAATAAAGTTAATAGGTCGGGTCAGTCGGTGTTAATGCTAATTGCCCGGTAAAAAGTTAGTGTTTGTTTATTATAGTTAAGTAGGTTTGTGTTCGAGTTTACATCATAACTTAAACGAAACAGCGGTTTAAAAGATAAACAATACCTCCACAGTTTGTTAATAACTATTTCTGAACTAAACTAGAATATGCATAAATTCGAACCATTTTTTTGGGATGAAAAAATGGGTGATCAAAAGATACCGAAACAATAATTTGAATGGATTCGCCTATGGTCACCCAGGTGATCAATGGACGCTAAAGAGACGCCTTTGATCACCAAGATGATCAAAGTGAAATAGACCAATAATAAAGATAAGACAAAATACTCATATTTATAATTATAATATATTCATAATTGGTATAATATATTACTATGACGAAAAAATATGGTAAAAATATAGCCATAATAAACCTTTCGGCACGCTAAAAAGAACACAAAAAATATGAACACATTGCACTTGCCAATTATACCAAGACAGCTTAAAATACAACTAGTCTATAAATATATAAAAACCCGTCAAAAGAATCTTGAGTTCTTGAATCATAGCTTACGTTTTGTAACTTGTTGTTACTTAGGTAGGTAGGTACCTACGTAAGTTCCTAAGTTACAACAAGCAACAATCCAGTGTTGCTGTAAAGCAATACTCAATCGATTCACCTTTCAAACAAAACAAAAACAAAATTTAAATCATTTATTCGTTTGGTAGCTACCTACCTACGATGCTATACAGATAGACACATGTTAAACTTATATCACCCCTCGCGTCGGGTTTAATTAAAACATATTTTGTCAGAAATAAATGTGAAAGAAAATCACGGTACCTACTTGCAATCTTCTTCTTATAATAATAAAAATATTAAAGGCGATGTGTGTATGAATATTATGTTCCCTATAGGGACTCTAACGAACAGAACGATCTCTGAACGGCTGGGACTATTTTGACGGGACTTTCAACCGATAGCTGATGATATACCTAAGGAGAAACCGCGGGACCTTAGTTTAGTTTTTTAATTTATGAAAGGATATACATAATTATCTCAAAACGATAGCTTAAGGATAGTTGTGGACTTATAGATGCCGCTAGTTGTAATTTTCAACTGCTTCCTGCATTTTTTTTGCAAAATAACAAAGATTTTTTTGCGATTATCTTCGCCATATTTGACGTGAGTACCATGGGTATAACTAGGTTTGGTGGAAATTCAAGATTGATGGACTCACGTAATGTGTTTCTCGGCTTCACTTGAAAGAAAAAAATAATACATTTGTGACCAGCTACCTAATTTCTTAAAATCACTGAAATACATAGGTGAAAAATTCACAAACCTGCCAACTAAGCATAGGTAATGCCGGCTGTTAACCAGCGCTGGGGCCTTACGGAAAACAGCTATTTGCGGCACCTAATCCGCTCAGTTGGAAAGTCACGCGACCGCAATCCGTACCTGGGCGCGATATGGTTCACGTTCGCGTGATTTTCCAACTGAGCGGATTAGGCGCCGCAAATAGCTGTTGTCCGTAAGGCCCCTAGTCTTCCTTCGCTTCGTTTACATTTTGAAGTTCCACCTTTTGCCTTTTGCCAATGCTTTTTTACCTGTCGTTGCAGTAGTGTACCATATTTAATTGAGTGCTAAATCAAACTTACTTGTCTTGTGGTTTTCGCAGTCCTAGGCCGTAAAATGTATCGAGCGAATTGTTTTTTATGTACATGCTATCGTTTATTTATGATCCGCATTACATAAAATCTGATCGTAAAGCCCGCATTTTGGGGGGTAATTTTTATGATGTCACTAAAACTTCCGTCTTGGAAAAACAACAGCAATCCCGGGATCATTTTAAAGGGATTCTTTGTTTATTAGGGTCTTCTAGACATCTAATCTGGCAATCAATTTAAGAATCAGAACGGGACGTGAGTACTGTGTTTTCATAAAATCTTGAACATAACGCAAAGAAGCTATAGGTATGCATGGCTAGATAGCGGTCAAACTCAAGCCTATATAAAATATATAAAAATCCATAATTTAATGTTTGGAATGTTATTATATGTGATATAGAAATGAGCGATGATGAATGATGTGGAATGGAGACCACGGACCAGTAAGCGCACCGTAGGACTTCCACCCACAAGATGGACAGACCATCTAAAAGAGGGAAACGCTGGATGCAGGCCGCTTCCAACCGGCCCTTTTGGAGATCGATGGGGGAGGCCTATGTCCAGCAGTGGGCGCATCCTATGGCTGAAATGAGGATGATGAGAAATGAGCGATGGTGGCCGAACGGTAGTATGTGCGCTTTACAATCTGACGGCACCCGGTTCGATCCTCGACCAATTACTTATTTAGTAATTAAATAAATTATGTAATATAATAAGTTGATGCCATCGCTCAAAAACGTTGAAGGAAAACATCGCGAGTAAACCGGTATGTCCAATAACCTCAAAAGTTCAAAGAAATAATGTCATACACCAACACGCACTGGCCCAGCATGGTTACTGCTTAGATTTGGAATGTATGACGTCTAGTCTATACTAATATTATAAAGAAGAAAGATTTGATTGTTTGTTTGTTTGTTTGCATTGAATAGGCTCTGAAACTACTGAACCGATTTGAAAAATTCTTTCACTGACGGGAAGCCACACTATCCCCGGGTGACAGGCTATAATCTATACCCGCGCGAAGCTGGGGCGGACCGCTAGTGTTATTATAAAATACATTAGTGTCCAACCTCTCTCTTTATATCTCTCTGAGATAAGGTTTGTGTGTCCCAGCAGTGGGAATATGATAGGATGATAATGATGATGACGATGTTATAGAAATAATCACTCAAATTGATTGTTATCCAACATAATACATTTATCAAAAACGATTACCGATTAAGAACGTCAACACGTAAGTTATGAACAAAACGAAAACAATCTATATTAAGGTAATTAGTTTTTTGTGAATTTCTTACTGACCCGGTGACTTTTATAACCGACTTTGAAATGCTTTGCGTGTTTATTTTTTTATCATGAAAAAAAAAACTCTCGAGGTAATCCCGCAAAAATTTAATGAATTATGGTTCAGTAGTTATTTAACCAGCTCAAATAATAAGGATAATTTTGCTGCGAATTTTGCGATAGCAAATAACATAACTACACTTCTTTTGATCAGGTGCTTTGTTCGAGTCATGCATGGACGTATAATCGTATCTATAAATAATCTAGTAGTTCGCCCCTACGAACAGAGTTAAAGAAGGTTTTAAGTATTCCACTATCATGGTCGTTGTTTCAAATGTCGTCGTCGGGTCGTGTATACAAATTCTAAAATAAATTTAATTTTCAAAAAACCACAATACACTGACCCCCTTATTAATAAACGTGGAGTAGGTAGTCTTGGAATAGTTACGCCGTGTTTTGTCTTTTTCTCTCTTTCAAATTTTGAACTCGACCGAAAAAGACAAAAGGCGGTGTAACTATTCCGAGGCTACTCTACGCTTATTAATATACTAGCGACCCGCCCGCCCAGCTTCGCACGGGTGTAATTTACGTGCGAAGCCGGGGCGGGTCGCTAATTATACATATAAACCTCCCTCTTGAATCACTCTATCTATTAAAAAAACCGCTTCAAAATCCGTTGCGTAGTTTTAAAGATTTAAGCATACATAGGGACGGACAGACAGCAACAGCGACTTTGTATTATACTATGTAGTGATAATGATAGTGATAGTGATAGTGATAGTGATAGTGATAGTGATAGTGATAGTGATAGTGATAGTGATAGTGATAGTGATAGTGATAGTGATGATAATATATGGCAACAGACTAACTAAAACAAAGAATAAAATAATATAAAGAATAAAATTTACCCGGATTTTGAAGTGTCAAACGTCGTTTTGAAGTTGTTTTGGTTTTATTACATGCAGATTTAAATTTGACAATTAATGAAGAAATTAAAAGAAATATTTTCACAAAACATTCAACATTCAGTTAACATAACAAGGAATAAGCGATAAGATTGCTGAAGTGTTTTGGATACAATATTTACTAATACCGTGTCTAATGATTTCCTCACTAGGCAAGCCTGTATCGACACCGGATTTACAAGCAATTCAGTTAATATAAACAAAACCTCATTGGCAAAGACAGGAAATTGATTGAAATTAAATTAACTTAGTGGGTAAAATTTACGTATAAATAGAAATATAGTAAAGTTAGCCACACCAAATATTTTCAGTAATCCATTAGCGACTATTTAACAAATACAGCAAATGTGCCGAACGCACGAAGCTAAAAATGGAATACCAAACCATAGCATATTACCTAATGGAAAAATATTTATTTCTTTATTATTATGGAGAATTAACCCATACCTATTAAATTTAAGATGGAATTGAAATTAAACTCGGAGGATGGACTAATATTACGGTGATTTTATCATACACCAGAGGAATTCGAAAACTGATATGTAAAAAGAGAGAGTAGACCTTTCTCTACTCTCTACTGAAGAGAGAGAGTTTCTATCTATCTAAAACCTATGCCATAAGTTTTTACTTCATGTGACTGCCACACCGTAGTATTTTAGTTTTGGTAGAAAAAAGTAAACAGGTATAAAAATACTTTCTTACTGAAAAAAATCCTATGATCCATCGAACCGTAACTCTAAAAACAAACATAATATGCATATTTTTAACTTTAAAATTCATGAAAAATGGAAATACCCATGTAACAACATGTTATTTGGGGTATTTCCACTTTCGCAGTGAAAGATATGAATAACGGACCAATGTTCAATTCAAACTTCATAAATAGTAGGCTTCATTTTATTCATTTAGTAAACAAATATACCTATGCAAATCTAACACCTAATCTAGCCAAAAGCAAAAAAAAACTGCGACATCAGTTGAATTTTCGTATATAATATCTTAATAGGTATAAACAGATAGTTCTCCTGTCACTTACAAATTTAGATTTTTGGTTAATAAAAGCGTACTTGAAATGATTTTTATTTGTGATCAAAATAAAAACCTGTTGAACATTTGTAATTTTATTCTCGCGATATCTACAGCTTACATTTTGCGTACCTACATTAAATGGTCTTTCAAATGCCAGGCTTTGTCCTAGTGTGGGAAATAACCAATAGTATGGGAAATAACCATGAGTAAAAAAATATATTTTATGTGTTACTTTTTTAGCAATAACAAATCTTTGTATCTTTAAATCTTCACAACGTGATAGCAAGTTATTTATAACTGGGTATTAGTCAAGAAAAAAATTCACGCGCTTAAAATTGTCCGAACCAAAAATATATTATAGACATTTACATTTATTGCAAGCTAAACTAAACATTATGTTAACGAGTTATGTATAATAGTCTTATACATATTTTCCATAATGCTGCCAGATATTTCGAGATGATGTAATGTCACGATATCAGTCACAGCAAGGAACATTATGGTCACAAGTCTGCAGTCGGCTTACGGACTATAAGTGTCTCTGGCATTGTTACGAAAAACGCACACCTTGTTTTCAAAATCCTGATAACAATGAATAATGAAATGTTTTATAATAACAAGGCACCATGCACAGAGTGTCCATTCACGCATCATGTCATGTCAATTCATCTGTCACTCCATTCACACAGCGCAGTGTTATCTATCAGTGGTACAAAGTGCAACACAGCCAGTAGCCTAACTCTATCCTAGTATCTTACTAAGTGGTTAATGGATGAACCTCCTCTTCGTATAATCGTCCCTATACTGATACAGGGTTATACATAGTTATGTTGTAACTATGGTCTTTATATAGTACCCATCATTATGAACAACTTTTACAATGGGAGCAACTCTGAAATCGCATATAAAATATCAGCTGTTCCATAAATTTTTCAGTGCCAGGTTGCAATGTGATCCAAGTACGTTTGTTGCTTTACAATGACGTATCATCATTAGGTCATACGGAACAATAATAATATTATGACAGTTATACAAGGTTGCGTGTGACCAACTAAAACTTTTGAGGTTTTTCTAAATTTTTTCGAAAAGTAGGAAACTAAAACTAATAATGTTCTTGACATGTTTAAAAAAAACCGTGCCTTGTGATGAAATCTTACAACAATACACGTTTAAATATTTTATTTGAAGTTGATATAGAACCTGAATTACCAGGTACCTACTTCATATTTTTTAGGTAGAGATGATTCCAATCCTAAATAAACTTTAGCCGGGCCTTGAGGCGCTACCATACCGCAAAACTCCTGATATGCAAGTTTTTTTTAATAAGAGTTCTTATATTTTTGAAAGTGAAAGAATATAATTTTTATGATATTCGTAAACACCTTATCTTCCTATATTATTAAATCCATACATAATTACACAATTTGAATTACTTTAATCGATAGATTTTTTAATTTTTACTAGATATACGTTCTCACACATTAGTTTTATGTTTACCTATTATTCTTAACATATTCTTTAGTGATACAAATATTTAAATTATTCAAAAAAACGTGGCACATGGCAATTTTTAACGATCTTTTTTATACATAAAAAAACAGTTTCCGGGACCATTGTCTTTATTATAAGACTAGCAACGCACCCCGGCTTCGCACGGGTGTACCTAAGTCTTATTTTTTTACACCTTGGGTTATTTATTGGAGTAATAGGATAGTTAAGGAATACCCTATTTTTAAAATATAATAATATAGCCTGTCACCCGGGGATAGTGTAGCTTCCCAACAGTGAAAGAATTTTTCAAACCTGTTCATTATTTTCGGAGCCTATTCAATGCAAACAAACAGAAGTATAGATTATATTATATATATAGTATAAACTAAGCACCAGACTGAAACGAAATTATGATCGATGGGTCTGTACAAAACGTATCTCTGCTAATTTTGGGATCCATCTCTCGTAAGGTAGAGCGAAACTACACATTTTTCATTTAAAATCCACTAAAATATTAAACAATCTGGAACACTGTTTTGTTTTGTAATGTTGCAAACCGACAGACATTTGTCAGTTGTATAGTGTACGTAGTTAATTAAATAATATTATGAAATTATGATTAATTGCTAACGTTGTAAATGATTATAAACATTCATAATTACTAAACTTCTTTTAGCAGGATTTCTAATGATTGTTCATACTTAATTACCAATTTAATGTTATTGCATAAACCGAATAATCATTAGTTTCTGAAACAAAGAAACGTCGAGAAGTCATGTGTACTAGTGTTTTGCATAGACAAGGTTTTTCAGTAAACAATTCAACGAAATTGCTTTGAACTTTGGCCAAAGACGATTGTCGTCTTACTGGCTGGCTTAGTATAATGATCATCTTCTGACGTACTGGCCATCACGCCACTCCCGCAGGGTCAATTCAAACGCGTCAGCTTGCTTACAAAAAAACACTATTACGATATTAACAACGTGTCATACATGTGCCGGCTTATCTGTTGCCATGATGACCTCTTAACTTTACGCACTGCATTGTTTTTACGTAGTCACTATACGAGTTTTCACCTTGGTAGAGGTCAGTTGCTCGTAGGTCTTTTCTTCTGCCGGCATTCCTTTACGAGGACAGTTTAGGATTCGTGTTATACTTTTTACACGCTATTAGTTTCACTTATAAACTAGAAATGTAATCAAATATTGTAAGTCGATTTCGACGCACTTCTAATTGTTGCATCATGACATTACCCTTCATCGTCAAAGACATTGCTCAAACTTAAAATAAATTTTTGAAAATTGTCATCAAAGGCTACTATATATATTGTCATTTCCGATGACATTATTTTTAGTCCAGTCAGTAGGTTTTGTAAAAACATATATTTTTCGAATACTAATGTAAAAACATTAGGACTGTCTATCTAATTTAGACAGTATTTTTAAAGAGGTACAAAAATCTTCCCATCTTTTCCCTCCGTACCTTTTAATGCTTGTCTCACTAGATTTTATCAGTCGGTTACTTACAGCTAGAGCTGTTCAAATAGATAAGAATGATTCGATATATTTATATATTTTTACTGAAATTGCAGAAAAATGCCGCCCCAAGAGCAGCAGAAGTCATGGGTCTTGTACGAGACCGACGCTACGAACGAAGACAGTGACGTCACGAACCGAGTTCCACCCACAGCAGAGAAGAGAGTTTGGCATATCGTCTGGAGAAATGTCTTGCTTATGGGCTTCGCACATATCGGAGGCGTTTACGGCCTATACCTGTTCCTATTTAAGGCTATGTGGCTAACGAACTTCTTCGGTAAGTTTATTGATGTGAAAGTAGTTTAAGTAAAATAGTAGTTAGTATTTAATTTGTTTATCTCCATGGGTACATACTTTTTATATTTAATAATAGGCTTGCATTTGGCCACCAAATTGCCTGATGTTAAGCGATGGTGCGGTCTACGATGGAACACGCTTGTCTAAAATAAACTGATTCACTCTTGATTCACCATTCAGGCGGCGCATTCTACAGACAAGCAGTTTGCACAATAAAAGTGAAACCAAAGCGCTCAAATAAAAATTAATATGTATAAGTATTAATTAAACTAATTTTCAATTTATTGTTATTGTAAATAAAAAAAAGGCAATTCTCCTTTCATTTAGCTATCATGATGATGATCTGCATGATTTCTTTATTGATATTCTTCACACTGGCCTTGTTTATGATGGTTAAAGTAAATGCTGTCTAATATATGATAAAAGTGCATTAGTGCTCGAGATAGAGGAAAGATAAAGATAAGCTGCGGAAATCCACAAAAACAATGGCTTTGAACTACTCCTCTCTGTATTAAGTGAATAAGCCTTTGTTTTTTCACTGGTTAACGTAAGCATGATAAGGAGTGAAAAAACCTCATGGTAAGATTTGATGTACGCATCTACCTGTTACGCTGTCACCGCCTTTCGCTTTTTAGTAGCCTCTCCATCTGGCTGGGCATTCGGAGAGAAGAGGGCACTTATGCTGCATAGAATATGTGTTGATTGTTGACACTCAACCCATTTTTGTAAAAAAAAAACTGTTGGGCTATGCAGCCGGAAACGAGCGATTTTGTTTGTAGACACTTTTACACAAAAAAGTGGCGGGAGTTTGTTAAATATTATTACCATCATCCACCACCCGCCTTTATGCCTTGCTAGCTGTAATAAGGCCTAAGTAAAGCGCTATTTGATGTCCTATTCTGGGCTGATCATGTCTTTAATTCATGGCAGTTATGAATTTAATCTGAAAAATGGGTCCGTAATTAATATTTTAGGCCACTGCTTATTGTCTTTTTCGTGATGAAATGGGCTAGCGTTTGACCACAACTCACCTGATGTGTGTGACGATGCGGTCTAAGATGGGGCACGCTTGCCCATGAAGAGCCCATTCACTCTTGGCTTGAAGAGACGCAGGTTGTACTTAATAAGGAAAACAGAGGCAGGGAGCGCATTCCATTCCTGTGCAGTTCGTAATTTTGTAATCGCTGCATGCGGTTATTGCGGACTTTACCTAAGACCACGACGTAAGGATGGAATGACTGCTTCGATGACCTATGGCGAAATTTGGTTGACGGCATCAGCTTAAACAACTTTGATGCTCTTTGAATTTCGCAATGTTACAAATTAGCTTTATGCATTTGACAAAATCTGTTACCAAGTAAATATAAGTATTCGTTCAACTCTATGTATATATTTTGTTTTGATTATACGGGAATTCCACGCCAGTTTCGATAAAACTCTATGTAATTTTCAGCTATATTCCTGTACCTGTGTTCCGGGCTGGGCATCACGGCGGGAGCACATAGACTGTGGTCACACAAGTCTTATAAGGCGAAGCTACCTCTTCGAATCTTACTCACATTTTTCAATACCATCGCGTTCCAGGTAAAACAAAAATACATTATTATAAAATACTAGCTGATCCGACAAACGTAGTCGAGCCCAAATTTGAATAGAAAGAAGCACTTTGAAATTTCCAATTTTTCGACAAATTTAACAAATTTTGCAATTAGGTAGCATCGTTAGGTGTTTTTGTCAAATATTACAATCAAAATTGATAAAACAGTGAATTACGAATTTTCGCTACGTAAAATACGTAGGTATTACCTATCGAACTTCATACAAATTATGAATTACGAAATTTAAATTTGTATAGAATTTTATAATACTTATTTTGCGTAGCGATTTTCGTACTTGGCTTTGTCCATTTTTTTCTACTAGAAAGCGATGCGAAATTTAGTTTTCAGGTGATTCGTCAGTGTTCAGAGTTGTTTTATTTTTATTTGATTGCCCGTTTAACCGTTGTTCCTTATCTAGCACGTTGCACCTTTGACTGTTCCATGCGTACTTTGGCAACTTTAGTGGTATTGAAATAAAGTCGAAAATAATATTGTATACTCATCGTAAAACACGCACATGCGTCTGTAATGTAAAGATCGTGTAAATAAAACCCAAAAAAATATTGAAAATATTGTATGGTATTGTAAAAAGTTAATCTCGATTAATATAAAGGTACTCCTAAGAAGAAAGAGTAAGAGTAACACAATGTTTTGTCTTGCTGGCATGATCTTAGTCTGCTAGTATGAATTATTGTGTTATAAGCTATTTATCCATAATACCCATTTAACATTACAAACGCAAACAAACATATTTATATATCACAAACACCTGCCCTTCGATATTTTTTTGTAAATCACGTTCGATTTATCTTTATAATTACCAGATAAAATATCCGATAAGTAAATAACTAATCAGAGTCTTTCTTTTAAATTTTTATTTATTACACATTATCGCAAAATAGGTAATTAATAAACACATTAATTTTAAGATTATTTTGAACTCGCTCGTGAATAATTCGTGCTATCTTCGCGAACATGTGCTTGTCACGCGTGACTTACTGCCACCTTTGACTTATTTATCAAATTAATAATTATTTTGGACTAGGAGTCAGAAGATAATCTACCTATATATATCAAAACGAAATACCACTCACTCATTTACTGACTGGCTGACTCATCACGAAAACGACTTGACCTCTATGAAGCTGAAATTTAACAGATAGATATCTTCTGGATAGAGGTCCACCAAGAAATGATTTTGCGAAAGGACTGAAAGTTTGCGCGTACGAAGTTACGTAAGCGTCAATCGAAATTTCATAGAAAAAACTTTCCAAATTTTCCAATTTTATACTTCCTTTAAACCATTCCTGTATATGAGGCGAACAAAACAAAAACTAATCGGTACAAGCCGTTTTTGAGTTTTAGTGAGACTAAGAAACAGCAATTAATTTATTTTGAGGGTAATCGAAATAAAAAACACATTTTGATAAATAATACAATGCCGCGACAAGATTTGTTCACGTTTGCCAAATTGTGTTATTGTTACTCAACGTTACTTTTGTTGTTTTTTTTTATTTATAATTTTGTAAGCGTAGGTTCAAGTGGTTCAAATACAAGCTAACTTACACGAAATAACTAAAATACTTAGACTACACAACAACAATTAGATAGCCCGCCCATAGACAGTTGAAGGTCTAAATAATTCAAATGCTCAAGCCCACGTCTAGTTGGTAGCGAATCTTGTGTAGTATGCGGGCGGCATTACCACACTGAATGGAAAATATACATCGAGCGAGAAAAACGCCAATACTTTTATCACGCTCTAATAGATTTTTGAAAATTATACGTGCTATGTCCCCAAAGACTCAAACTCTCAACCCTAATAAACCCGACACTTGGTTGCTTTACAGATTTTTTATAGACCAAATGCCAATGTTTAAAAACAATGTTCACATTTTGCCTTCAACTTTTGGGTTGTAATTTTGAAACGAAAAAATAAACCTTCGATGAAATAAACTGTTTATTTAATCGAAGAAATAAACTTTTTATTTTCTTCTGGCTATATTGTATTTAAGAAACAGCGGCTCTCTGCCTAAGGGTTATCGTGGGTGAACTGTAATTATATATTACGTGATCGATATTTCTTTCTCTTCTGTACCGCCGTGTAATAAACAAGTACAATTGCACATGTGCCAATGTAATGATAACTGATAACAGAAAATGTATCGCTATTATCATATAAATAAATGTGCAGATCTAATACTGTTGTACATGACTTCTACCTAAATAGAAGAAGTATCTGATACTGGTTCTAATTGAAAAAAAAAGCCTTTTGCGTGATTCAGGTGGAGTAGTGCCCTAAGCGGTTCGGAACTAGAATAGGGTGGTATCGGGACGGGGACGATGAGAAATGGGACGAGAGTGGGACTGGAGCGAGAAAGAAGCGGGTTGGAGGCGGAACAAGTCTAGTAGCGAGGTAGAAGTGGGATTCGATAGGAGACGAATGAAAATGGAGCGTGATGGAAGTTGGTTGGGAGTGGTAGGGAGGGAACGTGATGGCTTTGATGTGTACATCACATCACTATACACGAGCGAAGCCGCGGGCAGAAGCTTGTAAATAGAACACGTCGTACAAGTAGAGTTGTGACATTGGCAATGCCACTAACCGTTGGTTCAAGTGTTATGTAAAGCATCTAGTAAACATATTTGTTAAACTGTGCGTGTTTATACGGATTCTTTATACACGCAAAATATATTCATATTTTTTTGTTAAGCTTAACGTGTTTGTCGGCACTGATTTATCAAATTCACGCGAAATAGTTCAAAAGATACCTTGTAAACGGTAAAAAAACAATGAAAATACATAATTCTTCAATTAAGTTTTCTTTCTACGTAAGGGACTTTAGTTTGTTGCATCTTAATTTTCTGGACCACGTTTACTACAACAAATAATTTTTCATTTTCATAGGAAATATTATCTGCGCTCTGCGGTTTCTCCCGCGTAGATTCGTGAAAAGTTTAAAGGGCCCGGGCCCTTCGTAACTCAGGATAGTCAGGATTAAAAGTATCCTTCACACTGAGGGCCGTTGGTCTACTTGTATCCATTCCAAAATCACGGCGACCCATCCATTAGTTGTTTCGTGAATGAGGATATAAAAATCAACTAACACTTTCGCATTTAGGATGTCAATAGGATTATTATTATGCGAATGTCTTTAATTTTTTTTCTTCTTTCACGAAGTTACATATGAATGGAATGTGGTAAATTTTTCGTACCGATAGTCGAAGGGCATACATTATTCCAAAAATGAATACGGTTCCCGAGGGATGGTCCACGTAGGTAAATCTAGAATATTTTTTTATTTAAATGTTATAGACAATTCAAAAATTTGACGATCGGCACGATTTGAACCTGCGCCATAGGGTATACGCCCTGAGCGCTCTATCGCTGCAACGATCGTTTTTACACCTTTTTTAGCGGATATAGCAAAGCAGCAGTGATATTTTTTTATTGTCTTTGTTACTTATTTAAATTATAAATCCTATAATATAAAACGCATCAACACACGTTGACATTATTTACGTTAGAATTTAGTATTTTATTATTGAAACTGACGTGGTTTTCACACATTTTGATAGCCCGTTGGTCCAGTTGGTAGTGAACCTGCCTTCTGAGCTTGGGGGCGTGGGTTCGATTCCCATCTAGGACAAACATTTATGCGATGAACATTTGTGTTTGTTCTATATCTGGTTGTTAATATCTATTTAAGTATGTATTTAATATATGTATGTATATCAGTCTCTGGCAGCCATATCACAAGCTTTGCTTAGTTTGGGGTCAGATGACCGTGTGTGAAAAAAATGTCCCGAATGTCCCGAATATATTTATTTTATTTATATTACACGGGAATTACTCACGTAAGATTAAGCCGGTTACACCGACTATAGTTTCAACCGCATTAGACGGCCTATAGTCGGTGTAACCGGCTTAATCTTACGTGAGTAATTCCCGTGTAATATAAATAAAAAGAATTTAGTATTATAAAAAAATATCGTTTTATCATCATCATCATCAGCCAGAAGACGTTCACTGCTGAACATAGGCCTCCCCCTTTAACCTCCACACTGAACGACAGCCTGCCTTTTGCATCCACTGGATGCCAGCGACTCTCACTATGTCGTCGGTCCATCTAGTGGGAGGCCTACCTACGCTGCGTCTTCCGGTTCGTGGTCTCCACTCAAGAACCTTTCTTCCCCATTGGTTATCGGTTCTTCGAGCGATGTGGCCTGCCCATTGCCACTTCAACTTGCAAATTTTAACAGCTATGTCGGTGACTCTGGTTCTCTGGCGAATATCCACGTTTCGGATTTTATCGCGCAAAGAAACTCCGAGCATAGCACTTTCCATTGCCCGCTGAGTGACTCTGAGTTTTTCCAAAAGGCCAACAGTTAAGGACCACGTCTCAGTACCATATGTCATCACTGGCAACACACACTGGTCAAAAACCCTCGTCTTGAGGCACTGTGGTATCTTGGACGAGAAGATGTCACGCAATTTCCCGAACGCTGCCCATCCGAGTTGGATTCTTCGGGCAACCTCTTTGCTTAAGTTGGACTTACCTAACTGAACAATCTGTCCAAGATAGGTGTAATGGTCAACAACTTCTAGAGTATCGTTCCCAACGACTATCGGCACGGGTTCAACATGGACATTGGGCATAATTTTTGTCTTGTCCATGTTCATTTTAAGATCCACCTGTTGGGAAAGGCCGCTGAGCATGGTATTTAGGTCCTCCAGCGACTCTGCCATGATGACTATATCATCGGCAAAACGAAGGTGAGTGATGTATTCGCCGTTGATGTTGATGCCTAATCCGTTCCAGTCCAAGAGCTTGAAAACGTCATCCAATGCGTTCGTGAACAGTTTCGGAGAGATAACATCTCCCTGCCGTTTCTCATCTTGTTTTATGGCTACTCAAAAACTAGAAAATCACGAGAAGGACAGAGCGCAGTTAATACACAAAATAGGGTATTTTGTGGTAAATATAAAACATAGTACTTACCATAAGAAGTTAGTAATTCGATCGTGCGATAGTTTAAGTGATTACGCAAAATGCTGAGCAATTTCCTCAAACTTCCGCATACAATTTGTTTTGGATTAGTGCTTGTACTTTTTTTTATACTAAACATGGATGGGAAATGCTTATAAATTTTAGTTTATGCTAACAGAAAACTTTAAATTCTAATCGCCTTTGCTATGTGTTATTGAACGTAATATTATAGCTGGTAGCGATATACTGAAGAGGAATATTATGAGAGAAAATGTTTTCATTCAATTTTACAATAGTTTTGCAGCTGTTTGAGCGAACATTGAACTACTGGTGTGACTTCTACTAGAAATATTTACCTTAGCGCATACGTTTCTCACTTTTATTTTTTTGTACGTAATAAAATACGTACTTAGATCTATGTAATACTGTGTGTTTTATTATTTAGGAAGTAAACTTTACAACTTGTATTACAAAAGTAGGTAAAATCTTTAAAAAAGAGAAGAGTTTTTGAAGAGTTTAGAGTTACTTCCATAGTAAAAGTTGTTCATAATGATAGGTATTATACAGAGTGTAAGTGGAACACTCTCGAAGTCAAAAGAAGGTAATTGTACTCATCATTAGGAACCACTTTTAGTATGGGACCAACACTGAAATCGCGAAAAAAAATCAGCTGTTCCATACATTTTGTCGAGTTTTAAATGTTTATCGGGACTTATTCGACCATGTTACAATGGCCGTGGTCACGAGCTGACTCAACTGACTGGTCAGCTCGTGACCACGGCCATTGTAACATGGTCGAAACGTCGAGCGAAAGGTACATATTTTTTACCTATATTAAATAATACGTGATAAGTCCCGATAAACATTTAAAACATGTGTTCAAATCGCGAAAGTTTAAAAATTACTATTTTGTCGAGTGTCAATGACCGTTTTCTATAGAACAGCTGATATTTTTTTCGCGATTTCGTGGCTGGTCCCATAGTAAAAGTTGTCCATAATGATGAGCACAATTACCTTCTTTTGGCTTCGAGAGTGTTCCCCTTACACCCCGTATATGGAACCCTTTCAGCTTAGTAAACCTTTTCCGCGTAACTTAGTGTGTATAATGACTCCTCGAGTTACTTTGGTTTGTTTTAACGAGTTAAAACAAACCAAACCACAGTTACTAATCATAGAAATTTTTGTTATTTTTGCAGGACGCTGTGGTGGACTGGTCCCGCGATCATAGGATGCACCACAAGTACTCCGAGACTGATGCGGATCCCCACAACGCTACTCGAGGCTTCTTCTTCTCCCACGTGGGCTGGCTGCTTGTCAGGAAGCACCCACAGATCAAAGCGAAAGGACACACAATTGATATGAGCGACCTTAAGGCTGACCCTGTCTTAAGGTTCCAGAAGAAGTAAGTATTTTTACACTACTGCACACAATATTTATCAATTTAAAAACTTCAAAATGAGTAAATACGCAATTTTGTCTACTTGAAAAAACATGTTTTTACCAGTTATTTTGATTTAAAAACCAAACTACTGAGCTGATTTTGATGAATTTTCTATGGGACTGATCTGAAAGTAAAAAACCTTTCAAATAAAAAAGAATTTTCCAAATCGGTTTATAAATAACAGAGTTCTGGGGTAATTAACTGACTAATCCTGAAGGTTACCTGGGTAGCTGAAATTTAGCAAGTAGATTATTATTATGGGGAGTAGAGATCTGTTAAGAAAGGCAATAAGGCCTTATTAAGGTAAAGTCTACGCATAATACAGCTAGTATATTTTATAAATGAATCAAACTACAATAAAATATAAACCTTTTCTCAAACATGGTATTAAATATCTATTTATTGAAGAACACGTTTCTACTGAAATTGGATTTTAAGGCCTCGACCGTCGAAATTTGGTTGTTAGGCAACGTTTGATGAAATACGAAAATTACTCCAATATATTTATTGGTATTTATCTAAATATCAGCACAATGTTTGAGAAAAGTACCTACTATACAATGCAACTATAGTAGAGTATAATATAGTATATGGTCGGAAACGTATTTTTGATGCCTCTGGTGTTACAAGTATCCAAAGACGACGATGGCAACAATGTCATAAATAAACAGCCTCGGTGGCAAGTTTGCATAAATGGACTTCCGTGTGTTGGTCTATATAGGCTACGCCTCGGCCTACATTTTTCATGTTCATCCGTATAAATGTTCCTGTTACCGTCCGCTGCAGTATAATATAACTAGTATTTCGTTGGCTAAAAAATATCTTCCGTTTGAGTCAAAGCAACGCAGACAGTATTGTTCTAGGTATTTAAAATGAAATGGGTAATTCTCAACACTCCAGCTAAACTTTCTAATGATGCTCTCTTGAGCATTGTTTATGTAGAAGCTTAATCTAATCAGTTGTTTCCCAGTTACCACCACCGGGGGTTTTAATGTGCTAGACCAGACTAACACTCCAAATCATGCTAGTGCTAGTGTTCAGATGTACTTTCTAACTGAAATTATTTTGTAATTATTATTAGAATTATTCTACATAAAATTTCACGAGATACGAGTAAAAAGCAAATGTTCTACGCCAGTGCCACACTCTGACATGATAAACTTAGAGCGTAACCAGTCGTGTGTCAAAAATTACGTCGAATTATTCCCTTCGAAAGAAGTACGTTTACGTACGTTCGTTTTTTTCTTCTTCTTTGTTTTTCGTCCCTTTGTTGTAAAGGCCGTACAAATAGAAAGTTAAATATGTTACTATTAAATTGGCGGTTATTGTACACTTTACACTGGCTCTACAAGTTGTTGATTTTATCATCAACCGTACAATATTTAAGAAACTGTTCGTACTAAATCCCAATCTCTAAAATATAATAATATTGCACGGTTGCAAATCAACAACCTGTGTCTACAAAAAATTTGTTCAAAAATTGTAACAAGCAATTTAGTATACATAGTGTGAGCAATATAAGGAAGATAGCATAGGAAGGAAGTTCTGTGTAGTAAAACATAAATAATTGATCCCTAATTCTACAATGTACTTGATGCAGGAAATACACTAGAAATTCGTTTTTAAAGATGCAATTCTACATAGTAATGCCTGATTCAATCAACTATTATCTCAGCATATTTTTAACTGCGACTTTATTATCTTTTCAGATACTATCTCCTCCTGATGCCGTTGGCCTGTTTTGCCCTACCCACGTATGTACCAACTCTGTGGGGCGAATCAATGTGGAATGCGTACTTCGTCTGCGCCGTCTTCAGATTCGTATACGTTTTGAACGTCACATGGCTTGTCAACTCCGCCGCTCATCTTTGGGGCAGCAAACCCTACGATAAGAACATCAACCCGGTAGAAATCAAACCTGTTTCTCTAGTCGTTCTTGGAGAAGGTTTCCACAACTATCACCACACTTTCCCTTGGGACTACAAGACTGCTGAATTGGGAGACTATTCTCTTAATTTCTCCAAGATATTCATCGATTTCATGGCCAAGATTGGATGGGCTTATGACCTAAAGACGGTGTCCACAGACGTGATTCAGAAGCGGGTGAAGAGAACTGGCGATGGCAGCCACCCAACGTGGGGTTGGGACGATAAAGATGTTCCCATTGAAGAGAAACAGGAGGCTCTAATTGTTAACCCTGACAAAATTGAATAATTGCATTTGAGCACCATATAGGGCTACACGGAAAAGGTGTACTAAGCTGAGACAAATCTTGAAATCCCGGTAAAAATATTAGTAAAATAGTAAACAAAGTAGTAGCAGTAATGGTAGTAGTAGTAGTGGTAGTAGTAGTAGTAGTATTAGTAATATTAGTACTTTTTAAAATATTGGCTATTCCATAAAAAATTGGCAATTCACACTTGGCAACATTTATGTAACAGCCCTAGGTAGGTTTCAGCTTAGTACATCCTGTAGTTTTCGTATATAGTTAGGAGGGATTTTTGTTCAAACTATATACTTTACCTTACCTGATAGAAAGAATAGGTATCGTCGTTAAGAATACAATCAAATAATTATAATATTGATGGCTCAATTATTACTAAAAGGACAGTATGTAAATACTGTTTTTAGTTGTTGTGGTCATTCAAATACTGATAGCAAGATAAAATATTATGTATAAAATGTTAATGGATCCCAAAGATATTTAACAATGAAATAAAGGGAAATAATGACGTCTGAATGGCATAAGGCTAAATAAATTTGAATCTTACCAAAACATGTTTAGTAAGTTTTATAAGTAGGTATAAATGTAGATGTGCATGTTCTTTTTGAAATGTAGTTTTGTAAAAAGACTATTTTTTGTGATTTTATTGTGATGATAAAATAGATGCTAAGATGAATTATTTTTACTTTAAAATAAAATACGGAAAACCTTAAAACTTGTTTGATTATATTGTAGTCCACACTGTGTTCTAATGTTTTATTTATTACAAATACCAAGTATATAGTTAAAAAAATTACACATACTGAAGAAAATATTAAATTGGCTGATAAATTTAGTACAGACAGAGAGCGGATGTTCTGCCCCTTTCTCGCAAGGGGCTTTCCATTAATCACGTGTTTTTTTTTGCATATTTTAAGGCGGCCCCTTTTCCCTCTTCCTCCCCCTTGATGAAGTTTAAGACTATTGTCTGTGTATTGATTGTGATATTTCGTGATTTTTGCTAAACCTTCCCCCTTCAAGCCTCACGTGATTAATGGACGGTCCCCAAGCGATAGAGCTTTTGTATGGCGCGAGCACGGCTTGACGTCATCACTTGCTATAGTGCGCTCTTATGTCTAGCATGAAATGAAAATAGTTGTTATATTATTTACTTTGGAATAAATTTTAATTTTGTTTGTTTGGCTCTATTTATGATCAGCTTTTTTTGTCAGATATTAAATAAATATTAAGACGCATTATTATACTATTATACCTGTCAAAGTAACTTTTTCGCTCAGTTCCCACGAGTTTTTTTTAAGTATGTATTTAAAAATATATATGTACGTATATCAGTTTCTGGCAGCCATATTACAAGCTTTGCTTAGTTTGGGGTCAGATGACCGTGTGTGCAAAAATGTCCCAGATATTTATATTTATAGTTCGTACTCGTGGGAACTGGTGGTGAACAGAAATTTGACTTGACTTTGTAAAACTCAACATATCCATTTGTTACCTCCAATTTACAACAGTAGTTTTTCGTAAAACTTTAGGAGGGAAAGTTTGAGAATGGATTTCGTTAAATTACTGACATTAAATTAACATTTTTATGTTATGGTTTACTTATTTTATACTTATCTTGAAAATTACGACTTTATTTATTCGTTTTATCCCCGAAAATACAAATACTTAAAATTGAACGGTTCATTTTGTACTATGCCTCTTAACTCACTCTAGTGGTGTGCTTATATTATGTACACAATGACTTATTATTTACTGATCGTCCGAAAGTCCCATTTATATATTTATTTATTCCATCTGTGTGTATGAGGATACAATTATTTAGTCAATTGAGCATTTTTACATGCTTATAGACTTTTTAGTAGCATCTAAAACTAAAGAAGCCCAAGTTCCTTCCACCCTTTTAAATATTAGTGAAACCACTCGCCTCTTTTAAGCTTATAAGCTTAGGATGGGTCGATTAATTTCTTAAACGATATTTGTTTTAGGACATTATGCATATTAATACTCGGTAATGTAGGAAAAGGCACGCCTTGTTGGGTTTATCGTAGATACACTGTAAAAGATAATTAAGTTGGCAGTCATGTTACTAGCTCAGTAGCGTTTGTTACTACCAGTCTTAAGGCGCTTGTAGACGATGCGTAGTACAAGTAACAAGTAGAAGTAGCAAGCACAAATATGCGCTCAAACGATAACTATAGGATGTCCAAGAGACAGACTTTGCATAGATTGGGGCCCATTGGAACCACTGTTTTTCTGTTAGCAGTTTGTCGATTAGCAAATGTTTTATCATCATTGTTAACTTATATAACTGTTTTTAATTTTTTTTAATACATTGTTGGTATTATAAAAGCATTTTGGCTTCGGGGGAGTTTCCTTTACACCCATTACATCATTACTATAGTTTAAAAATAACTAATAAAAATTATACGAGCTATGGAGAGCTATGCTCGGGGTTTCTCTACGAGATCGAATAGGAGATCCGTAGACGAAAGTTCCTGACACAGCCCACTGGATTAGCAAATTGAAGTGGCAGTGGCCAGAGCACATAGCACGCAGAACACACGGCCGATGGGGCCGAAAAGTTCTCGAATGGAGACCACGGACCGGTAAGCGCGGCGTAGGGCGTCCACCTAAGTACTAGATGGACAGACGACCTAAAAGAGACCGCAGGGAAACTTTAAATAAAATGTCCCAAATAAATATTATATATTGTAATTATGTTTTATATTGTACTAGCTGGCCCGACAGACGTTGTCCTGTCTTAGAACTATCAGATGCTCAAAGTTAAAATCGTCGTTAAGTTTTCTGAAATTTTCCAATTTTCTGCACAATATTCTTAATTTTTCTTTCCCAAAGATTCTTCTACAAAGTACTAGAAAACTAAAAAAAAAAAGATGACTGTAATCGGTAAAGTCGTTCGCAAGTTATGGTGTGACCAAGGTAAATAGGGATTCATTTTTATATATATAGATAGATATAGATTGTCATCTGAATTGCATACACTTACTTATAGTTTCAAATCGAACCGACATAATTAAAAGTGAGTTGCAATGGGCTTCAAAGATTTGTTTAAATATTTGCATGTCAAGTCATCGTCTTATAACATCCCAAAATAGTGTGTACTTTTCCGTCTTTCATACAATTTCATCATCAAGGAACTTCCAAATCTTCCGTCTTAACCTATCATACCTACACTTATGGTGCAAGTATAGTAATTTCAATTAGGGGTGAGGCAAGCCTATTATATGGTTGCCTCAAATTGATCGCTTGTGCGAGCTCATATTACTTGTATCCAGGGTGTTCTATTTACGAAACAACGAAATTATTTACTTAATATTATAAATGAGAAAAGCTTGTTGGTTCCTCTTTCACGCAGCAACAGAGCAACGGATTGATCTGATTTTTTGCATGGGTATAGTTCAAAGGCTGGAGAGTGACATAGGCTGTCATCATCATCATCACAATTTTTCATCACTACGCGGGTGAAACCGCGGGGCGCTGATAGTTGTCTTATAAAAAAGCTTACCATAAATCATCCAAATATCCGATCCAATCACCAAAAACAAAATAAAAATTGTTTTCTATAAGGACATGTAAGCATTTTGAATGTCTTACTAGAGGCCGTATACTTACAAATTACGTTACTTGTAAGTACGCTATACAAACTCTATATTGACTCTCGCTTTTCGGGAAAGGGACAGAGCATCATCATCATCATTTCATCCTATCATGTTCCTACTGCTGGAACTCAGACCTTCTCTCAGAGAAAGAGAATGGGCCATGAGAAGGGACAGAGCATCGCTTTCTAATTCGACCAAAAACTTTAAACGCTTATATCTCAGAAATTTATAAGCTGATTTCAATATATTCTTTAGCAGGTATGCGAATAACCTTTAACACACACTTATGTATTGTATATACATACATACATTTAATTTAACTTTAAATTATTATTTGTAACAACTCAATAGCCACCAGTACGCGGGTGACCTTCTCAGGGAGCGCACGTGTTCGTTTCGAGTAAATTGGAAAACTCTTAAAAGTTAAATATACGTACCCACACAAGATGTAATGCCAGCTAAACGAACACTCTTCCTAGAGCTTAAAGTAACTCATTTGTTAGTCAAACCCTTAGTGTAGTAGCCTCTAGTCCGAATACCCAACTAATTAGAAATTCTAGAAGAATATCCGTATTGATTCGTAATTTTTTGGGTTCCGTACCCAAAGGGTGTAAACGGGACCCTATTACTAAGTCTACGCTGTCCGTCTGTCTGTCTTTCTATCTGTCTGTACCTCTGTGTATCTTTCGAACCGTAATAGACAGCTAGTTAAATTTTCATAGATCATGAATATGTTATGGCGATTAACTAAGAAATAATAATTAAGTCAAAACTAAAGAGGTGTCATACAACAAACGTTTTTTAGCGTATTTTTGTATTTGCTCTAGTGTAAAAACGGTAATACGTACAAACTTCAAAGTTGGCATGATTATAGTATACACTCTAAAATTATTATTATTTATTATTTGTAGTTATCAACAAATAATAAATAATGGTCAAGTGTGAGTCGATGACAAATTTCTGTTCATTACCAAGTCGTAACTGGTAATTCGTTACTTGAACGACCTTATCATTTCTTTCATCGAATTGAAATGCCACATTTTACTAATTTTGAAGTCGGTTTTCTCGATTGATAATTATTGTATTTTGTGGTGGAACGGAACCCTCAGTGCGTGAGCCCACCTTAGTCTTGACTGGTTTATTTTTGATTGCGTGAGTCTTTCCACGTACGCCTTGGTGTAGCTGTGAGTGTGACGAGTATTTGTCTATAAATAAAATAAAATAAATAAATAAAGACGGTGAGTCTTTAACGTCATCTGTCTTCCCCGCGGTTATCACAAACTTAGTCATGTATTTTTTTCCGTTCGTACCACTATAAGAAAACTTCTTAAGAGGGCACTGAGTTCAATATACAGGTTATTGCTAATTAACTAACAAAGCTTAACAACTTTTGTTCCATGACCAAATTTTGATTTTGATTGGTTTTTTTTTTGTTTAAAGAGTTGCCTCGCTCTCATTCTCATTTAAAGTAATAGACTCATAATTTAGATAATGCTGTAATATTACTATATGGGATAAGTTTAGTTAGAACTAATGTTGTTAGGTAGGGAAGGTGCCTGCGAGAAGTAGTTAGCTAATTATTAATTTACCTTGCATGATTAGATAGATTCGATGTAATGTACCACATAGATAATTTACCAGATTTTTCCTTTAATTCTGGGCAATGACACTGCTTTTGGGCATATACATTATTAACAGCTAAGTTTTATTCTGAGTAAATAAGGCAAATAGGCACGCACGGTAGAATATTAGGTTTAACAGTGTGTCAAGCTGACAGACCGCATACACAACTGTATACTGCACTCCAAGAGTCAAATCGCCGATGTAGGGGAAAAAACCGGCAAACCGAAGTGGGACTGGGCTGGTTACGTAAGTAAAATATCGGATGAGCTGTGGGCAAGAACCACTTCCGAATGGCTCCCGCATGCCATACGACCTCTTGAAAGCGCCAAAAAAGATAGCGGGACAAGCTTGACTCCCATACAAAAGACTAGCTCTCCGCAGCGCAGAATAAAGTGGAAGAAACGACGGGAGATCTTTTCCCTGCAATAGGACGACCGCGACTGAAATAAATTAAATTAAATTCCCTGCCTATTTGTGTTTTCCAAATAATAATTTGGCATTTTTTTATTGCCAATAACCGATGTTCAATCATGCGTTACAACACAGCGCTGTTTGCTTTCAATCAGCCTGTTTCAGGTAAGATTGGTACTGCATAAACGTGGACCTTACAGAACAATGCGAACGAAATACTTCCACCAATCAACTCCATCGTCAACCCAACGTTCGCACAAATGTTTATTTATGAGTTCAAATAAAATCATTTGCAAAATGTTTATATATTTAAGAGTTATTGATTTTGGGTCGCGATCGAAAATAGCGCAACGCGTAATGAAATCATCCCGTACTATACGCTATAACGCTTCATCAAGAATAGCCTCGGAACGCCGTCTTTGCAGTATCCATTCAACGCGCTTCACATTCGGTTGTTTTTTTGCCATTAAATACATAAACTAAAACGTAAAATACAGGAAGATATCAACATGTTAGAAAGAAATGATCATCATAAAGATAATAACTCATTCCCTGTCTTCGCATTTAATCGTGAAAGCATGTTTGACGAATCTGGAGCCGCTAAGATCATGTTGACAGTCGGTTTAGGAGTCGCCATGATTCTTAGCCTCATCGGGAACATATGTACGTGCGTCGTTATTGTTCGCAACCGTTCAATGCGGACACCGACCAACTGCTACCTCTTTAACCTCGCCATCACGGATATCTTAACCGCCTGCTTCATTCCATTAGAAATATACATCATTTGGTTTCCCGGATTCTTCCCGCTCGGCGTAGTTGCCTGTCGCATCCATTTCATGTTGTGGGACTTTATCTCGAGTTGTAGCCTTCTGATCATCACTGCGTTTACTATCGAACGCTACTTGGTTGTCAGCAGGCCGTTTCTTCGCCAGAAATTGTCCTTAAATTCTCGAGTTTGTAGAATTGTCGGAGGAATATGGCTAGTATCTTCTTTGTTCGCCATTCCCGACATTTTCTTCTCGGACTTAGTGGAGGAAAAGAAATACGTGTTTTGCTATTTTACCATCTCTTATGCTGTGAGTGTCGTGGTAATTATCGAGATAATTGTGTTCTTCATAATTCCTATGACGCTGATTATTGTACTGTATGGTTTGATCATCGTAAACTTGAAATCAACCAAGAAAAAACTACGAAGTAGCCCCATAGCTGCACAGCAGAATAAGGATCGAGCTGTGAAAATGTTGGGTAAGTCACAATTGATTTTTTATGTGAACCATCTATTGGGGTGCCTTGGCAGTAAAACGGACTCGTATGCCGTGACGTCATATGCCGCCACGTTTCACATCTTCTGAGAATCCCATGACGGCCAATAATTTGTTTCTTTTTATCGCTTATCTTACAATTATTTTTATACAAATATTAGTAAGTAGATACCCATAGAAAATCGTACATAGAACAGTAAAGTACGTGTAAGATACAGTTATTGGCTTGGAAAAATTATCAATGAACGAGGAGCCCGCTACTGTCTAGTCTAGCCAACACGGATTATAGACAGAGAAGGTCAACCTAAACCAATTACAGTTCATCCAAGTCGTTTACCAGTATACTTGGTTACATAGTACGATTACACACGCTGTTTACGAGAATACGTTTGATGATGTTTACGTTATTTAAACCACGATGTAAACTTCATAATGGTGCAATAAATTATTGAGTACCAACAATCCGCAGTTTCACGCAAGGATAGCCTTCAGGAATTATTTGTTTTTAGGGTTCCATACCTCATAAGAAAAAACGGAACCATCATAAGTACACTTTGTTGCCCATCAGTCTATCTGTCACCGACTTAGCCCGGTTTTCTGGCATAAAGAGTAGCCATTGTCAACCTTGGACACATATAATATAAGCTAGCCAAATGTCATCTAAATCTGTTATGGAGTGCAAAGGGAACAAACATACTTATATGACTATATATTAATACAAACATACTCACAAGCTTTAGCATTGGTGTGATGTAATTTAGTATTATATTGGGGTGGGGGTAAAACTTGTCAAAATACAAATGTATTTATTTATGCACTAGCTGACCTGACAGACGTTGTCCTGTCTTAGAACTGTCAAACACGCAAAGTTAAAATTATAAATGTTATTTTTTACACCTTGGGTTACATTATTGGTGTTTTGGTAAGGATCAAATCTATCCGCTTTATAATATAATTATATATTATATTAGTATTAGTATAGAAGTATAGATTAGTGTGATGTAATTAAGTATTTGTATTGCAGTTAGAGCTTGTAAAAATACAAATATATTTATTTATGCATTAGTGTGATGGTGATTAAGTATGTATATTGCGGGTAGAGCCTGTTAAATTACAAATATATTTATTTATGCATTAGTGTGATGGTGATTAAGTATTTATATTGCGGGTAGAGCTTGTGAAATTACAAATATACTGATTTTCGCATGATGTTTTTCTTTTCAGCTGCTGTGGCGATATCATTCTTTTTCTTCTGGTCACCATACAGTATTCTGCGTGCTACTATGGTCCTACCTCGGTTTGGCTGGAGTCAAAACTATATTGTAAATCCGGTAAGTGAATCAAGCCAATCAATGAAAGTAAATAATTTATTTACCTAAAAAAATCTGAAGACATTAAATAATACAAGCTAAATATTTTTTTAAAACTAAATACACAAATAATTTTCTATAGTATAGTGTGTATTATTTTGTATAGTTAATGTAATGGCTTTTTCTAGTAAACCACCATACATACTTAAGTACTTACGAATACTTAATACTTACAATGACTGGGCATGCACACATATACTCACATTAATAATATAATTATGTATGAACCCTAAAAACATAACACTCCTTTTTAGGCATTTATGTTAACAATTATTTATTTAAGATTATTTGTCGCTTGCGTTTGAAAACCTAATGTGATATCATACTTAACATTTAATCGACATTACATTTTGAAGGTAATACTTTTTTTTTATTAATGAAAAAGCGTTTGTACAATAATGTGTTACTATACTCAGCACTTTCAAGTTAAATGGCTAAAACTATGTTTTGTTTACTTGATGAAAAAGGGCTACCGTTTGGAACCCTAATCTTAACACTTTCATTATTTTTTTTTTAATTATTTTTATGAAATGGGCTAGCCTTTGACCATAACTGACCTAATGGAAAGTGACGTCGTGGTCTAAAATGTGCCACGCTTGTCCATCCGCTACTTCACTCATGTCTTGAAGCTTTAGGTTAAACTTTATAGGGAACACTGAGGCAGTGAGTGCATTCAGCGCCGGTCCTATCCTTTGATCAGGGTAGAGCGATATTGTCTTTCGGTGCGTTTCATTTCTGAACTATCGCACAGGAATCGATTCCGGGATAAACAGTATTGCTAATCCAGGATGTATACTATTACGACATTAAACATTTATGCTGGTTACAAACCACACAAGTAGGCGGCTAGCCACGCCGCGGCGGGGTTTAACGCCCGGCTATCCGAGTCGCGTAGGCAACAAAACGCTCCCTCAGCCCCCGCCAAGTTATAGCGACGATGTATATTGTCGCGCTAGAGTCAGGACGCCCGCCGTTTTTGTCGCCCGCCAACGACAAAAACGAACATAGGTCCGACCTCGATGATGCCTGGCGCGGCACTGAACGCGGCGCGCGCAAATTCTCGGGACCTTTTTACGGTTTTAATTTCACTAAAAAACTAAACTATTCACTATCAAAATTCTTTCCAAATAAATTTTTTTTGAATAAAATTGCCTTTCAGTACATGCAATTTCCAGGTTGTTACGAGCTTTCATTAGAGCATAAAACGAATTTTTTTTAACCTGAAACGACTTTGTTTCAGATTTTTTTTTGATCGAGGAAAGTTTATTCTATCTTGTTTTGAACCAAATCACAGACTCTAAAACACAGATGTATCTGTGACATGTATTTTTTTCCAGCTCAAATATTGTAATTTAACTGAAATAAATTGATTTAAAACCGTCATATTTGGTATCTTGAGAGGCTCTTAAGAGGCACGAGGCGCCATAAAAAATTAATTTATCGCTCGTCTTTGGTATTTTGGCGCCCCATGCTATCTGGTGCCTAAAGCGACCGCTTTTCTCACTCTATAGGGTCAGCGCTGAGTGTATTCATTTATTGACAGTCCGCAAGGAGATTTGAAACGTTGCGTGCGGACTTTGCCAAAGTTCACAACATAAGGATGGGATGATTGCCTCGATATCGTCTGTACCTACCTATACTTACAAAACGAATTTAAAACAAAATGCAGTATTATGCTTTACAGAATAAAAATTGGAAGATAATAAACTACCTGTGCTACAACGCGTACTTGTCTCCAGTGGCCAACCCAATACTCTACAGTCTCATGTCCAGAAAATTCCGAAAGGCTTTTAAAGTAAGTACCGATCTACGAGTACATTGAGGGCGCACTCACCGTCCAGAGCTGAATTTATCGCACATTTTCGACATTTCTGAAGATAAAAATAATAATTGAAAAAGTTTTTTTTTAATATAATTGATAAGCTTGCGTTTGACCACCATCACGCCTGATGTTAAGCGAAGATGCGGTCTACGTTGGAGCACGCTTGCCTAGAAGAAACCGATTCACTCGTGATTTGAAGACACCCAGATTGAATAAGTTTCAAAACAAAACGTTCTCAAGAAAAACTTTGCAAATTTTATAAAGCATTTTTCGTGATCTACACTAACGTTTGTAAGTTTGTTCGTCGAAGGTAATCTACAAAATATTTTATAGGATGGAGGGGGAAATTAAAAATGATCTCTTCCGCCAAAACATAAGAATAGTTCAAAATGCTTACCTACCTACTTTACAAGAATTTATGTCCTCTGTGCCTACCTACAATTTAATTTAAAAAAAAACTTAATCGTTTTTATTTGTTCCTACTTAGTGAATTTTTATCTTTTGAAATGTGCGAAAGCAATTGCCGGTGAGCGCAGTGTTTAATTTTTAAGGTCAGCTACAATAAATACACACAAATTCCGTACAGAAAGCGCTCAATGCGTTTGCCTTGACTGGCCTTGAGTAATCGGGGCAAGGAAATTTCGTTATTTCGAGACGGTTAGATCAATTTAAGTCCTACAGTCTGAATGAGGTAATATAATCATGGATCTGTGAATGTGACCTTAATTACTGGATTTCATAAATCAATCTCTGAAGGTGTCGTTTCTACAACGAATAGGTGAAAATTTCAAGTAGCCAGCGCATTACAACGCAACACTTTTCACTACTTTTCACACCAACGTAGAGCCCGTAGAGTAAGTGAAGTGGTCCATATCACTAAGAAGCTTAACTAAAAAGTGAAATTGTGCAACATAGCTTTTCTAAAGGGCTTGAGAATTGTAATTGACTTTTTGACTACTTCCAAATTTCCCGTTGAGCTCAAATTGTTGAGTAAAATTTGCAATAGAAATAACAATTTGTGTTGTACCATTCCAGGATCTCCTGAAAGGACGAAGCCCAGCAACTCGCAGAAGGGTAGACAAAACCCTCACAACTTCCTTCTCCTGTTCCAGACAAGGCAGCGTCAAATTAAATAGCCAGAACGTATTCAAAAGCTTCAATAATTTTCATAACACTTAATATGTCTATGGAAAAACACGGTGCCTTATCAAAAATAAGTCGCAACACCAAGTCATTTGTATGATCAATTGATCACACCTGTTGCATTCGATTATTTCAATTAAATGATATAATTTAATGATTGATAATTTAGCTGTTTTGACTATAGTCACATTTAAAGCTTGAAACACTCAAAAAAGTTGGAAAAAAACATTTCATGTGTGGACACTTTTGCTTTATTACTTTTTGTTTTCAAAATTGTCGCCTACTTTATCTACCGAGCAAATAAATCCTACTGGAAAACTGTTTAAATTGTGAATTGATAGCTCATTTAGCAGTTTTCACTATAATCACAACAGTTTGAAGCTTGAAACATCGAAAAAGTAAAAAAAAAACTTGGTCACCTTTGCTTTGTTACTTTCTATTTTAAAATTTGTAACCAAGCAAATAAGATATATACCTAATGGAAAACTGCTCGTTGCTGAAAGCTCATTTAGCGGTTCTCACCATAATTACAACCAATTTGAATCTTGAAACACCCAAAAAAGTAAAAAAAAAAAAACGAGCCAGGAGATCGATAATGGAACTCCACTTTTCTCTGGATGCTACCAATAAGCTTCTGGAGTTTACGATTCTTTGATTTATTTTTTGTTGACTAGCTGACCCGACAAACGTTAACGGTCCAAATTTCATTAAAAAAAAAGTTCCCGACTTTCCAATTTCCTCCTAGTTCTAGTCCAATTTCCCAGGAAAATATGCCAATTTTATGTATCTTGTAAACCACCCCTTTATTGAGGCGAACAAAACAAACAAAATTATTCAAATCGGTCAAGCCGTTTTTTAGTTTTAGTGAGACTAACGAACAGCAATCGATTTTTATATATTAGCAAGGATTCATTTTATATTAGAGAAGATAGATTGTACCAAAAATTGCAGTGTTGATATTGGCTACGTACATATACTCGTACGTATTAACATATCTACATATTTATATAGCCCAATACAGGGGTATTGAGGCGAACAAAACAAACAAAATTATTCAAATCGGTCAAGCCGTTTTTTAGTTTTAGCGAGATTAACGAACAGCAATTGGTTTTTATATATTAGTAAGGATCCATTTTATATTAGAGAGAAGATAGATTGTACCAAAATTTGCAGTGTTGACATTGGCTATACGTGTATACACATGTGATATCTACATAGGTCATAGGTATTAAATCGAAATAGAATGGCCGCTTGCCGCAATTTTGATGCCGCATCGAAATTGCCGAGCACGAACACTCGATCACTCAAGATTTGTGGTCCGATTAACTGGCACTTGGACACTTGTTTGATAACGTTAGCACACTTTTGTTATCTATTAATATTACAATCTTATCTTGCATTACTTATTTTTTACAGATATTTTCATTATTTTTTCGGATTTTACCCGTCTGCCTGGTAGAAGGAGGGTAGTGTTTTTCGGGCGTATCTGTACATACAGGGTTACTGGTATTTAATCAGTTAGCATCTTCTTAAGGGCTTCAGGTCAACAAAACAAACAAATTTTGATCAAATACTTATCAAAATTCGTGAGAAAAAAAAACTGCCTATCCATAATGAAAAAAAACAATTACTCCCATATATTATACTAGCGACCCGCCCGCCCAGCTTCGCACGGGTGTAATTTACGTGCGAAGCCGAGGCAGGTAGCTAGTTATATATATAAACCTTCCTTGAAAATGTATCTAACTGATGGTGAAAACCGCATCAAAATCCGTTGCGTGGTTTAGGAGGAGTTAGCGGCCATACAGACATACAAACAGCAGACAGACGCGGAAAGCGACTTCAATTTATACTATGTAGAGATAGAGAAGAGAAGAGATATGACACAGCTGATTTTTGCCGCAATTTTATAAATCGTAGAACAAAAGTTGTTTGCCTGTATATGTTTGTATTTATTAAATGTTTATTTTTATGCCATAGGTGGCAAACAAGCAGACTGGCTACCTTATGGTAAGCAGTGCCTATGGATACCTAATAAAAGACACTAATAACTCTTCTTTTGAAGAACCCCATGTTGTAGCCTCTCGGAAACACCGGGGAAGGTAGCTCATTTCACATTTCGCAGGTGTGAGATGAGGAAGATCTTATGAATCGCAGTGTGCGATTTTCAAAAATTTATTATGTGGATGAGCTTTCTGGCGGTGGCGGCTAGTGCGGTGATAAAACCGTTACGCCGAACGTCGAACAGTTCTTCAAAACACTCCCCGATGTAGAAACGATTAAATACACAGAGAGATCATATCTCCCTACGCATGCCAAGCGTTCTTTGGTAAGCTTGGGGTCGATGAGGTATTATTTTATTGTATTACCTTCTTTATCCAAAACGGCTTAACAGATTTTGAGGTGTCGTCGTTATTCATTTTCATACCCGGTACATTTAGCGGTAGGGTTCTTTGTTTTACTTTTAGTAATAAATAAACGGATAAAACATTTTTATTGATAATTGTGTGAATAAAAGTACATCAGTAAATAAAAGTACATTAAAAATTGTCAGTAAATGAAAGTACATTTAAAATAGTTCAAAATAATAACATTTAAATTGCTTGCAATTAATATCATACTTGCTATAAGTATCGGTTATTTTCAAACGTGCAGGCTATAGCAACTTCTGTAGGTATGGTACAGGGTTATTGTTAATTTTCTTGCCATAACTTGCAGACAACTTTCCTACATTATGTTTAACAACTTTTGTTTCATTATTTTTCACTAAGCGTATGATATTTCATCGTCATCATCATCATCAATATAGAAGTCAGAAGACGTCCACTGCTGAATATTAGCCTCCCCCTTCGATTTCCACCTGTCATAATGGAGGGGAACATTTAACCAAAATAAATTGATAGCAAAAAATTGTGCGTAGAGTCCCTCCGCGCGGAAGAAGTTATGCGTCAACGAGGAACCCTAAAATTATAACTATGGGCAAAAATATCAGCAATTTAAAACATGCTTTTTTCGAGATTCGAACCTAGCTCCTTAGGCTTCTCAATCCATTAGCGACATTCGCAACCATACGAGAGAAAAATGTCCCCTCCATGATAGCGTTAAACGTTTAACGCAACCTTGTTGCAAGTCGCATAAGAAGTATAACATCAAAAAAAAAAAACATTTATAAAACAAGGCGCCAAAAATCATTCATATTTCCGGTAGATGGCTCTGTCATTTATTTCACTATTCAATAGTTTACGTTAGCCTGTTTTTTAGTTTTATATACTATAACTAGTGTTTTGCGTGGGTGCGCGGGCCGCAAGCGGCCCGCGGGGGGGTGTGTGTTAGTGGGGTGGGATCAGGTCATCGAGGTCGACTTGAAAAAACTTTAAGAAAACGGTGAATGTGTGTTGAAAATGGGTAAGAAGAGGTTATACATTAGAAAATGTGCTGATGATGATGATGATTTTTGATTTCCATGACCGGTGATGAAGATTGAAGTGGAATAGGTACAAATCTCCTAATGGTGGTGGAAACGTAGAAGAAATTTCAAGTTCTGTCGTAGAAGCCATAGAAATCCACTAATACAGTATTTTCCGTCAAAGGGAGTACGAGCGGCTCGGCCTACGGCCTCGCACTGAATTCGGCTGGTGACCTCAACATTGACAGTAATTCGTCTGTGACTGGTGCGAAGGCCGTGGTTCGGCCTTGCGGCCTCACCACGACCCTTTGCACCAGTGCTCGGCCTACGGCCTCGCGCCATTGACACTCAAGCTCGGCCTACGGCCTCGCTTGAGCTTGAGGCTTAGGCTCGGCCTGCGGCCTCGCCAACTTCCGCCTGTGACTGGTGCGAGGGTCGTGGTTCGGCCTTGCGGCCTCACCACGACCCTTTGCACCAGTGCTCGGCCTACGGCCTCGCGGCCTAAAGGCGCCCAAGCTCCGGTAGATGGCTCTGTCATTTATTTCACTATTTCCGGTAGATGGCTCTGTCATTTATTTCACTATTCAATAGTTTACGTTAGCCTGTTTTTTAGTTTTATATACTATAACTAGTGTTTTGCGTGGGTGCGCGGGCCGCAAGCGGCCCGCGGGGGGGTGTGTGTTAGTGGGGTGGGATCAGGTCATCGAGGTCGACTTGAAAAAACTTTAAGAAAACGGTGAATGTGTGTTGAAAATGGGTAAGAAGAGGTTATACATTAGAAAATGTGCTGATGATGATGATGATTTTTGATTTCCATGACCGGTGATGAAGATTGAAGTGGAATAGGTACAAATCTCCTAATGGTGGTGGAAACGTAGAAGAAATTTCAAGTTCTGTCGTAGAAGCCATAGAAATCCACTAATACAGTATTTTCCGTCAAAGGGAGTACGAGCGGCTCGGCCTACGGCCTCGCACTGAATTCGGCTGGTGACCTCAACATTGACAGTAATTCGTCTGTGACTGGTGCGAAGGCCGTGGTTCGGCCTTGCGGCCTCACCACGACCCTTTGCACCAGTGCTCGGCCTACGGCCTCGCGCCATTGACACTCAAGCTCGGCCTACGGCCTCGCTTGAGCTTGAGGCTTAGGCTCGGCCTGCGGCCTCGCCAACTTCCGCCTGTGACTGGTGCGAGGGTCGTGGTTCGGCCTTGCGGCCTCACCACGACCCTTTGCACCAGTGCTCGGCCTACGGCCTCGCGGCCTAAAGGCGCCCAAGCTCGGCCTGCGGCCTCGCTTGAGCTTGGTGACCTCGCAAGTGCCGTGGTTCGGCCTGACGGCCTCACCACGGCACTTGCTCGGTATGTTACAAAATCCATTGTATGGCAGCTATATTAAAAAAAAAAAAAACAAAAAAAAATTTCATAAATGCAATCAGGATCTCAAAATACCCTCGGAAACCAAAAATCAGCCTCCTAGGACCATTTTGAAAATTTGGGGCGCCTAAAAGTAATTTTGGGGGCCCCTACCAGTTGGGGGCCCCGATTGCCTATGACATTTGTTCAAACACCCCCCATCGATGTCGAACCGTTTTCGAGTTACGAACGTCCAAAGTTTGTATGGTTTTTTTTTTTTTTTGTATGGGAGCCATGTTTTTTTTCATTTCTCTAAAGAGGTCCGAAGATTTCATTCATTTTTAGTTTAAACTGTTTCTCCCCACCTGTCATACTTTCCGAGATCCGTAGGGGGTCCAGGTCGAGGAGTTGACCTTCCAAAGATCAGGGATTTTTCCCTGGGTCACATTCTCCCCTTCTACACGACCCCATACTCACATTTTCCCCCCAACCCCCCCAAGTCTCCAAACAACCATCTAAGTCAGTGAGTGAGTCAGTCAGTGGTAATTTAACTTTATATAGTATAGATTAATTTAAACTTTTTTGTAGGTACGTGTCACACTTAGAAGCCATACACGCACGTAGGCTATTTCTTATCACAGTAAAATAATCGGTTACTGTAGAATTGCAAGTGAAACCACGGGGCGCCCCTAGTAACGTTATATAAAGTAACTGGCTGTGTGGGGAGCACCTCTTCAATGTATAACAATTGTTTGCGTAAATCTCGTAGTTAGTATTAGTTAAGCCTACTATTATACAATGAAAACCAATATGACGTGCGTAGGTATAAGCCGTAGGTAAGCTCCATATCATGTCAAAGGTTGCATAACCTATAAGAAATATTTGCAAATTGTGGGTAGATCTACACGAAAATTTAGCTATATAGCTGCTACGAATTCGCTACGCCGCAAGCTACGCTGCTACGAACTTATGTTTCTGTAGCGATGCTACGAACTGCGTTCTATTGCCAAATAATAATAATAATCAAAATTTGTAAAACTAAAAAACACGTTCGTTATAAAAAAAACCAAAGAGCAAAGTACCCAAACTTGAAGGGACATTACACTTGGTCTGATGATAGAGCCTGCGAGGTGGATAGTGGAAATCTTAGTATGGGATTCGTTAAAACCAATGGTGAAGCTAATAAAAGCGTGTAAAAATAAACGCTTATTTATGCGTTGAGCTCTAGAAACACGCCAGTATTTTGGTATTACGTATTTATTGACGAAGAGCTGTCAGAATTTGTCAACGATCCCAAGCTCACTAACACCTACGACCTTACTTATAAACGTTACTTAAAAGTTAAGCAATACTTAAAATTTCTATCAACTTCTCGTTGACGGAAATTGTCACAGGTGAAAACAGGTCAGAACAATTTTAAGCTTTGCTTAACTTAAGTAACGTTTAAAAGTAAGTAAAGTCTCTTTGTGTCTTTTATCGCATTTACAACGGGTTATGTTCTGAAGAACTATTAAATCTGATGCCAGCATCGCGGTTTTATCATCGCACCTGCCGCCACCGCCTGAAAAGTTTATCCACATAATTATTATAGATCTGTGGAAATCGCACACTGTGCGTTTTACGCGATCTTTTTTGTCTCACATCTGAAATTTGTGGAATGAGCTTCCCTCCTGCGGCATTTCCGAGTAGGGGTTCTTCAAAAGAGCTGTTAATATTAGAGTCTTTTGGCAACGTATTTGTGACGACCCTGGTGTTACAGGTATCCATAGGCGACGGTGATCGCTTACCATCAGGTGGCACGTTAGCTTGTTTGCCACCTATGGCATTGAACAAAATGACATTGACATGATTATGTGACATTGAAAAAATGCTGATCACTTTGTTTATGCGTCAAATGAGGTATCGAATAAAATCAGCGAGTTGTAGTTATCTTATCAAAATGAATCACTAATTATTTAAACTACTTATCAGAAAATAACTTAATAATGCCAAACGTGAGCTATTGATAACATCAGTAATTCGCATGTTTATATAAGGTGAAAGGGGCGCAGGAGTGGCGCCCTCATTGGGAAAAGGCATTACAGGTATACATACTTATAACATGGCTAAATGAGGGTTCAATTCCCATAGTAGCTCGCGAAGGTGATAAGTGTTTTTGAACTATTATTTTTTAGTAACATGGGGTATCATGTACACAGAAATAGTACATTGTTACTAAATAAGTCTTTAAGTAACCCCGAGGTAAACACTGGGCTTTTCATTACGAATACAAGGAAACTAAAAATAAAAACATGAGCTTACTAAAGAAAATATGAGTGAATTTTATTTTACAAAAATTAAAATTTTTGGTGTGAAAATTATTTTCCACTACTGCTTTTGCGTCTTCTCATAAGAAATCAGTCGTTAAATGGGACCGTTCATTAATCACGAGAGGCTTAAAGGGGGGGGGGGGGGGGTTTGCAAAAATCACGAAATATCACAAAGGGGGAGGGGGGTGTAGTAAGATATCACGTATGCCTGTTATGTTTTTTTGTTAGATGGGGCACCATTCCATCGCTATTTTCACCTTAAAATTTGGCGTACTTGTCAGACTGCCATCTCTACCGCACGTTTTAACATTTTTATAAAAAAATCAACGAGTAAGAGAATAAAAAAAACAATCTGGCATTGTATTTATAATAACACTAGCTAAAACCCGCTACTTCGTACGCGTAGAGCTCGGCTTTCGGCCTCGCTACTACAACCCGTTATAGCCTATGTGTTATTCTAATGATCATGATGATCATGATCAGCAGCCATTAAACGTCCACTGCTGGACAAAGGCCTCCCTCCTAAAGAGGGGTGTTGCCATAATCCCCACGCTTGGCAGGCGGCTTGGGGATCGCAATACGTTCACCGTGTACTAAAAGGACGCTGCTGCCCATCCTCCGGTGGTTCTGGTCGCAGTTTTAGGACATACCCGGGTCCATCCGGGTCCCGGGTTTGTTATTCTAATGTATAAGCTATATTATTATAAACTTTCATTAAAATCCATTCGCTCGTTTTTGCGTGAATGAGGAACAAACATCCATAAATACAAACTTTCGCGTTTATAATATTAGTAGGATTCATCGTCATCATGATTATCAGTCTATCATATTCCCACTGTTGGAACACAGGTCTTATCTCAGAGAGGCGATGGGCTCTAATCCACCATGCTGGCCCAGTGCATGTTGGTGAATGTCGTATGTCTGAACTTTTGAGATCCTAGTACATACCGGTTTCCTCATGATGTTTTCCTTCACCGTTTTTGAGCGATCGTAACTACACATCATTTATTTAAGTCCTAAATAAGTAATTGGTTCAGGGCTGAGGATCGAACCGGGTGCCGTCCATTGTAAAGCGGACATGCTGCCGCTCGGCCACCGTCACTCCTCGTTTCACCATCGCTTTGTTACTTATATGTTAGAAAATGTTTAAATAATGGAACAGCATATTGGACGTCAAACCAAAGATATTAAAAACGATGGATATTCAAATCGGCCAGCGTTCAAACAAGTCCGAATCAACATTACACTAAAACCATACTAACTACTGAGGATCTCAGGACCGAATTGAGAAGTCTGGAGACCAAATTAATGCAAAACGGGGGGTTTTAAAATTTTCTCGAGTGTACTTATTGCATATGACATTACAATTAGGAGCATAAGGATTATAATAGTCCTCGTGCTCCTAGTTAGGAATACCCAGTAGGAGCATAAGGAAACGCTCCTCAAATTTTAGTGTACTTATTGCATATGACATTAAAATTAGGAGCATAAGGATTATATTAAGTTCTCGTGCTCCTACTAGTGGGAGCACCCAGTAGGAGCATGCGGAAACACTCCTCAAATCGGTTGTATTTTTTGTTTTGTTTTATTAATTTTGAAGTCGGTTTTTTAAATTGATAACTATTTAAACTTAACAAAAATAAATGCGAAAACGAAAAATAGTTTCAAACCTAAATGTTTCAAAAGTATTTAAGCTAGGGCCAAGTAGGTACCATGGTGACGAATAAAATGCAAATGACGTAAGATTCACAAAGTATTGCCTACTCACGCTGGTATGATAACAAGGCAATGGTATACCACAAAGCCTAATAAGAACATTAGTGAAGACAAACACAAACAAGAGTCAATGAGCTCGCACCTCTATCTCGGTTGTGCGTTCATCGCAAGCAAGTTTATTTTTAGCCCCGGAATCCAAAGCTAAGCTTGGCGATGCGATGAGATGTATGCGTCTTAGGGTCATTATTATGTATGACGTGGACAGTGTAGTAAACAATTCATCTTATCCATAAAAATCACTTTCTAAAGAATAATTTTACTGTTTAGTTAACCCGTTTATCCAGGAAGTAGTGAACCTACCTTCTGAGCTTAGGGGTGTGGGTTCGATTCCCACCTAGAACAAACATTTATGTGATACACATTTGTGTTTGTTCTATAACTGGTTGTTATTATCTATTTAAGTATGTATTAAAAACTATATATGTATGTATATCAGTCTCTAGCAGCCATAATCACAAGATTTACTTAGTTTGGGGTTAGATGACCGTGTGTGCAAAAATGTCCCGAATATTATATTATTATATATTATATGTTTCGCTTATTCGCTGTGGGTAGAAGCCCTTAGAAGGTGCTCGTTTCTATTTCGTCAACGTCTCTAAGGCTATATAAGGCATACCTTCTTCCAGTCACGTAGATTTTAAAGTGTTTCTATCCTCCCTCTGTATGCAGGTTTCCTTTTGAGACGACGCATCTGAAAGTTTGTTGGTTTCTTGGACCATCTCTACTACGAGTTACGTAGGTATTGTAATAGGAAAATGTATGTGGAAATAGATCTAAACCTGTTTATAATTATAAAATTATAATACTAATAATTATTATAATCGTCATCATCATCAGCCCTGAATGACCCACTGTTGGGTATAGGTCTCCCTATGTTTATGCCACTCTCCTCGGTCTGTCGCTAGTCAAATCCACTTGTTCCCGACAGTACTTTTGATGGACTGACGACATCAAAAGTACTGTCGGGAAAGAGTGGATGTGAATAGGGGATTTTTAAATACCGACTTCAAAATTACTCCATTTCATTTATTGGATGACATATTTTTCCACAAATTTTGATTTAGAAACCAAACTACTGAACCGATTTTGATGAAACTTGTAAGGGACCAATTTACACGTATAACAATTCTCAGAAGAAAAAAATGACGGAGTTCTGAGGTAACAAGCATAAAAAGGGAATGAGAACCCTTCTTCTTTTGAAGTCTACTAAAAATAGTAAATTCTGACACAGTGTTATTTTAATGAACCCATGGCCTCTTACAGTACAGCTCACTTACAAATTTTTCACGCACACTAAAAAACTTGTAGCGACTCCATTGAACTAACTGCCAAAAATACAACCAAAAATTCCAAAAAATTTGCGACAAGGTCGTTTAGGGTGTGACTGTACAATTTTCTGCCCTAACACGAATCTACCCTAACGCGAAAAAGCGAGTTCGACTATTATGAAGCCACCTTGTCACCTTACATATCTCCCTTGCTCAGTGCCGGTTTTAGCACTAGGTACTAGCGCCCTGCAGGCCTAGCATGGGCTATGGATAAATTGTCTTTCCACCGTTTTTATCCACGCCTAGACGCGACAAAGCTAGAATATGGATACGTTTGTCTTTTTCTCGCGAGATAAAAACGGTGGAAAGACAATTTGTCCACGGCCCGTGATAGGCCTGCTGGGAGCGCGAGATTTCTACAGCGGCAATTTTGAAACGCGTTATAATAACTGGTAATTCTGTTACTTAGACAACCTTATTGTATTTTGTGGTGGTACGGAACCCACAGTGCGCAAGCTCGACTCGCACTTGGCTGGTTTATTTCTCTCAGCTTTCAGGCTTGTACGCTCGCACTTTCCTCAATTTTGCTGTAGGCGTTGAGCAATATATCTTAGGAAAGAATCTATATACAGCGACACGCCAGATGGCGTAGGTATCCAATCCCAGCGTGTTATGCAATGCCACGACGGGTGTTGCTCTCTGGCATGTCGCCAGCATCAGTACCAGTGTTGTCAGAATGTTACTTTTGTAGCGAAAATCGTAAGTTGTGATCTCTCGTCGTGAATTTACCGTTACTTTTCCTTTTCTTTTTAGGGTAAACACTTGCTTGACCTATCCGCAATAATCCGCAAGACCATACCGGTAGAAATTGCAAGTAGCGAATGAAAATACTACTGAAGAGGGGTGCCGCGGCGGCAGTATAATATAAAAATATTGACTATAATGTAAAAATATTATAGTCTGATCACACTGTCAGATGTCAATATAAAATTTGCCAATGTCGGTTTTTTTTACAGCGACGATCGCAAAAATATCGTAATAAATATGTTTATCTATGATAATACGTACTAATACTGAACGGAAATGTTAATCCTGAGGTTTTTTTTTATATGTCACTTATTAGGTATACCTAGAAATGTTGACGTTTGGCTTGCCAAACGTAATTTTTGGAATCAAATCTGGTAACACTAGTCGTACGCCCAAACCTTATTTATTTCCGCATATTTAAAACGCTAACAGTCTGCCAAATGCACTGGAAAACCGTAAAATTATAGCTACTATATACCTCTACCGTGCTGGAACATATTTGCTATAAATACTTTTGTACTGCTTTAGTACATAAATAGCTAAAAACAGGGTTAGTTTTAATTTACCTAAAACCTCTTGCAGTCAGCTTCATCCCTACATCATACCTGACAACTTTTGCTCCAAGTTATATAATCAGAGAATCTTCGAAATAATTTTGAATAAAGGTTTTTAATAGGTACTTAAATTACCTATGACCTAAATTACCTCATCATCATCATCAGCCAGAAGACGTCCACTGCTGAACATAGGCCTCCCCCTTTAACCTCCACACTGAACGACAGCCTGCCTTTTGCATCCACTGGATGCCCGCGAAATTACCTATCAGCGGGGTAATTTAGTTCTTACAGACTTGTAGCACTAAGGAACTCTAAAAAGTTTCCAGAGTTGTTTATCTATATAAAAACCCCGAGCATAGCTCTCTTAATAATTATGAACAATTTTTACTGATTTTTCTTCCCCTTTTTTCAATCTTGAAATCCCAAAAATCAATATCGGTTGCTCTATAGAAACATGTTTTATTCACACTCAAAGAAATGTATGGAACAACTGATATTACTTTCGCGATTTCAGGGTTCCATAGTAAAAGTATGAAAGTTGTTTATACTTCGGCACAGTATCACTCTTGGACGAACTATACTAGTTATATATATACTAGTTCGTCCAGGATCACCGTTTCTTGTAATCTTGCTTGCAAGTGTGATGATGGTGATGTATTCCAGGCTAATTTTAGCCAGGCGACTACTTTGACTAGATTAGGGTGAGTAGGACTTGGCGCGTCCTTAGTTAGTTTCTCTCCGAAACGAAAAACAGCATGTTTGATAATTTTAATAAATATTGGGACCTATTTTTTCCCCATCAATACCATTCGAAATATGAATCTGAAATAAATTAGGTGTAAAGAATTTAATCTAAGCATTTTACCTTCATAAATGAAATTTATTAGGCAGATTTGCACCCATAACTTATTACACAAATTAATTGATGATTAGAAAATATAAAATACAAAAATTACACATAAACTAGGATCGAATCATTAGTAGGAATCGGAATGAAACCAGATATTTTAATTCGAAAATGAATAAAGTTTTTAGGGCCGAAACAGGCATAAAATGTGGGCCAAAACAAGATTTTATATGCGGGACAAAATTTTGGGAGACGAAACGGGCATAAATCGACCTTTAATTTGATGGATTTGATACTGGCGTCTATTTTTTTTTAACTCCTTAAAAATCTACGCTAAATCCAAAACACTTTTATCATTCCGAGCAAAAGTCGGAAAACTGGGAAACTGTGGCTAAAAACCGCTGGAAGTAGCTGATACAATAATTTGGTGTCTCGCTTAGTGCAACGCTAGTCTAAAAGCTACCTTATCGCTGGCGGTCAGAACCAAACTGTTCTAAGCAGGTCTTTCTCGCCCAATTAAGCTCCTTATGTCTGGCGTTTTGCTTCTAACGCAGTCATTGACTTATACTGCAAAGACAGGGCGAATAGGAAGAACAGGAGCTGGAAGTCCACCACTAGTCTCCCTCGACTCGCGACCAGTGCTTGTGATTGTAATACATGCCATTATATCTAGCGTTACTTATTAACGAGTAACATGAATGATTCCTAGTGTTTAAAAAGACATGCTTTCTAACTCTTAACAGAACGCAAGACTAAAAATCCCGGTTATGACTTATAACGTATTATACGAATCGAAAACATTCAAATTCAAATTCAAATTCAATTTATTGGGCCCGTGAGCCTGGGTTACAAAGTTGGTATTATATGTATAAGAAAATTGAAGTTCTCCAGGTCCCGCTTTGTCAGCATACAAGCAGTTACTTAAACTAAATACAATAATATCAATTAAAATAATAATAAAAAATTCAGTTTACCTTAAAATTATACAAACAAATTACAAGAACATCAATGAAAATAATATTAAAAATGTCAGTTTACCTTAAAATTATATAATTGATAATTATAATGTCCAACAATAATACAAGCAAAAATTCAAAGTTTTTTATCATGTTATATTTTTTTGTTTTTGTAATAATTTTTCCAAGTCAGTAGTGCTGACAATGTCACTAACAATAAGTACAGCGCACCCGTGTGAAGTCAAGTTACTCTCCGACCTCACGCCACGTTTTCATTGGGAACCCAGATGTATCAAGAGTGCCCCTCCAAAAATGTGCATCCCAGATGTCTAATAAATGAAAAATTTGTCGAAATTTAAACTACTTTTCTCATGTTCTCTACTCCCTCTCATCAACAAAGTCGGTGTGCAAACTGAGTAACACTAGTGCGCTGGATTCTTGAACGCACCACTGAGTTGGCCTATGGAAGTTCCATTGGACGGTTCTTAAGCACACGTCATCTTGATATTTAGGTCTATGATCGTAGTGCTATATCTCCTTCACATAGTCGGTGATTTTACGGTTCTTGCGCAGTCTTGCCTACTCTAACCGATAAGTAGGAACATTCCTTCTCTCGCGAGTCTCTTGAGGACAGTCATAATAATGTACAATATCGAGAATGCCGAGTATTTTCATTGCTTCTAAGTTGCGACGTAGATATTCGATGAGATTTGAGACGATATTATTAAAATTGAAAGGGTCATTTATTGAAGCACCCCGACAATATAAGCATCTTTGTATTGCTTAGGATTTTATTAACTACTTATTAGATTTTGCTGGCGGCTTTACCCGTGTTGTGCATACACTGTTAAAAAAAAACATGGAAAATTACATAAAAATTGGGGCAACTCTCGTTGCCCCAAAAAAGACGTAATTTCACAGCTTTATGTAATTTTACATGGTTACGTAATTTTACATAACCCATTTTTCCCGGTAGTTATGTGATTTTTCCTCTTTTGTTCTATGGATGTTTATGTAAAAAGCCATAAGCTCGTTATTATTCGTTACACTTTAAGTAAAAATAACACAAAAACATTATTTCATTGTAACACGTCATGTTTGTCATAAAACGCAGCGTAAAACGTTCAAAACTTATCCAATGTTTTTTGTTTCTTTGTTTTGTTTCTGGTTTTATTTTCTTACAATCAACAGCGTTATTTATTAACGACTGTAATGAAAATAAAAACGTCAATAATTATAACGAGCTAGTAAGTAAGGTGGCTTGAGGAAAACCGCTCAAGACAGCTTTCCCGTTGTTGAAATGCGCTACAAAATACGAAACTCGTTGAAATATGAAACTTTTCGTAATATTTTATGAATATTTGCATTTGGTGTGAGGTCTTTTAGAGCATTGAATCACATTAAAAAGGTTCCCGGGAATTCCCAGTAATTCGCAAAACACCGACTTTAGAAACTACTTATTTCCCAGGAATTTCCTTTTCTCAGGTCCCGGGAACGAAACCCTAACCCAGCGGAAGCCACTTGTACTTTGTAAGTCAGCTTTATAAAAGCCAAGAGTGTTTAAGCTGCGCTAAGTAGCCTTATAGCCCAGAGGACGTTTCCGGGTTGAGAGTCTTTTCTCGCTGACAAGTAGGCACGTACAATACTGGCATGGCTGTTACGCTAAAAAGTTATCTTCAAACAAATATACAAACATACATAGAAAAGCTCACTTGTAGAATCTAAGACCTCTTCGCTCGGTTAACAAATCAAGACAAGTTTCGTATATATAGATTTATAAATATTTTGTTGACAAGGTCACAAAGTATTAAGCATACAAGTGTTTTTTAAAGCGAAAACTTCTTTGGTAGCCGTAGAGGCAAAACTTATGGCTTTACGCGTCACCGACATGCTAATGTGACGTAGAGTACTTTTCATGAAAAAAGTCCCCCTGACGCGGCGCTGTCATCATCATCATCATCAGCCAGAAGACGTCCACTGCTGAACACAGGCCTCCTCCTTTAACCTCCACACTGAACGACAGCCTGCCTTTTGCATCCACTGGATGCCAGCGACTCTCACTATGTCGTCGGTCCGTAGTAGTCTTTCAGAACACATACTAGTGCGTATTACACGTATTAATTAGGTATAGTTAACCTAGTAGTTAGTGAAGTTCTTCGGACATATCACCAGGAACGAAGAGTCAATGGAAAGACTAGTAGTCCAGGGTCAAGTGGAAGGAAAGAGAGGTCGAGGCAGATCTCCTACACGCTGGACTGACCTCATTAAGACAGCAACTAAGTCTACCATAACAGAGTGTTCACGTAATGCGACGAACCGAGTAAAATTGAGAAGCATTGCAAAATCAGTGATCGCCGCCGAGAAGACCGACGACGTTGAAGACCCACCGTGTACCACTGTCTTACCAACCACGACCACTCTGCCAAGAGTGTCCGACTAAGAAGAAGAAGAATTAGGTATAATAGAATACCTTTACTTTATAAGATTTCTTCAACTAAGTGGGTAAGTATCAACTTACGTGGCAATGTTTCCAGTATGCAGGGTTATACGGAACGGTGGTGTTAAACTAAAAGGAGGCTATAGTCACTAATAAGAAAAACTTTAACCATGAGACACTGTTTTAAACTATCACGGTTGTTCACTAAAGTTATATGATTATTTACGGGATATTTACCGTGGTAAGGTTGTGGAATGAGCTCCCGATATTTCGGCGCAGTTACATGCACCATGTTCACGGGAAGACTGGAATAGAGAAATAATCGGAAGCGGATGATAATAAGCAAAACATCAATGATATACTCGTAGGTCCATCATTATCTAGCCGCAGTGGCAACAATCTCGGATAAATACCCACAGATTTTTTCGGTAATGTCTCGATTTTTTGTGACAGCTAAATAAGTCATTTTGCGCTGGTGTGAGTTGCCAGCTGGTTTGAGCTGGTCCAAAATTACCCATTGGGTAAAATCTGTTTCGAACATTGAGCGTAAAAAACAATGAAATCGCAATGAAATTCAGCTATTCCATAGTTTTTTTTTTTTCTATTTTAAGGTTGAAATCAAATTGCTTTATACGGGTTTTTGGAATACCAACCATGAAGCGGTGTTGCCTTTTCATTCCCTCTCTGCCAGTCGGATAGAAAAAAGGGCAGGAGGGAATTAGAACATGCAGATCCGATGCACACTCTCGAAATTATTCCGATAAAAAACCAATAAACTAGCAACTCGCCGCCGATGCTCAAGACTAAGAAGCCTAGTCTGAATTAGAGATTCGTTGCTGATACGAGCCTTTTCCCCTGGACACGTTCAATGGACACCAACGCCCATGCAAGCAGTACTCTATACACGACCGAACTTGTGCTTGGCACAATTTTTTTTACTTATTAATAATAATATTAAATCATTATAATAGTAATTAGTAAATAATTTTTTTTCCAGGTATGGAATGAATTCCTCTACGCTTTACGGCGCCATATTGATCAGAAAAACCTTAAGTTTGTTTTTAAATAAATAAAGTGACAGCGTCTCTTATGGGTTTGGGCAATGCGTTATAATACTCTTAGTAGGCTGAATATTCTAGTATCATTTTTATCAGACTTGGTTAGCTGCTGTATGGGCATAACCAGGTATCCTCATTCCCAGTCCATTTTTCGTGGACATCGCAGAGTCTCACAAATGTCGCTCGGTTTTTGTATAGGTACATACTACTACACGGCTCACATACAAGTGTGATACGTCGAAAGGAGCTCCTTCAGCTGTTCTCTGCGTCCCTGCAAAAAGAATAAATATCATTAATACAAAAAAGTTAAATTTTCATCAAAAAACACATTTTTTTTTCAATATAAATTTTCAAATTCCGCGTTTATCCGCGCAAATTCAAATTTGGAGGCAACCTATCGCATCTGAAAAATCAGACACCACCTCCCCGACGTGGCTGCATTTGGAGGCGATAGGAAGCAGGAAAATCCCAATTTTAGCTTAGAACTTTAGTTTAGATTTAGAACTTTAGTTTAGTATAATTCAAAATTTTACTTTCATAGCATCAAAAACATTTATTATTATTGACGAGATGTCAATAGATTCATCTTAGCTCAGAGTCTTCTCTGAACTCTGGAGAAGGAGAATCCAGCACCTATATCCAGATGACGTCAGCTAACCAGTGGCCAATCACTCGTCGGTTGGAAGCGGCCTGCATCCAGCGTTTCCCTGCAGTCTCTATTAGGTCGTCTGTCCATATTGTGGGTGGACGTCCTACGTTGCGCTTACCAGTCCGTGGTTTCTATTCCAGAACCTTTCGGTCCCATCGACCATTTTTTCTGCGTGATATGTGCCCTGCCCACTGCCACAGCTTACTAATCCAGTGGGCTATGTGGGTAAAGAGAAACCCCGAGCATAGCCCTCTCAATAGCTCGTACCCTGAGATATGTTTAACATATTAAATCTCTAGCCCAGTAATTTCACTCGCGTTCGAAACTACACAAGAAGCCATCTTTTTATGTCTAATTTCAATTGTAATTTAATTTTCTTCCGGCTACTGGAAATTTAACATAATGTGCCGACACGACGGAAAAAGGGTAGAGGAAAAAGTTTATTCGGAAGACGGGAATCCAAGCATTGGCCTCTGCTATTTTTGGAATTATACTCTAATTGTTTGTAGTACTTTATTTAGATTTAAAACTGCACGAAGTGTCCTTATATCCTTTACTTATACACTTTAGACTACACTTACAACACTTAGCTAGCACACACTACACTGTTACTGTTACTGTACTGTTAGGACACTTAGCTAGTATTTATGGTATTTGGCCAATGCAAAAACAAAAGGAGAGTATTATAGGTAGTTAGCGTTCCTCTAATGTGACTTATCAATGAATAAGTCTTTTGAAATAAAATAACGCTAGTGGGATGCCGTCCAACACACACAAAGACAAGGGACAACTAAAACCCGGACCCTAAACAAATAAATAAATTCATTAAAAAAAATTGTTTGGTTCATCATTTAATTTTATTGTTCCTGGTTTTTACAGCTCCCTACTACTACAAGGAATCCTTATACATTCGTTCTGTCCGCCCATCAGTCCGCCTAACGTATGTCCATCCTTATTTTAGAACCTTCTAACTTATATAGTTATTAAAGGCAAGTGTATGAAAATTTCGTACAATTACAATAAAAAATATGGTTTTTGCATTTTAAAAGTAGCTTGGTGTGTGTAAAATTGGAGATTTTTTTTCGCTGCCCTTGTATGGTAATTGTGATTTACTTTGCGAAATAAAGCCCGTCAAAAATCACCCCTGGCATAGAGATATTATTACCTTACTACGTACGTTGTAGCTATGCTCTACGTACGTAGTAGGTAATAATTCCCCCCTGCATCCCTGCATTCCTAAGATATTAGACAAAAAAACTTGCATCTTGCCACGCTGACAATATTAAAAACATTTATTCAAAATTAACTTTTTGAGTTACCTATAGGAATAAAGCTATACGAAATTCAAGGCATTTATCTAAAAATAAAGGTATCCAGGTAGGTGGGAACTGGTAAGGTACCTTTTCGTGAAAGGACCATACCAAAGAATGTTTCGCAAATAGTTTTCTCGTTGTCTAAACCAAAAAAGTAAAATGTTATGTCGGGATCATAAATCTTGTTTTTTATAAACTAGGTTTTTATATACATAAATTTTATTTAAACTCTTATTTTATTAACTATAAATGTGACGACAATTATTATGGCTTTAGCTATGGAACCCTACCTATGTGCGTCTCGGCATGCTCTTAGACAGTTACTGTTTTTAATGTTTTTAATGATCACTTCATATATTTATTATTTAATGTAGGTAAGTAAGGTGTACCTGCCATTAAATTATTAGCTATTATATTAAATATCGTTTGTTTTGATTTGACACGACTGACTCCATGCTTGGTTTCATTGACTTCATTATTATGTAGAACATTTTAATATCAGGCCGAGCGTCAAATATAAATTACGCGACGGAAATTGTGTTAATTACTTTTTAATAACATCAATATAGGTGTACGTTTATACTGGGCTACGCGGAAAGGGTGCACTCAGCTGAAAGGGATTTATAGTACCCATCATTATGAATAACTTTTAGTAAAGGACCAACCCTGAAAACGCCAAAAAAAAAATCTGTTGTTCCATAGAAAACGGTCATGCACATTTAAAATGTACACGTATGAAACAGCTAAAACTTAGTAAGCGATTTCAGGATTGGTCCCATAGTAAAAGTTGTTCATAATGATGGGCAACTGTGGTCACCTTTCATCTTAGTGTATCCATTGCGTTTTCCGCTTTTCTTTTTCTGCTCAGACACCCCAATAGCTTGGCTGCTGAACTCACGGAACAAAGATACAAGCCCAGGCTAAACAGAAAGCGCGTTATCCCCAGCGATTGACACCATTTGGACATCAAGTAAATACATAAAAGGAGATGTCCTCACTGAAGGGCACACTTTACAAGACACCCTGCTCTGCTCTGTCTGAAGACATCTGCTTATCTATCTCTTCTCTACATAGAATAAATTGAAGTCGCTTTCTGCGTCGTCTGTCTGTATGTATGTATGGCCGCTAACTCCTCCTAAGCCACGAACCGGATTTTAATGCGATTTTCATCATCAGTTAGATACATTTTCAAGGAAGGTTTATATATATAACTAAGCCCCGGCTTCGCACGTAAAATTACAATCGTGCGTACCCGTTCGGGCGGGTCGCTAGTATAATTAATATAATTATCTATACTAATATTATAAAGAGGATTTTTTTATTTTTTTTCAGTATGGTGGGCAAGTGCCTTTATTAACTAAACAGAATACAAGCTAAAACTAAAACTACAAATACAGTTAGACTGCCCATAGACCGTTGAAGGTCTAAAGACAATCCAAATGCTCAAGCCCACAACCAGTTGGCAGCGTACCCAGCATGCTGGCGGCATTACCACGTTAAGATTTGATTGTTTGCATTGAATAGGCTCCGAAACTACTGAACCGATTTGAAAAATCTTTCACTGACGGGAAGCTACACTATCCCCGGGTGACATAGGCTATAATCTATACCCGCGCGAAGCTGGGGCGGACCGGTAGTAATATTATAAAGAGGAAAGATTTGATTGTTTGTTTGTTCGTTTGCATTGAATAGGCTCCGAAACTACTGAACCGATTAGAAAAATTCTTTCACTGTTCGGAAGCTACAGTATCCCCGGGTGACACAGGCTATATAATATTTGCAAAAAAAATGGGATCCTTACTAAAACTCCAATAATGTAACCCAAGGTGTAAAAAAATAAGACTTACACCCTTGCGAAGCTTGGGTGCGTTGCTAGTAGTACCTACATATAGCAGACCACAGAAAAAAAAGTAGTTTGGGTCATCTTCAGCAGTAAACACGATCACGTCGAAAGAAATATCCGATTCACGCACTTAAATCGTTTTCCTCAGCGGAAAAGGATGGAGAGGATAATATAATATTTATTTTCTTCCTTGACTCGAGATGTACCTACCATCTTTGCCCGTTCACCCAGTGTTATTAATCAAATCCATGCGCGGTCATGCTTCAGTTGCTGCGAATAATACTGCCTTTCTGATTGTTGTTAAACGTGAGATGAAAGGTTGAATGAGAGAGTTATGGTATCCTTGAGGAAATGCATTCATTCTTGTTACTGGTACATCAATAATCTCTGTTCTGAGCACAGAAATAATATATTTTTGTTGTTTAAATTAGAACGGCTGTCAAGCATTTTTGTAAGAAATTTGTTGTAGCCAGTTGCACCTCTGAGACTGGAAGACCAGTGTTGCACCCATATAAATGAAACGTCAGTCGTTCGAAATCAGTTAGCAACTTGTGATGCGGAGTTCGACGCGTTGATCTATATATGAATGTTCAATCAAGGTTCACTCATAATGCCTGGTTACAGATTTTCCTTCTCATTTCCGTTCTATTTACTTCCTTTTCTGTGGTTCTGAGCGATGGTGACCGGGCGGTAGCATGTGCGCTTTACATACTGACGGCACCCGATTCGATTCTCGGCCCTGCCATATACCATACCAATGACTTATTAATGTGCGGTTAAGATGCCATCGCTCAACAGCGGTGAAGGAAAACGTAAGAAAACCGGTATGTCTAAGATCCTCTAAAAACTTCAAAGACATATTACATTCACATTTATACATATACAAAGCTCGTCACTGCGGTGGAACCGCTTTCCGCAGCGTTGGGCGTTACGATCAAGAGACCAAAGTTTCACTTACATGTCTTACATATGTACTTACATATCAACACATAAAGCGGGCCTCGTGCATGCCATGCACGGCTGCGTGGTTGTGTGAGGTCAGTACACGCGCTGGCCATGCAAATATCCTCCCCCGCTCCCGAATGATCCGACCTCTTCCTAGCTCCATCAAGTCATGTAGGTCTTCACTCAATCCTGACTTATAGCTTACCTTGTCGTTGAAAAAAAAACATAAGTCATAAGTGCCGGAGAGTGATCCCTTTTTTTCGAGAAATGTACGGTTCCTGAATCAAGATTCTGTCTGACAAAATCTTGGGGTACCGCTAGCCTGGAATAAAATCTTTCTATATACATATTTAAGCTTTCCCGTCGTCAAACTTGTCTAGGAAACATTTTCCTTGGCTAGAAAATATTTCGACGGACAAAAATAAGCTTCTTAAAATATTTGTTTGAAATGTTTTTAGATATACCTTTTTATAATTTTGAAGTGTATGTGTAGTGCGGACGGGATATTGCTTCTACGGGGTGGTCGGAGCTCCAATAAAAGTTCCGTCTCGATAGAACACGTATATTCACTTAGTATTTGAATAGTTCACAACAGGTACGAAGGAGAGTGCGGTGCGCGCGAGAGGTTGAGAGGAGCAGCGATAGCGCGTGCGTCACGAGCGGAGGCAAATCGCTGACTAGCGCTAGAGAGGCCCGGCGCGGGATTTACAATCGCGATCGGGGCGCTCTCCGTCTCGCTCTCGCGTGCAGTGTGCGCTTGAGTAGTGGCGCTATCGTCGCCACACCACCCACCCACGGAGAAAAGTACCCCCAAAATACAAAATAAAAGTTAAACAGTACAAAAACAAAATATTAGAAACACAGTAGTACTTAAAACTATGTACAGTATGCTTATAACTAACTATTTACATATAATTAAACGTCAATGGGCGTCTTAAAATGAACATGACGTCCTGAACGAGTCACATACTTGGGAGAAAGTGTGTTGGGGACTAACTGTGGATCGGCCTGAGCCGAAGTTTTGGGTGGGTTTGAGGCTGATGGTGCAGGTAAAGTGTGGAGTGGAACTAGTGGAAGAGGGCGTGGTGTAGATGTGAGTTCCTCTTCGATAAACGCTGGCTTCACCCGGTCCAGACTGACTTGAACTTCCCTTTTTCCCACAGTAATGCAGATGGTTTTATCATTCCTGCTAATTACTGGATGGGGTCCTGTGTAGGGAGGCTTCAGTGATGCTTTTACGGAGTCATCCCGTAGGAACACATGTGTGCAAGCCGGCAAGTCCTTGAATATAAATGGACGACGTTGAGAATAGTGCGATCCTGGGACTGGTTTTAGATCAGCCATATGGTTTCGCAGTTGTGACGTGAAATTATGTACGTCTTCAAGAGTGTCGTTTCCATTTGCTGGACTCAAAAATTCTCCGGGTAGTCTGAGAGGTTCGCCGTAAACGAGTTCAGCAGCCGATGTCCGAAGGTCCTCTTTTAAAGCTGCTCGCATGCCTAGGAGCACCAATGGCAGAGCGGCACACCACGTGCCTCCATGACACATGAACGCTGCCTTTAATTGGCGGTGCAACCTTTCCACCATACCATTAGCACATGGGTGATAGCTGGTGGTGCGTGTACGTTGCACTGAGCACTGATTTAAAAGAGCTTTGAATAAGGCGGATTCGAATTGACGGCCCTGATCCGTTGTAATGATGGAAGGGACGCCAAAACGAGCAATCCAACCGGTTGTGAATGTTTCAGCCACCTCTTCTGCTGTGATGCCGATCATGGGCCAAACCTCTGGCCATCGGGTGAATCTGTCCACAGCCGTTAAACAATACTGGAAACCCTTGCTTGAAGGCATCGGTCCAATGATGTCGATGTGGACGTGACGAAAACGGTTGGTTGGGGCAGAAAAACTACCTAAAGGCGTTAGAATATGCCTGGACACTTTGCTACGTTGACATGGTATGCATTCACGAGCCCATTTGCGACAATCCTTGTTCATAGACGGCCAGACGAAACGATCAGCCACCAAACGTGCAGAAACCTGCGCGCCAGGGTGGCTCAAGTTGTGGATCTTGTTGAAATAGCTGCGACGAAAGGAAGGTGTCACAAATGGTCGTGGCTTTCCGATTGACGTGTCGCAGATAATGGATATGTTGGACCCCGGAATGCAAACTTTTTCCAGTTTAAGGGAAGAGTTAGTCATGGCATTTTTGAGCTCATCGTCTATGGCTTGTTCATCTACCAACGCTGCGAAACTCTCCTCAATGGAGATGGCTTCGATCCTTGACATTGCGTCAGCAACGACGTTGTCCTCTCCCTTCACGTGTACAACGTCAGTTGTGAATTGGGAAATAAAGGACAACTGGTTGAGCTGTACAGGAGGAAGCTTTTCGCGGCGTTGGGTGAAAGCATAGATGAGCGGTTTGTGGTCCGTATAAATCGTGACGTGTTGAACCTCGAGAAGATGGCGAAAATGTTGGACACTTTCGTACACACCGAGAAGTTCACGATAGTATGCGGGCCACTGGGCTTGTTTGTCTGTTAGTTTCTTGCTGAAAAAGGCCAAAGGCTGCCAGTCGTCGCCAAACTTCTGTTGGAGGCAAGCTCCGACGTGAACTGAAGAGGCGTCCGTGAAGAGTCCCAAAGCAGCATCGCTAACTGGGTGAGCAAGAAGGGTAGCATTGGTAAGGCTATCCTTGCACTTCTGGAACGCGAGTTCTAGTTCAGGCGTCCAAGGCACTGGCTTCGCTCCCTTGAGCTTAGTAGAAGCTAGGACATTGATAAGCGGCGCTTGAAGTTCAGCCGCTTTTGGGAGAAATCGGCGATAAAAGTTTATCATGCCTAGAAATCTGCGAAGGCCTTGCACAGTTTTCGGCAAGGGGTAACTCCGCAGTGCTTCTATCCTCTCCGTAGGTGGATGCGTGCCGTCTTTGTTGATGCGGTAACCAAGGAAAGTAACCTCGTCAGCGCCAAAAACGCACTTAGATGCGTTTACTACGACACCATAGTCAGCCAGGCGCTGGAATATGATGCGCAGGTGTTCCAGGTGCTGTTCTGGAGTGTGTGAATAGACGAGCATATCGTCCACGTAAGGGTAACAGAAGTCGAGTGGGGACTCGACTTCTGTTACCCTCCGAAGTCGTGAGGGGTCACGACTTCGTCAATGAAACGCTGGAACGTTTGTCCTGCGTTTCGCAGACCGAAAGTCATGAAGGGAAACTCGTACAGACCAAATGGCGTGGTGATGGCGGTCTTGCAGATGTCAGCATCCAGAACAGGTACCTGTTGATAGGCCTTAACCAAGTCAATTTTGCTGAAGATGGTGGCCCCTGAGATGTTATGCGAGAAGTCAGCGATGTGCCGGACGGGGTATCTGTCTGGCACGGTCCTAGCGTTCAGAGCCCGATAATCCCCGCATGGTCGCCATCCCTGTTCTCCTTTCTTCGCCATGTGTAGTGGCGAAGCCCAAGGGCTATCTGACGGCCTAGCTGTACCACAATTGACCATGTCGTCAAATTCCTTCTTTGCTGCGACTAGCTTCTGCGGAGCGAGGCGGCGTGGACGGCAGGAAACCGGCGGGCCATCGGTTGTTACGATGTGGTGAACCGTCGTGTGTTTCACTTGCCGAGGAAGGCCTGGCGGTCGGGTCAAGTCTGGGAGTTCCAGGAGAAGCCTGGAGTTAGGTGAGGACTCGTCTATGGTCACGGCCTTGACGCTCACTTGACTAATCTGGGCGATTGAAGCAGAAGTAGTCAAACTTGTGTTCCCGTCGATTAAGCGTTTGTGGCGAAGGTCGGGTAACAGGTTGTAGTAACTAAGGAAGTCTGAACCTATTATGGGAGTCTCTACGTCAGCGATTGTGAAATTCCACTGGAAGTCGCGACGTAGGCCCAGATTGAGGCGTAGAGAAATGCTGCCGTAGGTCTTAATTGTGCTGCCATTTGCTGCCGCAAGCTGGTATCCCGTGGGTGATGTGGCACGACCTTTGGCTAACTTTTGAGGATAGCAGCAAAGGTCGCTACCGGTGTCGATCAGGAACCTGCGTGTAGTCGGTTTATCTGTTACGAATAAGCGGCGGCGGGACATGTCACGGTCAGTTGCCGCATCTACTGACCGCTGGTCGCGTTTCCCTGCTCTTTCCAGCTGCATGGGCTAGCGCATTTAATTGCCTTTTTTTTATAGTTGTGGTGGTACCAGCACAAGGAGGAACGTGATGATGACCTGGTATTCGATCTCGATTCGTTTTTATCATAGCGCGACCGTGATCTTGAACGAGAGTCTGCGCTTAATGCTTCGACAACTTTCGTGAGTTGCTCCACCCGAAGAGACAGCTGTGTTAGCTCAGATGGTTGCGCGGCAACGGCGTGTACCGCGGGTGTTGCAACTTCGATTATCTTGTCTGCGATGTCGGCTGCCTTTTCAAGAGCCAAGTCCTCCTGTGCGGCTAGAATCGCCTGTACGTTACTTGGCAAAGGCGCGGGATTTACAATCGCGATCGGGGCGCTCTCCGTCTCGCTCTCGCGTGCAGTGTGCGCTTGAGTAGTGGCGCTATCGTCGCCACAATTTCAACCAACTAATAACTGGGGCTCTATAAATTTACCTAACTATAGCCACTATAGGCAGGTACTAACAACGTTAGAAAATTTCATCATCATCATCATAATCAGCCTTTTAACAGTCCACTGCTGGACTTTTAGCCTACCCTCGAAATGATGATTGGGCCATATCCACCACGCTGGCCCAGTGCGGATTGGTGGATTCATATACGCCATTGAATTTCTTCTTCGTACGTATACAGGTTTCCTCACGATGTTTTCCTTCACCGAAAAACCAGTGGTATGGAAATCCGTACATAAACTCCAAAGAACTCATTGGTACGGGCCTGGGGTTTGAACCCGCGACCTCACGCTTTCAAGTCTAGCGATCTCCCAAATGGGCTACCACGGCTTAGAAAATTTAGTACCCTTTAATAAAACTAGTATCATGGAGTGGGTGAAAATGCGTGAACATACAAATATAACAAGTTTCTACTTTCAATAAAAAAAAACAAGGCGCGGACAGTTTTTTGGCGGATCAATTTTCCGCAAACCAATACACCTAAACAAAACATTTAATTTATATTTTATGACTAAATAGAATAATGAATATGTATTCACGAGTGAAAAGTGACACTTTTGGTTTTTTGTTGTGTTTTTACACTTCGGGAAAGCTTTGCCATATGTTTCGATATCATGTAACAATAATATTGTGTCGAACTTCCCACGGCTAAAGACCGACTGAAACGAAATGAGCACCGGCACTCATTAGGTATGTATTCTTGAAAATGCGCTCTTTCTAGGCCCGTCCATTTATTTTATTTTGGTTACCTCGCAAAAATTAATAGCCACAAAGTGCATAAAAAATACAAGGCAAAAAAACATACAACTTAAAATAAAATATGATTCTAATAATATTTTTTGTGCAATGTCATGGTTCTAAAGAGGTTATGTTGGGACACTGACTACAAGAGGTTTTAGATGAATTAAAAATAACCCTGTAAATGATTACTATTGATTGGTTGAGTCTTTTTCAACTGTATACAAGGAACCATAATTAATAGTAATATGTCAATTATAAATAATATATAAAAAAAAACAAGTAACAAATCGTCCGTTACGTTATTTAAATACAGTTTTCTTTCACATCAAAAAAGTAGTCAATATTGAGTAAAAACTTCTGTCAACGAGAAAGTTTTTTTATTTAATTTCTATTTTTTTAAATTTTTTTTTTTTTATAAATAATAGGCTTGCGCTTGACCGCCAACTCGCCTGATGTTAAGCGATGATGCGGTCTACGGTGGAGCACGCTTGCCTAGAAGAAACCGATTCACTCGTGATTTGAAGACACTCAGATTGTATCTATCGAGGAACACCCATTCAGGCAGCGCATTCCACAGACTAGCAGTTCGCACAATAAAAGTGGAAAAAAAGCACTTCATTCGGGTTTTCGGAATACCAACCATAAAGCGGTGTCGATTTTTTGTGCCCACTCTGGCAGTCCGATGGAAAAATGGGCAGGAAGGAATTAGATCATGAATATCAGATGCACACTCTCCGAAATGTATTCGATAAAAGACCGACAGACTAGCAACTTTACGCCGATGCTCAAGACTAAGGAGCTTAGTCTTAACCAGGAATTCATTATCGATGAGCCTCTTGGCACGCTTTTCGATAGACTCTAAAGCCCCAAGCTGATACTTAGCTGTTCTATTATATTATATTGTTACTGGCGTTACTCGTGATATCCTTCGGCAAACAGTTATACAGGATTACGCACGTATATGTAGGTACGCCCCTATCACGTGAGTCATTTCCTTGACCGCACAATCCGTTTGTGTACAGATGCGAGACTGTGAACAGTCACGTTACTACGTCGTGGTGCTACGTTTTCACGTTGTTACGTGAACGTAACGGAGGTTAAACTGAAACGAGAAGCAGGCTCCTCGCCTCTCGAATAAGTCTAGGTTCTACCTCAAATACAGACCTGCCTTCATTATTATGATCGGGGGTAGTTTACCGGTATACCGAGTGAATGAAAGAAGTCGAATGACCATTCCAATCCAATCATGTCGAATGCCCATGTTATACGCGTGCCAATAGTCGTTGAGAATGACGATAGTTGTTGACATTATACCTATCTTGGACAGATTGTTCAGTTAGATAGGCCCTAACTTGAGCAAAGAGGTCGCCCGAAAAATCCATCTCGGATGGACAGCGTTCGGGAAGTTACTTGACATCTTCTCGTCCAAAATACCACAGTGCCTAGACACAAGGGCCTTAATTCATTCGCTGAAGCATTCATACACTAAACACACACTTGTTTTGGCTTTGCGTCGTCGCGCCGAGAAAAATCTTAGGTACTCGCCAATGTAACCTAGAAAATAAATCTACTACATACACATAAAAAATATCACAGGAAAAGCAATGACCTAACGTAAACAATATTTCCGAAAGCCTTCGTTATAGTAAAAGGAATTCCCGCGTGCCCTACACGGTACACCAAATACAAATGAAAATGCGACAACATTTTTGTAAACAACATTCCCGGCCTACTACTGTTTTAGCATACCGCGATTCACAAACAAAAACCTCGGAGATATTTAGTTTTGTTTTTATATATCGCACGTAAATTTCCGTACGAAAAGAAGATTAATTTAACTTATCTGCGACATTTGTGTAATCAATGTCTAGCAAGATCCCGGGAACCTAAGAACTGTAGGAACTTCTAGGGACTGTCTATACGTGTCTTTCTAGGCCACGTTTTAAGGTCAATGAACGGTGACATTTTTTAAGACAAGATATTTGACGACACCTAATTTTAATACGTAGAAATAAAAGATTACAGTATAAAAATATTAGTTTTATTATTTGAAAAAAAAAAATGCCAATATATTTTTTTCTTTTTTTATGCCATACCTAAGTGGCAAACAAGCTAACGGGCCGCCTGGTGGTAAGCGATCACCGACGCCTACACCTGTAGCACCAGGGGGCATCATAGATGCTTTGCCGACCTTTAAAGACTATATTAACAACACCTTTAAAGAACCCCATTTTATAGTTGGAAAATTACCACAGGATGTTTCGCAAACAGACAATCTCAAAAAATACACATATCGAGTAAATGACTATATCGCAAACCCAATATTTCAAGTATTTTTTAGCTTAAAGAATTCAATTTATGCGGAACCGCAATGCGAGATTTATTGTTGTAGTTCACAATTTTTTTGATACATGGCTGCATATTTTAATGACTGAAGAAAAATCAAGTTAGCTTGTATTTCCAAAATATGATGAATTTTATGTTTCAAACCTATTGTAACTTAGACTCGGTCCAGGCATTTATTAGCTCTGAAGCTAATTAGCTAACAATAGCATTGTTCTAAAAAACTAATGAAAACCACGAATTCTAATTTCGCTAGGTTTTTGAACGTAAGACTGTAGCAGGTAGGTACTCATTTATTTCAGTGAAATATTAAAAGAAATTTATTTTTCCAGCTTTTTACAATGTTATTGCAGCTGTCTGATCAAATAAATGCTTGGAATGAGTCGGAGTTAATATAATAAGGTGTTACAGAAAAGTGTATACTTTCATATCGTCCGTTTTATGTTGCTTTAGTACCTATATTGTTTTACGCGGGGGTAACTGCTCAAAAAAACCCCAATAAATCATGTGCTGAATATTGTATAGCTTTGTTTTCACTATTCGAAGATTGAAGGAACCTATTTCCGAGAGGTATGGTAAAAATAATACAATTACACTTATACAATGTAATATGTAATACAATGTACAATGTATTACAAATTACAAAAGCAATAGACAATGTACAACTTATACAATGTACAATATAATACTTATAATTACACAATATCTATATTATAGAGCATGCAGCATTGGTGCCTACAAATATTTGCTTGGCACTGAAGCTTACACACTAAGGCAATAAAAAGCGTAGGAATATTAGAACAGACATTGTACTATACTCACTGCGAGCTGTATGGAGCTACTTATTAGACAATATTATGAATATGATGAAGTATATCAAGAAACTTAATAAAACGGGCAATAAGTACAAGTACTGAGCCATATAGAGCAACTCGATACCCGTGTAATCTATACTAATATTATAAAGAGGAAAGATTTGATTGTTTGTTTGTTTGTATTGAATAGGCTCCGAAACTACTGAACCGATTTGAAAAATTCTTTCACTGTTGGGAAGCTACACTATCCCCGGGTGACATAGACAATCTATACCCGTGCGAAGCTGGGGCGGACCGCTAGTATGTAGATAAAATGTAGTTCAATGTATGTAAAATACTATAATGTAGATAAAATACTATAACAAATGTTACTTTTATCCTCACGGAGATAAACTTCATCAAGGGACGTGACTCCACGCTTGTGCCTAAAAATAATAAAAAGAAAACGTTTTTACAACTCGCTGAATAGGCTGACTGATAAACAAGGTCTAGACAGAATAGACAGAATAAATGAATTTCAATTCACCTGTAGCTTGAAGAACGACCGTTTACTTAATGGACAAGTAATGAAAGCAATAAAATAGAGTAGGGTAATAAAAACTTATATTGCCTACTTGGGTCTCAATCTTACAGTCCTACTGACATAATAGAGTATATTTTGACTGTTTTTACGAAACCATCTCAATTCTCTACATAGTATAAAATAAAATCGCCTTCCGCGTCTATCTGTCTTTAAGTAACTAACTCCTCCTAAACCACGCAATGGATTTTGATGCGGTTTTCACCATCAGTTAGATATTTTTTTACGCAAGGTTCTTTTAATATATCAAAACTTACACCCGTGCGTGTCGCTAGTTGTCTATAATCTACTATATAAAAATAAGTCGGGTTTTCCTTCCTGACGCTATAACTCCAGAACGCACGAACCGATTTCCACGGTTTTGCATTCGTTGGAAAGGTCTCGGGCTCCGTGAGGTTTATAGAAGTCATCTGGTGGAGAAACGGAGTTCGCCGGGTTTGCTAGTATCTTATGATTTAATCCTCATATTTTTTTGTATTTGTATCGTATTAGGTATAAAATGGTAAATCAAAATTCAAATTATGATACTACTGCATAAATGCTCCCTTAACAATGGCAGGTTTCATAAATAATAAGGTCATCATCATCATCACAATTTCAGCCATAGGACGTCAACTGCTAGACATAGCCTCCCCATCGATCTCCAAAAAGGCCGCTTGGCAGCAGCCTCCATCCAGCGTTTCCCTTTGGTCTCTTAGGTCGTCTGTCCATCTTGTGGGTGTTATAATAAGGTATTTGACTGTATTAAAAATATTAGTCATGCTGATGCTCAATGCTAGATGACTATTTATTTTATAAAACATATCTAAGAATGACAAAATAATATTGTGCTAATTTTAAGAAAAATAATAAAAATATTTTCTTCATTGATCACGTGACTTGACTTCGCACGCTTTCTGTTTAGGTCGAATGTCCTTATGACGTCACAGGCAAGTAATAGAGGCAATATTGTATGGCAAGTAAGAACTCGTTTGCTTGCTTGTGACGTCGCGACGACCCTATAATTGTAAAAGAGTTAATATATTACCGTTTACGCGGTAATATAATAATTTGAATTTTATTTTTCGACGCTTGTTTTGTTAGACGCGCGCGGCCGTCGAGTGATGTCGCCATACATTTTCATAATTATTCTATTAATTCTAATAATTAATTCTAGATTTTTTTTCCACAGCAATATAACTGTATAGGTAATTTGTCAAATGGTAAAATAAAATTCTTCCACTGAGTATTGTTGCATCAGTTGCGTGCAGTAGCCGCGCGCAGCTGCAATCGGCCGAGGTGCACCGGAGTCTACATTAAGAGAGCGTAGTAATGCGTAAAAATAATGTTTTCCGTGACGGCGTACGAGTCGGTTTTACTGCCAAGGCGAGTCAAAGATTTTGCCACCAAAATCATTCCTTTACACGCCTACTATTATACTCCCTTTGTGTAAATCACACTAAATGTCCGAGTGACCTCAACAATCCCATCGAAGCCGAAACTGGGACAAAAATTGATAAAAGTACACTAAAAGCAGTTACGTTACGGTTCAAGCTATAAACGCCAAGGCCGGGGTGTCAAATCAAAAGTTTAGTCAATTAAACGTGCCTACAGAAGTTCACGGATACAAATATGGGACAGGTCTGGAGCAATATATTATGGCAGTGGAAATAACCTAGTTTTCTCTCTAAATATCAGATTAGGTTAAGTATGTGTCTCTGAAATCGAATTTGTGAATAGATGTGACGCCGGGGAATTGAAATAGCTTAATCCTGGACAATTATAACGTCAAGCAAAATACTGCAATGCTAACATCGTAGCATATTGTTGGAAGTTATAGTTATGTTATAGGTGATAGGTGTCACCAAACGTAGCGACATACAGCAAGTTAGTAAACTAGGCACTATACATACTGCGAGCTATATTCATTGAAATAGGAAATATAACATTTATCTATATATGCAGAAGTTATAATTAATAAGAAACTTAATTAAATGGGCAATACAAGTACTGAGCTATATGGAGCAACTTTATCACTAGACGATGCACATACTGAGCTGTATAGAGCTTCTTAATAAACTCGGCAATACACAAACTGAGCTATATGGAGCAACTTAATGAACTAAGCAAGACATATTCTGAACTAGATGGAGCAACTTATTAATTAGGTAAGGCACATACTGAGCTATATGGAACAACTTAATAAATTAAGTAATACACAAACTGAGCTATATATATGGAGCAATGAGGATATTTGCCGAAAAACAAAGTTACCTACATAGCTACTAAGATTTTCAACTTCAAGTGGCAATGGGCAGGCCACATTACTCAAAGAACCGATCGATAACCGATGGGGGAAGAAATGTTCTCGAGTGGAGACCACGAACCACTCTCACGATGTCGTCGGTCACGTTCACGGTCACGTCAACGAGACCGGCGACATCGTGAGAGTCGCGGGCATCCAGTGGATGCAGATGGCAGGCTGTCGTTCAGTGTGGCGTTCTAAGTAGGAGGCCTGTGTTCAGTAGTGGTGGTCTTCTGGCTGATGATGATTTTTATAAAGTTAACAATGAAAATACCTACATTATTTCATTTTTATATTAAAATTACGAAAGATCATTATGAACAACTTTTATTACAATAAAAAAAAACATCCGAGCTGAAATTATGAACAAGAAAATGTAAATAAAAAGAAAATAAGTTGAAGTAGGTACCTAATTTTACATATTGCAATTGCAACTCCTATATAATTAAAATAAAACACTGTTCACTATACGGTTAAACCTCTTAATTAACGTCTCATTCTTATCGTTTTGTAACTCCAGCAGATATTTTTGTTCAAAACTGCCACAGGGGAGAGCCCTTAATACTTGTTTTATTTGATTTCTAGACGACTATTCAACCGCGACTAAAACGTAAAACGCTGCCCCCGTAACAAAGTCACCCACGCCTCTGAATCACTTACGTAAAATGCGTCTAAAATGTTGTTTACGACGCTGAAATACTAATGAAGCATTTCTACAATGTGTCAACGTGGGCATAAAGTGAGTATTTATGTTATAATTTTTGTATTTTTACACCTGAAAAACCGAGACAATTGTAGTACCAATTAACAAGTATAAAACTGGAGATGCATCTGATAAGGATAACTACCGGCCGATCTCTCTGGTAATGGTAACTAGCGAAGGTCCTTGACAGCTTGCTTATTGACATACTGGTATAACACGTCGAACTGCACGACGCTCAATTTGGCTTTAGGGCTGCACTATCGACGGAAATCGCGATCCGATCGCGAGAATATCCCGTTTGCGCCTGCTTCCCGGACCTCTACAAGACATTCGATACAGTTTTGTATGAAAGACTTTGGGGCCGTGGGCGTTCCGGCTGAAATAATCTCTATGATGAGACGTTGGAATATGTTTGTCAGCGGAACCAGTTACAGTGGTTGAGGTCCTTTTAAGACACATACTGCATACAGCATCGAATGTGGCGTTCGGCAGGGCTACATAACCTCTCCTATACTATTCAATCTTCATGTTAACGATCTGATCGGCGTGCTCAACATTACCCATGTGGGGTGTATCATAGATAGAGTTTGCGTCGATAACATCAGTTATGTAGACGACATGGTACTACTGAAACCTGTTTCGGTCTTTGGGGGTTCCTATAGGAACCTCCAAAATTTGTTACATCTACCGCCAAAGATTTTTTAGTCAAAACTTTCTCTATGTACGCAATAGTTACTCACGGTCATCCGCAGTGCCGGATTAACCATGTAGTAAGAGTAGCAACTGCTACGGGCCTCGCGCGAAAGGGGACCCGCATATTTAAACCCACTCATCTCTGCCTGAGCGTAATTTTTTTGAGTGAAATTTATTAAGATGTGGTATATTGAAGTTACTTGATGTCACAAAAACGTGAAACGTTACAACTTTTCCTACCAACTTTTTTTACCACTTTATACTTAAGAACCCATAGTAGATCAAAGGCTCTTTGAAAGAATTTGCTACGGGCCCCGCGCTTGCTTAATCCGGCACTGGTCATCCGTCATCTAGTCCACCTGTGACCAAGGACACTGCGATAAATACATCTCAACTCATACTCAAATAGGATAAATTCCTACATGCGATAAATTCTGTTTAACGTGTTTTATTTCAATATCAATTATACTAGTATTTAAAAAAATCCTAAACTTTGCTTTTACGTAGAAAAATAAGATTTTTAAACTCTACAAAAAAGGGAATAACTCAATTGCTAGGAACATAAACGAAAATGTTTTTCATTTCGGTGCGTTGTAGTTACGAACACCTTGCGGCGCCAAAGCTACAAATTCAGAAGTTTTAGTGCCGATTCAGAGGTTTAGTTTGACACCTGATATAAATTGCTTAGTTAAACTTACCTTCGGAGAAAACTAAAGTCAAAGTTTCTTTACAAGAAAAGTTTTTGCCAGGAAGCGAGCTAGAATAATACCTATATGATAATACAGAATCATACTAATATTACGAAGAATCAGATTTACCGATGTAGCTATTAAAATTTGCAAGTTGAAGTGGTAATGGGCAGGCCGCAATACTCGAAAAACCGATAAGATAACTGATGGGGAAGAAAGAGTGGAGATCACGAACCAGAAGACGCAGCGTAGGTAAACCTTCTACTAGATGGACCGACAACATCGTGAGAGTCGCGTAAAACCTGTGGACGCAGATGGCAGGCTGTCGTTACATGTAAAGTAACGTCTACGGAGGGAGGTCTATGTTCTGTAGTGGAAGTCTTCTGGCTTGATGATGATAAAAAAGATTTATTACAATGTTTATTTTGTTCCATGTAAAATGTAGAACCCGGACCATGATAACGAATGGATTGACACCTCATTTATCAAAATCGGATGAGTAGTTACGGCGCTACGGTGGAACGTAGGTACGTAGGTAAATATAGGTATAGGTAAACATACTCGTACATACATAGACCCCATTCTTCCCCTTCCTCGCTTCATGTCGTTTTCGTCCTTCTTTTTGGCTTTGCCGTAGTCGGTTAATGAGAAAGTGTGTTTATTTGTTTGTTCTTCTTTTACGTTTCGTTTGTTATCACAAAGCAACGGGTCAACGCGATTTTTTTCATAGGGATAGTTAGAGCGCCGGAGAGTGAAATAGGGTGACATAGGACTTTTTATACGGAAAAATATGCGGTTCCTGAAAAAAAAAACCACGGGGCGCAGCAATTTGACAACTTTGACATTTCTTATTTACTGTCTGGGTCATTGCTCTTATTTTTACTAAAGATAATTTATTGTCACCAACGCCAAGTGCGAGTCGGGCTTGCGCACTGAGGGTTCCGTACCATCACAAAATACAATAAGGTTGTCGAAGTAACCGAATTACCAGTTATTATAACGCCTCCCAAAATTGTCGGAGTAATTGCTGCGCAGTTTGCTACAGGCGCTCGAGTATAGCACAATTATAACTTAGTAATGAACAAAAATTTGTCACTGGCTCGCACTTGGCCCTTATGTATTATTTTTTCTTATACTTTAGAGTGTGCACTACAATCATGCTAAGTTTGACGCTTGTACGTATTATTCGTTTTTACATTAGAACAATACGTTTGTTGTAAGGTTTGTACCCCCCTTTCATTTTTACTTTTTGACTTTTTATTATATGTATTAGTTAATCCGCCGTAAGGCTACATATTCTGTGAAAATTTTAACTGGATATCTATTACGGTTTAAAGATATAGCCGTTAATAGGTAGGACAGGCGGACAGACGGACAGACAGACATCGTAGGCTTAGGAATAGGGTCCCGTATTTACCCTTTGGGTACGGAACCCTAAAAATAAAAATAGCCAATTAAGGGGACAGCGCAGCGTTTATTTTTCACTTCACAAATCTTTGTAGTACCAAAACTTGAATAGTTAATATCTTTTTTGTTTTATTCTGTTGTGTTGTTTTATTGTGTACAGGGACATGCCACCAACTAAAATTTAATATAAAAAAACTGTGAAGAAAAACATTTGTATATGAATTTTTTAGGATACGACTTGTTAATCTTGTTATTGACAAGCGAAACTAATACAAACAGCTGGCCATGGTGTTACCTAAATACCTATCTGGATATCCCCCGGAATACACTACTCAGAAACAGCCGCGTATGTGTATCCGGGATAAAAAGTAGTACGGGAGATATACTCTACCTTATAGCGATGATGGCCGAGCGGTAGCATATGCACTTTACAATCTGCGGCACCCGGTTCGTTCATCGGCCCTGCACCAATGACTTATTAAGTACCTAAATCAATTATGTCCAAGTTTCGATGTCATCGCCAAATCTTAGAGGAACCGATATTGTTCAAAACCTAAAAAATTCAAAGACAATATAATATTAAGTAAAGACATTAACCAACATGCACTGGGCCAGAATTGAGGATTAAGGCCCATATTTTCTCTCTCTGAGAGAAGGCCTGTGTTCCAGCAGAAGGAACAGGATAGGCTGGTAATAATGATACTTTAATTGGGCCTACAGATGCCATATATAACCATCATGGCCGTCGGCGTATCTACATTTCACATTGGTACAGCTGTGAAATTGGCTACGGGCAACAGAGCCACTAGTGCAAGAAGCTACGCTTCTGCGGTCGCCTACTCGCATTTCCAGCGTATATAGCAACTATGAACAAACCTTTCCAATGGTAAGCTATTGCAATCCACAACAAAAATGGGCTAAGTGGCATACATTGGCCTATATCCAGCAGCGGCCTTAGGATGATTATGATGATAAAAATATTAATTAGTGTGATCGCCATCTCACCTTTCGAGTGTCTGTGTTGAAGCCCATTACATTGTAAAGTTTAAATTCAATACAATACGACACCACAGACAGGACACTACCTGAGGCACAAAAGGCTGAGAGAGGCACAAAAGGCGCTCTTATCGCTAAAAAGCGATCTCTTCCAGACAACTTTTGGATGTGTAAGTAAATATTCCTTGTATACGTAAGCACGAAACGTTTTTATTCTACGTTTCTAATCTGTACAGTCAAAGAATTAACCAGCTTGCCTTCCTTGTTTCCTGACAGAACAATGTATGGTATATCTTATATATGGTAGTCTTTTCAAGGTCAGAGTGAAAAAATATTTTCTATCTAAGTCTCAAAAAAATACAGAGCAGTGTGAGTAGTGAGGTGATTGAAATTTGAACTTAATTATGTGACAAACAAAGCAAATAATAAGTAAACCTAAAAAAATTGTTGCTAAGCTAAGAAGCTACCAAATTAAATTTTCTTTTCATGCCTATCCAATTTTATTATTGGAATAAATGGGTTCATTACGGGTTGGTTTCGAAGCGTTCACTGGCCTTGTAATTTAGGGAAGACGGGAAAATTACACCCTGCCATTTTCCTCACCATTGTCCCGTTCAATCGACGTGATTGTTATTAGAAAATTGTCTCTACAGACAGTGGTATTTAGCACTTGCGCTCTTAAAATGGTGAGCAATGTTGGCTGAGTGGTAGTATGTGCGATATACAATCTGGCGACAACCCGGTTCGATCCTCGGCCCTCTACCAAAGACTTATATTTTAATTTATTTTTATACAGAAAACATAGTGTGATATATAAACATAACTAACCTACTTATAAGAATTTGGATCATCATCATCATTTCAGCCATAGGATGACCACTGCTGGACATAGGCCTCCCCCATCGATCTTCAAAAGGGCCGGTTGGAAGCGGCCTGCATCCAGCGTTTCCCTGCGGTCTCTTTTAGGTCGTCTGTCCATCTTGTGGGTGGACGTCCTACGACCCATGTCCCTACGTCCTAGAATACATAGTATAGCCCAGCACAATTTAAACGTTTCGTATTTCGATACCACTGCTCAAAAACGATGAAAGAAATCATAGGTAAGTCCAAGAACCTCATATGTACAAAGACAAATGACATTCATCAACATACACTGGGCCAGCATGATGGATCAGGTTCAACCCGAAATGTCTTAGCTAACCCACCGTTTTATACGGTAGGTACTTACTAAAATTAAAAACACCTCGAACGCGAAGCAAAGAGGTAGTTTTACTAATACTACCCCCGAACTGAATTTCTGGCTACCTTGCTTACCTACACAGCAGTAGAAAATAGACACACTGAAAATATTTTATAAGTAGATTCTAACGAGAAAAATGACAATTTTCTCATATTTATAACACCCTTTTTAGGTACAGACTTATAGAACCTTAAATTGTCTACAAAATAAAGAAAATACCGTTCAAACGAAACAACTTACCATGAAAATGTTTTCATCATTTTCTAGCCTGCTTTATTTTGTTACGAGAAAAAATATTATTTGGATTGTTTGAGCTTTATACCTATTAATTTTATTCTAGGCAAGCGTGCTCTAACCGGCCCTTTTGGAGATCGATGGGGGAGGCCTATGTCGCAGTGGCCGTCCTATGGCTGAAGTGATTATAATGGAGCATGCTCTATCGTAGACCAGATCATAGACCATGGATGGATAGACCAATTTTGGCAATTAGGCTATCGAACCCTTTTGGACTAGTCTAGGACTACTAGTTCTAGTCTGAGGCCTGCAAATTCCCTATTGAACCTATTTTTCAATACGAAAATTAATGACGCAAGATTCTAACAAGACGGGACGCGTGCGCGGGCGTTTTATTTCAAAGGAAATTCAACCTTAGTGTCCTTAAGGCCCTCCTACTTGAATGGTGGAACCTCCTGCGATCCCCAAGCCGCCTGCCAAGCGTGGGGATTATGGCAAACCCCCCCTTAGGGGGAGGCCTATGTTCAGCAGTGGACGTGGCTGATGATGATGATGATGATGATGTCCTTAAGGCCATGGTTGCCTGAAAGAGATCACTTTAAGCGATAAGGCCGCCTGTTAAAAGCCTAGATAATATTTTCAGTGTAATGTATCTGTTTACCTTGTATATGTGGTCTATTAATAAAAAAAATCTTATCTAACCGACCAAATATCTTTTGCACATTTTGAATAAAAATTGGGCATTATTTTTAGAATAACATTGCTATAGTTTTAAAGTACCTAATGATTATTCAAATTCAAAATATTTTACAAAGGACAACTATGATGTTGATACTTTTTATTTTGGTGGACTAGAACAATATTGTTAACGCCATTAGCACCCCATGCAGTCAACTGATGTCATCAGATCTATCACCTCGTGGCTCATAAGATGTTCTGCGTAGGTATATCTTCTTTATCGCTAATCTTGCCGCAACACAGCCGTACGAATGAAAATTTATTGCCAACATTGTTCTATTTGTTCCAAACTAAACATAAGCACATTAATTGTGCTTTGTTTGTGACTTAATTAAAGCCAGAATGAAATATCTATCGAGTAAGATGTCATGTTTCTCTAATGAACTTGCCTTACGTAAGTACCTAATGACGTAGTGTTTGTGTGTTCTTCTTGTAGCATTTTCAGAAAGTTTACTGCTAGTTTTAGTTGAATAGCTTTTAATAAGGGTATCACCGTGTGTGCAAAAATGTCCCGAATGTCCCGAATACAATATATAATAGTGCTAACAGACGAGACGGACTTGGTTGACAAACTACCGTCCAACCAACGGGAGAGAAAGAAAATTTTTTCTCTTTCCCTCCCGTTGGTTGGACGGCGGTCCGTCAACCAAATCCATACGTCTGTTAGTACTATAAAAGTGAAAACCCTTAGACTAGACAAATAAGGAAGATATGGTAAGGTGGCGTGGCGGGTGGGAACGCATATCTGGCCTAAATGAGACTTGCTGCATTTAGTCGAACTCACCCTGCAGACGACCTTGTCGCTCTTTTTTCTATGTGGACTATTAGCAAAGAAGACGTGCTATTAGTCAGTTCATTGGTGGCTACTAGTTTTTTAGCGTGTGTGAAAAATGAGAAGAGTGACCCGTTATTTACAGTTTTTGAGTTAAGTGGTTTAGTGGTGTAGAAAACAAAGTATGAAAAATTTAGATATTTTAACACGAACGATAATTATTATATCTACTAAAGCATATTCTCCGTTGTTTGTCTAATCTGAGTGAAAACTAGATTCTACTGTACGTGCAATCCAATTTCATCGTAAGTACTGGCTGAGTCCCGCAGTCTTATCTGCTTTCTTACAGGAAGTTTTCCGACATAAAAACTACGTTAATCCAGCCAGCGTATACTTATGTGGCCAAACGTATAGATCTATTTAGTATAAAAATAAAATAAAAACTTACCCTGATACAGATCGGTAGTGTTGTCCCACATTGAAAATTGACACAAAGTGATTTCATAGTACGAGTCGCAGAACTGCAGACGAGAAGAGCCTCCTTAAAGGATCGCGCACATTAGGACGGGCCAAAGCGGGCCAGGGCACATCGCAAAAATCGCTTTCATACATTTTATATGAAGTAAGTACTTATCGCACATTATGCCGGGGTGCAGCGGGGCGGATTTCCATATAAAATGTATGAAAGCGATTTTTGCGATGCGCCCCGGCCCGCTGCGGCCCGTCCTAATATGGGGAAGGGGGAGGAAGGGGAAGCTGGCTCTTATAAATGTATACATGCATATTGCATACACAACAAACAATCGTGCGAACTCCGTGAGGTCGAAAACTCTCCTCGTGACCTCATTGCCAACGAGACCTAAAAATCACAGTCATTTGCTGGTATCTATAATAACGTACATAGGTACAAACTTTAGCTCATATGATATTGAATCACTTGTAGCCAAGTACAATATTTTATCCAATATCGAAGTTTGCAACAAACTGTTACATGCGATAAAGTATAAAAGATAGCAAACTTGCCTCATTGGATTTGAAGTGACATAAATCACTATACCCCTAGAAAAATAAACAAATGTAGGTATATTTCCTTGGTATATTTTTTTAATTTTAGTAATTGGGTCCGACTGTGGCTCTTTATTATGCGCCCGTCTCTACCATACTTACAATAATAGACCCTTCTTATTATATTTTACTCAGACGTCTAAATAATTTAGTATAATTATGAAGGGTCTAATCTAAATCCTTCGAGCCTTGTGTAAATATCCACCAACGCCTACTTACAGTCTCAAAATAAGGGAACAAACTGAAGAATGTATTAATCTAATAGAAAATAAAAAATATCTAAGCTAAGCTAGTAGGTAGGAAGACCGTGGAGCGGCTGTTCCTATATTCGTAATATTCAACTAATTAACAAAATGTCACATTTACTTTTACACGTCATATTCAATACATTTTACCCGAACACAACAAGCATAGCACTTATTAGTCAGTATTAAATAACTGTGCTAAACATGGCTGCCAATCATTAATGTCCGAATAATTTTCATATACATATTACCACTCCAACCACCAAAGTAGCTAAGAGTAAAATAGCGAAATGGCAATTTTTGACAGATGTCATACAAATTCATTGCTCACAAAGCGTTAGATATATATTCAAGCTGTACTGTAAGCTGTTGTAGCTGTGTGTGTGTGTATGTATGTGTTATATATGTAAGCTCTATAGACTTTCTACCTATCTACCACCAACGAAACGTGAAGGCAAAAGGTCAATCTTACAGTCACTACTATAAAGTACTACTTACCTAATATATTTATAGAATAAATTTATTTATTATTATCTACTGAAATACATCGCACATTTAATAGTAATTTTAACACATTGCAACTTATTTTTGTACCTAATAAATTATTATTAGTAGATAAACGATTTAAAAAAAACCGGACAAGTACGAGTAGGACTCGTGCTCTGAGGGTTCCGTTTGAAGGAACCCTCAGAGCACGAGTCCAAAAAAAAACTAACTGAAGTTGAAATATTGAAAGACAAACTTAACTCTGTAATTAACAATAAGGTTCTTCGTTACATAACAACTACAAAATGTAAGTTTGTAAGACAATATTTTTTATATGATATAATTTCAAATTAACAACTTTCAGATTTATACCTTTATTTGTGCTGTAAGACCTTACCTCTTGCCAAAATTAATGATTCTAGGTCAACGGGAAGTACCCTATAGGTTTTGATTCCCCTGTGAAATCGCAAAATATGTGACATAAACGTTCATATCTTTTGATTGCGTTGACTTACAACTTTAATTTTTTTACAGCTGAAAGAAACCATAGGCCCAAGTATTTATTATAAATTTTAACTTTACGCGTTCTTGAGATAAAGGGTCTTGACAGACGAACAGACAGAGGGACTACAAAGTGATTCTATGAGGGTTCCGTTTTTCCTTTTGAGGTAGGGAACCCTAAAAATATTACACCTAGTTTAAAATTCAGGATACATTACATCGTAATACTTATCACTTATTTTAAACGTACCTAACACGTACTATTTATTATTCCAGCACATATAATTGATAATAATCACAGCAATTAATTACATAGCGATTGAGCTTTTGGGCTATGAAAATGTCATCATCATCATTTCAGCCACAGGAGGTCCACGGCCGGTTGGAAGCGGCCTGCGTCCAGCGTTGTCCTGTGCTCTCTTTACCGTCGTGTGTCCATCTTGTGGGTGGATGACCTACGGTGCGCTTACCGGTCCATGGTCTCCATTCGAGAACCTTTCGGCCTCATCCGCCATCTGTTCTGCGTGCTATGTGCCCTGCTCAGTGCCACTTCAACTTGCTAATCCGGTGGACTACGTCGGTAACTTTCGTTCGTCTATGGATCTCCAGGACCTAATCATTTCTGATTCGATTTCGTTGAGAAACCCCGAACATAGCCCTTTCCTAAGCTCGTTGTGTGACTTTGAGCTTGCTTATGAGGCCCATAGTGAAATATCATGAAAATGTATAATTGAAATATTATTTAGCTTTCTTGTTTCTTGGAACCGGGTATGTCCTAAAACTGCGACCAGAACCACCGGAGGATGGGCAGCAGCATCCTATTAGTACACGGTGAACTTACTGCGATCCCCAAGCCGCCCGCCAAGCGTGGGGATTATGGCAACACCCCTCTTTAAGAGGGAGGCCTTTGTCCAGTAGTGGACGTTTGATGGCTGATGTGTGTTAGCTTTCTTATAGTAGTTACGTTCACACAATCAAAGCAATCATTAACGATTAAGATTTTGGAATATGAAAATGTATCCGACGTGTATTACGTAGGTACGTACATACAGGTTGTTGTTTAAGTCGTGTCAGACCTACGAGGGTGATGGTTTTATTTATATCATTCTCTGTATGGAAAACATCGAACAAAAGCTTTTTCTCATTTTATCATTTGGGTATTTAATAGATACCCGTAAAAAACACGAATACACTCTTTATTGAAAATAATAATTTACATCGGCGAGCGTGACGTCAGAAACGAAATGATAGTTGCTGAAATGATGTAATAGTTTGTTACCAGTTTGTAAAAGTTACCAAATTTTGAGGAGATTTTGATTTTCGTTCGATAATTCAAATAATTACTAACAAAACAGATTTTTTTACGAGTCTCCAGTGTTTTTCTGCTTCAACGTCGCATTAAAAGTACAATTACCTACTTACCTAATCTAAATATATCTAAACGCTTATTATAATTTTGAATATTATAACTACCTACTGAGACATCTTTATGGGTCTCGCAGTTTAGACACGACTTTATAATTAACTATTTACATCTATTATTATAGTGCAGAATCCATTGACCCGAATTCCATTTTTAAACTTGGGCATATTCCAAACAAAACATTTTATTCAGAAGGGAAACATTGTCATTTGTAAGTGGACTAACGTTCATTTAATGTGTTCAACGCTTGAAACTACGAAAAAGTAAAATGCATTCTAAAATAGAAGCTTTTAAAACAACGTTCAACTCATTTGCTGTACTCCATTCTTAACACTGTGCGAATGACACTTGAGTTTTCAGCACAGAAAAGAGAAGTAAACGAAAAAAATAACTTTTCTGTGACCACCAAAAACTTTTCTGTAGCCGTTATGACTAGACCACCTCACAGCATATTGAATAATTTGAACTGCCGCACTGGAATTATGACGCTAATCACCGTGAAAATAACATGTTGCCCCAGTATTATTATCCTAAACTTGTGTAATTTCGAGTGTTAATGTGTAATTATGTATATGAAGAATAATTAACAATAGGGCAGGGATGTCAATCAGTTTTTTCAAATTAACCAGTCTGTATCCCTCGGCCTACCTCCATGAAATGCGTTTTATCATTTACCTTTACCCCATTAATCATATTTATATTCACATATTTATTTTTCTTGTTAAATTTTCGTTTTTTTACAATATTTCCTATAAAAACAAAATATTATAAAAAAACCTAAACCTAGAGTGCCGCCGGCAGCGGGGCAGGGCCCAAGCTACCGGTGGTTATTGCTGCAGAGTGAGGAACCTCCTGACAATACGTGCCGTGTCCAGGATTACCGCCTTCTGCGTCTGACCCTTGACCCAACCATATTATAATATTTATATCAATATTAACACGGGTCTAGCCCGGACATTTGGTAGGTATTGGTAGGGCCGAAGCCAACACCAAGAGGCCCGTTGAATATAAAAATACAATTATAGAATGTGTATAAAATGAAATATAAAACTATTGTACAGTATAGGATATTAAAAGTCTGGGCTATTGAGGAAAGAAAGAAAGAAAAATATTTATTTATGACAGAAACAAAGATATAAGGACATTGAGGTGAACAACTTGTGGATGGGTTAACAGATCTATGGTATGAGGTACGACACCTGCCAATTATGCCTCATTACAAAATGCTAAGGCAGGTGATGACTTGCCACCCACTAAATGGGCCCCCCATAATGGCTGCCGCATATTGGCACCGGAGGGGCAACATTGGCGTGGGTGGCTTAGGGTGTCGAGAGGTGTGCTGCACTTTCACTAATAGCTACTCGCAGCGTTATGCCCTCTAACACTTCCACCCTGGAGCTTAGGTCGTAGCTCTTGCGGTTTCCACCCCCAGACGGCCGGTTAAGGCAAGCCAGGGGTTAGGGTCTCTGGGGTTTTAGACCCATGGAATCGGGGTACGCGGTGTCGCCACTCACCGACGGCTCGCCATAAAGCCGCCCCTGCGTTTATATTTATATTATTATTGTGTAATTTTATGAATAATTTTAAATTGTTATTTATATCTGTCGCTTTTTAACGAATAATATTACTATATTTATTTATCATCATCAGCCAGAAGACGTCCACTGCTGAACATAGGCCTCCCCCTTTAATCTTCACACTGAACGACAGCCTGCCATCTGCATCCACTGGATGCCAAGCTATATATTATATATTTACCAAGCTATAATTTATCAAACTTTGTGTTTGTCAATTTTGTTGTCCTCTCTGATTTAGATTTATTAAAAGACTAGCGGCACGCCCCGGCTTCGCACGGATATAGGGGGAAGTCCCGTAACGCCGGACGGCAACTAGCACCGGACAGTTTTATATCTCTGTAAGTCACAACGCAGTCTATTCAAAAATGGGTGAAAGGGGCTCAGGGGAGTGTAGCAATACAGGGTTACGGGAAACGGTTTGCCTACGATGCGAAAGGATACGACGGGAGCGTTCGATTGCTGTTTTTGGCAGGGAAACATTGCATCACTATAGATACAAATGAGTGTTACTGCTAAGTGTTTGTGTTTAACAGTTTATAGTAACTTTTTTTTTAAATAGTGTTCCATTATTATTCGTAGATTGTAAACGTTTTTATAGATTTCCAAAACAGTTTTGGTATGGGACACGCAATTTTGGCGATTCCTTGTCCCCTAGTACCGGACACTAAGTTGTCCCTTAGCACCGGACAGTGAACAAGTTGTTTTTCTCGTAAGTACTTAATTATTATAATAACTTATAATAATTGTACCACTTTGTTTTAGAGGAGAAAATAACCAAGACAGATCGGGTTGAATTTGACGAAAAATATAAGGAAAATTAGATTTTGGCCATATTTTCCTCGTTTTTTTTTTCATTTATTAACTGCAATTGATGCTGGATCTCGAATAAGCGACAACAACTTTGCAGGTCTTGTCAATGAAGCTTTCATAAAAGTAGCTCAGTTGAATATTGCGGTATCTGAGTTCAAATGCACAGGAATTTTCCCTTGTGACAGACATTTATTTTCTGACGTATAGACTATTTGTCTGCAGACTTGACCAATATTCCACAAAAATTCCGCAATCTAGGAATTTCTTCAAACACACCGGGTTTCGGCGTGTAAGTTAAGTAGGAAAAAAAGGAAGATAAAACGAAGAGAAAGAAACCATTAACTCTAATAATATTGGACATAAGAAGAACTGCTTGCTGCTTGGCTTTGAAGAACACGCCAAAAACGGGATACAGTGCTCCAGCTGCCATGGGTGAGCCTATGAAGCATGTGCAGACATTCCTGAATGGGCAGATGCCTACATATGCGATTGATGCAAGATATTTTGAAAATTTCCGGCGTTTGGTGGATGAAGTTGAAGTTGAAGAACTGTCCGGTACTAGGTGCCACTTTGGGCCATTGATTTTTTTGTCACCAAAGTTTGATTCATATTTTTAAATATATTAATGCAGAAGTTGCATTTTAGTGGATTTATTTTGATTTAAAACTTTATTGAGTCAACAAATTCATAAATAAAGTCAGATTTCTCGAAGTGGTTTTTATTTTATTTTCTGAAACCCTTAGGTGTCCGTCACTAGGGGACTTCCCCCTAGATATATAGCTTATGTCACCCGGGCATAGTTTAGCTTCCCAACAGTGAATGAATTTTTCAAATTGGTTCAGTAGTTCGGATCCTATTCAATGCAAACAAATAAACAAACAATCAAATCTTTCCTCTTTATAATATTAGTATAGAAGAGTCGCAGATTGTACACCGAGCATATTATTATTATTATTTCGCAACCTACAATACCGTAAGCTGTATCTAGTTCTACTGTATGTAGGTCGTGAAATAATAATAACGGTATTGTAGGTCGCGAAATAATAATAACGGTATTGTGTAGTCGCGAAATAATAATAACGGTATTGTAGGTTGCGAAATAATAATAACGGTATTGTAGGTCGTGAAATAATAATAACGGTATTGTAGGTCGCGAAATTATAATAACGGTATTGTAGGTCGCGAGTTAGGCATTCTATCATGAAACGGACATTAAAAGAAATGTGACACTAGTCGCAGAAGCCATAAAACCAAGAAGTTGCTGTAATATGATAATAATATAATTTTAAGCATTGTAATATGTAAATGTAGTTTTAAGTATACCCAGAGCACTCACGCTCCTTCTTGCGGCCGCGTCGAGTGGCGGGTCGCCCTCTTCCCTCAAACATGGCGAGGAGAGCGATGGCTGGCACACGCGTCAACTCGTGAACGGGTGCTGCTTGCGGGAGGGAGCTGGACTGCTCGGCGTATACACGCAACATACTAATAAGATTTTATAATTTGTATATTCGTATCTCTTGTATAGTCATTAATTTTATGTAATATCAGATATAATTTAAAAAAAAATGTAAAAGTTGACAAAGGGCACGGACCCAGGAGTCCGTGCAGAATCAAAATAAACAATATAAAAAACCCAAGCAGTCAAGTCATAATGACTATTATTTGACATATCAGCAATGAGCTGGCGCGCTAAGTAATAAATCAAAATGTATTTTCACGGAACCTTTTGTTGTGCCTTTATAGTCTCGATATTGATAAAGCTTAAATTTCACATATCTAGGTATAAGTCATTTAATTTCTAAAATGTTGAAAAGTGTAAGCGAGATTGAAGTCTCATGAAGATTTGTAAGGTGCATTAAGCCTATTACGCCTTGTCAATCTATTGACATGAAGCAATATTATAAGATACTTGAAGCATGAATAGAGCTGACACTTCCACATTTATAAACATTCTTAACATTGGTAGAATCGTAATGAAATATTTTGACAATAAAACTCGACTAACCGGCGTACACCGGTTCTTCAGAATTCCTAACCAACGCACACCAATAATATTATTCCCAAGGCCCCCACAACTTCTCTCTCGCCCTAAATTCCTCGCTTTATTCCAATGAAAGCCTCTAAACGACTGCGGGAATTTTTTATAAGCACTCAAAGTGGTTCAGGTCGCTATAGCCTTATTAGACAAATTGATTTTTCTCAAACATGTTAGGTATACTTACATGAAATGCTAATTATATATATTACTAGCTGTAACCCGCAACTTCGTACGCGTATACTTCCATCTAAACTTTCAACCCCCTTTTGGTTCCTTTAATTCAGCCCTTTCGCAAAATAATTTCTTAGTGGACGTCTAGACCCCGTTAGAAATCTACTTGCCAAATTACAGTATCGTAGTTGCATAACTTTCAACACAAGATAATAAACTTCAATTCCACCTCCTTAATACGTCCTTTATGTATTTATTCATTTTAAACTATTAGCCTAAATACTTAGTAATTATAACATTAAAAACATAGGATTTTCATACACAATTTCAACCTCCATTTGCCTCCCTTAATTCGGTCCTCTTACAAAATCATTTATTAGTGGACCTCTAACGAATTTAACGAATTAACCTCCTTTAACGAATCTACTTGCCAAATTGCAGCTTCGTTATTATAAAATTTTCTACTCAAAATGCAAATCCCCATTTCACCTCCTTAATCCTTCTTTTTCGGAAAAATCATAACTATTATAACAGTTTAGTTGCTATAATATAACGTTTTCTATTTTATAATGAAACCTAAAAAATACCACAAAATATTTACGGATATTTTAAGTAAATATCCTCGTAATGATTGGAAAGAGTAGGTACTTTAACTTATTCATGTGTGTAAAGAAACATCGACGTATAAAAGTGTCTGCTAGAATTTCAACATAATTTCTGATTTGCCTGTAGGTAAGTATATTTTAATGTTCAGTGTATACCTCTTGCACTTAACAAAATATGCACCAAAAATCGAAATAAATCGTCTCACAATCTCGGTAAGTATATACCTAGGTAATTCTACACATCACGGTCAAACACCCGCTTCGAAACGATTTTTTTTTAATCGTTTACAGTTAGTAGTAAGTTTCGTTTGAGTTCATTAGAGTTTTTTGAAACGGGTTTTTTTAAAAAGCTTCTTTCGTCTTATGTTTTTTTGATATATTTTTTTTCAAACCCTTACCTTTGATATCCATATCATGATGGTAGATAAGAAAAAAATCCGCCATCAAGATGGAACAAGTTCCGTCATATTGAATTTAGTGTAACGTCATTTTATTTTTCGTATTCTTCTTAGGAAACACTTTCGTTTTATTGATATCCATATCATAGGGGTGCATAAAAATAACTGGTTCGCCATCTTTGGGAGTCCACCATATTGGATTTATAATGGCGTCATATAGCTAACCATGCAATGAGGCCTATTCTGTCATACCACTCACTAAACTAAACCAATCTGACAGGGCTAAAATTATCTGCCTCTCTTTTCATTTTAATATGTGAGATGGCAACAATTTTAGAGCTGTCAAATTTAGTTTAGTTTATTGTACATCAGAATCGATGCCATTGTCATCCAAACTAGGAGTGTATACAAAATTTCAGCACAATCAATGGACAACGTTTAATTTTTTTTACTACCTATTTTTATTGGTTTAATTGATAAATTATGAAAAATTATTGGACACGTATTTTTCAGTTTTATTTTTAACCTAATAGTTATTTTTAAAATAATTTTTGAAAAATACTATAAATTATAGGCTTTATGGCTGTTTATACCATAGCGAGACGAATATTAAAAAAAATTATGTCAAGGGCAATGTCAAATTTGTCAACATCAAATAGCAAAACAACATGTACGGGAATGCCAGGTCGTAAATTAGATTTTCCATTTATTTAAGTGTTCATCATCATCATCATCATCATAATCAGCCTTTTAACAGCCCACTGCTGGACTTTTGACCTACCCCCGAAAGGGTGATTGGCCATATCCACCACGCTGGCCAAGTGAGATTGGTGGATTCACATACGCCATTGAATTCCTTCTCCGTACGCATGCCGGTTTCCTCACGATGGTTTCCTTCACCCAAAAACCAATGGTATGAAAATCCGTACATAAGCTCCAAAGAGCTCATTGGTACGGGCCCCGGTTTGAACCCGCGACCTCACGCGTTCAAGTCTAGCGGTATCCCAAATGGGCTAACACGGCTTTAATTTATACTAATATTATAAAGAGGAAAGATTTGAATGTTTGTTTGATTGCATAGAATAGGCTCTGACTCTGCTGAACCGATTTGCTAGTTTATTTATAAAAATAAGGTAATAATGGCGTAAGTATTTTATGCGATTTAATCATATGATCCTTTCACAACTTAATGTTTTTTTGAACACCTACGCTTATTATTTATTCATATATTATTATTTATTTTTCCTGCCTTCTGAGCTTAGGGGCGTGGGTTCGATTCCCACCTAGGACAAACATTTGTGTGATGAACATTTGTGTTTGTTCTATATCTGGGTGTTAATATCTATTTAAGTATGTATTTAAACCTATATATGTATGTATATCAGTCTCTGGCAGCCATATCACAAGCTTTGCTTAGTTTGGGGTCAGATGACCGTGTGTGCAAAAATGTCCCGAATATTTATATTTATATTATGTAGATGGAACACGATGTTATACCATTAATGACTACCTTTTAATTTTAAATTTTTGAACATATACGGGGTAAAAGATAGATAGGGAAATATATGGCAAGATAGATTCATATTTTTTAATTCGAGTTTTTGGCAAATTAACTATTGCTCATTAATCCAATTTTTCCATTATTTATTTATTTTTCAAATAACTTGAAAAATAGTGGATAGTTTTTTTTTTTTTATATTTAATATGGGGTTTTCATTGGATAATCTCCAAATGGTTTTCGAATTTTTGACTCTTTGCAAAAATGAAATGTTGTCCATTGGGGATAACTGTTTTAAAATTCAGTTGTAAGATTTGTTATAAATACTAACGAGGCAAGTTAAATAAAAGCATGTAAAATCTTGTCAAATTGTTATTTACTTTTAAATTACTAATATATTTTGCATTATCTTAAATTTGTTTACTAGAATATTGTAGATTATAATATAACAGGTTAAAAGCAAAAAAAAACTGTACTGAATAATTACGGAAGAGTTTTGAGATTATCGTTCAGAACAAACGCTAAACATATTTCATGTCTCTACAAACATAATTAATAGTACACATTACATTATACCTACGCTTAATTCATCGGAATACTTTTGCACTGTGAAAGTTAGTTACTAAGCAAAAGAACAGCTATTTCTCTTACGAGTTAGATAGTTGAAAGAAAGCGAAACTCATTCGGACAACAGAGACAATCTGTAGGCGATTCCCTATAATTAAACGTTTACTTATAGAAGTAGAGACGATTGTATTCTCTATGGAACATCTGTTATATCCCGGTGGCTGGATTTCGGACAGTCTGTCATTACAAGAGACAAATTGGCAGCCAATAAACCTACTAGATGTAATTAGTTTACGTAATGTTCGCCAATAGTATTAGTCAATTCCGTTACTAGGCTTACATAGGTATATTGGCTTGGCTATATATATTAGACTGATTTCAGACACAAATAGAAACACGGCAACTAGGATATCTCTGACGTGAAAACATAGCTTTTATGTAAAAAGGCTAGCCCTGTACGCCACAGTTCTCTAGAGGTGATCGAATGTGAGAACTAAAAGTTTCAATGAATAAATACCAATTTTGTTCAAAACATACGATAGTGTCTCCCCTCTGAACTCTACAGTTAAGTTGGTTGTACAATAAAAGACCCTGAAAGCCACGATTTCGTATTCACACAGGAATTGATATTTTACAAAAACATACGATTCAAGTCTTGTCGGATCTCCCGCAGATTTTTGTACATCAAGCCTTTTACCAACCAAAAATATGATGTGGAACTATCGTCTAGGTTCTTAAAAAATCTAAAGTGAGACTTGTTTGATACCTATAAAGCTTGCTTGAATAATTTGTCTTTGTACCAATTTGACTTCACGAAATAAAATTACTCGACAGATTCTGGTGTATACAACGACTTACTTTAGACGTTTACAAGGGACAAAAGCGTTTCAAGTGAAAGCTTTGCTCCTGTACACAGACCTAGCTTATTCTATTTATTCATTTTCAAATACTAGGTCTACTGTTTTATAGAGAGCTGAAATAATGTTATCATTTACCTTTGTAAGTATCTCTTACCGTGGCATTAGACATAAAGCAATATTCGGAAGAAATAGCAAGTAGCTATGTTTATAAAACTCTATTGAATTTAAATTTTTATATATCTACCTGAATAATAATAAAAATTGTGAATCAAGAATAGAAACCATACTTTTACTCGGTCCAAGCACTTATTTGCTCTGACAGCTGCAATAACATGTAAAAGCTGGATGAAAACTACGAATTATTATCACTTTGGCCAGCTTTTTGAACGTAAGACTGTAGCAGGTAAACTATATGCTTCAGTGAAATAAACGTTATTTAAAACCTAAAAAAATTAATTCATAGTTTTTATCAGCTTTTTACAATATAAAGGTTTGCTGGGAAGAATACGAAAAAAATTCGATCCAGTCAAGTAAGTAAGGATCATGGTATTCTTCATAATGTTATTTCTATATTGAAATGAAAAACATTTTTGGTTTACAGTTCAATGTATATGTTACTATCTGCGGCCCGCGGTTTCGCCCGCGTGGATTGCTGCCTATAACATCAGCTATCTGCCAGTGAAAGTCCTGTCAAAATTGGTTCAGCCGTTTTGAAGTCCATGGAACATACATAGTACAAACATCGCCTTTTCTATCTATACTAATATTATAAAGAGGAAAGATTTGATTGTTTGTTTGTTTGCATTGAATAGGCTCCGAAACTACTGGACCGATTTGAAAATTTCTTTCACTATTGGGATGCTGCACTATCCCCGGTTGACATAGGCTATATATCCCGGCTTCGCCCGTGCTAAGCAGTGGCGGTCTACTAGTTATATATAAATTCGAATTGTTGCGCCAGTTAACACCAGTTAACCACCAGTTTAATTGTCTATTAGGTATTCTAGGAAGCGAAGGAATTGATATCCCATCGAGATATTTTTATCAAACATTAATGTTTATATGAAATTTCGTTATTAATCGATTCCGAGGGTGATTTTTATTAGTACCAACGTACGCAATGTGGGTGTAATACGGTCTGGAGGTCATAAAATATTGATATTGGATTTCTCATCGAGACCTATACAGGTTTTCTTATCAGCTGCCGTATTCGGGAGTGTTATGTTCCCATAGATTTGTACAAATATTTTGGAAAGGCAAAACTACCCATATGAACGAAACATAATTTAAACATAATTTATTCAAAATAATTAATAAAAAAATAATAAAAAATATTTAATTTATATTTTTATTAATTTTTTGTTATGTTATTTTTTTATTTTTTTTGTTACAAATAGGTAACAAAGCATAACATTGTGGCTCTGCCTTTTGCGTTAGTTGAAAACTGTGTTGCAAAGGCAGAGTCTTCCAAAGGAGTGGTATCTTTTACTTTAGAGAATATGGTAAGGCAGTGTGGTGGGTACGAACACATCAGGCCTATATCAGGTTTGATGCTTTTAGTTGAACTCACCCAAGAGACGACTTTGCCGTCCTCCTTTTACAAGCTTTTATTTAACTTGCATTGTTAGTTAGTTTGGGTCAAATTTTGCAACTGCATTTTATAACAGTTATCCTCAACCGCTGAAATTTTTGCATACACGTTTCGTTTGGACGACAATGCATAGTTAACTTAAATCTGGACTCTCAAAGATGGCAGCCTAGTAATTTTTTAGACATCCCATGATATGGATATTTATTGAAAGGGTTTGCTGAGAGGAAGCAGAACAATAAAAAGATGTCACACTAAATTCAATATGGCGGATACCTAAGTGCATTTTTTTATAATTATAATTTTATTTTTGCACGCGGACTATTAGTTAGTTCATCGGTGTCACTGCAAGATTTATGTGCGTGAAAAAAATTTGTAAATGTGCCGTACCTACTTGTGTGCGATATAGTGAAAAAATTGAGACATTTGAACACGAAGGATAATTTTACTAAGGCATATCTTCCTTATTTGTCTGATCTGAGGTTGTGAATGAGAAGTTTTTCAAATTTAATATCAGAAAATAACTGCGGAAACAGAACATAAAACTGGCACAGCACAATGCAAATCAAATGAACACTTCTATTCCATAACACGACAGAGCTGAAGTAAGTTAAAAAGAATATAGGTAAATTGTATTATTGCAGCACCCACGCGTTACCAACAAATGTTATGCAATATTTTACACTCCTATAGGTAATATTCACATGGTTTCACCTTTCAATGGAAATCACGACATGACATTTTCCTAACACGCTCTACACCGCGAAAATGGAATATGTCTCCTTTCGTTGCGCACTTCAAAATGTGAATGTGATGTAACAGACTTCTCACTTATGTACATACTTACATACATGACTCACTAAAAGAACTGTGATATCGGGTTACAAGTAGGTATCACCGCTCAAAGACGACTAGCTTTTGTAGGTTTTAGTGGTACAGAAAAAGGGAAATTGTGGGATTTTCTCTCAGCAAATTCTATAAGGAATAAAACGAAAAGTAAAAGCATCATTTTACAGATCTTTATACACGATACTTTGTAGGATTAGGTATACAGGAAAATTTTCAATGTATATACGAAAACTTTCTCAGGTTTCCCTACCTCATACCTAACAACTTTTGTTCCATAACATAATTCCTATTTTTAGGGTTTTGTACCCAAAGGGTAATAACAGGACCCTACTTATTTTATGAAGCCTACGATGTCTGTTTATCTATCTGTCTGTATGTGTCCGTCCTACCTATTAACGGCTGTATCTTTGGACCGTAATAGATAGCCAATTGACAATTTCACAGAATATATTATGTTACGGCGGAATAACAAAGAAAAATATGAAAGGGGGGTGCATACAACAAACGTATTTTACTAATTTTGAAGTCGATTTTTTACGTTTGCCGGTATTTTTATATAATAAAAAAAACTGGCACAAAAGTTGTTAAATATTATGATGTTGGAAAGCAGCCTGCGCACTTCGACCAAAAGGTTGAAGCCTGCGCCAGGTTATCTCTGATATTTTGAAAATAACCCTGCATAAAGGTTCGTGAGATTGATCCGCACAAAATGTTAAAACTTCCTCTACCGTGACCTGCCACGTAGACCATCAATTGGCAAACAACTTTTATCCAAAGACTAAAAGAGTCAAAGTTCAAACACTAAAAGAGTCGAACTCCAAACACCGCTTACTTACTTCAACATTGTAGCTTAGCCATCCACTCAGGTCGAGGCATCCCAAGTGCTTCAACAGTTTAACTTCGAAGTCAAGATATCTTTCCTCTCCATTTCTTTTACGAGGTGTCTACATTCTCGTCACAATTTTTGTGGCAATTTGGAGTGTTGTCGTGACGTGATGCTATTCGAAGACGGAACGGAGGGCGAGATAAAATACGCAACGTGGATAGAGTGGGCCAGCAGCCCAGTAGATAAGCTTCAGACCTGCCCCAAAGTCCCGACGCCGGGTATAATCAAGCCACCTGATTTGTACGTAGGAATGTGAATATACACTTTGCATGCTTATAATTATATAAATGGTATAAAGTCCTAACGTGTCAAGCATTTTAAAAAACATTCAACATCAACATCATCATCAGGCTTTAACTGTCCACTGCTGGACATAAGCCTCACCTTAATGCACGCGATTGAACTAGCTCAGCATTTCTTTGCATCAAGTTTTCAACCAAAAAAAAAAGTTCGCACTTGACCCAGATACGTGAATGACCGTATTTTCATAAATGACCAGATAAGCAAATGACTGCTATATTCACTATTCACAAATTTAATGACCAGGGCCCCGATTCTACTAAAGAAGTTGTTTTGAAATTGTAATTGTTTCAATTTAATTTTTTTAATAATTGCCTCAAATCTGAGTTTTAATTATTATTTTTTTATGCTAGAAAAATACCACCACCTAATATTATAACTTAGTATAAAGAAATTAAAACTGTAAATTTTGTGGCAATTATAAAAAAAATAATTAAACAATTACAATTTAAAAACAATTTCTTTAGTAGAATCGGGGCCCTGTAGTTACACAATTAACCATATTCTCAAACACCTTTGTCACCGTTTAAAACCTTTTTAAAAAAAAAAACTTCATTCCAGTTTTTATTATTCAAAAAAAATTGTTTACTCTCGTTTACTACGAAATAAATCGCATGGCTCGATTAATTGAAATAACACGAAAAGGACCGTCTAATTACATAAACTGACACAATCCCCTTAGCTTGATATGGGTCAAAATAGCAAAAACTTCTAACTCTGTGAATCGAGCGAGAATAGTTTTATGAGACAGGTTGTTAGAACTAATCCAGACAATGGCGCAAGGTGAACTACCGTCTCGATCGCTGTAGGCGCTGTGACGAATACGTGCGAAATGGCCAGGGGGTGTGCCGCCCCGATAAGTTCCCAAAATATAGGAGGAGACATTGCTACTTGCTCGCAGAGATAACGGCAAAGGTCAGGGCTTATTGCCCGCCTGGAACACTAGCACTATCGAATAAATTGATATGGATGCCATCGAAACATTTTAACTGCCGGTTCCCTGTTGATGACTACGAACGTTATTTTTGATAATGCGACAAAGTAAAACAAAAAATATTGTATTGTTTAACATATCGTACTTATTGCCATTTTTTAGGGTTTTGTACCCAAAGGGTAAAAACGGGACTCTATTACTAAGCCTACGATGTCTGTTTGTCTGTCTGTCCTACCTTTAAACAGCGGTATCTTTCGTCCCGTAATAGATAGCCAGTTGAAATTTTGACGTAATATGTAATTCAAATTCATTTATTTCAGGCTACGCCACCCATATAATAATTACACAATTTGACAATAATAAAATCACACAAAATGTTAAGTACAAATTGTTATGTAATGTTATGGCGGGTTAGCTAAGAAATAATAAAATGTCAAAAAGTAAAAACAAAAACGGGTCGGGCGCTCTACAACAAACGTATTTTTAAAGCATTTTTGTATCGTAATTTTCGAAGTGAAAATTTGCATTGAATGATTTCTGGTATAGGCAAAACTTATGGGTTCGCTTCACCGACATGCTAATGTGACGCATTAGTTTTAACTTCTGTCGGCAGGCCCCATTGACTGCTCATTTTATTATTTTCATTTTTTTATGTGACTTTTACTGGACAGAATTTGATTATTAGTGTAATGTTGACTTAGCTGCAAAGCGACATGAACTTTTTTCGCGCTTTACTTACAAAGCACGTGGAGTTAGCTAAATTACAGGGTAGCTGAAATAGACAAACCAAGCCCTAACTTCGTCACAAAGTCCCTCATTCACAAATATGACGTCAGCTTTGGAAACGCCATACATTTTAAGGAGCAGCGAATAAACTCTTTTGGCTTTTAAAACATAGGAATAAGGTTCCAAATTAATGGAACTGGGAAAAACTTGGATAAGGTTATAGCTTCAAAGCAGTTCCTCCATTACAACCAACACAACGAAAACAGCCGCCAACGAAATGCGCAAAAGGTTTTAATTAATCCCTGGTAATGTAAACCACTCTTATTTGTGATATTTTTCATTTGAAGTAATTGAAATACTTTAAGGGTAAAGTGAAACACTTTGCCGGAACATTAAAAGTAACGATTTATTTAAGGCTATTACAATAAAATACGCGCTTGCTTTAATGCAGTTTATATTCTAGAGCTCCAGAGTCTCTTTTGTTATTTATAAAAAAGCCTTTAATATTTATGTTTTATGAGAGTCGAAAGGCATTATAACAGTCCTTGAAATTAAAAGTGGAACTGAAAAATAATAAAAATTATATAAGCTGGGAAAGCGCCAACTAGTAGTGGGCTTGAGCATTTGGATTGTCTCTAGACCATTAACGGTCTATAGGCAGTCCAATAAAATTGTTTTTGTATAATAGGCCAAGTTGTTTAGGTATTTAGTGTTGTATTTTGTTTAGTTAATAAAGGAATTTCCCAGTATAAAAAAACTCATAAACTGTAGAAAATATTAGATACAGTCTAACCGACCGAGTGGTTCTGTGATTTTTACTTGGGCAGGTATCATTATAACCTGTGGTTTGTATGGAATTTATGATCCTGGGCCTGAAGTCCCGAAGCTAATAGATAATTTAAATGAGAAAACAATAGAAACTGTTCTACATGTTCTATGTTCGGTCCCAAACTGTTTGGACTCACCTGCGGGGAAAAAATATTTCTTTGAAACTGGACGCATGTCAGCGAAATTCATTTAGTAGCAAAAAACGGTTCTTTGGAGCTTGACGCGAGTCGGCGAACTCATTTTTTGTGATCGAATTCCATTGGAGCTGACCGGATGTCGGCGGAATTCATTGTTTGAAGCGGTTTTGAAAGCTTTTTGTGTCGCGATAACACAACGATTTTGACGCGATTGAACGGCTACAGATCGGATGTAGGGTTGACGGTGCCTACCTGTAGCTGCGGGATCGGGTGTGTTTCGCATATAGCCCGCGAGTGAAAACAGTGTTAGGACACTTGTACATGATTTGTGAAGTTTGAGAATTTCGAGGACAGCCGCTGCAAGTCTGGGCCCAGACACAGGTGACAGGATCTTCAGCCGTCCTCTGGTAGGAATTCTTTGAACTTTTAATTTGTAAACTCCGCGAACCGCGGATGTGTGCTGGCCGACTTTGGGCTAGTACATTCTATTGTTTTTTTCTGGCTGAGCAGTCATGAGCGTCACTTCGTATTGGGAAAGCAGATCACATACGAACAAAATATCAGCCTATATCATGGTCCTTCCCATTGCTGGGATACAGACCTTCTCTCAGTGAGTGAGAGGATGGGCCCTAAATCCATCTTTATGATTGTCGTGTGTCTTTAAACTTTTGAGGTTTTAGACATACTTACCTGTTTCTTCACGATGTGTAACTTCACCCTTGTTTTGATCTATGACATCGAAACTGCATATAATTTAATTAGATACTAAGTATAGTCATGCAGGGCCGAGGATCGAACTGGGTGCAGTCAGACTGTAAAGCGCACATGCTACCACTCAGCCACCATAGCTGCTGAGACGTGAGATATGTGTGACACAGTTATTTTTTTCTTTTCTGTGTATCTTTCACAATCAACACTCAACATAGTTATTTTTTTATTAGGCTTGCGCTTGGCCTCCAACTCGCCTGATGTTAAATGATGATGCGGCCTACGATGGAGCAGGCTTGCCTAGAAGAAACCTATTCACTCTCGATTCTCTTTCTCACCTAGATCCCGATGATTTCACTTGCCACCTAATCCCATGATCAACGCTGCCACATACCATAATAACAGATTTAATCCTTTACGGCCTTGCTTCGATTTTTTTATTATAAACCATAATGAGCTTAAAATAGCTCTATCTTGTTTTGGTGTTTAATAAAACTTGAAAAAGACTCAATATACCTACTCGCTTGACACTGGAAAATGCACAAGACGTGGGAGGCCGAAAATCCTCTCGAGAAAAAATATAATAAAACAGTTTTACATGTTTTCGTCTGCGAGACGTTGACAAAGTCACCTCAAACATAGATTCTTAATTATTAATGCAAAGATGTCATATTCAAGGACGTTATATATAACCTTCCTTGCAACTTCCTTGGTATTACAATACGATATTTTATCAATGTATTAATGTTTCTAAATAAGTCTGTTACCAGTCTTATATTTATGCTGTTACTTGGCATTTTATAAGATAATAAGTTTTCATATCTGTGAGACGTACCTAATTATCTTAGTTTCATATTATATGTTTTAAATCTTGTTTAATCCTACAAAGAGAAATTAATTTTTTCACTCGAATAACTCTGTAGTTACGCAACTTTTTTTATTGAGATTGGAAAAGAGATTGCCCGCTGTAAAAAAAGTTAGTAATTCTCGGACCTGCTCGACGAAGATACGAAGCTCAAGATCTAAGAAAGTTCCTCTACAACTTGGAAGTATTCTAAGTTAAAGGTCGTGGCACAAGGCTGAATTTAAACGAACACCGTACCTACTATAATGAGTTGTATAATGTTACTGGAAATGTTTTAAATTCGTTAATGTAGACGATGCCTAGATATTGTATACAACTGTTTTAATTGTTTTGGTAAAATTAGGTACCTTTTGCTTGACGTTTCGATCATGTTATAATGGCCGTGGTCACGATCTGACTGTGTACACAATAAATAGTTTCTATATATCTACGACATACAATAAGTATTGACTGTATCGTTAAAAGTCCTAGAACCTACACCGAGGTTTGTACATTTGCTTAGTGTACAAACCGCGGTGTAGGTTCTAGGACTTTTAACGAAGTAGTAGGCGCGGTCTGATTACAAAATCAAATTTGTTTTTCACCCACTCACGCCATGATCCATTTGCTATCTAAACAGCTTAATTTAAAGTCGAAAATCTGATGGTAACTTTGTGCTTGTGGTTACATTATTTTGAGAATGTTTATTTAGTTTATGGAAGTATAAAAGTTAATTTTAACAATTAACTGGTTAAAGTTTTAAAACATTGAAATGTAGTTGTCGCTTAAAATTCAGAGTATTTAAATTTCAAAGCATTTATTGTTGCGCAATTTTTTTATTTTTTTTTAAAGAATCCAGATAATGTAACAAAATGTTATTCGGTTAAAATTATTAACAGGTGTTTTATCTACATTGAAGCATTTTTTGAATGTAATTAATTAATTTCGTCACAGCACACTCAGTGCTTAAAACACTTCTTTTTATGACTATAATTTCAACCGCATTAGGCAGTCTTTTTCAATGTGAATGCACGCGCGCGGCTGCGTCTCGCTTGGCACTAACGCTTGTGCTTATAACTACAACTTGGCGCTTGGTAACTATAGTCAGAGTGACCGGCTTAATCTTACGTGAGTAATTCCCGTGTAATATAAATAAAATGTGTGAAAACCACGTCAGTTTCTATAATAAAACACTTATTTAGGTTAATTTTGCGGTTTTACCGCGCCTTAATGGGATTCCACGACGCCGCTAACTTAAATCCATCTTCCCGGTTGAAATTGCGATGTTTTGTAACTTCAACCGCTTCACGATTTTTATTATTGTATACAGCGTCCAAAATTGCCAGGAAATGTATAAATTAAACAAACTAACCTGTTATGAAACGTCCTTGGGTGAAAGTGAGAGAACAAAGTCGGGTGACAGTTAGGTTACCTATGTTTTCTTTATAACATGCCTGAAAATCTTTCCGGTAACACAATAAAATATAGCAAAAGTCGTATTACGTATCTTACCCCTCGTATCTATATTTATCATATTATAGGCTTTATAGGTACCTACCTCTAACACCAGTTAAGCATTTCATGTATTTCTTAACACTAGATTGGCATCCCATACAATCATCATCAGCTAATTGACGTCCACTGCTGAATGTATGGTTCCCCTTAGACCTCCACTCTTGAACAACAGCCTGCCATCTGTATCCAATAGATGCCCGCGACTCTCACGATGTCGTTGGTCCATACAATACTTAAGCATTTTCCTAGGAGATATCATTTGAATGAAAAAATAATTTTACTTGTTGCCTAAGTCAGGCCTGATTTGTATACAATACCTAGCCATTGTATATAATACCATCCTTTAATACATTTTCGGTAACATAATTAACAAACAAACAATTTATATGGAAACCTTATAAACAAAGAGGCAGAAATTTGGTTTCCCGTATGCCCGCGTGTTTCCGTATGGAAATGTTTCAATCCAGTTTTCTGGCGTCGTCGTTTTGAAATTAATGGTATTTATAATAATTGAATATTAATTTCCATTAAATCGTAAAGAATTTGTCAATTACATTGTTACTTTTAATATCTACTCCAGTAAAAAACCATTATGCCCCGAGACATATTAAGTTATGAGATAAAATAAAATTGGATCGTGTCTTGTTTTCGTTTGAAAAAAAAAACCTACACTGAAATCCGCAGATCTGTGGACAAGCGTTATTACGTTTCCTATTTTTATCTACAGAATACCTACATAACAAAACTATACCAACATGTACAAACTTGAACTAGAAAGTAGAAAAATTACAATTAAAACAGAGGTTAAAAGTCCTCATCAAAACTTTTACTGAAGGGAACCACAAACCATAACGTCATCTGTGTATATTAATTACTAGTAGGCCGCCCCTGCTTCTCACGGGCGAAGCCGTGATATATAGCCTATGTCAACCGGGGATAGTGCAGTATCCCAACAGTGAAATAATTTTTCTAATCGGTTCAGTAGTTTCGGAGCCTATTCAATGCAAACAAACAAACAAACAAACAATCAAATCTTTCCTCTTTATAATATTATATAGTATAGATTATATAAATAGGTATATAATTTTTTTCAATTTTTGTTATTAAATATATGTGACTACCACTGAAGTATCAAATACCAAACAAAAAAGAAATATCAAAGTCAATTCATAATTGACGGAGTAATCGCGTAACAAACATACAAAAAACTACCTCCACCTTTTTTTAAAGTCTGTTAAAACATGCCCAGTTTTATCCTAAACTTTTACGGCCTTACTTATAAACGTAGCAAATGTAGCTATGCTTAAAATTGCTGTCAACTTCTCGTTCACGGAAATTGTCACAGGTGAAAACAAGACCGAGCAATTATAAGCTTTGCTTAACTTAAGTAACGTTTATAAGTAAGGCCGTTTGTGTTTCTGATTTATTTTCTACCGCTTACAAACATTTAATGTAATAGGTACTTCTATCTAAAAATCAACATCTTTCCGGGGAAAAAGTTGGACCAAAGAAATTGCTATTTCACCATACAAACTGTCCTCCCATAGCACCTTATCTATCAGATAAGTTAGTTGTTTGTCAAGTGAATCTATAAATTATGACCATCGATAGTGATGTCCAATGGAGTAGAAATGCAAACCAACTAATAAGATAGAAACATAAGCCCAGTAAACAAATAAAAAAAGATTCGCTGAAATTTTTTTCAGTTCACATTCTGATGTTTTAGTTTGCAGTTGTAGGTATGCCGCTCAATATTGAAGTGTACGTTTGTAGAACTAATAAGAATTTTCAGAATTGTCAGTGTGTGCAATACGTGTATACTTCGCCCCCTTCAGTTTTTGGCAAACTATTTTCGGTACTAGCTCGCGCCAAATTATATAATTATGAGCATAGTCCAACCCAACTGTTTCGAAAACCTGAAACGATGTAATGGTCCTTTAAAAGAAGAGCTTTGCATCTAATTGGCTCTCGTACTTCCCAGGGTACCCGTCCCGTCCCAGGGCACACTTTTGTGTGCGATGTACTTTTATTATCTTTTTCTTATATAAATAAAAAGTGATGTGAGTATGTTCCCTATAGGCTCGACCGATTTTGACGGGTCTTTTACTGGCAGATAGCTGATGATATAAGGAGTAATCCACCCGGGTGAAACTGAATATGAAAATATAGCCAATGATACTCCAGACATAAAGAATACAACGACACTTTAATACCAAAAGTGATAATCAGTCAAGCCATTTAGGCTATAGAAGGTAATAATAAGAAACACAGAAACATAATTATGTACATACTTACATAGATAACAAAAACATTACCATCTTTCTTGGGTAGTCGGGTAAAAATATTTACAAAAGACAGATCAGATACGTAGCGACGATTATTTGCCTTAGCAAGTCGACGTGTCTAATATTTTATGTCTATCTATGTCTATGTATAGGTACTCTTTTTTCACACATGTATGTGATATTTCACTGATGAGTTGACAGGCGCCGTGGTGTCCCTCTAGGGCCGTGTCCTCGCTGATTACGACCTTAACGTCCGTTAGCCGGATATTGTTTTCTCCCTTTGGCCTTGCTGATGTCTCATAAGCTCATAACTCCAAACAGGTACCAAGGGGCCTACCAAAACCTTCCAGTCATCTTATCTATTCTCTCCTATTCTAATCTTACATTGGATTTTGTCTCACTCTCTCAAAAGCAAAAAAGCGAAACAAAGTTTAATCTAAGATTAAAATGAAATTAAAAAATGAAAAGTTAGTAATGAGACGAGCAAACTACTCACCTAATGGTAAACGACACGCTTGACAAAACGCATAATTTACATTATGCGTGGTACGTTCTCCCCGTCTAAAGTTATCTCTACCATAACCATGCCAAATAAAGAAATTCCCGTCCCCCTGAGATAATATAGGTTTGTTAAATCTCTTGATGCCCTGTAGTTTCACCAGAAACATTATCCTCCAAACCGGAATACAGCGTGCACACCTGGCGTTTAAATAACTGGTATATAATTATATATATATATAAGAAAACGTGAGGTACCTCAGAACAGAACAGACAAACAAAGGACATATTAGAAACCTTAGTACAATTATAGTTCATGTTTAAATGTCTCCATAATTATTTTTTTGAATCGCTTAGCTGCCTGTATGTAGTTACAGCTCACTTTCTAATTTTTTACGCACACTAAGAAACTTATAGCGACACCAATGAACTTAATAATAGTCTACATGCAGAGTTTGACTAAAGGCATAAAGCCTGATTTAAGCAAGATGTTTTCGCACTCGCTACTCAACCTTACCATATCTCCTTTGTTTATCTGATCTGAGTATGGTACTATCCCCAGACTGTCAAAGAGTTCTACTATTAAATCAATACACTAAAGGTATATTCCGACATTTCGGTTGCTAAGATCGGAATGCTACCTTTAGAATACTCTTGAGATTGTAGTAGGTCCCCAGAAGTATAAAGTAGTTGTCGGATTCGGACTGCTGTTCGCGGAAATTAGCTGTTGACCCCTCGTGCTCGTCAAACTAACATTACGGCCTGTTTACTATCTGAATCAGAGAATCTATGATTGTTATTTTTTATTGCGCGTCTTTTTAGATATCACGTAAAAATATTCTTATAAAGGAGGCACGATATAAAAATATATATTTAACATATTCTCTCGATGAGGGTTATATATTTCTTCAGTTTAGTGTTGAATCCATGAGACCGTCCGGCCATTTAGGGTTTATTGGAAGTACAGACTAGGTAAAGTTACTACAGAAAGTCTTTGGGTGGAAGAAGACGGGTGGCCAAACAATCTGGCGCTTAGGTACTTCAGCCAAAAAATAAGTTCGGCCATTCAACGTGGTAATGTTGCTAGCTTTGGCTTACCTGCAGACCAGTTTTTAATTTTCAGCTTTAGAAAGACAATTTATCTTATTTATATTTGATTTAGTTGGTATTTATTTGAATAGTTTCTAATTTGTTTTTGTTATCACTAAATTACAGGTTTTTATTTAGTTAGTTTAGTTTTTCTTTTCATCCCTTTTTTATAATCCCTATTTTTCTGTCCTTTGGGGTGGAATTGTTTACTTTATCGAAGATTTCAGATTTTCATTCAATAAAAAAGATAACAATCATATAAATCGGACTGCTGAGTAAATTTTGTGCGTTTTCATACACAATATATAGTTAATATGTTATTATTTATATTATATACTCGTCAACTAGAGAAGCTCCTTTTATCGTAAAAAGTTATTTGTCGTAATAATGTCCCTTTTAACTGTAAAAGGGACATTATTACAACAAATAACTTTATTTCACTAAAAATAACAACTTTACAAATAAAAAATAAATATGCTACCGAAAAAATACTCAATCAAACTGAATTAATGATTTTTATTTTTCCGTCCCGTGTATCTTTCGAACCGTAATAGACAGCACCTAGTTGAAATGTTTAGAATTTTCACATATTATGTAATGCTGCGGCGGACGAATTAAATAAGAAATATAAATAAAGTCAAAAAGAAATGACTAAATGAGGGTACCACCCCACCCCATACAACAAATACTTACAATATTTGCTTGAGTGTAAAACCGGTAATACATACAAGCATAAAACTTAGCAGGATTATAGTACAAACTCTAATGTAAAACAACAAATAACGGTAGTCAGTGCCAAATTTCTGTTCACCAAAGTTCAGCAGCGTCGGGCCCGGTCGGTACTTGGATGGGTGACCGCATGGGCGGTAATGTCTTTTTGTTCTATTTTTTTGTACTTTAGTAGCTAACAATTTATGTGGTTGTACGGAACCTTCAGTGCGCGATCCCGACTCGCACTCGGCTGTTTTATTCGATATTTACAAATAACTTCAGCGAATTTCCTGTACCTTTCGACAATTTCACTTTACGAAAAAGTTATATACCTACCATACACAATTATTGTGCTTGTTTACATCGTCGTCATGTTTTCCATCGCGCTATTGAACGCAAACAATTCCTTTGACAATGTTTGGCCCGAAGCGGTATATTTCCTCGTCCTGGGTTATATTAACAAATGATGAATGGCTTCATCGGAACGATTCTGAATGCAAAAGTAGCTGAACTAAAGCTATTTGTATACAAAATGTTTTCTATTCTACAAGTATTGTCGACCCAACTTTCCCCTTTTGACCGAATTCTTCGTTATTACTCCACATTTAGCCCTCATCAAATACATTTCAGTTCAACGCAGCGCAAACAGCGAAACCACATCAAACACGCCATTTTCATAAACTTTCGGGTTGATTTGAATTTTGCTGTCACGTAAACAAAACTTTTCTTATTAAATTATTAAGATTTTCTATGGAAAAAGAAGTGGTTAATTGTGTTTAGCGCGTGGGTTTGACTTGAGATAGATAAGCTATTTATTTTGGTTAAAGGGATCTCAAGTTTGAAACCCGTCAGTATGTCTATTCCTTAATGAAAATGGCATCGATTCTGTTACCGCTCACTAAATTAAAACAATCTGTCACCAGGGTTCAAAAAAACTTGGCTGCTGCCTCTGTGGATGTTGGGGCAATTTTGCCATCAACAGTGAGGGAGGAGATAGTGAAATTGAGAGATTATCATGGTTGATGACACTACTAAGAGAAGATAACCTAATGGAAAAATTACTTTTGTTTGGGAATAAGCACGGAATATGAGTAGAGAAGAAATATGTTATGGAAGCGGAAGGGCTAAAATTATCTGCGTCCCTTTTCATGAAAATACGTGACTAAAGAATGAAATAAATTTCGGAACTGTCAAATTTAGTTCAGTTTAAAAATTATCACTATTGAGTTAACCTTGAAAGTAAAAGTAAATCGTAAAATAGCCTTCTTTTGTCATTATTACAATAAATATGCAATTGCACAGTTCTAAATTATTATAATAACACCGGTTTTCACTCACAATGATGTTTTATCGGTCAAGACGATCGAATGATAATTTATAATGAATCCTCACGCGAGTTTTGATGAAGTGTACTAACTTAGTAACACAGTACTAACTTTAAAAAAAATACACCCAAGTTTACGTTGTTTAATTTTAATGACGTGTCAAATGTGATATATTAAATTGGCCCTACGATGGTAATCTTGAGGGTTATGCATGAAGTACCTATCTGATAAAGAGGAAAAAGTACATATCGGTATTATTGGAGTTCTTAGAATGAACAATAGCAGATGGCTTTCAGTGGAATTTAATGAGGATTCAAATACAAGAGATATTTATAGATCCTTTAGAAATGTTATTACGTAGCAAGCAGATTAAATATGTCAAACGAAGATGTCAAATACGTTGCCCTGGTTCATGAATAGTCTCTGGGCGAAGTGCGAGTATTCGATGCGTAAAATACGTATCGAAATTCAAACAAATTTTGAATTTCGATATTGAAATTTCTATGGAATTCGATACTTATTTTACGTATCCAATACTCATACTTCGCCCACTGGATCCAAATAACATATATAGTGCATAATAGGCTAACGGACTGTTTTTTTTATGGTATTGTGTTATAAAAATGCTGATCATAAAAAGAACTGATCACCGAAAACGATACATTATAATGTCGTGCTAGACAGAGAGCAAACTATACACACAGGCAACGGCAAAAAAAAAATTGTGCGTGGAGTCCCTCCGCGCGGAAGAAGTTATACTTCAACAAGGAACCCTAAAATTATAACTAGGGCAAAAATATCAACAATTTAAAATCATGCTTTTCTCGAGATTCGAACCTAGCTCCTTAGGCTTCTCAATCCACCATTACTTCCATACGAGAGAGAAAAATTCCCCCTCCATGGTATAGCGTTAAACGTTTAACGCAACCTTGTTGCAAGTCGCATAAGAAGTATAACTTCAAAAACTAACTAACGGGTAAATACGCCATACAAACTCTATACTGACTCTTTTTTTGCAGAAAAGGGACAGATCATCCCTTCCTAATTCTACCATAAAATTTAAACACAGCAATACTCCCTTATTAATAAATGTGGAGTAGTCTTGGAATAGTGACGCCGTGTTTTGTTTTGTTTTTTATTTCAAATTTTGAAAGAGATAAATATTAAACGATCGAAAAAGACAAAAGACGGGGTAACTATTCTAAGGCTACTCTGCGTTTATTAATAGGGCAGGAGTATAAACGTTTATACCCCTCCAACTCGGATGGGCAGAAGAATTCAGCTCGGATGGGCAGCGTTCGGGAAATTGCGTGACATTGTCTCGTCCAAGATACCACAGTGCCTCAAGACGAAGGTCTTTGACCAGTGTGTGTTGCCAGTGATGACATATGGTACTGAGACGTGGTCCTTAACTGTTGGCCTTTTGGAAAAACTCAGAGTCACTCAGCGGGCAATGGAGAGAGCTACGCTCGGAGTTTCTTTGCGCGATAAAATCCGAAAAGTGGATATTCGCCAAAGAACCAGAGTTACCGACATAGCTGTTAAAATTTGCAAGTTGAAGTGGCAATGGGCAGGCCACATCGCTCGAAGAACCGATAACCGATGGGGAAGAAAGGTTCTTGAGTGGAGACCACGAACCGGAAGACGCAGCGTAGGTAGGCCTCCCACTAGATGGACCGACGACATAGTGAGAGTCGCTGGCATCCAGTGGATGCAAAAGGCAGGCTGTCGTTCAGTGTGGAGGTTAAAGGGGGAGGCCTATGTTCAGCAGTGGACGTCTTCTGGCTGATGATGATGATGATAAACGTTTATATCTCAAAACATTATTAACCGATGTAAATAATTTATTCAGTCTACCTATCACATTTAATTATATTTTTCATTAGAAAAACTGTCCGATAGCGTATTGAACATGTTACAAATATGTAAGTATACAATGTAGGTATACAACACACTCACAGATATTTATACTGTGCTTTAGCTTCAGGCGTCCTTTTTTCCCCTTAATATTTACATAATTCATTTCTCGTCCCTCAGACACTCATGCCTTACCAATGAACGTTTTATGCCCATTTTACTACCTACTTCGTATTTACTTAATTGTGCTCACCACATACCTTGCTACATAACTTGTTTTTATTGTGTGCTATGTTTTTTCCCGCAGCAATTACATAAAATAACGATGCACCTTCTCTAACAAAATATGATTTTTTAAATAAACAGTAAAATTAACACATCTAAATATGGGTTATATTTTTAACGAAACGGAAAAAATTGTGTGAGACAGGTAGGTGGTACATGTCCAAGTATTATTGCATACCTACTTGTATTTAGTTATATACCTACATTTATGAATTTTCGTAATGCATCCTATGTATGAAAATTACACCATAAATACCTAATTAATATATCCTCTTTACAATACCTTAGTTTTTTTCAGGTACCTTCGTAATAGGCTTTCGCTTGACCGCCACCTCGCCTCGTCTGTCGCATACCTTGGAAACGGCGCCATACATTTTCATATTGCAAGTATTGTCGCATCAGCCGCGCGCGATATAGTGCTAACAGACGCTCGAACGCGGCTGACGGACCGCCGTCCAACTAACGGGAGAGAAACAGTGAGAATATCATATTTCCCTCTCTTTCTCTCCCAATGGTCAGACGGCGGTTGAGGTCAGCCGCGCGCGTTTGTGCGTCTGTTAGCACTATTAGTCACACGCGTTTGACGCACGCAGGTACGATTGGCCGCGGTACACTTTAATGCGGTCTACGATGGAGCACGCTTGCCTAGAAAATACCGATTCACTCGCGATCTGAAAACATAGATTGTATGTATCGGGGAACATCTGCAAAGCTTCTCACCACTCTCTTACTCACTATGTATCTGTTACACCCTATAGTTTTTCTGTTTCGATAATCTTTACCCGGTATACCTCAGTAAAGTTACCCGATGTACCTCAGTAACAGATGTTCAACCTTCGCATACTACGTGCTATAAGTAAGTAAGCTTACTATAACAATAAAAAAACCGCCGAATCAATACCGGTAAAAAAGTGGAACCACCTATGATTTATGGCCTACCTAATAAAAAAGGAATCATCAAAAACAATTCTACATTGGCGGAGTAATCGCGTAACAAACATACTCGCACAGAAAAAATACAGTCGAATTGATAACCTACTCCTGAAGGCGGTTAAAAAATAAAATATAATATCGTCTAGTAAGTAAGTAGGCACAAATTTTTAAACGTTTTTATTCGCTTCTTAAACTACTACACTCAGCCTTATTTCATATAATAATTTTTTATTTACAAAGCTACATATTTTATTTACACAACAATTTTTATAAAATTATAATCCAAGTACCTATTCCAAAAAGCTAGTATAGTTAAATGATGCACGTGTTATGAGTAAAAAATCCATAAAATGTGTGATCCATAAAAAACTGAGATGAAATATTTAAAAAAAAATAGACGATAATTACTTAGTCCTTCTAACCTATAATTAGGATGCTAAGTAGGTACTCATCATCATCATTTCAGCCATCGATCGCCAAAAGGGCCGGTTGGAAGCGGCCTGCATCCAGCATTTCCCTGCGGTCTCTTTTAGTTCCTACGCATAGCTGCGCTGCGCTGTGTAAGTAGGTACTATATTTATGAAAGAAATAATAATATAGGTACAAATTAAGCTCACTGATACAAAATGTTACCAAAAACTAGGAAAAAAATTACATGGAGTTGACGGTCAGTGTGTTCCTCAGAGTAGAAAGGGTAAGTAATTAATTTTCAATTAAGCTCCATTAGACGTTAGGTTGAATACAAAACGTGCTTTATTTGTGAAATCAGGGAATGCTAGGTTTAAAACGCTACATTCTAATGTGCTCAACATTTAGGGTGTAGGCAAAAAAACATGAATTTAAACAGATTTATTTTAAAGCCAATCATGACACTAAAAGGTACCTACATGTTATTGAGAACTTCTTTTTTAGTGTAATTTTAATTTACCATTCTGAAAACACAAGGTTACCTACACGTAACAGTGAGGTCCACCGTTGCGTGTAGCTTTGAGAAATAACCGAAATTTTGACAACTTGTCTTTGCTAAAGTTGTCAAAATCCGTTATGATGAAAATAATAAATAAAGCCAGATGTTTTATTTATGTTTAGGTCTCGGGTGTTCTATTGTGTTGTTTCAAGTTGACATTTTGAAGTACAGACAAAAAGTAATACTATTTGCTCTAAATAAAATAGCCGTAAACATACTAGAACAAAACAGTTTGTCAAACACATACTGCTTAGTGCGTGTTTAGGGAGAGAACTCAAGTTCTATGCTAAATTAATATACTTTCGTTAGACGCGCGTCTAACGCAACGTCCCGAATAATATATTTTTTTCTAAATAAATAATAGGCTTGCGTTTGACCACCATCTCGCCTGACGTTAAGCGATGATGCGGTCTACGTTGGAGCACTAGTAGAAACCGATTCACTCATAGTCATGATTTGAAGACACCCAGATTGTAGCCATCGGGGAACACCCAATCGGGCAGCGCATTACGCAGTTCGCACAATAAATGTGGAATCAAAGCGCTTCGAACGGGTTTTCGAAATATTACCCATAAAGCGGTGAAGATTTTTCAAGTCCGCTCTGGCAGTCCGATAGAAAAATGGGCAGGAGGGGTTAGATTGTGCAGATCCAATGCACTCTCTCCGAAACGTATCCGATAAAAAACCGATAGACTAGCAACTTTACGTCGATGCTCAAGATTAAGAAGCTTGTTCCAAACTAAGGATTCGTTGCTGATGAGCTTCTTGGTACGCTTCTCTATATAGACTTCAATGCCTCAAGCTGGTATTTAGCTGATCCTTCTTCTAGCTGTTCTTAGCTGATAGACTATCCATCCGACAGAACTGCCTCCAAAAGACAGGGTTGGTGAAGAGTGTTCGAGGGATGAGAGCGACTGCCGACTGTCGTCCGTCCGTCCATACATTCTTCTAAAAAAAAGATGACGCAAGTCCATTTAGGACTATGAAGTTTTCTCATTTTGTATAAACGCAACGGAGGTTAATCACGTGCGTGTAGTATAAATATGAACACACTAGTATATATGAGTATATGAATACACTTACATGATATAAGTATGCAATTCTACTTACAAAGGAAAACTGGCAAACTGGCCGATTTTTGGTAAACATAATTTTGTTAGAAAAACTGCTCAAAATAAAATCTTTATGTTTTGAAAATTGTTTTATCCAAATTGATTCGAAATCGATCGAAATCACGCTTCCATGGAAAATTTAGAGACACGTCGCAGTTTACGGCCCGATACTGTTATCTGATTCTAAGGTAAAATGTGACCCTAGGAATGATTAATAGGGCCCTAGATGAGTAATGGGTGGTACGTGCCAGTGATCTTACAACAATGTAATGGCAGGGAGAGGTCGCCCTTTCCTAATCTAAGGAAAATTTACTTGTATTGTCTTAAGGATCTAGTGCCGTTGTATGAGATAATATTACACAAAAGATGTTTGAGGTACGAACTAGAAGAGGGTGCTGGATGCTACAGCTGAGTCCAGTAAGATTATTATAATTGATATGTACACGGTTACGCATATAGACTGTACTAAGAAGAAAGGAGGTCATTGTACTCTTATTATGAACAACTTTTACTATAAGACCAACCCTGATATCTAAAAAAAAAAAATAAGCTGTTCCATAGAAAACTGCCAATGACACTCGACATAATCTATGGAACAGCAGATATCTTTATTCGCGATTTCTGGGTTGGTCCCTTTGTAAAAGTTGTTCAATGATGAGTAGTATGACCTCCTTTCAACTTAGTACAGTCTATATGCGAAACCCTGTATACCTGACCTAAAATAAACCCCCTACACAGACATAAAACCATATACATACCTATACATGATTGAGTTTTTTTCATGCACCATAAACCTCTCGCCGGTACATTCCCAAATTTATACCTTAAAACTTTTAGTTCCAATTATATTTCGTCTTTTTTCCATGGAATAAAATGTATTTAAAAGAGGGCTCTCAATGGCAACAACGTTACAAGGTCTAAAATAAGAAGGAACGCGAGGCCCGCACCAAGCTTAGAAGCCGACTACAAAAAGAAATAGATAAAAATTTCATATAAATAAAAAAAAAAAAATTGCCCTGAATATACCTGACCGAAATAAACAGCCACGTATACAATATGTCCATTGATACTGATACGCTACAGATAAGCCATTCTGCATTACGTCTAAACTTGGGTAGCAGTTTTGTTATACGTAGCGCAATGGCAATCTAGCCGAACGCTGTTCAGCTGTTTTACATAACGGAGCTGTTTTTTAAAATAGCTGTAGTGCTAGTACCATTCTTTATTGATCGTCAAATTAGCTAAAATGCCATAGAATCGATCACAGCGAGTACTGAAAAAAATGCATTTTATCGAATTTGACGACCTCAACTGTCAAATTTGATGATAAAGAACGGTAATTGCACTGCTGATTCGGCAATCCATCTTCGACAGATACATGACGTCCATTGATACAAGTCACAAGTCAAGTAAATGGTTATAAAAAAAAAACTCTACACAAAATGTTGTTCATAATTTATTTATACATCAAAGACATCAACTTTTAAAGACAGTGACTTTTATGGAAATGTATACTCCGACATAACATCCTTACAATTAGTAAATAACAAAATGACGTATGTTGTTTACATCCTAATTATTTCAAGTCTTACAATCGCTTCACCATTATCACCTACTTGGCCAACTTGTAGAACACCAGGATGGCAAACCTAATGAACACGTAGCCTCACAGCACCTTGCACATCATCGCAACTACATATTTTTATACTTTGTCTAATCACATCACAATGTTCAGGCCGTCGAAGTTCGGGACGGATTGCAGATTCAACTGTTCAACCAATCACTAACCAATTTCACACTGACGTGGAGACACAGAGTTCACGCTCCACAACAGGCGGAGCGAATGCTCAGAGACTGGATTCATAGAAACATACGCTGTTTCAGACGGACGTGTCTCAGGTAGGCGCTCCAATATTATTCACGTAGTTCATGTAGGTGGCCAGTTCCTCGCCAGTGAGCTCGTCGTCCACCTCCCGCAGGCTGGAGTTGGAGATGCTTCGAGGTGAGTTGTAGGAGTCGGAGGCTTCGTAGCGGAGTCGCCACGCCTCTCGCCAGTAGTCGCTGCCGCTTGGAGACTCGTTCACTATGGACAGGTCGCGCCCGCTGTAACACTGGAATGGAAAGAACAATATTAGTAACGATTTCTTAGGTTTGCGCGGTTTTGGGTTTAGGTTACAATATTAATGTTATATAAAGATATCTTAAGCATTTCTTTTTTCTGACTGCACGGGAAAAGTTTGAATTCAATTAATTGGAAATGGAATTCACATCATTCACCCTTAGAAGTGGAATATTTTCAAATTAAAATGAGATCACCCACGACATTATATCATTATCATCATCATTTCAGCCTATCATGTTCCCACTGCTGGGACACAGGCCTTCTTTCAGAGAGAAAAAGCGAGAAAGAGGATGGGCCGTAATCCACCATGCTGGCCCAGTGCATGTTAGCGCATGTCTTAAAACTTTTGAGGTTCTTAGACATTCCGGTTTCCTCACGATGTTTTCCTTCAAAATTTTTGAGCGACTGCACTCGCTCAAAAATTTTAACCTAACCTACACATAATTTTATTACTAAATAAGTCATTGGTGCAGGGCCGAGGATTAAACCGGGTGCCATCAGATCGTAAAGCGGACATGCCACCACTCGGCCACCATCGCTCTGCATCAAAATAGCTTTGAATAGGCTAAAACAAAATAGAACAGGCTAGAATTAAAAAAACATCAATGTTTAAAACAGCTTTATCGCGTAAAAACAATAAAGAAATACAGTCAACTTGCGAACCATCTTACATTTGCAAGTATACTTATATTATGTTAAATACTTCAAATATAGCGCCATTAGTTGAAATCTCTACGAACTAAATCAATGGTTTTAAATCAACAGATTTTAAAACGTATTTCATGGATGTGCAATAAAAAAATAAGTTCTATGTACAAATCCCTTTACAAAAGTAAGAAATTTACCTACTAGGTACTTATTTTTATGTAAGGCCATTTTTTAGGTAGGATGATGGCATAAATTCTGTTGTACCATTCTCTAAACTAAACTAATCTAACAGGACTAAAATGATCACCATATCTTTTCATTTCAATGCGTCAGAAAAGGATGGCAACAATTTTAGAGCTGTCAAATTTAGTTTAGTTTAGAGAACGGTACATCAGAATCGACGTAAATTTTTTTTTTTTTTTTTTTTTTTTTTTATTCAGATGTGAAGTATATATTCTTTTTCGCACAGCGAATATAAAATGTGTAAAAGACCACCAAAGCCATGATACAATAATTTTTGTTATGTAATAAGAACTAATTCAATAATGAATTCATAATAATTCACAAAAAGTAATCTCGGACGTCCAAACAATATTTTGATGGAGAAACGACCTGTTCATTGTGATAAAATATTAGTAACTTTCTTCTTAGAAGTCTATTTTCATTTTTCCACTTCCAACTTTTCCGGCTTGTCGGAAAATATTTTATATCAAATCAAATTGAGATATAAATCAGGTAAAATGTATTATTACCTACATTGGGCGGCGTGCTCTTGATGAGAAGTGCAAACCGGAAATAATGTAGTTTTGTTAAATTATTTTAATAATGAAATCATGTTTTGGAATTACATGCACATACGGCAAAACACCTTGCTTTTTGCATACTTATAATATTTTAAGGTAAAATACCTATGCGTTTTTAGGGTTCCGTACCTCAAAAGAAAATAACGGAACCCTTATAGGATCACTTCGTTGTCCGTCTGTCCGTCTGTCAAGACCCGTTTTATCAAGAAGACGTAAAGGTATCAAGTTGTAATTTATACTAAATACTTGGGTTTACGGTTTCTTTCGGCTGTAAAAAAATAAAAGTTGTAAGTCAACACAATCAAAAGATATAAACGTTTATGTCGCATATTTTGCGATTTTACAGGGGAATCAAAACCTATAGGGTACTTCCCGTTGACCTAGAATCATTAATTTTGGCAAGAGGCAAGGTCTTACATCACATATAAAGGAATAAATCTGAAAGTTGTTAATTTGAAGTTACATCATGTAAAAAATATTGTCAACTACAAAGTTAAACTTAACTTTGTAGTCTTTTGTCTTTTAATATTTCAACTTCAATTAGTTGTTTTTTTTTGTACTCGCGCTCGGGTTCTTCCAACGGAACCCTCAGAGCACGAGTCCTACTCATACTTGTCCGATTTTTTATGCATTTCCCTGAAGGTTTTTTTTACCTTTGCTACGTCATTGTATGAGTAAAGTCAGGCAGATCTGAATGCAACCTGGGAATTCTTTTTCATTCATCATCATCAGCCAGAAGACATCCACTGCTAAACATTGCCGTATCAGGTCTACCAGGAAAAACTCCACGCACTGAACGACGGCCTGCCATCCGCTTCCACTGGATGACCACAACTCTCACGATGTCGTCGGTCCATCTAGTGGGAGGCCTACTTGCGCTGCGTCTTCCGGTTCGTGGATCGGTTCGGTCTCTTTTTCATTATATTTGTTAAATTAATGGCGAATAAAAACTTAAAAAAAAATTGAGACACCCGTTATGTATACCGAGGTACCACCAGATGATATCCATATGAATGGTCGGACGTATCATACTATTAGGTATAGATTTTTAACTCATCCCTATTCCTAACTCGACCGACTACATTGTTTTTCTCATGTTAACCGAAATGTGGGGTTTGTATCCACGGATCTCAGATCAGTTTGAATCAGCCACAGATCCCGGCAAGTTGTATCCACCGACACCGGGATCCGTTTCCTTCGTGTCCCTTACTCATCCCTATAGAGAAATTTCAAAGCGTCTAGAGTAGACATTACACTTAAAAAAAAAAAAAAAAAAAAAGCTGGACATCCCCTAAAACTCGTAGCACGCCACGCTAATAAAATAGTAGCAATGTAGGATTTTAAAAGAAAAAATCACAGAAAAGAAAAAAAACTATTAAATATTTTCTGAGGAAAAAATATATACCTACCTAAAATAATATATATTTAAAAGGATAAAATAATATAAGTAATTATATTCTTGACCATAATATTATTATATTTATCATTATTCCATAAAGTGAATAAAGTGACTGTGTAACGACTACATAACAATAAGTGGATCTCAAAACCTACTGTTTTAATAATTTCGGTTTGTTTGGTTAGTTTTAATTTGATTTTCAAGTGGATGAACAATAAAATTAGTGAACGGCGCAGTTAGTATTCAAATTAGTACCTATACAAACATAGATTATATATTAGTACCAAATTTTAGACAACTATGTTAGGATCACACGGGAATTAATAGTAAAAATAAACAGTACGGCGTCTATAGGTGTTGTAAATTTAACGTACGTATATGTGGATCTATCATGGGGGTTGCCAATAATCCCCACGCTTGGCAGACGGCTTGGGGATCGCAGGAGGGTCCACCATTCAAGTAGGAGGATGCTGCTGCCCATCCTCTGGTGGTTCTGGTCGTAGTTTTAGGACATACCCGGCTCAGAGTCACACAGCGGGCAATGGAGAGAGCTATGCTTGGAGTTTCTTTGCGCGATAAAATCTGAAACGTGGATATTCGCCAAAGAACTAGAGTCACCGTCATAGCTGTTAAAATTTGCAAGTTGAAGTAGCAATGGGCAGGCCACATCGCTCGAAGAACCGATAACCGATGGGGAAGAAAGGTTCTGGAGTGGAGACCACGAACCGGAAGACGCAGCGTAGGGAGGCCTCCCACTAGATGGACCGACGACATTGTGAGAGTCGCGGGCATCCAGTGGATGCAAAAGGCAAGTTGTCGTTCAGTGTGGAGGTTAAAGGGGGAGGCCTATGTTCAGCAGTGGACGTCTTCTGGCTGATGATGATGATGATTCTTAGCCATGAATCAAGAATATCTGTTCAGCCATTTGAAGATTATAAGCTTTTTATGGGTTTCTTAAAAAAAATTGGTATTAGACCTGAATAGACCCAAAAATCTTGAGTTCCTACAAAAAATGCGAGTAGGAGATATTATGGCATTTGTCACAATTTGGACTACCAAAACTTTTTTTACTACTGGGTGATAAGTCGCTTGCCTGATTGTATTGACTCGCGTCATACTTTCCCACAACTGAATTATTATTAAAATATGTTAAATTCATTGCCCACTAACAAAATTCCCTGTATCAGGGTTGCCATGATACACACACAACTACACGAAGCATCACCAGATTTAATCTTCTATCCAACGATTTAAAAAAAACTGCCTGACTGAGAACGCGCTTCTATTGAGCTAAACTGGCCAAAAAATACCAGCAAGACATTTTCCTTTTTGTCTTATTTGCGGAGCCCTGTTGGTCCAGTAGGTAGTGAATCTGCCTTCTGCACTTGGGATCGTGGGTTCGAGTCCCACTTACGACAAACATTCATGTGATGAATACATGTGTTTTATCTATATCTGTGTGTTCATATATATTTAAGAGTGTATTTAAAAACAGATATGTATGTATATCAGTCTCTGGCAGCCATAGTACATAGAAGGTTTGCCTAATTTGGGGTCAGATGACCGTGTGTGCTAAATTGTCCTGAATATTTATTTATTTATTCATCAGTACACAACTCCAAAATTATAATCTAATGTTGCAGCTACTTAATTATACGTATAAATGCTCTAACATAAAAATACCCTGTTAGAAATAAAAAAGCCCGACGATAAATCTTAGGAAACCAAAGAGCTAAACGGCTTGGAAATCCACACTAGAGCAATTTGAATAAATTATAAAGCCTGCATGTAAATACAGAGTTCCTTTATTTTTAGGAAAAGTATTTACTAACTACAGTTTATACAATAACTAGCTGTTGCTCGTGACTTCGTACGCGTTGACTTTCAAGTTTTAACCTTCATTTGCCCTCGTAAATTCGGCTCTTTTGCGAAATATTTTTAACGTACCTCTACTCTGCACTCTATAAGGGATCTACTTGCCTCAGCTTCGTACGTCAAGTGATTTTTGAGTTTTTTTGTTTGGTCTGTTAATGAATTTAGGGTTATTGGCATCTAGGATGTTTTAGGGTTCCTTAACCGAAGGGTGTAAATGGGACCCTACGCTGTCAGTCTGTCTGCCCTACCTTTTAACAGCTGTATCTTTCGAACCGTAATAGATAGCCAGTTGACATTTTCACAGAATATGTAATGCTAAGTCAAAACTAAAAATTAAAAGTTACCCCTTACAACAAACGTTTTTTTATAAACATTATTTTGTATCTACATGAATGTAAAAAACATACAAGCGTCACACTTGGCATGATTATAGTAAGTACACACTCAAGAGTAAAACATCAAATAATAAATAATGACCAAGTGCAAGTCGGTGACAAATTTTTGTTTACCAAGTTAAGTAGCTTCGGGCGCGGCCGGTACTGTATTAGTGGCCTTCTGGGCGTGGTGTTGTCTTTTTGAACAAATTTTTGTGTTTTGTGGTGGTACGGAACCCTCAGTGCGCGATCTTGACTTGCAATTGGCCGGTTTAAATTTTTTGGTAACTGAGCCCACCGAAATCAAGAAAACTGCCATAAGTGAGGACTGTATTTTGCTTCTTGACTACCGGCCTGCAAATAGGCAGGCAACTGAAGTATTTCGGGACAAACGTGAAAATGTGAGCGGAGACCAGAGGCGTAACCGAGGTCAGTATAAGACAGTTCATATATGCTCAATTGTGACCAAGCAGCCCTGTGATAGAGCGAGAGAAGCGGTCGCTCTAGGCGCCAGATACAAACGGGCGCTAAAATAGCATAAGCAAAAAAAATCGAGCGATAAATAAAATGTTTGATGGCGCCTCGCGCCTCGGGGCGGGGCAGCGTAGCAGGCGGTGAGGCACACTTACGTTGCAGAAATGAAAAGTGCCGAAAGACAAAGTCGCTCTACCCTGATCAAGTGCTAGGGCCGCCGTTGCGATCGTACTTTTTTCGAACCTTGCATGGTTGATATTCCGAAGCGATTTGATAAAACTTTCATTGTGCGAACTGCTAGTCCACAGAAAAAAATCGTTTAGAACTAGTCTGTGGAATGCGCTGCCTGAATGGGTGTTCCCGATAGTTACAATCAGGGTTCCTTATTTTTTTTTACATTTCATTAAAAGTTAGTTCAGTTGTATACAAAAAAAATATGACTGTTTTGTATTATCATAGGCTTGTACTACGTGTGACTATGAGCAATATAGGTACATAATGCCATCTGGAATATTAAAAAAAATAACATTTTTACATAACCTCTATGCATTCACCTCAAATCAAATTTCTTTGCACACTGAAATATTGTACGCACGTATATGGCACGTATACAGTTTGGCAAATAAGTCTAGAAATAGAACTAACATTTTTATCTATCAAACATCAGAGGAATATCCAAAACTATTATGCGGCATATAGGTACATCGATATATTTATTGGGCATATACCTATATAGGTAATACGTTTTTTTTTTTTTATTTGGTTCACTAACCTGGCCGTAACATCTACAGATCCGTTTTTTTAAATACATATAATAATATGTAAATATGGTAATGTACAACCTCCTAGAAGTGAACACTGCATGCAATGCGGAGATATTATATATTTTGAATGCAAACATTTAATAACCCATCTGTTTTCCTACTGATGAGTGTTAATTTTCCTCACAAGATTTTTCAGACTCATTTCAGAGTGGAATTTATTTGTGATAGTGACGTCTCCAATGTATTTTTTTTTTGCCAAGCTAAACCAGATAATTTCATTAGAAAAGACAAAAATACCAATAATTACTTTAGCGAGTTATCGAGACCATGAAGTCAAATTTATGTCGAAGTGTGTTCTTCAAATAATAAACACATTAAATACAAGTTTGAGAAAAGTAATTAGAAATGTAGACCACTTTATTATGGTGCGTGAGGTTCTGAAACCACTAAGCTTTGATCCCGAAAGTGACGTATCAAGAAACCACGCAATATCAAGCAAAGTTAAAGGGCACAATGAAAATAGGTACTTACCTTATTATGTACATTAAAGTTTGTCAAGGAACAAAACAGCCTACTTTGCTACACTATTTCCATTCGTTTATTTGCTCTGACAGCTGCAATAATATGGTAAAGAGCCGAAAGAAAATCAAGACTTGATCTTTCGTACTTGCACTGCAGTTCGGGATAATTAGCGCGCGCCCGACTTGCACTTGGTCGGTGTTTATTATTTGTTGTTTTACTTTAAAGTGTGTATGTGTACTATATAATCATGGCAAGTTTGACGCGTGTGCATACCGTGTAGCATAAAGACAAAAATACGTTTGTTGCATGCGGTTGCATGTGTACTCCCCATATTTTTTAATCCGCCGTAACATTTCATTTTCTGTGAAAATATCAACTGGACATCTATAACGGTTCAAAATATACATCCCTTAAAATGTAGGACAGGCAGACAGCGTAGGCTGTCCTGTAATAGAGTCCCGTTGACACCCTTTTGATAATTATATGGAACCCTAAAAAGTAATGTAGTTGTTAAAGTTGGAAATAAAAACAAAACAGCAAACGTACATAACATGTAAAGAGGTACCAAACAGAGCAACCAACCTAATCTGTAGAGTTGGTTAAATGATAAAACCAACATTTTCCTCGGTAAGCTATCAGTTTTATTCATAAAATTCGATAGTGGTGTGTGGTCCCGCACATGATTCTACGACTAAGTTTATTTAGTAAAAGGTAGAACCTTATTTTGTGTTTTAGATAATGAAGCGAGATAAAATTACGAAGATAAAGTAGGTAAGTACATAGCTCAGATCAGACAAACAAGGGAGAAATGGTATGGTGGCATGGCGGGTGCGAACTCATCTGGCCTAAATCAGGCTTGATACCTTTCGTCGAACTCGCCCAGCAAACGACCTTGTTGCCTTTTTTTCATGTGGACTAGTTTGCATTAAGTGATTTAGGGGTATAGTCTTCGATCAAAAAATACAAAGATGCCACAATGACGCGCTAATCGCGGCAATACTCATCTTGTCCTGACTCAATACGGGGACAACTTGGACCCACAGTCACGCGATAGCTGCGCAAGCCGTAACAATGATAAATGCTTCGTGAAAAAACAAAACATAAATGATGGCGGAACATATAATCGGTAAGTAAATACTCCATACACACTTACATTACTGTTTATCATCCAAATAGTCACAAAAATCACTTATTTTATCATCATAATTATATTATTTTGATTACGCAACATTCTCTTGCGCACACGTACTAAGACTATCGCTATTTCACTTCAAAAATGACACACACTGTTCATTTCTTTCCCACTTGCGATTCAGACAGCCCTCTCGCTTGATCAACGACGACGGTTGACGAGGTTTGACGATGTTATATCAATCGAACTCATATTGAGATCTGAGCCATAAATGTGTAAATATATGGTTGGTTTTGGTAAAATAGTTTTGTTTCTATGTAAATTGCATATAGCTAGCTATTGTATATATGAACCTACGGGTTTTCTGTTGCTCGTATAATTTTCTACGCGTTGTGCGTTCTATGTATAATTTTTCAAAGGTTATAGTGAAAAATATATATGAAATATGGAGACATCTGTTCACAACCGATAATTATTGTACTAAGGCATATCTCCCTTGTTTTTCTGATCTGAGATACATAGTTTCTGTTAATTAGGTTTTAAAAAGCAACTCGAGGGTGTCAGTGGCCATTACGACCCTAATTTAAAATAATTATCGTTACTTCGCGACTACTGATTAAAATATTTGTTTCGTAAAGTTGAACAAGGTCGGTAAAGTTACTTAGTCTGCTGATTACACTGATAAGTACGGGTAAAACAGGCTGAATAGAGAGACAAAACTATTTTTTTTATTATAAATAGGCTTGCGCTTGGCCGCCAACTCGCCTGATGTTAAGCGATGATGCGGCCTAGAGCACGCTTGCCTAGAAGTAACCTCTCGACTTGAAGACACCCAGATTGTAATTATCGGGGAACACCCACTCAGGCAGCGAATTCCACAGACTAGCAGTTCGCACAATAAATGTGGGATCAAAGCGCTTCGTACGGGTTCTTGGAATATCAACCATAAAGCGGTGTCGATTCTTCGGGCCCACTCTGGCAGTCCGATAGAAAAATGGAGGTCACATCACATAATCAGCCAGTAAACGTCCACTGCTGAACAAACGCGTCAATATCTTCAAAAATATAATTTAAAATATTATGTTCGATCGTAAATGACAATAAAAAAATTTTTTTTATGTTTTTGGTTGAGTCTTATAGGCATATTTTTTTAAATCTGTTTTGACTGCTATATACGAGTATATGGATAACTTTACTCTCACACAGGCTTACTTGAAACGGAAAAGGAAAGAGAGTTCCAGAATGCCACGATGGCTCGTTGAATATTGACGATACGATGTAATAAGCCATTAGTGCTCACCCAGATGAATCCGAATGATATACGAGACTATATACCGCCTAGTTACGACTCACGTGGGAATTTAGTACGATATAGGTACGATAATTCGTACAGTTAGGTGCGTCCACGGGGAAGCTAATAAAGTCGGACGTCACGGGACGCCCGGCAGATGTGCAACATGACGGCATGAGTGCATCGTGTCGTTTGCCATCACGGCATACTAAAGGCGTAGATATTGTATTTATTATTTTAGTTTTTTAAATATTATTCCAATTTGTATTTAGGAAATCGATTTTAGTGTGAAAAAAATGTTAGCGGAATTATCCGTTTTTATTCTCAACTAGCTGCGCCCCGCGGTTCCACCCACAGGTTAAAATAGTATTTAAGTTTCCTGAAATTTTCCAATATTCTGCGTTTAATTTTCATAATTTTTCTTTCCGTAAGAAGCTTCTACAAAGTATTAGAAAAAAAAAACGATAAAGTCGTTCACAAGTTTTGGCGTGACCAAGGAAAATATAAGTAGAATCATTTTCATATATATATATATATAGAATAGATGCGCCCCGTGACTTAAAATCATCGTTAAGTTTTCTGAAATTTTCCAATTTTCTGAGCAATTTTCTTATTTTACTTTCCGTAAAACCCTTCTTCAAAGTATTAGAAATCTTTAAAAAAAGATGAATGAAATCGGTATAGTTGTTCTCAAGTTATGGCGTGACCAAGGTAAGTAGGGATTCATTTATTAAGAATTATTTCATTTATTCATTATTTCATTAAACATTTATTTTATTTTATGTGGAAAACATACAGTGATAAATAACTAGATTACTGAAACATTGAATAATTAAACAACATTTAGCAGTTTTCCCATATATATAGATAGATGACAGAACAAAGTAGGCTACGTTCCGTCGTGGTTAAAAATAAATTTGTTTTTTCTAATGTCATGTCAGTCCATCAGCTCTAGGTTTGATAAACGTTATTTGAAAATGAAAACTGCGCAGCTGGAAATTGAAGTGAGCGCGCAATAAATTCTAGCTGGAACCCTAACACCGATCACGAGCACTGGTAGCATTGGAATGCCTATATATTGTCGTGAATTATTGTTTTAGGTTTGAGTATTCCGAAAAATGCTTGTAGGAAATGTGCTTATCTTGGAATTTTTATTGATATTCCCTGACTTAGCGTGTCAGGCCTAAAATTATGGACTATGATGTTGCCTTTTTCAGTTAAAACAAAAAGCTTGTAAAACACATTTATGATGCGTACTTCCCCAGAACTCCCAGAGATCATTCTTGTTTACTGATAACTACAATCTAAGCATCTTCAAGGCTAGACTGAACACATTTCTTCTAGACCTATCAACTTCATCCTGCCCCACTCACCCTTGCTCTATCTCAAATATTTGAAAAAATCAAGAATTCGTTATCTTACAAATACTGATATCTTTACTATCTAAGTACTTTAAAATTAAATCAGTCATGAAAAATTCTAAATATTATATAATATGTAGAATAAAATTTATATTGAAAGTGTGTAAATAAAGACACGCATATTTTAAAGGTCATTAATAGTAATATGAATGAATTAAAGCTATCTAATCCACATATTCTTTACAGACAAATTCTTTCTGTACAGTCTTTCAAATTTGTACCAAAAAGTACCTACTTATAGTTCGTTCACGGTGAAAAACTAATTTAGGGCGCTCTCTCTCTCTTTTGCATCAATATATGAAAGGGTCATGATTGGTCAGTAGGTAAAACCATTATTTAAAAATGTTAATTCATGTACATTCATGTTGTTTCAATGTTTGTGTTTATGTTTGTTTCAACTGACTATCTATTACTGTTCGAAAGATACAGCCGTTAAAAGGTAGGACCGACAGACAGCGTTTTCTATCGTGTTGTAATTTTTTTTTTCTAGTCTACACAATAAAGAGTTTCTATCTATCTTTCTAAGGCATATATAGGCCTCGTTAGTCGATTGTCTCATCTGATGGTAAAATGTTGTAATATTGATGCCTTTATTAAATATCATATTATATTAAGCTATCACACATGTTTAAGATCATTTATTAGTAAAATATAAATTGATCTCATTCTCACCGCGTCGCAGAACCGACATTTTTGTGATTGTCTTCTCGCTTCTGACGATTATCTCATCGCCCCTTTAGGTAGACGTTGAAGTTGACTGTGATGAAAATCAAACCATGAATAGGAGTGTTCTTAAACTTCATTTCCAAACTTGGTAGGTATGTTTAACCATACAGGGTTACGCGGAAAGGGAGTACTCGGCCGAAAGAGGTTTATGATATGATTTATGATAACTTGATCATAAAGATCAAGTTATACTATGAGACCAACACCGAAAAGGCGAAAAAAATACTAGCTGTTGTAATGACAAAATGATTTTTTTGAGGATTTCATGATAGGTCCAATAGTAAAATTTGTTATATTGACGAGTAAGTATAACAAAACTTTACCGTATCCTTTTGGCTCAGTACATCATTTCCCCGTAGCCCTGTTTGTTACAACACAAATTATTAGTAGTGCTACTGCAACCCATCACCAAATATAACAAGTGTGGGGCCTGACCTCACCTGCGCTCTAGGCGGAGGGTCGAACAGATGCGTGGTGGCTGTCGACAAGCGGCGCAGGCGCCGCGGACCTCGGATCCTGTCTGAAGCGGTGAGAGCAGCGCGCTGGCGTTGAGAGGCCAGGAGTGCGCTGTACGTCCGCCCTAGGCCAGGCCTGCCGCGCCGGCAGCACGCTGCTAATGTCATCTGGGAAAAAGAAAATGATGCTATTACTTCAATAAGAAATCGTATGATAGGATTCCCTAGCCAAAGGCTTAATTGTAAGGAAACCGGTATGTCCAAAAACCTCAAAAAGTTTAAAGACATAATTATATAGCTATGACATTCACCAAAATGCACAGGGCCAGCAAGGTAGATTAGGTTCAATGACAATATTATCTTTAGTTAGGTCCCATTCTCTTTCTCTGTGCTCAGCAGTTGGAGCATTATAGGCTGATACAGATGATGATGATTAATGATTGTATAGTAGGTACCTGGTACATAGATTGTTATATAGTCATTGGTCCTATTTCCGGATCACCGACCTCACATCAGGAAAGCTAGCGAATTATTGGAATTATTATTGTAGATTGGAAAGTTCTATGCTTATTAATCATTCCAAGTAATAGGTAATTCTGTATTCCTTGTCAACTTATCAACCAAGCTTTGTAGTTGGCGGGTTAGTATTGACGAAACATTACGTATTCACTACTACGCTGAAACTGAATTGTACCATTTATATGTTATTGAGCTGAATATGACTGATGAATCACAGAGCACGCTATTTCGGCATTCTCCCGAAATACGTAACATGCGTGGAAACAAAATTTGATTCATCAATAAATAGAAGTGATTCATCAATCTAAAGATGCTTTCTAACCTTCTAAATTATCTCACTATTACCTCCTATTCAAAACGTACATAAAACAAATTAGGTCTTATACAATTTCCATAAGTTTGGATGCAAATAGGATATTTGTAACCCAAATCTTGCATTAGGGTGCAGCTTGGTTATGTGGCATTATAGCTACTGAACCCACTTCAGTGACCAACCTTAGTGCTTGACAAGCAGCACCGATGCTTTTCGGCTCTTCCTGAGGCAACGTGGTGTTATCTCGGCTACTTCGCCCGAGACAACGTTAGTCACACAACGTTGTCGTCCGGGGGCTCCGGGGCTAGCTTGGGTAGATGGTCAAAGCCCAATGACGATATTATCTATGTCAAAGTTCCACCTTCGACCATCCAGAGCACAGAAGTGAGGACAGTTTAGGGTGATATTATATTTGTCAACATAAGTGTCAATATATCTGGTAATTCACACTATTTGTATAATATTATTCCAATAATAAACTTCTCAAGGTAACTTAGTATTTTTAAATAGATTTATGTATATAATTATTATATTTTTTTATTCCGGTTCAGGCAAAAAATAATTATTACATTGATCCCTTCCCTTAACTTGACGCGATATTGAAGCGGACTTGAGATTCGGCTAATAGTGCTAACAAGCGAGAAGCACTTGGTTGACTTAGTTGAACCAAGTCCGTCTCGTCTGTTAGCTACTTTAGAAACAGTTTTTAAAGTTTTTTGGCCTAAAATTTATATCATCAGGGGCATTATTCACAATTTTTTGCACAGCTAATTTTGTCAACTTTATAGCAAAAATTTGTTTGTCGTGGTTACGAAACACGTGAAATGGGCCTTAGAAGTTTTCTGCCATAGAAGATGAGATAGAATAGATAAACGATTTTACGGTTTGCAGGTAGTCACTGATTTCAGTGCAAATCTCATGCGATGAAAGATTGAAATCTATTCAGAGTTGCTGGCATAATTGCTTCCTGGGCACACAATTCCCTCGTGGCTAGCTCTTGCAGTTAGATTACACGCTCAAGTGGGTACAACACGACGCTGGCTCAGTGCACAACTAGCTGTAATCTGCAGAGCCTGTATTTAGCATTGATTGTGGGTACTTTGCTAAACTCGTAGCTTGCGTGTGACTTTATGTAATGGCAGAACGGTATTGTAAAGTAGCACAGACGTGACGAACTTGGCTGACGAACCGTTGTCCAACCAATGGAAAAGAGAAAATGTTATCTTTCACTCCCGTTGTTCAAACGGTGGTCAGTCAACGAAATCCGACACGTCTGTTAGCTTCTTAAAATTGTGGAGTTTATACGGAGGGTAGCGTTGAAGTTCATAACCTTAGATGTCCGTCTGTACAACTTTAGAAAAATTCTTCTGGATTCTTCCGATTGGTTCGGCTTACTGAGTCCCGGCAACATCGAATCTCACTACGTCGACCCAATCCCGATACACACAAGGTAGGTAACTAAGTAGCTAACAGGCAGTCTCATCATCATCATCATAATTTCAGCCATAGGACGTCCACTGCTGGACATAGGCCTCCCCCATCGATCTCCAAAAGGGCCGGTTGGAAGCGGCCTGCATCCAGCGTTTCCCTGCGGTCTCTCTTAGGTCGTCTGTCCATCTTGTGGGTGGACGTCCTACGCTACAGGCAGTCTAACTGTAGGTATTTGAGGTGTTAGTATTAGCTTGTATTCTGTTTAGTTAATAAAGGCAATTACCAATAAAAATGATGATGACATCTGGGCGAAGGTTACATATGCGTACTAATTCGGAAACACATAAACATATATTTTTCCTTATAACCCTGTATCGCGTAACAGATACACAAAAAAGTAGAATAAAGAACCTCCTTTTCTGAAGTCGGTTGAAAATTATATCAAACGTCTGATTTCCACCGTACGTCGAATATACAAATACAAAATACAAAAATGATTTATTGTTATGTTCATTAAATCCATCATGTAGAAGATAGTATGTAACTGTATTATTTTTTACAACTGCTTAAGGCAAAAATATATCAATTAGGTACAAACCAAATCTAAAAAAAAAACAAGAACAAATTGAAACTTAGAAAAACCCTCTATAATAGTTCTGGCCTGTTAATCTTCAACTGATTTTCATGAATCAATCAAGAAAAAAATTAAACGAAAAAAAACTAAATCGAAATCGGTTTAACCGTATGGAAGCTACGATGCCACAGACAGACACAGATACACACATTAAACTTATGACACCCCTCTTTTTGCGTTGGAGATTAAACAGACTGGCTACATCAGAGCAAAGTGGGCAATAGATTTTTACGCCACAGTATCATGGCCGTATAAGTGCCCAATATAAATGTGTATCTATCACAGACTTTTAACAGGATAGACACCACAAGTTCAGTTACCTTGCATGTCTGTGACCTGTCGTTAGATACTCCGGCTCGCCCTTATTAAGAAGCTGGGAATCCTTACGTTGCCTGCCATATAAATATCCCAAGTGGCAGTGTACACAAGGGTAAGACCGGCACTGGCCGCACATATAGCAAAAACGCGACCACTCGTGGCCGCATTATAGCTGACGGTGTCTATGGTGCTAAAGGTCTGTGGTATATATATAATAATATAGGTCAGTCTGTTTATATCTTTCTCCGACCTTGAATCATTTTGTTTGACAGCCCGCTGTCAAGGTGATGTATCGTTAAATGAAAGCTATAAGAAACACGCGTCGTTCCAATACCTTTACGAGCACTAAAATCTACCCTTCTCGATCTCCGATACTAATTCTGCTATAGATACCTTTACGCACTAAATTTAGGAATGTTTATGTAGGTAGGTACCTATATACCATAAAAATCAATTAATACATAAATTATTAATATTACACAATTAATACGTCACAAACTACTTAATTCTAATTATAAAAAATCTAATCTAATCAAACAGCCCGCCCCGGATCATTCCTGGTGCAAAAGTGCCCATAACACTGGCAGCATTCCCACGCTGAATGGCAATGGCCAATCTTTGCACCAGGAACGAGCCAGAGCGGGAGTCGCCACCGTTAACTCTTATTCTGCGGCCAACTTCTGCGATCAAACTCTTGGCCTCAGTGCCCCAACTGCCCATAGTTTCCACGGCAATGGGTACCAAATAATACTGTGGCTCCATTGCCGCGTACTTCTACCGCTTTACCGTAAAATCAATCAAAATAATGATTTACCGACCGAAACTAAAAAATATTATACAGGTCGTCCGCTTGAAGGTGATCACTAAATGTAACTATGTAAGCATGTCGTCTGTTTGTTAGTGATCTCTAAATGTAACTACGTAAGTAGGTAGTACGCCTGATAGGGATCACTAAATGTAACTACATAATCGTACACCTTATAGAGATCTAAAGTGAGCAAACTTGACATTTACAATTTCGCGCAGATAACTGTGGACATGAGACTAAGGGCACAGAGTTTATTTTTCTGACGAAAGGAGGGGGCTATCAATTCGACTGTATGTTTTTTTAATGTTTGTTACGCGATTACGTACTCCGCTAATTATGAATTGATTTTGATGAATCTTTGTTCTTTGGTACCTGGGTCATATACCTCAGAGGTCCTGTATAAATGTTAACAAATTATTTTTCGATAATTTTTTTATGTAAACTCATCGCGCGTTTATGGCAAGGAATCTAATGTACCTAAGTTAGAGAATAAGGGCCTTCTGTTGTTTATATTATTTTTACCATGGGTGACAAAAAAGTTAACGGATAGCTATATGATAAAAGAAAGCAATTTTCTCTCTATCGACTGGTAAAACAGTAGGTCCCTAGTCACGTATTACCTACTTTCTTAATAAAGATCGGCACGCGATCGCTAGTCCATTCTTTATACTGACATGACTTATTTGACATATTCCATACCCGATCGTGCATAATATGCCTTATCAACCTGCGACATCATCAGAATTTATAGCGTCCTATTTTTTTCGGCAAATAAATGTCTTGCGAAAATTTGCATTGTTGATATATTTAACCTCATAATGCCAATATTATAAATGAATGTATACGAATGAAAAGCAAACGTGGTAAAGTTATATTTATTTAAATAAATATTCCATTGAGCATTGTCTTCTCACATAACGTTGAAGAAAATATCAAAATATTCCTCGAATATTTCGTCTAACCTCAAATTATTCAGAACGCTTCATATTCACCGTTTTTCATGTTTAGAGGAACGTTACTAAAGGTCGCCGTCCATTTATCACCTCAGCACCCGACCAGCGACGCCTTGCATCACAATCCAGTGAATAAAGCTGTGTGGCATAAAGTCTTTTAATTTTGTAAGTGAAAATAGTGAACGTGGCGAGGACACCGTGTGCGTGTAGTAAGCGCGAACCGCACAGGTACGCGCGCCACCTCTTGGTCAAAGCTCGGGCCAATCACAGGCGAGCACGGGTGCTGCGCTCGCGCCTTACGCACACGCCCTCTCACCAAGTTTTGTGTAAAATGCGGTTGGCTGTGGAGTGGTTCAGCGAACCCGGTCGCTCGCTATTTTAACAACAAGGGGACGTCGCGTGGATATCGCGCGGGCTCCGGGTGGACAACCCGAGAACGCCTGGTGATCAGTGTATTGGCAGTGGGCACCGTGTTGATGGCGAGCTTTTGAGTTGATGCTGATGGGACGCTAATGGGCTGTGACCTCAACTCTACGTATTTTAATAGGATTTTTTTCAAAAAGGTAGCCTTATTTTAAAGTCAGAAACTTTAACTATTGCGTGAAAGGCGGGCCCTATAAGCTTGAGAATAATATTATTATACCTGATTATTATTGCGAGAAGATACGTTTGTATGTAAATTAAGTTAGCTACTAGTTTAATTAAATCAACTAATGTTATATGCTACATTAATTAAACCAAAACAATAACTGTAAAAATAAAAAACATTGGGTTATACGGAACGGTACCTCCTAAGCCGAGGCAAATGCTGTTATATGTTACTTACCGTAGCGGGTACCCAATATACTTCAGTGAAATAGCCTTTTACCTTCGACAAATACAGGTACCTAATCTAAGCATTTTACAATGTTCTCAGGAAAAATAAATAGAAGTGTTATACCTACAGTTTCCCATTTAGCACTTACACCCTTTGGTCGTCCATTTGCAGTTTGAAGTGTGCGTTGGTAAGAATATGGTCAGTGTGTAATACGTGTGTTGTATCCCTCGTCTCTTCAGCAAAAAAAATATTCAAAAGCTATTCTTTAGGGAGCAATATTTTAATAATTAAATATGCTATTCCTACCACGAATTTTAAAACTGACAAATGAATTTTTCGGTACCAGGTTAGCTGAAACGATAGAGAGGTATTTCACTCTAGATTTACAAAGAAAGTGATCACGGCCGCGAGGGGGAAAACCTCTTCATGGCCTTTGCATTCCTGGTACTTGGATTTGGTGAAGAAAAAAAAACTTTAAAATTTGATTTCATAAATGTCGATTATTTTTTATTAGTTTCCAACTCTAATGCGTGTTCAAAGTGGGTTCAGGGGTAAATGCCAATAAAATTATCCGTTTACGCACTAGTGAAACCGGTTAGGTGAAGGGTCGTGACTCGATTTTTTTCGGTCGAAACCGATCCAAACTATACTTATACTATGATCAAAGACAATGTTATTGCAGCTGTCAGAACAAATAAATGCATGGACTGAATTAACTTTTTTTAGGGTTCCGTACCTCAAAAGGAAAAAACGGAACCTTTATAGGATCAAAAAAAAAAACACTTGGTTGTCCGTCTATCTGTCCGTCTGTCAAGACCCTTTTTCTCAAGATTATATGTTGTAAAGGTATCAAGTTTAAGTTTATATCAAATATACACGGATCTACGGTTTCTTTCGACTGTAAAAAAATAAAAGTTGTAAGTCAACTCAATCCAAAGATATGAACGTTTACGTCGCATATTTTGCGACTTCACAGGGGAATCAAAACCTATAGGGTACTTCCCGTTGACCTAAAATCATTAGTTTTGGCAAGAGGCAAGGTCTTACAGCACATATATAGGAATAAATCTGAAATTTGTTAATTTGAAGTTATATCATATAAAAAATATTGTTTTACAAATACAAACTTACATTTTGTTGTTGTTATATAAGTATCGAAGAACCTTATTGTCAACTACAAAGTTAAGTTTATCTTTCAATATTTCAACTTCAGTTCGTTTTTTTTTTGGACTCGCGCTCTGAGGGTTCCTTCCAACGGAACCCTCAGAGCACGAGTCCTACTCGTACTTGTCCGGTATTTTTAAATGTTATTCCTATACCTAACAGGAATAAAATACTTATCTTCACTAACATTGTAAATAGGAAAGTGAACCGTACTTACAGGTGGTTTAGCGAAATACCAAATATTTTTTATGAATAATTATACTAAAGCCGCTGACTAAGGCATACAATGTCCATTGTACCTATGTCTGATCTGAGACCGATTCTGAATTTGGTTCCGCTGTAAAAAAGCTACACTATCCTGAATGATATGAGCATTATTATGTTTTGTTCAAAGCGATCGAAGCTGCGGGAAAAGCTAGTACTTATACGGTAGAACAATATTTTGCATACAGGCTTATATGAAAGCCAACCAATTTCCCGAATCGCATGAGCCTAAATCTGTCCCTTGTGAATGTATGCGCAAGAATAACACCAATTTACAAGTGATATGAGCCGTTAGACACATAACTAAAGGTTTCAGGCCCACAAAGGGCGCTAACACAGATTCTGTGGGCGCTAACATACACAAAATAAGCTACAAACTATAGGAAATAGACATGCAGCTACAATAGAAGTTGTAAAATCAAACATTTGTGATAAAAAGACGATGAAATTATTGCACATTTAAGATAAAATAAATAATTATATTAAACGTTAACGTAGGGTGTGTCAATGAACTCAATTATATAAAAAATATCACTAGTTTTTTTTAAGTCAATATCATCGTCATCATCAAGTTACTGCTGAACATAGGCCTCCCCCTTTAATTTCCACACTGAACGATAGCCTGCCATCTGCATCCATTATGGATGCCCCGCAACTTTCACAATGTCGTCGGTCCACCTACTTAGTGGGGGGCCTATCTACGCTGCGTCTTACTACGTGGTCTCCACTCAAGAAACTATCTTCCGCATCGGTTATCTGTTCTTCGAGCGATGTGGCCTGTCCATTGCCACTTCAACTTGCAAGTTACTATATTTTTTTTATTGAAAACTAGCTGGGCCCCGCGGTTTCACCCGCGTAGTGATGAAAAATGGTGATGGTGATGATGAAAAGTAGCCTATGTCACTCTCTGGCTCTTGAACTATACCCATGCAAAAATCAGGTCGATCCGTTGTTCCGTTGCAGTGTGAAAGAGGAACAAACAAACCAACAAACAAACTTTCGCATTTATAATATTAGTATGATGTCCTTTCGTTTGAGCGCAATCTCGCCTGTGTGGTTCTACTATAGGCAAACTTGCTCTACGATGGAGCAAACCTGCCTAAGCCAATCTACTCGCAACTTAAAACTCCCTCGGATTGTAACCATCGGAAAACATCCACTCAGGCAGCACATTCAACAGTCTAGCGGTTCGCACAATAAAGTGGAGTTAAAGCGCTTCGTTTGGGGTTTTGGAATGTCAACCATGAAACGATGTCGATTTTTCGTGCCTGCCCTGGCCGTTCGATTATAAAGAGGTGAGGAAAGAGTTAGATCACGCAGATCTGATGCACACTCTCCGAAATATAAAATCGATAGGCTTACAATTTTTCGTCGATGTTCAAGACTTTGAAGTTTACCCTGAATAAGGGAATCGTTGCTGATGAGTTACTCGCCACGTTTCTCAATGGACTCCAACGCCTCAAGCTGGTACTTACTAGAATAGACTCTATTCTAAGGCTACCAAGCCATACTTTTTATTGACAGGCTTCAGAAAAATAAAAGAGTACGTACCTAAGTAAAATCTCATAGTAATCACGGCCATTATCCAAGAATACTTACTCGTAGAAGGCTCAGTCGAAACGCTATTACCCTGATTTGGATCATCAAATATTATGTTTATTACTTTATTGTCAGTTTGTTTTGTCCTGGATCGGCGAAAGTTGCAACATTAATATAATTCGATGAGGAAAAATACTTGGTAAACTTCATTATCAGCTCGGTGGAAAGTACAACCCCATTTTTTCGTACCGGATTTTTTCATGAACTGACAAACATTTGGCATATTCCTGTAATTTTGGAAGGATACTCTGTTTAGATTATTTATGTAGCTAATTGGATCCGCTTATTGGTTCAGCCCACGTGCTGGATAGTTCGTGGTAAAACATAATAATATAGCAATACTGCGTTTTCCGTTTTTTTGCGTTCGCGATATTCGCATTTTTGACACATTTTCTCTCATTTTCTATTTCGCCATCTGACAACACTGATATTAAAATTATATTTTGTTTCCAGGTATTTTTATTATGGCTACATTTTTGTCTTCGGTCACCATCTTCTACTAGCTTGTATATCTATTGTGTATTTTTTAATACGCAAGCTATTATACTATTATATAAGAAATACTTTTTTGAATATATTTATTTATTTCCAGTAATTCAACAAAATGTTGCGTTAGTGATTTGATAGCTATAAAGCTACCAAATCACCTACGCTTTAAATGACATCTCGATTCAATCTATGTTTACTCGGTTTCCGGTATTATGTCGCCAAAGCTCTTAGCCATTTTACAATAGATATTCTATGTCTGAAATACAATTACTTTGCTTTACAATACGCTCTGCTTTTAAATAGAAAATATGACATGACGCAATGAAAAATTCCAGTTTGATTAGCAACTGCGGGAGACATATACTCTGTTTGGTAAAGTCAAAACCAAAGACAGTGCATGGTCCATTTAACGGATTAAACGTCCAGATTTTTATCTCTCACATCTGCAGTGAATTGTAAAAATCTAAATGTAAACCATAAATTCTAATTACTGCTAGGGTTTTAAAGCTTTTTAAAACGTTATTACAGCTGTCAGAGCTAAAAACTTGGACCTAGTATTAATGGCACAAAATAACAAAAACTGAGAGATACTACTAAGTATTATGCCGTTGAATTAGGATTTGAGTCAGACTGAGGTCAAACTTGACGTTAAGACCAGGTTGACCACAGTTTGTCCATAGTTTTAAGTAAAGTTTTCGTAGGTACCTATATAAGTACATGCCTTAAAGAGCAGATGACATAATTATACTAGATGAAAAGTGTTCTCTTACTATGGGCCTCATCAGCAAGCTCAAAGTCGCACAACGAGCTATGGAGAGGACTATGCTCGGGATTTCTCCACGAGATCGAATTAGAAATGATGAGTTCCGTAGACGAACGAAAGTTACCGACATATCCCACCGGATTAGCAAGTCGAAGTGTCAGTGGGGAGGCCATATTTTTTAAAGATGAACAGGAACAATTTTTGCAATCTACCTAATACCTAAAAGTTGAGCGCTGATAATATATTTTTTTAAACCTGCTTAAAACCATTTTGTTGGGTAAGTGCTGTTCGATGCCTTTTTACCGTCCAAGGGTCTTACGGCTAACTCTTAACGCGGGTTCGAAATAACGCTGAAACAGCGCAGTTCGGAAAAATACGCCAAAGTGAACCTTAACGTGCCGACATACGGTTTGCGGGCACGCAACTTTTCTCATCACCTAAACAGAATTAGCCGTAAAGCCCCAGTAATAGCCGATGTAGCCTAAGTATTTGGGAGACCACTAGACTTAAAAGCGTGAGGTCGCGGGTTCAAATCCCGGGCCCGTACCAATAAGCTCTTTAGAGTTTATGTATGGATTTTTATACCACTGGCTTTCCGGTGAAGGAAAACATCGTGAGGAAACCTACATACGTACGGAGAAGAAATTCAATGTCGTATTTGAATCCACCAACCCGCAATTGGGCTACCGTGGTGGATATGTCCCAATCGCCCTTTCAGGGGTAGGCCTATGTTCAGCAGTGGACTATTAGAAGGCTCATTAATAAGGCCCTAGTACCTAGGTTGCAGTACCGTTCCGATCCATTCAGAACTACCGAATCGATGCGGTTGCGGTGCCGGACCTCGTTATCTTTTATTTGTTTTATCTTATTTTTGTATTATTTACGCAAATAGGTTTTCGTTCGACAAGCCACAAAATTCATTTGTTTCATTCACTCATTCACAATCGCATATTATTCATTAGGCACAGATCTATCTGTGTCATTAGGTAAACCTGCGAGGCAAACGTTTGAGCCGATAACAAGTGTGTAAGCGAGCAATCGTAAACAAAATACGTGCGTTTTACGTCAACCAATTTTTAAATTCAAGAGCACCTTAAAATTTTTCTGGTTCACCTTCTAAATAGAAACTGCCCTCTGAGCTTTTCATGGACCTTTTTTTCTTCCTCTAAGCTTCACTAGATGGTGCTATTTTTATATGACACATCGATAATGAACGGTACTTGCACTGCCGGTGGGTTATATTATAACTGCGCTATACCGACATCTATCGAGTCAGCTAGAACTATAATTTTGTCAGAAACTTTTCTCTGATAATCTCTCTTTGTATGGATCTCACGGCCCATTGTGGACAGATACTATCAATTCAATAGTTTTGTTCTGATCAAGACTTGCCGTTTTCAAAGCCTATAGTAGCTCCATCCACAACCTTATCACGGTAAATATCTCGTTATTAATCATGACTGTAGTGAGCAACCGTGATAGTATAAATTTCAAATGTACCTATAGGTATGGCAAGGCACAGAAAATGTTTACCATCAATATATATTTAAATATTTAACTTCATAGTGATTAATGGTGTCTCACCTTAAAAGCGTTCCTGAATTTGTTGGACATGATGTTGTAGAGGAAGGGATTGATGGCGGTCGACAGGAAGTACAGTACCCCGGAAATGTACGTCAGCACGATGTATGCCTGCGAAATTAGAAATGATTAACCATCACAACTTATATACGCTTAGACTTAGAGCTGACTTAACTTAGAGCTTACATGCGAAACTTCAGCTTCGTAAGTCTAGTAGCATTCGAGATTTCATGATGAGTGAATTAATAGAGACATATATTATGTATAATTCATATATTTATATTACATGCTGTATGAAACGGCAAGAATTGAAGTCATTAATATATTACATCAAGAATAAAAAATTGCCATCTAAGTCAAAGGAGGTTGCAGTCGCTGCCAAGGAGGTTGCTTCAAGGAGGTAAGTAATAACGTGAGTGAAACTGCGGGACCAGCTAGTAAGTAGATAATTTAGGGTCACGGCTTACGTTATATGGTTCTAACTTCAAGTATTGATCTGATATTTCAATGGGTTATTCTCGTGGCTAAAACCCTACACTTAATTTATCGGCTTCCGGCTTCCCGGCCATCCCACTCGGGGTTCAAACTACGTGATTTATTTGCCATAAAAATACCTTAAACTAGCACTTCGTAGTTTTACCACGAAAAAATGTAAGGACTTGAACTTCCCTTACGTGACTTGAAAACGACTCCGCCTTTTTGTTGTAAGTTATTGGAAAATTAATGATTGATTACAAGTAAAGCTAATAAAAGCATAACAAGTTTTTTAATTGAAAAATATCTTTTTCCAACCAAGGTTTTATTAGAGTAGTGATCGAAACGGTGTGCTGATCAAAATGAGCCCAAACAATGCCAGTCTACTATTATACATCGAGGACTGCCGTTGTCCACCTTCACCATCATCAAATCAGCTCGTTGTCACCATAATAAAATAAATAACTTCAACATAGCCTAGATTATAGCTCCAGTGAACTTCGACCAGTTTAGTCTGTAGGTTTTTGAAAAGAAGACTAAGTGATTCAAAAATGAATTTCAATTGACTGAACAACATAATAATTTACGTACTAATTTCAATTTCACAGAAAGCACTCGTGTATTATTATGCTTATTTTATTTCGTTGGCTTTTATTCTGAAACTTCTTTACAAAGAAAGTACCTGGGTACCATTCTAAAGAATTGTGTTTTGTGTAAGTATTCAACGAAGCGTGTAATTTAACACGAAAATGTTAAATGTAATATTCTGTCGACAGAAAATTCGCGGAATAGAACTTTAGTAGTCACCCATTGAACAAAATCATTGAAATATAAAATATAATATATTCAATATTAACATTTATTGTGTATTGAAGAAACGGTACTGATTGCTGCTATTACGAATATTTAATAAGGAAGCTGATAATAGTGATTGGATTTCATTGGTGCGTGTAAATTTGGCGGCGTTAAATAAAATAAATGTACTTATTAATTTCTACTCCGTCCGGCATACGTCTTACTATATGGAGTAACTAATTGGTGTAAGTATATAAACCTCCATTAACATTCGAATTGGGTTTCAGAATTTGTGTAAGTATCTATATTTTCTGAGAGTTTTGGCGCCAACGAGGAAATAACATGTCGCCTCATTGTATTTCCTATACTTGTGTATTTGCGAGAGTTCATGTAGGATAATGGTGGATTATTATTTATTAAGAGTTCGTGAATGCGCTCGAGTGTGGGTGAGTGAATCGATCGGTAAATCGTATATTTTTGTAGATTTCAAAACCGGTTCAAACTACATGCCTATGAAAGACAAAGAAAAGTATTAACTTTTATCGACAAAGATTGAAACTAACCCATTGATAATTATAAATTTTCACCACAGATAGTTAGTTGATAGGCATAATATGTATTATATTGTATAGTCATAGATTTTTCGTAGCAATAAATCCGAGGCAAGGATTTTATACAGAGTGTAAGGGGAACACTCTCGAAGCCAAAAGAAGTTAATTGTACCTACTCATCATTATGAACCACTTTTAGTACGGGACCAACCCTGAAATCGCAAAAATAAAATCAACTGTTCCATACATTTTGTCGAGTGTCAATGACCATTTTCTATAGAACAGTTGATATTTTTTTCGCAATTTCAGGGCTGGTCCCATAGTAAAAGTTGTTCATAATGATGAGTACAAATTACCTTCTTTTGGCTTCGAGAGTGTTCCCTTTACACTCCGTATATACCCTAAAGATAGCTATAAACATAGAAAAGAATTTTTTTTATACTTCTCTTTTCTGTGGCTAGAACATCCTTGATGGGAGGTCTGTGTGAGTGTGTATAGTTGTACCGTCATTGTTTTTGACGTTGCATAGTCACTAGTCACATCTGTCACAAATAATGAAATTTTTTAACTTTCTCTTTAATTTTTATAGCAAACATTAAAGAGAATTGCTAGCAACCACCGAATAGAAACAACTATAAAATTACAGCATCTGACAACTTTACGATAAGGACACCAGCGGCATGTGCTGGTATAATGCCGAAATGGCGTAACCACTCTATATATCGCCGGTCTTTATACCCGTTTTGGGAGCTATGCTATAAATATGAAAAATAATGCAATATTCAGTCACATTGGGTTATCTGCGTCAGTATTCAGAGGGAGTTTCACTAAAAATACAAACTAAAACTATTTAATTGTAACATTTTACTGAGCGACGAGGTCTCTGAATCTACGGAGATAATTTCGGTGTTTGTCGACGATAAAGATATGATTTGCCGTTCGATCGTCGTGCAATTGTGTAAGTAAATAGTTCATGCAAATATAATAAATAAGTTCGGATATGAGAAAATCTGTCGAAAGGTTGTGAAAATATAAGGGTAGCGAGGTCGCAGTTTGAGGAGAACAACGCGAACAATTCGAAATCAGGCTATGGAGAAAAACAACCTCTTTTTTTACCTAGACGATAAAGTTGGGACTGAGAACAATAGTGTGAAATTGAAGGCAATCTGAAGGAATCTATTCGGGCGAATCATATTAGTAATTGATATTATCAACGGGTTTCAGTGAAGGAACGAAGGGACGGGCCCTTCGTTCCCTTGCACTCACCTTCAATGGTCGCTTTATAAAAACCTAAAGGCAGAATCGAGTCACGTAGAATAAGAGTGCTCGATTTTATTTCCAGAATTGCAAAAAATAAGGGTTTTGTCAAATTAATTCTAGGCAAAGATATTAAAAGTAGGTAAAGATATGGTTTCCTGAACATTTGCGTCCCATTACCTATGTCTAATAATGCGCCATTTGTCAAAATCTCTGCTAACTACGTCGCATCGTTTTCAAGTACAACGACCGCACTGCAACGAAGTTGGCGTGCGACTAAATTTACTCTAATGAGGAATATACTTAGGTATACTCATTAGGTACCGATTTTCTTCCTTCAAGGTAGATATATCTTTGAAAAGTTCCATTGGGCCGTTCCTTACGAAGTACTATATAAATAAGTCAATGATTCAAGGCCACTAGTTTATGCTGACATCGGGGTAACCGTATCCCGGAAAAACTGCTATAGTTAATTCTAAAACCAGGCTTAGAATAAATTCTGTGCCAGATTTACAGGGCCTCTCCTCCAAACAGGATAATAGGAAAATAGCGAGTATCACCGCAGGGTGTGTTTGTTTACTTTCCCTGTAAATTTACTTTGTTGTAGGTACGTCCGTTGTCAACCATAAGTTCTATCTTTATAGTTGCTCTGAGATTAGGAACATAATATGAAAAGGTGGTTTTATCCAAGCTTTGGAGTCATTTGTTCATGACAATGAGATTTATAAAATCATTGGTTCATGAGACAACATTATCCTAATACTAGCTAAATGCCCGCGGCTTTGTCCGCGTCTAACTTGGCCTTTGGCATCACCAAGCGCTCCAAAAATTCAACACATGCTCTTTTTTCGTTAATTTCGTCATGACAGTTTTTGACAGCCCTATCCCCAGCACTAGCTCCAGTCTTAAAAGGTTGGCAATGTTTTTGTGATGCCCTTCGTGTTACAGGTATCCATAGGCGAAGGTGACTGCTTACCATCTGGCAGCTGTCATGTCATAGGTGGCATAAAAAACTTTCTGGTAGTATATTCTAAGCAAATGGCTCACCATGTAATAAGAGTCCGTGGGCTGCTCCATAGTGTTCCCGTAAATAGCCAATAGCCTCTGCACGTGGAATGGCGCCCAGCAAATGAAGAAAGATAACGCCACCGCAACTGCAACAATTCTCATTCAGTGCAAAGTGGAAATGGGGCTATGTGAACAAAGAAAAATCCATGTTTACACAATTAAATTATCTATATATTCACTATATAGTCTAAAAGTCTATAAATATATAAATATTTATAGTGAAAATGTCACTCGACGAAAACAGTTGACAACGAGATGAAAACTCACAAACAGTTATTTAGTTAGATGCAATAATATACGAGTGAATCGGTTTCTTCTAGGCAAGTGTGCTCCACCGTAGACCACGTCCTCGCTTAACTACAGGTGAGATGGCGGCCAAATGCAAGCCTATTACTAAATAAATAAAAATACTATAAAACATACTCCTGACACCTAAAGGTCGTGGGAAAAAAACGTGCTCACCACAGAATTCACCCAATCATATTATAATATGTCCCTGTAGGTTGAGCAATGTTATGTTACACAATTTTCCTATGATTGACCTTGTACGACGTGACAAATTATTGAAAACCATGATAGAGGGAAATGTAGAAGGAAAGACCAAGAACAGCATTCTTAGACCGAAAAAAAGAGAAGGCAAATGTCAGGTCATACAGAGACGTGAAAACGCTTTCAGAAAACCGTCGTAACTGGAAGTGACTCCACCGAAAAGAGCTATGCTCTTAAATTATGAAGAATGAAAGTCATAAAGCATGATACACTCAACTTTCCTTTTTCTGGGGCACACCCTGAATATGCTAAAGCCAAATACTGTATTTATTTGCGCTTCGTCTACGCAAAGCTTGTAGTTCTAATAGCAATAATTAAGCCAGTATTAAGCCCCCTCGCTCCCTTATCTACGCCTAAGTAAATACTAATATACTCGCAATTAATGAATTGGGATTCCAAATGGGTTCGAAGCTCTCACTGCAATATTAATTTAAACGGAACTACAAATACGAGCAGTTAACGGAAAACGGTTCGAGAGTGCGTCAATTGAAAACTTTAGTTAGGGAAGCAGCTTTAATCTCCGCGACAGTTTTGTCGCTCTGTATAGTCTATGGAGATGCGTGACACCATGCGCATACCTTCATACATATGTATTCTCCATAGAAAGGGCCAAAGCAATGAAACTGTCTCGGAGACTAAAATCGATCGTGCTCGCCTGGCCTAAGTACAAGCGCGATATTTTCTGGTTTGGACATCCCTATAATTAATGAAAAAATATTTATAAAAGGTAAATTATAATTTGATTTGGATGAGGGTGAGACAAAGTAAGACGTGAGGTAAAGTCCCACTTAATTTTAGAAATAAAATAAATGTATTTTTTTGCCGAATGGGCGTTTTGAATTTTGTTATTAATTTTTAAATTTATCATGATTGCTGCAAATCTTGTAAATTAGTTAACGAATTGCATTATCATAAGTTTGTACTTTTCGGAATCTACAAAGGGGGCAACTATCAGGTATTAGACACAAAGCCATTTCCTTCATGTCATTTCCCAAAACCGGGTGGCGAAGCACTAGTGACAATATTTAACTTCAATTGTTTCAGCATTTCTTATCACCCGTGCTCTCAATTTTTTTTTTAAGTACAATCAAAAGTTGTTCTTACCCAACATCCTTATGACTCTTCTCTGCGAAGTGCCGTTCCTATACTGCTTAGGGGCATTCGACCGCTCATGGCTGTCCACCGACAGCTTTTTCACAGGGTGCAGCACTCTCGAAGTACGCAGTTTCATGCCAATAAGCGCATACAACACCGTTATCAACGACATGGGCACCACAAAAAACACGAAACTCGATATAATGAACACTTGGTGAACCCCCTGACCTATCACTGTACAAGCACTCGTATTCTGTCCGTTCTCCTCGTCGTACCGAATGCCAAACTGCATCGCTTGAGGGACGGCCAAGCACAAAGCACATACCCATATAGCCACAATAAATCGCACTGCTCTCGATAACTTCGACATGGTATGCGACATAAAGGGGTGACATATTGCAATATATCTCTCCACTGTAAACGCCGCTATTGTCAACACTGTCGCGTTAGCAGACGTTTCTGATGCGAGCCCGACTGTTATACACATTGCCTCGCCTAGCGGATATATATAAGGATCCCAGAGTCTATACAGTTCCAGTGGTAATCCACAGACTAACAGAATGAGATCCGAAATGGCTAAGCTGAATAGGTAAAAGTTCGTCGCGGTGTGCATTGAACGATTCCTCGAAATGACCACGCAAGTACTGAAGTTTCCGAGGATCCCCGTCACGAATATTATGGCGTATATTATAGTCAAAGGCACTATTACATCTAGAGTGTACGGCTCCGTAAAGCCTGTAGCTGTCAGATTCGTTGTGTTCAAAACAAAGTATGTATCACCGATTTCACTTTCCATGGTTTCGTGGTCTGGGAGTATCATCGATTCTTTACCTGAGAACAAAAGAAACTGGTATATAGTACATTGCTACGGTAGGTAACAGAAGCATATAAGGTCAAGCACAGACTATATTGTATAAAGCTAGTTATAGATAAGTCTTTGTAGCCATGGCTTGTTTAGTACTTTTCTCAGATAATGAAAATTCAAACACGTAAATTAAAAAAATAATATATACTTGTTAATTTAAACGGAAAGAAAATGATAATAAAAAATTAAATAAAATTATAGTTGTTGAATGAACAATTTTTGAAATGCGAGGTGGAACTTCCCGGGATTTCAAGTAGCGTCAAAAAAAATACATCACACTCACATATTGGCTGGAACTAGTTGTTTCTTCAAAAAATTCCAGAATCAATGATGAACAAGACAAGTATATACCCCCTTAGTTGGCATGTTTCTGAGTAAAAAGTTCGTTTCATTTTTAGGGTTCCGTTTCCAAAGGGTGTAAATGGGACCCTATTTACTAAGCCTATACGCACGACGCACACGCACGCACGCTCGACTCGTCTGTCGACACGCACTTGGCTGGTTTAGTATTAAATAACACGACAGTTATGAGTTTTAATAGTAATTTATTCGGCCAGGTAAACACCGCAGGTATGGATTGCAGGTATGCAGCAGGCAGCAGCAGTCAATAGTATTTGATCAGTGGGCGAAGAACGAATATTCGCAACGTAAAGTACGTATCGAATATCAAACATTGAATTTCGATATTGAAATTTGTGTAGTATTCGATGATATACGTATTTTACGTAGCGAAAATTCGTACTTCGCCAACAGTATACCTACAGACATTTCGATTTATCTCGTAGATGATTGTCAAAACAATGATCGAATTACGAATTCTTTTTTACTTCGGACTAGGTACGTTTGACCGCGATCTCCCCTGATGGAAAGCGATGATGCGGTCGAAGATGGAGCACGTTTGCCTAGTAATAACCTATTAACCCTAGACTTGAACACTCCAAGATTGTAATGCTGCGGGGGCAGACAGGGGCAAGGCGTTCCATTGTATTGGGAGGCAAAACGCTTGGTGCGAATAAAATGGCATTTCGACCAAGTATGATAAGTAGGGTGGGTGATGCTTTGCTGTTTGTCTGGAAGTCCAGTAATGAAAAGGTGATGGGGGAACAAATATTTGAGTATCTCGGAAGTAAATGAACAGATTATTCAAATCTTTGGTTTCCCTAAGTGAAGAGTGCTGTTTAGCATGCCTACAAGGAAATCGCAGAATTTCTCATGAATTTTCAACATATTTTTTTATTTTAAAATTATTTAGAACACAACAACCACTTTTGATGAAACTTTCCAAAAAAATTGGCATGCCGGGATTATAAACACGAATATCTATTTAATTTTGACCAATACGCGGTTCGAAGGCACACAAGTCATGACAAAAAAAACAATGATTTCACGTAGATAAAATCGATCGGTTCAATGATTGAAAAAACTGGTATGGTACTGAGACGTGGTCCTTAACAGTTGGCCTTTTGTAAAAACTCAGAGTCACGCAGCGGGCAATGGAGAGAGCTATGCTCGGAGTTTCTTTGCGCGATAAAATCCGAAACGTGGATATTCGCCAAAGAACCAGAGTCACCGACATAGCTATTAAAATTTGCATGTTGAAGTGGCAATGGGCAGGCCACATCGCTCGAAGAACCGATAACCGATGGGGAAGAAAGGTTCTTGAGTGGAGACCACGAACCGGAAGACGCAGCGTAGGTAGGCCTCCCACTAGATGGACCGACGACATAGTGAGAGTCGCTGGCATCCAGTGGATGCAAAAGGCAGGCTGTCGTTCAGTGTGGAGGTTAAAGGGGGAGGCCTATGTTCAGCAGTGGACGTCTTCTGGCTGATGATGATGATGATGATAATGATGATGATGATTGAAAAAAGAATACCACAAAAAAAAAACATAATTTTGTATACCTATATCTCGTATATTTTTAAGTGTTTTTTTTTATCTTGATACATTAGGAACCATAGATAAAGCATCGTAGTATATAGTAATAGATCGTTGTTAGAAACCTTCATAGATAAAACTCCAAGAATTTGTTGTTACCATTAAAGAAATAAAAAAAGAAACCCACTTAACTCAATATTTAAATTATAAACTACTAAGTAGTAATCTGTGTGTTGTGTTTTTGTTTATTCCAATCCCACTTTTCAAAGAAAAAATTAACCTATTTTCAAATAGGTATTATTAAAAAATAATAGTTTATCAAGTTTTGTGGCCATTAGTGACACGAGTACGTACCATAAAATCGATAATAGATTAAAAATAATTGAAATCACAAATTCAATTTCAATTTATTAAATTAAAATTGTTGATGCAAATCATCGCTTCATCTTTTTTATGGACTCCTTTATTTTTGACAAGTAATTTTTCATAGTAGAGATTTAATACGGGCTATATAAACATAATTAAAAAAAATGTAAACAAGCAAGGTAAACAATCATAAAACATGCACTAGCTGATGTTTTTTTTTTTTTACTCACAAGACAAAGCAAGGGCAAGGGCATTGATCGAGATGGTCGTTGGAATGAATAAAACTAATGGCCTTCTCAAACAAGTTTCATAAATAGCAGTTCACTAATTGGTGCTAACAGATAACGATTTACTTGAAAAGTGTGCCAAATAAAATGTTCTTGTATGAAATATAATGACAAATGATAAGATTATAATACAATATTAGAAATAATCAATAATAACCAAATGATCACAAGTAGTGCACACTACTATCCCTGCCTCGTGGAAAATGTAAAGATTCGTACTCAACTATTTAGGTCGTAATTTATGCCCAAGAATGGCACTCTCTGCCGTCCTCCATATTTCCTGAGAACTAAAATCTAAGCATCTTCAAGGCTAAATTGAATAGATTTCTTCTAGATCAACGTGTTCCATCCTCGGCCACACCGTCGCTTACCATCAGGCGAGTTGGTGGCTAAATCGCTAAACGTAGCTTTCGATTCTATATAAAAATAAAAATAGATGTAGACTGCACAATTTATTATTCTAGACAACTTTGCAAAACCTGCTTAGATTAATGACCGCTGTAGTATCACTGACCTGGCGACTCCCTTTATTTCATCTTTTTTTCGCCCATCGACCATTCTATAGCCTTTAAGGCCATATCGTCTCTGACTCCTTTTGGCATTTACATTGTATAGTGTATTACTTATTACTAAGGCTGACAAGAGATCAGTGAATCAAATAAAAGCAATATAACAACGTTTGATCTTCGACCCGGTACTGCTCCTCATATACATATTTGTATAGCTATGTTCCGTACCCAAATGGTGTAAACGCGACCCTATTACTAAGCCTACGCTGTCTGTATGTCTATATGTATGCATATCTTGTTGACACCTGTATCATTAAGATTTTTTTTAAGAAATATCTAATATGATTTTTCATGTCTACAGTCAGGGATTCTTCTTCTTGAGTCAGAGATACCTTCTGGGCTCGCTGGTGGTAGGAGGCGTTTTTTTTAATTTTATTGGCAACTAGATACAATGTCCTTAATGCCTAACTTATGTTATACAATAATGCTTATTTTTACAATTTCCGTACCTCGCTAGTTTTAGGGAAACATAAACTAATTTTAGGGAAATTAAAACCGTTAGCGACCTGGCAATATCGCAATTTTAACCGTAGGAAGGAGTTTTGACGCCAACGTGGAAAAAAACATGTCGGCTCGTTGGATTATTTTCCTAAACTTGTGTATTTTCGAGTGTTAATGTGTACTAAATGGTGAATTAATATTCATTAAGTGCTCGCAAACGTGCTCGAGTATGGGCAAGTGATATAACGAGGTGAAACGTGTCTTTTCGTGTTGTTTCCAAAACTCCATTGGAGCCTCTTGTATAGTCTCCACCACTTTACAGGGGCATGACTTTGACTTGACCATGACTTACTTAGCTTGACTCTGACTGTGACTATGACTGGTTCGACCCTATTAAGACTAAGAAAACTGTTTAATATTACGAGTAAAGGACATTGAATCCACGCTCATGAAAATTCTAACAAAAAAAAAACCGTAGGAAGCTGTTGAAATTGCGATATTGCCAGGTTTTAATTTCCCTAAAATTAGTGCTGTTTCAAATCACCTCGGGTTTCCCAAATTATAAACGAGGCAACCTTTTTACTATGCTATTCAAATAAATTATTAAATTGGCTTGTAAAATTAAAAATAGATTTTAAAATGTTTTGCAGATATGTGTTGTTTTTAGGGTTCCGTACCTCAAAAGGAAAAAACGGAACCCTTATAGGATCACTTCATTGTCCGCCTGTCTGTCCGTCTGTCTGTCTGTCTGTCAAGACCCTTTTTCTCAAGAACGCGTAAAGGTATCAAGTTGAAATTTATACTAAATACTTGGGTCTACGGTTTCTTTCAGCTGTAAAAATAAAGTTGTAAGTTAACGCAATCAAAAGATATGAACGTTTATGTCGCATATTTTGCGATTTCACAGAGGAATCAAAACCTTATTGTCAACTACAAAGTTAAGTTTGTCTTTCAATATTTCAACTTCAGTTAGTTTTTTTTTTGGACTCGTGCTCGTACTTGTCCGGTTTTTTGGTAATAGCGCAGATTTGCGTAAAACCATCGTGGACCAGTACATGGAAATTAGCCAGAACTTTGAATTCATGCGGAGCACTGCACTGCGCTGACGTGTGCTCGATGTCACTATAACTATAAAGTAGCTAACAAACGTGACGGACTTGGCTGACGGACCGCTGTCCAATTCCACACGTCTGTTAGTACTTACTATAAAGATAATAAAGGTAACGTAGTCTAATAGTAAAATCAACTGTAAATGCTACAATTAAACCCGAGTTGTGTCTTGTGACAAAAATAAATGGTCCATGGGACCAATGGACCCGGGTATGTCCTAAAACTGCGACCAAAACCATCGTAGGATGGGCAGCAGCGTCTTCTAGTACACGGTGTACGTGCTGCGATCCCCAAGCCGCCTGCCAAGCGTAGGGATTATGGCAACACTCCTCTCTAAGGGCTTTTGTTCACCAGTGGACGTTTAATGGCTGATGATGTGATGTGAAATGGTCACTTTCGATGACTTTCGATTGTTTGACCTGACACTATCTAGTGATATTTGAGCTCTTGTAAACAATTTTATCTCGACACATTAGCGGTATATTTACGGCGCCTGCATTTTCCAATGTTTACGTTTTGTTTTGACGTTACACGATAAAACGAATAAAAGCATCTTGTATAAAAATGTTATGTTCTACAGTTTTGGATTCGGTAATTTTTTTATGTCTTCATTTAAACATTTTCATAAATGAATACTCGAGATGAAAGACTTCCTTTGTGCTCTTCGTGTTTTTATTACTAGTTTTACTTGTTATTATTACTAATCAACTAACGAACTATTTAAACAAATTCTGGTAGTCTATTTTAACCTCTTTCTAATTTGTCGTATCGATTTGAAACCTCAGAAGAACCTGAGTTTGAAACGCTGCAAGTATTTGTGGACCACGTCTCAGTACCATATGTCATCACTGGCAACACACACTGGTCAAAAACCCTCGTCTTGAGGCACTGTGGTATCTTGGACGAGAAGATGTCACGCAATTTCCCGAACGCTGCCCATCCGAGTTGGATTCTTCGGGCGACCTCTTTGCTTAAGTTGGACTTACCTAACTGAACAATCTGTCCAAGATAGGTGTAATGGTCAACAACTTCTAGAGTATCGTTCCCAACGACTATCGGCACGGGTTCAACATGGACATTCGACATGATTTTTGTCTTGTCCATGTTCATTTTAAGACCCACCTGTTGGGAAAGGCTACTGAGGTCGCTGAGCATGGTATTTAGGACTTCCAGCGACTCTGCCATGATGACTATATCATCGGCAAAACGAAGGTGAGTGATGTATTCGCCGTTGATGTTGATGCCTAATCCGTTCCAGTCCAAGAGCTTGAAAACGTCCTCCAATGCGTTTGTGAACAGTTTCGGAGAGATAACATCTCCCTGTCTCACGCCTTTCTGCAATTGGATTGGTTCCGTGCTCTCGTCCTGTAATCGTATCGACATGGTGGCGTTTCTATACAAACACTTCAACACTTCGATATACCTATAGTCGATATGACAACGCTGGAGGGACTGCAATACTGCCCAGGTCTCGATTGAATCAAAGGCTTTCTCATAGTCCACAAACGCTAGGCATAATGGCCGATTATACTCCTCAGTCTTCTGTATAATCTGGCGGAGCGTGTGTATGTAGTCTATGGTGCTCCAGCCTTTACGGAAACCGGCTTGTTCGGGAGGCTGAAAGTCATCAAACCTGTTTTCGAGACGGTTCGTAATGACTCTGGAGAACAACTTGTACACATGGCTCAGGAGTGAGATGGGTCTATAATTCTTCAATAAGGTGTTATCACCTTTTTTGAAGAAGAGCACCACCACTCCTGTGCCATGCTTCAGGCGTTGTACCATCGAGTATGACGGAATTAAATAACTTCTGGAGGACTAAAAGTACCGGTTTTCCACCCGCTCGCAGTAGTTCTGTCGTGATTCCGTCATCACCCGGTGCCTTGTTGTTCTTAAGCTGTTTCAGAGCCATACTAATCTCGTACAGGCTGATGTCTGGGATGTCCTCAGTGTAGTGTCGGGTCAGTTTAGCTCTCTTGTCCTGAGCTGTACTGACAATAGGCTGTCGTGTCGAGGTGTACAACTGTCCATAAAACCTCTCGAGCTCTCTCAGAATCTCCGACTTTGCCGAAATGATACTGCCATCCTCGATCTTCAGCTTTGTCATTTGGCTTTTCCCAATAGACGAATTCTTCGCGAACACTTTCGAGCCCTGGTTCCGCTCAATTGCCTCCCTAATACATCTTGTTTTGTAGGAGCGCAGATCGTGTCGCACCGATTTCGAGATTCGTCTATTAAGTTGGCCATATTCCGACTTATCAGCTGAAGATTGCAGTCTCATCTCGGTCCGGTCTTTCATTAGTTTAATGGTTTCGTCTGAGAGCTTCTGAGGTTTTTTTCGGGGTGGGGTCTTAAAGAACTTGGACCCCACTGCTTGGACAGTTTCCACCAGCCCATTGTTTAGTTCGTCCACAGTTCCGCTTTCGGCTAGGCCCTGGAAGCGATTATGCAGTTCAAGTTGGAAGTCATTTGGGTTTTGGATTTGGGCATGACCAGGACGGAGCGTGGACTTCACCAGACGTGACCTCTCTAGCTTAATGTTGATATTCAATGTGCCTCTGACAATACGGTGATCGCTACCGGTTTTCACCTTACTGATCACAGAGACATCATTGAATATTCGCTTCTTGGTCGTCATGATGAAGTCGATCTCATTTTTGGTCGAACCATCGGGGCTCATCCACGTCCACTTCCTGGATGGTCGCTTCTGAAAGAAGGAGTTCATCAAATAGAGTTCCTCCTTCTCCATGAAGTCGACCAGTCGTTGGTCTCTCGGATTCCGCCGTCCATACCCATATGACCCCACTCTTAACTCATCGACATATGGTACTGAGACGTGGTCCTTAACTGTTGGCCTTTTGGAAAAACTCAGAGTCACTCAGCGGGCAATGGAGAGAGCAATGCTCGGAGTTTCTTTGCGCGATAAAATCCGAAACGTGGATATTCGCCAAAGAACCAGAGTCACCGACATAGCTGTTAAAATTTGCAAGTTGAAGTGGCAATGGGCAGGCCACATCGCTCGAAGAACCGCTAACCGATGGGGAAGAAAGGTTCTTGAGTGGAGACCACGAACCGGAAGACGCAGCGTAGGTAGGCCTCCCACTAGATGGACCGACGACATAGTGAGAGTCGCTGGCATCCAGTGGATGCAAAAGGCAGGCTGTCGTTCAGTGTGGAGGTTAAAGGGGGAGGCCTATGTTCAGCAGTGGACGTCTTCTGGCTGATGATGATGATGATGATGATGAAGTATTTGTGACGAATGAATGAATGAAAATTATTTATTGACAAAAACTTTGTGTGTTGTGTGATCCGGGTGACAATACAATAACTTGGTACCATCGATTGGATCTGACGCCATCATCAGATCAGTTGGCTCCACAGCAACTATACTCCGTTCACAAATCTTAGATATTTTATGTAAACAAAGAAAAGTCACGAAAAGTCACTGTCAAAGTGACATGCCAGTTGCTCAAAAAATTTTTCACTTATTAAAAATATTTTACTCTCTATTTTCCTCGGCTTGGCTCTCATGGGGGACATTCTGATAGTTCAAAAAATAAAAAAACATTGTAATAGATTGTAATATGTGGCGTTATTATAGAGGCATCGACTATTATGATAGAGGAAAAAGAGGGTAAATCAAACGTTGGCCAGAAATGTTTAGAACCCCTACTGTCCTACCAGTATGATAAAATAATTTCTATCAAAAATTGTTTTTTTGTCATAACTTTGTATAGAACAGATATTACGTTAAAATAAATAGTACAAAATGATTTTTTCATCCCATCTATTCGAAAAGTGAATATTGAATTTGGAACATCTCGGGTCCGCTGCGGCATATTTTCGTGTTAGCTAACATGTTAGTGTGTTTGCTAACACAAAAACATGCCGCAGCGGACCCGTATTTAGTGTTCAGCGCCAAAGAAATCGAACGCAAATATTGTTTGGATAAAGACTATGGCTGGTGAGACGGCCCTTAGTCGCGCCGCCAGCTGAATAAAAAAAAAAAAAAAAAAAAAAAACACGTGAAAGGCCCGCGTTTTCGTCAATTTTCACGGATTGTTAGAAATTCATCGTTTTGTGTAACAATAAATTTTCATAATTGCGAAAATGTCTGATATGTAAATATAAGTTTTTAGTTGTTTTATTATTAGATACTATTTAATTTCAATTTAGTTGTTACTCTATGTTTTAGTAAATAATAATATTACAATAAAATATGAGGCGCCTTTTATTTTCTCATAGTGGGTGATGAAAAGTAGAGTGTATCACTCGGGCGCAAAATATTTTTTGGCTCGGGCAACGTACTTTGAATCCCTCGCTACGTTCGGGATTCTTCTAAATGCCTTACAGTCATTATGTGTGTCGTGCATTATTGCCCCCCAGCAAAACTTGGCAAGTTGATTCCTTATGCAGTGTAAAAGTCCCCTAATAATTAGCTCAGTGGTTGTTAAACTGTGTGTTTGTCTGTGGTATAGTAGCAAAAAACGGCGGATTTTTTTTTGTTGTTGTTGTGAAGTTGACTTGTTCGAGACTGTTTTCTGCTATTATGACTGAAGAAAAATCTGTTCTTCCGTTTGAATTGAAAGTTATCAGCTCTTTTATCTGGGGTTTTAAAATATTTTCAATGTATAACTTGTTTTTAATACCTATGATGCAGATACCTTCACATTAATTTGTGTTTTCAGTATTTATCCGGTCATTTAAAGTCATATGAAGATCAAATTTAATTCACATTGTTTCATTGTAATTAACAAAAAAAAATATTCTCAAGATTTTTAATAACATCATTACGCTCCTGTATCACTCAAGTACGCGCTGATTTTAATTTGCTGCTAATGAAATGCTTCTTAAGAAATGGTTTACAAACACATAAATAAATAACTAGCCAAGAGCGTGTCAAGACACGCATATAGTAGAGTTACGTAGCTAATGCCATGTAATTATTGTGGTCACACATAAAGTACAGAAATTGGTTGAAATATTCGAAAAGACGAAGTTCGGTGGACTTATCCAAAATTCAAAGCAAGTTTTTATGCAAGTTTCATGTAACTATAGAAGTTAGAAGGTTCTAATGAATAAGGATGGACAGACAGACGGACGGAGAGAAGGAATTTATAAGGGTTCCTTGTACTATACGGAACCCTAAAACGGACAAACAATAATAAGTTGAGATAATAATATCATCTAACTTGGCAACAGCTCAACATAAAGTAGTGGTGCTTACAATAATTTGTTTTCCACTCTAATTTCCGAACTCTAGAAAAAAATCCTGAACCAAAATTAGGCGGAATAGAATTTCAAAGAAAGGTTAATTTGTTGGTAAATTAGGCAAATTATACGAATAACAGAGATATAATATTTCAACTTGTAAAGTTTCAGGATGCTTAATTTAACACAAGTTATTTGTTTCAAAGTTCTAGGTACGGGATTCTGCCCTTGAACTGAACGGGAGATTATAACCCGTTGGATTAAATTACACAGGCATGTAGACATTTCGCACAAGTCCTCTAGGCCTCTAGATCCTTTGGTAAGTTGTTATAACAACTCGCCAGTGCGTAGAATCCAGTACTAGGTTGTCATAAAAATAAAACTTCGCATTCTAAATATGTTCAAAATACTATAAGCAGTGACACAGTGAGTGTGTTTTGTCGGGACTTAGGTTCAAGTTCGAGTTCCAGTGATAACCGTAGCAAAAGACTAAGAAAGAGGGTAGGTCGTTTAGTCTGCACCTAACTTTTTAACTGTTTGACCAACCACCCGCATTCTTCAGTCTTCTCGTGAACATGGTGTATGTAACTGCGCCGAAATATTGAGAGCTCATTCCAAGCCCTGACCACGGAAAATAGCCCGTAAATAATCATATAAGTTTAGTGAACAACCGTGAGTCCGTGATAGTTTAAAACAATGTTGTAGCATCAAACATAGATATTTTTTATGGTTGACAAGAGGGGTAAAGGTTCTTGAGTGGAGACCACGAACCGGAAGACGAAGCGTAGGTAACCACTAGATGGACCGGTTTTCTCACGATGTTTTCCTTCACCGTTTTTAAGTGATGGCATACGAAACTGGCACATAATTTATTTAGGTACTAAATAAGTCTGGTACAGGGCTGAGGATCGAACTGAGTACTGTCAGATTGTAAAGCGCACATGCTATCGCCAGGCAACCATCGCTCATGTAAATCGACTAGATGGGCTGCACGAGTGTGGAGTAGGTACTACGTCATTTAATGAGTTACGCCTTTACGCGGAAAACCGTAGGTGCACTAAACCGAAAGGAGTCATAGTACCCATCGTTATGGACAACTTTTACTATGGGAGCAACTCTGAAATCGCGAAAAAAATATCAGCGGTTCCATAGAAAACGCACATACTTTTTGTTACTTTTATCGCGATTTCAGGGTTAGTTCCGTAGTAAAAGATGTTCGTAATGATGGGATAGGGTACTATGGACCCCTTTTGGCTTAGTACACCCTACCGCTTAACCCTGTAAAGAAATCATAAAATTGAAATAGATTTTAATTGCATGGTAAGTACGTACCTACATTGTGTGCCAAGTGCACAATAAAAGTCGTAAAACTATTTATAGTCTAAGAACATTTTGCGACGCTGTTTTTTTCACCAATAGATTGAAATGAGTTTGTTGCGTTATTTTATACTAGTAACGCACCCCGGCTTCACACGGGTGTAAATCTTATTTTTTTTACACCTTGGGTTACATTATTGGAGTTTTAGTAAGGATCCCTATTTAAAAAAAAATATATAATATAGCCTATGTCACCCGGGGATAGTGTAGCTTCCCAACATTGAAATAATTTTTCAAATCGGTTCAGTAGTTTCGAATCCTATTCAATGCAAACAAATAAACAAACAATCAAATCTTTCCTCTCTATAATATTTATTTTATATTTTGGCGGAAGAGATCAAAAATACTATCTATACTAATATTATAAAGAGGAAAGATTTGATTGTTTGTTTTTTTGCATTGAATAGGCTCCGAAACTACTGAACCGATTAGAAAAATTCTTTCACTGACGGGAAGCTACACTATCCGCGGGTGACATAGGCTATAATCTATACCCGTGCGAAGCTGGGGCGGACCGCTAGTAATATATAAAGGCAGCGGCCGGCAATAGAAACATTTATGGACAAAAGTGAAAATGTGGGCCGAGGCGTAGCTTAGCATACGTGAGTCCATAAATGCTCAACACCCGCTATGGCTTGTATACTAATTTTCTCAAACATTGCGTGGATATTTACAAACAAATACAAATAAAGAAAGATGGTAGTCAAACGCAAGCCTATTGTTTAGAAAAAAGAAGAAGAAAAAAAAGGGGTAATTTAATTCAAACCAAACTTTTTGAAAAGAAAAACTCATTTTGAGATAACCATGGCATGCATATGAAACAATCATAGGACACCAACGGGAACTCTATTTTTTTTTGTCTGAAAATTCCATTTAAGTTCCAGTAAAGTATAACCTAAAACATAATCAAACCTCTTTGCACATTGAAATATTGTACGAACGTACCTACAAGCTTTATCTATGCTACAAGTTAATCAGAGGAGACAAAAACTGGCCACCAATAATTATTTAGCAACCTCAAGTCGCGACCTCAAAGTTAAATGTTTGTAGAAGCATGTTAAATAAATAGATAAAATTATAAACCCAGTTTGATAAAAGGTTTTTATTTAGTTTGCGGTCGCTCTAGGCGCCAGATAGGGACGCAAAAATTCCAAAAGCGTTACAAAAATTGCGAAAAATTAAACGTTGTTGGCGCTTTGCGCCTCGGGGCGGGCCGGCGTGGCAGGCGGTAGGCCACAATTGCATTTTTTGTAACCAACATAAATTTTGATGTGGAAATAATTTATACCCTGGATTAGCACATTAATACTTTATCTTGGAATCGATTCCTGTACGATAGTTTTCAGAAATGAAGCGCACCGAAAGACTACTCTGATCGGCTAAAGGCTGCTCCTGCAAGGCTAGAGCTGCCCCAAAATAGGGCCAGGCTAGGGCCGGTACTAATTAAAGCTGAAGAAATAGCTCTCGACCCGTCTAGAGAGACGGGCTCTTAAAACAGTTCGTTCGGGGACACGTCGTTCAGTCAAAGGAGAGTCAACGGCCTGTAGACGAAAACATTGAATGTCATAAGCCACGTGAAGACTAAGCGTGATTTACTCGTGGTTAGTCATCTTACATCTGTATTTTGTAGGTGCAAAAGTCGATGCGGAGAGCGATGATGGCCGAACTGTAGCATGTGCGCTTTAAAATCTGACGATACCCAGTTCGATCCTCGCCCTGAATGAATCCTTAGTTCGGACTAAGCTTCTTAGTCTTGAGCATCGACGTAAAGTTGCTAGTCTATCGGTTTTAAATCGGATACATTTCGGAGAGTGTGCATCGGATCTGTACGATCTAATTCCCTCCTGCCCATTTATCTATCGGACTGCCAGAGCGGGCACGAATAATCATCACCGCTTTATGGTTGATATTCGGAAAACCCGTACGAAGCGCTTTTATTCCACATTTATTATGCGAACTGCTAGTCTGTGGAATGCGCTGCCTGAATGGGTGTTCCCCGATGGTTACAATATGGGTGTCTTCAAATCACGAGTGAATCGATTTCTTCTAGGCAAGCGTGCTCCAACGTAGACCGCATCGTAGCGTGATGGTGGTCAAACGCAAGCCTATTATTTATAAAATAAAAATAAAGTATTTGTCATTTAGCCCTAATGTAAATATGTTTGTTATTGTATTGAAGAAAAAATTCAAATTATTAAGAGTCAGGGAACTAAAGTGTTAGGTATGATATAAGGGCAGCTGCCTGGGGGAAGTTGATAGCATATTTTCTATAACTTTCTGTAATCAAATAGGGATACCAAATGGCATTTGCACAACCGTGCATATTTTAAAGTGGGTGGTAAGTTTATGGCAGCTGTCTATTCGAATTTCCTGCTCTCATCCTTTCCCATTTCCATTTTCGAGCAGCGTTTACCTATTTCAAAATTCTTGGGACGAGTTGTAAAGGCCTTGTACTCCATAGAATTTGCATACAGAATTCTAAGGCGTAACGTAAGCTTGCGTTTGCATACTAACTGTATATAGGCATGTTGATAATAATAGATAAACAACAATATACTTACTAAAACACTGTTTCAAACTATCACGGTTGTTCACTAAAGTTATATGATTATTAACGGGATATTTACTGTGGTAATTAAGGTTGTGGAATGAGATCCCGATATTTCGGCGCAGTTACACGCACCATGTTCACGTTTCACAATCTTACTACGTTAAATATCCCGTAAATAATCATACAACTTTATTATACTTACTAACTCTCGACTACTAAAATTATAAATTACTAGCCGACACGACAATCGTTTTTCTGTCCAAATTTAATAGAAAAAAAAGCACTCAAATGTTTTAACATTTTTTCGTTTTAAATGTTTTAAATTTTACAATTTTCCGGGCAATTTTTACAATTTTATTTTTCTTTTAAACCGTGGAGTAAGGCGAACAAAACCTTTTTTTTTCTTTTTTATTCAAACTGGTCAAGCCGTTTTTTTAGTTTTAGCGAGACTAACGAACTGCACCAGATTTTTATATAATTAATATAATTTAAAAAAAGACTAGCTGACCCGAATAACGTTCAAATTTCATACAAAAATGTACCCGAATTTTCCATTTTCTTTTTCTTTTAAACCATCCCTGTATTGACTAAAAAAAAACAGGTCGGACCGTTTTTGAGTTTTAGCGAGACTAACGAACAGCAATTATTGATTTGTATGTTATAAGAAGATTGGAAAACGGCATAACAAGAAAACACTAACGTCACGTCACGTCATTTGGCTTATACCTGTTTTAGTGTTGTTTTTGTGATTTATAATTCTGCAAACAAGCAATGCGCGCATAGAGCATGCGCGCGGCACAGGTCGTTCGTTGTGTTGTCGTTTTTTAATAATTTCTAATGAATCCTCACGCGAGTTTTGATGAAGAGATTACTAAAATTATAATATAATGTTCTATAACTAACTCGTTAAGGTATATGGGTTCTAATGTTCAATTACCCTTCTCGAGTAGATTAGCCACTCAAATTATAAATGGCATGTTTATTCAATAAAAATTACAAGTAAAATAAAAACTGTCTTAAATTAAAATTTATAACTAATCTAAAACTAAAATTAATCTAAAACTAATCTAACAATCCGCTATCGGTGGGCAGCGTTCCCAAAATGCTGGCGGCATTGCCACGTTGTATATTTATGCTTATTCTTTGGGCAAAATTTAAGCATAATATAATTAGATATAATATATTTTATTATAAGATAATTTTAGAATTGAGTTAGTTTTTTTTTTTTTAAATATGATTGCTTTTGACATCCTCCTCACCTGATGTTAAGTGAGCACGCTTGTCTAGAAAAAACCAATTCACTTGTGCGTGAGTTCAGATTGTATTTATCCGGAAAATATTCAGGCAGCGTATTCCACAAACGCGACCGCAAACCGAATCTGGACGCGTTAACGGCCGGTTATCCGAGTCGCGTAGGCAACAAAACGCTCCCTCAGTCCCCGCCAAGTTATAGTGACGATGTATTTTGCCACCCAAGAGTCAGGACGCCTGCGGGGGGAGTGCAACGACAAAAACGAACATAGGTCTGACCTCGATGACGCCTGGCGCGGTACCATATAATATATAGTGTATTATCTATGCGCGGTACTGAACGCGGTGCGCGCAAATTCTCGAGACCTTTTTACGGTTTTAATTTCACTAAAAAACTAAACTATTCACTATCAGAATTCTATCCAAATAAAAAAACGTTGAATAAGATTGCCTTTCATGCAATTTCCAGGTTGTTACAAGCTTTCATAAGAGCATAAAACGAAAAAAATAAACTGAATCAACTTTGTTTCAGATTTTTTTGATCGAGGAAAGTTTATTCTATTGTGTTTTGAACCAAATCATAAACTCAAACACACATGTATAGACATATTTTTTTTCCAGTTCAAATATTTTAATTTAACTAAATAAAATTGATTTAAAACCGTCAAATTTGCTATAAGAGGCCGTTATGGTTCACGTTCGCATGATTTTCGAACTGAGCGGATTTATAGTTTGGTGCCGCAATAACAGTTTTCCGTAAGGTCCCAGCAGCTCGCAATAAAAGTGTAATCAAAGCGCTTCGTACGGCTTTTCGGAATATCAACCATGAATTAATGTAAGTTGTTTGTGCCTGCTCTGGCTGTCCGATAGATAAATAGCCAGGAAATTAGACTATGCAGATCTGATGCACACTTTTCGAAATATACCCGATGAAAAACCGATAGACTAGCAACTCATATTATCATAGTTATATCAAGTACCTTTGTAATTAGATAAAAAATCAAAGCTAGATAAAAAATATTTACTAAGTAGGTAGGTAGGTATATCAAAGTTAAAATAAGCACCTATCTACACCAATGTTTTAAATAGGTAAAGTACGTGACTTTGTATGTTTGTACGAGGTAATTTCTGAAACGACTGAACAGATTGTGAAAACTCTTTCACTTATAGAATGCTAAATTATATCTAAGTGGCATAAGGCTATGTTATGTTCACAACTCGGGCGAAGTCGTAAGGAAAAGCAAGTATATTACAATCATTGTTGTCTGTATCTTGATGCTAGGTAAATTGTGAAGGATTTCACATGGAAGAACAATTTTGTATAAACGGTATAAATCTTGTTAATTTATGAAGTAATTAAAATTCTGTCTTACCTAATTTACATTACAACAAGCACGGCTGTTAAAAACTACTTAATAAATGATTTCATTTTATTTTATACTGCAATGGAGAATTGTCTACGTAAGTAATAAACTTTTAACTTTTATTACTTACGTATTACTTTTTGCTGTGTCAATGTATACGTATACTTACGTAAGTCAAAAGTGCTTCGAGTCTTCTACATACCAAACGCGGGTCAGCAGAAGCACGGTTTGAACGCGCCACGCGTTTTTTATACCTACAGGGAACTGTATGGACCATATTAGGTAAGTGTTTCCTGACACTGGTGGGTGGTTTATTGATAACTAGCGACCCGCCCGCCCGGCTTCGCACGGGTGTAATTTACGTGCGAAGCCGGGGCGGGTCGCTAGTTATATATATAAACCTTCCATGAAAATGTATCTAATTGATGGTGAAAACCGCATCAAAATGCGTTGCGTGGTTTAGGAGGAGTTAGCGGCAATACAGACATACAGAGATATGTAGAGATAGAGATAGAGATTATGTGATTTAGAGTTCTGCAAATCATATGCAGGCCTTACGGCTAGCTTTTTAAATCAATCCAGTTTAGGTGATGAAAAAATTTTGCGCGATTTGTGCGCAACCGCAAACCGTATCTAAGCGCGTTAAGGTTCACGTTCGCGTGATTTTCCAAACTGCGCGGTTTTAACGTTAGTTTGATACCGCGTAAGCAGTAGGCCGTAACGCCCCAGCAATGTAAAGCATACTTATTCACTAACTAAAACACCCCCTAACGCGGCGCGTTAAGTCAACTACTAAATGTTGGCCTTTATTCCCTAGGGAATAGAAGCCAGATTTTTTAAAGTTATAAGTTAACGCCGCGTTACGTGCGTGTTTCAGTTAGTAAATACGGGCTCAGCAAAGTTGAAACATTGCTGGAACCGAACGACAATCAAGAGAAGGTTAATATCGACTTCCAATAGTTGCTTACATAGTAACAAATGAAGTTTAAAAAAGCTTAAATATCCAGGAAGATAACCATGAGCCAGATGTTAGGGTTCATTATCCATAACATGTTTAGATGACCGGATTTCAAATTGCGCATTTCATTGCTCAGACTCATCTAAAATCGTTGAATTATCAGCGTATCATGTTCCCACTGCTGGAACACAGGCTTTTCGTCAGAGAGAGATGATGGGTCATAATTAACTATGGTGGTCCAATGCATGTTGGTGAATGTCATATCTCTTTGAACTATTTGAAGTTCTTGGACATACCGGTACCCTCACGATGTTTTCGTACAACGTTGTTGAGCGATGACGTCCAAACTGCACATAATTTATTTAATTAGGTACTAAACAAGTCATTGGTGCAGGGCCGAAGATCGAATCGGGTGTCGTCTACACTCAGGTCTTCAGGGATAGGTAGTGTAGCTTTCTATTATTGAAAGAATTGTTAAAATCGGATCAGTATACTTAGTTTCAGAGAATATCTCCGACCAGCAAACTTACAAACATACAAAGCATACAAACTTTAGCTCTTTTTATCATAAGTGTAGATAGTGTACAAATTTAGATATATACGAAGAAAATACATGAATCCGTAGAAATATACAACACCGTTTAATCGATGCCAAATGTTAAATTTGTCGATCGATTTGTATACACGAATTGCACGTTCGTGTACATGAATCCATATAACTAAACAACACCCTTTAATCGATGCCAAATGTTAAATTTGTCGATCGATTCATATACACTTGAATTGCACGTTCGTATACATAAATCCCTAGAAATATATAACACGCTTTAATCGATGCCAAATGTAAAATTTGTCGATCGATTATTATACACTTGAATTGCACGTTCGTATACATAAATCCCTAGAAATATATAACACGCTTTAATCGATGCCAAATGTAAAATTTGTCGATCGATTCGTATACACTTGAATTGCACGTTCGTATACATAAATCCCTAGAAATATATAACACGCTTTAATCGATGCCAAATGTAAAATTTGTCGATCGATTCGTATACACTAGAATTACACGTTCGTTTACATGAATCCCTAGAAATATATAACACGCTTAAATCGATTCCAAATATTAAATTTGTCGATCGATTCGTATACACTTAAATTGCACGTTCGTGTACATGAATCCCTAGAAATATATAACACGCTTTAAACGATACCAAATGTTAAATTTGTCGATCGATTCGTATACACTTGAATTGCACGTTCGTGTACATGAATCCCTAGAAATATATAACACGCTTTAATCGATGCCAAATGTTAAATTTGTCGATCGATTCGTAAACACTAGAATTGCACGTTCGTGTACATGAATCCGTAGAAATATACAACATCCTTTAATCAATACCAAATGTTATATTTGTCGATCGATTCTTATACACTTGAATTGCACATTCGTGTACATGAATCCCTAGAAATATATAACACGCTTTAATCGATGCCAAATATTAAATTTGATGATTTATTAGTATACACTTGAATTGCACGTTCGTATACGTCTTGTCACGTTTAGCGCGACAATAAGTCGACAACATTTTGTCTCCGTGCGGCTATTAGGGAGACGTCACTTCTTCCTATCCCTGACCTATCTCAATTCAATGATAACAATCAAACAGTTAGGTACACTAGTTGGTATATAGTTATATATTCTAATAATAATCATTTGAATACATGATAGCCTTGGTTTAATTATTGTTTTAGATAAGTATGCATAATTAGTTATAATCCGTGATGTGGTCAAGTCGGTACATAAGTGGAAGACCTTCATTTGTTTTGTCTTTGTCGTAGGGAAAAAATCTGTAAACATTAGAATACCATGATTTAGAGAAGAAAAATTAATAATAATTAATAGATACCATAGGGTTCCGTACACAAAGAGCGTCACCCTTGACACCCTATTATTAAGCCTACGCTGTCGGTCTCTTAGTGTATCTGTCTATCCTACCTTTTACCGGCTGTATTTTTATATCGTAATAGATTGCCAGTAGAAAATTTCATATAATAATACCTATGTAATGTTACAGAGGATAAAATAAACAATAAATAAAAATTAGCGTCAAATTAAGAAAAAAATATTACTTCTCTTTTCTGTGATTATAGTACACACTAAAATAAAACAAAACAATAAAAAATGGTCAAGTGCTAGTTTGGCGCCAGCTAAAGATCCCGCACTGAATGAATGAAAACAAAGTTATGCGGAACTCGATATAATTATTTATTTTTTAAATAATTATTGCCAGTACAGCTCAGGACAAGAAAATAATTATTTTACGATCTACTTATTACAAAGAAAGGACTTAAAATTAATTATATTAATTAATAATAAATAATATATCATGAAGGACGGTACGGTCGACATCTGTCGGGCATGCCACCGTCCTGGAGAGTCTCTCCGACATATCATTTCCGGTTGTTCGCATCTTGCTAACGGCGAGTACTTGCACAGGCACAACCAGGTGGCCAGGATCATCCACCAGCAACTTGCCCTTCGATACGGCCTTGTAGAGTCTGAGGTGCCGTACTATAAGTACGCACCAGCGCCAGTTCTCGAGAATGGTCGTGCTTTGCTCTACTGGGACCGTTCTATCATCACGGACAGGACTATTGTCGCCAATATGCCTGATATCGTGTTGGTCGACCGGTCCTAGCGCCGTGCAGTGCTCGTCGACATCACCATCCCGCATGACGAGAACCTCGTGAAGGCCGAGAAGGACAAACTCAGCAAGTACCTTGACTTGGCTCACGAGGTTACCGCCATGTGGGATGTTGATTCGACGATCATTGTCCCGATAGTCGTATCGGTGAACGGTCTTATAGCGAAGAGCCTCGACCAACACCTTAAGAGGCTCTCGCTAGATGGTTGGGTCAAGGGTCAGATGCAGAAGGCGGTAATCCTTGACACGGCACGTATTGTCAGGAGGTTCCTCACTCTGCAGCCCTAACCACCGGTAGCTTGGGCCCTGCCCCGCTGCCGGCGGCGCTCTAGGTTTAGGTGTTTTTTTTTAAATATTTTGTTTTTATATTTTATTGTAAAAAAAACTTAAATTTAAGAATGAAAATAAATATATGTGTATAATAATATATTATGGAATTCGTAACGAACTAAAATTTACAAGAATTTATACATAATTATATGGAATAGTTACATAACTAACTTAAATAACAATATCTAAAACTACATTAATCTAATCAACCGCTTTTCGCGGGAAAATAAAGAATGTAAATATCGTAACGTCATCCAATTCCGAGCTTTATTTAAAATTTCAAGTGCAATGTGTATTTACCGAACAGACAAACAGACTGACAAAAAAGCGAGTTAATAATTATAAACGTGGTAATAAAATACAAACCAAACCACAAACCAATTCCACCAACCCGCACTGGGCCAGCGTGGTGGATATGACCCAATCACCCTTTCGGGGGTAGGCTAAAAGTCCAGCAGTGGACTGTTAAAAGGCTGACTATGATGATGATGATGAATAAAATACAAACAGCAGCTGTTCTAATTGCGTATAATTTGATTTGCGACTCTGGTTTGTAAATTAAACATATTTTCCAATAAATATAGACCCAAATTTCCCACAACATTTCAATAGTGAAATTATTACCTAGATAGCTCGTATTCTATCGAAAATTGAGTTGCGAAACAAATATATGATTGCTTTGTACCGGTCGTGCGGAGTACCTAAGTACCCACATAAAATAACAGAGCTAATTAGATTTTATTTTATTTAATAATAACCTTGCATTATATTTCAGTCCGGTCACTGATAGAAAGTGTCTGACAAATCAGTTTTTTAATTTTTTTATTTCACTTAAGTATATCGAGTTTTACGTTCAAAAACCTAACCTAAGTCAGAATTCGTGGTTATCATTCAACTTTTTACAATGTTATTGCAGCTGTCAGAGCAAATAAATAAGCATTTAGTGACAGAGTTTATTCATTTAGGTATAGTCATTCAGTATGTGTGAATAGTATCTTGTTTTTTAAATATTATATAGTGAGATATAATATTGTCGGTATTTTCCCATTATCCTCAACCCCCAACATGGGCAGATTGAACGCGGTCGGACACGAGCCGTGGGCTTGACACAGAGATTGATGTCCGTAATAAGCTAGATTTACGAATTGGACTGAAAATTTGACATATTACGGGCCAGGAAATAGTTGACATTAACTGTAATTACATGAGCATGAGCACGCAATTACTTTTTGATTGTAGGTAAGGTGAAATGAAAACTTATGTTTGTACCATATCAGCTACGCTACACAGTTTCACCCGCTACCCAATATTTATTTTTAAGATAAAAAGAAGCCTATCAGAATCAGAATTGATCAACTGATACATTATTATTATGCTAGATGTTGGTGCAACCTTCGACCAAAATAAAATTATTTTGATCGAAGGGTGCAACAATTGTTTTTTCAACAGGCATTCAATATTTACATTTACAATTATAGTACAATTTAATTTTGAACAATTTCTAATATAGGATGTCAAGTTAATTATATTTGTGTTAACAGCGAATACAAAACGAAAATAATAAAATAACAATAATACGGGATAGCCCGTTGGTCCAGTTGGTAGTGAACCTGTCTTCTGAGCTTGAGGGCGTGGGTTCGATTCCCACCTAGGACAAACATTTGTGTGATGAACATTTGTGTTTGTTCTATATCTGGGTGTTAATATCTATTTAAGTATGTATTTAAAAAACTATACATGTATGTATATCAGTCTCTGGCAGCCATATCACAAGCTTTGCTTAGTTTGGGGTCAGATGACCGTGTGTGCAAAAATGTCCCGAATATTTATTTTATTTATTTATTTTTTAATAATTACGGTGTCTTAGTCGTGTCATTTATACAAAATATTACTCAAAATAATTTATTTAACAACGTGATTTCTGTAGTTATTTCTATTAATAAACTCATTTAATTCATAAAATACATTATTCATCAGTAAAATAGTAAATAAATAGAAGTGTATTTTAGTACAAGTATATTTCTCTATGGTACAACTTAAATATCAACAAACTGACTGTTTGTCTACATTACAGAGATAATTGCGGTTCTTTCATAAACGAAAACTTGCTGATGATGAAAGATTGAAAGATTCTCGTTTCCACAACGTGAAGTGTTCCAGAGACTTTGATTGATATTGAAATTTATTAGTCCGTCCACGCATTTATCATATTTTCGCCCACACTGACAAGGATGTAGCTCGAATTCCACTCTACAGTGGAATTATAGTGGAATCTTTTGTACTTGTAACGCACATGACGTCCGTCAAACATTGACTGTTTTTTTTAATGCCATAGGTGGCAAACAAGCAGACGGGCTGCCTGATGGTAAGCAGTTACCGTCGCCTATAGATACTTGTAACACCAGAGGCATCACAAATACGTTGCCGAACCTTTAGGACTCGATTAACTCTCTTTTTGAAGAACCCGATGTTGTAGAAATGTTCTTTATTTATCATTCTTATACACACATTCTCACAAAACAGTCCCAGTCTAATAATTGTAAATAAATTTAATAACTAAAAGTTAAATACATAATTAAGTTACATTGTAAAACATGATATTTAAATAAGTATAAGTATTATATCAGCGAAATAGTTATTATTTCGCTGGTATATATAACATACAACTAATGATATGGTGCACTAAACATTGACTGATAATTAATGTAGTAAATAAATTTAAATTTATTTTAACCTGTTTTGATATTTCATTTTAAAACACTCATTTTTAACATAAAATTTAACGCCCAAAATCATAACTCTTTTCGGAATAATCTCACAACAGATTTTTTTAAACTATCATCCATAATACCAAATTTTATTTCCCTAATATCAAAGACATAGGATTTTTATGTAGGTACATTTTTAAACCCTATCTGCCCCCTTTAACAAAATCATTTCATAGCTGACGTCCACAGTCCCCATCCCATATATTATAAGTATGTGTTTTTGGCAAAATTCAACTTCGTAGTTCCAACATTTTCAACACAAAACTCTATCTTGCGTGAGTAATTCCCGTGTAATATAAATAAAAAGACATTAATTTGTCTATGGAAATGCTGATCTGCAGATATTTTCTGATTTCAGGGTTAATCCCACAGTGAAAGTTGCTGATTATGATGAACTCCGTTTGGGTCAAAACACCCATGTTTATAACCCTTTAGATAGTGTTTAGATTTTTTTTCGAAAACTTATCACCATAATTCCGCGTTTATCATTCATTTGTCTCATATGAATCTATTCAGGTAAACTTAGGGGATAATTTTCGCGAATTGTATGCTGTAATAAAACCAACATCCATAAATCGGTGGCACAAACGCTGTTCCAATTCAATTGATTACTTGTTCTAGGAAGTAGAGTGGACAAAACAAAGCGCTGGACACAGTATTAATGGTTCATTGGCGATTGTAGTCATAAGACAATAACAGTTACATGGTGGTAGGTCCAAAGTAAAAGTCCAAGTGTCAAGAGATAGCGTTAAAGACGTTATTTTTAGAACGAATATGTTTTTTTAACGCTGTTAATTGCAATCAAATCTGAACTCAATGTAAAATAGCAGCTTAGGAACAGAAAAATTGCTATATTTAGAAAACGAACTCATAACATAAGCCACATTCGTTTCTTTATCAATGTGATGATGATAATGAAAATGATGATGCGTAGTTTTGATGAAGTGACAAACGAACATTTAAACAAAAATTTTTAGAATTTTTAATCATTACCATGTCATATGGCCGCAATTTAAGATTGAGTTCAAATTTGAACCAGGGCGTCGAGGCCAGCCTACATGAATCCATAAATGCTCAGTTGCGGTCATAACTTTTCTCAGATACTGTTACTGTGTAGAACATACACTTTATAAATATATTTTTTACCTACCTTACGCGGTGTTACAATGGCCGCGGTCAGTACTCTTAGTACAAGTTTTGATAGTATTCGAAAACTTTTTTCATTATCGTCTTGTTGCATACATTGCTGGGCTAAAAGGTATTCAAAAACTTTTTTCGTATTAGAGTGAAGCAATGTATATCGCCAATTACTACCGATTTAAGTTCCTCCACGTTTCCGATAGAGGCGCTTTACTATGTATAGAACAATACGTAAACGAAAAAAGTTTTCGAAAACTATCAAATCTGGGACTAAGCGTACAACTCGAGACCACGGCCATTGTCACGTGGTCGAAACGATGAGCGTAAATTACATACTAATTATTGCCTAAATAAAAATCATGCGCGGTCCCGATAGACATACAAAACATGTGTTTAAATCGTTAAAGACTAAAAGAAAAATATATTTCTAAAAATAACGACTTTAGCAGTGTCTCTTGACAACCTAACGTTGGACCATCCACCTTATATTAATGATTCTGACGTACTTATGCTATCAAAGAGACATGTCATAAAAAAACAATAAATAACAACTAAAATGCAATAAAATAAAAAAACAATACAACATTTTCATAATGAGAATATCGGTTGTAAAATAATGATTCGTGTTGGAAACAATAGCTAATTTTATAGCTTCTATGATCATGAGTAATTATGACGGATATAAATTAATATATTTATGTATTATATGCCTGGATTACACGGAAAGGGTGTACTTAGCCGAAAGCGGACTATAGTAACAGTCATTATGAACATCTTTTATTATGGGAACAACTTTGAAATCGCGTAAAAAAATTACCTGCTGTTCCACAAAAAACGGTCATTCACAAAATGTATGGAATAGCTGATATTTTTTTCGCTATTTCAGGGTTGGTCCATAGTAAAAAGTGTTCATAATGGAATTGTATATGCATTGATTTACAAACGCATAGATGTTGGATCTAGTCCAAAATTCAAGAAAAGGTGCGATTTTCCTCCCGTCCGGCGTATAAACTCTACGAGAGTGAGACATTGGCGGATCCAGGGGGGGTATGGAGGCCATGCCCCCCCCCCCCCCCCAAACACTTACAATTCCATACATTCGACTCAATTTTTCGGTTTGATTCCTTCGAACCTTGTAATAATGCCCTCCCTCCCCCCAAATGAAATCCTGGATCCGCCCCTGGAGTGAGAGCACTGTCATAGAGTTTATACGCCCGCCGACTAGTTCGTAGTCTGCGTTGCCTTATCTTTACGCAAGCTACTGCGCGTTGTGTGCCTACTACCTTTATTCAAGTGTTCGATGAAACAGATGGCTTCCAAAACAGCCAAACATAAAAAAGAGGAAGGAAATTAGGAAGTTTGTAAACAGGAAAAAACACGAAATTTAATGTGGTGACCTATTTCTGGTTCGGAAAAAAAGAAAGAGAATAAGGAGCAATCGGTTGTTTCCGATTACGATGTAGTGATATAGGTAAATACCTATACATTTTTATAAAGGTTTATTTTTGTTTTTCGTATTGCAGGCACATAGTTACGCTATAAAATCGAAAACGGAAGAATAAAAATTCTACATTCTAAATGTTGAAAATAGTCGCTACCTGCTTTTATTAACCCAGGTAGATAAAATAGTTACATACAATGCTCAAATAATAATGCAAAATGTTGATGCCATATCACATGGATAATAGACATTCTCTGATACTTTTCCCTCTTATGAGGGTTAGGTACAGCATGGAAATTGGCTTGAATTTTACGTCCAGCCACCTGTCTAAGTGATGGTGGCCGAACGGTATCACGTGCTGTTTTCAATCTGACAGCACCCGGTTCAGTCCTCGGTCCTGCACCAATGACTTATTTAGTACCTACATAAATCATGTCACTCAAAAACGGTGAAGGAAAACATCATGAAGAAACTGATATGTCCAAGAACCTTAAAAACTCAAAGACGTATGATATATATTCACCAACATGCACCGGTGCAGTGCCAGCGGCCCATCCTTTCTCTCTGAGAGAATTACTGTGTCCCAGCATTGGGATCATGAATGGCTGATATAGATGATGACGTAGACCTGTCTGACGCCAACACTCTTTGGAAAAATATATGTTGTAGTAAATGCAATGTAACAGTATGTACCCGGTATCCTATAGGTATGTACCATGATTTTTTCCGGGATAAAAGGTAGCCTATGTTAATCCAGGGTATTATATAAATTTGATATGGAGGTACCACACGCGTTCAAATCCGTTTAGTTGTTACACGGAGTTGACTGCAACAAAAACTTATCTCCTCCCGTATCTCCAGAATATTTTATATTGTTTTATTTTTGAAAATAAAATTTCTTACAAACCAACTCTATGCCGCATAAGTGTGGGTAGGTTTTTCGTGCTCCACGAGTTGTCTCATCCAGCAAAACTTCGATTTTGTAAACTTTCGTACAAACTTCCACGTCGCTATTTGCGTTCCGCGTCAAAGGATGAAGATTTTGTTACTTACTTAAAGATTACTTACTAATGATGTACCTACTTATGTCTTCGAGAAACTTTATTTAACGTGGTTTGTTTCACCTATGGCAGGAAATTCAAAATTCAAATAGTCTTCTTGTTTTATTTATATTACACGGGAATTACTCATGTAAGATTAAGCCGGTCACTCCGACTAGTCTTCTTGTTCTTGTAGCTAGGTCAGGTAATTATTGTAAGCGACCATAATGTTTGAGTCGCTGGCATCCAGTGGATGCAAACGGCAGGCTGTCGTTCAGTGTGGAGGTTAAAGGGGGAGGCCTATGTTCAATGCAAACAAACAATCAAATCTTTCCTATTTATATTATTAGTATAGATTAAAGAAGAAATGTCGATGATGTCAACTAAGCATGTAGAGCAATAAAAATAAAACATAATTTTCTAGTCGATTGCACTACGGGAGTGTTCTCATATCGGAGAAAAGTTCTTAATGAGAAAGTATGCCAGAACAATCTTATCATCGAAGTCAAGTAAGTATAGAAAGTTTACTTATGTTATTAGATGAACTTCACACTACGTATACACTAAAAACAGATTCCAGATTGAAATAAGTGAATAAAACAAACAAACAATCAAATCTTTCCTCTTTATAATATTAGTATAGAAGATATAGATTAAAATAAAAAGAATTTTACATATCGGTTTTTTTTTAATGACGGGAGTTCTGTTCTAACAAACATAAAAAAATAAAACACAACTAAATTGAGAAAACTCTCCTTTTTTGAAGTCGGTAAAAAAACAAGAAAGACATGTCTCAGGATTTATCGAAAATTATCCTGTTAGGTGGTTTAATGGATGGAGTAAAATTTTATGAATATTGCGATGATGTTTTTTTATTTATATGCTATAAGTAGTATAATAAGGACGTGTTTAATTTTTTTCTGAATATCATGGAAATACCAACCGGCCTTTTTGGAGATCGATGGGGGAGGCCTATGTCCAGCAGTGGACGTCCTATTGCTGAAATGATGATGATGATGATGATCATGGAAATAACTACGCCGCCACTACTACTAGCTATGCTACCTTTGTTCTATAGCTATACGTACGAGCCAGCTTGTAATGACGTAAACACTAAAATCTGCTTGTTTTGTGAGTTGGCAGATATTACAGGCATGTTTGTTTGTCCCGACCGAATGTCTAGTTTTGTTGTGCTCTCATATCTAGGTACCTAACTTTATTAGGCCGGTTTGCTATAAAAATACTGATGTTTTAGGTCTAAGGAAAACAAAATCTCCATAAGACCTACACAATATTATTCATTATAATCTCTTCTCTATCGCTATTTCTACATAGTATAAAATTAAGTCGCTTTCCGCGTTTGTCTGTCTCTATAACTCTTCCTAAACCACGTAACGGATGTTGATGCGGTTGCAGTGGCAGAGGAAATGCTTAGTGCTACTAACCACTTCCGCTGCTACTTGCACTAAGCAAAACGATGCATACGATGCGTAGTAGCTACTTGCAACTTGTACTACGCATCGTCTACAAGCGCCTTTACTTATAAGCAGAACTAATTTCTCAAGTCTCTCAATCGACGATCGAAATGCTCCCCATATCTTAAAGCCAATTATTCGTACGCGAGTAAAATGTATTTTGATCATTCTAGCCTTGTCAACCGCTGGCAGATCTAGAATTGGATTCCCGAATTTCGGGTCACGAGTTCGAGATCCGGAAATGGTGAAATATCGATCAGATGAATCTGAACATACAACCGTAATATTACAAATTCTGGCAAAACCATTTCTGGGTAAGATAAAGTCTTCTACAGACCAAACGCGTGTCTGCAGCACAGCTTGGACGTGGGTCCGCGCGTTTTGTACTGAACAGCGTTGTTTTGACCCCACTGCCCAAGAAAGGGTAATGTTTTTCGGGCATATGTATGAGTGTGTGTATGTTTATATGGGTTTTTTAAATCACTAATATTACAAACGCGAATATTTGTGCAGTGCGTGTGAGTATGTTTGTTCCTTTATTCACGCTGAAACGGCTGAAAGAATTAGGATGAAATTTGGAATAGCATTTTTGGACAGCATATACCCTGGATTAATACAAAATACTTTTTATCCGGAAACATTTAACGTTTCCTGAGGGATAGCGAGTGAAACTGTATGGCGCAGCTAGTGTTTCTAGATTACCTCATATATCCTAAACGGTTTGACCACATAAACTTGTAAAGCTGCCGCGTTACGTTATCAGCATGGAATTGGCAATGTAACGATTGCTAATGCGATGAGGTGCGTAACGCGATTGTTTTGTACGGTTAGGCCAAAACGTGGAGCAAGCTAACGTGTTTATCAAGAGAATGTAGTTTCCGATCGGAAGACGCGTTAGATTCATTTGACAATAGCTATAGTTGAAACTATAGTCGGAGTAACCGGCTCAATCATACGTGAGTAATTCCCGTGTTATATAAACAAAATGTGTGAAAACCACGACAGTTTCCATAGTAGATACACCCCTTCAAGACGCAGCCTCGAAGCAGCTCGAGCTGTATGTAGTAGATAAGATATACGTCGTATAGTGGTTCGTATAGTGCTTCGTATCACAAAACGCGCGAACTGCGTTTGAACCACAGAAAAAAAAATTGTTTTGACTTTTCTTTTCTGTGGTTTGAACTGTGTTACTGGTATGTAGCTGATGTTTTTAGTCTGTAGAAGCCTTAAAGCTATCGTTTTTCGTTACCAACTTTCTCTGTGATACCAACTATTCTCCTAACTGTGTCACCGGAGCTTTTAGCACTTGCTCCATTACCTCCATAATCATTATCCAAGTATATTTATTCTGAACTGCTTTTATACAGAAACCAAAAATTGATTTTCTACTTTAATATAATGGTTTTTGTACGCATTTTCGCTGATGGTTATGTTAACGGACTTGTATTGTCTTTAGGACGTAGTCTTTTGCCCGCTTTATAGCTAATAGCTACAGTATTCCATTTATATGGTTCACCGGAGCTTTGGTCATCCAGCTGTAAGATGGGTCGACGATATTGTCTGCACCAACGCGGTGTAGAGTTATCGCCCATGTTAGTGCTTGTCGGCAAAAGTGGCACAAATAATAGAACCGTTCGCGTTTTTCTTCATTTGACAGAACGAAACGACATATTCCCGTCACCATATTAACACTCGTAGACAAGACGAACTATCTCTCTCGTCTCACTCATTGACCTAGAAAACCATTCGATGTTTCTACTCCCCACGAGAAAACGCGCCGTCAAATTTTTGACGACACTACGCTGCGGATAGGACAGGTAGGGTGTTACAAACAGTACCTAAAATGATAATTATACTAGTTACATAGGTACTAAACATAAGTGAATAGTTTACCTAAACTGCACTACGAAATGTTCTTACAACTAACCTTACTAAGTGCTTATTTTTATTACCTATGACGATACCTGCTTTGTATAACTATGATGTAATTAATTATTTATAGTAATCATTATATTAAGTTCATTCTTAACCTGTATTTGAAATGTATCTTTCTGAAAATAACTATGAACTATACTGAGTGTTGCTAGGATTCGCGGTTTTGCATCAGAAATACATTAATTCATCATTGACTTGGATTAGAGACGTATCTTTTTTTATCCCTGCGGGAAATGTAAGTAACTTGAGAGGGTCTTCTACCAGATACCAAAACATGATCAATCATGTCATGTAACACTTTGTATTTGACACCCTTCGTGGAATTTGAGACTTACAAAGACGTTATTAAAAGAAAATTGTGAAAATTCTTCCATCTCATCTTTCACTTGGGAAACTGTATTAGATTATTAAAACTTAGAAGTAATGGACGAACGGAAATAAAAGTTTATACGGAACGGTGATACTAAGCTGAAAGGATGTTATTGCACTCATCATCATAATCATAATTTTGCCATGGGATGAAATCAGTGGTATATTGAGGTAAAACGTGTATATTCAAATTTTCATATTATTTTCAAAACTCCTTATATATAAGCCTCTAGTAATGCCTCCACTACTTTACTGTAACTTACATAATATGACAGTATTTGTAAGGATGACGATGCTTTTACATGCAGTAAAATACGTAAGACACCAAGTCTCGGTATGACCTTAATGGCTTTAGCATGTCCAGTAATAAACGGAAAAATATAATTATCATTGAAACCCTGTGGATCTTACCTATATATACCCTAAGGAGCACTAAAACGTCCTTGTTGAACCCCAATTAACTTGTAATGTCACTTCTTTGGACCCGGGTATGTCCTAAAACTGCGACCAGAACCACCGGAGGATGGGAAGCAGCGTCCTGTTAGTACACGGTGAACGTACTGCGATCTCCAAGCCGCCTGCCAAGCGTGGGGATTATGGCAACACCCCTCTCTAAGAGGGAGGCCTTGTTCAGCAGTGGACATTCAATGGCTGATGATGTGTGATGTGTGTCACTTCTTTTGTTTATTTCTTATGTTTGATAGAGTTAGTCGCGGTCATACGTAGTATAGGTATAGTATAGTAATAGATCGTTGGTCGCGGTAAATTGATTCCGTGATGGCTACGTTCTTATCGTAGATTTATGCACCTCACACTTACCTATTTTACTAAACAACGCAGCGTCGGAATTTTCAATAAAAATTAATTATTGTGGTTTGTATTCATCGCGCATACTATTACGGTAGTGGTTTTACACGAATACATTAAATGGCGATACTAAGGCGGAAGCTAGTACTTGTATTATAATTATGAACAAATTTTAATGCATCCACCCCAGCATGCTATAGCGGCATTACCTCGCTGAATGGCAATGGTTATGCGTTGACCAAGAAACACGCTGAAATATTTTTGAAAATGATGCTCACGGTCCCTAAGAGCCCAATGTCTCGACCTGAAACTGCTCAAATAATTATGTAACCACTGCTGAGGTTAGCACATTCCATTTTTCTAGTGTCAATGTGTAATATTTTGGATTGTGATTAATTAACTGTTCGTGGAAGTGCTCGAGTGTGGTAAAGTGATAAATAGCTGAAACATTTAATTTCATGTTGTTTCCAAACCCGTGTATAAACTACCTACTAGTAAAGCCTCCACTACTTTATTGGACTTGACCGTAACTTACCTTGCTTGACTATGACTATGAATTGTTTTACGATAATTAATCAATCTTGTAAAAACCTCTATTCTTAACACTGGCAAATGCACAAGACTTGTAACGCTAAAATCCTCTCAAAAAGAGGAAGAAAGAAGTAGTACGGTCTTAATCTTAAAAACAACACTAGCTAGGGATCCTAGGTTCCAAATCTACTGCCAAACTTGCCTTTTGAGTTAAAATCGAATTCAAAAGTTAGAATCTTCAAAGAAACCTACCAAACTCGGCTATTTGCTGAATTTATGAGACAATTTCTAGCTCACTATAAGGTAACAACGCTGAAAATAGGTTTTAATTTACTTAAAATTATGTATTTAGTTACTTATCTATGTAGCAATTAATGCTAACAATTTGAATATAAAGGCAATTTATATATTCAGCATGCCATATAATGATCCCATGTCATATATGATTAAAGATTATCATATTTTTATGACCTTTTGTGTGCAAATTTTAATGATTGTCATATTTTAGGTTAGGTTAGGTTAGCATTTATTTGCATGTTTTGCCACTGCTATTGACTTACTGGACTTTTTCCTGGAATACTCCAATGACGCGCCCGATTGTAATTGCATAAAACTGGAAACAAATTATCGGACGCGACATAAAGGTATCTAGATAATAAATGTACACTGAGCTGTGCAAAGTGCAAACTATCGGACGTAAGTCGTGGACGTACCCTAGGGCTGAGCTTGAGCGTTCGGACGTCCGACAGAAATTGCGCCTGATGTTTTTTTCAGCCGTTGTTGTCTTTTGAAAGTGCACACACTGTGCACACTTATCAGTCGCGTCCGTGAGCTGCGTCCATCAGCCACGTCCGATAGTTTGTTTCCAGCTTAACGCATCGGTGTTTTATACGAGGTATTGATTTGGAACTATCAAATTTTCATAGAGCACCTACTAATGACTCTATAGCGTAAAAGTTGTTTTGTAAAACTCCAGTATAATACTCCAAGTTAATAAGCCGTGTCCTGGCATCTCGGGAGGTGCCAGCCACGGTGGATGATGGCAATGACATTTCGACAATCGCCCGCAGCCTTTTGTGTACTGGATCACAGCGAAGCCATCCAGCCCCGATGAAACAGCCCGACGGATTAAATAAGTTTTTTTAGGGTTCCGTACCTCAAAACGAAAAAACGGAACCCTTATAGGATCACTTTGTTGTCCGTCTGTCCACCTGTCCGTCTGTCGAGACCTTTTTTCTCAGGAACGCGTAAAGATATCAAGTTGTAATTTATATCAAATACTTGAAGCTATACGGTTTCATTCAGCTGTGAAAAAAACAAATTTGTAAGTAAAGACGATCAATAGATATGACCGTTTATGTCGCATATTTTGCGATTTCACAAGAGAATCAAAATTTATAGGGTACTTCCCGTTGACCTAGAATCATAAAATTTGGCAAGAGGTAGGATCTTACAGCATATACAAAGGAAAAAATCTGAAAATAAAACATTGTTTTGCAATTACAAACTTACATTTTGTAGTTGGTATGTATGGAAACACCTTATTGTGCACTACAGAGTTAAGTTTGTCTTTCATTATATCAACTTTTTTTGTTGTTTTTTTTTGTTTCGACTCGCGCTCTATGGGTCCCGTCCAACGGAACCCGCGAAGTGCGAGTCCTACTTGTACTCGTTGTTTTTTAAGTCTTACGTAAGTTTTCAGAAATGAATCGCGCCGAAAGACAATCTCGCTCAGCCCTGATCAAAGGGTAGGCCCGGCGCTAAATGAGAGATAGAATTTCGTAAAATCCGTAGACTGCCTCTAGGCAGTCTAGACTATTTGAGGAATATTGGGTTCAAATTTCTAGTCTCTATCATTTGCGGTTTGATCTGAGCGATTATCCCTTGAAATAACTTATTTTTATAATAGACTAGCTGCGCCCCGCGAATTCACCCGCGTAGTGATGAAAAATGGTGATGACGCTGATGAAAAGTAATCTATGTCCGTCTTCTGGTTTTAAGCTACCTCCACACCAATTTTCAGCCAAATCAGTTCAGCCGTTCTTGAGTTGTAAAATATAGTGTAACTAACACGACTTTCTTTTATATATATAGATTTACCGTGATCATGAATATTATGATATACATCTCCATAATTTATTATAACTAGAATTAGTCTATTGCATCAACTTTTACGTAAATCAGTAGGGTCTGCAAGTTGCAAATTCACCTACGAGTGGTAGAAAAGTACTTAGTACCTATACTTAGGTAGGTATGTACCTACTCTAGTTCAGTTCGTTGCTTTTTCTGATGTCCTCGCTAAAGTTTTTTTGTATAATCTTCATTTATGTTCCATTTCCCTTTATTTCGTGCGAAACTGTGACCCTATTTTGCGCAAGGTGATTCTCGCCAAATTGTTCTTATCAACGTCGAGATCAGCGTTGAAAGTCTCCGGGGTAATCTGGCCCTTGAGTAAAACAAATGCTATCTTACTGCGCTGATCGTTTGTCGGTTGTCGGCCTTCAAAGGTAAACTTACCCCCAAAGTTTTAAAGACGTGGGAAGATGGGCTAGCACAGACCTCGCATATTTTGCTACGCAATATGGGCAGTAGAATGATTGTCTTTTGTTTAAAGAAACAGCAGAGCTCCGAACCTCCACTAGTCCGAACACCTCTACAATCCGAACTGTGGCGGCCCTGGCACCAAATCTCAAAGGGTAAAAACGGGACCCTATTACTAAGCCTACATTGTCTGTCTGTCTGTCCGTCCGTCCGTCCGTCCGTCCTACCTTTAAACGACAGTATCTTTCGAACAGTGATAGATATAGCCAGTTGAAATTTTCACAGAATATGTAATGTTACGGCGGATCAACTAAGAATTATAAAAAAAAAAAAAGTAAAAACGAAAGGGGGTCCCCATACAACAAACGTATTTTTTTAACGTATTTTTGTATTAGCTCTAATGTAAAAACGGTAATACGTACAAGCGTCAAACTTGGCATAATTATAGTACACACTATAAAGTATAACAATAAACAAAATAAATAATGGCAAAGTGCGAGTCGGTAATAAGTTTCTGTTCATTATCAAGTTATAACTGGAAATTTCGTTATTGAATTTTGTGGTAGTACGGAACCCTCAGTGCGCGAGCCTTGCACTTGGCCGGTTTATTGCTTATGGTTGCGTCACTTGTAATCTTGTCAGTACCCAAAATTTTTGTAGTTCTTAAATCATGGTTTATTATCTCCAAAAAACTCATAAACGTTTCGTGGATCCGAACGAGGGGTAAATTTATGGTGTGCAGATTAAAGAGGCCCTGTTGTGGTTCTAGATTCTTAGGTAAGCCACCTGCCAGTACGTTTTCCTCTCGGGGTAGATGGAGAATACAGATAGACTACTTATCAATCGGTCGGGCCAATAGTAATGTATATGGCAACGGTATCCTTACTAGCAAGAGCCTACTGAAAGGGGATCTCTGGACTCGGGGTGGTCACCCCTCCCCCGTTAAAACAAAAAATAGACTAGCACAAACAAAGACTTCAGTAGCTTTACCTAGTCTGTGAGCGCAACACATTTTACAAATGTTAATTCCTTATCAACTGATTTAAAAAACTTTTTTATGCTTTGGCACGGCTGTGTCATAACATAACCAAGGACTTTGTAAAACCTTGGACATAATATACGGAAATAAAAAAAAGATTACACCAAACCAAGCCAAACTCAGTGGGTGGAAATCCACGGAAAATTTGCCAGTAACTTTTTTAAGTTTATGGCTTCGCACGGTTTGTGCATTGGCAGATAAAAGCGTATTGCTGGTTTTACTACATATTTCCACAACGCCGCTGTAATACTTGTCTCTTGCGGAATTTATCTATATCAATAGTACATATTATTATAGATCAATGATCTATATCTATACTAATATTATAAAGAGGAAAGATTTGATTGTTTTTTTGTTTGTTTGTTTGTTTGCATTGAATAGGCTCCAAAACTACTGAACCGATTTTAAAAACTCTTTCACTGTTAGGAAACTACACTATCCCTGGGTAACATAGCCGTGCGAAGCTGGGGCGGACCACTAGTATATTATATTTTCAACAAAAAAAATGGGATCCTTACTAAAACTCCAATAATGTAACCCAAGGTGCAATAATTTTTAATTTTGTTTTTTTTATTAAATACCTTTGCGAAGCCGGGGCAAGCATCTAGTATTATATAAAAAATTATCCTTTTTACTTTTGTTACGCTATAACATGAGAACAACTTTACCGATTTCATATAACTCTTTTTTTCAAAGTTTTCTAATACCTACTTGGTAGAAAGTGCTTACGAAAATAAAAATTAGGAAAATTGCGTAGAAAATTTTAAAATGTCAGAAAACTTAACGGCCTATTATCCGAGTCGCGTAGGCAACAAAACGCTCCCTCAGCCCCCGCCAAGTTATAGCGACGATGTATTTTGCCACCCAAGAGTCAGGACGCTCGCGGGGGGAGTGCAACGACAAAAACGAACATAGGTCCGACCTCGATGACGCCTGGCGCGGTACTGAACGCGGTGCGCGCAAATTCTCGCGACCTTTTTACGGTTTTAATTTCACTAAAAAACGAAACTATTCCCTATCAAAATTCTATCCAAATAAAAAAATGTTGAATAAAATTGTCTTTCAGTACATGCAATTTCCAGGTTGTTACGAGTTTTAAACGAAAAAAATAAACTGAATCGACTTTGTTTTGATCGAGGAAAGTTTATTCTATCGTGTTTTGAACCAAATCATAAACGTTTCTGTGACATGCATTTTTTTCCAGCTCAAATATTGTACAAATATTTAACTGAGTAAAATTGATTTAAAACCGTCAAATTTGCTATGAGAGGCCGATTTTAACTCGCAGGTGAAATCGCGGGCGCAGCTAGTAGGACATAATAATACTAAATTACTTTCATGCGATTGAACGTATCAAACCCACAGAATTACGTATAATGTCTATTTTTTAGCACTGTCTGTTTTATTGCCAACCTATTTTATTAATGTATTTTAGTTTTTCTATTATATAGACAAAAAGCAATTGCTTACCTATTTTACTTCAAAGTTAAGAGAACAACATAATAATTATCATTGTTTACGCAAAGTTGAATAGGAAGATACGCAGGTAAAATAAGAAACGGAAAATAATCAAAATCATTTAAACCAGACCCAATTAACTGAGATTGCAAAATTATAATTATTGTTGGAAGCACTTATCAACATAAAAATAACAAAATTAAAAAAGTTTACAGATTCCAATTATTTTAATTTTAGCGAGATTGTATCTCTTACCTACCCAGTTACTTGACATTGCATTGCCGAAGCTTTAAATTATCACTATAATAAATAACCTTCGTTTTTATCTACGGAAAAAAACCTGCACTATCCCCAAAAATAAACTGAACTTGCTTACTAATATTTACATTGAATGCGCTTAGGATCCCGCAGAAAGTTACGTAGGATACCTAAATATCGTGATCGGGGTGAATCTTTTTTGGTTAAAAAGCAGAAAGGTAAGCAGATACTCTATTTAACTACAGTGTTTTAACCGTAAAAACGTAGTTTTTATTTCAGAATGGTATTAATTAACGAACTTTCCATCGGTAACCTCAAAATCAAAGGCCAATAGTAGATTGTAAAACGAGTGCTAAGAACAAGTCATTTTAGCCAAGACGTCTATCAGCCCGAGCCGAAGAAGGAAAAAAAAGGAGCATAAAATGAGTTTTTCATCCCATGTATTCGAAAAGGACGACTGTGCACCCAAAGGTGGTGTTTTCTATAAGAAACTTTTAACGGGCAGTAGGTAATGAGTTTTTAATCCTCTTTATAAGTGCGCCGCAATTATCTTTGCCGCGCACTTTTTGAATATGGAACAATTAGTGTTCAGCGCCAAAGAAATCGAACGCAAATATTGTTTGAATAAAGACTGGTTGGTACGAAGGCCCATAGTCGCGCCGCCAGCTGAATAAAAAAAATCTAATTAAAAACGCGCTAACTACAGCCCGCGTTTTCGTAAATTTTCACGGATTGTTAGAAATTCATGGTTTTGTGTAACAATAAATTGTTATACTTGCGAAAATGTCTCAAATGTAAATTTAAGTTTTTAGTTGTTTTATTATTAGATACAATTTAATTTCAATATGTTACTCTAATGTTTTATTAAATAATAATATTACAATAAAATATGAGGCGCCTTTTATTTTCTTATAGTGGGTGATGAAAAGTAGAGTGTATCACTCGGGCGCAAAATTATTTTTTTGGCTCGGGCGACGTACTTTGAATCCCTTGCTACGTTCAGGATTCTACTAAAGAATCCCTCACTTCGCTCTGAATTCAAAAAAGCGCCCTCCCCGTAAAAATATTATTTTGCTCCCTTATGTTACAATCTACTAGTCATACACTCGGCTATTTACTTTAATTGCGAGAAAATGAAACAGGGATATTGTAATTAATACCTACAGTAGATTTTACAAGAAGCTTCTATGGAGTTTTGGACACAACATGAAAATATCATGCTCTACCTCATTATAGGTACATTCCCACACTCGAGCATAATAACTAACACTTAATAAATAATAACCCACCATTACTAAACATTAACAATCAAAAATACACAAGGTTTACAGGTTTTCCCCGTTAGTTACAATCTGGGTGTCTTCAAGTCGAGAGTGAATCGGTTTCTTCTAGACAAGCGTGCTCCATCGTAGACCGCATCGTCGCTTAACATCAGGCGAGATGACGGAAAAAAAAAATTAAGACGTAAGAACTGGTAGTGCTTTGTAGTACTTCCACTACTACTTGCACTAAGCAAAACGTAGCAGACGATGCGTAGTAGCTACTTGCAACTTGTACTTGCTACTTATACTACGCATCGTCTGCGTGCCTAGTTGGCACTATTCGCGTTGATTCGGAAAACCACAGATTACAGAGTACGTACTTAAGTAAATTCGCATAATGGCCAATTCATCATTCAAAGATCATTTAAAAAAAACAATTGTGGTTAATTAAATTGATTCATGAAGACATATCAAACACCTATATTAAAATGTTAATCGTCAAACTGGTTATCGACCAAAAACAAAAAAAAATGGTTCACTGGAATAGGAATTTATCTTTAGAGTTCTTTATCAAAGTGGTAAAAAGGAACCCCCAGTGGTTATACTTTGGTGTTCGTCAATCCTTCTGTCATACCCGATTTCCGAAAATTTCACCCGAAAGCCGATGATAGAACTTGAAATACCTATTTCAAAGATGATGAGAATGTTTCTCCACGCATAATATCGCCTTAAATTTTTTTTTTTTTGTTGTATACGGTGATCGACTCTATTTATGATCAGTTTTTTATAAGATATTAAAAAATTATCAGTCCGGTAACCTATAATCCGGTAATTTTTATTTATTTCACATTTAATTTTTTCCTTGTAAGTATGGTCTCCAATGAAAAGTAAGCTAGTAAATTCAAAAAAATATAGGGCGAGGTATTTGGCGCCAACGTGAGAAAAACGTATCGCCTCATTGTATTATTTTCCCAACCTTGTGTATTTTGGAGTGTTCTGGGTTTAGCCATAAAAAACATAAAAACATAATTTATTGGTAAACACTTATGTACAAAAAAATATTGTGGTTCTGTCTTTGCTTTAGTGAAAACACTGTGTTGCAAAGGCAGCGTCTTCCAAAGGTACAATTATAAATAGTTTTACAATAATCTGTTCATTATAAAAAAATATACACATAAATACAAATGTAGTAGTGCAAGACAATCGATAGAAATTTATATGAATAATAAACCATTTTTTTTATATATGTTAAATAAAAACTATGTATGATGCTACAGCTATAGGAATAATTTATCAGTTTCTAAATATTCGAAGTTATACGGCCAATTGTAGATTTTATTTTTCAATTTATGACCCATCAATCAGAGGGCCATAAAAAAGTGTTAGGGCCAAAAAAACTAAATTAGTTCAGTGGGCGAAGAACGAGTATTCGATACGTAAAATATGTACAAAACATACAAAATTTTAATTTCGAAATGATAATTTCTATTCGAAGCTTCGTAGGTAGGTTACTTCGCCTATAGGAAATGGGGTGAAGTTTACAGGAAATCTATACTAATATTATAAAGAGGAAAAATGTGAATGTTTGTTTGTTTTCATTGAATAGCCTCCGAAACTACTGAACCGATTTTAAAAATTCTTTCACTTTTGTGTAGCTACACTATCCCCGGGTGACATATTTACAGGAAATATGAAATAAAGTTAACGAATATAGCAGTTTTTGTAGAAATTTTAAAAATCTAACAAGTACGGAACCCTCGTCGAGCGAGTTTTTGCGTTAGAGTGGTTTTTTTTTTGTTTTTTGGATATTCATTGCGATGATTTCATCAACAACAAGTTTTCAAAGTGCAACAATAGAAGTAAAGTACCTCCTAAGTCCTAAGTATGGAGAAAATGCGATGAACATAATTTTTTTAAGGTATTGTATACTGACTTTTTATCTGTGACCTTATTGTATGGCGTTTACAGTGATAAGAACAGTAAAATGTTATACATGTGCAATGCTCGATGAATTTTGCAATTTAATACCCAATGTAAACTCTAGAGCAGTTTTATGCCAGTGCTTGGATGCAGGTGTGACGTCAAACTTATGCTGAAATGGAGCATAAAACTGTCTTTAGAAGGCAAGGCGAACTCTGTGACACACTGTTACAACAGAATACTAAATTGATATAACTATAATACCGATATATGATATTGATATCGATATTGTTAGAAAATTTAAAAAGGTATTATGGAGAGGAAAATATAGTCGTATAGAGTATAATAGTCTACACAGGTGAACTGATGTGGACCACAGGCTAGAAAAATTACTCATGGTCTAACCAGGTGAAATGAGGTGGACTACAAGCATGCATAAAAAGTGCCCATGGTCTACCCAAGTAAACTAAGGTGGACTACTACAGGCAAGAAGATGTACACGTGGTCCACCCATGTCAACTGAGCAGGTAGACACCGGCCACGGTATGTGAATAAAAGAAAAAAACAGTACCTACTTATTACTAGTTTACTAAAGATATACACCTACCTACGTCTCACATAACTTAAAATTTGCAAGTTGAAGTGGCAATGGGCAGGCCACATCGCTCGAAGAACCGATAACCGATGGGGAAGAAAAGTTCTAGAGTGGAGACCACGAAACGAAAGACGCAGCGTAGGGAGGTCTCCCACTAGATGGACCGACGACATTGTGAGAGTCGCGGGCATCCAGTGGATGGAAAAGGCAGGCTGTCGTTCAGTGTGGAGGTAAAAGGGGGAGGCCTATGTTCAGCATTGGACGTCTTCTGGCTGATAATGATGACGTCTCACATAAATGTGAAAATAATTAGTGCTTAATTTGATAACTCCACAAGAAACCATTAAATTGAATACAATATTGCAATTGCATTTGCAAACTAATAAACGGCTAGTACTCACGGGTATTGAAGTCGAAAAACTCTACCGGTGTTCGGATGTTCACACTCACGTTAGTTTCTATAGTAATACTAGCGACCCGCCCGCCCGGCTTCGCACGGGTGTAATTTACGTGCGAAGCCGGGGCGGGTCGCTAGTTATATAATTATTTAAACTATCCTATCTCTCAAGTTGGATCGAACTGCACATGGTGTGCGAATTTTATTATAATCGGTTAAGTGGTTTAGGAGTCCATTGAGGACAAACATTGTGACACGAGATTTATATATATTAAGATTGCAATTATTATTGATTCAGAATCAGATTCAGATATGAGGCAAGTCAGTTTACACGAGTGGTTATTTCTACTCAACGACCTATTATGTACTATTTGAATTCGTTGTTTCTACTAGTGTTATTAGTGTAAGAAAGTATAACAATTTTGCCTTATCAATTACTAGCGGTCCGCCCCGGCTCCGCACGGGTATAAAAAAAGCCTATTAAAATAGCGTATATTAATCTACTTACTATAAGTTAATGTAGCATTCAAATGGTGAAAGAATTTTTTAAATCTGTCCAGTACTTTTTGAGCCAATTCGATACAAACATACTTACATACAAATCTTTCCTCTTTATAATATTATAGTATAGACAATTACAAGTTACACACGATTCTATGACGGAGCTAAAAAAAAACATACGTCCACATCAATACAAAATAAAAAAAAAAAAAAGTCGATGATACGTAATTATACATTAAATGTCAGCAATAAAATTACAATAAAGATGATGTCAACATATTTTGTCGTTTATTGACGTCGTCGTTACTTTTTTTTTTTGCTACGGCCCCATTGGTTTTTGGGGCAAATTGGCCGAGTGAAAAGAGATCTCAGAATGGGACAAGACGATATTTCTATGTATATTTGTATATTTTGTTCGATGATAACTTGATCCGATCTTCATGAAATAATTATTGTAGTTCATTTCAATACAATTTTTAAGTTCAAATATGGGCAAAATCTGTCAAAGGGTTACAAAGATATAGGAATCGCGAATTCTGAGTTCGGGGCGAACAATTAATATAGGTTTATACGCAAGGCTATGCGGAAGGGGTTAACTAAGCCGAAAGGGGTCCATAATGCCCATAATTATGAACAACTTTTCATATGGGACCAATACTGAAAACACGAGAAAAAAAACAGCTGTTCCATAGAATATTTCATTTACACTCTTAATAAAATGTATAGAACAGCTGATATTTTTTCGTGATTTCATGGTTGGTCCCATATTAAAATTTGTACATAATAATGGGCATTATGGACTCCTTTAGGCTTAGTTAAACCCTACCGCGTAACCCTGCGAAAAGCTACTTCTTTCGTACAGACTGGTGCGATAAATATAAAGTAACAATGTGAAGACATTGTATGGAAATACAATGCTGTCTCTTTACGATGATGATTTAATTAGATTGGTGTCAGAGTCTATATGTGTTCAGGTGGGACATTGATAGGTTTACAAATACATGTATGTACAAAATTTGCGTAAAAATGTCCCGAGTTTACCGTTAAGGGTGTAACTCTAGATGGATAATCGAGGATATCCTTACTAATATTATAAAAGCGAATGTAACTCGTCTCTGTCTGGATGTTTGTTCGCTTTTCACGACTAAATGGTTAAACCGATCTTAACGAAATTTGACAGGAAGATAGTATGCATCATAAAGACGGACGTAGGGTACTTTTCCTTCCAAAAAATGCGAAAAAATTGGAAAATCGCAGGTAATACCGCGGGATTCAACTAGTCATTATATATGGGAGCAACCATGAAATTGCGAAAATCACCTGTTCTATGTCATTGTAACTCAATGAAATTATATGTATAGAACAGTTGTTTTTTTCCGCGATTTCAGGGTTGGTCCCTAAGAAAAGTTTTTTTTTTTTTTTTTTTTTAATTAGTCTGTCAAGGCATTTTTGTAAAAAAAAATTGTAGCCAGTTACATCCATATAAACGAAACGTCATTCACTCGAAATCAGATAGCTTCTGAGATGCGGAGTTTGACGCGTTGATCTAAATAAGAATGTTCAATCAAGGTTCACTCATAATGCCTGGTAACAGATTTTCCTTCTCATTTCCGTTCTATTTACCTACTTCCCTTTTCTGTGGTTGGTCCCATTAAAGTTGTTAATGAAGAATTATGAGGTACAATGATTATCCTCGAATACCTATGTCCGTCGTCTAGATATACATCCGGTTTAAATTTAGATACATTTAAGAGATATCGACATATAATCTTCATCATCATCCGCCAGAAAACGTAGGACATGTGTTTTCTCCTTAGAACTCCACACAGAACGACAGCAAGCCATCTGCATCCACTGGATGTCCGTGACTTCCACGATATCGTCGGTCCAACAATGATAAGCATATTAACACTGCGTCTTCCGGTTCGTGGTCTCCACTCAAGAACCTTTCTTCCCTATCGGTCATCGGTTCTTCTAGCGATGTGGCCTGCCCACTCTGCCACTTCAACTTGCAATGTGCTATAGCTGTCAGTGACTCTGGTTCTTCGGCGAATATCCTCGTTCCGGATCTTATCGCGCAAAAACTACGAGCATAGCTCTATTTCCTGCTGTTTGACTGAGTTTTTCCATAAGGCAGCTGTAAGGACCACGTCTCAGCACCATATCAAATCAAACAAATACCGACAATCTTGTTAAATCCTATGTCGTTAAAACAACGACTAATTTACCTTGCGACAATGTTTTTTTATACTTGTTTGTTCGCAAAAGTTTAGTGGTAGTGAATACATTTATTTTTTCGCTTTTCGCCATATTTTAAATCGCAATTTTTGAAATACCAATAAATACCTCGCGATTGGATACGAGATATTAATTCGGGTCAGTAGTTTTATTGAATTTAATGATAGTATTTCTTATACGCCTGAGTTTAATTTACTTTTATTTAGATGTCAGTGAAAAAACAAACATACCTATGTTAGAGTTGCACGTCTGTTTCAAGCTGCGTAGCAGTTTGTAGTCAGAAAGCGTTATTTATATATTTTTTTTTCTATTGGAGACGGAGAAAAGAACTGGACTCCTACTTGAAGTACTGGACTCAATTAAATTGCTCAAAACAGAGCGAGTTGGAAGGAGGGAATGAAGGCCTTTGCCCTGCAGTGGGACGATGCAGGCTAATAAAATAATATTTTTTTATCCTGTAGATATAAATCTAAGACATTACCTTACCTATCATGACATTATTTTGTAAAGTTTAATTCCTGTTAATGCAGTATTTATTTAATCCGTTAGTCACAGTCGTCGTGCGACAGCTTTTTCAAATATTTCGTTCGGAATTTGAAACTCGGTCCTGCAACCTAATTACAAAGCACTTCATGTTGAATTTATACTCAGTATCTAAGATATTTTTACGTGCTCAGTATAATATAACATGGTTATGTTATTCGTCAAGTTATTTGTACAAATCGCATAAATGATTATCTCGTGAGAGAAGGCTCATATAAAGACAATCATGTAATTTTTTTTTATTGCTATATTAACTGAAAATATACGCAAATTAATTGAGTTTAATTTTAAATATTTGAAACTACCAATTAATTAAATAAAATTCTCACATTTAGCATGACTTTCTAGGTAAAATTAACTTAAGGTAGAGCTATAACCGTAGCAGATTTACATGTTAATAGATTTTTAACATTGTCGTAATTATGATTAAGTGGTTTATTTACTAGAAAAAATAATATGAGCACAGAACAAAACCTAATCAAAATTTACAATTATGAAATTAGATAATTTGAAGTAGTAGGTATGTGGCTACATAATTATTAAGATCCATTATATTGAATAATACCTGTTTAACAAAAGAAGGTTTTTGTTTTATGCCTCCCAATATTAAACATTATATCTGATTTGAGCAATTAATCTAGGTTATTTTTTTGTAAAAAGTTTGAATGATACCTTGTTTTTTAACACTCAGATACCTAATCATAAAATAAAATAATACCTATAATTTATTCCCATACACGTATGTACAAAAATATCTGAAGATATGAATATCTGAAAATGTTTGCCTGGAAGAGATCGCTTTTAGCGATAAGGCCGGCACTTGTGGCTCTAGCTCGTAAGTGTTTTCTATCTGTTTGTAATTTTTATTTCTGGTGTACATAATAAAGAGTTTCTATCTAATACTTATCCGCTAAGATTAACTTTTTTTGTCAAACTGAAAATATATGTTTTTATAGGTATGGGTTTAAAATAAAAACATCGGCTAGTGCAAGTCGGACTCGCGCACAGAGGGTTCTGAAAACTGTGTTCTCATTCATTCTGTTCGGGATTTTTAATGCACGCCTGACTCGCACTTAGCTGGTAAGTATTTATTATTTTAGTTTTACTTTAAAGTATGTACATACTAGGTATAATCATGCCACGTTTGACCCTTGTACATACCTGCCTATTGCTTCTTTTACACTAGAGCAAAGACGTTAAACAATAAGTTTGTTAAATGGGTGGGTACCCAATACCAAGGATCATTGATAGAATTTTGTCTATACCCACGCATCAGGCAAAGGCAGGCTGTCGTTCAGTATGGAGCTTAAAGGGGGAGGCCTATGTTCGGCAGTGGACGTCTTCTGGCTGATGATGATGACCCACGCATCAAACTTTTTTTTTTTGTTTTCATTATTTTCTTTATTTTATACTTTTTGATCTTATTTTTTCTTTGGTTAATCCAATGTAACATTACAATGAACTTTTTAACTGGCTATCCATTACGGTTCAAAGATACAGACAGACCAACAGCCACAGAAAGACATCGTAAGCTTAGTAATACCCATAGGCTATAGGGTTCTTTAGTCACACATATAGTAAGAGAGTGCAGAGACGCACGCAGCGTAGGTAGGCCCCCACTAGGGACCGACGACATAGTGAGAGACGGGAGCATCCAGCCAGTGGATGCAGAAGGCAGGCTGTTGTTCAGAGTGGAGGTTAAAGGGGGAGGCCTATGTTCAGCATCGGACGTCTTCTGGCCGATGATGATGACGTCTCACATAAATGTGAAAATAATTAGTGCTTAATTTGATAACTTCCACAAGAAACCGTTAAATTGAATACAATATTGCAATTGCATTTGCAAACTAATAAACGGCTAGTACTCACGGGTATTGAAGTCGAAAAACTCAGGTGAGGCCTATATTCAGAAGTGCGTCTTCTGGCTGATGATGATAGTAAGAGTGACGAGTAACTTTTTATTCTATTATTTGGTAACTGACCATCAAAATTCAGTATAGATATTTCCCTTGATGACGATGAGGTACTTGGAACCGGAAGTTGAAAATAAGGAGTACCTCAACTAAACAACACACCTACGATGAAACTTTTAAACTCGGTCCAAGACTTTATTTGCTCTGACAGCTGCAACGAACTGTAAACTGTAAAAAGCGAAATAAAAACATTTCCTATAGCTTAGAATAACTACATATTATTCTAAGTTTCCTATTAATATTTCACTGAATTATATCGGGCACCTGCTACAGTCTTACGTTCTTTAAAACCTAGCTAAAGTTATCAGAATTTGTGGTTTTCATTTATCTTTTTACAATTTTATTGCAGTTGTCAAAGTAAATATATACTTAGACCGAAAATAACGAACATCATTTAACTGTGGGCGAAGTACGAGTACCTATTCGATGCGCAAAATACTCATCAAATGCTCGTACCTACTTCGACCACTGATGCCACCTCTACCTTTTTTACCGGGCATAATTAAGTCAATGTCAAAATTAATCAAACCAAAACAAACTTCAATCAAAACAAATTTCCGCATTTAAGACCGAGAATAAATAACATAATTTAACTGTGGGTGAAGTAAGAGTATTCGATACGTAAAACACGTATCGAAATTCATACAAATTTTCAATTTCGTAACTGTAATTTCCATGGAATTCGATGCGTAAAATACGCATTATTACTTCGACCACCGTTACCACCTCAAACTTTTTTAACGGGCATAATTAAGTCAATGTCAAAATTAATCAAACCAAAACAAACTTCAATCAAAACAAAAGTTCCACATACTTTCCGTGTAGATCCAGGAGACGTTCCACAACTTGTCCCAATCGTCGAACGGCGTCATTACTATCGACAGTTTGACACCTCACTGACATGCATCACTTTGATTAACAAACACTTTTAGTTATGAAAAATAATTAAAACTTCCGTGTTTACGCTTCCGAATCGCACGGTGCGGTGCCGCGAGGTAGACGCTCGACGGTTTGATTACGACTGCCGTGCCAACCGGAGGCCGGAATGAATTTTCTGCATCTCACCGCCCACACGGTCAATGTCAGCTACGTGAAAAACGTTCCGTAGGGTAGGTGCATGGTACCCTAGATGTCAGTTATTGTGGGAAAATGTATCCTGTGAAGAGTATACCTATATATAATAAGGTTATTATAAATGTTTTCGTTAAATAGAAAAGACATCTTTAACATTTTCTACGATTTTCTTTCGTAGCGCAGTCGGAAAATCAAAACTCACCGCAATTTTTTGCCATTACTTATGCCTATCATAGCCATAATAGTCACACACCATTTTACTAGGGCATGACTTCAATTTGACCGTGACTTACTTACTTTGCTTGACTCTGACTGTGACTTGTTTGACGTTATTTAACACCTTGTGAATCTTTTTATTATTCCGATTTAAGGTGGTTCGATTCACCTATGGCGGGAAATTCAAATTTTAAACAGTTTTTTGGTCCTAGTAGCCAGGCCAGGTAATTATTTTTAAATAACGCAGTGTTTGCGCAAAATGTTGGCTGTTCTTTACATTATAATGTACAAATATTTAACAGTAACGCACCATATTACTTACATTTGTGAATAAAACGTTTGAAACAGCAAAAATTTGTTTATTCACAAATGTAAGTAATAATGGGCATTAGAGATAAATAGCTTTACATGATTTTGTAAAGAATAATAATCAATCTGCGCAAACATCATGGTTGTTTACAATAATTGCCCGGCCTAGCTACAAGGAGAAGAAAACTGTTTGAAATTTGAATTTCCCGCCATTTGTGCAACGAACCACCTTAAGGAATATGTACCACACAATACATTATTATATAAGTACATTTATATTTTTCTCTCTCTCTTCCGCCAGCCTATGAAATATCAACACGAAAATAGCTTTATACAATTTGCAATGTTATTCTAAAGATAATGCCCAATCGTTTTTTTTTTAACTCGCACCTAGAGATTTTATTCTTCATAAAGATTTGGCTGCCCTTTAAAGATAAATGACCTTGCAGGTGCAGCAGTGTTCCTAATTGTTTATTTAGTATATCATCTACTACTGGTGTTACACTACAGGGTTGCAAAAAACAGTGGTACTGAGCCGTGAGGAGGTCACTATACCATTGGTTATCATTGTAAACTACTTTTACCATGGGACCAACGCTGAAATCACGGATAAAAATAGCGGTTACATAGAATAATTCATCCGAGTTAAAATAGTAGTTTTTTTTAAATTATAAATAGGCTTGTTCTTAGATTATACAACAAGTGAAAAAAAGAGAATTTAATTCGAGGGATACAAGGACCGAGGTGTTTTTTTTTTTATCACGAGTTATAAACTCTACTTTTTACCATTGTCTGCGAGAAAATAAATAGTAATATAGTGTTTACAAAATTTTATTATATAATCTTTAATAAGAGAACAAAGACATTAGAAATTTACAGTGAAATATAAAAAAAACTAAATTCAGTGTTATATTCTTGTTTGGTTATGAAACGGTCGTATATTCCATCAGCAACAACATAATTATTTACATTATTACATTATTTACATGCGGCAACAAATTATTTACGATAATTGCTGCTCTACTTTGATTATAAATAATATCAAAGCTGCTCTATAACAAAATGATTCCAGAGTTAGTGTCACATCGTCACTGGAATATATTTTACTTATTTTACTATTATGATAATCACAGATCTTACTATTTGTGCTGATAATAGATTTTCCAAAGACTTAGAACAACCACGATATTTAGTAGAACAGAAAAATAGAAACTAACTTAAATAAGCGAGATATATTTTTCTTAAATTAAATTGGATAACTCAATGAAACAGCTTCATTCAGCCAGCCAGTAACTTCAGTAACTACGTTATTTTTTAATCGTACACCGTGCTTGTTCCAAATTCAAAATGTTTTTATTTACTCAGTGAGTAAAAGAGCGTTTTATTCACTGTTATCGATGAATCGGGTGTGCTCTTTTATGAGTGGCCATGGTAAAAATGTCTTTCAAACACGACAACGGACAACAGACCTGATTTATTCGCTATATCGGGGTAAAAGTTGTTCATAATTATGGAGGTCATTACCTACCTCCTTTCGATTTAGTCTACCATACTGCGGACCGTCTACCCACAAGTTGGACAGACGACCTAAAAAAAACACAGGGACACGCTGGATGCAGGCTGCTTTCAACCGGCCCCTTTGGAGATCGATGGCGGAGGCTTATGTCCAGCAGTGGACGTCCTATGGCTGAAATGATGATGATGATAAATGATAACAAACATTCACAAACTTGTGCGTTTATATAACACACCAAAGGGCAAGTGCCTTTATTTACTAAACAAAATACAAGCTAATACTATCACTACTAATACAGTTAGGCTACAGATAGACCGTTGAAGGTCTAAAGACAATCCAAATGCTCAAGCCCACTACCAGTTGGCAGCGTACCCAGCATGCTGGCGGCAATACTACGCTAAATAGCAGTGCTTATAGGATAGACTAGACATCCTGTGCCCTTATTCCAAGCATTGTTGAGCAGGTTATACTTGCGCCGTGTACGAGGTCTAATATAAACAGGTGACAGGGGTCAACTGAAATTTACAATTCCTATTCTATTTGTATAAAAACTGGCCAGCCTTGCAAGCAACCTTGGAATTTGAACAAAAATTCCTAATAATTGTTTCAAATATGTATGAAATTCATTAATATTCGGTTCCATACCAAGCGTCGCTACAATTCAAATATAAAATAGTTTTAATTAAAATATGTGTTAAAATAGTTTTAATTAAGTTTCTACTATACAAGTTTCGATGCAAAGTAGTATTTCGTATTCTGCATGTTACTCCAGTGATTTTTTATTCGAAATTGTACTTTTACACTTAATTACGATTGGAACGTGAACTGTATACACGCGCATTTGACTCATAAATTATGCATATTTTACGCAACATTAGCGCTCAGCAACGAATTTGAATTAAAGTAAATAAACTCTTATAAATATACTCACATTTGGAAAATGTGTTAAGTTAAGGGCGAATTCAGAACAGGGGCATAGCAGGGGGTTTAGGGGGCTATAGTAAATTGGCAATACATTATCGTCAATTTCGTTTTTATTAAATACGCATAATTGTGATCTAGAAATTTCTTTTATATTTTTATGGGACTTTTGGACTGTAGTCAACGTCAGCCCCATTATACCTTTAAGCTGAGAGGTTGTCAATTCATCACGTGAGGTTTTATTGTCAATTTCTTACCCGCCTCCGTGGGTGATACTTTTTGGGTTTTTTACCTTGGTGTTTTTTATTTCCAAATTACTTCATCTCCATTCGTGTTTATTTTTATTTTTATACAAGCTGTTGCCCGCGACTTCGTACGCGTAGACTTTCATTTAATATTTGAACCCCCTTTTCCTCCCTTAATTCAGCCCTTTCACAAAATCCTTTCTGATCGGACCTCTACACCTCATAAGGAATCTACCTGCCAAATTTCAGCTTCGTAGGTTAAGTGGTTTTCGAGATTTCGTGTTTAATGAGTGAATGAGTGAGTGAGTAGATGAGTAGATGAATTTCCCTTTTATATAATTACATAGATAGATAGATTTACACCGATTACACCGACATTCGTGAATCAATTATCTTTTGATTTTGTACTTCGATGTCGTTTCATAATTTTTTGATAATTTTGTCGTGGTAATTTTCGTACCACCTCTAATCATACGAATAAAACATTGTGTACGAGCGTCTGTTAATTTAGCAATATCAATAATCATGTTCTACCGCTTACTAACTTAGAAGTTTTTTTTTTTAAGTTTTTTTTCCTGGGCTAGCGCCTTTATTAACTAAACAAAATACAAGCTAAAACTATAACTACAAATACAGTTAGACTGCCCATAGACCGTTGAAGGTCTAAAGACAATCCAAATGCTCAAGCCCACTACCAGTTGGCAGCGTACCCAGCATGCTGGCGGCATTACCACGTTGAATGTCAATGCTTATGCGTTGAGCCAGAAACACGCCAGCATTTTGGTCACCAGGCGCTCTGAAAGATTTTTGAAAATGAGGTGAGCTCCCGGTTCCCAAGGGCCCAATGTCTCGACCCCAAACGCCTCAAATATGTAACCACTGCCGAGGTTAGCATATTTGCGTTGCTTGTGCTGCTCTGCCGAATTGGCAGCCGCGCCAGCCCTACCCCGTGTCTCAGGAAGATGTGACGGCGCCAAAGTATCAACACAAGTTGCGTCCCATACAAGGGGCCGCCCCAACCTCCAGGGCACAAGTGTCATACCGTCAGGCCTCCTTCCATCGTCGCGCTCAAGACCACTTAGAAGTTAGAAGTTTTTTTTTATATCGATAATTATTGTAACTTTCAAATTCAAAATTCAAAATTTATTAACTCTGTAGACATATTCCATGTTCTTAGAGCCGTCAGTTTTTACAATAAATACGTATCATTATTTTCTAGCAATCGTTCATAATACAACATTAACATCTTAGGTAACCATACCCACATTAAAATAATAAAACATGTCCTAGAGAATAAAGTATTAAAATTAAGAGCTGCAATAGCATCGTCAAGATTAAAAATGTAATTATATTAACTAGCATTGTAGAATTCAATTAACATACACAAATTTACTAAGAAATAAGATTAAACATTCTTAAATATATTTTAATCGGATATAGCATCTGCTAATTTATAGTAGCTCTTGTCCATTAAATGTTTTTTTATATAATTCAATATGTCATTTTTAGTACTATTTTTAATAACGTCAGGAATTTTGTTATAAAATTCTATTCCTAAACAGTGAAAACTATTTGATGTTTTAGTCAGTCTTCTTCGTGGTGGCAATACCTGATTTTTATATCTATAACGAGATCCATAGCAATCAATAGCCCTTTTCATCACATTCATATTCTCAAGGACGTATAATACGCCTTGATAAACAAATTCACCCGTCATTGTCATAGTGCCTAATTCTTTAAATAACTTACTTATTATTATAATTATACTTATATAATATTGCTACAGCAAATGTGTCAAAAAAATACATGAAACTTTATTAACATACAAACATCATACATACATACTTCGACCAAAATAAATTTTATTTTGGTCGAAACCAAAATATAATTTCTTTTGGTCGAAGACAAACATATTAAAATTTATAGTTTCCTTTTTAATTATTTTATATAAAAAAACCTGTCTTAAGTAAACGATGTCCTAAAACTTGAATGTAACAAGGCATTTTACATGCTTTTATTTAACTTGCAAAGTATGTATGTATGTAACTATGTTTGTTCGAGTGGAATCTTACAACTCTATTTTAAAGCAGATATGTTCAACTGATTGAGCTGAAATTTGGCATACTTATGTAAGTTTGGTAACAATACAATGTTATTGTAACTTTGAGCTTTGTAGCTTTGAACTTTTGTAAGATGGCCATACGAACTCGACGTAACCCCGTCGAGTTTGGGTTCATTGGATTTGTCTTCCCAAGCACTGTGGTCCAATATAGCAGACGCCCCAAGATGGCGGAGAAAATGTTCACATCAGGATATGGGCATCAAATGAAAGGGTTTGCTGAGAAGAATACGAAAAAGCTTGTTTAAAAAGTTTGTTTAAATTAATAAAGCTTATTCGATTTTTTTTCACCGCCCACCTCAATAATATCCTGCATACCACCCTAAATTAAACAAAGTATAGCGAAGTTAGAAGTTTGAAGCATGACTGCTTAATTAAAGTACATACTAATCACAATATTTTGAAGTAGATTGGAATAATTTTCATTAGGTATTGTGACGAATCGTAACAAAGTACGCTATGGCTGCCATTGCGTGGGTTCACAGTATATGTGAACAATACAATAAACTCTTACTGGGTAACGTAGAGATCATCAATATAACAAGGTACTGTTTAATTATTATTATTATACCTATTACTTACACTAAGTAGGTATCAGCTTAGGGCGCTGGAGCCTATTGAGAAACGTGCCAAGAGGCTCATCAGCAACGAATCCCTAGTTTCAGACTAAGCTTCTTAGTCTTGTGGATCTGCATGATCTAATTCCCTCCTGCCCATTTTTCTACCGGACAGCAAGAGCGGGCACGAAAAATCTACACCGCTTTATGGTTGAAAATCTGAACGACCCGCTTTTATTTCATTTTATTGTGCGAACTGCTAGTCTGGAATGCGCTGCCTGAATGGGTGTTCCCCGATAGTTACAATCTGGGTGTCTTCAAATCACGAGTGAATCGGTTTCTTCTAGGCATGAGTTCCATCATAGACCGCATAATCGCCGAGTTGGTGGTCAAACGCAAGCCTATTACTAATTAAATATTGGAATTTGGTCCTAAACTAATAGTAGTTTATCCATGAATATATCTGTCGTCTAGAGATACAATACCAGGTATAAGTTTTTTATTTCGTTTTTTTTGTATTTTTTAGCGATTTCAGGATTAGTACTGTAGTGAAAGTTGTTTAAAATGATGAGTATAACGAACCCTTTTCGGCTTAGCATACCCTTTCTTTATAACCTCATACACAGCCATTGCATTCATCACATAGACATTGTGTATAAAACCAAATTTAATACATTTTCCGTATAATAACAACACCTTAAGCATCGTTTACATTACAGACGCATTTGCACACATTCTAAGCGTAAGTGATGTACCTACGCATAAATAAAAGCGCGAATAAAATAAACTCCTATTGAAAAGAACGCATCAACCTTATACTTAATCTTACGTGACCATTAAATGAAGTTCATATAAACAAAATAATACATAAATGCTGCCTATAATCTCAAACTGACAGCCCATATCTACTTTATTGCCACTTCCGTATATATACAGACGTTTATACCGTATATTATGTATATATCTTATAGAATTTCATGACGATAATTAAATTCATCCTAAACACTGAAAGCAATTAAAACTTGAACAATATTTTTTACACGTAACGATTCGATATCGTGTATTCGTGTCCTACTCTACTTAGCTACAATTAACTTAATAATATTAATTTTATTATATTATTATATTAATTATAATATAATAATATTAGAGAATAAAATAAACTCATAGTGCGAACACATCAACCTGCGTCTGTAATGTGAACGATGCGCTAATCTTACGTGATCATAAAATGAAGTTCATAATTACACAAAACAATACATAAATCTACGGCCTATAATCTCAAACTGAGAGCCCATAACTATGCTTTAAACAGGTCGTTGCTTTAAACATAGAACTTCATTGCCACTTACGTTGAGATACAGACATTTATTACGTATAAGGTATATGTTATAGAATTTCACGGTAATCATTAAATTCTAACACTGAAAGCAATTAAAACTTGAACGAGGTTTTTTATACCTAACGATTCTATGTTTTAAATGTTTATCGGGACTTATCACGTATTATTTAATATAGGTAAAAAAATTAAATAATACGTGATAAGTCCCGATAAACATTTAAAACATGTGTTCAAATCGCGAAAGTTTAAAAATTACTAACGATTCTATATCGTGTCGTACTCTACTTTAACTTCAATTAGATGAGAGACCGATCTGATACTAGTCTACTGTATGAAGTGCATCGAAATAACACTAAACCTAAAAATGGTTTGTTCAGAATCGGCAGTACAGTTGATATAACTCTTAATATAAAGAATTTAATTGAATGTATTAAGAGAATAATTTATTTAACTATGTGCACAAGATAGGCGTCGCACAGCTGAGAGCCATGGAGCAAACCATGCTCGGATTGCTCGGCATCAAATTGTAAGACCGTATCCGAAACACTGAGATACGACGTCACACCAAGGCTGCAAACATTGTAAAAAGCTGGGCAGGACACATAGCCACGCAGGTAGTGTACAGCAAGGTTAGCACGCTGGCTTGTCAGTTAAGCGTTCTAAGATATCCATAAGGAATTTATGGCTCTAAAAGTAACATCCTAAATATATTCAATTATTATTAGTTTTGTACTTTGTAATGATATATATATGTTATATAGATATATTTTATTTAGAATTTTTCCATCTGACATTTATACTGATCGTATGAATAAATGATTATGAGTATGAGTACAGCAGTAACTGCGTGGTGGTCGAGTTTAGGTTGGTGGAACCCGGGCCGACCGAGAATGAGGTGGGCTGTCATCATCAATAGTAAAATCAAAGGTTCTGTCGGGAACGAGTGGATGCGACTATAGCGAGAGACCGGGGAGAGTGGCATAACCAAAGGGGGCCTTTACTGAGCAGTGGGTCATTCAGAGCTGATGATAATTCTAAAGCAAGTGACGCCGTAAATTTCGAAAAAATACCTATCTAAAATGTATTTTTTTTTAATTTTACCATTTTCTTACTACATCATAAAATCAGTAGGGGTGTCTAAGGTTCACGACAAGTCGTGTACTGTGCAGTCATGCCTGATGTTTCTGCCGACCTCAAAGCTTTGATCTTTTTACCTACAAAAAAATAAATAGATACCTACTACTTGGTAACACTTTTACTATTACTTAGTAAAACTTTTTTTACATAGTTGGTAACATTGTTAACAGTGTGTTTATGAGTGCCTCCACGATATCGTGTCGCCTCGTGTAAAAATCGCCCGCTGGCCAAGATTTGCCGATGCCGACGTACTTATAATCTTGTACCCATGTTGAACACTAAACACTACTACTACCTACGTGTGGAACAATTTATAAGTCCAAACTCCTTAAAAATATATGAATATTTATAGCTTAGCTCTAGACGTGGTTGACTCTGGCTATCTTCCAACACATTCTTGTGTCAAGAGGCTACAAGCTATTAATTTTATTGCGGATAAACTCTACATAACGCGTAGATTTTCAAATAAGTATAAAGGTGCAATTTTTAGGGGTTCGTACCTCAAAAAGAAAAAACGGTTCTCTTATCACTGAGTTGTCCGAGTGTTTTTTTTTTGTCTAAACCCTTTTTCTCAGGAAACTTACAGGTATGGAGTTGAAATTAATATTTTAATAGTTAATCGGCCGTAACATTACATATTCTGTGAAAATTTCAGCTGACTATCAACTATGGTTCGAAAGATACAGGCGACCGACGGACGGACAGACAGGGAGACAGCGTAGGCTTAGTAATAGAGCCCCGTTTACACCCTTTGGGCACGGAACCCTGAAAAGTAACCAAGCGTCAGTATATATCATAAAATAAGATTAATAATTTATCTCGACAATCTCTCGATTGAACCATAACTTGAATCATCAGATCCAATACTAGTCAATGGATATTCCTGGAGGAAATCGACCAGAAAAATCATTAAATTATTAAGGAAAGGACCGAGAAAAATAGTCAGCAATAATTATCTTGCTCATATAAGGAATCCATAACTTCTTGAGCTACGCGTGATATTTTTATACCGATTGCTGAATAATCCGATGTGTAAGATATTTACTATAATATATCGACATTTTCTTTGTCTTTTACTATACTGGGTGACTGGTTAGAGGTTAGAAATATTCGGGGATGTTATTCCTGCTGCTCCATACAAAAAGTTTATTGATACTCGACGAAATACAGAAAAAAAAAACACGATTTCATCGTTAGTCCCGTAGTAAAAGTTGTTCATAATGATATAATGATAGTTTTTTATAATCTCCCCGAATATTTACACTGTCTTACGAGTCGCCCAGTAGGTACGTATTGGTTTGTTTAGATACTAAATTAAACATCAGCTGTTCCATACGTTATGTTGAGTGTGAATGACACTTTGCTATCGAACAGTCAGTTCGTCTTGTTTTTGGAGTTCGGTACTCAAAATTTACCTTTTAAGTACGGAACCCCACGGGACCCTATTACTGAGCCTACGCTGTCTGTCTGTCTGTCCGTCCGTCCGTCTGTCAGTCCTACTTTTAAACGGCTGTATTTTTCGAACCGTAATAGATAGCCAGTTGAAATTATCACAGAGTACGTGTGCAGATTAACTAAGAAATAATAAAAAAGACAAAAAAGTGAAATTACCTATATAAATTTATATAAGTTACACATATACCAAATTTATCATTACTTTCTGCTTTCACTAAATCGTAATGCCATATTTTACTAATATTGAAGTAGTTTTTTTTTTATTGATAATTATTGTATTTTGTGGTGGTACAGAACCCTCAGTGCGCGAGCCTGACTCTCACTTGACCGGTTTTATTTGCTATTTCAGGGTGAGCTCTATGTTAAAAGTTGTTCCTAATGACAAATACAATGACTTATCCATGCAGCTTAGTACACACCCTTTCCGCGTAACTGTAACCCCGTTTAACTTGATATTGAATTTCCCCGTTAACTCTCTCGACTTAATCACAAGATTATTCAAGCCCCAGGAATGTAAATATTAGATATCTGCCGGTAAGGAGAGCCTTATGCCCTTTAATACTATTACTTTCTGTTAGCATAGGTAATAGCAACTTTAGTAATTCACGGATAGCTAAGCTAAATTAATTTAGTGATACTATTTTATTATTTGTTATATTTTATTTTGCATTTTTAGGGAAACTTACAGCTTAAAGGATAGAGCACATTAGCATAGAACGGGCCGCAGCGGGCCGGGGCGCATCGCAAAAACCGCGTTCATGCATTTTATATGGAAATCCGCCCCGCTGCGCCCGGCATAATGTGCGACACTTCATATTATAAAATGTATGAAAGTGATTTTTGCGATGCGCCCCGGCCCGCTGCGGCCCGTCCTAATGTGTTCGATTGTTTATAGGCAGTGTATAAGATTTTTTTTACTAGGTGACTGGGCCAGTTACAAGTACGTACCCGCCTATAGAAACTTAGAGATCAGGGATAGCCAGCAACCCTGTATAAACTTACTTAATTCATTTCTAACTAGCTTTTACGTGCGGTTCCACCCGCTTTATGAACAAAGATAGCCTATGTCACTCAGGGATAGTGAATAGAATAGAATAAATCTTTATTGGCCTTATAACATGTTAGTTGCACTGGGCAAGTCAAATTTACAAAAATATTTAAGTATTCCCTTTTTTTAAGTGTTGCTTTCGTTCAATTTAGTGGTTTCAGAGATTACTTCCTACAAACATGATATATACGTTTATAGAACGTAACCCCTGGAATACAAAGCTATAAATAAACATACAATCTTTACCTCATAATAATCTTAGTGTACAAAAGAGGTAAAGGTACAAGGATGGAGAGGTACAAACATTACCGTTTTATAATATTAGTGTATCTAATATTATGCACTAATATTATAATGAGGTAAAAATAAAGTCACTCAATGTGAAGAGCAATGAAAGTCACTTCTACAATAATATACATCAATAGTAGGTAATCTATAGATTGCCTTCTGTAGATGTAGATTACTGTGAGAAGCTACTTTCATTGCTCTTAACATTAAGTGAGTTTATATAAATTTTGATTAAAAAAGATAACCTAACGACTTTCAGGTGAAATAAAAAGTCCTGAAATATTACATTTCGTGGTTCGCTTTTAAATCGTCTCACCATCGTATTTGATGAAGAAAACTCCATAAAGTCTAATTAAAACCGGCTTATCGGGCTTCAATTACGAAGATCCATCGACACTAATTCTCTTACTAAAACAAAGTGGCTGTAAAAGTCGTGAAAAAGTCCGCAGAGAGGTGTCGGACTGATCGATAACCGATAAAGTTACCCTCAAATCGAGGCCTTCGTTTTATCGCATAAGCTCGGTCGGATATCGGTAGCCGTCTTCCCTGGTTACGTAGTAACGTGATTGCCAATAACTACACGTTTTACTTAAGAGTGTACTTTCCTGTCACTTAAATCACTTAGGAATTGCTACACGAGGCGCATAGAGTTTGTATTTTCCGTTAGAGGTTGTTTTTTTTTTGGTCGGTGATCTATGGTAAGCTTGGTTAAGGCTTTACTTTAAATTAGAATTAAAGTCCTTAGGACTGTATTGCGCAATACAATTGGATGTAGACACCTATTCCTATAGCCTACTATAGGTATATATTTATGTTAGGTATAATAAAAGAGGTATAGGTAGAGGTATACGATATACTACCATCGTATTACTCAAATGTAATTTATGTCCATAGACAACCTTCCCAATGACGGTGATGGCTTAGCGCTAACTCTTCATTTGATTAATATTGACTTTTATTAGTTTCTTCAAGTAATTAAAATGTTGTAGATAGAGCTGGCACATGCAGTTCCATGAAGCTATTTTAGTAGTTATATAATTATAGGAATATAAATATCTATATATGCCAACTATCTAAAAAAGTAAAAATATAAAAGCCTTTATTTCAAGTACACATTTCATCATCATCATTTCAGCCGTATGACGTCCACTGCTGGACATGGGCCTCCCCATCGATCTCCAAAAGGGCTGGTTGGAGGCGGACTGCATCCAGCGTTTCCCTGCGGTCTCTTTTAGGTCGTCTGTCCATCTTGTGAGTGGACGTCCTACGCTGCGCTTGCCGGTCCGTGGTTTCCATTTGAGAACCTTTCGGCCCCATCGGCCATCTGTTCTGCGTGCTATGTGACCTTACCACTGCCACTTCAAATTGCTAATCAGGTGGGCTATGTCGGGTAATTTTCGTTCGTCTACGGATCTCCTCAATTCTGATTAATTCTCGTATTTAAGACTCTCTTGATAATTAAGACCTCTATTTTACTCCTTCGTACCTACTCGTAAATGTTGCTCGTAAGTAATAATCAGTATAAGTAGGTAAGTAAGTGAATTTACAGGAGAAACCAGTTTTCTTGTAATATTGGAATAAAGAGCCCAACCGATATAGTATTTAATGGTTATAAGTAGGTATAAAGTGCGTGCGTCAGCCTTTCAGCATTCCATTATTTAATCTTGAAAATCCATTTAACCTTGAAATGTTGCTATGGAAACTTAGCTACACAATCATAATTATGCTCCGTAATTTCAATCATGAAAATATGGTTTTGGACTAGGGTTGCGGAAATATCGGAATACAAAAAAAAACTTATTAGGTTCAGCTTACATAATATAATACATAAGTAAGCAGTAAGAAGCTTTTTCTTGTGTAATGTTATATACGAAAAAACTAGAAGCAATATCTGAAGTAAAAGAGCGATACCGACATCCTATTTTCGATGCACTGCAGAATTGAATCGATCCTTTCATTCGTTAGTTTAGTTATCTACTTTTGAAATTGTAGTTGGTGTGTTTTCCTAGGAAATTTTTGCAAGCAACAAAGTTAAGATTTAATTAAGACGTTTGGCAAAAAACACTACTTTATTCTGACCTTAATCAGCTAAAGACAGTTTTAAAACTGAGAAGCAACAAATTATAGAGTACTTTGATTTTGCCCAAAGACTAAGCATTGCCATACAACGTAGCAATGCTGCCAGCATTTTGGGAACGCTGCCCACTGATAGCGGCTTGTTAGGTTATTTTTAGTTTAAGATTAGTTTTAGTTATAAATGTATATTTAAGATTGTTTTAATTTTACTTGCAATTTGATGAATAAGTTTTCTTTGATTTAAAATAATCCTACGTATGTAATAAAAAAGTATTTAGAAGTCCTAAAATAAGACTTCTAAATACCTATTAATGGATTACCTTTTTTATTACGTGTACGTGTAGGTACAACACGTCTGGGGTTTGAGTCTGAGTATAGACCACTAAGCCACTTTTTATTTGAGTAATCAAGAGTTGAACTAGCATCTTCGTATTAAACTTCGAGATTATCTCGGTCCATCCACTCTCAAGACATTTTCAACGAGTGACAGTGTGTCGGGGATATAGCGCTTTCTATGTTCCCCGATAGATCAAGTCACGAGTGTTAAATTCGGCCCTACTGCAAACACGCATCATCACTAGCTATTATACAGGGTGTAAGGGGAACACTCTCGAAGCCAAAAGAAGCTAATTGTACTCATCATTATGAACCACTTTTAGTATGGGACCAAACCTGAAATCGCGAAAAAAAAATCAGCTGTTCCATACATTTTGTCGAGTGTCAATGACCGTTTTCTATAGAACAGCTGATATTTTTTTCGCGAATTCAAGGCTGGTCCCATAGTAAAAGTTGTTCATAATGATGAGTACATTTGGCCCCGGTCAGACAGTAAGTACCGGTTGGCCGTTCGCCCCTCTACCTACCCTGGGGACTGTGCTCACCAGACGCCAGCCTCGACAGAGAGGAATATGGGTAGAGGAAGAAGAACCCTCGACCGATCGATCCTCTTTTTATTCCTTTTCTCTATTTTCTATTTCGTCGGGTTAAAAATATAACCTCGATGGCGCCAGAATACTCCTCTACACTATTTCCATTCGTTTATTTGCTCAAACAGCTGTATTATATTTGTTTATTTGCAACAACATTGTAAAAGGTAGTATTCAGCTTTATAAGATTTCACTGAAGTAATATTGGGTACCGGCACCAGGGGCCTTACGGACAACAGCTAATTGCGGCACCTAATCCGCTCAGTTGGAAAATCACGCGACCGCAAACCGTATCTGGGTGCGATAAGGTTCACGTTCGTGTGATTTTCCAACTGAGCGGATTAGGTGCCGCAATTAGCTGTTGTCCGTAAGGCCCCTGGTGCCGGTACCCAATATTACTTCAGTGAAATTTTATAAAGCTGAATACTACCTTTTACAATGTTGTTGCAAATAAACAAATATAATACAGCTGTTTGAGCAAAACGCGACCGCAAACCGTATCTGGGTGCGATAAGGTTCACGTTCGTGTGATTTTCCAACTGAGCGGATTAGGTGCCGCAATTAGCTGTTGTCCGTAAGACCCCTGCTATTATAATCTAACCTAACGACAGTGATCAGAATTCGTTGTTTTCAATCAGCTTTTTATCATTTTATTGCAGCTGTCTGAGCAAATAAATACATAGACCGAGTTTAGTAATTTGTATCAGTTTTCGAAGCTATCAACATTCAAATTAGTATTCCATCGGGGTAATGAAGATTAAGACAATAACTTGCGTTAGAAACCTATCTAGGTAGGTATGAAGCTATCTAGCTAGACTTTATTTCAATAACAGATGTAAATTTTGTAAATTTACTTTACTTACTTCCTCTCACTTCACCTCCAAGCTCTTGTAGATATATTTACTAGGTACTACGTGTGTATGTATGTTTGTGAGATTATACTTAGGTAGGCAATTTTTTTTATGCCATAGGTACCAAACAAGCAGATGTGCCGCCTGATGGCAAGCAGTACACACCAAGTAGGTACACCTATATCTATAGAACTTTTACTATGGGATAAATCTTAAAATCGCGGGAAAAAATAGATATCAGCTGTTCCATACATTTTGTCGAGTGTGGATGTTTTCTATTTCTATTGGACAGCTAATATTTTTTTCTCGGTTTCAAAGTTGGTCCTATAATAAAAGTTGTTTATAAACACACAACAGACAGAGTGTTCATCATCATTTGAAGCATAGGACGTCCACTGCTGGAGATAGGCCTCCTCCATCGATCTCCAAAAGGGCCGGTTGGAAGCGGCCTGCATCCAGCGTTTCCCTGCGGTCTCTTTTAGGTCCATCTTGTGGCGCTTGGAAAACAACCGGCCCTTTTGGAGATCGATGGGGGAGGCCTATGTCCAGCAGTGGACGTCCTATCGCTGAAATTATGATGATGGTGATGATGAACGACCGTTTTCTGTTAAACAGCTATAAAGTTAGTCATATTGACGACAGGTATTATGAACCCCTTCTATTTAGCTTAGTCCACATTTTTACACGTAACCCTGTATATGATCATCAGCTACAAATTTCAGCATCTTCATAAACACTGAAGGGAATATTTTTGCTCTATCTTCACGAGTATTAGGTACTAGTACTACCCACGATACTTTCAGTTGTTATAAATAGACTAATTTAATAACAGTTGAGTGGGAACGGCAAGCGTATGTTAAGTTAATGGTACTAATCTGTTCTCCTAATTTGCTCAATTAAACAGTCTGCAGTTCTATACAAAGCCTTAGTTCGTTAACATTTGAAGTGAAGGAGGGGTGGGTTTCGGGGCAAAAATGTATGGACGCAGTACAATCGTCTTTTCGAATTTCGTACAAAATTTATCATTTTTATGCTAACTACACGAAGACAGGAACATTTTTAGTGGATCTTGGTCATAATGGATAATGTTTTAATGGTTTCCATCCTCCTCTCTTTAGACGGCTTTAGATCTGAATTCGGTAGTATTTTTTTTGTTACCTCAGAACGTTTATGAACCGATTTGGAAAATTCTTTTTTAATATTTCCAGTTTGGTCAAATTTCATTAAAATGGATTTAGTAGTTTGATTTTGAAATCAAAATAAGTCATCAAAGTAAACGAATTGTGTACCTACTATTTACAAATTTTGAAGTAGATTTTTTATTAAATTGTGGGTTAGCTAGGACTCAAGTTTTGAATTGCCCGTAGGTACTATGATTTCGCACGAAAAAGTCATTCAAACAGAAAGATTATTCTATTGATAGAAAGCAAATTCGAATAGTTCAAAGGCTAAGTGAATCGGTTTCTTCTAGGCAAGCGTGCTCTATCTTAGACCGCATCATGGCGAAGTGGTGATCAAACCGTTTAACCACCACTTCGCTTTAAATGCGTTCGACTCAAACGCAATTAAGTCTATTAATCAATTAAAAAAAATGTAAACCCAATTAGTCGCATGGAATCACTCGTTCGTAATCCCCTCGTATCGCCTAAAGTCCAGCAAAGAGACTTATATTTTAAGTAATGCACACTTGGTTCATCTCTATATACATAGTATAAATTAAAGTCGCTTTCCGCGTCTGTCTGTCTGTATAGCCGCTAACTCCTCCTAAACCACGCAACGGATTTTGATGCGGTTTTCACCATCAGTTAGATACATTTTCACGGAAGGTTTATATATAGGAACCGCCCCGGCTTCTCTCGTAAATTACACCCGTGCGAAGCCGGGCGGGCGGGTCGCTAGTAGGTACAGTATAATAGAAAGCATGTTTCTACCCATTGTTAAACGCTATTATGTTACACATTGTTAACATAACAATATTACAGTGTTTTTATCTTTGCGATAAACGAAATAACACGATCACCAGTGGACCTATTAATTATGAGATATCACAACCAGACTTCACAGTACATATAGGTATAAAAAAATTATATTCATTGATAATTCTATGTAGGGCTGCGTATATAGGTAGGTTTATGTCTACTCTTGGGTTAATTGAGACTGTCAAAAATGTTTTAGTACATATATACATACATATACATATATATATACATACATATATATTTTCTAAGTCCAGTACCGGCGTTAGGGTATAGCGCCAGATATACTCTAGATAATTATACCAGGATTTATCCGCGTAAAAAAAAAGTTGTACCTAAATCTGGCTACTAATGGAATGAATTTTTGTTATTTGGAATCCAAAAGAAGCAGTTGGTAATTACAATTACCAACTGGTACCTTTGGTAGTAGCCTCTTTAACCCCTAAACATTATTTTGACCTAAATCTATCAGCAAACATTTTTGGAATTTCACCAATGTTGGTGTTCGCATTCCAAAGTAAACATATTTGAGTGGATGGACACACTATCTTTACAAACATATTTTTTTCACATGATTTTTGTAGATATGTGACTTTTTGTGGTTCCTTTATAATTGAGGAGCTTCGAAACAAAAGCCGATAAATACATTTTTCGTAATTTTACAGAAAACAAAAGAATAATTACGTAATCGATAAAAAAGTGTACTTCACAGAACTATAGGTCTGTCGTGTACTTATTTGTTGGGTTTAGGTCCGGCTGCCCATCTTTAAAGCCTTATTTAGTGCGTTTTAACGAGAATTGTAGCAATCTTAGTGATGTCACAGAATACATAATAGTGCAAGTGGTGTATGAGTACTACCTATTATGAATAACAGTTTTTTTTAATCGGACATAAAGTGGTGTTATCTGCTTTTGTGCTGGAGCTCCTTAATTTTACAGGCGATAGGCACTTCCCTCGCTCACTCACTGCACAGCACCGTTTTTTCGTGACGGGTGGGCAACCTACGAAAAATACCCGCCTGCATTTGCGTTCCACCATGGAGGATATGTGCGATTGCGCCAACTAACCACCTTCAGTGTTCTGCCTCTGTGGCTGACGGAGGGCACCGGGATCTACATTGGATCGCACCGGAAACCAACCAGCGTGCAGCCTGAGGAAACACGTTACTCCTGGGAAAAACTTGGAGCATTTTCCCTTTGGCATTTGCAGCATTTGGATTGTTTTTTTTATGCCATAGGTGGCAAACAAGCAGACGGGCCGCCTGATGGTAAGCAGTCACCGTCGCTTATGGATACTTGTAACACCGGAGGCATCACAAGTACGTTGCCAACCCTTAAGGACTGTATTAACTCGCCTTTTGAAGAACCCTATGTTATAGCTTCTCGGAAACACCGCGGAACTCATAACTCATTCCACATTTTTTGTCTCCTACTAAGCCTTTTTCTTTAATGGCCTATATTCCATCCTACTGTATTTTAGCTGGGTTTTTTTAAGTTAACTACGGCACAAAATAGTAAGGAACATTATTATTTCTATCTTACGTTGAATTCTGTCTTACTCACTCATTAGCCGAGCGAGCGAGACAAAGCTCAACCTAAGATTATAATATCAGTATGCTTTTGAGATTGTGGTACGCCCCCTAACCAACAATTTACTAGATAGGTAAGTAGGGTAGGTACCTAATCAATTGAGTTCGAGAAACCTTACTAGTTTGGTAGTAATAAAAATACGCCACAAAAAATAATAATCCCATAATAAATTCACGCGAAACAATTCCCCGATTTATTGTTTCCCGTTTAGAGGTTGTTCATTGAATGTCGCACGTGATTCGTCTTTTTTATTACGTGCTATCGCCATTTGTATGAATTGTGTGCCAGACGAAGTGATACCATTATCACTTTATGAAACACTAGCTGATGCCCGCGGCTGCGCTCGCGTAGTATTTTAATATACTTTACTACCTCCCGTCTTTTTAATTTCAGTCTCGCATCCTACCTATGATCCACTCTACTCCTGTACCACCCTTTCCGCTCCAGTTCTGCATTCGCCCCTAAGTCCTCTCTACTCCCGTTCCGCTCTTTCTGCTCCAGCCCTGAATCCGTCCCGTAATCTACTCTTCTTCCGTCCCATCCTTACCGCGTCAGTCCTGCATTTGTCCCATAACCATCTATCTCTAATACAGGCCCACCCTTTCCGATTCAACTCGGCAACCGTCCCGTAATCCACTTTACTCCCTTTCCACCTTTTTGCAATCCAGCTCCGCACCCGTTCCGTAAACCAATCTACTTCAGTCCCACTCTTTCCGATCTAGTCACGCAGCCGTCCGCTCCACTCCACTCCTATACCGTAATCCAATCTACTCCTATCCCTCCCTTTCCGCTATATTCCCGCATCTGTCATGTAATCCACTCTACCTCTTTCCACCTGAATGGTATGCCTACTTTTATAGTGATGTTTAGCACAAAACCATAGTTTTTATATATGTAAAACTGAACACATTAGTTATGAGGCCGACTTCAAAATTAGTAAAATACGCAATTTCCTTTACTTACTTGGTTTTACGACATAATATTGTAATCCAAGTAACCGATTTTTTCAATTATTTTGATTTAAAAGCCAAACTACTGAACAGAATTTGATAAAATTTCTATGGGATCAACTTAGGGGAACAATATGAAAGTATATACTTTTTTTTATTTTTTAAAGTCGGTTAATAATACATAATACCCGTGACATCGCTCCACCGCAGCACACCATTGTTGGAGGTAGTCTGGAAGGTCGCTCATAGCGAAAAGACCGTTTTTTTGTTCCTTGTAATATAATTTTTATGGTGTCGGTAAAGAGTTATTTTATTATATTACCTACATACCTATTATGTGCAGTGTGAAGGCGCTGCGTGGATTATTAAGGTTACATTATCTCAAACACACGACTTTTGTTACAGGATAACGAAACATCTGACAAAATTATGCCTTCGTGTGCTTTCCCAAAGTGTAAATACACAACAAAAAACCGCTATCTATTTTTTTGTAACAAATGTACTGTAGGTTATAATTGGATATTGAAGTACCTATATGTCCGTCGCTTTCACACGTTTATAATAAGCAATTTCAATAGTTATGGCCCGTCCATTCATTTTATTTTGGTCGAAGTAAGTGTAATTACTTAATTATCTACAACATTTTTACCCCAAAGGTCCTGTCCTCAGATGTCGCAATAGAAATTAAAATTTGGTATACTGCCACCGCTAAAACCTCATTATTTTGGGAAAGGACTCGGCGTCGGCGTTGGATGAAGCAGATGGCACCTATAATTTTCCTTTAATCAATGATATTTTTAGTGGAATTTTAGCCAAAGTGATTTTATATTGACTTTCGTACATTTCTTCCTACGGTTGCAGATTTCGATGGGGGAAATAATACTACTGGTTATACCTACTACTGGAAATAACGCAATGGTACCTAATGAATTTGATTATTCAGTCCTTTTGAGGGTTCCGTGCCCAAAGGATAAAAACGGGACCCTATACTAAGCCTACATTATCTGTATGTCCATCTGTCTGTCTGTGTGTCCGTGTCCTACCTCTAAACGGCTAAGTATATGTTTCGAACCTTAATAGATAGCCAGTTGAAATTGTCACAGAATAGGTATGTAATGTTAAGGCGGATTAACTCAAAAATAATAGTAAAGTCAAAAAGTAAATCGAATGGGGGGTCCCCATACAACAAACGGTATTTTTCTATTTGCTCTAATGTAAAAACGGTAATACATACCTACAAGCGTCAAACTTGGCATGATTATGGTAGGTACATTACTCTAAAAAGTATAACAACAAATAATAAATAATGGCCAAGTGCGAGTCGAGGACAAATTTCTGTTCATTATCCGTATTATTCGAACCTCGACCTTATCATTTCACCGAATCGAAATGAACTAATGAATTTTACTAATTTTTAAGTCGGATTTTTAAATTGATAATTTTTGTATTTTATGGTGGTAAGGAACCATCAGTGCGCGAGCTTGACTCACATTTGGCCGGTTTTTTTAATAATCCGCCGTAACATTAGGTACATAATCTGTGAAAATTTTAACTGGCCGTCTATTACGGTTCGAAAGATACAGCCGTTAAAAGGTTACTACCGACAGACTGAAAGACGGTCAGGCAGACAACGTAGGCTTAGTAAAAGGGTTCCGTTTACACCCTTTGGGTACGAAACCTTAAAAACATGTTCCAGAAAAAACAGAATTTTCTAATTTTTCGGGCAAATTTTCCAATTTATTTTGCTTATAAACCTAAAACAAAAAAAGGTAGGCGAATAAAACAACAAAAACACCTGACAAGTGTGAGTAGGTCTCGCACCTTGAGAGTTCTGTACAAACTTAATAAATTCATCCCAAAAACCGAGTCTTGACGAAAAAAAAAAGATTGAACTATTGAATGACAAACGTAATTGGCCAAACGGGCCATACATACCTACCAACTACAAAATGTAAGTTTGTAATAGCAAAATCATTTTTTATGTGATATAGGTAATATCAAATTAACAACTTTCGGATTTTTTCCTTAACATGTGTTGAGAGACCTTGCTTCTTGCCTTTCATGATTCTAGGTCAACGGGAAGTATCCTGTAGGTTTTGATTGCCTTGTGAAATCGCAAAATATGCTACATAAACAGTCATATCTTTTGATCGCGTTGACTTATTGTACAAACTTGATTATTTCATAGCTAAAATAAATCGTAGACCCGTATTTGATATAAATTTCAATTTGATACCTTTACGTGTTCTTGAGAAAAAGGGTCTTTGACAGACGGCCAAAAAATTCCTATAAGGGTTCCTTCTTCTTTTTGAGGTACGGAACCCTAAACAACAATTTGGTCAAGCCGTTTTTGAGTTGTAGCGAACAGCAGTTGATTTTTGTAGATTGAAGATTAGGCAAAACAAAAACCACGAAATACGGCAATAACAATTGCTTGCATATTCCTATTGCTTGCTCAGCTTAAACGTCGTCCCATACCATCTACCTACTTAGTACTTATCTACGCTTGCCTGTGGTCCCACTAACAAGGTAAGCCGTTCTTCCATAACAATAACGAGAATTAGGAAATACTACCCCTGTGCGGCACCCTGTAACGATTATGTGCACGTGTTACCCATGAAAGTGTTACCACGCGTGAACAATATTACCTACAAGTTACCCACTTGCGTATAAATGTAGTACCACGTAGTTCGTAAGTACCTAGGTATGTACCTACTCCTTGTTACAACAAAGGAAGAGGACTTTATTAGGTATTTGTACCTACTTATACCTACGCTCGTTAGAGCTAGGTTGTCGCTGTTGGTGATTCGAATACCTATTACGGAAATCAATAATACCTACAACTCTCAATTGCTTAGAAATTGCCAATATTATTCCGAAGCTCAATCAAATCACTGCTGAACTAGGTATCACAATTTATTGTTTTTACCAATTTTGCAATAAATAAATGAAATAAATTATTTATGAATTAAATTCAAAATCAAGTAGTGGCAAAAAAAACATTGAAAATAAAATTATAACGTATAAAACCACGAGTCAATCAATCGTGATAATGCCACTACCAAGGATTTTATAAAACGAGGTTTTCTGAAGTCCTTGGTCTTTATAAAAAGGAATTTTTAGAACCAGGTTTTAAACCTTTATTCAGGCCACTGCCATCGAGATACAATACCAAAGAAATTGGAGTTTGGGGTAGGACCAACCCAAAATCCAATTCCTTTGTACCTACCTACAATACAAATAGCCACCAAAGAACAGAATAAAAAACTTACTAATATTTTCTGTAATAGCCACTACCAAAGAAGACAATAGCATATCACCAAGCTAGGGTATATATTATAAGATCTTTGCATACCATCTAACTACATAAGATTTGATTTTGATTTGATTGAGATTTTTGCGCCTACAGCGTGTAGAAACATATGGTACCAGGTACATTGGTGGTAAAACGCGGACATAATCCGCGATAAAAAAAAACGCCACATTGTATTTACTTTCCCAAACTTGTGTAAATTCGAGTGTTAACCTGCAATAATACTAGGTAGATTATTATTCAATCAGTGTTCGTGACCATGCTCGTATGTGGTATAGTGATAATGAGGTGAAATGTTTATTTTAATGTTGTTTCCAAACTCCATAGAACTCCACTACTATTACTCTTTGCCACTACTTTACTGACATTTAAAAACGTAGGCCATACCACCTCGTCTTAGACGATTCGGTATGGCTTTATGAGCTTTAGCCTGGTCAATGAAAAGCGAATAAACAAACAAAAAATGTTGATAGAATGACGTTGAACTTGACAGTCTGTCACGAATGATGGAATACATTTCGCTTCGCATAGTTCGCTTATTTGTTTTGTTGCTGTTTGCTGTGCTTAGCTAGGGTCAATTCGGGTCGGGCAATTTGCGTAGATTTTAATATTACTTTAAATGAACTAAGCCATGTAGAAAGAAAAACCGTATTGTAATACGTATAATGATCAACTACGATGTAAAGTTTATAACGTGCGATGAGTTAATTGACTCTAAAAATTATGACGATAAAAGTTTCAAGTAAGTTTTTAAGTTTCTAAAAGTTTCTCTTGAGATTTTCTGGTATGTATGACTGCTATGTTTGTTTTGTAGATATGAGTATAAGAAAAAGTCCGACGAGTCGGTGTTTGACGCCGGCAAGAGGAATTATTACGAAAGACGTGGCGGGCAATGGAGAGCGCCGCGTCCAAGGCAACTGAAGCAGCTCGAATCAAAGTTCCGAGATAAAACAGTTATAAAATCCGTGTGGACATCAGAAACCCTCGTCACCGTTGTTTTTTCTTCCGGAGCCATCGCCTACCTCACTTTAAAGATAAACACGTTAGATGTAAGCCAGGTTTTATTCGATAGATACTTTGTTGGTAAGCTGTCTGGACAAATTGTCACAAATGGTAAGTAAAACATAAATTTCAACAATTACGAATGGCTGATTTAGGGTGTTGTTTACTTAATTCTTCTGGGTTAATTCACCTAAGTTCAATACTGTATATTATTCATAATCATATACTAACAGACGCTTTGCGAGACTTTACCGGCCTGCGGATCCAGACAGTCCATTGGTACCGGTCTGATGGTTGGAATCGGACTGACTTGTGGTGCCGAACTGTCCATTGGTGCCGATCTGCTCAGGTGACCCAGACTGCCCGGTTGACACGGACTGCCCATTGGGCATTGGGCCCGATCAGTCCAGGCCACCCAGGCAGATCGGCAACAATGGACGATTGGCAGTCCGAGTTACCAGGGCAGATCAGATCTGGACTGCAAAGTAGTGCCAGATGGTCCTTTGATGCCGCTCAGGTGACCGAGACTGACAGATGAGTTCAATGATATCCCAAATATTTCCACTGTCTTACCAGTCACCTAGTATACTCTTAACTGATATATGAAGTCATTCTGGGTTTTCTGAACATTACTCAGAATAATTTGTATATTCCAGTGGCACTGTGCAAGTCCCACTTGCTATTTACGCACACTGATCGGACGGCTACACTAGTGACATTTGGCAAGATTAGCAACAGCAATGCACCGTGCCGTATCACTGATAGAGATCCAAGTATACATGTAAGTACATGAGTGATACAATTGCCTTAAATAATTTGCATTCAAAGTTTTTGTCATAAAACCCAAGATTAAACACCCTGTGGAACTTTCACCTAATTGTTTGGAACGCCTCCAAGTGCAATCTGCCATCTAAATCATCTAATCCATTCTAAAAGCTATAAGCACGTTTCAAATTTTAATCAAAACCTATACCTCTTTTTAACCGACTGCAAAAAAGGAGGAAGGTTCTCAATTCGATCCTTTTTTTATACAATAATAGGCATGTGATATTCATATCTCTTTAACTGTTACAGAGTTGAATTGGGACTAAAATACACACTAACTTTCAACTTAATTTTCAACATATTGTGTTATATTAGTGTGATATGATTTCCAGAGCATAGAGCTAGGAGGAGGCACACGGCGAACTGAAAGACACCTCTCCTCCTGTGACACGGCCACTGGCTCCAGAATTCTCGTGTGGAGCATAACTGCACCAGAACCGGCGCCGTGGAGCCCCGTCATAGAAGATCTGGCTAACTTGCACCTGTATCAAGTTAATGGGTAAAATTTCGTACACCTTTTATTCTTATTAGAGATGATATATTGTGCACTGACAATACTGAAATACAACTTTCCCCCTGCCAACATCTATCCGAAACACTGAGATACGATGTCGCACCAATGCTGCAGAAGTCGTAAAAAGGGTGAAGGAACTCAAGTGGAACTGGGCAGGACATAATATGGCCAGACGTAATGATGGGAGGTGGTGTACAGCATTAACCGCGTGGTGGCCGAGACTAGGTTGGCGGAACCCGGGCCGACCATATCATCAAATAAATAAACATTTTACTAATTTTAAAGTTATTTTTTTTTTTTACTATAAATAGTCTTTCGCTTGGCCACCAACTCGCCTGATATTAAGCGATGATGTGGTCTACGATAGAGCACGCTTGCCTAGTAGAAACCGATTCACTCTGGAATGAAAATTAAATTTAAAAAAAAAAATATTTTGTGGTGGTACGGATCCCTCAGTGCGCGAGCCCGACTCGCACTTGACCGGTTTTATTTAATGTCATTCTCGCATTTTACTCGCTGTCTTCCTTTGATTTTTTTACTTGGTTTAAGACTTACTTGGTTGCAAATGTTGGTTTGAGCATATCCTTTCTCATGAGATCTTTGGTCAATGACATAGCATATTTCTCGTTTGCAGGCACAACATTTCCTTGGTAGCATATCATCAGTTGGAGAATGAAACACTATCAGCTGAGCTTTCTCACAGACAAGACAATGTTATACACATTGTTGAACAGATTGCTTGTCAAAAGGTAAACAAGTTTTATCTTAATCTGTATAACTTTTTTACTCTTCTTTCTATCTTGTATTTGATTTCTACTAGTCGCGTTTAGTCTATATCTGCCTGTTTGCTGACTTAACCCCCGACGGGGTTAACAGAGGGGTGTTCTTATTTGAGATGGTAACAATAAGTCCTGCACTGACGTCCCGCTTGGGGTGTATATACATTTTCCAACAGAGGGGTGTTATAAGTTTAACATGTGTATCTGTTGCTGAGGATCCTTACATTCTACAAGAAATGCTTAAAGAACTGGCAACAGAGAGCAGGAAAGCAGGTCTCACAATGAACACCTCCAAAACAAAAGTTATGACAAATAGGCATAAACAAAATATTAAAGTGAATAACCAAGAGATAGAATATGTGGACGAATACGTGTATTTAGGACAAATAATTGCACCAAACTCGCAGATGGATAGAGAACTACAAAGAAGAGTAAGCAACACCTGGGCTCGTTACTGGTCACTAAAAGAAATACTGAAAAATAAGGAAATCCCAATGCCAGCTAAACGTAAAGTGTACAACATGTGTATTCTCCCAATACTAACTTATGGATGCCAAACCTGGAGCCTGACAAAGGCTAACAGCCAAAAATTTAAGGTATGTCAACAAGGGATGGAGAGAAGCATGTTGCACATTAAGCTGAAGGACAAGTGGAGACTGACCAGAATTAGGAAGGCTACAGGAGTGACAGACGTCTCGCGGAAAATCAAGCGTTTAAAATGGAGCTGGATTGGACATGTGGTAAGATCCCCAAAACAAAAATGGACCAAAGAAGTCACGTCTTGGTACCCCAGGGATGGGAAGAGAGCGAGGGGACGACCACAAAGAAGGTGGGAGGACGACCTACCAAAGGGGTGGCGTAGAACAGCAAGGGATAGGAAAGAATGGCGACTTCTAGAGGAGGCCTATGTCCAGGGAGGACAACCTGATAGTGGAGATGGTGCTGGTGATACAGACTGAATGTGTATATTTAAGTTAAAAATATATATATATAAGGTTGTTAAGCATAAAGTTAACTAATAGTACTGTAGAGTTTAGTATCAGAGAATAAAGGCTATTATTATTTTTATTTTATTATCTGTGTGTCTGTCTGTGGTATCATAGCACCCAAACGGCTGTACCGATTTTGATTCAAGTTGTATTCTCTTTAAAAGGTGACTTGATCGAGAGTGTTCTTAGCTATGATTCAAGAAAATTTGTTCAGCCTTTTGAATATAATCAGCTCTTTAAGCTGATTATATTCAAAAGGGTGAACAAATTTGCATGTAGTTTGTTAACTTTTCACAACTACACGGCTGAATTGATTTTGATGAAACTTAGCAAATAAAGAATATGCATGATGAATTGATGATAGGCATAGGATGATTACCTAGAAAAAGCGGGATAAACGGGGAAAATCGCTGTTTGTTAATGGTAGACAGGCTGGGCCTCTGACCATAGCTCACCTGACTCTGTAAATGTATACTTTTCACCTTCCACATAATATATGTACTTTTGTTTTCAGAACGGTATCAGCATAGAATGGCACCGATACGAGATCCCGGCATCGAACCGTGCAACTAAACTGTCCACTAAGGAGAGCGGCACGCGCGTGTCGCTGCCGGCTGCGGCGCGTGGCGTGCGACGCGCCTCGTGTGACTCGCGCCTTCTCGTTGCTTGTATCGACGGATCCTTGCATGTGGTGCACCAGATAGCAGGCCTCACTCACTCTACTAAAGCCGGATTTGTAAGTAGTTCTCACAATTTTCTCATCTCATTTACACATACCTGTTTCCAGTTCGCCTCCCGACACGTGTAGTTAAAATGGGTCTCCACAATACCTGATTCCAGTTCGCCTCTCGACACGTGTAGTTAAAGTGTGTCTCCACAATATCTGTTTCCAGTTCGCCTCGCGACTCGTGTTGTTAAATTAGGTCTCCACAATAACTGTTTCCAGTTCGCCTTCCGACACGTGTAGTTAAAATGGGTCTCCACAATACCCGTTTCCGGTTTGCCTCCAGACACGTGTAGTTAAAATGGGTCTCCGCAATACCTGTTTCCAGTGCGCGTCCCGACACGTGTAGTTAAAGTGTGTCTCCACAATACCTGTTTCCAGTTCGCCTCCCGACACGTGTAGTTAAAGTGTGTCTCCACAATATCTGTTACAAGTTCGCCTCGCGACTCGTGTTGTTAAATTAGGTCTTGTCATATCGGATTAAAAAAAGTCCATTTGTCGCGTGGAATGAGCGACAAATGGAAAATGAGGGAAAATGACAAAGTGTGGGATTGTGGTGAAACGTTGCCTGGATACGAATCAGTCCAGAATCATCGGACCTCTGGAGTACAAGGGTCCTCTTGATGGAATTGAATGATTTAAATGTACCTATCCTGTGCTAAGGGGATGTGGAAAATAAACTAATTATTATATTTTAGGTTACAATGCGTTTACTTGTTAAAATATTCTATTACAAATTGTTACAAACTAATCCTAATCCTGAGATGGCTGATGGCGATTGGTTAAAGGAAAGCTGGCGCACTTCTGCGCGTCGGCATCAAAAATTGGGAAAAAAACTACGACGTGGAAAATAAGTGAATAATGAAAATAGGTTATCTGTATTCCTGCTTGTGCGAGGTGGCTTCTACAAGACCATCTCAAGCTGAATCAGGAACACTCGATGTAGCTCTGGAGTATAAGTTATCCAATCTTCATCTCAAAAAATCATCTAATTTCCTCCAAGGCGTGGCCGTGACGTGGTCTTCAAAAAAACGTTTTCAAAATAGTGCCCATCTTGGTTTCGAGCTGAAAATTTGACTCCTTCGTTCCCGTAGGGAAACTGCGGTAATCTTCTTCAAGTTATCATGTTAAAAAACGAAGAAATTAATAAAATGTGATTCCAGTCGATCCAGCTGCTCTGCTGGACGTCGTGAGAATGCCGGCCATCAAAATGGCTTCCTGCATCTCCTTTCTCTTTCTTGCTTACAGAAAAATGGCTTGAGTGCGAGCGAGTCGGCGCACAAGATGTCTCCATAATTATGTAGCGTTCAACAGATAATAAATACAATTTTGTTTTTAGCTATCCGATTAATTATAAATTTAAATATTGATTTTAATATTAGTTCACAATTCCAAAATAAATGCCTAAATGTAAATCTATGTACATTGTTTTGTTTATATAAGTGAAAATAGTAACATGCCATTTTAAAATAGTTCCTAGCGTTTCTGTAAGAGCAAAGTCACAAGATATCCAAGCGCCAATTTGCCGCCAGGAGTAAAATATATTATGTTATATGACAGTCTCCACAATAACTGTTTCCAGTTCGCCTCCCGACACGTGTAGTTAAAATGGGTCTCCACAATACCCGTTTCCGGTTTGCCTCCAGACACGTGTAGTTAAAATGGGTCTCCGCAATACCTGTTTCCAGTGCGCGTCCCGACACGTGTAGTTAAAATGTGTCTCCACAATACCTGTTTCCAGTTCGCCTCCCGACACGTGTAGTTGAAGTGGGTCTCCACAATACCTGTTTCCAGTTCGCCTCCCGACACGTGTAGTTAAAGTGGGTCTCCACAATACCTGTTTCCAGTTCGCCTCCCGACACATGTAGTTAAAGTGCGTCTCCACAAACAGTCAATTTGGTGACTTAACTAAGGATAACTGACGACTGATACCTAAACACTGCACCAAGGCTCTTCTCACAGTAATTTCCTGTAAAAACCATGGACAGCCGATGATTATGGATGGCATTCTAAGATAATTATTTTTCCGTCTACATACATTGTTCATAGTATGACGACATTCGATTCTACTTAACTATATCACAGTTAAAATTAAAGTTACGATATTACAGTTTATAAACAAGAGCTAAAGTTTTTTTAATTTTTTTGTTTTTTTAGATAGCCACAGACATACAGTGGGTGGGTGACCTGGTGGTAGCGGCAGAAGAGGGCGGCCGAATACAGTGCTTCGACCGGGCGCTGTCCTTGCTCCACCATCACACCAAGTGCTTCGACTTGGCGCCATATCTGCGGTAATTATTTTATTTTACAAATATATTTTGAAAACAAACAGCTGAAACTAACTAATTATAGTAGGGTAGGTAGATAGTAGACGCAAGCCATAAAAAGCCATAGGCCGTAATGCCATAATACAATTTCAATATTTGGTACAATCATACTAATATTATAAATGCGAAAGTGTGTTTGTTTGTTCCTCTTTCACGCTGCAACGGAACAACGGATCGACCAGATTTTTTGCATGGGTATAATTCAAAAGCCAGATAGTGACATAGGCTACTTTTCATCATCATCATCACCATTTTTCATCACTACGCGGGTGAAACCGCGGGGCGCAGCTAGTAACACATATAACTATTTTTTTTTTTTCAGTGTTGGCACTAGATATATAAGCTAATGCAGTAGTTCGACTCGGACGTGTCCTTGAATTCCATGCCTACTGTCGGTCAAGGGGCTAGGGTTGCTACTATCTTACTTAAGAAAAAAATTGCGCGACTTTCGCTCTGAGCGTACCGTGAAGTATCGTAAGTGGCGCTTGTTTGATTACGTCACTCGATTCGGGCGTTTGTTTAAAGTCAACGTAACGCACATTATGCCGGGGCGCAGCGGGGTGGATTTCCATATAAAATGTATGAAAGCGATTTTTGCGATGCGCCCCGGCCCGCTGCGGCCCGTCCTAATGTGCACGATCTTTTAGGCTAAGTCGATTTTCCGTGTCCGTTCTGTATACGATGTTCGTAGCTTGTACAGTCCGCGAGGCCTAAACTGAGCTTTGCATTTGTGTGAGTGATCACCAATCACAAACGCGAGGGACGCACCGCGTCTCATGGTATAATAATATACTCCGCCAGGTATAGCAATCCGAGAAAAAATTTCCACGTCGGCGTCCCGCAATGATGTCATGATGTCAATTTACAACAGGTTCGAGAGAGATGACGATAACAGCTGATTGGATAAAGTGGCAAGTGGACAGTGACGTCATACTGGGACAACTGCCAGAGTAGAAGACCTTGTTTTCTTTGATCATGCCGCGCCTCAGGCCGGTTATCACACCTACACTATCTATGTACACTCGCACAAATGCAAAGCTCAGCTTACGCCTCGCGGACTGAACCTGTCTCGAGCTAATCTCGTCAATTTTGAACTGTTTCCAGTGATCCGCGACGCATGCAGATTCTATGCAGTCAGTCTGTGAAGGGCGGCGCTGTGATACTGGCATCGTTCGTCGGCGGTCCGATTACGATACTACGCATCAACCATCCTCGTCTATTGACGGTGATCTATTAAATTTATTTATTTACCAATATTTATAATTTAACAATATTAACCTAACATTTTTAACGAGACTAAAATTAACAATAGGCACGATGACTATTTTTTTTTTTATTATTTCATAAAAAAAGCTGATCATAAATAGAGCACATCAACAAAATTAAAATGAATTCAAAAATAAATAAGATAGAAGCATTTTGATTTCATGCTAGACAGAGAGCGCCCCATACTGCGTGACGTCACGCCTCAGGTGCGCCATACAAATGCTATACTAGCACATGATTTGCGAGAAAGGGATAGAGCATCCCCTCTCCATCCCCAGCTAAAACTTTAAACACTCATGTCTCAGAGATCTATCAGCCAATTTAAATTATTTTTTCAGTATGTATAATGTATTTAGTTATATTCATCGCTAAGCCGGTTATTTGTAATAAATTAAACATGCCTGTTCATTAAGAGTATAAGTACCTTTCTGAAGGTGTCTCGTAAGCAGAAGCAGAAGAACCGATAACCGATCGGGAAGAAAGGTTCTTGAGTTGAGACCACGATCCGGAAGACGCAGCGTAGGTAAGCCTCCCGTTAGATGGACCGAGGACATTGTGAGAGTCGCTGGCATCCAGTAGATGCAAAAGGCAGGCTGTCGTTCAGTGTGGAGGTTAAAGGGGGGGGGCAATGTTCAGCAGTGGATGTCTTCTGGCTGATGATGATGAGTTTTTGTTATGTGCCTCGGCCCAAATTTTCATGTTCGTCCATCAATAGATAATTTGCGGGCCGCTGCAGTAATGTGCTATTATCTGCAGGCTTGGATACGGGCGCGACGCATGTCGAGTGCTGTGGCGCTGCTAAAGGCCATGGAGTGGGAGCGAGAAGGCACAGAGTGTCTGTGGGCTGTCAACAGGCTGGTCTGTGCTGCGCTACGGAGCGGCGCAGGTAAATATAGTAGTTTTCGCTCCTTGCTGACCGAGTCATACATTTATAATAAACTAGCGGTCCGCCCCAGCTTCGCACGGGTATAGATTATAGCCTGCCACCCGGAGATAGTGTAGCTTCCCGTCAGTGAAAGAATTTTTCAAATCGGTTCAGTAGTTTCGGAGCCTATTCAATGCAAACAAACAAACAAACAATCAAATCTTTCCTCTTTATAATATTAGTATAGATGAAAAAATATTTTTTGGCAATAACTGGCCAAGAGTGTGTCGAGATACATATGGTAGAGTTCCGTACCCAAAGCCACATAATTGAGGTCACGTTCATAGTTCATATTCGTGACATTTTTACACACACGGTCATCTGACCCCAAACTAAGCAAAGCTTGTGATATGGCTGCCAGAAACTGATATACATACATAATATATATAGTTTTAAATACATACTTAAATAGATAAAAACCAGATATAGAACAAACACAAATGTTCATCACATTAATGTTTGTCCTAGGTGGGAATCGAACCCATACCCTCAAGCGCAGAAGGCAGGATCACTACCAACTGGACCAACGAGGCAGTCATAGATATAGATAGAGTGATATAGTTATAAAGTGAGAGTGAGTGAGTGATGTAGTTATAGTCATGGAGTGGAAGCGAGAAGGCACTGATGGTCTGTGCGCTGACGATATTCCTTAAGATAACATATATTTTTTAAAGTATCCTAAAAATATCTTAGAATGATATCGCTTTGAGCGATAATACTGCTACCAGTGGCATTAGCTCGTAGGTTTTTAATTCTGTTTGTATTTATTTTTCTCGTGTGCACTATGAAGCGTTTCTATCCATCTATCTCTATGCCAAAAATCATTAATTATCCTATAAAACAAAATCTGATATTCTGGGTGTGACACAAGCTGTCACTGTCTGTCCAGTTGCCACTGCATTGCAACAAATGTGTTAATAATCTATGAAATAAAATAAAAGCACTTCAAGACGACTTTAATGGTATTTTTATCCGCTTAAGCGAAGCAATTTAATATATTAAACATCGATGACGTAAGCTTGTGTCACCCACGTGACCTTTGCGTTTCGGAATATTATACCCGGCGGAGTATATAACTATACCATTCGAAAAATCACGTTGATTCATCGCCCTGTTACTGTGTGAAAGTGAAACAAACAAACAAACACAGTTTTTAGCAATTATATTAGAGTGATGTGATTACAGAAGCAGTAGCGGAGGAGTGGTCAGCTCAGGCGGCTCTGGGGTCATATCTGGCTCCGTGTGCCCCGCACGGCGCCGCCGCGCTCCGGTTCGCGCCGCCTCTGCACGACTTAGCGAGGAAATTCTTCCACCATCTGCTCAGGTATTTTTCCTCTTTTTTCCTCACCGATAGGCTGAGCTATGGAGAGGCCGTGGTAGCCTATTTGGGAGACAGCTAGACTTAAAAGCGTGAGGTCGCGATTTCAAACCCCGGACCTGTACCAATGAGCTCTTTGGAATTTATGTACGGATTTTCATACAACTGGCTTTTCGGTGAAGGAAAACATCGCGAGGAAACCTGCATACGTACGGAGAAGAAATTCGATGGCGTATGTGAATCCACCAACCCGCACTGGGCCAGCGTGGTAGATATGGCCCAATCACTCTTTGGGGGGTAGGCTAAAAGTCCAGCAGTGGACTTAAAAGGCTGATTATGATGGAGAGGGCTAGCCTCGGGGTTTCTACGAGATCGAATCCGAAATGAGGAGATCCGTAGACTAACGAAAGTCACCGACATAGCCCACCGGATTAGCAAGTTGAAGTGGCAGTGGGCAGGGCACATATCACGCAGAACAGATGGTCGATGGGGCCGAAAGGTTCTGGAATGGAGACCACGGACCGGTAAGCACAGCGTAGGACGTCCACCCACAAGATGGACAGACGACCTAAAAGAGACCGAAGGAACACGCTGGATGCAGGCTGCTTCCAACCGGCCCTTTTGGAGATCGATGGGGGAGGCCTATGTCCAGCAGTGGACGTCCTATAGCTGAAATGATGATGAATAGGCTATCGGACAGGTGGTTGATTTTTTTATAGGCTTTTTAGTGAAAATTTAATGAAATACACATACTGAAGAAAACATATCGTGGAAACTGACGTGGTATTCACACATTTTATTTATATGAAACGGGAATTACTCGCGTATGGCTTCCCAACGGTGGAAGAATTTTTCAAATCGATTCAGTAGTTTCTGAGCCTATTCAATGCAAACAAACAAACAATCATATCTTTCCTCTTTATAATATTACTATAGAGATGGTAATCTAAATAATGAGGGAATATACAAGCATGTTAGCGAGATAAATATTTGTATCGGCAGGCGTGGTAGGACGGAGAAAGCGCTCAGTCTGGCTGTAGACCTGTCGGCGTGGGATTTGTTCTGCGACGCGCGGTGGGCAGCCACGCGCCGCGGACAAACCTCTCTCGCGGACGAAGCTGCCTCTCTCGCTTTACACTACGTACAAATGGACCGCCCAGGTATTACAACTGTTTTTACGCACAAATGGACCAACCAGGCTTCATCATCAACTGTTTTTACGAACAAATGGACCGACCAGGTATCATCATCAACTGTTTTTACAAACAAATGTACCGACCAGGTATCATTATCACCTGTTTTTACGCACAAAAGGACCGACGAGGCATCATCATCAATGTTTTTACGCACAAATGGAACGACCGTTGGTTATTGTAAATGGTTGTTTATCTGAAAATATGTACCGGAAATACATATTTTCAGAAATCGGAAACAACTTTTACCGTACCGTTTTAGACAAAAAAAAATGGAAAACTTATTGTTCATGCCTGATATAACGTGTACGACAAAAAAGACTTCAAAACTATAGTAACAACTGGCAGCCTTACAGCTATACGCGAACTTTTCCAGGCAACCTTAGTTACCCACACAAACCTTATTATTTAATTGCTAACAAGTTTTAAACACTGGCTTTTTGTTTTATTTTCAGAGTCCGAATGTTCAGAGTCGTGCTCCGACTGCAGTTCGCATTCATACAACTCTGATACGGAAACTAGCGCTTCCTCAGAAATAGCCAAAACGAAACCGCCACCGCTACCTCGAGTCTCTCTGCCTCATACGTTGCTACCCGTCTCTCTCTCGCAACCGGAACCAATATCGACCAACAGCATCCGACCCAACCTACACCAATACTTAGAGCGAGACAACACTATATGGAACACGGATATACAGCAAAAGACGTACAAACCGGAGCTGAAACCGATACTAACGCAAAATGTGAAATGGCACGAAAACGGACTACCGACTTACAAATCAAAAAGCGAGCAAAACAAGACTGTTATAGACATAATGCCCCGATCTCACGATTTAAACTCTGCCCAGTATAAGCACGTCTTCCAAACGGAGTTGAGAGATGATAATGTGACTAACACGTTGTATCGTTACCAGAATTACCCGACGCTGAAAGACAGAGGTTATAGATACGACGGGGACAGGCAAGGAATGCGGACGGAGAAGAATAAAGTGAAGTTTTCAGATACGGTCACGATTAATGTTGTATCGGTAAGTGTCTTATATCTCATCATCATCATCATCATTTTAACCATAGGACTCATCCATAGCTGTTCCATACATTTTGTAGATTGTCAATGCGAAAAGTTTGTTGCTTTGTTTGTTATTTTATCACGCAGTAACTGAGCAACGGATCGACCTGATTTTTTGCATGGGTATAGTTCAAGGGATGGAAAGTGACATAGGCTACTTTTCATCATCGTCATCATCACTACGCGCAACGGGTGAAAGCGCGGGGCGCAGCTAGTACTTAATAGTCCGAATAAGGCTTTAAGGGAAAGAAAAATTGGAACAGTGGTAGTGGAAAATCAGAAAATTCGGAAAAAAAATAAGTGCTTTTTTAATTTTTTTAGGTTTTATATGAACTCAAGGCCCCTAAAAAAACTATTTAAATTAGGACCTCACGGACAACTGCTATTGCGACACCAAACTAACGTTAAATCCGCTCAGTTATAAAATCGCGCGACCGCAAACCGTATCTGGGCGCGTTAAGGTTCACAACAGATTTTCCAACTGAGCGGATTTAACGTTAGTTTGGTGCCGAAATAGCAGTTGTCCGTAAGGCCCCTGGACAACGCTCTGTCGGGTCAGCTATACTCCGTTTTTTAATCTTAGATATTTTATGTATACAAAGGGGTTACCAGTGCAAAAAATATCTTTCAAAATGGTAGTTTACAATATTTGACCAAAAAAGTATTTTATTACGGTTTTCTAGTTGTAATATGAACAATTATAAAATAAAAATCGTGTTGTACTATTTATTTTAACGTAATATCTGTTCTATACAATGTTATGATAAATAAAATATATTTTGGTAGAAAATATTTTATTAGACTGGTAGGACAGTAGGGATTCTAAACATTTCTGGCCAACGTTTGATTTGCCCTCTATTTCCTCTATCTTATTAGTCAACGCCTCTATAATAACACCATCTATTACAATCTTTTAATAATGTTTTTTATTATTTTTTTGAGCTATCAGAATATCCCCCATTGTACCACGCGAGAGCTAAGCTGAGGAAAATAGGGTGGAAAATTTTGATCATAAGTGAAAAATGTTTTGAGCAACTGGCATGTAACTTTGACAGTGACTTTTCGTGACATTTCTTTGTTTACATAAAATATCTAAGATTAAAAAACGGAGTATAGTCTGCAATAAGGATTTATTATTTCCAGCAAGAGCAGTCAGTGCCAGTTCCGTCCCGTGAGTTGGCGGACAGCCTGCCCCTGTCGCCGCCGCACCGCTACTTGGCCGCCTTCGCCCCGCCCCCGCCCTCCGCGCCGCCCGGTACTCCCCTCGACTACGTGGAAGTGTGACGCATGCTACACACACGTATGCGCATGCGCATGGAACTCATCATTATATTGAGTGCGTCATTCCTTGTCTCGAGTTATATGCACTGGATACAGTCATCGTTATCATTATCACCCTATCATTTTATTTATCATCATCATCATCATCATCAGCCATAAGACGTCCACTGCTGAACATAGGCCTCCCCCTTTAACCTCCACACTGAACGACAGCCTGCCTTTTGCATCCACTGGATGCCCGCGACTCTCACTATGTCGTCGGTCCATCTAGTGGGATGTCTCCCTACGCTGCGTCTTCCGGTTCGTGGTCTCCACTCAAGAACCTTTCTTCCCCATCAGTTATCGGTTCTTCGAGCGATGTGGCCTGCCCATTGCCACTTCAACTTGCAATAATTTTTTTTATATATTCCACGGGAATTTCTCACGTAAGATTTAGCCGGTTACTCCGACTATAGTTTCAACTGCATTAGGCAGTCTTTTTCAAGGTGAATGCACGCGCGCGGCTGCGTTTTGCGACCGGCTGCTTATCGTGATGCGGTTGAAACTATAGTCGGAATAACCGGCTTAATCTTACGTGAGTAATTCCCGTATCCCGTATAATATAAATAAAATGTATGAAAACCACGTCAGTTTCAATAATAAAATCAGCCTATCATGTTCCCCACTGCTGGGACTCGACCCTGCTCTCAGAGAGAGAGGTTTTATTTTTTTATTTAATAATAGGCTTGTGTTTGACCGCCAACTCGTCTGATTGGCCCTAATCCACCATGCTGGCCCAGTGTATGTAGGTGAATGTCGTATGTCTTTGAACTTTTTTTCAGGTTCTTTGACATACCGCTTTCTTCGCGATGTGTTCCTTCACATTTTTTTTTGCAACGACCTCGAAAAATGCGCATAGTTATTATTTGATTATTTACGGAATAATTACCGTGGTAAGGTTGTGAAATAATGATGTATATCGGCGCGGTTACATGCACCGCACTGGGCCAGCGTGGTGGATATGGCCCAATCACCCTTTCGGGGGGTAGGCTAAAAGTCCAGCAGTGGACTGTTAAAAAGGTTGATTATGATGATGATGACATGCACCATGTTCACGGGAAGACTGAAGAATGCGGGTGGTTGGTCGAACAGTTAAAGTTAGGTGCAGACAAAACGATCTACCCTCTTTCTTAGTCTTTTGCTAGGGTTATCACTGGAACTCGAACTTAAGTCCCGACAAAACACACTCACGGTCATCATTTGGCAATTGTAAACAATTTGTAAATGTTAAAAGTCTGCATGATGTGTTCAAAGCATGGAAACATGATTAACGGAATCCCGGACTTCCATCATTTTCATCCAAACGAACTATCAGTGCAAGTACCGTTCTTTATCGATCCTCAAATTTGACAGTTGAGATCGTCAAATTCGATAAAATGCCATTTTATCAGTACTCGCTATGATCGATTCTATGGCATTTTATGGAATTTCACGATCGATAAAGGACGGTACTTGCACTGTAGATTCAATTCGTACGGCTACATGATTATTTACGCGATATTTACCGTGGTAAAGTTGTGGAAGGATTTCCCAATATTTCTGCGCAGTTACATGCGCAATGTTCACGGGAAGACTACGAATAGAGATCTATGGGAGCACCTTCCACAACCTTACCACGATAAATATCCCGGGAAGCAATATCACTGTGAACGCAAAATGGCGCAAGTGATGACGCCGATGAAGTCGAGACAGCTATCGTAGACGCGCTAACGCCAAATCGGAAAGGGTTTTTTTCACACCACCTGCTCGACAATGTCCAATTACATATCATGCAACCGCAACGTAAAGTAAAGCATTGTCTTTTAAGGGATATAAAGTGATTTGGAACGTCAAATTCGTGTGGAAACTCGTGGAAAACTCTTAAGAAAAAATATGTCCATATGGCATTGTAAAGATGTTTGTTTGAAAATCGAACTGGCCACCATAAGCAGAAATCTAAAAAAAGAGGTGCGCTTACACAGAATGTGAAACAAAAGACGGTGTTTGGTGCTGTGATTTTCAGTGAAACCTGGCTTTTTATTGTCTCGCAGCAGGTGTGAAAAGTAGAGTATGCTCCTCTGGAATAAAGCCTGTCTTCGTTTTGGGAAGCTTGAACCCCTCGCTTCACTCAAGACTCTACATATCACTCTAGAGTTCCTCGTTACGCTCAGGGTTCAATATGCCGCCCGCGACGTAATACACTGCTTTATTTCCTTAGCACATAATCTACTATTACCACGTTCACAGTGAGAACAGCGATTTTGACTCATTTCGGAACGCACTGTTACTCATCAAAATTGTATCGTGTGGAATAGGCTTTAGTATTCATTCATATACTACTTGTGAAGTTGAATATTTACTCCGCCTTAAGGGGAAGGTAAATTATGTAATGAATTGGCCATAAAATTTTATTTCTTCATTCATTTCAGAAAATTCCGCGAAAAAACCGCCTAAAATCAAGGTGATTCAACTGGGTATGGTATAATTGGGGAAGATTTTGTACCACTGCGATAATTGATTCCGTCCATGAAATTAAATAGTTGTAAGCTAAATGTTATGACTAAGTACACATTAAATGAATTATAATCGGTCCAAGATTTTTTTAGATTTGACAGCTGCAATGACTGGATAAATTCTATTCATCTATTGGCGGCAACTTGATTGGCCCAGTCAACAAATATATTTTTTTACTTATTTTATTCAGCTTCAAGTTTCCCTTTCCTACAAATCTATTATATAAATATGTATGTATGTATGTTCCCTATTAACTCCAAAACGGCTGGACCGATTTTGACGGGTCTTTCACTGGCAGTTAGCTGATGATATAAGGAGTATTCCACCCGGGTGAAACCGCAAGGCGCAGTGCAGCTAGTGCAAAATAAAAGGTAATACGTTTTCAATGCATACATATTCTTTTAATATTTTACTGTAGTATAACAGCTACCAGAAACCCACAGAAAAGAGAAGTAAATAGAACGGAAATGAGAAGGAAAATCTGTCGCCAGGCATTATGAGTGAACCTTGATTGAACATTCTTATTTAGATCAACGCGTCGAACTTCGCATCCACCGACGTTTCGTTTATATGGGTGCAACTGGGTACAACTCTTACAAAAATGCATTGACAGCTGTTCTAATTTAAACAAAAAAAATATCTGTGGTTAAACCTGTCAAAAATGACCTGATTTTACGATTTTCATCAGACTAGCAGTCCGCCCCGGGTCCGCACGGGTATAGTTATATAGCCTATATTAATCAGTGATAATGTAGCATTCAAATGGTGAAAGAATTTTTAAAATCATTCCAGTATTTTTTGAGCCAATTCGTTACAAACATACTTAAAAACCTTTCCTAATTATAATATTAGTATAGATCTACCACCACCCATATCTGTGATTTTCATTAATCTATTTACAATATACAGCTGTCAGACTAAAAAAACTTGTCGAGTAAAGCAAGTGTATACAATGTTTTATCAATAATTTTACATTGGTTGTGATGACTGCTACAATAATTATTTTAATATATCGCATAAGTTTTGAAATCATGTTTCTATAACCAATGTCATATCAGTAGCGACAGTAGCCCAGTAATTTTTTTTAAAGAAAAATAAAAAAGTAATTGAAATTTTCTCAGTTTTTTGTTTGTTTACTAACAACTTCTAGAAGAGCATGCACGTAAATCTGAATGTAATTTTTTTTTACATTGGATTAGGTTAACGTTTGACCGCGATCTCGCCTGACGGAAAGCGATGATGCGGTCGAAGATGGAGCTCGTTTGCCCAGCAATAACCTATTAACCCTAGACTTGAACACTCCAACATTGTAATGCTGCGAAAACACAGACAGGGGCAAGGCGATCCATTGTTTTGCTGTTCTAATTAAGAAAATATACCCAGCAGTGTGATAAGGAAGGCTGTGGATGATGATGATGATGACGTCGAAATAACGTTATGACCACAGGTGGCCGCACAAGCTAGGTACCTAGGACGGTGATCAAATAATGATGGATTGAAAATGCAGGGTTAAAAGGGGAAGTACACAATAAATTAAAAACACAAGTAAATGGTTGTATATATTATAATCAATATAGTAATGCTACCACAAAAATCCATATTTATTCACGGCTCTTGAATAAGTGGCAGGAGTGAATTTTTTATCAAACAAGTGAATATCACTTCGCGTGAATGGTTTCTTTGGGCGTATATCTGAGGTGCGCCCACATTTGGCCTTTGGACATCGCGTTGCCGACGGTGACAGACGACCATAGCACTTGCGGCAGATCTGTTTATTGACGAGATGCCACATAGCCAGGACTTGTAAAGGCCAAGGAGCGTAACCTAAAACAAGTATTATGGTTGATATTCCGAAAACCCTGCTAGTCTGTGGAATTCGCTGCCTGAATGGGCGTTCCCCGTTAGTTACAATCTGGGTGTCTTCAAGTCGAGAGTGAATCGGTTTCTTCTAGGCAAGGGTGCTCCATCGTAGACCGCATCATCAGGCGAGATGGCGGCCAAGCGCAAACCTATCTATTATATAAAAAAAAACTTGTTTATCCTAAAACAAGTATAACTACTTACCAGAGGACGTACTATTATTTTTCATACTATACTAACGACCCGCCCCTGCTTCGCACGGAACGCAACAGATTTTGATGCGGTTTTCACCATTAGTTAAATACATTTCCAAGGAAGGTTTATATATATAACTAGCGACCCGCCCCGGATTCGCACGTAAAATACACCCGTACGAAGCCGGGCGGGCGGGTCGCTAGTTGAAAATAAATAAATGTGACTATTCATGCCTGCAATAAGAGTAATAAATAATCTAATAATAAAAAAGATTTATAAGAATTATCAAATCAAATTACGTTGTATTATTATGTTTGGGAGTGGTGTGTGTGAGGTGTGTGTGTGTGTGTGTGTGTGTGTGTGTGTGACTGTGGACTTAATATATAAAGTTGGCTGACGAACCCCCGTTTATCAAACGGGAGAGAAAGATATATTTTTTTTCTTTCCAATATATAATGATGAAAATATAATAATCCATATGTCTGTTACTATTGTAAGACTGATACTTGCCGCAAATACGAACATTTTAGCAGTGTTGCTTACCTCCTCCATCCAGATCCATGGTTAAGTGCAGCGTGGATTGTTGTCGCACGTTATATTGCGCGAGCTGGCGGCCTTGTTGCAGCTCCTTGCCTTCGAACACAAGCCGCTGCATCCCCACCGGCACACCCTCTATGTGTTCGATGTGCTGCTTCACCTCGTCCACAGTATGCTCCACGGTTTCTACTGTGAACGTCTCACCGTCCAACCCCGTCACGAATATCTGCATTCTGGACGCCTCTGAAAAATTGCTTCTGGTGACTAAATGAAATATAATTTGGTGACAAAACCAATCAAATAGTAGATTGTACGAGTGCATAAAACATTTTTTATTATTATTAGGTATTTAATAATAGGCTTGCGTTTGCCCGCCAACTCGCCTGATATTAAGTGATGATGCGGTCTATGGTGGAGCACGCTTGCCTAGAAGAAACTAATTAGCCAAGACTCGGCGAGGGCGGATATTTAAGTGTAGGATAAAATTGATTGTATATTTCAGTTAAGACACTGCTTTTTAACTTTGCGAGGAAAAGAAACATTGATATTGTAAGTAATATACCTACCTACTTCTTTAGTTAAAATTTAATCTGAAACGGCTTTGAAGATTTTGGCCCTATTTTTGCCTAGACTCTGCGAGGGCGAATATTTAAGTCGAGGAGAAAATTCATTTTATGCGCTCTGCTTTTCACTTTGGTTGTGAGGAAATGAAACAATATTGTCAATAATATCTTTAACTAAACTTTTTTAAACTGAAAGGGCTTTGACGATTGTATCCCTAACATTTGCCGCCGATTTGTTTTTTAAGTTCGCGATGCACAAATTGCACAATGTAAGTTATACATTTTGATAGAGGGCGCACTTATATAAACAAAACATGTCATCTAACAAACAATAATGTCCTAAATCGTCAGGTTCCTAGATGGGATATTCATGGATAAAATTAACTATTGCTCTAATGATTATATTTATAATAAAAGTAATAGGGTCCCGTTTACACCCTTTGGGTACGGAACCCTAAAAATAAGACGGAGCGCTCTCTAGAGGTGATATGTTATGAGATAAGAAACAAAAAATATTTTGAATATCATTATTTATGTACATATATGTTATTCACTATCTGTAGCGAGTTATTTTTTTCACATGAGCAGTATAGCTAAGCAGTAATAATTAAAAAGAAATTGCCTGGTCTCGTAGTTTCCATATGGTTCTATAGGCCGTGCTCCACCTAGGTTCTCTACCTGGGGCTCAGTTGGAAAATCACGCGACCGCAAACCGTATCTGGGCGCGATAAGGTTCACGTTCGCGTGATTTTCCAACTGAGCGGATTAGGTGCCGCAATTAGCTGTTGTCCGTAAGGCCCCTGGGTGCAGCACGGGGTACTTACAAGTCCTCGTGCTTGACGTGCTTCAACTGATAATATTTTAGTAGTCATGCAATTTACCTATTATCACATTCACTCGGATTGCACAATAATAATTATGTTGCAATCTTTAATCATAGATAATTAAATATTTTAGGGGCAACAATGTAGGTCAGATAAACAAAATAAAGTATATTAATGTGTGGGTACAAAATACCTAATACCAAGGAAGGTTTCTCGATGATAATGCACAGGCAGTAAGTAGGTAGGTAATATTCCCGATTTAAATTACGCGCTCTACACATCTAAAATAGCCTCGTCTATTTTATGTAGTAGGTAATTGTATGTATGGCAGTACCAAATAATTTTTTCGACGCGGATATAGGTACTTAATTAATATTTTACCTAGTAAAAAGTACTTAACTTACCTATAACAAAAACTTGCACCGATTTATTGAAAAACTGTTTATGGCACTACTAAACTTCTTCTCGTTTGTTTGTTGTTTTGTTGTCTTTCTTCCACTATTAAGTATTTATTAAATGTGTTGTAACTTGTACGTAAGTCAGTCCGTTGTCCGATAGAAAACAATACATAAATGAATCAAGAATCAAACAAATTAGTCAACAAAGTGGTTAGTGGCCTGACCTTGCCTGTCTCATAGAGTTGCCGAATGCCGATGGATAAGCCACTATCCGTATCGATAACCCTATAAATAGTAAGATTATCGATAGGCGTACCGATAGCATCAACACTGTGTGTTAGTCTATAGATATCATAATCATAGTTAAAAATAAACAATTATCGTATCAAAAATCGACGGAAGAAGTTAACTCGGATATAATGAAACTAGTATCGTTATCTGTAGGTAGTGTCAGTAGCGACTATAATATTGCAAGGTTCAATTTTATCAATACCATTGGAAGTCATCAAAAGTATTAGCAGGTAGGTACGTACCGCATTTTCTGATAAAGATAATATTTTCGTCAGTATTGATACTATAATCGATAGGTAACTAATTTTCGAGATCTACTATCGATAGGTGAACTATCGATTGTTCGGCAACACTACGTTGCCTAACTCAATGACAGTCACTCCACCACTTTACTTACTGGGGCATGAGTTAGATTTGACCGTGACTATTTTTGTTTGACTCTAAATAATTTAACTTAAATATATTTCAATTATGTACTTGACACGGGCAAATGCATAAAAAGTGCGAAGCCAAAATCCTCTCAAGATGAAAGAAAAAAAAGAGTCTGCCAAGCCACCGATTATGTAAAGCTACATATTACAAACAAGTCTTTGCATGCCCCATCACCAAACAAAACAACCAATCTAGCTACCTATCTGTAGGTAGGTAGACTAGAGTGGACAAATGGTAGAACCACAAAAAAAACCGACCAAGTGCGAGTCTACTGAGGATTCCGTACCACAACAAAATTACCAGTTATAACTTGGTAACAAACATAAACTTGACCCCGACTCGCACTTGGCCATTGTTTATTGTTATACTTTCCTTTTCCGTATTACCGTTTTTACATTAGAGCTAATACAAAAATACGTTTGTTGTATGGGGACCCCTTTTCTTATTATTTCTTAGTTAATCCGCCGTAACATTACCTACATATTATTCTGTGAAAATTTCAGTTGGCTATCTATTACGGTTCGAAAGATATAACCTTTAATAGGTAGGACAGACAGACAGAGACATCGTAGGCTTAGTAATAAATTCCCGTTTTTTACCCTTTGGGAACGGAACCCTAAAAATTTTTACCGGCGAGGTTTATACCTAGTTAAATTTAGGAAATGCGAAGGTATGTCGCCACTCAACGGATAAGTAAACAAGTACTCACATGTATCAATCTTCAAGGCGCTTGCAGACGATGTGTAGTAGCTACTTATAGATTCTACTTGCTACTTGTACTACGCATCGTCTGCAAGCGCCTTTACCTATGGCATGTGGTGTGGAGAAGAGATGGTAGAGTTGAGCGAACTCAGGCTTAAGCTAAACCGAGTTAACTCAAGCATGTCTTCTGTGACTCAAGTAGAAATATGGTGTAACTCGAGTTGACTGGATGAAGAAATCTACTGCATATATCATCTCTGTATATAAATAGTAGTCTTTGATCTACTGGTCTGCCCAGTGTGAGAATAATAATAATGTTTGTTAGTGTTTTTTCTTTATTTGTACTCACTGTTAAGTACCGATAACCGGTTGTCTAGATAAATCGTCTATCATAGGTTTTAAGACTTACTAACATGAAATAGAATGTATTATGTTTAATAAATAAATTTAATAATAATAATAAGTTAACTCGAGTTGACTTGAAATAACCTGTGACAGATGAACAACAGTGAAGCATCAAGATCCTATGCTTGGAATTAACCCATTATGGGCTGAATTAATTTATGGTCTTACTTTTTAGTGAGTTTTACATATGTAGTAATTGTGGATCCCCTGGTCATAAAATAGTCGAAAAAAATAAAAAAAACTTCAGAGTCAATTAAAAAGTACTCTTTGTTCAGAGTTTTTGGAAAAATGGGTGATGCCATATGGCACCGCTAGCCACTTATGTAGTATTTTTATATTTCTTAACATAATCAAGTATCTCAATCTAAAATGTTATAAATAGATAATATTGGATCGTTATAACAATAATACTCAATATACGTAATTAACAATGTTTTTATTATGTATATACCTTAGTAACACATATGAAATTGGTAGTTACAAGTGATACATACACCATCACCACACTTACGACACTCCGTTCTGGTCTGACTCCAACTGATACTTGAGTGGTTCGCTTTGCTCTTCTGCCTTGACTGTAAGAACTGCCATGACTGCGACCACCACGGTGACTACCACGAGTACGTCCACGAGTTTGACCACAACCACATTTAGCTATGTCACTTGTTAAGGCTAATGACATTGCTGGATGTTCGGTGTCCGATGGTGCTGATGAGAAGTCTTTCTGTGAAGTGCTTGGAGCCAATACCACTCCACAGTCAGCATTGAGCTGTCGACCAGTGACGTTGTTGACGAGAACTCCCTCGCTTTCATCTGCGGAGTCTTCGTCGGTAATAATTATTATCCGGTAATTAGGTCATACTCGATGGTACTACGCCTGAAGCATGGCACAGGAGTGTGGTGGTGCTCTTCTTCAAAAAAGGTGATAACACCTTATTGAAGAATTATAGACCCATCTCACTCCTGAGCCATGTGTACAAGTTGTTCTCCAGAGTCATTACGAACCGTCTCGAAAACAGGTTTGATGACTTTCAGCCTCCCGAACAAGCCGGTTTCCGTAAAGGCTGGAGCACCATAGACCACATACACACGCTCCGCCAGATTATACAGAAGACTGAGGAGTATAATCGGCCATTATGCCTAGCGTTTGTGGACTATGAGAAAGCCTTTGATTCAATCGAGACCTGGGCAGTATTGCAGTCCCTCCAGCGTTGTCATATCGACTATAGGTATATCGAAGTGTTAAAGTGTTTGTATAGAAACGCCACCATGTCGATCCGATTACAGGACGAGAGCACGGAACCAATCCAATTGCAGAAAGGCGTGAGACAGGGAGATGTTATCTCTCCGAAACTGTTCACGAACGCATTGGAGGACGTTTTCAAGCTCTTGGACTGGAACGGATTAGGCATCAACATCAACGGCGAATACATCACTCACCTTCGTTTTGCCGATGATATAGTCATCATGGCAGAGTCGCTGGAGGACCTAAATACCATGCTCAGCGACCTCAGTAGCCTTTCCCAACAGGTGGGTCTTAAAATGAACATGGACAAGACAAAAATCATGTCGAATGTCCATGTTGAACCCGTGCCGATAGTCGTTGGGAACGATACTCTAGAAGTTGTTGACCATTACACCTATCTTGGACAGATTGTTCAGTTAGGTAAGTCCAACTTAAGCAAAGAGGTCGCCCGAAGAATCCAACTCGGATGGGCAGCGTTCGGGAAATTGCGTGACATCTTCTCGTCCAACATACCACAGTGCCTCAAGACGAGGGTTTTTGACCAGTGTGTGTTGCCAGTGATGACATATGGTACTGAGACGTGGTCCTTAACTGTTGGCCTTTTGGAAAAACTCAGAGTCACTCAGCGGGCAATGGAGAGAGCTATGCTCGGAGTTTCTTTGCGCGATAAAATCCGAAACGTGGATATTCGCCAAAGAACCAGAGTCACCGACATAGCTGTTAAAATTTGCAAGTTGAAGTGGCAATGGGCAGGCCACATCGCTCGAAGAACCGATAACCGATGGGGAAGAAAGGTTCTTGAGTGGAGACCACGAACCGGAAGACGCAGCGTAGGTAGGCCTCCCACTAGATGGACCGACGACATAGTGAGAGTCGCTGGCATCCAGTGGATGCAAAAGGCAGGCTGTCGTTCAGTGTGGAGGTTAAAGGGGGAGGCCTATGTTCAGCAGTGGACGTCTTCTGGCTGATGATGATGATGATGATGAGGTTCCGGAGGTTCAATAAACACTGAAAATGGTTCTAAACTTTCATCATCTTCGAGAATTTCCAATGCTTCATGAAGCGTACAAACCCTGAATCGAAATAAAATAACTAAATAATTATTACAATCGAGGTTTACGTATTACCTTAACACATCATGGAACGATTTCATACATTTCGTAAAGACACGATATCGGGCTAGCGATGCCATTTGGCACTCTCATAGTTTTACCCTGAATTACACAGAAACCGAAAAAAAAAGAACGCGTTTTGAATTATTAAACCATTACCATGTCTTTCTGGATACCTATTACTCAAATAACTAGTTATATAACACAATAATTTAAATAAATATGATTTACTTACTTGAAGCGCACATTCAATTTGCCACGATTTTTTCCATAGTCAATTTTGAATCGTTCAAACTAATAATTACTCGATGACACGTTGCTAAATTCATTTGAATCCTAATAATATTTCTATCGAGCTTCGGCACAGCGATTGGTTGGCTATCTACATTGGTCCAATTTCAAAATGAGCGCAAAATTTAAAACTACGTAAAAGCGATGCCGTACGGCACCGCTAGCCCATAATGGGTTAAGTATGTATTTAAAAATCATCGATCTAAATGTAAATTCTTTGTTAAAAATAGATATGTACGTATATCAGTTTCTGGCAGCCATATCACAAGCTTTGCTTATTTTGGGGTCAGATGACCGTGTGTGCAAAAATGTCCCGAATATTTTATTTTTATTTTATTTAGTTATTCTAAGTATTGCATATTATTTTAATTTCTCCATAAAAATCTTTTAAATACCTATTGTCTTCACATGTCTGCCAAGATAAAAAAAATCAAACAAAATGCCTTGTTTTTCTTTTAATTTAGAGGTCTTATAGAAATTTTAACAAAGCAGTAATGAAAATATTCCAGATAAATTCTAATCCTTCAGCTTCTTCTTGGGGCGGAGGTTGTTGGTGTGTCCACACTTGGTCTTGCGGCAGTTGGTCGCACGGGGATGGAGGCGAGCGTAGCATTTGCGGCAGATCATCTTGTCACAGTTGTACTTCATGGCCAGGATACGCAGGGAGGGCTCAATGGTACCTGGAAAATATGAGATAATATGAATAAGTAGATTATAAAAATACAAACAAAATACCTGACTGCAAAAGCCTATGTTACTCCGGGCATGGCAAATCTTATGACTCCTCACACAAAAATTAGGGTATAGGTGGTACTATACACATTAAAAAAATACAAACAAGAACGGCTGAAAACATTACCCTCTTTGGGCCAGTTATGTAAAAATTTAATGTTGTGGCTGTTGAATTTTAGGTTTAGCTACATACCAAGAAATTTTGGCTACATAATTGGTTGCAGTGTGCATGCGCCAACTTTTTCCATACTATACTGATTTATGCTAATTTTTTTTTGCAGTTCATTAATCTAGCAAAAAAACCAAACATACATCTTGGAAACAATTGAGATGTAAAAGGCGAACAACACTGCTTTAAAAACTAACACATCAGCATAATTATGTACTCACCTACGCATGTATTATGTGTATTTTGTGAAGTTTTCTTCACTAAATGCGAAAAAGTTACATGTTGCAAATTTAAGCAATTCTACATTGTATAACACTTGACGTACCTCCTCTAAGCCTGAGCACCAAGTGAAGGGTGGATTCTTTTTGGATGTTGTAGTCCGAAAGAGTGCGCCCATCTTCCAGCTGTTTGCCGGCGAAAATAAGACGCTGCTGATCCGGAGGGATGCCTTCCTTGTCCTGGATCTTGGCTTTCACGTTCTCGATGGTGTCAGAAGCCTCCACCTCGAGGGTGATGGTCTTCCCTGTAAGGGTCTTCACGAAGATCTGCATTTTTTATTCTGTAAGAAATGTTTAGAATAATTTTATTATTTTTAGCTGGTTACTGAGCCATGATAAAATGAAATTGTAAAAACAAATGCTTGTCGGTGACGGACATGTCACACGCGCCAGCCGCCACGCAAATTTTGAATTCCGAACTAGAAACAAACATGAACCACCGGAAATCAAGATTACTATTATTGTAGTATTATGAGCAGTATTTTGAAAACTAATTAATATTAATACGAACCACTATTTATAATTCTAAATAACCACAACTAAATTTTTACACACTAACCTCCCGAAACGTGCTTGGAGAAAAGGAACAGAACCACAGACCGATAAGAGGTTTAGTAGAACTGTCAAGTGTCAAAGTTTTTTTTACGGCGTCATTGTCACAGAGTACATAATGGCAGAGGTGTTGCACCAAAATAATAATAATAGAGTTGATCCTACTACCCACAAATCGATAAAAACTATTTTTATTGCTCAACTTGATGATAAGCACTGGGGCCTCGATTGGAAGACCAAGGGGGATGTAAGTGCTAAAGGGGAAGCTGTAGGTAAAACGCTTCCATTTTATTTTTTTCTGATGTATATGCTGATCGATCTAATCTACATTGCTTACTAAAAATGTGGAACGCATAGACGACTCGTTTTTAATTTCCGCATCTTCGCAGCTGCCCGGAACCAAATAAGCTGAATATCAGTGTAGTATTTTTTTTGCTTCGGGTCGGATTTGTTTTCCTACAAAATATGTGCCGACCATCGTGTATAGCACGCCTTAAAAAGCATTCATAAGTCTTTTTATAATTTTTAGTCTATGTTCATTTCGTCACTTCCGCTTTATAAACAAGTGTGTTCGAAAACCAATATTTTGTTAATCACTATAAACATAAAAATGGAGTTTGATACATTAATTTAATGATGCTTATCAAAAAATCAAAATCAAAATTATTTATTCAAGTAATGTACATTATAAATTGTTACTGGCTCTAACTGCCAAACTGGGTGTTGGAAACCCGTATCTTATCATATATGACATGATCATTTATATTAACATTTATTTTTTTTAGTTACCAATAACACTATTTTCAAAGCCATTTGTACGGAAACTTATATTTTAGTTTCGTAGGAAAACATGCTCAGTACGCTAGTTTCTGAACGCACACGATAAAGTACTTGTTTCGTAATCACACGATTTTCATTTTCAGGGAGTGTAATTTATCCAGGGTTCTGAAACTCCTTAGATAAAAATATGTATCATCAGCTAAGCAGAGCTACTGGCAGGCTGGTCGCCGCTACAAACCTACAAAGCCCACTATTTCCAGTTGTAAGTGCTTTTCGATCTGTTGGTTAGAACCTTCATTATCATAGGTGTTATCTTACCTAATACTATTTGCAGGCACCAATTGCCCTGCAACGAGTGGACCCGCCGACGATCCAGTACAATACTAAGCAGATGTCCACTGTGGATGCCTGCGCTGCGCCTGGCAAGAAGACTCTCGTCCCTGGAACCAACACCCCATACTCTCAAGTCTCTGAAAAAATCCGTAAAACACAGCAGAAATTCCAGGTAGTCCCTTATTCCAGATTTTGTTTACATAGAACGTGTTTTCACAATTAAGTAAACCAATGTAGGTAGCATGCTAATTAAATACTCACCTAACTTTAGCATTTGCTGTAATTAGTTCATGGTGGTAATCAAGGATTTTATATATACCCTAAAGGTGGTAATACAACAAAATCGATGCCTTTTCATGACATGACATTGATTGATTTCTTTGAAAACAGAATGAAATATTAAGTTTCAACTGTCATCATAATGTAAACAAATGAATTAAATGGAATTATAGTTACTGCTCAAAGCCACACTAATATCTTAAATATGAAATTAATTGCTACATTAAGGTGGGTGGCCATTGCCCTGCGATAAAATCAGTGGGATAAAACAAGCTTAAAAATAATAACATTATCATGACAAAACGGCTAAACCAATCTTGATGAAATGGAGATAATATAATGCACATCATGAAGATACTACTACTTACTACTTCTTTACACTTACTTTTACATTGGTAATAAAGTGGGACAGTTGCAGGTTTGGGAAAATTACATATAAAATTGGCAGAGTGCAGCTAGTCTCTTAATGTTATGTAAATAATAATAATTAAGGATGTGGCTAAGAGAGTTTTGGCGCCAACGTGAAAAAAACATGTCGCCTCATTGTATTATTGACATTGTATAACTAATGTGTAATAATGAATTTATTAATGGCCAGCAGTGGACGTCCTACGGTTGAAGTGATGATGCTTAATGGATCATTGTTTATCAAAACATGAATTTTTATGATGTTTCCAAAACTCCACATAGGCCTTAAAGTGTCCACCACTTTACTAGAACATTACTTTGACTTAATTTTGCTTGACTATAAACTGTGACTATAGTTTGTTTGACGATATTCAATAAAACTTGAATAATCCCCAATAATTGACAATGGCAAATGCACAAGACGTGTTGCCAAAATCTGCTCAAGAGGAAAGAAGAAAAAAAATGTGGCTGAACTTTTCCAATGGAACTCAGTGGTGCTCACATGTATACTGAGCACCAGTGTGAAGTCAGTTGCTTGATGACCTTATTCTTGTGTGGTCATTGTGCATTTAGTCATTCTTATGAGCAAAAGAATAGACACAAATATATACATAAAAATATTGATAGTTACCTCGTTATTTTTCACACCACATATACAAAAACAAGATACAGGAAACAGGAAGGAATACAGGTATAGGCACGCTACAATGCATGCATAGTTAAAATATCAACAAACTGCACATTTGTTCTAAACATATTAATAATCTTAATGTAGACTAGAGATAGGTAGAAACATACATAAATAAAACACACCTCAACATGTGTATTTTTGTAACATTCCAGAAAGACGATGGTGTTCCCATTTTCCTGAAAGGTGGCCCCATGGATGTTGCCTTGTATCGTCTGACCATGGCCCTCTGCATTGTCGGCCTCATGGGCATTGGCCACACGATCTACGGCCATGCTATTCCCAAGAAGTAAATCAGTTAATCGACTTTTATGTATATTAGCCATTTTAAGTTATGCAGCACTGATTAGATATCTATAAAGAGAAAGTGCAAGAAAATTACTGGTTTTATTTCAGAGAAATTATTTGTCATTACAATATAAAGCCGGGGACTGACCTAATAATTAAATCAAAGGGGCCATTCAATTATTATGTAAGCACCAAAAGGGGGGTGGGATGGGTCTTCTTTTTGGCTTTGCTTATTTTTGATGACATTGTGATGTCTGGGTGGTGATTAAGTTCCCAATATTTATTTACTTTTTCTGATTTTTCTGCAAAATAAATAATAACATTATAGAGCTTGAATAAATATTAAATGGGCGTTAAATTCCTTTATAGACTATAACATTCCTTAATTTTAGACTTGTGTCAAGATTATTTACGTAAGCATAGGGGGGGGGGGGGCTAAAATTCTGCTGATGTAATTCTTGAATGGACCAAGTAACACTCACAACAAGCGTTTTACGTTATAGCATAATGATAAATTTCAACTGCAAGTAGTTTGGCCCACTGGCTATGCTGTGAGTACTCCCGTTGTAACATTACTCCCCAACATTAATGTGTTGGTAATTCTATACGGCCTACATTATAAAAAAAAATATTCTTATACTTATACTCCACTACTACTGCTAAGTTGATTTCACTTTGATTTGATTCAATACATTTTCCAAGTGACTTAAAAAAAATTGGGTTTTGTTTGTCCACCAAACTAGGATGAATACTTAGAAAGGACGTATTTTTTGCTGCTACACACAGTGGCGGCCCTAGCCCATAATCAAGGTAGAACGAGATTCTCTTTCGGTGCCCCTTTTTTTTGGTTGACTCTTTCTCACCATAAATTGTATTTTAGTTTATATATTTTTTTTACTATTTTTTCAATAAGCAAGGAATGTGGGCGCCTCCGTGAGCTTATACCTAATACCTCTACCCTAGAGCCGCCACTGGTTACACACTGGGCCTAGTGAGATACTGGCAGTGGCCAAGCTGAGCCACTAGTGGGTAGACTTATCCACATTTTCGCTCAATAGTTTATAGGAGTTGGATGTGTTTGGTTGTGATTAAAAATGGAAACTGTCAAGACGAGGTGAAGACGACTGTGGTCCTGTGCAACGGCGTAAGATACGAGCGCAGAATTTGTGGCTCAGAAGTAGCCACTCGATCGCTCAGTCGTAAACTTTTCATACAATACAATGACTCTTTATTAAAATACCACAAAACAAGAATAACATAAACATTACAATAAAAATATTATCTAGGCTTTTAACAGGCGGCCTTTTCGCTTAAAGCGATCTCTTCCAGGCAACCGTGCACGGAAAGGAATTATAAAAAAAATTGTGGCCTTAACTAAAAAAAAAACAAAAGTAAATATGCAAACAACAACAAACAATCAATAGACTACATAATATAGACAACATACTATATACCTACATAAATACAGTATAATCTCACTAATCCGGCACTTCGATAGATCGGCACGTCCAATAATCCGGCACCCTCCGCCCACGCCTCCCTTACCCCTCTATACGTGTGCGCTTTGGTCGCTGCGTCATCGACTAGCAGTCTAACCTCAAAACTTATCATATTTTAACTTATCATTAATTACATATGTACCTACATGTTAATTCAATTGTTCCATAATACATTACATACATTTATTCTCTCTATGAAATGCTTTATTTTATTTATTACCTATGACTTTTTCAGTATAACCCAGTAATCCGAACATTCCAATAATCCGGCACCCTCCGGTTTTTAATAGTGCCGGATTAGTGAGATTATACTGTATTAATTAACATACCTACTGTTATCAAAGATACATACACATGTTGATACATACATTATATTTGTCACATAGAAGTTAGGGAATAGATAGCAGCTATAGTGCGAGATAGTGCGCTTTTACGCGGAGTAAAACGCGTTTTTTACGTTTTAGGCGTTTTTCATACATCTTGTATAATTGTCTTTTCATACGATTTGAAGAGATTGTTTTCTTCTGGAAACGCAGACTGCGGCAGAGTTCACACCCTTCATGTTCCCACTGCTGGGACACAGGCCTTCTCCGAGAGAATGGGCCCTAATCCGCCATACTGGCCCAATTTTAATATGTTTATTGAATTTAATAGCATAGCGTTGATATTCACCGATAGGTGAATGTAGCACATATGCGATATTCACCTATCGGTGAATATCAAGTCTGGACTTTTGATGTTCTTGGACATCTGGTTTTCTTGCGATGTTATTCTTCACCGTTTTTGAGTGATGGCATTGAAACTGCACATCATTTAGTAGGTAAAGGTACTAAATAAGTAATTTGTGCAGGGGCAATGATCGAACCAGATATGATTAGATTGTACAGCGCACAAGCTACTGCTTGGCCACCCTTGACCCCTCATTCCACACCCTTGCTGTGTGTAATATGTTTGCATAGGGTGAGAGAATGTCATTTTGACAGCTCCAGTGATCTATAATATAAAAACAGGTAGGTAAGTACCACCGGAGGATGGGCAGTAGCGTCCTATTAGTACACGGTGAACGTACTGCGATCCCCAAGCCGCCTGCCAAGCGTGGGGATTATGGCAACACTCCTCTCTTAGAGGGAGGCCTTGTTCAGCAGTGGACATTTAATGGCTGATGATGTATGTGTGATGTGAGGTAGGTAAGTACCTAATAAAATTAAATACTTAAATGTAACAGATAGCTTTATTTCATGTAACTATACACTGTAATAATACAACACTGGCCTTGTATGGTGCCAATAACATATACATCAATAATATTGCAAATAATTTTCTAATGCCTTCACAAATAGCCTACACTAAAGTACTACTCAACACTGTTTCAAGCACACACAAGATGCCAGGAAAATCACATAAAACAGGATTATGTGGAATGGTGGTACTAAGCAGAAAAGATGTCAAGTCACTTATAAAGGCCCGATTGTACTTTGATTAGTGATTAGTACGAGTGATTAATGCAGGTGCTTAGTGATTACTACTAAACACATTTGGACCATAATATTAGTGCGAGTGTACTTATACTTTAATCACTCTCAAAATTACTAATCAATAATCACTTGCACCCGCTCTATTCAAAGTGCAAACGGGCCTTAGCACTAATCAATGTGCAACTGGGTCTTTATAAACCAGAGGGCGAAGTACGATATTTCGCTACGTAAAATAAGTATCGAATTACATTCGAAATTCAAAATTTGTGGCGTAACAAAAGGGTGACAGAATGTGCAAATTGCCATGGGCCCTCATCCAGAGTAAAAAAATGTTTTGAATTAAATTAATTTGAGTTACCTACTAAAATATCATACACATTTATGATTGAAAAGAAAAACAACAACGTTGGTTTAGTTTATTTATATTGAGGGAGGGACCCATCCCATGAATTTGCCACGGGACTCGGCGGTCTAGTTACGCCATTGGCTGTCTTATAGAAAAATATCATTCACATTCTTTTTCGCGATCGAGATTGGTCTTATATTCAAAAGTTATTCACAATAACTTCTTTTCGGCTTAGTACCGATGTTTCATGTAATGTAACTTTGTTTATTCATTGTGCTGTTATTACCATTCAAAACTTTTTAACCACAAGGAAAAGTCCTTTAATTATTTTATCACACCTTGACTAATACATTAAATGGTAGATAGTTGTAGAGTTCATTTATATTTTGATCAAAGTTACCATTTTGCAGTGATGCATCTTGCACGCCATATAAGTAACCTACTCGACTTGGAACAAATGCGCGCGTGCGAGGGCAGGATATATGCATCCTTCTCTAGTTGCGCAAGTTATATGCACCGTGTTTAAGACGCATGTGCAACACATTTATATTACAAAAAAACATTCAGGTACACCATAGTTACGTAGATAACTCTAAATATTTTAGGTAAAACATAAATTATTATATAAAAATATAAAAGAACATGTAGAAACTAAAGTTACTAAATTCTGCAACATGATAACCATTATCATAAGAAAATAATAGGAAAATATTAAGATTTAAAAAATCTTTAAAGTGATTACAAATGCAATAGCACAGCCACAAATATAAATTCAATAAAATATAGATTTAGATATAACATAATTTTGATTGTTGTTGAGAACAAAAAAATTGCATCTAAGTACTTGAAAACACTTTTCATAATGCATTTTAGTTACAAATAAAAGCTATAGCAATAAAAAACTAAGCATGTCTAGGACCACTAAGTAGTTAGACACAAAATAATATATCTAATTCATTTACGTAATACTAGCTTTCACCGGCGTCTATGGCCATGGTAGAAACACCATGGATTGGCCGGTCAGCCTCGCCACAAAGATTCAACGTAATCAGACTAATATAAAGAAATCAATTGACGAAAATTCGTTGGAGCAGTTGTCTAATATGTATTAACAAAAGTTTCCTTAAATAACATGCATCATAACATAACACATTGCTGTATTGTACCTTAGTAGCTACACATACATAGTAATCTCTACATAGTATAAATTAAAGTCGCTTTCCGCGTCTGTCTGTTTGTCTGTATGGCCGCAACGCAACGGATTTTGATGCGGTTTTCATCATCAGTTAGATACATTTTCAAGGAAGGTTTATATATATATAACTAGCGACCCGCCCCGGCTTCACACGTAAATTACACCCGTGCGAAGCCGGGCGGGCGGGTCGCTAGTTATAATATAATTATAAGTAAGTAATTCTTTGTGCCCCGGAAAGTCAGAGAAGCCATCGAGATCAGTCGACGTCCAACCTTCAATAGGGATGGAGGATGGAACCTGCCACCGACTTGGAAGCCGTGCCTTCATGGAGTTCGTGTGAGTGACCGTGAGATTGGTGGCGACGTGGTGAGCTCTGCGTGCTGGAGTATTCCCGACACACAGGAAGATTCGAGTGAGGAAGAGCTCCAGTGTGCGCCGGCGCAACATATTTCTCTACGCACCCCCACCCCCGCACCCGACAAGCAGCCGGTGTCATCACGTGCGCGCCGCGCGGCGGCCCGTAGTGCAAAACGAGACGCAGCCGCGCGCGCGCATTCACCTTGAAAAAGGCCGTCTAATGCGGTTGAAACTATAGTCGGAGTAACCGGCTTAATCTTACGTGAGTAATTCCCGTGTAACATAAATAAAATATAAGTAAGTAGATGAAGAATAGGGTCGGTTGTGAAGGAAGGGCGCGAGAGACGGGCACCTTTGTACGAAAATGCTAAGAAAGGGAGGGTAGTTTGAGAAATTAAAGCAAGTAGAGAAACGTACGGGGGGGGGGGGGGGGGGTGCTACGCGTGCTCTCATTCGTCCCGCCACAAATATTCCACATGGTGTTCTTCAACAACTGGACATGCAGATCTGAACTAACGTGTGGCCACATAATGAAACTAGAAAGTAAGTATTTTATTTATAATACACGGGAATTACTCACGTAAGATTAAGCCGGTCACTCCGACTATAGTTTCAACCGCATTAGGCAGTCTTGAAATAGTTAACTGATATCTCATCAACTCGATACACTACGATTTTTTACAAGCTTTTATCGTTTGTTAGTTTGGTTAGGTCAAATCTTGCAAGCTGAATTATAAACCAGTTCCTCCTATCTCCTATTAACAGATTTTGCTGAAATATTGGATACCAATATTGTAACATTTTCAAAATAGCAGTCAAAATCATAATATTAACAACTAGCGGTCCGCCCCTGCTTCGCACGGGTATAGATTATAGCCGGGGATAGTGTAGCTTCTCACCAGTGAAAGAATTTTTCAAATCAGTTCAGTAGTTTTGGAGCCTATTCAATGCAAACAAACAAACAAACAATCAAATCTTTCCGCTTTATAATATTAGTATAGATTATTAAAAAATAAAAGCTAATAAAAAAAAAGATTTTTGAAATAAAAGCTTGCTTCTAACTTACATCCAGTTGGCACAAGTTATTTGTTTCACTATCCGGACACACGCAAAAATCTCCAGTTGGGGGACAAACCCATTAATATTGTGTACATACATAAATTTATACTTTATAGGTACTTATTTTTTATACTTAAACATTTATTATTATTCGATGTAGTTTTAATTCGTGATGCAAAATTATATAATCATCAGCATAATCAGCCTATCTTAGACCACTGCTGGACAATATTTGACATAGGCCTCTCCTAAGGTACACCACTTAAACCGGATCTTCAAGTTTTTTGTTCCAGCCTTTGCTGCTTTGCATGTATTGTCACTCTTATCGAGTCTTAGGGTACATAGTGGTAGTCTTGCTGAGTTGTGGTTTCCACTCTAGAACATGTCTACCACAATTATCGGAACTGAGATACATGATCGGCCCACGGCCACTTCAGCTTGTTAATACGCTCAGCTATGAGCGACTGGGTGACTTAAAATTACATTATGTTTAGCATATGAATATGATTATATACGAAGAATATAATCCAGTACAGATAAGGTATATTTTTCTACTTTGCTGTTTAGTTAGTAAAAAGCCCTAGCCATTAAATTAAACTTTGTGATAAATTATTATATTTACTTCTATTAGTCATTTATCTTTCCTTTTTAGCCCTTCATATTAACTGAAGGCTTGTTTATACACTTCGCTGCCAGTTGTTCCATAAGTTTTTGAGCCAATTATCCTATGTAATTTCAGTTGTATTCTAATGTCATACCTATCAGGTCAGGTAATATGAGTACATATAGATAAATAAAGCTTTATCACCCAAATAATTGCCCATTCTTTTAGAAATGCTTATCTCCTTGATTAGTTATAACAATGTGTTGCGATCAGAGATATTGTTTATAGATACTGTCATTTATAAAACAGCCACTATGAAGGTACCATGATTACAAATTTTCGGGATTATCGACCTTAACAGACAATCATGTAGACCAGAGGGGACCACTGGCGATGGTAGTCTTCAAATCAAAAATATGTAGCTATTTAATTGCCTTTAGCAAAAGCTTTTTGCAAACACCTTATTTTGTCTCTACTGAATAAAAAGTTATTTTGGTCTGATATTATGTTTCTTAATCACAATATTTATAAGTAGCATCTTGACACACCAAAAGCAAAATAATAAATACTTATGATACTAAGCTTAGATACATTTTCCTATCTGATATTTTTCTATTGCCATGCAAACTCTTGAACAAGGCAAGCATAAGTCGTATTTATGAAGCTGGTCGTGGCCGCGCCGGGAGAGGCGGTGGAGCGCCTTGCCTGGCGGGAACTGGTGGAGGCGGCCCTGACTGTTGTAGAGGTTGGGAGGTTTCGGGCAGCAGCGGCGGTGCACACGACGGCGGCGGCGCGCCGTCTGCAGGCGGAGACGCCGGCACGGGCGGGGACACCGGCACGGGCGGTGACGCCATCGCCGGCACGGGCGGGGAGATGGATCCAGTAGGGGATACCTGTTTACCATTGTCGTGAACATAGGGCGCAGGACGAGGCGGCGGCGGACGACCGGGACTCACTGGCACAGGCGGACCTCTCGACGGCACCAGAGGAGTTGGCGACGGCGCAGGAGGCCTGCTCGGTTGTTGCCGCCGCGGCGTCGGAGGCGCCGACCGCAGCGGACGCTCCGGCTGAACCTCCCCATACAGTGGTATTGTGTTGTTCGTGCATAAGTTTATTTCTGACCGAACAATGTCTACCCAGTTTGGAGACTTCAGAGTAACGCTGAGAGGAATGGAACAAACAGAAATGTGGCCCTTTTGAGCGGCCGCCAAGGCGTGTTGTCCTTCTCGGAACATGATGCACAATGCCTGATCATCAACGAAGCGAACGAGAGTAACTTCGCCTATTGTGGCTAATTCTTGCAAAACTGCTGCCATTACACTGTCGTCGAAAACCGATTCTTCGCCGTTAAAATCATTGAAGGGTTGTACAATTATGCTGGCATCGGGAGGTCCGAGATCCTTAACCACGTCATAGAATACTTCCATGCATTTGGTATAGCTCACTTGTAGGACTTCGACTTCTAGAATGGCAATGACAGGCCTATGGTCGCTTTGCTTTAGCTCTGCGCGACCATAGTGCAGTAGTTTACCCTTCCCCAATTCCGAGGTATTTTCCGGGTCAATTGTATATTTCCTGCTTCTCCAGAGTATTCGATCGGTCCAAGCTGGTGCCCTGCATTTTTCACTAGTATCATAATCATCACTGAATAAGTCGTACTTATAAGTTGGATAAAAAGTGATATCACCTTCAAAACAATTTTTGAAAACTAATTCCTGGGCTCTTTGCTGTTGGAGTTGGTCTTGTTCTAGAACTCTATGTATGTTGTTCTGAGACACCAGTAGTCGTGTTTCGTCCTTATCAAGGTCAACTCGATAATTGAAATCTCCACACCAGAAAACATAGTCATGGGAATATAAAGATCTTCCCATAGGGAATGCCATTTTCCTTGTTATTTCAGTATAGTCGGCATTTCGCTCTGTGACTTGGGACTGACCAGCTGCAAAATGAGCACAGACAAAGCAGAGCGAAGTTCCGTATATTACAAGGCGAATACCAACTGCTCCTTTGTTTCCAGTTGCACCGCCAAGCCCTGTTTTCACAGAATCAAGGGCGACATCTCTGATATGAGGAATAAGATCTTTTCTCGCAAATATAAAAAGACAGACGCCAACCAGCTGATGACTCGAAAGCAGTGTGTATGGAGCATCCCTGCATAATACTTTTTCCAATTCCTCACCCCAGGCCTTTGCGTTATCAGAGCTAGCAGCCATGATATTGCTGGCATTCAAATCTACAATCTCCTCAAATCCAATAGCAAAGATATCTGAAGGGTGGTCTTTTAGATTCACAGTGTTTACTAAAGAAGAATTAGGACAGTCCAACAGCCAATCAGCGAGTGACACATCCTTGTAGGCAAGACTTCTGAAGTGCTTCCCTCCGTTTACATTGTAGGTACCTATTGTAATACGAATGCTGGATGGTTGTGTGAATTCATTCGCTCTGCGGCACATCTCCCTCAAGACAGGTGTAGATGTATGCAATATATTAGAGGGTAATAAGATTCTTGTCCGGTCAGCGAGTTCTGAATTCAATGTCGATCCTAACAGAAGTATGTCAATAGCTTCTTGCTTAGTATTGTCCAATAAATTGTTTTGAATGGTGCGAGCTGCAGATCTAGCTCCATCAATCAGTTTCGAGCCTCCTTGGATAGCTCCGGTGCCTGCATATATCTTGGATACTTCATTGCCATTATTCACCCACATTTGCTTAAATACTTCTTCAAATCTATTAACATTTTGTTTTTTATCAATACATTGTAGTAGCATAAGTTGAATGGCAAGCATTTCTAAGCCAATGAAGGTCTGTATTGAATTTGTTCTGTCCAAACAATCCAAGCAGTTGGTTCGAATAGCTCCTTTTTGGACATTATAGATATCTGAGCCTTTTGCACTAAAAATACTGATACTGTCATAGTACTTTTCTATAATTTTCTTGAATTTAACCAATGCTGTTTCTTGAGAGCCTGCTCTAACTTCTTGATGGTAGTCAAATATTATTTGAATCACGTCATTGTGTGCAGACTCATTAAGATGCTTCTGAAATGCATTGCTCAATGTAGCTTCACCCTCACTTCCTCCAATAAGACTGGAGCCCAATAAGTTTACTACAGTGACGGACCCATAGTTACGTTTCAGCTGGGAAAAGTGCCTATCACAAGCACTTGTGGAGGCATCATACCCTCTGGACATCTTGACTTTGTGAGAGCCCACCTGTATGCCGGGCTGTTCCCAGAATAGTGGAACTGATCCCCTGGTTTGTATGTAGGAAGCAACACAATCATCTATATAAATGGCTTGTTCAGTTTCCACAAAGTTAGCTACATTACCGTCATCATTGCACCCTCTTACATTGAATCTTGTACCAGCCCTTTCACAGCTGAGACGAGATACTAACACTGCTCTGGCTTGTCGATGCCCCACATAGATAGTACGAATTTCAACAGACCCGCACATGGCCCTAGTGAGCCAGTCATCACAATCAATTCCATACCGTATCAAATGTATGAATAAGGTCCTATTCCAAAAGAATCTGTTATCAGCGCTTGCACCTTTACTTTTTCTTTGTGAGCATAAATTGAGATCAAATAGGTTGTCAGCAGGTTTACCTGAATTCCAGGAGAAGTAAAATGTTCCAGAATTTAAGAGTTTTCTTACTTCTGAGACTTTGTCCTCACCTTGCGCGTGGTGAAATAGGGGCAGAAATTGCGTTTGTGTTATTTTGAAAACTTCAACATCTCCCACTTTGCCGACGGAGCAGCAACCTGTGACGAGGACGAGGTAGAGAAGGCAGTTTTCGCCGGAGTTGAGCTGGAGAACGCCCAGACAGCCGTAGCCGTCGGCAATTTTATGATACTGTTTGCGAAGAGTGTCCGTTTCTTGAGGGGACAGTGAGACCACAGCTTGAGATTCAAAAAGTAGTGAAGTATCCTTGTTTCTGTGTTGTAAAATGATGCTGTAAGGGCTCGGTGGAGAGGATTTCTCTAAGACTTTGAAGCCTTTTGACATAGCCATAATTACGGCTTGTGGAAAGAACTCACATACGAATGAAATCCATTGGATCCGCCCCTAGTGTTGGATTACACTTGCATTATCACACGGTATGGTTTCACGTATAATGATAGAAATATCAATATCAATTTAGAAAATCGCACAAATTCAGAGATCGAAAAAGAAATGTCAAAGTTCAATCAATTAGAGCTGTAGCAAACCGTATGTATTCGTTACTAAGTAACGGGTACGCCATCTAGTACCGAGTAACGAAACGTTACTCACGAATACTTTTCGTTACTCGCATGTTTCGTATCATGGTTACATACGCTGTTTCAATGACCCAATGTTACGCTGCGTTGATGCGTGTATTGAAACGTTTATTACTGATCGTTTTGCGCATGCGTGCGTATTTTCCGCGAATTAAAAAGGTAATGTAAACTTAAGGACGTACAAAGAAAATAACGTTGTTTGATGATTTGTGAGATTCGTTATCCAGGTTTTTTAAATATTTAAATATCCATTAGAGGTATTGTGTTCGTGTGTGGAACAGAAACAAGGTAAGAAAGATATTTTACAAATTTGATATAAGTACTTACGCACTATAGAAGACACAAGACGCAAATTTTGCCACTAAAATTTCATAAATTTTATGTAATCGTATGAAATAAACGAAAGTAACGAGTAACGATACGATAGTAACGAGTACTGAATGTATAGTAACGAATACATACGGGTACGTGATTTTTTCGTTACTTTTACACCTCTACAATCAATGTTATTCATTCAAACGTCAATGTCATCTTTTTTTTTTGTTAATGTTTTGGCTCTATTCAGATAGTGTCAAATATGGGCGTAGACGGAGGAACGAATATGGAAGAACTTTGGTTATCATTTTTCCCTAGATTTTGGCGTCCCACGTTCACAGCTGTTCCATACATTTTGTCGAGTGTGAATTTATTTGCGATTTCAGGGTTGGTTGGTCCCTTAGTAAAAGGTGTTCATAATGATAAGTACTCTGGACTCCTTTAGGAAAGGATGTACTAAGGTACATCCTTTCCACGTAATCCAGTACACATATCAATGATCTATCTGCGAGTGTGACCATCGCACAGAGGTAGCAAAGTGTTCGAAACAGGAATTGAAATAATGTAATATACAGGCGATAAAATCCGATATAAGTGTTTAATTTCAATAAGTAACAAAAACATAGTATAACTTTACTTAAACGTAAAATAAATATCTAATACAAATCCTAGGCATATTTAACATAATTTTTATAAAACGCCATAGAGATAGAGGGCACAGTGACTCGGCCCGAGTTGCGGAGCACATAGTCGTGGTATATCTCCCGGGAAGCCTTGGAGACCGTTGGAGGGATGACATCAACAGAGCTGTCTATCGTAAGGGCACTACTGACCGTCATCACGATGTGGATATCTGGTTTGTATTTAGGATTAGAGCGACGTTCGAAGCTCACGTAGCGTCTGTACCTATAATAGAATAACTTTATTTATTTATTGACCGAGAGAAACAAAGAACCGTACTGTACGCTTAGTCCCAGATTTGATAGTTTGTTTCATACATTTTAGTAAAGCGCCTCTATCGGAAACGTGGAGGAACTAAAATCATTAGTAAGCGGCGGTATAGATTGCTTCACTCTAATACGAAAAAAGTTTTAGAATACCTTTTAGCCTAGCAATATATGGAACAATACGAAAACGAAAAAAGTTTTCGAATACAATCAAAACTTGTACTAAAGGTACAGTATACTACGTAAAACAAGGGACCGTACTGTGTTAAACGCGATTCAATTTAGGTGACTGCACCAAATTACGCGACCGCAAACCGTATCTCGGCGCGCTAAGTTTCACATTCCCTTATTCCCTGGACCGATTTTGACGGGACTTTCATTGGCAGATAGCTGATGTTATAAGGAGTAATCCCTGTAGGTGAAACCGCGGGGCTATTAAGCTAAACACGAATATAATATATTAAACATCGATGACGTCAGCTTGTGTCACCCACGTGACCTTTGCGTCCAGGAATATAACCTGGCGGAGTATATTATTATATCATGTCGCGCAAGTAGTCCATATTTTTTTTTAATTTATTTATCACTAGCTGCGACTCGCGGTTTCACCCGCGTAGTGATGAAAATTGGTGATGGTGATGATGATGATGATGAAAAGTAGCATATGTCATTCTCCGACCCTTGAACTATACTCATGCAAAAAATCAAGTCGATCCGTTGCTCTGTTGCTTCGTGAAAGAGGAACAAACAAACCAACAAACAAACACACTTTCGCATTTATAATATTAGTATGATTTAAAAAAAAAGGTATACAAATAGCATATAACAGCATTAAAAAACCGCTAAGGAACACTTACATGACCATATCCCGTTTGGTTGGCTCGTTCAACAAAACCCTGTTGTTCCGTTTAATGGCGGGGAACAGGGAAGGCTCCTCAACGACCTGAGTCTCCAGCAGTTTGGCGACGTAGGCCAGCGGCGAGGGGACCACGAGCCGGGAGCTTGGCGTCGAGCTCGTTAAGTCGTCGTCCGTTGAGGTGTCGCTGTTGGAACTGACAACAAGTACAAATTGAAAAATTCTTCAAATGGCTGAACGGATTTTCTTGAATCATAAGCTACGAACACCCTAAATCAAGTCACCTTTCAAACAAAAAAGTATCTTAATAGATAGCCAGTAGAAATTTTCACAGAATATGTAATGTTACGGCGGATTAACTAAGAAATAATAAAAAAGTCAAAAAGTTATAACGAAACTCCCCATACAACAAACGTATTCTTTCAACGTATTTTTGTATTAGCTCTTATGGAAAAATGGTAATACGTAATTGGTTGAACGAAAAACAACAGCCAATCAGGACATGAGTTTTTTTTTAAACAGTAGGCTTGCGTTTTACCACCAACTCGCCCGATGTTAAGCGATGATGCGGCCTACGGTGGAGCACGCTTGACTAGAAGAAACCGATTGTCTCGTGATTTGAAGACACCTAGATTGTAACTATCAGGGAAAACCACGGGAACACCCATTCAGGCAGCGCATTCCACAGACTAGCAGTTCGCATAATAAAAGTGGAATCAAAGCGCTTCATTCGGGGTTTCGAAATATTTTAAATATTATTTTCTTTTTGTATGACATTTTTGTATTTTTATCTAACAATAGTTCTAAGTTTTGTTTGTACTAACCCAATGGATTTTTTTAGTTGTCCGAAATAAATTATTTTAAATTTGAATTGAATAAATTGAACAGACTTTCAGAAACTGTGGGTTAGTGTGAAGTAGGGAGTGATTGCTGAGGAACAAATGATAAGGAAGCTGACTCGCTAGAGTTGTTGCTGGTGGTGCTAGCTCGTCCACTGATGACGGGGTTGTTACTCGACGGACCCTTGCTCTGGCCCAGCGCTCGGCCGCGGACCACGAACGGACTGAAGCTTTCTGTGAACGTCGGCGCTAAGTCCCTTCGCGTGTGACACATCTGTAATCATATAACACAGTCATATCACATCACATCAGCAGCCATCAAACGTCCACTGCTGGACAAAGGCCTCCCTTTTAAAGAGGGGTGTTGCCATAATCCCCACGCTTGGCAGGCGGCTTGGGGATCGCAGTAAGTTCACCGTGTACTAATAGGATGCTGCTGCCCATCCTCCGGTGGTTCTGGTCGCAGTTTTAGGACATACCTGGGTCCAACAACAACACATATCGCTGGCTTACTATTACAAGGTTCTATGTTATTCTCTAACACGTTTTATAATTTAAATTTAAATTTTTTGACTTGTATAAATATTGACTTAACAGGGTTTATGCTTGAGTGAAAGTATCTCTCTCAAGCATGAACCCTCACATCACACATCATCAGCCATTAAATGTCCACTGCTGAACAAGGCCTCCCTCTTAGAGAGGGGTGTTGCCCCCATGAACCCTGCTAAGTCAATATTTATGAAAGTCAAAAATTTTAACTGCGGTATGCTTATTTTTATACATAACTTGTATTTTATCAAATAATGCTATTTTTATACATAACTTGTATTTTATCAAATAATGCTATTTTTATACATAACTTGTATTTTATCAAATAATGCTATTTTTATACATAACTTGTATTTTATCAAATAACTAGCGACCCGCCCGCCCTTATTCGCACGGGTGTTATTTACGTGCGAAGTAGGGGTGGGTCACTAGTTATATATATAAACCTTCCGTAAAAAATTATCTAAATGAAAGGTGAAAACTGCATCAGTTTCAATATCTTTATTTCAATTGGGTACAAATACAAGTACACTTTCGAAAGGTCAAAATTATACATCAAAAGTACATAGTTTATCTAAACGAAAAAAAATATACTTGTATACCTACTTAATAATTATAAAATCGATTACTTACTAGAATTGGTGTTGTCAAGTTCTCGTGTTGGAAAGCTACCAGACTTCAATTTGGTAGATTTACACCAATTAAACTTTAAATTTCAATTCAAAATCCGTTGCGTGGTTTAGGAGGAATTAGCGGCCATACAGACAGACAGACGCGGAACGCGACTTCAATTTATACTATGTAGAGATAGAGATAGAGAAGAGATAGAGAAGTAAGCCCGGTAGCGATTCAAGCCACGGAAGGAACTAGAATCACTACCGGGTTGCATGAGGCACCATTGCCTTCTTCATCCACGTCACCGCAACAGCTAGACCGCTTTTCATCATCAATATTTACACTAGCATCTACGCCACTAGAGCAACTGTGCCAGCGCCCCAGAGCCTCACTCCAATATTTCTTGGAGTTGGGTTGGCTCTGGTAGGTGCTGGTAAGGAAATGCACAATACACCCCTAGCGGGACGTCAGTGGAAGACTCATCGCCCCCATCTCGAATGTCTCTGAATCTACATAGTATAAATTAAAGTCGCTTTCCGCGTCTGTCTGTCTGTATGGCCGCTAACTCCTCCTAAACCACGCAACGGATATTGATGCGGTTTTCACCATCAGTTACATTTTCACGGAAGGTTTATATATAAAACTAGGGACCCGCCCCGGCTTCGCACGTAAATTACACCCGTGCGAAGCCGGGCGGGCGGGTCGCTAGTAAGAAATAAAGTAAACAGATCGATATTATTCTCATAGAACTTGAAATGGATAGTTGCATGATTATGCTGAAAAAATTAAATCATTCGTTGAGTAATTAATAGTTTTTTTTTTCAAATAAGTAATTGCGCGGTAGGTAATTGCAAATAATTTTGATATTTACAAAAAAATAGTTACATATATTTTTTTTTTTTATTTCTTTCATCATCATCAGCCCTTAACAGTACAATTGATAAAGCTGTGTCTTACTCACTTCAAACTCGAAGCACTCTGAGAAAGATGTGTACTCGAAAGGCCGATTATGATCGTGGTAGGGGTCGAGCATTTCGAGCGCAGAGTCTCGCTGCAGGCCGATGATCTCGCAGCACAGCTTGCGCATCTCGTTGCAGGGGAGCGGCAGGTGTCGGACCACGTCATCGTCCCACCACTTCGTGAGAGACCTGAAAATATGCATTTGTAAAATATACGCACGACATGGGGCTCAATTTTTGAATTCCCCTTTAGCTCTTAAAAAAACTCTTGTTCACAGACGTTCACTATGGTAATATACAGTAAATATATGTATATTGCAAGTAGAAAGTTTGCCTGGGTCTTCAATAATACCCATAGACTAGGACTAGGGTATTATTAAGGCACCAGACATAATTTTTGTCGAATTATATTAGAACATTGTTCAAATTTTGGTTTTAATTTAACTAAAGAGATATTCAGAGAGATTTTCTGTCAATCAGTGTGGAGGTTAAAGGGGGAGGCCTATGTTCAGCAGTGGACGTCTACTGGCTGATGATGATGATGAAAGAGATATTCCTTACAATATCACTGTTAAGGCAGATAAGCCCTATATCATATGGATCCTTGTCACTGTTTAATTTTCTCTCAGTTATTGTGAAAAGCCGAGTGTATAACTTATGCATAAAACCTATTTTATCCTCGACTTAAATAAATATTCGCCTTTAGCTCGGACTGATAAATGTCTCGGCTAAAATGGCTTATTTTATGCACTGGTACAATCTACTTTTGAAGCATTTAATTTATTTATTTCAAATTAGCACCGCACATAAACGAATTACATTAAGGGTCCTATCACATTTTTTTACGAAAAAAAACATCGAAAACTGGATTTTTGGTACAATTTTTCTTTCAAATCTTACAGATCTGTAGAAAATTCAGTTGTTGTATTAAATAGATCTGTATTTTTTTATTGAATGTAGGGGCTTCAGATTTTGGTAAAACTCAACATATCAATTTGTTACCTCCAATTTACAAAAGCAGTTTTTCGTTAAACTTTAGGAGAGAAAGTTTGAGAATGGATTTCGTTAAATTACTGTCATAAAATAAACATTTTTATGTTATGGCTTACTTATTTTATATTTATCTTGAAAATTACGGTTATATTTATTCGTTTTTTGCCCGAAAATACAAATACTTAAAATTGAACGGTTCATTTTGTAATAAGACTCTTAATGACATTAATAACACACAAAAAAAAACCCACAAAATCATAACAAATATCAAAGGATTGCCTACATAAAAAAAAATACAATTAAAGAGCATACTTATGTCTTGGTATATAGACCATAGCCTCAGGGTGATGTAGATAGTAGTCGTTCTGGTACTCCCAGATTGGCGGTTTTCCACTATCAGGCATGAACAGTCCCAGGAAGAGATTCATCGTGTTCTGTTTCTCCGCATCGGAGAAAGTGTTGGAATAGTACCGGCTGAGCGTCTGCATTATATCGTTGCCGTGGGATGACCACGGCGCTGTTTTACGATATGTTTTTATCCTGAAAATAAAATTACTGCGGTAAGGCCCTCTATTCCGATCACAAACTGGAATACGCAGCGTAGGTAGGCCTCCCACTAGATGGACCGACGACATAGTGAGAGTCGCTGGCATTCAATGGATGCAAAAGGCAAGCTGTCGTTCAGTATGGAGGTTAAAGGGGGAGGCCTATGTTCAGCAGTGGACGTCTTCTGGCTGATGATGATGATGATGAAGGCCCTCTATTCCGACTTCTAGCAATTTTGGTCATTCTAGTTTGAGTGTGTCTATTTCGATGGTTAGTTTAAAATTATAAAAAACGATGTCATATCAGAATTGAATGTTTTATCTAGGAAACACCAAAGACCGAAACACGGTTAAGGACATTTTTCTCGATAAAAAATATTATATTATAATATGTTTTTTTGGATTCATTTCAAACACCTATTTGTTAAATGATGTCTGGGATTTCTTAATATACAGATCTTTCGAACTGTAATAGACAGCCAGTTGAAATTTTCACAGAAAATATAATGTAATTTTCACAGAATATGTAATGTTATGGCGGATTGACTAACAAATATAAGAGAATAAAAAAGTCAAATAAGTAAAAACAAAAGGGGGTCCCCATACAACAAACGTACTTTTTTACGTATTTTTGTTTTAGCTCTAATGTAAAAACGGTAATACTTTCAAACGTCAAACTTAACATGGTTATAGTACACACTCTAAAGTATAACAACAAATAATACCAAATGGCCAAGTGCGAGTCGGTGACAAGTTTCTGTTCATTACCAAGTTATAACTGGTAATTTCGTTATTGAATTTTGTGATGGCACGGAACCCTCAGTACCCGAGTCGCACTTGGCCGGTTTATTTAAATATACGAAACTACTGTCTACTTTCAAAAAATGTGCTTTACGAAGTTAATATTACAAAATATTTAGAACAAAATTTTGTTTTAATATTTTTTTATAATGACCATGAGGGATAAATTGTTTTTCACATTTATTCTGATAAGTATTTTTTTTATTGAATCCATAATTTTTCATAAATATATTGAAATATTATTATATTATTTGAAATAATATTAGATAGCACATTTTTAATAAGAAGTCAAGACAGTAATTTTATATTATCTTAAAATAACATCAAATGCGCGAACTCGCTCTCTGCGTCCGGTATTCTGACCCTTAAATGTAGTAAATCATTGACCTGTGCACTAATTGAGATCCACCGTATTGCAACGCCAAAGTATCGCCATGATCTTCGTACAAGCCCTCTAGAAGTCTCGCGCAGTCCGAATCAAATTCTATGTTCGGTGTGCCAATAAGACCAAGGGCATAGAGCTGGAAAGATCAAAATATAAAAAGGTAAAAAAATGGCGAAGCAGCGTTCGTCTACCTAAAGCGAACACGTCACAAAGAACATTGTCTTGTCTAACCTCCTCGTGGGGGGGTTAGACAAGACACAATTTCTGTTAATGCCTGCGGAAAGATGAAATTGTACAAAAATGACATTGACAATGACATTAGCTTGAGAGGTTATCTCAAGCTAATGCCATTTTCATATAATTTCATCTTTCCGCAGGCGTTAACGCTAACAGAAAATGGGTATTGTCTAACCCTCCTGATCAGCGCTGTTGGCGTGATTCGGAACACGCCCCAAGTGTGGCTCTCTGATCTCGATTATTTTATGACAGCAGTGGCGAAGACCTAGATGTATATCGGTATTTTAACCTTCTCCTTGTGAAAAAGACTTGATGTATCCTAATCTTTTCACCTAAATCTTGTGAAAAGACCGAGATATATCTCGATCATTTCACCATTTCCCGGTAAATGTAATCTAGATCTTCACCTAAACCTTGTGAAAAGACCGAGTGTATCTCGATCGTTTCACCTTTTCCTGGTGAATGTATCCTGATCTTTCACCTAAGCGTAGTGAAAAGACCGAGATGTATTTCGATCGTTTCACCATTTCCCGGTAAATGTAATTTAGATCTTTTCACCTAAACCTTGTGAAAAGACCGAGATGTATCTCCGCGGCTAGGCTAGGCTTATGTGAAAAAATCAGGATACATTCACCAGCCGGGCTAAGATGCGCACCGCGACAAAATCTTGTCGTCACTTTTTCAAGCGAGAACGCGATAAGACGCCTACGTTTTTGTATATGCCTGTCACGCTTTGGCACGATAAAAAGAGTGGACAAAATTTTGTCACGACGCGCATGTTAGCCCGGCTGGTGAATGTATCCTGATTTTTTCACCTAAGCCTAGTGAAAAGAACGAGATGTATCTCGATCGTTTCACCATTTCCCGGTATAATATTCGTCAGTCATAGGGACTCGTTGAACTCGCGAGGGAACGAGGGGTCTTAGTAAGTGTACAACCATGGTAGGTTAGGTTAGGTTAGTATAGTTACCTGATAAGCAAGGACACACTTCCCGATAGCGAACTGTGCTGTATTGGTCCGGTCGAGGCAGTCGACACAGTTAACGCGCGCGAGGCCGGTCTGCAGCCGCCCACCCTGGTGGCCTTCCACTCCCGACAGCTCTCCGTACCCGTTAGTGCTCAGAAATATGCCAGTCTTGCGGATCACGGTGCGAGCTATCGCTGACAACCTGGGGGCAAACGTGGTTATATCGTATATTATACTATTATTATATATTTTATTATATCACGCCTCAGGCACGCCATACAAATGCTAAACTAACACACGCTTTGCGAGAAAGGGATAGAGCATCCCCACCTCTCTATCCCCACCTAAAACTTTAAACACTCATATCTCAGAGATTTATCAGCCAATTTAAATTATTTTTTCAGTATGTGTAATGTTTTTAGTTATATTCATCGCTAAGCTGATTATCTATATATAATATCTATATTATTATAATATCTATTATAATTATATATTATAATTATAATATCTATATTATCTAATATTATAAAGAGGAAAGATTTGATTGTTTGTTTGTTTGCATTGAATAGGCTCCGAAACTACTGAACCGATTTGAAAAATTCTTTCACTGTTGGGTTGCGGCACTATTCCCGGTTGACATAGGCTATATATCCCGGCTTCGCCCGTGCGAAGCAGGGGCGGCCTACTAGTTTGTAATAAATAAAACATTAGGACACGATGCCTATTATCGTTAGTGTTCAAATGTCGCCGTGTTTTTTTACTAACTAACACATAATTAAAATCTCACTAGGCCAGCATGGTGGATTAGGGCCCATCCTCTCAGAGAGAAAGCCTCTCTGTCCCAGCAGTGGGAACATGATAGACTGATAAAGATAAGATAATTATCTCTTAATTTTCTTAGAAAAACAGTTTTGTATTTACTCACTTGTCCAACACTTTTGCATCAGCCCCTTTATTCTTCCGCGCCATATCCAAATGGTAATACTGCACACAATGTTCCGGAGGCAGGAACTGATTCAAATACTTTATGGAACTGCTGATGACATCAGTCAATAAGGACTCGTGCTTTTTCTTCTCCCTCTTTTTGACTAAGTTTACAAACATGATGGGGGAACCATATCTTCTCATTAAATTGTTTAGATGTTTGCCGGGGATCTCTGCGAATGGGTCGCTCAGGTCTATGTTTATTGCGGGTTTGGGCACCATCTTCACGACGTCTTGGGACCAGTAGTAGGGGATTGAGCCTCTCATTTGGACAAAAGAACTAAACCTGAAAGTTAGAAAAAATATGATTACCAACTTTACTGGGAATCATACTATACTCCATTTTTTAATCTTAGGTAGTTTATGTAAACAAAGAAATGTCACGAAAAGTCACTGTCAAAGTTACATGCCAGTTGCTCAAAAAAATTTTCACTTATGATCATAAAATTTCTCCCTATTTTCCTCAGCTTTGCTCTCGCGCGGTATGATGGGGGATAATGTGATAGCTCAAAAAATTTATAAAAAACATTATTAAAAGATTGTAATAGATGGCGTTATTATAGAGGCGTTGACTAATAAGATAGAGGAAATAGAGAGCAAATCAAACGTTGGCCAGAAATGTTTAGAATCCCTACTGTCCTACCAGTCTAATAAAATATTTTGTATCAAAATATATTTTATTTATCATAACATTGTATAGAACAGATATTACGTTAAAATAAATAGTACAACACGATTTTTATTTTATAATTGTTCATATTACAACTACAAAAACGTAATAAAATACTTTTTTGGTCAAATATTGGAAACTACCATTATGAAAGATATTTTTTGCACTGCTAACTCCTTTGTTTACATAAAATATCTAAGATTAAAAAACGGAGTATAGTCATACTAATATTATAAATGCGAAATGTTTGTTGGTTTGTTAGTATGTTCCTTTTTCACGCAGCAACAGAGCAACGGATCGACCTGATATTTTGCGTGGGTATAGAGGGCCGGAGAGTGACATAGGCTACTTTTCATTATCATAATCACAATTTTTCATCACAACGCGGGTGAAACCGCGGGGCGCAGCAATGTAGTTACATTATAATTATAAATGTGAAAGTTTGTGATATTCGCACTCTGTAACGGTTGAACGGATTTGGATGAAATTTGGTATGGAAGTAGCTTATACCTTGGATTAATACATAGACTACTTTTTACCCCGAAAAAGTGAGATTCTTGTAGGTTAGCGGGCAAAACCGCGGGACACTGCTAGTGTACCATATTTACCAAATAGTAAAATTTTATTTTCTAACATTATTACATATTAAAATGCTTAACATCTCATCATCATCGTCATCATCATCATCAGCAGCCAGAAGACGAACCGAACAGAAGGCCACTGCTGATCATAAGCCTCCCCCTTAGCATGCCACACTGAACGACAGCCTGCCAACTGCATCCACGGTATGCCCGCGACTCTCACGATGTCGTCGGTTCATCTATGGGAGGCCTACCTACGCTGCGTCTTCCGGTTCATGGTCTCCACTCAAGAACCTTGTTTCCCCATCAGTTATCGGTTCTTCAAGCAATGTGGCCCATTGCCACTTCAACTTGCAAATTTTAATAGCTATGTCGGTGACTATGAACAGAAATTTGTCACCGACTCGCACTTGGTCATTGCTTATTATTTGTTGTTATACTTTAGAGTGAGTATTACAATCGTGCCCAGTTTAACGCTTGTACGTATTATCGTTTTTACATTACAGATAATACAAAAATACGTTAAAAAAAATACGTTTGTCGTGTGCCCTTTCGTTTTGACTTTTTTATTATTTTTTAGTTAACCCACCGTAACGTTACATATTCTGTGAAAATTCAACTATCTATATATTACGATTCGAAAGATATAGCCGTTAATAGGTAGGACAGACATCGTAGGCTTAGTAATAGGGTCCCGTTTATCCCCTTTGGGTACGGAGCCCTAAAAAATTTAATATAGAATAAAATTACCTGCCAGCAGCAAATGAGGAAACCATAGAGTCGTGTACAATCTGCTCTGTTTCTACCTCGTTGGCGACATCTCCGTGCATGTTAGCGCCTCGTTTCAAGAACCTCGTGCCTGCGTAGCGGTTGCTTCGTCGTGCTATAAGCGTCAGGTACACTGGTCTGCCGAATATGTTCAAGTTACTCTAACAAAAAAAAAAACAAACATTTATTTAACAAGTTGTATGAAATCACAAACTAAAGACAAGGGTCTTTAACCAATTTGTGTTGCCATATGGTACTGAGACGTGGTCATTTTCATTGTTATTTTTATAATATCGGATTGTCTATTATGAAGTGTTTTTATACCTTACTAGCAACGCACCCCGGCTTCTCACGGGTGTAAGTCTTTTTTTTTACACCTTGGGTTACATTATTGGAGTTATAGTAAGGATCCCTATTTTTTTTGGAAAAAATAATATAGCCTATGTCATCCGGGGATAGTGTAGCTTCCCAACAGTGAAAGAATTTTCCCAATCGGTTCAGTATTTTCGGAGCCTATTCAATGCAAACAAACAAACAATCAAATCTTTCCTCTTCATAATATTAGTATAGAAGTATAGATTATTAGTATAGACAAGCTATTTCATTGTAGAATTTATTTGCGATTGTGGCGTTCTCATTTTCTAAAACTCTTTTTCTGTTTGTGTACGTACTCGCACGCGAGTTGTGCGCGTAACCACGCCGCGTCTGTGGCTATTTAGGTTTAAACGCCGGCGCGAGTATTACTTGCAAGCTACTTCGCATGGTCTGCAATGGGCTTTATGCTACACTTGGTAGTATGTAGAGTTACATCTGCACGTACAGTTTTAGGCTTTTGGGAGTTTTTAATTTAAATGCTTGCTGTGTTTTCAGCAAAGTCAATCCGCACAGCAAGCCAACGTTGTAGGTACAGATAACAAAATTTTACAATCAAGGTATTGTCATTAAAAACTACATGCATGTTGAACTTAAATTTAGCAAAAATACATCTGGTTTCTGATCATTCAGTAAATTAATTGAGTTGTTTCTCTGAAGATTTTCTAATCTGTGCTTATATAATAATGCTTATATGCAATACATGAAGTAATCTTCGTCAAAAATAAAATTAATGGACGGGCCATAACCATTGAACTTGCTCAGTAAAAATAAGGCAAAATCGTTGGACATTTACTCCAACACCTAATTATAACCATGTAAGTACAGTAAAATTGCTACAAAAAATAGATAGCGGTTTTTTTATGTGTATATTTACACTTCGGGAAAGCTCACGAAGGCATAATAGACAGAGATAATTTTGTCAGATGTTTCGTTATCATGTAACAATAGACTCATGTCAGAATCAGAATCAGAATCAGAATCAGAAAATCTTTATTGTATAAACTGTGTACATGGATGGTAAAATAAGTTAGTAAAAGTATCAACAGTTTTGTCCATCACGAACATACAATATTTCTTATAACTAAGTAGTTACAATTAGTTACATCTTTATGTATACCTACTACTATATTACAATTTCAGAGACACAATAATAAATAAATATAACTAATAATAATACTACTATAATGCTACTAACAAGTGTATTCATCCGCATCAAAGTATTCTCGCAGAGTATAATATGTTTTAGAATATAACCAATCTTTAAGGCTGCGCTTAAACTGGTTGCCACTTAAGATTTTAATTTCCACAGGTAGGTGGTTGTATATTTTAATAGCATTTATATATGAACTTTTTGCATACATGTTATTATTTATCTGGTGGACACAAAGATTGAATTTATGTTTAATACGCAAGTTATCAGCACGACTTGATGTGTGGTTAAAATATAATTCTTTGTTATTTTTCACAAACATACATAATTCTAATATATAAATACTGACTAGTGTGAGGAACTTATTACATTTGAAAACGTTTCGGAGGGTAACAGTACTATTCATTCTATATATATTTCGTATACACCTTTTCTGCAGTAGAAAAATTGACTCGGATTCCACAGAGTTTCCCCAGAAAATTATACCGTAGCTTAATTGAGGATAAACATAACCATAATACGCACTTATTGCAACGGCTTTTGATGCAATACTACTTACTATGGATAAAGCATAACAGTAACTTGTAATTTTATTGGAAATTTTACTAAGATGGGCTTTCCAGTTTAGATGACAATCTAATGTAACTCCTAAAAAGTTTGACTCATTCACCTCATTAATTTTATTATCATTATGTGTTATGTTTAGCTTCACTGGGACTCTTTTGTAGCTTCTAAATTGTAAAAAGTTCGTTTTTTTTGTATTTAATTTCAGGTTGACTGAGTCGAGCCAATCCGTGACTACTTGTATAGTTTTATTTATTTCTATTTCAAATTCTATAGGTGTAAGTGTATGCTGAGGTATGAAGATGGTAGCGTCATCAGCAAACATGACGCATAGGTGTTTAATGATATTTGGTAGCTCATTGATATAGATAAGAAACAATAGAGGTCCTAATATACTGCCTTGTGGCACTCCTACATCTATAAATTCAAATGTAGATTGAATTTGCTCTAATGTTTTTTTGTTTTTATTATACGCATTTATGACTGTAGCCTGGCATCTTTTATTGAGATATGATTCTATTAATGCTAGAGCTGTTCCTCTAATCCCAACTGCTTCTAGCTTATTCAAAAGGGTTTTGTGAGTAACGCAATCAAATGCCATTGATAAATCTAAGAAAAGAGCAATTCCTGTTTTTTTGTTATTTATTTCGTCCCAAACTTGTTTTAGCATTTTAAAAATTGCTAGAGTTGTGTTTTTGCCTTTACGAAATCCAAATTGATTTGTGTTTAATATGTTATTTGCGTCTAAAAATGAAGTAATTCTGTCGAATATAACTTTCTCGAAAATTTTAGAAAAACTTGGTAATATCGCTATAGGTCTATAATTTTCCATTTCTATTGTGGAATTCTTTTTGTGTATTGGTTTAATTAATGCCTTTTTTAGATTGTCAGGAAAAGAGCCAGTTTCTATTGAGAGATTAATAATATATGTTAAAGGTTCCACTATAAAATCTATACTGTTTTTTACAACTTGGACAGATATGCCATCATATCCTGCTGTCTGCTTGTTTTTTAATTGTTTAACGATGTTTCTTATTTCTTGACAACTAACAGGATTGTGGAATATGCTTTTGGAACTTAAATTTGTTGTCTTAGGCCGCGAAGTTTTAGTTGTAAGAATTTGTTTTGCTTTGTTGATGAAGTAATCGTTCATGGTTGAGGCTATTTTATTAGGATCTGTTATTTCTGCGTTATTTAATTTTATGCTTTCTATACAAGTTTTGATGCAGTTTGTTTGAGACGTGTGACCTTTAATAACACCCCATGTTGCTTTATTTTTATTAGCACTTCTGTGTATATATTTAATATTAGCAATTTTTCTAGATAGACGCGTTACTTTTTTAAACGTACTAGAATATTTTTTATATGTAGTCAAGTTGTTTTCATTTTTATTTCTTCTACATTCTAAGAACATATTCCTTTTGTTTTTACTAGCTATCATAATTCCTTTAGTTTTCCAGTTTGGGTTCCTTTTGTATGTTGTTTTCACTCTTTCCAGAGGTATACACAGATTAAATATTAGGCTATATATATCTATAAATTCATTATAGGCTTGATTCGGATCCTTATGCGTGTAAACTTCAGAAAATGAAACTTGAGATAAATATTTAAGAAATATTTTCATGTTTTCATCTACTTTTCTTCGTTGAGAAAACCAATATTTTTCTCTAAAACTTAGGTTGCTTAAAACGCTTATTACTTGTACAGTGTGGTCAGATATATCTACATCTAATATTCTTGTATCATATTTTTTGAAGTTAGTTAATATATTATCAATACAGGTCCCAGTTGTATCTGTTATTCTAGTAGCATCTAGTATAGTGGGGTGCATATTGAAACTTCGTAATGTATTAAGAAATGATTCTGTTCTAAAATTATTTTTGAGTAGATCTGTGTTGAAGTCGCCTAATATAATAATCTTGTTTTTATTCCACCTAGTCCTTGAGGTTAATTTGAGAAGTAGTGTTTCTAAGTTTTCTAAAAATAAATTGAAATTACTATCAGGAGTTCTATACATACAAATAATTATATAATTTAAATCTGGCACATATATACCACAGCACTCAAAGTGTTTTTCTATGGACATATCAGCTATCCATTCTAATTTTCTATAAGTGATTGAGGGTCTTATGTAAATACAGACACCTCCTTGTTTCATATTCTTTCTACAAAAATGTGCAGATTTTTGGTATCCTTCGAGTTGGAACATCTCAACTTCGTGGTTTCTTAAGAATGTTTCACTGAAACAAAAAATATCTATCTTCTGTTCATTTTTAAGAAATATTTCTAACTTATCTTTTTTACCTTTAATACTTCGGACATTTAGATGGGCAATATTTAAGTAGCTTGAGTTATTTTCATTAGTTAAGAAAGTTGTCGCACTTCCTACGGGTAGAGACCGACTGAAACGAAGTGAGCGCCCATTTTGTAAACTTCAAAAATGCGCTTCTTCTGGGCCCGTCCATTCACTTCTTTCGTCGAAGCATGGATACAGAACTTGAATTTAGCAAAAATACATCTGGTTTCCGATCATTCAGTAAATTAATTGAGTTGTTTACCTGAAGATTTTCTGATCTGTGCTTAGAGACAATAATACATGAAGTAATTAATACCTGTTCTATGAACCCGTGCACGATGTAAAGGATCCAGTCGGGGTGCAAGTGAGCGTGCACCGGGGAGAGCAGGTGGCTGTTCCACACAAACCGCCACTCCGGGACTGCACGCACGCCAAAGTCCAGCCTCTGACTTGTTCTGAAATATATGTTTACACATTGAGAATTCCACATTTGGCAGCAATATGGTTAATGAAGTAGATACTGCAAAATTTCTGGGCTTAGTAATTGACAGACAACTAAATTGGAAAAATCAAATAGATAGTCTTTCTAAGAGGGTCTCAAGCTTAGCTTATGTAATTCATAAACTGTCTAGTACCTTAAACATAGATACATTACTTTCCACTTACTATGGTTTAGTTGAGTCCGTCCTCAGATACGGTTTTATATTTTGGGGTAACTCAACCGACAAAGAGATTTTTAAAAGGCAAAAACGCTGTATCAGATCGATGTTTAGATTAGAAAGTACTATTAGTTGCACGCCTTACTTTACTAAACATAAAATTCTTACGCTTCCGTCTCTATATATATTGGAAACTGCCTTATTCGTAAAAACTAATCCAGAATTATTCCCGGCAATATCTGACTTAGCGGTAAGAAATCGTAGAGACCAAAACAGATGTCATAATCGCCCATCTAAAACCACCTTAATGAACCACAGCATAATGTGTATGGGACCGACCATCTACAATACTATACCGATTTCAATAAGGGATCTAAAATATAGTCAATTTAAAACAAAACTAAAAAAACTTTTAGTCGAGAAATGTTATTACAAAGTTATTGATTTTATAAATGATAAATTTTAGTAATGACTGCAGTAGGTCAATTTGTTTATCATACAATTATAGTAATGTCTATTTGTTGACTATTTAAATTAATAACATCATACTTGAACTTTTGTAATTATTTCGACAGTTATTTTAATTAATACTTTTTTATATAAATAATTCTTACGGTATTTTAATACCATCTCTCTAGATTTGTACGCCTACAAACTAGGCAAAACATGATACAAAGTGACTAATATTTTAACCCACCTATTGTGCATGCGTTTTTAAATGTGTGTATGATTTACTCGTGTTTTGTGCAAATAAATTATCTTTATCTTTATCCACTTTACTACTACCACAGAATACATATTAGTACAAGTATACAAGATTCACTTCGCAAAATCATTTAAATAAGTAGCGACTCTTGCTACTACACAATAAAGTGCAAATCAGGGTCAATTTGTGAGCACTAACTACCTACAGCTATATTAACCTTGAAGTTGCCTCTCTGTCAATCGCAAATCTTTTGTCGCGTTATCGCGCGCCGCATCAGACGGGCTGCCTGATGGTAAGCAGTCACCGTCGCCTATGGATACTTGTAACACCAGAGGCATTATGTTGATGGATGGTGGATCGATGATGTGTCGATGATGGTGGCAATAAATGAGTATGTCACTGTTCAGTGTTCACTTTCCAGGTGCTTATTCCAATCCACAATTCACCATATATAAAATGACAACTACATTGCCGACCCTTTAGAATGAAAGAAGAATCTAATAACTCGCCTTTTGAAGAATTCCAATCTGCTATCATTAAATCTAATATCTACCTACCCAGTCTTTTCTCTCCTAAGCTGCAACTGCGCCTTCCAGGTCTCAAAAATGTCTTCATCATCATCATCAGCCTTATCACATGTACACTGCTTCTCTTCGTTCAAATTCGAATGGTATACTGCTGCTGTCACCGGTTTTGGAAACAATGCTGGTGCCAATTTCCTTGGTGGAGCCATGTTCATTTGCAGGGTATGTGTGATGTCATAGCTATAACTGTAATAGAAGTTAGTAGACAGGTCTATTGCGAGGAACATCTTCAAGTATCTCTGTTCATCGGGGTGTGGCGGCTTGTTGCTTTCATTTGGAATGTATATTGTCGCCGTGTCTTCTATTTTATAGATGGAATGTGAACCTATTGTGGCGATTTTCCTTCTTTTCCGTACCAGGATTATGTAATACCCTTCGAGGAATCTGATGAAACCTGAAAATAAAATTATTGTTATGATTAACAATAATGTTAGTATCCATGGGCGTATATAGGGAGGCTAGCAGGCCCGGACCAATTAACTACCACAGCACAGATAATTTGTGCCACAAAATATCTTTGCTGTTGTCAGCAAATTATAACTATGAGATAGAAACGTCTCGAAATTTTGTGCTGGAGAAGAAAGTTGAAGATATTGTGGACTAACCACAAGCCATCAATATCAGAACCAGTAATTTAGATCAAATCTATTCTACAAGAACTCGGCGTCTCGCAGCGTATATCCTCCATTGTTCAAGCTCGCATCCTCACCTTCTTTGGGCAGGTATTGCGACATAGAATGCCTTGTGGTGCAGGATATGAATGAGGGGATAAGACCGCGCGTCACATCATCATTACAATCATCATCATCAACCGGAAGACGTCCACTTCTGAACATAGGCTTCCCCCTTTAACCTCCACACTGAACGACAGCCTGCCTTTTGCATCCACTGGATGCCAGCGACTCTCACAATGTCGTCGGTCCATCTAGTGGGAGGCCTACCTACGCTGCGTCTTCTCGAGGTCTCCACTCAAGAACCTTTCTTCCCCATCGGTTATCGGTTCTTCGAGTGAAGTGGCCTGCCCATTGCCACTTTAACTTGCAAATTTTAACAGCTATGTCGGTGACTCTGGTTCTTTGGCGAATATCCACGTTTTGGATTCTATCGCGCAAAGAAACGCCGAGCAAAGAATAAGAATAAGATATATTTATTGCCAAAAAACAAAAACAATGAACATGTACTATAAGAAACATAAGGAGAAACAGCATTTGGCAATAGGGGTAAGCTCAGCGCTGTACTGCGAGGTCCCGAAGGGTCACGCAGGGCTGGTTTTCGGCATACCCCTTTGCTCAGAAAAAAAGATGGTAGGTGAGCACTAGGCGACGGCGGGCTCTCTCCTTTGCCCACTGTATGACTCTGAGTTTTCATGAGTCTGAGTAGACATCATTACAATGGAACAACCAAATAAAGGCTATTCACTTAACGGTCCCGTAAACATGTACAGATTGTGAAGCAAGCCAAGACTTTAACTGATAACCACAACTGCTGCAGTTTGATTACTCTGCTAGACTAAGAAGAGAATGCCAGATTATACGGATTAATAAAATGTTTACCAACAATCCCAAAAGCCGACACCAGCTTGTTGAAACCCGTCGTCCTGCCGGCTCTGTTACCAAACCCGATCATGTTCAGTAGCTGGTGTATCTCCTGCTTGTTGTACTCCACCTTATCATCTACGAGGATCAACTCGCGAGGGTCCGTCCGGTCGATTTTCAGCACGCGGAATCGTGTCTGAGTGTTGTTTGAACCTATTAGGTAGAATCTCTGAAAGTATAAATAGCTCATTGGTTGTCTTTTCCAGCAATGAGTTGATATTGTCAAAACTCATCGAGCCTTTATCCAATTATTACAGGGACGAGGCAGATGACAACTAAAAGAGAAGCCAGCAGTATGATAAGGCTAAATGATGATGTTAAAGCTAAGAAGAAAGGATGACTAACTTAGGTTGTCTTTCAAAATATATAGCTATTAATATATCTTGATGAGTAAAATACAAGAGAGAGGCGTATACCCAGCAGTGGGATAAGTAAGGTTGTGGATGATGATGATGATAATGAGTAAAATACCTACTTTGGTAATTTTTTTGTTTGATGTTGGAATTAGGTTTGAACTGGTAACAAGGACAAATTAAATTTTGGAATGAGGAACCCAAATTATACCAGGGTGATTTATTTCAAATTATCAGGTAGAAATGTCCCACTGCAAAACATAGGCCTCTCCCTGTGAATTCCAAACAGAATAACAGCCTGCCATCTGCATCCACTGGATGCCCATAACAATGTCGTCGGCTAATCTAGTGGTAGGCTTACCTACGCTGCGACTTCCGATTAGTGGTCTCTACTCAAGAACCTTTCTTCCCCTTAGCTTATCGATTTTTCGAGTGATTTGGCCTGCCCATTGCCACTTCAACTTGTAAAATTCAACTTCATTGATTTATTTCAACTGCCAGTTGAAATGTTGCTCTTTGGAGGCATTCCAAATCACCAGGTGAGCGGCATGTGAATACGCTCTCTATCAGATGAAATAGGTCCCTAGGCACTTACATTTATAAACCAAACAACAGAATTTACAATTTATTGTTAATGTGATTGTTCTACATTTCTAGATCGACTAAGTAACCAAGTCACAAAGGGCACTCGACACTGACAAGTCTGGAGTACCCAAGAAAGTTAAATCTAAGATCTTTGGGGTCTTTCACCTAAGTTTTTTTAATGGTTGTATGATGTTGGCCTCTTGTAAAGGCTATTGCTACTTACCGCTTTAGTTTCGTAAAGAGCTATCCTCTGTATTGAGCTGATAATAGGGTGAAACATAACTTCTTGCTTCGACATGATTTCGTGAACGCCCCCTTTGCTCTGTAAACAGAAAGAAAATAGCAAAACGTTATAATAACTTGAATGTTGATATGTCAAACGAATATCACAAAAAAAATATCCAATTACCTATAATATTGGGATCTAATTTTATTTTAATTTTTAAATATTGATGTGTAACATAAAAACAAAACAACAACAGCTGATACCAAAGAGGCTGGCTGATACGAATTACGAACGTGACATGCATTTGTCAAATGTCAAACAAACAAGTGACAAATGTGACAGCCAATAGCAAACTAAAATAGGAGTTTTGACGGCAATGGATGAAAAAAAGGTGTTGCGATATTGTATTTTGCACTTTGATTATATATAGAACAAAGATTTTGCAAAACAACTTTGGGTTTTTTGTGGTTTTTCGTCTGCAATAGTAATGCCTCCACCATTTCACTGGCTGATCTATGACTTAGATTTTCCCGTGACTTGTTTGACTCATGACTGACTTGTTTGACATATTTTACAAAACTTGAAAAGACTGGCAAATGCACAAGACGTGTGACGCCAAAATATTCTCAAGAGGAAAGAAAAAAAAACCAGAATCGTTAAAACAAAGAAAATGGAGCGAATTCAATTCAAATAAAATGTGGTGCATGAAAAATTAATTTCAAAAATACATAATTTGATACTTCATCCGAGTAAAAAAATAGTGAAAATATTTTCAAAAGGTAAGTACTTAATCTTGAATTAATCCGAAAAATCAGTTATTCGCTGCCGCCATGGATAGCAAACATCATTATCCACATAACCTGTTAGTTAGTGATACGATATATTATGTATTATACCTATTAATTGTCAATGATTTTATATTTATAATACGTATATACCTATTGTATTCTCTTTGTATTATACCACCGCATTTTTTTCTACTGATTATACTAAAGCTAATAACAGCCTAATCTATGGATTAGACTAATTATAAAAAGTAGGTATAATTAGTACCTGTACCTACCTATTTACTTAGCCTAGTCGGCACCAGCTGGTAGAGGACGTAATTTAATTATGCCTACCGTTAAGGCTGCCACAGATCAAACGTGGGTCAGCAGCAGCACAGTTTAAACGCGGGCCCGTGCGTTTTGTATTACAAATCAAAACCTTGACAATCCTATACCAGTCCTTGTTACTCCGGCTACTATATCCAGATAAAAATCCATCGGACTATTCACTTTACCGGCAGTTGTTTTCTATAACTTAGCACTTTTCGCACTACCCATGGAAGACTGGCGTAAGTTGAAAACACCAAGTTTTCAGGAGCGTCAAAAAACTGATTTGCGGAGAAATTAGAAGACCTAGACAATTGGTTTCTTTAGCAACATGCTGGCTAAAATTACCTTACAGATATTTATATACTTCATTTTTAGGAAAAACTTGCAGTTTTTGCGGAAATCTGAAATTTGGTGGTTACTCCATTAATCCCCGGAATATCAATATGAAATTTAGAAACATCTAAAGATATTGCTTTGTTGCTACGGAAATCAGACGAACTAGGTGGTTTTATTTAGAGTTAAGTCTTTATTCCAGCTCACTTTCATAGAACCTTTGTACGTAAAAAATTATACTCTTTTCTTCCACGGGAAAATAATGAGGAAATTTATAGTAACTTGTATATAAGCGTATATTTCTGTATTTTATCACGTGGAAAAAGTATGTAAGTTCATTTATGTAAATAAGTTTTTTTAGAAAGACGTATAATAATTGCTTAACTTCTTTTAAGCTAATAATATTAAAAGGTAAGTCTACAAAAGTAATAAGCGTAACAAAAGTAACAGAAGTTTACCAGGGAATTTATGAAAAATATATTTTTGTACAAATTTTTTGAATCAAATTATATCCGTCATTTATTGGAATATTAATTTGAGAAATTTTGAGTACCTACATGTATTAGGTTATAATCTATCCAATGGTGAAATAAAAAAAAATTGACGCAAGTGTGTTTGCGCCAGTCTTCCATGGATGGTGCGTTTTTTCAAAACGCATTCAAACTAGCGCTTTTCGGGAATTAACTCAGAGCGCTTTCAGAGGTTTGCAACACTGTATAAGTGTATAAGACCAAAGCGATACAACGGCTTCAACGTGATGGGTCCGTGTTGAAGCTGCCATGCCGGCTGCTGCGGTGTGAAGGGTCCCGCGCTGCTCACGCCCTGTGCTGCTGCTGACCCACAATCGCTCTGTGGAAGCCTTAACTGTCTAAAACTTGGACGTTTCTTAGAGACCCCACTAAAGATTATGCAAAACGCTGTTTTCTTAGGCCTGCAATCACCTTGTCCAACGGGCGTGTTTACGCTTCCTACAGAACCTTAACACACTGAATAAAGATCAATCGAGATTAGGACCCCAAATTATAGAACCTTTACTTCTTACACGATAGGGGTTTAGAAAAGTCAGCAAACCGAGATTATAACTGTGTGCCGCTGTTGTACCTACTCACTACTCGCTATCCCACGGGGGCCAAGTACGAATATTTACGAACGTAATTCTGTATCGAATTTCATACAAATTTAAATTTCAAAATTCAAACTTTGTATGGAATTCAATAAATATGGAATCACATAAATATTTGTAGGTTGTTATCAATTTAAAAGTGGCGATTCGATTCGGTGAAAGAAATGATAAGGTTATCCAAGTAACGAAATTACCTACCAGTTATACCTTGGTAATGAATAGAATTATGTCACCGAGTCAAACTCGGCTATTATTTATTATACCTACTTTAGATTAAACTCTAAAGTATAACAACAAATAATAAATGATCTAAACTCTAGAGTGTGTACTATAATCATGCCAAGTTTGACGCATGTACCTACATTTATTACCGTTTTTACATTAAAGCAATTACAAAAATACGTTTGTTGTATGGGGTTTTTTCTTCTTCTATAGAGCGAATGTTTTGGTCTTTGGGGGTTCCTAGATAAAACAATCAAATTTTGATGTGACACCATTTTAATAATTTTATGCTATCCATGGAAGTAGACACTCATTAAGTAGAATTACCAAAATTACTAAAAGTCGGTTAGTTCAGTAAAAACTAATTGAGAACCAAGAGAGAAAACTAAGAGAGAAAATTTTATTTGTTGTTAATTGTTGCTGTTGTGTGTACTACCATGTACTACATAAAAAACATGCCTATAGGTAATGATAATTCAACTACAGACATGTACTATCAAAGAGAAATTAATAAATTGCCATCGGAAAAATTGCTCGAGCGAACAATTAGAAGTGCTATAAAGTAAGAAACAACCGATGACATAGACATGCTGAAACAAATAAGCGACATAGTCCCACCCCTAGGTGAAAGTTGAAACTTTCCTTTGGAGATAGTATTATAATGTACCTACCTACATAGTACCTACCCTTGTTAAATAAATAAAACTCATCACTAAATTAATTATGCAAACATTTCCCTCAACGCCAAGCAACCTAATACGTAGCATCTCATTTAAAATTTAAGCACCATTAGGATAGGTGTACATATACCAGCTGGAAAGACGTTGTGCCTCTATGGGAGTAGGTTGGATACTAAAGTATATTTCTCTATAAACTCCTCTCATCTCATGTCTGGCTACGTGCGAAGTGTGTCACATGAGCCTCCAACAACCAACATAATATATCAGTAGGTACCCAAGTAAGGTAGGTACCTATGGGAATGGTGCACGAAACATTGTTGTAAGACTGTAAAGTCTCAGTGCGGTACCACTCCCCGGGCCCGCGCAAATATTTGAGCCCAGCCGTAAGTGGGTCACACTCGCGGCATCGCAGCCCCGACATTAAACGTGATCTCGCGAATCATATCGCGGGTTCGGGTGCCAAGTGGCCCGGATCCTGTTCGAAGGGTTCAAATTTAAATAACTTACTGGACTGCATCGGGCAGCAGGCGCGCGGGTATCACGCGAGTCGATGCGTGTAAACGAGGCTCGGGGCTTCGGTGTGGGCCCGAGGAGCGGGGCGCGTGCGCGCGGGGCGCTGGCGTCGCCTCGCGGCAGTCCCCTTGCGCGTCTCGGAGCCAGCGCTACCTGCGGCCGTTTCTCGCCTTCTGACGCATCGCTCGCTATCGTACTCTATGAAATAACAATGATTTGGCACACGGACACCTTCCCTTCAGTGTTTTAGTCCTTGTTTATGTGATAAGACCGGGAGCACGAGTTACGAGGTCCCGCGACCGGTCCAGGCACGGAGGCTGCGTCGGTCTCACGCCCGTCTACAGTGGAATGCGGCAATTTTAACTACTGCAGACCCGGGAACGATTTCATAAACAGGGTTCGAGCGGTCGCGGCCTATGCAATAAGGTAGGTGCTGCAACCCTTCTACTTATCGATTTACTATTAGCTCAGCCTCGACTACACGTTTTAGTTCAGCGAAGTAAAATGTTTCAGTCACGCACTTAGCTTATTAATCCATCAAGACTTTTGGCATGGTAGCTTCGATCGTGAAGTAGTCGTCGGTAATAATATCTTGAACAACGAGGTTTTTTTGGCACCATAACCAGATATCTCTAAAGCCTCCTTGGGCAAGTAGGTGCTAAAACTCGTTGGACTCCTTTATCTTGCGAAGACGTTAACACGAGGATGTGAAACGTTACAAACTTTAAATTTTTTGTTTAAATTATTTACTGTTTTTGAGTTAAATGATGATACATTTCCAACAAAGAATACCTTCCTATTTGAGTTATGGCCATGAGACCACAAGGAAACAAATTAAAATATGTAATAACGAGCAAGCATCCTCTTTTCCGAACATAGTAGATAAGTAGGTACATATTTATATATATTTTTTATCAACTTCTATGCATAATTACTATTGTGTGAATTTTTGTTTTGCTAATGAAACTACGCCTATTCTAGTGTATAGTTTAAATCCTACATATTTAACCATCTCATTTCTCTACTACTAGTAATATCTTTTAGTATTATCACCCCATCCGGATGAAGCCTTTACTAAAAGTTGAGACTCCGTCGCTGTATGCGACCGCTTCAAAATTGTGCCCAAAGCAAAAATATATTTTGCTATATTACCATTTCAAAAAGATGTTCCAGATTATACCTACTTTACCTATTAATTATGATAGAGCCGTGTATGATAAAGCTCACAATTAATAATGCTTGTTTATAGGGTCAAAATTACGACTATAACGACTGATAAAGAACACATCCATCATCCCCATGAAAACTAGTAAGTCCAGCTGGAGACATGTACTATTGTTTATTTGTTGCTGGAGGATTAAATGGCTCACTTATCCAGGGCAACTCTACAGTGGAATATCCTAAGTTGTATCTATGATAGGTAGAATATCTACGTACGGTAGTCGTGGGATCAGTAAAAGCCTCAAATACCACCCCTTATATTAAAAAAAACTACAATAAAATCTGAATAAGTCCGTTCTCTTTGTCCAATTTGAGTCGTTCCAGTTCAATTCTCGATGTCTGTAAGAGTTGCGAAATGCTCATGATGCCAGTGCAGGTATACGATGGATTAAGTAAGATAGATCACTTTCTTTTCGGTCGGCAGCGGGTCTGCGGAGAGATCTATTCAGCTTCGCCCTCGATTTCTCACGGTAATGCGACCTCTGAGAAATATATTACGAATTGTGCATTGTTTCGGCTTTGCCGGAAACTTTTTTACTTGTTAAATATTTCATACTTTTAACTTTGATGAGAGTCCCGACTTCTTTAATGATGATAAACTGTTAGTACTACGGTTCGACGAGTTGGAAATTAATCGTGTGTTTGATAAAGAGATTGCACCATCGGAAAGCTGATGGTATATATGGGGAATTGCCTCAGAATAAAGCCACACTTCTTGCATCTATTTAATAAATTATGGATGCAGCAGAGGCGTTCGGTTGGATCATTGATATTTAACTGTTCCATGCATAAGTGGACACCTGTGCAAGATGCATGTTTACTGCTCTTGACATAGATACAGGAATGTATCAATGATTATTTTAGTTTAGCTTTAGGGTATTGCTGACAGGAAAAGTTTTAGTTTTGTATACAAGGAGAAGCTATTTTCTTTTAGGTTAACGTATTTTGAGTAGGAATATAATAAGAATATTTTCCCTAAGAACCGACACGTGGACGCTTGAAGCAGGTCCATAAATTTAAGATCAATCAGCGAGCTGTGCTATACGGTTTCTTTGGAAGATAAAATAAAAAATGAGATGGTTCATTATAGGACTAAAGTCACTCATACCTTAAAAGGGTTAGCAACGTTGAATATAATATATATTCCAGGGAATGTATACTCGACAATAAACAAGGTAATGAGGCAATGGTCTAGCAAAATCTGCAGAAGAACTGAAGTTAGAATGTTGATCACATTTTGGCAAACTTATTGGCGGTGTGACGACCTGCAAATAGTAGAAGATCATAATAATGTGGCGTTCTTTGCAAGTGTCTATATACGCCCAGCAGTGGCCAAAATCAGGATATAGAAATATAAGAAATCAAAGACCTGTTAACTAGGACCTATGTTCTAGGTCTGGGTAGTGACGAAGCGATGATAACAATTTATTCACATCGACATTCAATTGCATTAACAAAGCAGTAACTTTGGTAGGCATAGGTAGAAAGGCGCCCAACTACCGCTATCTAGGAGCAAATTCGCGGTCTATTATTTAAAAAGGTAGCCCTTTTACGATTAAATGTGAATAGGATGTGGGGGTGGTCTGCAATCATGTGCCTCAAGGTAAAATAAATTTTGCGGGTCAGGAAGGGTTCCCGTGAGTCGGGCAGCTAATTTTGCAATGTTTGTTATGGACGACTTAACTGCCGAGCCAAGCATGTAGGTAGACGTCGTAAAGTTAAAGGTCCGGTGCTTTTCCCATGGCCGCGGGCCCACTCTGCACATTATTATTATGTATTGTACAGTGTCCTCGCCGGCCTCATTCAAATCCATGAATAGACACGAGGGTTGATTGATGTAGGTATGGGTGTGTTCTCATTAGTATACGCAGCGCAGGTAGATTACAAAAACATTCTACTCGATTCACGTCGGGAGATGACGCCATGCCATTCTTGTGCGAAATCGATAAAAACCGAGCTTTGTTGCGCCCTTCCCTTTTTATTTACACAATAATGAAAACATAAATCAATCAGTCAAACGGTTCTTTAGCGCCGTCTGCATGGTGCAAAATATAACACATTTTTTTGTCTTTGAAGGTTTCGAATGGGAGGCTGAGAGATGGGTAACGTGAGAAAATCAAATAAACTGGGTCTTTCTTCTCTTGTTTGTCGTTGTCATTTACATACTACTTTTCAGAGTATTAAATATTGATTTAGGAACTAGAACTGAGAATTTTGTAAACACGATTCATGTCGGGAGGGTTCCATTCACGTGTGGAGGCATCAAGCAGCGCGCGTGTGTGGGTGTTACTCAATTAGAATCTAGTTTTTAAAGTTGAATGGTAAAGGCCGTAGCAGGTCCAGGAATGCACTTACCAGTAAAAAATACAAAATGTTGATTGAACTTGGGGAGAATTGTACGAATTTAGAATATCTGGCTTCTACTAAGTCTACGAAGTAGGTACTGATACAATAATTCTTATTACAGATTTAAATATGTATGTAGATTGTAGAGCCAATTCTATTATGAGTTTTAGAGTGTATTTTTTATTGTGTATTGTCCTTGCCCTCCTTATTCAATTACTTTTATGTATTACACATTTATGTTTAGATTTTATGTTTTGTATTTATATTTATTTTTTAGTTTTATTTCATACTAGCTGAACCCCGCGGTGCTTCCTGCGATTTACTAGTTTACTCGCATTTATTTGGGGGTAAAACTACCCTATATCCGTCCTCACGACGCAGTCCAATCATCCTGCCAAATTTCGCTATGATTGGTTTAGCCGTTTAGTCTTAAAAAGCGAACAGACAAAGAGACAGATACTTTTGCTTTTAATGCCTGCTATACTGTGAAAAAATGTGGTACCAAGAACCACTGGATTCATTTGCGCGTTGCACGTGCCCAAAGAAATTAATTGGTTAAGCTGCCTGCAGAGCTATTTAACAAGTAATTTAGCTCTGATAAACAAACCATCATCATCATCAGCGTTTCACTGTCCGCCGCAGGACATAATAGGCCTCTCTTAATGGTAATGCACGCCACTGAACTCGGTCGGCAGTTCTCAATGCATCCAGTTTTAACCGCCGTTTTACACAGGTCGTCTCGTCACTACACCCGGCCGCAGGGTGTCACGCTACGTTTGCCGAAACGTGGTCACTAGAACTCGACCCTATCGGTTATCGGTTCTTCGGGCAATGTGGCCTAATAAACAAAATGCGAATATAATATTTCATAAAATCTTGAAAGTAAGCTATTCGGCAGCAAAACGATGTGTCGGAAAGCACTTAAAATGCCAGCTAGGGCGATCGCTTGGAAAATTTATAATAAAATGGCTGGTCTGATAGTCTCAGAGAAACTGGGGCGAAGCGGCCCACTCTTAAGCCTAACTAATAGGCCGGGAGCGAGGGCGCTATAAGGTTACACTATCTAGGTAGGTGCAAGAAGCAGTTATAAATAGAAAAGCTCGCATTCATGTTCTTTTTAAATAAAGCTCGTCATATTTAATGAAAACGTAGGTAGGTACGTTATCCTGTAACGGATATTTCCCATCTTCAAAAATAAATAAATTCTTAATCCCTTATAGATTTAGTGACTTCAAGGAAGTAACTATTATTTTTTTATAATTTTGAGCTTATGACGCCTCAATAGTGGTGTGAGACTGAGATGGCAGAGCGGGTAAAATTTTGACGTTGACCGTGAGACTGACTTCAACGAAGGTTTAAAACAATAGATTCGATTCGGCACGTCAGAAAAGCCTGATGTAAGAGAGTAGATTTTTTTACGTCAACAGAGAGAGAGAGAGAGAGAGAGACTTCAACAAGCTTTAAAACAATAGATTCAATTCGACAAGTCAAAAATTACCGCATGTGGGAAGGTAGAGCGAGTAAAATTTTGACGTTGACATTGAAAGTGATTCCGATAAGCTTTACAACAATCAACAATAGACAAATCGACACGTCAGAAAAGGCCCCATGTGAGAGAGTAGAGCGGGTAAAATTTAGACGTCAACAGTGAGAGTGACTCCAACAAACATTAAAACAAAAGATTCGATTCGACTCATCAAAAACAGCACCATGTGAAAGGGTAAAGCGGGCAAAATGTTGATGCCGACAGTGAGAGTGACTCCAACGAGCTTTAACATTCGACCGAATCTATGTATACTTTTATATATTACATTTTTCATTTTCCAAGTACAAACAATACTTTATGAAAAGGTACGAGCAGTGCTAGTGCCATCTGTAAAATGTTTCTACCGACCAGCCAAATTTTCTCCTCTTAGTCCCGTCAACAGCTCGCATATAAATTATAAGTGAAGTACCTAGCTCGTGTAAACGTGTTTCACTGTGTAACATTCAAAGGAAAGGCCTATCGATTTCCAGCGTTGAAACGTATGACATAGTACGACTGGCAAATATTTGCTTCGTAGCTACGTAAGTACCTTCTGTGTACGGACAAAGTAAGCCTGAAAGACCTTTCAGAGTACGCTAGCGTATATTGCACGCAGCATTTCATGCTGTTGTTCTTTTTTTTCGTTCACCTCGCCTCGTTGTATACATAGCCTTACATAGGGTAATTATCGTTGAACGTACCTATCTGTTAACATGTATTTGTCGCAGCCCGATTGTGTAACATTCATGATCAGTATGAAAATTTAGTAAAAAAAACCTTATATTAATAGTTATATAGCGATTGTACTCTCGATTCCGAACAAACTATTTTCAGGTTTTGCGATGGCACATCGTATATATCGGTTCCATCTTTATCGGCTGGACATACCATCTCAAAATAACTCTATATATCGCGGGACAAGCGCCCGGAAAGTGCTGGGAATACCCTGAAGCAACTATGTATATTATATAGCGTACTCTGACGAGGCTTTAATGCCTACAAGCGACTCCGACAGGCATCACTGCCCGAACGGATTAAAATTCACGCGACGTATATTGAACGTGTGTGACTGCCCTAATAACAAGATTATGTTATTCTTTTGTTATGGTAATTATGGGAAAGTGAAATAATTTACAGGAATATTGACATGTTTGGGTTTGTATCCACGGATCCCGGTATCGGTTTGAATTAGCCACGGATACCGGCGAGTTGTATCCACCGATACCGGGATCCGTTTTTTTCAAAAAAATAAATTTTCATATTACCCGCTGATACCGGTATCGGTGGATACAAGAAATAAAATAAATTCGTTTTAGAAACGGATCCCGGCGTACAGAGTACTTTATTTTTTTGGTATTTCCCAAAAGGAAAGAAGACGGCCTTTGGCCTCTCTTAGGGTAAGTGTGGGCGTTGACACAATATGTCAGTGGGACAGATGTCAAACTTGGCTGGGCGATATCTCGGAAACTGTCCATCTTGGACCACCGGTTCCTTCACAAAAGTGATAGATCTCGTCGAGATCTTCATTTCGGATGACAGCTGTCAAACTTGTTTGGACGATATCTCGGAAACTGTCCATCCTGGACCACCAGTTCCTTCACAAAAGTGATAGGTCTCGTCGAGATCTTCATTTCGGATGACAGCTGTCAAACTTGTTTGGACGATATATCGGAAACTGTCCATCCTGGACCACCAGTTCCTTCACAAAAGTGATAGGTCTCGTCGAGATCTTCATTTCGGATGACAGCTGTCAAACTTGTTTGGACGATATCTCGGAAACTGTCCATCCTGGACCACCAGTTCCTTCACAAAAGTGATAGGTCTCGTCGAGATCTTCATTTCGGATGACAGCTGTCAAACTTGTTTGGACGATATCTCGGAAACTGTCCATCCTGGACCACCAGTTCCTTCACAAAAGTGATAGGTCTCGTCGAGATCTTAATTTCGGATGACAGCTGTCAAACTTGGTTGGACGATATCGTCCAGGATCGACCAGGATGGACAGTTTCCGAGATATCGTCCAAACAAGTTTGACAGCTGTCATCCGAAATGAAGATCTCGACGAGACCTATCACTTTTGTGAAGGAACTGGTGGTCCAGGATGGACAGTTTCCGAGATATCGTCCAAACAAGTTTGACAGCTGTCATCCGAAATGAAGATCTCGACGAGATCTATCACTTTTGTGAAGGAACCGGTGGTCCAAGATGGACAGTTTCCGAGATATCGCCCAGCCAAGTTTGACATCTGTCCCACTGACATATTGTGTCAACGCCCACACTTACCCTAAGAGAGGCCAAAGGCCGTCTTCTTTCCTTTTGGGAAATACCAAAAAAATAAAGTACTCTGTACGCCGGGATCCGTTTCTAAAACGAATTTATTTTATTTCTTGTATCCACGGATACCGGTATCAGCGGGTAAAATGAAAATTGTTTTTTTTGAAGGAAACGGATCACGGTATCGGTGGATACAACTCGCCCGGATCCGTGGCTAATAAAACCGATACCGGGATCCGTGGATACAAACCCACATGTTTAGCTGGAACTATTAAATACGCGCACTGTTAGTTGGGTCAAGCCTACATTTTGTTTTGCTTTTAGGCAGGCGTGCTTTGTTGTAGATCGCATCAGGCTAGAAACCTATTTCCAAATAAAATAAAATTACCAAAAAAAAATTTTTAAACACATGCTATCTCGTATTCTTCTCTCCAAACCCTTTCATTTGATACCCATATCAAGATGGTAGATAAGAAAATTTGTCCGCCATCTTGGGGCGTCTGTCATATTGAATTTAGTGTGACGTAATTTTATTTTTCGTTGTTGTTCATATTATTCTCATACACATATCATGGGGTGGATAAATATTAACTGGTCTGCCATCTTTGGGAGTCCGCCATATTGGATTTAAAATGACGTCATGCATGGTCATCCAGACTAAACGTATATTATGCAATATTTCAGCTGAATCGTTCGGGGATAACTGTTTTAAAATTCAGATGCAAGATTTGACCCATAGTACTAACAAGGGCCAGTTAAATAAAATCTTGTAAAAACAAGTAGTAATCTTTGTGTCAGTTAAATATAATAGGTAAGTATTAAATCTAATTAAAGCAGGCTGTCGTTCAGTATAGAGGACTAAGGGGGAGGCCTATGTTCAGCAGTGGACGTCTTCTGGCTGATGATGATGATTGTTAAACCTAATTGAACCGAATTGAATTGATTTATGTATTATTACATAATATCTTTCAGCGTTCAGTGTGGAGGTTAAAGGGGGAGGCCTATGTTCTGCAGTGGACGTCTTCTGGCTGATGATGATAACATAATATCTTTACCTTTGTTACATAGATAAGCTATCATATTATAAATGCGAAAAGTATTTGTTTGTTCCTCTTTCACGTAGCAACAGAGCAACGGATCAACCTCATTTTTTGAATGGGTATAGTTCAAGGGCCGGAGAGTGATGCTACTTTTCATCATCATCTCAATTTTTCATTACTACGCGGGTGAAACCGCGGGGCACAGCCAGCTTACTATAAAATATACCTACCTGACCTAATTTTTATTTTGTTGATTTCCACAAAGGAAAGACACCAACGCGTGCCTTAATTTCCATAAGAACACATGAATCATTTTAGTGTTATTCTGCGAGTCGAATACACCACACCACGCGGTATTCAGCCGTATTTTACATAATATCTCTTTCATTTCTTTTATATTCATCAATCTTTTCATACACGCCGGTCACGACTTCACAAGCGCCCGCGGCCGACAGCGCAAAACCTATTTGTAAAATGTACAAAGTATAATATGAATGACGTCTGCTACACCTCTTGCCTATTCGTAATTTGCGTTAAAATAATAGGTAGCAATGTTTTGGGGTTAAACTCACATTTTCCAGGTTTTTAGGGTTCCGTACCTGAAAAGAAAAAAAAAACTGTTGTCTGTCTGTCCGTCTGTCAAGGCCCTTTTTCTCAGAAACGCGTGGAGGTATCAAATTGAAATACTTAATCAAATACTTGGGTCTATAGTTTCTTTCAGCTGTGAAAAAAACAAACTTTTAAGTCAACGCGATCAAGAGATATGACCGTTTATGTCGCATATTTTCTCATATTATACGATTTCACAAGGGAATCAAAACCTATATAGAGTACTTCCCGTTGACCTATAATCTTGATATTTGGCAAGAGGCAAGGTCTTAAAGCATATTTAAAGGGAAAAATCCGAAAGTTGTTAATTTAAATTTATATTATATAAAATATTGTTGTATATATGGAAGTTTGTAGTTGGTATGTATCGAAGAACCTTATTGTCCACTACAAAGGTAAATTAAAATATTGTTTGGACTCACGCTGAGGGTTCCGTCCATCGGAGCCCTCAGAGCATGAGTCCTATTCGTACTTGTTCCATTTTTTTTCCATGTATCTTTATTGTGTGTTATCCACTGCCTTTTCATGGTGCCCAATATTTCCACGCCAGTTTCATCAAAATCAGTTCACTTTAGATGTAGAGTCATGAAAAGGTCAAATAGGGTAAGATACCGATAGAGGGGTATACCTAGTGTCCGCATTTGTATTATTACCAACTATTCCCAACGACATCGCCCGCGAAATTAATGTTAGTAAAAATTTGCAATATCGTAGCTGTTTATCACTAAATAGCTTCAGTAGTTCCTGATATTACCTCCTACAAACATAGGTGCAAACTCACAAACTTTACCTCAATAAGTTATTTTTGTAGATTAATAGCTCAGATCAAACAAACAAGGCGATATGCCTTAGTACAATTATTATCGTTGTTCAAATGTCTCAGTGTTACTTTTTTCACTATTACGCTAAACCACTGTAAATTAGGAACTATAGAACTTACTAATTTTTTTCACGCACATTTATAGCGATACCAATGAACTACCAGCTAGTCCTCATTCAAAAAAGCGACAAGGGAGTCTAGTTTGACTACAGGAATCAAGCCTGATTTAGGCTTGATGCTTTTAGTGAACTCTACTATTTTGGCTTTAGAATCACTAGAACAATAAATTCAGCCTCTCGGCCTATTTCAGCTGTGCTTCCAGCAAGCACTATCCAGAGTCCAGAGGACTGGATGTGACTTCACTGGAACAGTTTATGGACAAAATATGGTGTCAACGTTTGCAAGCGACACACGCCACGCCCCTTGACCTACTCTCGTCGCATGCATGTCTCTAATGCGGAGTCCACTTACTTTTGAGTAATTGTAGGCTGTATTATACGTCTGTATGGTTCCAGTAATAATACACGAATTAAATCCATTGTTGTTACCCAATACTAAATCAATAACTTTGCTTTGTTATTGGCTACTCGCACTTCGTAATACATTAATCTAGTATGCTTTGAATTTGACTGGTTTGCTTTTCGATGCTCTATTTTTTTCAGACAGTATTCGAATCAATGGTCACCAAACTCCTTCAAATTCAAGATGACGGTATCGTAACCTCAGAAGTAGGACCTTATTATTCTCTGATTGTAACAGAAGGCGGATCAGTGCTGCCAACCCTAAAATATATATTTTCCCTTGTCAGTGGAAGGTTAGTTCCCTAAATTCCACCATATTCGTACAGTTTTCCCCAAAATAATGTGAGGAACATTGATGTAAGTAATTAAATAACCGTCATTGGTTAGAAACAAATTAAAACAGCGGAAACGTTTTGCGTATGTTTCGCAGAATAACTTTTTTTTATTTTTTATATGTAATATAGATCTATGTTTGGCCACCAACTCGCCTGATGGTAAGCGATGATGTGGCCGAGGATGGAACACGTTGATCTAGAAGAAATCTATTCACTCTAGCCTTGAAGATGTCTAGATTGTAGTTCTCAGGAAACAAGGATCTGCATATGATTTAATTCCCTCCTGCCCATTTTTCTATCGGACTGCCAGAGTGGGTACTTAGAATCGTCACCGATATTGTTGTTATTACGAAAAACCCGTACGAAACGCTTTGATTCCACTTTTATTGTGCGAACTGCTAGTCTGTGGAATGCGCTGCCTGAATGGGTGTTCCCAGATAGTTACAATCTAGGTGTGTTTTCAAATCAGGAGTGAATCGGTTTCTTCTAGGCACGCGTGCTCCATCGTAGACCACACCATCGTTTAACATCAGATGAGTTGGCGGTCAAACGCAAGAATAAAAAGGACGGCAGGGAGTTCCATTCTTGGGCAGTATGTATCATAAATAACGAATCTTGCTGTCTTTGTATTTACTTTATTTTTTATAGAATAGATCTACGTATTTCCTTATATACGATCTATATATTTGCTTAGTAATGAAAGAATCAGCTGGATTTGCACTGCGTTTCGTTAATCCACCACAATCCAACGTTTCGCTTCAACCTTCGAAATTTTATTTATGAGTTTTGAGTAGGTACCTACCTATACCCCAAAACACCCTAGGCATAAAAAATACCCTAAACTATGGGAGAGTGCACGGCAGCTACAAAACCACGTGACATTTAATTTCAAGGATAATAAAACATGCACTCAAACAGCACACAAATCCAGACTCCAACTTATTTAATTCAGCTGCAACATAGATTGCATCGTAGTTAAAGGCATTCTCATAAAGTCTTCTCCGCTCTCGAGCGAGCTATCTCGACAATCTAGAGACTGCAGCTCCATATTTGTCAGTACAAATTAGTCGCAACGAGGTCGGAGATAGCAAGTCGGAGTAACGACACGGGCCACATGTACGAAATAACAAGAGGGCGGGTCGAGTGGAGGCAGCAGTGGGGCTCAAAGGTAAGTACGCAGGCTGCGGCTTCTGCGGTCGCTCCCCACGCGGGCACTTTCACCGATTCCCTCATTAGCGATGCCACACCGACTCTTCTGCAAACACTTGGCGCCTACAAATGGTTGTTTCACCCTCCGCATAACGTTCGCAGACGTGTTCGAGAGCAATCTTTGCGAAAACGAAACGCGATGTTTTACCGCACACACGCTTCGCATAAATCACGTTGATGTTTTATTTGTGAGGTGTTTCTGCCGTCGGAATGTAGATCTACGAAATAGAATGCCAGCAGTCATTCCCAGTTCTCACTTCATCTAATCACTTCATATAATCTATAGTATGTAAAAGCGAAAACGACCTTATTTGATTGACCTACGAAACTGAAATTTGGCAGGTAGAATCCTTACTTGTAGAGGTCCGCTAAGTAAGGATTTTGCGAAAAGACCGAATTAAAAGGGGCAAAAGGGGGTGAAGTCGCGGAAAACAGCTAGTCTATATATATAAAACCGAAATTCGTCTACTCACTCACTCACTGACTCATTACGAAATCTGGAAAACTACTCTGAAGTTTGGCAGATAGATTCCTTTAAGAGCGTAGAGATCCGCTAAGAAAGGATTTTGCGAAAGGGTCTAATTAAGGGGGGCAAATGGGGGGTTGAAAGTTTATATGAAAGGTTACGCGTACAAAATCACGGGCAACAGCTAGTCTTATATATAAGCAAACGTACTTCGTAACTACAATATTTTCCTTCAAAGTCCATCCCGAGTCCCAACTGACTCCTGCTGAGAAACCTTTATCATTATGTGTAGAGAACTAGAGATGTCTATCTAATCTAGTCCCCCAGTTGCTCACACAAGTTTTTTCCATCATTATCAACTTACCATAAGTTTACGGAGCCTCACCTAAGTAAGCATTAGGCGAGTACAACTTTTTCATTCAAGTCAAACGCGTCCAGCTTAATTCCTAGAACAGGAACACGGTAAAAAGAAAGTCTCGTTAGGAAAGTCGCCGCAAACTCGTGTCATTCCGAGTCTATTTTCGGTGCGGATCCCTAAAAAGTTCTAATTAACTAAAAGCAGAAGCTTGTCCGAGTAGTGTAGTGTCCGTTACATAATTGCAGTTGATGCCAAGTGACGGATGCGAGCCGAGACGCGAGCGCCCGGCTGCCAGCCCGGGGTACTCCGAAACCCGTCAACAACGAAGCTTTTGAAACTCTGCTCTGGCTTTAATTGTTTCTACCTCGAAAGAAAATTTTAAAGTTATCAATTTAAAAAACCGATTTCAAAATTAGTAAATACGCTATTTTGTTTACTTGGATGACATATTTTTTCGTATCATATTGATTTAAAAACTAAACTACTGAACCGATTTGAAATTTCTATGGGACCATTCTCCAATAATTTTCCAAATCTATATATACAGGGTGTAAGGGGAACACTCTCAACGCCAACAGAAGGTAATTGTACTCATCATTATGAACCACTTTTAGTATGGGACCAATCCTGAAATCGCGAGTGTCAATGACCGTTTTATATAGAACAGCTGATATTTTTTTCGCGATTACAGGGCTGGTCCCATAGTAAAATTTGTTCATAATGATGAGTAGGTACAAATACCTTCTTTTGGCTTCGAGAGTGTTCCCCTTACACCCCGTATATATGTATATACTAGCTGAATCCCGCGGTGCTACCCGCGATTTTCCTATTTTCCCGCATTTTCCCCATGTCCGTCCATATGATGTACACTATCATCCTGCCAAAATTCGTTAAGATCGGCTTAGCGGTTTAGTCGTGAAAAGCGAACAAACATCCAGACAGAGAGACAGAGTTACTTTCGCTTCTATAATACTAGTAACGTAGAGGGAGAATACTGAATTTATGACTAGTAATGATTTATAGATTTGGAAGGTCAAACCTTGGTCACGCTCACGCCATAACTTGAGAACGACTTTACCGATTTCATTCATCTTTTTTTTAAAGTTTCCTAATACTTTGTCGAAGGTCCTACGGAGAGAAAAATTTAGAAAATAGTGCAGAAAATTTGAAAATTTCAGAAAATTTAACGACGATTTTAACTTGCGGGTGAGTTCGCAGGGGGCAGCTAGTCTGTTTATAAATGACGGAGTTTAGAGGTAACAAACATTAAAAAAAACATCTTGCCTTTGTTCATCAGTGGGAACTTAATGGCTGACGATGTGTGTAAGTGCGAAACATAAAAAACAAACGAATTGAGAACCTCTCCTCTTTGGTGGCTTTGTTTTACCCTGGTATTATTGCGCGTTTGTGGCTCGAAGCCGCCGCGCATGTTTGATTAATCGAGTTTGTTTTGCTGATTCATATTTACTTTGAAAACTATCGTTATGAATGCAAAGCAGCATATAATTTCATCAGCGCGGTTCGCCACTGCAATGCGACCGCCTGTAGTTTTGCAGTTCCATCGCAACTCGCGATTTACGATATACACGAATCGAATAAACCATGTCCCGCCGTCGGTGCCGATGCCGGCGCTACATTGAAAAATGTCGGAATAGAAGATCTAGCTGTTGTTTCACACGTCCCCTTTTACAGTTGACACACAAAGCTTGATTGAATTCAGGTGCATACAAGTGAAAAGGCGCATGCAGATGATGTGTAGTACAAGTAGCAAGTTCCACTGCCACTTGCACTAAGCAAAACGATGCAGACCACAGAAAATATTTTTTTTTTGTTGCAGACGAAGCGTAGTGGCTACTTGCAACATATACTTGCTCCTTGTGCTACGCATCGTCTACAAGCGCCTTAACTTTATTGCTTCTTACAAGCTTTTATTTAATTTTCCCTGTTAGTATGTAATTATGTATGTACGATCGTATGTGTGGGACAAATCTTGCAACTGCATTTTAGACCAGGGGCTTACGGACAACTGCTATTGCGGCACCTAATTCGTTCAGTTGGAAAAACACGCGACCACAAACCGTATCTGGGCGCGATAAGGTTCACGTTCGCGTGATTTTCCAACTGAGCGGATTAGGTACCGCAATAGCTAAATAAATAAATAAATAAATAATAAAAACTTTATTTCCATCTAAGCCTTAAAAATTAGTTAGCTTAGATCTAAGGTACAATTTACAGTGGTTAAGGCTAAGAATAATGCGTAAAACTATTAGCTCCGGGCCCCAAACTAGACTGCGAAGCCTGTGTCTTGGATGCCCAGTGGATCCAGTTAAACATGGTGAATATTCGTGTCACTGCTTGTACATGTTTAAGTGACAGGACTGCGTTAGTAGGCAAAATTACAATACAACACAATACAATGACTCTATATTAAAAACCACAAAACAAGAATAACATAAACATTACAATAAAAACATTATCTAGGCTACAACCCAAGGAATATACTGGAAAAACACGCGACCACAAACCGTATCTGGGCGCGATAAGGTTCACGTTCGCGTGATTTTCCAACTGAGCGGATTAGGTACCGCAATAGCTGTTGTCTGTAAGGCCCCTGTTATCCTCAACCGATGGAGCTGAAATTTAGCATACTTATGTAAGTTCGATGACAATGCAATGTTATGGTGCCATCAAGCTGGTCTGATGATGACAGAAGGTGGCCATAGGAACTCCTAAACGAAACGACGTAACCTCGTCGAATTTGGGTTTGTTGGATTTGTCTTCCCAACCATTTTGGTCCTAAGTAGATGATAAATTCAGTATGGCGGACGCCCCGAGATGGTGGACAATATGTTCTTATTTATCATCATATCAAATTTAGTTAAAGGGTTTGCTGAAAGAAAAATACGAAAAAGCTTGTTATAAAAACGCATTTTTTTAATTAATTAAATATCTATACACATTAGAAAACACAGATTTTCAAGCATGTCTTAATTTATTTATTCTGGAGCTACCAGTAAAATTGTCAACTGCAACTTATTTTGTAAATTGTAATGTAACACTACACTGCTTGCGGTTTCACAATTCTATTTTTGCACCTGTTTAAAGCCACACTCAACAAACTGTACTTAACTAAGTACCTAAGTTTTTATGTAGTAATAATTTTCTTAAATTTTTCATTTTCAGTAAGTGCACATTATTGTAAATAAAAACTGGCCAAGAGCGTGTCGAGACACGCATATGGTAGGGTTCCGTAGCCAAAGCTATATAATTGTGGTCACATGCATAATTCAGAAATTGGCCTGAGGTGTATATTGTAGAATCATCACGACATATACATTTAATGGTGTACAAAGGAAAAACCTCTTGGAAAACATTAATTGCTATGATAATTGTATGAAAATGTCAACGACCTTTGTACTAGAACGTCTCGAATTTATTAAAGTATTATAGTTGGTGATGAACGTTTGTGTTTGTTATATATCTGGGTATTAATATCTATTTAAGTACCTATGTATTTAAAAATATATATGTACGTACATCAGTCTCTGGCAGCCATATTACAAGCTTTACTTAGTAAGGGGTCAGATGACCGTGTGGGTAAATATGTCCGGAATATTTATTTATTTAACTGTAGAAGTAACAAGGTTCTAAATAATTAGGTTGGATGAACAGACGGATGGACAGATTGAACGAACTTATAAGGGTTCCATGTAGTACTACGGAACCCTAAAAATCATAGCATGTACTTAGTTCGCGAACCTTCCGCGAGCGGAACGCAGGTTCGTGGTAAGCCGGCGATTGTCAGTTTTTGCTGCGAATCAAAGGGCGCTCGCAATGGCTCTTCAGTCCGGTTTGATGGCTGTGAACAACAAGTCCACATTAGAACCTCGAACCGTTACTGTAACGGTTACAGTTAGTTAGTGAGTTAATACGAAGAAATATTTAAAACAAGTTCTTTTTCAAATTTCGCAACATTGATAAAATACGAACATCAACAGATGTGGTCATGCTCATAGCTGTCAAAAACTCGTGACGAAATGTATGATTAAGGACCCAGATTTTAAGGCTTGGTAGCACCATAGTAGTAGTTAATGTAAAGATTTGACAATAACAGTAACGCTCACATTAGCATTTACTGTGAAATGCGTTGCACCAGCGGATTTACTAGCATAGATAAACTTATAGTTACCAGGGTTGCAAGTCAAATGAGACGTTATTTACCCCCAGATACGTAGCTGGAATTATATTTTATGGATCTGAAAGATATTTAACATAAACAATAGCGAAGCGTGGGCAGTTACGGTTAAAAACAGTTAAAGTTATGACGTCATTTAAGAATTGTCAGACAGTGCAACATTTTTTTTCATAGCCGGTACTTTAACTGAAATGTCGATGTTTGTAAAAGCTAAAGTAAGATGGTGCAACCCAACCTTAAAGTCGTCTCATATTACGGTATGAAATTACGTATCGAAAAGTGCATATGTAATAAATAGGTATAGGTATATAATATAATACCTCCAAATACGTCTGTCAGCAAAGACTTTCTAGTAGCGTTACCTAGTCTATGTCTGTCAGTAAATCCTCAAAGCAATCCCGTTCGTTTTTGGTCCAAATACGCTCGCGCAAAGTGCGGAAAACAAACACGAGTTATTTATTTTCGGTTTGTACCGTTCATGTTACGAAACACATGACATTGACGTGTTATACGTAGTAGGACCCCTGGGCAGGCGGAACCTGCTGGGCAGGCCCGGTTCGTTGCCCGGCTGAGCACTTGTCGCGCTCACCGTACAACGCATATAATTTTTTTATCTACACCCATGATCATACAGCAACCTGACCTTGAGTTTAGCAACGGCCGTATTTGTAACTTTTGTAAGAAGCTTCAAAGGATGCCGCAGTTCTTTTTATTTATATATAAAAAATAGACCTGCGTTTAACCGCCAACTCGCCTAATGCAAATTTTTGAGCCAATTGACATTCTAAACTCTTTCAAAAATATTTAGCAATCACAGCTCTTAGATAGATATCTATGTAGTTAAATCTGCATCAGTATCATATTAGTTCATGAGGCTTACTCTACTCGCTTCTGTAAACCTTCCCTTTCTGGTTTCGAGGCAATCGAATTTCCTGTCTCATGTCCGAGTACGTCGTCTGATCGTGAATCGGGTTATTGGAGATGGATATATCGAGTACCTATGTCCTATAAATAACAAACTATACTCGACACAGAAACAGGTGTTTCAAAAGATACTGACGAGATGCTACGAATATTCGGCTACTATTCGGACACTTTTCGTAATATTTGGTATTTGTCCGAATACTGACTGCGTACTAATTGGCCGAATACCGGAACCCTAATCTTGGAAGAAACTTTATTACAAAATCTCATAATATTCCCGTGTAGACGACCTTTTTTTTTCAGCGTGGTGGATATTGCCCAATGACCCTTTCGGGGGTAGGCTATAAGTCCAGCAGTGGACTGTTAAATTCTATTTGTACATATAATAAATATATACAAAATAATGTAACAAATAATGCATGCCGTCACTCGTGATACTATCTATTCGCAAATGAACCAAACAGGAACCGCTATTTTGCCCCGTGGCACGCACCGCGATGAGAATTGCACACGTACGTCTTTCGCCGAATTGAGCTACAGAATAGTCTTCGCCGAGAGCGTAGCCGAACAGTCGGTATTCGGACAAATTACTATTTGTGGCATCTCTAATACTAACAAAAGCTTGCATTATAGCTGTAAAGACGTGCAATAGGCTTCATAACGCCATATGCCCACCTGACTGCCCGTCCCTAAATAATAGTGGTATGACTTGGCAACACTAGCAACGCCATCCATTTTGTGCGAAGGCACTGTCATGGGGTAAAAGAGGGTCAGGATAATGCATATCATTATTATGGTGCCTTCTTCGAAGCTTTTAAAGGTTAAAACTTTGGATTGAAGCACCTATTATTTTAACTATACCTTTGCAATTTATAATATTTAATAACAGTTTCAAAATGCCATTGGTAGTACCTATAGTTTTAGAAATAACTTCATAAAAGCTGAGTGGTCACCTATAATGTCAGAATTAATGTAAAAATAAAATACTTGGAGCTTCAAACGTGTAGACTATCATACTATTATTAGTGCTACAGTAATTTTTTACAATATGATATGATAAGTCTTACTTAGTTCAGAAATATTTACTAGCTCTAAAATTAATTAGCCTATCTATTTACAATGCACGTTAAGTTTCTAGTAAACAATGTATTTTATTTCATTTTTAAATACACACTTATAAGTTACTAGCAACGCACCCCAGCTTCGCACGGGTGCAAGTCTTATGTTTTTACACCTTGGGTTACATTATTGGAGTTTTAGTAAGGATCCCTATTTTTTTTGAAAATATAATATAGGCTATGTCACCCGGAGATAGTGTATAGCATGTGTATAGCTTCCCAACAGTGAAAGAATTTTCCAAATCGGTTCAGTAGTTTCGGAGCCTATTCAATGCAAACCAACAAACAAACAATCAAATCTTTCCTCTTTAATTATAATATTAGTGTAGATAAATACGCACGCTTGTAAGCATTGTTCTGAGCTTATTTTATTTATATATCGTTTGTCACATAGAGTAATGCTTTAGACGGGGTTTTTTATAAAGTTATACAACTACAGCTCAGAGTGACATGGAATTGTAAAACTACAAAAGTCGGCAAGTATCCTTTATCCGCAGTAGTTTAATAATTTCTTAGTGCAAAGCCGGTATTGCAAACTCTCCGGCGGCGGGATGTTTGCAGCCCGCCGCTGTTTGCACTCAATAAGCTGAGGCAAACATTCTCCAGCCGAGCTATTCTTCATCTCGCCTTCAGCACACACAGATTACTGAGATCTTTCACGTTATTCTCTCATAGTGAAAGAATATTTCACATTGTCAAGTCGATGGCTCATGCCGATGGAATGATGAGACACTTCAGTCAAAGTGAACTTTACCGCTGTTTTAAATTTCACTATTTTGGAAATTGGTACCGAACAAAGTGAATACGTTTGTTGTTTGAGAGTCCATTTATTTTTTACTATTTGATTTTATTAATATTTCTGCCGTAACATTACATATTTTGTAATAATTTCAACTGACTATCTATTACGGTTCAAAGATAGGTACGTCCGTAAGGTAGGGCAGACAGACAGCGTAAGCTTAGTAATAAGGTCTCATTGAAAACCCAATAAAAATATGTTTATTTGACATGCAATTAAAAGGAATAGAATGACAAAATAAATCAAGAAAGGGCGTCTTCTAGTTTTGGTACTCCAAAGTTGTGTGAATTTTTTGCAGGTAGGTGAGTAATAACAATAAACGTCTTGAGGCTCGAGTGCGAAGATTACTAGAAAACACTACAATAAAATACGAATGCAAATAAGTTGGCACAGGCAAATCAGACTCGTAGTTGCCAATGATCTATTACTATACTACGTAGTTTATCTAAGTAGGTTGCATGACATACGTACCCTAACTAATCCTAAAAGTAAAACATAAATATGTTATAGAAATAAACAAAAAGTGGTTAAGAAGAGAGTATGTGAGACATCACCGACAAAAAGGAAGCCTATTATTTATAAAAAATAACAATAATAATAAAACACCAGTCGGGAAACGCGAGTCTGGGGTTCGCGGGGAAGTTATAATTCACTAGTTAGCTGAATCCCGCTGTGCTATTTTCCGCGATTTTCCAATTTTCCCGCATTTTCTGGGAGTTTAAGTACCCTATATCCGTCCATATGATGTACACTATCATCCTGCCAAAATTCGTTAAGATTGGCTTAGCGGTTTAGTCGTGAAAAGCGAACAAACATCCAGACAGAGAGACAGTTACTTTCGCTTTTATAATATTAGTAAGGATAAGGATGTTTAGCGTACTATTCTCAAAATTATTTACTATACAAACTACAAATAAGGTTTCGATTTTAATCGTACGTCATTTTCAAAAGCCAACCCCTTACTTCTTTCTAAGCTTTCGTGGGGTCGTCGCAATCACTCAGAAGCGAAAATGCGTTATTGTACTCATGTGTACGAACAAGCTTTTATTTGAATTATATTTTTAATTTTATTTTGGCGGCCATTTTGGCTATTGCATATTATATTATTGTCACCAGAACTAAAGGTGTATGCAAAATTTCAGCAAAATCGGTTAATAGGAGGAGCTTGTTCTAATTCAGCTTCCAAGATTTGACCTAAGCAAACTAACAAACTATGCAAGTTAAAAAAAGCTTGTAAAAAGTGAGTACGCAGAACTACGTGAGGTAGTGGCAGTTTATACCTAAGCTCTATTTGTAGGCGAGAATTTAAAGTAAAATGGATTTTTAAAACGTTATAGACGAACAGCTGACGAACTATAACCAAAAGGATACATAAAGATCGAAAACTGGTGACGTACGTTTCGGGTAACACAAATATAAACAATTCACCTACATTTTATTTATTGTTTACAAATAGGACGAAAAAGTACACAGTACTTTTTTTCCTATTTGCATTAAAAAAACATTGCACAAGGTAAATACATCTAATATGTACCTATCTTGTGCAATGTTTTTTTTCTCTCTTGATGTGACCTGACCTGACACGTGAGACCATCGTTCAATGCTAATTGGTTGCCAACAGACTATACACTAACAATACAACAATAACAGTTGCAAAACTTTATGCAAATGTTACACAACTTTTTTTGCCAATTTGCATGCATGTACATGAACTTAAATTTGGCTTTGCGTGTTCTGTAAAAACTTATTTCACACGCTACTGTGTACTGTATTTTTTTTTTGCCTTCAGATGCTAAATGCGGTCATATTTTATTATCGTAAACATTGTTGTAGCGTCTTATCTAAATCTTTTAGTTTCGCAATCTGTCTGTGTCTGTAACTAATTACCAATTAATTTAGCAAAGATGCCTAGATAATCGTCATTAATTTACAAGGCTATTTTAACGTCCGACGCATAAAGAAGGTTGTTATAACTACACAGTTAACACACAGTAATAGTGCTAACAGACGCTCGAACGCGGCTGACCTCAACCGCTGTCTGACCAATGGGAAAGAAAGAGAGGGAAATATGAAATTCTCACTCTTTCTCTCCCGTTGGTGGGACGGCGGTCCGTCAGCCGCGTTCGAGCGTCTGCTAGCACTATTAGAATGATACACAGTTTAACTGTGTATGATTCTGTAGCATCGTAGCTCCTAAACGGATGAACCAAATATGATCTAGTTTTTCAAGAAAATAAGAAAATCTGTTCAGCCGTTCGAAGATTATCAGCTCAATTATTGGAGGTTAAAAAAAATCAATTTCTTCTTGTTAACACAGACTTCTTACGTATTACAGCTAAAATACTATAAATCTCATGCACACAGCATTTTTTTTTGTCTTGCTTTTTCACTTCTCGTCAGAGAGTTGATAGATAATTTTATACTTAGGGTGCATTTGCTTGAAGAGTCTAAGTGTGGCTAAATGTTGCAGGAATCCCATCAGTTATAAACCACGTCATTTCTTTGTGTGAGTAATATGAACCCACCAAGGACAACTCCCGATGGAGGAAACTTTTTATTACAATAGTAACAACATAGGAGGCGGCGCGGCGGTTTGTAGATGGGTGTACACGTAGATGGGTGTAAATACCATTGTTTCGGAGTTTTCTCATATCGGCGAGGGGCATTTCACCGTTAGGCACAACTTATGCGGCATCCTCGCTAAACTTCAGGTTAATTAAGTCTTCTCGACTCCGGTCGGAACTACTGATAAACTAGCATTATTACACGCCGTTTTACTGCCAACAATATCTCAATGAATATAAGGGAAGCACCTAATTAACGGGTCGCGAGAATTTGAAGCTTTGTTCACAAATTACAAATAAGTAGATACAAGTTCGAAAACTATTTTGCGTAGATGTGGTACTCGTACCTATCCCGGATGTGTATCATCCCTTCGTTATCCGTGTTACTATAAGTCTTACTACCAATAGAAACGCAGGTATTTTTTCCGTGTTAGCACAGAAGACATTGTTACACATTGTACAAGTGTTAGTACTTATTACAGATGTCTGTTGGTGATTCGGATCGCGACCGCGTGCCATCCCGTTTGCATTTTCTTACCCCTTGACTTACCCCACAGACTTACCCGCACCACGTGCTTGAGCGAGACACGCTTTATACAAAAGTGTCGAGCAATTGTCAAAGTCATCACCATCATCCGCCATCAAGAATGTTGTATCCTTGTCCGCCATGCTCCATAAGCGTTGATATGGCGTTTATTGTTGTAGTTTAGTGTCCTATTCTGGGATGATCTTGGATTTAGTTTAAGATTTTTTTTGTCTTTTCGCGCCAACGTGACAAAACCTGTCGCATCATAGTAGATACTATTTTCCTAAAATACTTGACTATTAATGTGTAATAATGGTGGATTATTTATTTATTATATATTCGTGAATGTGCTCGAATGTGGGCAAGTCATATTTTAGTGAGGTTAAGCGTTTTCATGTCGTTTCCAAAATTCCATAGAAGCCTCAAATAAAATCTCTTTACTACTTTACTGGGCCAAACGGTAAAAAAACCCAGTAACATACGTAAGTCGAGGCAGTATGGCAAAAATAGCTTTTATTTAGCTACCCAGTTATGGGCCAAAAAACAAAAGAAAAAAATGGGTTCATAAGGTAACCGATAGATTTTTTATTAAAACAATTTTTGGAAGTATTTAAAAGGTGCTCTGTGAATAATTAAAGGATTTCAAAGCAACATTCTGTGTAAATTCCACGTGCTTGCTTCTGTGTATAAAAAATTGAGGCATTTTTTGCATTTTTGTTACAAAAATAATTACACTACTTGCTATTAAATAAAATAATGTTCTACAAATGACATTCAGTTTGCTACAATATTATCAGAAAAACAAACTTATTGCCGACGTGTGGCAACCGGCAGCCGGCAAAACTTACATAATGGCAATAAGGGATGTGCGCAGTAGTCGGGCGGCCGCGCGATAGCGACGACTGAATCTATCGGCAAAGTTTGACAGCCGCTGTGCCGCGGTAATGAACGTGGATTCACGTCGTAAAACTACAAAATAACACAGTGTTTAAACTCAAAAATGAGTTCCAAAGATTTTTCATACTATACTACGTGAGATTGTTGATGAATTCGTTTACCATTCGATCATGCACGCATCCTAAGATCAGCTAAATTAACCCTGTAACAATTTTCGTTAATTTCCGTACCTACTTTCATTGTTTTGAGTGTGAATTACATTTTTCTATGGAGTTACTATTTTTATGCTGTTTCAGGGTTGCTTCAATAGTAAAAGTTGTTAACAAGAATGAGAATTAAATGACTCCTTTTCGGCTTAGAACAACCAGTCTGTGTAAACCGTGTAAATCAGTCCAATCAACTCAAATTTTAGGTGAGTGACGTATAACATTGCCTTACATTTAGATAACATATTCGCTAGGCTAGGGTTAATCAACAATAGGTACAGTTCATTTGGCATGCATACCTATTTAGATTATAGGTAACACGGGGATTTTCTAGCTCATGTTGATAGCAGTAGAGATCTAAAATTTATTAACTATGACTATAACTTACTAAGTACTGACTATTGACATAGAAACTGTATTCATATTTCATTGTGTGAAGCTTGTGTACTGAACAGATTTTTGTGTTGAGGTAAAACTCGCCATGGAGAAGAGGGTTCCAACCTATAAACGGAGCTTGTAAATAAGCTTCTTGCTTTCTTTACGTTTCACTTTGTTTTTTGGGCCTTAGGGGAATTTGTAAGATTACGTGTTTCATTCACAAATAAGGTATCTACATTGGCTGAAACATCAATCGCAAGTTTGTTCTACGGGATTATGGGAGTAGTTCTATTTACTTTCTTGGTAGATTCCCCCTAACCTTATACTTACCCTAACTCTCTACGGATGCTGTATGTACCAACATATGTTTATGTAGTGTACTGAAATTCGCGTAATATTTGATCTAATTAAGGCATATTCGAGTATAATATAGTTAGGTACATACATGAACTATGTTCTGACATTAACATTGGCTCAAGATTAGGTATCTCAGTAGAGGTACATACGAGTATCATGTATACTTGTATAGGTAGGTTGGTGTCTAGCGTGGAACCGAAGGAAATGAAATCAAAACTACCGGCAACCACAACCAGCCTGAGTTTCGTAATGAGAACAGATTAGTTGCCCAAAAGTTAGCGGAGGCATGTGTTGGAACGGAGTTCCGCTGTCGTTTGTAGATATATATTGCTGTTGAGGACACGTGTGACACGCCAAAACATTGTTCTATCTATAACATACTAAGATTGTCACATAGTGGGTGTCTGATGGACGACGCATTTGAAGGAAGGCCTCTGCAACGCTGGCGCGACAATCTTGGCTTATCCCGGAGAAGTGGCGTAGGACCGGGATTTATGGAAGGAAATGGGGGAGTCTTTTACCCAGCAGTGAACGTTACAGGGTAAAAAGAAACATTCTGCTACAAAAACTAATTTCATTTAATCCACACCGAACGTCTATTTAATCCACGTTTTATATGCATGTATTATTACACAAGAGTCAACACATAACGAACTCGCATTTATTTTATCCACGCTCTCTAGTGTGACTCTTCACACATAATAGACTCGCATCTATTTTATCCACGCTAGAGTCGCACATAATGAAATCGCATCTGTTTTATTTACGCTAGAGTTGCACATAATAAACTCGCATCTGTTTTATTCACGCTCGAGTCGCACATAATGAGCTTGCATCTATTTTATCCACGCTAGAGTCTCACATGATGAACTCGCATCTATTTTATCCAGGCTAGAGTCGCACATAATGATGTCGCATCTATTTTATCTACGCTAGAGTCGCACATAATAAACTCGCATCTATTTTATCCAGGCTAGAGTCGCACATAATGGACTGTTTGCATTTATTTTCTAACGCAGTCTTTAATTCTCCCGATGACACACGAAGCTGTAAAATGCGAGTAACGTTCATAAATCCATTAAAGTTTCATGTATTTATGCAGAAATAAATGATTTCCACTCTGTATTCAAGCCAGCAGGTAGACCGGGCGGCGGGCGGGAGCCAGGTCACGCAAATAGGTTAATAGCCACCGAAAAAACGGCCTCAAAGAAGCTTAATCAAAGAAAAATATGGCTACTCCTTTAGAATCCGTTGCTCTATATTGAAACGGCGAGGTGAGAGGGTCTATGATTGAAAAATGGATTGGGGCTATAAGCTGTTATAAGACAGCGTTTAAGCCAGTGTTTAATGGCTCTACTTTTAAACTTATAACGACTAATGGTGAAAATATGAAGTTAATAAGAAGATTCGTTTCCCTTTCAAAGTTGTAATAGCGTGCTGTACCTAATTTATTTTAACCATGCCTTGCTTGGAAATGGGTTATTAAATCTTCGAAAAGTAAGAACAAAGCTGTACATTATCCAATACATGGTTTAGTCTTTGACAAACCTGATCTAAAGGTTGAACGGGAAGATAAATTACGGTATGAATAAAAAAAAAATTACTCTGCGAGGTTTATTTATGCGCACAAACTCGAGGTGGCCATACGCAAACTTTATCGAAACAAAAGAATTTGATATATCATATTATCTGAAAAATAAACAATGGATTTTATTTTATAGCTACTTCTTTTTTGGTTGTAATTGTATTAGCCTTTATTGCGGCCAATCGCTACGTGAAACAATTATGTTTTTTTTGACACGACAAATGTACAAACCGTGTTAAAGCAGAATATATAGTATCTCGTATGGCGCCAACCTATTTAGAAAGTTCCAATAACGGAGGTTATATTGAAGAATTAAATAGCCCCGTTGGTCCAGTTGGTAGTGATCCTTCCTTCTGAGCCTGAGGGCGTGGGTTCGATTCCCACCTAGGACAAAAAATTATGTAATGAACATTTGTGTTTGTTCTATATCTGGGGGTTACTATCTATTTAAGTATGTATTTAAAACTATATATGTATGTATATCAGTCTCTGGCAGCCATATCACAAGCTTTGCTTAGTTTGGGGTCAGATGACCGTGTGTATAAAAATCCCGAATATTTATTTCATTATTATTTATTAAGTTGATGAAAAATAATCTGCTATTTCCTCGTTGATATAGTAAATACGGTAAAAAGCACTATACATCACTACAGATATTAAACTCAGGTGGCCACCTAAAAGAAATCCGCCCTACTTACTATTTCTTTTCTTTACTGCCGATTATTTTTTTTTTAATTATGTATGAATATTTTTATATAGGATTTTATATATGTAAGATCGCCACTAGGGAAATAAAAAATATTAATTTACTAGGGAAAGTACTTTCTGATGTCATGATTATTATTTACCATACGCCAATTTGGAGAATCATTAGGGAAAGGGTTACGAGGTTAGTAAGCTTAGAAATTTTCGTATATCGTTGTTATTGAAGTAGTGGTTACCACACGGGCCTTGGGCCCAGTCATTATGCCCAGAACAGTTATTAGTGTCGTAACATCTTTCCGACTCGTGCTCGTACTTGTACAGGGTTATTTTTAATGTACCAAAAACCTTTCGCAGGCAGCTTTCCTAGCTTTGTTCCAAAACTTTTATTTATTCGTATTTATTTTTCTTTCATACAAAAACAAAAATATTTATATTAGAAAGAAATAAATAAACTTTAATTACCATAGGCGGGCGAGCAATAATATTTATATATAACCAAAGCTTATTGATGTCACAAAAATGGCCTCAACTCAGCTTACTGCTGTTTACCAAACAGCGCTGATCTTCCGTTGAAGCCGCTAAGTGAAGTCAGAAAGGCCAAAAAAAAAACGCAGCGTAAAAACTATAGTCACTATATTACGTGAAACAATACTCAAATAAAATTACTACTTTAAATGGCAAATTACGCGATCTCAAATGAAAAGGAACGCGAGAGCCTGGGAAAGTGCTCCCACATAATATACAAAGTGAAAAAAATCGCACAAACATACAGTTTCAAATATCTTTTCATACAAACTGAAACCGTACGTTTTCTTAAAGAATTTACTTATTATTTTTAAAGGGAACTCATGGAAAAAAGTTATAAAGTAGGTATGTTGTAGAAAAGCTGCGTGCGAAAGATTTTTAAGCATTAAAAATAACCCTGTATTCTCGTTATATATATCTATATACACTACTAGCATAGAAAAGATAAAAGGCAGTGCGTACTGGCCAACTTCTATCGGTACTTATTGTGGCTTACTTTTCATTGAGTATTCTTCAAGTACTTTGCACTCGTATTAAATAGAGAGGAAGTCTTAAAGTTACCGCCATTATTATCATTAGTTGACCTCTTTCTCATCGAGAGGAGTGTAGCGCTTTTCTTTGGGCTTTATTTTGCATATCATACATTTTATAATAGAATTACATTACGCGCTACGAGATGTTCAGTTATAGAAGAAGTTTTTTTTATAGTTTCATGAAATTCATAATCTTCTTAGCTGCTTCGCTGATATGATATTTCGTTTAATAAAATGCTTTCTTTATTTCAGCTATTACGTTACTTATGGAAAGTTTTCAGCCTACATTTGATGCATCGACTTACAAGTACGTACTTAGTACATACAATATATCGACAGTTTGATGCTATATTGTAGCTATCGAACCAATTTTTCTTGTTTTGATTTTTTGTATTGTCGAGATAACTTTGGTATTGAGATTCAAAAGAACGTTTCTTAAGAAACGTTGCTTTCGTAAGCAAATTTGCTTTTGTTAGTTCGTACTTAGTTCTCACGCGTTGACTTCAGCATAGCGTTTAGTTCTACAAATACTCGTACGTAGCATTTCCATTTCGCGCTCCTCTGTAACTTGTTAACAATTGAATTAACGAGAATCCTAACCTGTTAAGTTTACGTTAGAAATAGTAGCATTGCCGTATGAGCTATTGTTCCTGCATCTACCTCAGAGAGCTTTCAAGCCTTGGTTCGCGTAATATCAAGGTATTAAATGTCGGATAGCGGTACTTATTGCTTTGTGTATTTTCAAAGCTTCTTATTGGTGCATGTTGCAAGTTGTGCTTTTTCTCTACTCAAGAGGGGGAAAATGTGGCAACGTATTCATGAAATGAATTTCAATAAAAGCGGCCAAGTGCGCATCGGGCTCGCGCACTGTGGGTTCCATATAGTATAGTATAGTATAGTAAGCCATTTTATTTCCTTTCCTTAAAGTTTGCTGTACATGTATTGTAGTTACATCGTATATTATTTTTGTACATAAGTAGGTATTATATTTACTACATATTTTACTTAATAACTAAATTTTATATTAGCTACATAGTTAAGTGTTTATTTTCTTCTGTTTTCTCCTCTGATTTATATTAAAATTAAATTAAATTAGGATAGGACTCCCTCTTCGGGTATTGGCCTCCTCCAGATTACTCCAGTTATTCTTGATGTGCGCTCTGATCATCTTTAAGTGTGTTTTTTCAGTATTTTTTTAATTTTATAAATGGTCAAATTTTAAGTAATTATGATCTTTTAATTATCATTTAATTTTATGTTATCTGGAGGGTTATGGTCTTTTCCCCCACGGGGACCAGCCGGCTTGGGAGGTTTGTACAAAGTTATTTGCTTCAAGTTGTTTTAGTTTGTTACTGTTAGACCGGTTTCGGGTGTACTAATCGCTAGTTATTAATGTTTTTCTATCTTTGAGTGAGTTGCTTCTCGCTCGCGCCATGTATTCGAAAGCGTTGGTTGTGTTGGGTTTCTTGGAGACTGTTGATGTATGTGCTTGATTTTGTGTATTACTTTTCTCGCTGGGAGAAAAAGAAGACTCTCTTATTCTTTTCTTGCGACTTACATCAGTCCGATCCTTAATAATCAAATTGTCAACTCTAATAAAACACAGGTTGCCTTTTTTCCTTTCTTCTTCTAGCCTAGGCTGTAACGCTTTTCTTGCTTCTAATATTTCTTTAGTATAATCTTCCTTCACATATATCCCTTCAGGAAATTTACTTTTGTTCTTGTAGGTTCCATACCACCACAAAATACAAAAAGTAGTGCAAAAAGACAACATCACGCCCAGGCGGTCACCGATCCAGATACCGATTGCGCCCTATACGTTGCTTAGCTTGGTAATAAACAGAAATTGGTCACCGACGCACACTTTGCCATTATTTGTTGTTATACTTTAGAGTGTGTACTATAATAATGCAAAGTTTGACGCTTGTACGTACTGATAGTACGTACAAGCGTCAAACTTCGTAAAGACATAATATATTATACTATAATATATTATGTCTATTACCATTTTTACATTAGAGCAAATACAAAAATACGTAAAAATTACGTTTGTTAAAAGGGAGAATCTTTACTTTATCCTAACCTAACCTTTTACTTTATTATTATTTCTTAGTTAATCCGTCGTAATATTACATATTCTGTGAAAATTTCAACTGGCTATCTAATACGGTTCGAAAGATACATACGTTTAAAGATAGGACAGACGGACACAGACAGCGTACGCTCAGTAATCGGGTCCCGTTTTTACCCTTTGGGTACGGAACCCTAAAAACTAAGTAAATAAATACGTCGTATATTTGTGTTGTTGATGTGAGGTAGATTTTTTAAACACGGATTTACGGTTTATTATCACAAATAACACCTCTCGAACGTTACGAGGATATTGACTCCAGTAAACGGGTCCAGAAATACAGTTACCTATGCCTATTATTATTAGGCATCGGAAACTCCAAACAAAATTTAGTAAGGAAAAAAATGTTTTTGGGTCGATGACTCTGATTAGATCTACGACATTAAAATCTCGTTTTTTCTCTGAATTATTTATAAATAGTTTACCATTAATGCTATTAACATAAATATTACGTGATTTACCGAAATGCTCTTAAGTTACGACTTTTCACTACTTTTCGGTTTGAGCCTAATCGGAGAAAGTTTGTGGATTTTGGAAAACAATATTCCTTATACAAACGATATGATAAAAAGTGTAGTTTATTATGGCATAGGACAACCAAACCTACAATCTACAACCAAAGATCTCAATAGTAAGGATATGCACATCCAAACATTTGCCTCCTCATATGTAACAAGTAGTAACGACGGTCAAAAAAACAAACGAGTTTTTTCTATATCCTCCGCCACTATCCTACTTCCTATATTATATTTTATTACTACCAATATTATAAATTACGCGAAAGTTTGTATGTATGGATGTATGAATGTTTGTTCCTCTTTCACGCAAAAACTACCGAATGGATTTTAATGAAAGTTTACAATAATATAGCTTATACATTAGAATAACACATAGGCTATAACGGGTTGTAGTAGCGAGGCCGAAGGCCGAGCTCTACGCGTACGAAGTAGCGGGTTTCAGCTAGTATAAAATATGGGTTAGGGATGTAGTCTAGATTTGCAATGTTAGTCTAAAGATAATGCCCAACTGTTTTTTGTATTCTCAGGTCTTCATAAATGTTGAAAACGTGTGAACGAGATAGACAGCTATGGCCAGTGAGCGCAACCTTAACGAATTTGAATGAAACTTGATATGGAGGTAGCTTATACCCTGAATTAACACATAGGCTACTTCTTATTCCAACAAGATCCTGAAAGATAGATAAATAACTCTTTTATTATTCACACCAGAGAAGACATAACATAAGACAAAAAAGACACACACAGTCGAATTGATTACCTCCTCTTTTTTGAAGTTGGTTAACAACTTACAATTGGCGACTTTGCCGCTGTAAACGGTCTCTTTCAGGGCCTTTGGGATTGTGACACCGCGGGGCGCTGCTGGTCTACTATAAGACGAATCCTCTTGTAGCACCTCGTCCATTTCATAACACTCCCATCGTACTCGTGTGACATTAGGTAGAAGGGAGAACTCTGATTAAACCGTAAAAGAGATTGGTTCCTCGAGTGAGTGCTTTATCGTTGACGTTATGTCGGCAATTTGGTGTCTCCGCGTTACGTCGATGGATCCCATCGTCCCCGCATATATCACGGGAGAAAATGAAAAACATTGAACGGGAAGTCGCCGTGATCGTTCCGAAATTACGTTCATCGATGTTTTTTGCGTTGGCCCATCGCAGAAAAATTCACATCAAACTGCCTTTTTTCATCTTTGAAGCCTATTTCTGTTACTATGTATATTTAGACTAGAGTTATCCTCAACCGATTAAGCTGAAATAAGGCATACTTATCTAAATTCGGTGACAATGCAATGTTATGGCACCATCGAGCTGGTCTGATAATGGAGACATAAGGTGGCCATAGGAAGTCCTAAATGAAACGACGTAACTCGTCCAACGGTTCGTTGGATTTGTTTTCCCAAGCACTTTGGTCTTAGATGATAAATTCAATATGGCGGACACTCCAAGATGGCGGACAAAATGTTCTTATCTACCGACATGATATGGGTATCAAATTAAAGGGTTTACTGAGAAGAATACGAAAAAGGTTGATATGAAAAGTATTTTTTAAATTAATAAAGCTTATTGAGTTATGAAATAGAAATATCTATGGTAAAATTCAATTTCTTTAATCAATAGAACTGTTCTTTTTATAGAAAATAATTGCTTCGAATTTTGGAAAAACTCAATATAACAACTTATTACCTCATTCACAAAAGTACCTAGGTTTTCGTAAAACTATGGGAGCAAAAAAATTGTTAAAACAAAGTTTTTTCAAAATTCAAAATATTTATTTGTCAGAACATGGTAGGTACACACACATATAAAGTAGCATACATAGTCGTAATAATGGAGACGTATCTCATGTCCTTGCCTTTTTGAGAGGGGATTTCGTTAAATTATCAATGACCTAAAATAAACAATTTGAATGTTATGGTTTACTTGTTTTGTATTCGTCTTGACAATTACGGTTTTATTTTTTCGTTTTATGCTTGAAAATCCAGATATCTAAAATGTATGCTTTTTGTAATACGGCTCTTAACACCCTTTTTGTTTTTGTTACCTATTGACTTGGTATAGGTTCTTTGATAAGGAATATTGATAAACTTCTATAATTTGAGGTCACTTCATTAAACGTCTGTCGCCGAGGTATTGGGTAAAATGAGTTTGTTTTCCCCTCTAATCTAACTTTCATGATTTTTGAAAATGTAATTTGTTAAACATTTTCTTATAAACTTACTTTACTTTGTTATTAGATTGTTTTTCTTCTTATCACTTTACGTAGAAACGGACTTGGGGCCTAACGGACAACAGCTATTGCGGCACCTAATCCGCTCAGTTGGAAAATCACGCGACCGCAAACCGTATCTGGGCGCGATAAGGTTCACGTTCGCGTGATTTTCCAACTGAGCGGATTAGGTGCCGCAATAGCAGTTGTCTGTAAGGCCCCTGGTCGCTAAAAAATGAGCGGGTGTGCTCATATATATATATCTAGGTTTACTATATTTCTATTTGCTATGTATGTACAAATAAATATGCGGGACATTTTTGCACACACAGTCATCTGACCCCAAACTAAGCATAGCTTGTGATGTGGCTGCCAGAGACTGATATACATACATATATAGTTTTAAACATATATCGTTTTAAATACATACTTAAATAGATATTAACAACCAGATATAGAACAAACACAAATGTTTGTCCTAGGTGGGAATCGAACCAACGTCCCCAAGCTCAGAAGGTTGGTTCACTACCAACTGGACCAACGCTATCTAAAGTACGCTTCATAGTGCTCGAAAGGCGAAGTTACAAGCGCGATACCTAGTACTAAAATTTAAACTCCGTTTCCATAGTCGAACTGAGCAATAACCTTCCCGTATCGGGTGCTTGTAAAAAAGTATCGTAAAAAAATATTTGTATGAATAATTGCGCTCTGACGGCGGCGCGGCAACGTACGCGGCCCAGCCACTTGGCTCGCAGTAAAAACACGAGATAAAACAGGTGCTCGGTGCTCGCTGCCTCTGATATATGGCGCCGCATTGCGAGCCTCTGCAGCCTTTCCGCCGCATGCATGCTCCTCTCATAACCATTAAATAATTAGCTTTTGACACCCCATTTGAAATAAAACAACGTAGAACTAATGCGGTTCAAAGGTATACTTTTTGCGTTTAACCGCCTCCTCGCCTGATGTTTAGCGATGATTCGGTCTACAATGGAGCTCACTTGTCTAAAAATCCGATTCACTCGCGATTTGAAGATACCCAGATTGTAACTATCGGGGAACACACAGCCAGGCAGCGCATTCCACAGACTAGCGGTTCGCACAAAGGTGGCATCAAATTCAAGCGCTACGTATGGATTTTCAGAATATCAATCATAAAATGGTGTCGCCTTTTTGTGCTTGTCAAAGATTATAACATCACAGGTGCCCGCCCTGGCTGTCCGATAGAAAAATACAAAAAATGCTGTTTTCATAATTATGCTTTCGAAATCAGATAAATAACTTACTCACTAGGTATCTACTATTCTGCCTTTTCTCACTCACTAACGTAACGTAACTATCAGTTAAAGTTATCGTTAAAGTAACTATCGAAAGGTCGTGAATATCGTGATCATCGAAAATAGTACCTACCTAATCACTTCGTCCAAAAAGTTTTGAAGAATCAAAAAACCACAAAAGAAGTTTTGGTGTCCGACTTTCGGTACGTACCCTATTTTTCACAGGTTTGTATAGCTCCTACCTACCGAATACCTAATAGTTGCAACACTTGTAGTCAACACTATGTTCCTGCCCACAGTCACAATTTTTTACGAGGTCGATCAACTCCAAAAAGAACAGTTTTACAATAAAATTTGGGAAGTATAGAAGTATAAAGGAACGAATAAAAAATATAGAACTTCAAACGTTTTCACCTGTATAACTTATCTAGTGTAGAATAGGTATTCTGTAGATGTGCCTCAGGCTGCCTAGCACCTACTTAATATTTTCAAAGCCGATAATAAAAGCAAGCCACGCTCTCTTCAGCCCGACTCAATTCAATAATGCACCAGAAACTTGTCCGAAAGCTTCTTTACAATTCAGGGTCCGGTTGACTAAGTCGAAAAGAGGACAGATGCTTACTCAAGGTCGCGTAGAAAGCAGAATTTATATTATGAAGTTGTCAGTTACATATTTTATTCAATATTTATTTATAAATTGTCCTAGTTAAAGGGCCACCAAGGAATTTACTTTCTAATAACTTATTCACGAACGTTTGTGAGTGGTGTCACCTCCAGGCGCAGTTCACAAATTAACTGACCTAGTAAGCTCCGGGCTTACGTTGCGGACGGGATATTTGCGGGTACAGTAACAAAACATTTATTCGGCTCAAAATACACTGTGAAACCATGCGGATAACATATCGGGGATTGCACACAAGTGGAAACAAATGTGCCCTAGTGGCGGCACGAACCTGCCCATGCACAAATATTCAGACAATCAAAGAGCTTTGCGCAAATTCATGAAAGCGAACGAGTAACTTTGAAATCGCAAAGTTTCGCCGTTCAAACCATAAGGCGCGTCTATAAAACCACAAAAATTGCGTCTGAGGATCCACTTTTTCTGGTATCTGGCTTTCGCGTTCTAGAGAATCACACGTGCGGATTTATTGATTTCTCCGTCGGTCGCCGAGGCACGGCTCTATTTACCTTACAATGCTTTGTCATTACTAGGTCACTAAGTAGGTATATTTGTAGTTCTATGGGAAAAATTAGACGATTGACGTTATTTACGCATAAAAGACATTCTGATAGGTACCTAAGAAATGTTTTTTTTTAAACTTTTTATTAACTATCAAGGCCAGTGAGAATAAGTAGGAAACTAGTCTACTGGCACAACGTCGCTTTCAATCAGGCGAGTTCAACGTAGATCTATTCTATAAAAACAAAACATTAGATTCGATAGAATTCTTACTATCCCTGAAATCCATACGCCGGCTCAAAAAGACTCGGACTTCTTTGACCAGGATATTTAGACAAACTGACTGTGCAAAAGACAGGGCTGGCTCCACTGGGAGCTGCGCCCTCCACGTTAAGAAGCCTCCTCATCCATTTATAGTCAAAAGACTGATCGCATGATAAGAACACAAAACAAACAAAAAAAAAAGATTCGATAGATTCTCACAGTCAATATCTATTGAAAGATTCTTCAATAATGTTACGAAACCAAAGTCAATACCTAGCATACCACAAAACACCTGACTCTACGCGAGCGTAGTAGGTACAAGTATAAATAAATAATGCATGTATGAACATTGATCACACACAGATTTGTCGAAGAGGTGTGGCAAAACGTAGCGCAAGTGAGGCCACGTAACAAAAAGGCTCGCGCAAGCGTCAAAGGCCAGTAATTTCAATAAGACGTCGACGTGTTGACAAATAAGGCTATCATCTGAAAAAGCTAGATGCACACATAGCGGAGTAGCGACGTGCTGGCGAGGTCGCCGACCCCGGACCGGTCCGCGCTCACCGCCTCCGCACCAGCCGATTGATAAAACTACACTTTTTGCTATCAGAGGCTATTTCATTGCCGGAAAAACTCGTGCTGAAGCACAGATTGTATGCTGAAGGGTCGTCATTCGATTAAAATGTCTTTCCTTTGTAGTCCTGCCTGCATGCCAGCTTTTTTAGTGTGGAGTCATCAAATGCAATTATTATAGGAAGTAGAAAGTGTTACACGAAACAATAGGTAGCCATACCTACATTTTTGGTACGAATAAATAAGAGAAATAAAAAAAGGAGAGTAGTCTAATAACTTTTTTAATAATTTTTTTAGCTTGCCTTTGACCGTCACCTCTCCTAATGTGAACTATACTCGGTCCATTTTTTTTGTTCTGAAAGCTGCAGTATTGTATAGCTTCAGTCAGTCAGCTGCCGACTTTTTACAATTAAAAAAGCTCAATAAAACAAAAACACTAGTATATCGGCTACCAGCACAACGTTTTTTTTTACAGTTTTATTTCTCCGCAATCGCAAATTGTAATCGTCTGCAGCTGTCAGAGGAAAAAAAACCGAGTATAAGCAGTCATTAGACTCATGCCTGTATAGTAAGTAGGAGGAGTCACAACTACATGATTGGTATGAGAAAAGGTGCTTGTTAATCGAGAGCTCATTAGAGGTCAAAGAGCTCGCTTAGCTTCTTAGCTTTAGTTTTTTTGTTAGCTTCAAAGTCGAGCTCTGTCAAATGCCAAGTGTAAACAATAGGAAGACCATGTGGCAACGTACGTAAATAAGTAGGTAGATCCGTGAGTTCGTTAACGTGTAGTCGCGGACCGCTGCGTAGGCGCACTGCGTTGCATTAGATAGGTAGGTAGGTATATAGGCTAAACTGAGTACTCACTAGGAAGTGTAATTGTAACCGTTACAGGGACAGTGACAAGTTCTTATTCTCAAAGTACTCCAGTCACTGCAATTTATTTCAACTTTTCCTAATCATCATCATCATCAGCCAGAAGACGTCCACTGCTGAGCATAAGCCTCCCCCTTTGACCTCCTCACTGAACGACAGCTTGCTTTTTGCATCCACTGGATGCCCGCGACTCTCATAATGTCGTCGGTCCATCTAGTGGTAGGCCTTCCTACGCTGCGTCTTCCGGTTCGTGGTCTTTACTCCAGAACCTTTCTTCCCCATCGGTTATCTGTTCTTCAAACGATATTGTGGCCTGCCATTGCCATTTCAACTTTCAAATTATAACAGCTGTGTCGGAGACTCTGGTTCTTTGGCGAATATCTACGTTCCGGATTCTATCGCGCAAAGAAACTCCGAGGATAGCTCTCTCCATTGCCCGCTGTGTGACTCTGAGTTTTTTGACTTTTCCTAATAGTTGAACTTATTTGTGTAACTCGAGTTTTTGCACCAGGTAGTACTAATTAAAAGGAGTAAAAACAACTTAAAAAACGGTATTTTTTAATCTATAATAAAATTTCTAAAACGTTAAGTAGTTTGAGAAAGAATTCTACGGGTTTTATAATTTTTCGTAACTAGTTGGATGGAGTATCTACTTTGGGAACTAGAGTGCCGGTGACTCAAGTTCGAAGGCGAAGTTCAACCCGACATATTCATTCATCAGCTCATACCTTGAATCCCTTCTAAAAATACAGCTGTTTCGACTCGCCGCTCTCGACAGCTCGCACGCTACGATTTTTGGTTCCAGTTACGTGCAATGGTTACAGTTCGGTAGTGAGTGTTCGGCTTTAGATATGGGTTACGCGCCACGTAGGGTTGCTAACTCACTTTTACCACAGATGCTTTTCTATACGAATAATATTATAAAAAAGAAAGATTTGATTGTTTGTTTGCATTGAATAGGCTCAGAAACTACTGAACCGATTTGAAAAATTCTTCGACTGTTGGGAAGCTACACTATCCCCGGGTGACATAGCCTATATTATATTTTCAAAAAAATTAGGGACCCTTACTAAAACTCCAATAATACCCGTGCGAAGCCGGGGTGGACCGCTAGTACTAGATAAGCAGATTATAAAGAGGAAAGATTTGATTGTTTGTTTGTTTGGATTAAATAGGCACCGAAACTACTGAACCGATTTGAAAATTTATTCACTGTTGGGAAGCTATACTATCCCCGGGTGACATAGGCTATAATCTATACCCGTGTAAACCTGGGGCGGACCGCTAGTACTAAATAAGCAGATAACACAACTAGACATTAAAAAGAAACTTCGAAACTGTACTGATAGTATTATCTTATCATCACGATTACAAAAAATACAATATTATAATTATAACTAGCGACCCGCCCGCCCGGCTTCGCACGGGTGTAATTTACGTGCGAAGCCGGGGCGGGTCGCTAGTTATATATATAAACCGTCCTTGAAAATTTATCTAACTGATGGTGAAAACCGCATCAAAATCCGTTGCGTGGTTTAGAAGGAGTTAGCAGTCATACAGACAGACAGACAGACAGACGCGGAAAGCGACTGCAATTTATTCTATGTAGAGATAGAGAAGAGATACCATAGATAATACTATCCTAAATAAATCCTCGGACATAACTTCTGGACTAACTGCGTCCCACGATTTCACCCGCGATCTGTAAATTTTCAGGGATATAACTCGTCCTCTGTCACTCTCCGGCCCTCTAACCATCTCTATGCAAAAGACACGTTGATCCGTTGCTCTATTACTGCAAGAAGAAGCAAATAAACTTTCGCAATTATAATATTAGTAAATATAAAATATTTTTGTATTGTTTTGTAGTGGCGTCAATTTTGTTGTACCATTTTTTAAACGAATCTGCTGTGCAAGTTCCGTTCTTTATTGATCGTCAAATCCTTGCACTCCTGAAAGGACTAAAGCTACTATGTAGCCAAAGTCTTTGGTATACAAATATTCCTAGAATTAGAATTAATTTGATTCAATTATGCATTAGCGGCAACCCTACCGCTATTACTCCTCTTGACATTTGTAGTAGTTAGGTACCTACTTATTGATTTGAATAAAATTTTAGAGGTTACGGTTAGGTAAGTATAGACACAGGTATAGATACGACATAGTGTACCTATGAGTCAGAATTAATACCTGACCTAGTAATTGAACTATAGTCGCTTACTGTTGAGCTTTATGTCGTGAAGTATATAGAACATGTCAGTTTCAAACGGTTGCTTGATATCATATCATAATTTTAAATTCTTTCAGACTTGAAAATAGAGGTTCTTAAATTAACTGTATTGATTTTATTGATTTTTGTGTGTGTATTTTTTGAGTGTCTTCGCCGTGAACTGATTTTACTGATTGTTTTATTTACTAGATAGGCTATCTCAAGGACGGTCCTATTTAAAGAAGATGGAAACTTAGGGGGCGAATTCCGTTTATTGAAATACCCGTGCAGATAGTTTTTTTCACATTAATTAATAATTTTATAACTACAACCGATGTATAGATTCGCTACTTTTTATGGATATATCGCTGTCACTGGAGTCATTTAAGGCATGACGCCAAAACAAGGACAGATTTTGTAACTTGATTCTACGAGCATTCTTTTATTTGCATATACAGTACCTATATATGTCCCAAAGACCCACACCATTCTTGACTAGTGGGGCAATATAACTGATATAAAAATATAAGCATGTACGATCCCCGTGCCTAAATAACTAGAGTAGTTGCGGGTACTAGATACATTAACAACAAAAAACATAACACAATACTTGGTCCATAATATTTTTTTTAAGTTCTGAAGGCTGCAGCAGAATGTAAAAAGCCAGAAAATCCGTAAAATCTGATCACTTTTGCAAGGTTTTTGAACGTAACATTGAAGCTCGTAGCTGATATACTACAGTGAAATATTATAAGAAAATGTTTTCATTGTGAGCTTTGTATTATTGCAGATATTAGAAAAAAAGGGATTGAGTAGGTATAGTTTTCTGTACCCCACAACATGCTCTGAACACTGGTAACTATTAGGTTTTAGGGTAACTATTTGGCCGGTTTGACAAATTTATGTTCACCAAAGTTAAGCAACGTCGGGCGTGGTCGGTAATTGGATGGGTGACCGCCTGGGCGTGCTTTTGTCTTTTTGCACTACTTTTATGTTAGTGGTGGTGTTGTGGTGTGTGGTGGACCCTCAGTGCGGGAGGGCGACACGCACTTAGCTGGTTTATTTAGTTTCTTTAGCTACGAGCCTCAAACTATACAACAGAGTCTTCTACTGTGCTTTGGGTGCCCAAAAATGTATATCATTACTTTGATCGACTGACTTATTGATGTAAATACAAAGCTACAGCTGGTACTTACAGCTACAAAGTTGTTGAATGACCGCAATCGAGATAAACGCAAGAGATTAAAATAATAACCAAAGATAGGATGTGTGTGGTCCCGAATGTAGGTGTAATGGATGCGAGGGAAGGGAGGGTAATCTCGCATAAATAACAAGGATTTGGGATAAGGCCCATCCATATTAGACACTTTTTACTGGTCAGATTAGATTCTTTGTCCTAATATCATCACGTCCGGTCGTTGATGAAATATAGGACTTGATGCAGAATTACGAACAATAGGTTATCGGACAGTTGGGTTTCATAAAAATTACAAGTTAATTGAATGTAATACACTTACGTATCCTGAAGAAATGAATTAAATCAGCTAAGAAAGATGGCAAACAACCTCCCGTCCGGGAACCCAGCCAGAAGGAGATGGAGAGACGAACTGGATTCCTACTTGAAGGACTGGTCTCAGATTGCACAAAACAGACAGGAATGCAAAGATAGGATGGAGGCCTTTGCCCTGCAGTGGGACGGTGCAGGCTAATATATATAATAATAACATTCAAGGGAAAATATATTTACTTAAGTAAATTATACACTACCTACTTGCTGCCCGCAAATTCGTACGCATCGAATTTCATATAAAATGTCATCCTCATTTTAGGAATCTACCTGCTAAATTCCGCTTGGTAGGTCAATTAGTTATATATATTTCGTGATGAGGCAGTCAGTGAATAATTGGTATTTCGCTTTTATATGTTGAGATTCGGAACAAAGAAGAACTTATTAAAATCTAAAACTACCTTTTAAAATAACTTATCTAATCTTGGTAGAAGGTAAAGTAGCCAAAATGCTGGCAGCCACGCTGAATAGCAATGATCATAGGGCTTGGCCAAAGTAGGTGCGTACGCTCTTTTATTGACCCAGTGCGGTAGAGCTTCTCGTGAAAATATCTGTTTTGTGTATAAATAATCACTGTAGGTATGTAGGTGTTAGGCAGCACAGGAGAGGGCAATGAATCAGAATCGAATCAGAAATAAGGAGATCCGTAGACGAATGAAAGTTACCGACATAGCCCACCAGATTAGCAAGTTGAAGTGGCAGTGGGCAAGGCACATAGCACGCAGAATAGATGGCCGATGGGGCCGAAAGGTTCTCGAAGTGAGACCACGAACGAGTAAGCGCAGCTTAGGACATCCACCCACAAGTTGGACAGACGAACTATAAGAGACCGCAGGAAAACGCTGTATGCAGGCTGCTTCCATCCGGATTCCGGCCCTTTGGAGATTGATGGGGGAAGTCTATGTCCAGCAGTGGACCCGTCCTATGTCTGAAATGATGACAATGATGAGGTAGCACTTATTCACTATTCAGTATAATTGGCTTGCTCAATACGTGTTCGGGTAAATTTATATGTATATGTAAGTATATTGCATACGCCATAAAGATTATCTATTTTCTAACAAACAAAAGGCGAGTTTCCCACACATGTAGCATTTCCACGCGACCCTCGTATACGGTTTGCATTCAAAATTACCTACTACGTACCTAGCTGTACATATTTCCTGCAATTAAAAGTAATGGAACGTCTTGAATTACGTAATTTATGCATATTAATAACAAAAATATGGAGTACTTTTAGAAGTAAACAAATCTAATGTTGTACTGTTACCGAAGCTACGGTAGACCTAACAGTAAACACAAGTGTGACCATGCTTTTGGCTTTAATATCCGTTAATTTTACCACTACCATAACGGATTACGAATTATGGTATGAAAAGAGAAATGAACAGAAAATAAAGATGTCTACTGTCTAGTACTACAAATTGAGTGAGATAAGTTGTCAAACTGTTAAATGCTGCGCCGTTATCCCGATGTACCGTTTGCACCATTGACTTGCACCATTAATGGTGCAAACGAAACTACTTTATCTCAATATCTACTTTTCACTCAAGTTTTACCCATCAAAACGATAAAACTTTTTTATTTTATTTTGTTACTAGCTAAATGATTAGTTCAGTGCTTAACTTCAAACAATTTTCACTTAGCAACTTTATCTCTCCCTAGGTGTCTAGATACAATAGATACCTACATATCACCAGAAAATTTCATCCCTTATATTTCGCGCATATTCGTAGCACCACGTAGCACGTAAAGTACGTAAACGCAGATGTAGTCTTAACGTTATGAAGAGCGCCTCTCTGGATTTCCGCTTCCTCTAAAAATAAAGCCATATACGTCATAACATAAAAACATATAAACATACCTGCTTACACGTAAAGACAGATAGTAAAACCGTAAGTCCTCACTCACATTCGTCTTTAAGGCGTTGGCGTCGAATTTACATAATACGAGTATTATGTGAAAATCCAATTTAGGTCAAGGTATACGCGCAACATGACGCAAGCACATCACACGAAAATTGAAAATTGTTTATTATGGTGTTTATATCTTGACACGTAATTGATAGCGACTTCGCATCGGAACAGAGGTAAAGGTGGGGTAATTGCAGCCGTAGGCAAGTTAAATAACCTTTTAGTGTACTTACAATGGATCGAAATAGTTATTTGTTGACGCAAGTTTTAGGAACTGCGAAAGCTTTTATTTAATTAAAGAAAAAGCTTTAATAGGTTTCATCTTGGAGAGTGCTCTACCTTCATTGTCTACAGTCTACACGTTGTCGAGGCATGGACAAACGTAAGCCGATTATCCATAAAAAAGCTTAAGTTTTCAGCAAATATAAGTAAGAAATCACCATGCAGAAAGAGACGTCAAAGTTTCACCCTATACGCACACCAAATTCGGGTCAGTAGGCGTAGTACGAATACTCTTTACGTAAAATACGTATCGAATTTAATACAAATTTTGAATTTCGAAATTTAAATTTGAACTTCGCCCACAGGACAACTTTATCAACCTACACTCATACGGGGCGTTTTTGTACTTGACATTGACACAATGAGGTGTACTCCTACTCGAACAAAGTTTCTGATAAGGAAAATTAGAGCCTGTTAATTGAAATATACAACTTGTTTACAACACTTTGTTGTAAACTATCACGGTTGTTCATTACAGTTACCTATATTATTGTTAACGGGATATTTACCTTGATAAGGTTGTGGATGGATATTTTGATGATGTTACCATGTACAATGTTCACGGGAAGACTCGTGGTGCATGTAACTGCGCCGAAATATCGGGAGCTCCACAACCTTATCACAGTAAATAACTCGTTAGTAATCATGTAATTTACAACACTACCCGCGCTCACACCACAAATTTTAATTAAAGAACATTATTCAATTATTATTTTCTTATTTTAATAGAGGAGTATACCCAAACTCTATCTATGCGTAAGAATACCAAATAGTGACCTAAATAATCATTAGCTATACGTACAAGGTTACGCATATAGACTGTATTAAGCCGAAAGGAAGTCATGGTATTCATCATTATGAACAACTTTTACTAAGGGACCAACCATGAAATCGCAAAAAAATATCAGCTGTTCCATAGATAACGGCCATTGACACTCGAAAAAATATATGAAACATTAGTTTTTTTTCTAACAGTTTGGACCCATAGTAAAAGTTGTTCATAATGATGAGTACAAAAACTTCCTTTCGGCCTAGTACAGACTATATGCGTTACCCTGTATAGAGTGTATAGTAATCATAGTAAAGATATGTATCAATAGAAAGAAACATCTCTGTGTTCTCCTCAAACCCCGGAAGTTCGCAGTCAGTGCGATCTATATCGCATTACCGATCTGCATCGATAGGCGAGCGAGCGCTCCCTGGGCGACTAATTACTTACCGATCATAATTGGATTGCCGGTGGGAGATGTACGATACGATTCCTATCGGACATTGCAGGAGGAATTTAAAAATTTAATCTGCATTCGATCACTAATGATTGAAAACATGTTTGTGTGCTTCAGAGGGACGGAAAGTGTGAACAGTAGCAACGAGTAGGAACCATGCAGTTCTTAGTTTTTTTACTGACCTTTATTAACTAAACAAAATACAAGCTAACTAACACTACCAAAACAGTTGGACTGCCCATATACCGTTGAATGTCTAAAGACAATCCAAATGCTCAAGCCCACTACCAGTTGGTAGCGTACCCAGCATGCTGGCGGCATTACTACTCTGAATGGCAATGCTTATGCGTTGATTCAAAAACACGCCAGCATTTTGGGCACAGTACTAACCTATCCGTGAAGCTAATAACTAGGCTAGGCTAGCTAGGGTAGAAAATTGGTGGTTAAAATACATGGTATAAATATAGTTTGTTAGTTTTTTTTTTATTTTATCAGCCTTCGACGTTGGAAAATGAGTTGAAATAAGTATGACGCCTTGTTTGTCTCTCTGTTTGTGTGTATGTGGCTTCGTAGCTAAGTCTCAAACAGATGGAATGATTTTATTACTGAAAGCTACTTTAATCGGGATGGTTCTTATAAAAACATTTTTATGCTTCTATACAGCTGTTTAAAAGTAGTGAGCTCTTTTCAGATAAGGATTTTTTAATTTTTTAAGTATATTTCATTGATTTCGATTGATATCATTTTAGTGATGTTTTCTCTGACAAAAAAAAAACTTCACATAACTTCATATAACTTTAGTGAACAACCGTGATAGTTTAAAAGTGTTTCTCTGACAAAACCATAAAAAAGATCACAAATTAGGGTTATTTTTATATATATTTTTCTATCGAGATAATCGTGTTTTGGTCTTTCGGTCGGAGTTCCTAGATAATATTATTACGAGTATGTTCAATTTTAATATGACACCAAATTCATAACTCTGATTTTAGATAGTTAAACGACGTTTAAAAATTATGAAAACAGCAGAAGTCAAAACATAGTTGCTTCAAACTATAACAAATCAACAAATATTAATTGGCCCTCGACGTTGAAAAATAAGTTGAAATAAGTTTGACACCTTGTTTGTCCCTCTGTTTGCATGTCTGTGGCTTCGTAATTCTCAAACAGATGGAACGATTTTAAGGTAAATCATTGAATTTATTCAAATCAACATATTGAATAAACAAAATCAATTTACTTTATGTAAATAAATTGCTCCTAAGTTTGATACATTTCGTTCCATCAAGGGCTTTGCAGCTATTAAATAACCAAGTTTGGTGATAAGTGGAAGGGTGAAGGGCAGCCCAACTAGAAACTACACGCACATTTTTGAATAAATTAATATTTTATAAGCCCAAATGTAACGTGGGTAGCGTGCATGGCCCTCTTTTTAAGGCTGTAGGTCCGGTACTTTATGTACTTACTAATCTTAAGTAATGTTTTAGGCTTATAATCTTATTGAAGGTTATTTTGCGACTATTGATTAGTACAATTTAGCATTTAAATCCTGTTTTTTTTTTAAATTGAATTTCTTCCGTTTCTTACTTGTAGGCCTTGTAGCCCAGTAAAGTAATGGAGTTTTACTAACGGTTTTTAGGGAGTTTTTAATTTTAATAAATAATATAGGCTTGCGTTTGATGTTAAACAATGATGTGGTCTACGTAAGAGCACACTTGCCTCGAAGAAACCGATTCACTCAAACTGTTCAAACTGATTTGAAGACACCCAGATTGTATCAATCGGGGAACACCCATTCAGGAAGCGCATTCCACAGACTAGCAGTTTGCACAATAACTGTGGAATCAAAGCGCTTCGTATGGGTTTTCGGAATATGAACCATAAAGTGGTGACAATTTTTCGTGCCCGCTCTGGCAGTCCGATAGAAAAATGGGCAGGAGGGAATTAGATCGTGCAGATCCGATGCACACTCTCCGAAATGTTTCCGATAAAAAACCGAAAGACTAGCAACATAATATCGATGCTCAAGACTAAAAAGCTTAGTACTAACTAAGGATTCGTTACTGATGAGCTTCTTGGCACGTTTCTCTATAGACTCCAATCGCTTCGCTTGGGGGCGTGGGTTCGATTCCCACCTAGAACAAACATTTGTGTTTGTTCTATATCTGGGTGTTATTATCTATTTAAGAGGGGGCCTCCGAAATTTTATGCTAATTTGCCATGATATTCTAACTAAACCAAATATCCTATCAACGTAATAATTGATATATGTGATTTTTCAATTCATTTTCTTTCCGGCACTAAGACAGAAACATAATAGCGAGATATTTACTCGATACTTTATTGTTTTCAAAAAGGTGCCTTTTTGCTGATTTTTTTGATTTTTTCATGGATAGAACTTCAGTCACATATCTAAAATAAATACTCATCGAAGGAAAATATAGTTTGTTTTCCAGTGCTAAGACAAAATTTACCTAGATTAATTAGTACTCTCATAATAAATTATATTCGATTTGAGACTTACGTCCTTTAGTTCTAAGCAACTATTCGGTCAAACGGCAAGTCCGATATTCAACCTTATTCTGTTGCGCTTTGCATCTAAATGGCGAAACATACTCCGTTCAACCTCAGTACCGCACTATGCTCCAACGGGGAAGGACGCACGCGCTTGCTATTCGCCTAGATTTATCTTCCGAGTGCGATTATATCAACACCTACTGTATTTTCAAACAATGGATAACATAAAAAATCTATGGCTTGAACGCGACCATTTGATGCGGCAACCAAGTGTTGCCAATGACCTAGAGCACAGACTAGGTAAAGCTACTATGAAAAAATTACAGGTATTAATAATTATGGATACGACTAGGCCATCTATCATTAGGGCATCTATTATTATGTACGCTCGGTAATATAGTTACAAGAGTCTAAGTGTTTCGTGTGGAGAGAGAAAGAGAGAGAGAGAGAGACAGTCAGAAAGACTACTAAAAATCAAAATTATTAAGTAAAATATAATTTTCGTTGAATAAAAAATAATAATAATAATTAACAATATATTTTTTTAAATTAATAATTTCATAAATTAAATGAAATTTAATTAAATAATTCATATATACTTAAATAGATTATAGTTATTAACAACCAGGTATAGAACAAACACAAACGTTCATCACATAACTGTTTGTCCTAGGTGGGAATCGAACCCACGCCTCCAAGCTCAGAAGGTAGGTTCACTACCAACTGGACCAACGGGCTTTCGCGTGTTTCGTTTATTTTAGTATAGTATAGTATAGTATAGTATAGCATAGCATAGCATAGCATAGTATAGTATATTATAGCAAAGTATAGTATAGTATAGTATAGTATAGTATAGTATAGTATAGTATAGTATAGTATAGTATAGTATAGTATAGTATAGTATAGTATAGTATAGTATAGTATAGTATAGTATAGTATAGTATAGTATAGTATAGTATAGTATAGTATAGTATAGTATAGTATAGTATAGTATAGTATAGTATAGTATAGTATAGTATAGTATAGTATAGTATAGTATAGTATAGTATAGTATAGTATAGTATAGTATAGTATAGTATAGTATAGTATAGTATAGTATAGTATAGTATAGTATAGTATAGTATAGTATAGTATAGTATAGTATAGTATAGTATAGTATAGTATAGTATAGTATAGTATAGTATAGTATAGTATAGTATAGTATAGTATAGTATAGTATAGTATAGTATAGTATAGTATAGTATAGTATAGTATAGTATAGTATAGTATAGTATAGTATAGTATAGTATAGTATAGTATAGTATAGTATAGTATAGTATAGTATAGTATAGTATAGTATAGTATAGTATAGTATAGTATAGTATAGTATAGTATAGTATAGTATAGTATAGTATAGTATAGTATAGTATAGTATAGTATAGTATAGTATAGTATAGTATAGTATAGTATAGTATAGTATAGTATAGTATAGTATAGTATAGTATAGTATAGTATAGTATAGTATAGTATAGTATAGTATAGTATAGTAAAGTATAGTATAGTATAGTATAGTATAGTATAGTATAGTATAGCAAAGCATAGCATAGCATAGCATAGCATAGCAAGCATAGCATAGCATAGCATATTATAGCATAGCAAAGCATAGCATAGCAAAGCATAGCATAGCACAGCACAGCATAGCATAGCATAGCATAGCATGGCATAGCATAGCATAGCATAGCATAGCAAAGCATAGTTTAGCATAGCATAGCATAGCAAAGCATAGCATAGCATAGCATAGCATAGATATATTATATAGATACATAGCATTTTTACAAAAATGACCTCATACGTACTGTTTCTGAGATAATCGATGGTTTTTGAAAAAAATTACGAAAATTTTCCGGATTTTTGCGCTTTAATATTTTGAAAGGCATTCTTTGCACAAAAATAGCCGAATTTGGGCTTATCAGACGCGTCTTTTTATTTTCTACACACGTGTGTTTACTGTGTTTCTATTTTATTATTATTTATGCCTACCAACTAAATAAACACATTTTTTTTTTTAAATATTATTTATTTCCTGAAATTGTGAGAGTAGAAAGCCAAAAAAATAAATATAGTCTATTTATTACACCACTGAATTTTATGTGTTGAATTTTTTTGTTATTTTTTACATGAAATTCCGGTTACGTAATTTCAAACCCAATTTGGGGTTTTTAGGGTTAGGTCCTAAAGCCGAGTTTTTGAGTTTAACGTCTTCGTCTGCCAGAAAAAATGATGCCTATGACGTCAGATTTTTGATTGGACCTTTGTGTCCAAAGTTATGGACCTTCAAAAAATCGGGTATTTAGGGTCCGCCTCGCTACTTAGTAACTCAAGTTACTATGTACCTACGAGTCTTAAAATACTAAATGACCTATCGTTGGATAGCCAGTGAAGCTAACTATTCTTGCCTGGATTGACCTGGGACAAAATGTTTGAGGAGCCGGGTATTTCAGGTCGTCAAAATCTTAAGACCTAACTTAGACTATAATATAAACTAAAAACTAGAACTAGTTATATTTCCTAAACCACAGCCTTAAAAAATCTGAAAAAAAATTACTAAAATTTAAAATGAGCTTTACTACCTCGAGCCAAAATTTGGGCGTGGTAGGGGGTGTTTTTCACCCTTCTTTATTTCTATTTAAATGTATTTCTCACTGATTTCAAAAGTAAAAATCTAAATATTTTTTTGTAATTTTTTTTGGGTTAAAGGTCTGGTTTAGGAGATATGACCCGGGATCGGGTACCCCGTGCCACGAGGTTTTTGGGTTTTTTGGTCTTATCCCGGCAAGTTCAACCTAGCAAAGCATAGCATAGCATAGTTCAGTTTAGTTTTATTTAGGTTATTTCAATTTAATTTATATACTTTATTATTTTTATATTGTAGAAAACCTAAAAATAAATTACAAATACAATTTTGAAAAGTGAAATAAACAATTTACGGTTCTGCGCGCCGCGACCGAACTCAGCTAATCGCCAAAACACCAAGTACACCAACACTATGCTTATCCTGTGTGTTATTGCTCCTTGCCGCTTTACAAGGTCGAGTGCGCGAGTTGTGTACACTTTAGCTGCGCGCGACTGCCGCGCTGCCGTGGTTGTGTTTCACACTAATGCGGGTGATGCGAGACGCGCGGGTGAAATCAGAAATTTTTCTGGCCTTATACCCAGCCTTAAGTATGTATTTAAAATTATACATGCATGTATATCAGTTTCTGGCAGCCATATCACAAGCTTTGCTTAGTTTGGGGTCAGGTGACCGTGTGTGCATAAATGTCCCGAATATTTTTATTTTTAATGCCTCAACCTGCAATTAACACGAAAATACACGTTTCACCAAGTGAAATGTGAAATGTAATATGTAGGGACCTATTATATTCGCCAGTTTCACCTTATTATTCATTAACAGTGTCAGAAACAACGTCGATTGATCTAAGTAGGTACTTGTAGCTCGCTAATGTTATGTATAAGTAACCGACGGATATCATGTTACAGTGTCATTATATCAGAGGTGTAAGTGTATGGTTTCCCACGGAAGTCAGCAACTTTTAAACTCGTCGCGATGTCGGATGTGGGCTCGCTGCCGGAAACTAGTCCCATAAGTATGAGAAGTGCTGTCGCTATGTTTTATATAAATTATAGAAGTACTAGCGACCCGCCCGCCCGGCTTCGCACGGGTGTAATTTACGTGCGAAGCCGGGGCGGGTCGCTAGTTATACATATAAACCTTCCTCTTGAATCACTCTATCTATTAAAAAAACCGCTTCAAAATCCGTTGCATAGTTTTAAAGATTTAAGCATACATAGGGACGGACAGACAGCGACAGCGACTTTATTTTATACTATGTAGTGATAGTGATTACGAGATTTAGTACTGTAAAAGTTTTTTTAGTAAAGTATAAGTTTTAAAGAGGCTCGAGAAGGGGTTTTACCACAGAAAAGAGAAACAAAAATTTTTCTGTTGGTTATACTACCTATATTTAGATATGGAAAGGTCGTAGATATACGAGTACATCCGATATATCGTACCTACAGTTTAAGTAAACTGTGGAAGTGGTGACTTGGTTTTTATGATGATGTTTGAAGTAAAATCTGTGAATGTCAAATTGTCTACTCGTTTCTTTTTCTTCGTCGTGTCGATGATCCAAAAATGCACGGAATTCACCCTATTACAAAACTAAGTATATCTATGCTAAAACCCTATTATAAAGTTTTTCCCCAATATTTTTAATCTTTTGAAAGTCCAAAATTACATTATTTAGATACCTACATCAAATGACAGCGACATACATAATTATATAGACAGCGTTTAAAATTTAATTTGTTCCTAAAATGAGGAACACTTAAATAAGTACATAAAAATACCTACTTTTGCAAAACAGATTCTACCAGATTATTCTCGGCCAGCTCTAACAACGTGGGCAGAACCAAAGATATCCCTACACAATGGCTGAAACCTTGTTAGGTACTTACATAGTGCAAGACAAGAGAATACCGCAAACCGTGCAGGATTGTCACAACCAGTATTGCCAGCTATAACGAACCGTCCTGAAATTAATTATTAAAGGCTTCGGGGAACCCGCTGCGTCTCGCTCCCCTTTAGCTTTACCAAGTAGGTAATAGAGAATTGGACCACGAAATATACTTGAGCTCGATGTGCTACATTTTATAGCTTCAAGATTTTGTGATATAAAATCGCTGAGAGGTAAAATCTGCTATAGTGTTTACGAAAATAGGGCAGAAGAAGACTTCCCGCTGCGATTCTTACTTTTATGTGACGGACTAATGTGCAGAAAGGAAAGCCTTACAGAATTTATGAATAGTGTTTGTAGATACTTCTGACAAAACTCCGGGTCAAATAAGAATTACATACTGGTAAGCCTAGATAGCCTAAGCCTAGATATAGATAGCTAATTTATGTAGAATGGAATAATCGTAGCCGGGAACCGCTAAGGCCAACTTTCAATTTGTAGTGGGTAACTTGAGCCTGCTGCAACAAAACCATTCTGGCATCCCACAGGTGGAAATAAGTAAAACTTAGCTAATAAGTCAAGTTCGCTTCGGATTTTCAAGCTGGTAAATTTTATTCGTATTACGGTAGGATATCTTTTCGTTCAATAATTTCTTATCGAAGCTCAGAAACTGTTTGTAAAGAGAATACAAAAACAGCATCACGTTACAACAACACAAAACTATGATGAAAATTGTCCTAAAAACTTTATTCAAATAGTTACCTTACAAAAACATTAGATGTACTAACTTACATAGGTAAGTAAGAAAATAATTAATCCTTTGAAGAAAACCATTGGGGCTCTTTTCTCCCAAAGAGCCGGTCTCCGTAGTCCGTGCCCGTTCTAATTGAAATGAAAACAGCCTAAGAAACGGCTCAGGATTACGTCGGAAGCTTATTTGAAAGCTCAGCCCCTAATCACCGAGTTAATGAACATCGACATCGATTCAACGGCGCTGCGTGATAAACCTGGATACTCTTGTATTCGTGGTCGCAGCGAGATTCAGCCATCAAATATTCACGTGGGGAGGTATGGTTGCCGTTTTACTGCCTCTACGCCCCCCTTACCCTCACCACCGCGTCTCCTCCCCTCGCGAGGCTCGCGCCCTCAAACGACCCTGTCTGGAACAACTGAATGTGCTAAAATCAATATCTGTTGTTTGACAAAACTTTTGCTCCGAGCCCAGACATTGAGCTGTAACTGCGAACGGTTTGATATCGAGGGTGCACGATGAAGTCTACTGCGCTTTTGAGGTCGACACGCCCCACGCTCGGTTGTCTGGCATCTTGAAGTAACTATAGGATGTAATAGATACGCAAATCCAGTTTATAATATTGTGCAAAAAGAACCTAATCTATAGAACAACGAATTTAGTGATTTTAAATAAATAAATAAAAAACGAATTTTTAGAATGCATAAATTGATTAAAGCAAACTCTCCTTATGCTGATAACTTACACAAGTAATTAAAAATCGATTTTAATGTTACTTTTTTATTGAATACGGTAAAACTCATCCAAAGAATATTTATTATTCATGAAATATTTTCTGTAAATTTAAATGGGACCACATTTAAATTTGAAGAAAATATATTCTTTAAGGGTGGACAATTAGGGGATGAATCCAGAAGTCGAAGTCGAAGTCTGTGAAGTCGGCTGTATTTTTTTTAAAAGTCTGTGTTGGTTTTTGTTTTTTTATTATTATTTCGAAATTGTATAATAGTTTTGGCTAGTACCGATCTACTGAATTTAATATTGTATTACTTAATTATTTATTTTGATGTACCATCACATACTTGATTTAATCTAACTAAATTAAACCAATAACTTCTTAGACAGCTAGGTATTTTGAAAATTTGACGGTCTAGCTTAAAAATATTTTGTAGGTACCTACTTACTTAGTTTTAACTTGAAGTCTTTCTTGTTCTTGCCTATTTCACTTATGTATGAGGAACCATCGTTGTAAGGTGAATAAATAATCTGAACAATAATTATTTGAGAAAAACAATACTCCTATGTCTGTGACAGAAATATCTATTGCATGAGAATAAGCTTCCATATAGCTTCGCATATAGATTCGTGATCATAATCACGATTGGGTTCCACCAGCTTTATTCATAACTATAGCTAAACTGACAAACGTTGTCCTGTCTAAATTTCAATTCAATTCAAATATAAAATATCCTATAGAAAAAAGTACTTCCCGATTTTTCTAATTTTCCAGGCAATTTTTTTTTCTTTCTTCTAAAACTCCTCACTTCTGGGCCCTGATTCCATAACTTTAAATACGCGCGTAACGCGGCGCGTTAAGTTAGCCTTTATTAGATAGGAGTTCAAATTTTTTGAGGTTAACTTAACGCACTACGTTACGTGCGTGTTAAAGTTACAGAATCAAGGCCCTGAGGTGAACAAAAAAAATCATATCGGTCAAGCAATTTTCAACTTTTTGCAAGACTAACGCACGGCAATTGATTTTTATGTAAGTAAGCTAGCACCCTTTTACGGGTGAATCCAGTACCTACATCGAAAGTAACAACCTTTTGTTCTACGATTTTTCGAAATTTGCGACAAAAAAATCATTCACTCCCGACAAAATATATGAAACAGCTGATTATTTTTCGCGAATTTTGGTAAGTCGTAGAATAAATGTTGTTTGTTTTGACGTATTGGAGCCGCCATTAAGAAGATGCTAACTGATTACCTGTTGGACCCTGTATAGAAGATAGATAATGAAGTTTGAAAGTCAGTATTAGCAGCCAATGCTGCATTTTTTTAATTTTTCTACTTTCTAGAAACAGCGTAAGAAAAATAAATAACCCCAAAACAAGCCAAAGTTTTCAATATTTTTTCTCCATGGCAATCATCCCCTCTCATACCATAAATGTACCATCGCCAACAAGGAAATACGCTCAAAAAACAAAACACGTTTCGCAAAAAACGCTTGTGAACTCGTTATATTTTCATGGCGAGCTTTTGGGATGTTATTCGAATTTAGAGAGATTTCAATGCGGCTGAATAAAAAAGAAAGAATGGTTAATGGCAAGCAAAGATCCTAGCAAAAAGAAAGCAAATAAAATTAAAACACAGTATACCTAGTTTGGTTTTTAACCCTTCTCACGAACAGTTGATGCATTGGTATGGTATGGTGGATTGGTAATGTATAAGTTGCCGTTATCAGACCATTAAAAAAATTGTTTACCTGCAGATTTTTTTTACAGAAAGATTTTTCTGTCTATTCAAGATGCAGTCTCACCCAAACAGCCTTATGAATTTGATAGTTGAAATTCTTAACCCTGCCCAATATCTAATCTAGATTTCTGGTGTCATAATTTTTGGTGCGGAGTTTCAATTTTTCCTGACTCGAAAGTCGACCCGCCACTCCGCGAAAGAGGCCCAAGAAGTTGGTTAGGTTAGCACCCTCGGCCTATAACGGTTCAGAAACCGTCACAGACCGAGCCGGCAGTAAGCACCCTTATAATTTCACCGAGCACCGACCCTGTCCGACGTTAGAATACCGTTTGCGCGATTCAGCCAACAGCATTCATTTTTAGAGCGCCATCTAGTGTAATTTTATGTAACTATTCGATTGGGGTTGGAATAGGATGTACTTTTATTCTGTTATGCTTTTGTACGAAAAATTTGTGATTTTACGAATAGCGTAGCGGCACTAAAAAATGGTTTTATTTAAAATTAAGATCCGAATAAAACGTAGTGTAGTTTTTGACGCCAACGAGCAAAATTGCGTACGTACGTAATGTACGTATACGTTAAATCATTATGTATGTTCGTAATTCCACGTTGTATAATTTACCAAAATTCGTGTTTTTTCGAGTGTTCGTATTATTAGTTTCCCTAAAGGTGGATTTTATTACACATTCGTTAAATGTTCGATAACGTCCACGTTTACTGTTTTCACGTCACTGTCTCCAAAACTCCATCACTTTACAGGGCATGACTTGAACTTGACCGTGGCCTACATTGCTTCGACTGTGACTGTGACTATGACATGTTTGAGGATTATACCTTTCTTCTGAAACATTAAATTATCGACTACTTGAAAATTCTATTATATTTGGACACTAGGAAAATCTTTTTTTTTTTCTTTCTTTCTTTTTGGCTTTATCACGTCATCTCGTCTAGATGACTAGAGCAAAAAACAAATATTTTGATGATGTGGAAGTAGATTTGAATAAGAAGATTTTTTTGAACCCATATTTTGATTGTAGGAAATTGATTCGATAAACATAAATTAGATAAAATGAATATTCCATTCGCCTAAACAGAGGCATCGTAAACAGGAAGGCGCGGGACGTTGTCCGACGTTGGGCGCGCCGCCTGTCACCCCTTGGTGAGTCCTTTCATTTGCTTTGTTTGGGGAGAGACTTCCGCACTTTTATTCATATCTCGACATAACCACATGACACGCTACTAATGGCATGTTGGTATGTTTATAAAGGGAAACAAGAGTCGTCAAATCCACTATCAAAATGAACATCTTTGAGTAGAGTGAGGACTTATCTAGACGAATGAATCTTTATGTGGGGGTAATTAGGTTCTAGACCGCTTCTCTGACGGAATGGGGGTCACGCGAGGGTAAGCGTAACCCTAGAATACCAGTCCAGCGGTGGCAGGATGACAGAACACATGTTGCGGGTTTTTAAGAATGACTGCGCTATTTGCTTCTGATGGCCTTGACAGCTTGACCGCAAACGCAGTTGGCAAACGCAGATAGCTTTGGGCCTAACTTGTGAGACGAGTGGGTCAAGGGCACCTCGAAGGTACGGACCTTAGATTGACCGTCGCCGGGAGTGGGGAATCAGATTTGCCCTGGCGCCCCAGAAGGGGTGTGCCTTGAGGCACTAGCAGGTTGTTGAACTGGCTGACTATTTGGTGTGGATGTGACCGATACTTGCCGTGGCACCCCAGAAAAAGTTTGCAATCGGGCCCTAGCAGTTTTTTGAATTGACTGAGGAAAAAAAATATTACGCAACCGAGTCATTTCTGTTAAAGTTTTCTCATCGTGTGGGGTCGAATTAAAAGCCTATCTACTAGTAGTATATGAGTCGGTAATTGTTTTTTTTTTTTCCTAAAAATGTATTATCTGTGAAGCTATAAAAAACCGTCGCGACGAAATGTATCTATATACCTAAGTATTTTATATGACACTGTAAAGTACCTACCCCCTTAGGTACATCCAAAAATTATTAAAACAAATACAGTATCTAGCACTACCATTTTCTGCGCAGCGGCACTCGAGCAGGCAGGCACCTCTAATGCAACTTGTGTGTTCATTTTACTACCTGCACTTTACAAATGCGTCTGGGAACCCCATTGTGCTAGTTAACGGTATGTGGTATTCACGGTTTGTTACTACGGTCCACAGGAAGGCTTAGCCGCATAAAACTCAGCACAATAGAGATGTCCATCACTAAAAAAACAACCTGCAAAATGAACGATCTCATCTTTTTTTTATATATATATATTTTATTTCAACCCAAAAGTTTATTCACATGTTTTTGCTAGAGAAACAGCCGTAAGATAATTTATTAACGTACAAATAAAATCTTTAGTAATAATCTACCTACCTAATTTTCATTATACGTGATCGCGATAATCGGTAAAAGCGCGAAGCTAAATGATTGCAAATAATCATTAGAGAGATTGTAAACGCACGCGACACTTTTTAAAATTCCTTGTCCAGTAATGGCGCGAACTGTACTAAGAAGGCTATACTTTCATTAAATTCGATTTCTTTTTAAAACGCCCGTTTGTGGCCAGTGCGACATCCTGTTTCTGTCTCATGGTTGCAGGATAAGATCTGTGGTTTTTACCGACAAGTACTCGAGACTATGTTGAATGTTCAAAGCACATTTGATTGATTCTAAGACACGAGTTTAATTTCCTGTAGATTTATTATTTTGTAGAGAAAATTATTTGCAAATACTAGCATTCGAATATGTCTGTGTTAAATTAACGCCAAGATAAGGTGGTAAAGCAGCGCCTGATTTTCACACAGCTTGAATGTACTTGGAATGTAAGTCTTATTAGGTTAATTTTGTCATCTTACTAGTAGCACGCGTAATCAAGGATATTTCACAAACTAAAAACAACAAAGATTTCTCCAAAAATATTTTCCAGCTCTAGATGTCTCTATTATTGATTGAAACTAATCAGCCATTCTTATCTGAGTGTCAGACGCATTCTCTCAACGGCTGCGCTGTAGTTGGATGACTATATACTGCTCTATATACAGGGTGTAGCGTAATGAGTAGCTACTCATTATGCCACAACCTGCATAATTATGGTAACAAGTTTTGTGCTTTAAGGCGAGGTTTTCCCACTTTTAAGCAACGCTTATTACTACAGATGACCATAATCCAGTCGCATTTAGCGGAGCAAAATCATGGCACAACAAAAGTAGAATAGAAGTACCACCAAGTACCCAAAAATAGAAGTAGCGAAACGCACGACTGCACGACTTATATTCTACTTTCTTTTTTCTCATATTTTTCGAAAAGTATAGCTGTAATGTATAATGTACCTCACCGGTTTCCTTCATAATTATTAAATCTATATATCAAAATATCGATGACATAATTGAATAAACAGGTAATTGAATTAATTCAAAAAAAACAGGGATAAAAGCGCAAATCAGTGCTACTTTGATATATTTTTTCTATCGAGCGAAATGTGCTTACTCGTGTTTCGGTCTCATGGGTTTCCTAGATAAAACATTCAATTTTGTTATGACACCATTTTTATAATTTTAAGCTGACCATGGAGGTATGCACACTTAAACTAGAATGACCATAATTGCTAAAAGTCACAAAAGAGCGTCTTAAATAGTACAAGCATACGATACCCACAAGTGTTAATTAAATTTTATTTTTTTCCAGGTATGTAGCAGTTTTAGGGGATGCGTAGGTACCTAATTCTAAACATAAAACGGCTATTATCCGATGCAACAGGGTATCTTCTTAATATCCCCCGGTCGCCAAAAAAGGTATGTATCTATATAAGTACAAATTACGAGCGGCTCAATTATTTTGTCATAAAAGTTTGTTATAAGGAAATGTGCATATTTATCCAACAAGACGTTTTTAACAGTGGGTGGGTGCCCGAGGAAAAGGCAGGGTTCTTATTATGAAAGGTACATTTTTATCATACTTCCGTTTATAATAAGGTCGCGCGTTATTTTTTCACCGGCGAGAAACAGGACTGTAAAGGTAAGTAGCAACCTACGTCTACGCGTTATAAATAAAAGCTCGATTCAACGCCGATTCGATTCGCTTTCGTAATCCTGCCAAGGAAATTAGATTTTTTATCAAAATCCCGGTAAAATTCGCATTAGCTGTCGCATATCTGCCATTATTGGCGCGTTCTGTAGATATTTCCATTCGGGATTGTCAGATTTGGCGTTTAAAGAGCGTGAATATATCTGTTCAATTTAGACAGAAAGCGGAAGTTAAATTTGATTTTGCAACTGTTTAATTTGCTGGTAAATTACTGCCTATTTTTAATGTTTTTGTTATTTGAAGTTGGTTGATTGGTTGAGAGGTTGGTTGGTTTGGAACTGTGGCATTGAAAATTTATCTACGACATCTTCTGATTTAAACTCGGGTGGATTAACAACATTAAAATTGCTACGAACGCATCTACAAATATATGCCCACAACACTGCCCTACATTTAGCCTAGAAAATGAATTTACGTCCGATGTACACTCTGCCATTTTAGTTTCCCCAGAAATGACACATTGGTCAGTAATAGCCGCCAAGAACACTTTTGATCTAGTCACCTTTGAAACAAAAAAAAAAAAAAAAAAACCTGTTCAGCTACAATGCCGCAGATACATATGGCCGAGTGGTAACATGTGCGCTTTACAATCTGACGGCACCCGGTTCTATCCTAGGCCATGCACTTATTTCGTATTTAAATAAATTGTGTTCAGTTTTCAATGCCATTGCCCAAAAAAAAAAACGATGAAGGAAAAACATCGTGAGGAAACCGGTATGCCCAAGAACTTCAAAAGTTCAAAGACATATGACATTCACCAACACTCATTGAGCAAGCATGGTGGATTAGGGCCCATCCTCTCTCTGTGAGAGAAGACTTGCGTCCCAGCAGTGGGATCAGATAATGATGACACGCTTAACTTATAACACCTCTCTTTTTATGTCGGGGGCTAAAAACAAGCCATTATATAGCTCCCATCGATATATAACTTTATACCGATGGACTTGAAATTTGGCTTTGGCTATACCGACTCGATCCAGTGAGTTAGCAGTAAACCCGTACTAGATATACGAGCATCCATGCAACTACTCTGAAACTTTCCAGCGTTGAACAAAATCTGCACTTTGAACTTTTTATAAATGGCGCACCTATAATATATAGTGGGAAGTAGTTTGTACAGTTTCTAGAAACTTTTATGAAATGAAGCCCTATTCATTTCGCTATTAAAACTCAAAACTTTAAAAAAGTTATTAACTACCAAAGGTACCTTAAAGTATTATGGTTTTTATAGTTACAATAGGTATCTACTAGCTGCGCAGTTTCAACTGCGTGGACTGAATGGTGAAAGACTGCGTGGTGAATTATTTTAGGAACCTTCGATTTTTCCGACATAAAAAAAGTCTAAGAGCCTACTGGAGAGGAAAGACCTACTATACTATAAACGACGCGTCGTATATGAAAAAGCTGCGACGCGTGAAGCAAAAAAAAAAAATTTTTTTTTAATTAAATTTAACAGGCTACGGTAATAAAGATAGTCATTGGGACGGCCTACTGACGTCGGTGACGCGAACCCATAAGTTTTGCCCCTACCAAAAATCACTCTACGCGACTAAAGAAGTCTTCGCTTCAAAAATAGAATTGAGTGAGTGAACGAGATGGTCAGTGAAGTGTGTCTCGCTAGTCAAATATAGGTGGATGTGAATGTAATGGTGGATATCAACTGAAATGTAGCCGACCGGGATCCGTTCCGTCGCGGCCCTGGGCAAATATCCCGCCCGGGCCGCTTCCTTCCAACCCACTGTTTGCTCTGATAACCAGTTCACACTTTACCTAATACCGTTTTTTGGCACACTCTACTGGAAAATTGGATATAGGTAATCGGAAGGTAGAGCATGTTTTGCAAATAGCACTGCAAGTGTTTCTTTTACTAGCAAATAATAATATATCCATGAACTAGCTCTTTTCGATTTCTGTTTTCACTTGAATATTATATTTCCTTCGGTTTGGTCTAATAACTTATGAAATCTAGTTCATCTCTAGACCGTCCGGTATAGACCGTCGAACAACAAGTGTTGGAGTTTGTCCTGAAACAGAAAACGTCATTAAACTATGTTGTGATTGTGGTTGTGATTAAACTATGTTGTGATTTAATTTATATCATTTTAAACCATGATACCTACTACCCAAAGGGACGGAACGCTTCAAACAGAAAAAACGAGCAGAGCGAGAGGTACCACGTTTAGCCATTTGTCCCTTTCACACTACATGTCTTATATACAATGACATTCATGAACACATATTAGAGTGTGGTGTTGCCACTTTTGGAAAAATATTGTAACCGTAAATTTGGTATTAATTTGGGTAGTCCGTACATGATTTTATCAGCATCATTTTTAATTATATAAATTTTTATTTGTGAAACATAATATCTAAAAGAAAACTCTCATGGTTATTTAGGGTGCATCCGTTTATTATTGTAGTGATATAAATAAGGAATAAATTAGTATGTACGTGTTTGAGTACGTACTGCTTCCACCTATTCGACGGAGCAGCCAAGTACCAACTGGAAGCTTTAGATTCCGTAGACCGGCGTGCTATGAGGCTGATTGGTGACAGCAAGCTAGTCGCCAATAAATTACAAAGCCTTGAGCACTGCCGTAAAGTAGCTTGTCTGTCTATTTTCTACCGGATATATTTTGGTGATCGTGTGCAAAAGCTTCATGACCTTATTCCACCCTCCCCCTTTTACTACAGGACAAGTAGAAGGACAGCACACTATCACCCCTTCCTCGTGGAAATTCCAAAAATTCGTACACAACGATTTGGGTTGTCTTTTACGATACGTATTGTCCAAGAATGGAACTCCCTGCCATCCTCCTTGTTTCCTGAGAACTACAATGTAGGCATCTTCAAGGCTAGAATGAATAGATTTCTTCTAGATCAACGTGTTCCATCCTCGGCCACACCGTTGCTTACCATCAGGCAAGTTAGTGGCCAAACGTAGATCTATTCTGTATAAAAATATAAAAAAAGTATGAAAAGTAATGAGGAATTAGTATCAGTGATTATGTCAACACTAGAAAGGGACAAATGGCTAAACGTGGTACCTCTCGCTCTGCTCGTTTTTTCTGTTTGAAGCGTTCCGTCCCTTTGGGTAGTAGGTATCATGTTTTAAACAAATGTATTTTTACCTAATGTCAAAGTCATCATTACAATCAACAAGAAATTCATAACAAAAAAATTAAGCAAAGTGGTGGAGGTTTCCATGGAGTTTTTGAAACAACACGAAAAGATATGTTTTATCTCGTTATATTACTTTCCCACACTCGAGCATATTTACGAATCTTAATAGATAAAATCTATCATTATTTACATTTTAACATTTGTAAATACGTTTAGGAAAATAATACAATGAGGCGCATGTTTTTTTTCACTTTGGCGTAAATAAAACATCAATTATTTTACAATCAACATTATTTTTCCACAAAATCGTAACTTTCAACGTTCGCGTGCGCGCCACAAAATAATAAACTATTCCATCACCAAAGAGCCCTCGCAATTTGTGTTTGCGTTTTCAAAATAACGAGTTACGGAGTAGTGGAAGCCTCCCTGACAAAATGCTATTACCTCTGGCTATTACAAGTTAATTGCCGCTCTGGAGACTTATTATCAACTTGCTTTTATCATAACCGAGTTACTTGCGCCACTTGGACAGGGGAAGGCGTAACTCTGTTGAATGTGATTTAAAAACTTAGTTAGCATCTTTTTAGCAAGTTACAAAAAGTTTTATACACCACCTGCTCGACAATGTCCAATAATGTTTCATGTAAACCTAATCTAAAGCATGGTGTAAGCAAGTATACTCCGCTAGGCCAGGTATGGCATTCCGAGACACAAAGGACACGTGGGTGATACAAGTCTACGTCATCGACACTGTGTTAAGTATACTAGTGGCATGAAATAACTTCTCAATATCCGTGTTAAACTTGTAGGAAACGGATAAAATTATACGATTTTCTCTTGAATAATTAAATTCGTTTCATTTAATATATTAAATTCGTGTTTAACTTAAATTGTTTCGCTTGCGCAGATAAACAAAGAATTACAAATATGCGCCCGCGACTAAAGACACTGCTTTATCCCCTTGTTGAATAATCTAGTATAACTACAACATCTACTTACTAGGCAATCTTTATTATGGTGTAGATTCTACAACTCTTATAAATAGAGTGGATCCTGTCTGCCTGGTTTTTACTCAAGACTAGACAATTAGATATCCCTGTTTGTGCGTAATTAATTTCTAGTTCTGATACTTGCATTGCACTTAGTATTTATTATGTGGTTCTGTCTGATCTTATACCGGCGACCATTTAAGCCAGAGTTTCCCAAAGTGGGCGATAACGCCCCCTTGTGGGCGCTGCAGGCCTAAAGGGGGGCGGTAAGAGACCCAGAAAAAAATGGGGGCGTTGTGTAGAGGCTTGGGGGGTGATTTGTAATTTCATTTAGCTAGGAGGCCTCTAAGACACCGTCTGCTTGAGCTCTCGACTCTCAACTACAACTTGTGAACATCAACTAATATTAGTTAAGAGATTGCTCAAACTCGGTTCGATATATCTCTCTTTTTAGCGCCCCCATTTTGAAAATGTGGGGGCGCTAAAAAATAATTTATTCTCAAAGTGGGCAGTAGACAAAACAAGTTTGGGAACCCCTGATTTAAGCGAAACAAAAAAATAGCCGGGTGTGTGAAAATTAAGTAAACTATTAATTAGTTAATATTATATTTTGTATATGACACGTTGTCCAAATTTACTTAATAATGTACAATTTCTAATGAACTACAACTAATACCTAAACTACAATAAATTCAAACAATAATATTCTCTGTTGTGAGAAAAAAAATCGTCATAAACTAGTCTACACTACATACAAAAAAGAATTTCCAAAATTACATAATCTGGAAACCACGTATCTGTCACACCCTATTTCAGTAAAAAATCAACCTGTATAAATAACTTGCTACTTACCTATACCTACTACGTTATTAATTATTAAATTGTTCGTTGTTAATTGAAAAAGTCTAAATACTTTTAATGTTTCAAAGAGCAGCCGTCGCAATTTCGATATCGGAAAGCGAGAGGTACTTACGAATAAAATGAAACGACCAATCCAGTCTATTGGTTTTGAGTATTTCGTGTACGTCGAATAATAGCGAGGGACATAAAAAGCCGTCCATAACATTCTCATATACCTTTCCCTTTTCACTTTGCCAAATGTGGAACTGAAAACAGATGAAATGTTGTTCTAAAAACAAATTCCAACGGCTTTTAAAAGACGTGCGTTCTATAAACAAGATCATTCATCATCATCATCATCATTTCAGACATAGGACGTCCACTGCTAGTCATATGCCTCTCCCATCGATCTCCAAAAGGGCCGGTTGGAAGCGGCCTGCATCCAGCGATTTCCTGTGGTCTCTTTTAAGTTGTCTGCCCATCTTGTGGGTGGACGTCCTACGCTGCGCTTACCGGTCCGTGGTCTCCATTCCAGAACCTTTCTGCCCCATCGGCCATCTGTTCTGCGTGTTATGGGCCCTGCTCACTGCCACTTCAAATTGCTAAACCGGTGGGCTACGTCGGTAACTTTCGTTAGTCTACGGATCTCCTCATTTCTGATTCGATCTCGTAGAGAAACCCCGAGCATAGCCCTCTCCATAGCACGTTGTGCGACTTTGAACTTACTTATGAGGCCCATAGTCAGAAACCACTAGATAGCGCTTTTAGCATTTGGTAGGAGTGAAAGAAATCTGCTACCACCAACTAAGGTATCCATCCACATGTTTTTTGCGTGAGACATAAAATAAAGTTATAATCTAGTATATGGCCAGATGATAGTAACTGCCTTTTGACTTTTAACCGCCTGAAGTCGGTTAACAACAGTGATCAAAGATACAAGTCAAAGAACAAAAACATATCCAACATGACACCGAGAAATCTATGACGTATAAAGAAACCTGAACCGAAAAGCATTTCGCGAAATAATATTACATCTGCTTGTAATATTTCGCGGAAGTTGCCCTCTTCGCTAAGGCAACGTCATTTTACTCTAGGGGAAGCGAAAACGTAACCGTAAATTACATTTATTTAGAGCAGTATCTGGCATGATTTATTCTCTTTTCATGGCACTTAGCACATTCAAGCCGACTGCAAATATTGTATACCTGCTGAAGGAAATGAGGCTGATATGAATGGAACCGCCCAGTAACATAACGTCTGATGAAACGACATTACCACGGATGGAACCCCGAATTGGGTCGAAAGTTTTTATTCGGCCCCATTCAAATCACGTTCAAGTTTCACCTACGTGCCGGTGGAGGGATAATAACCACGATAAGAGCTCTATTAGCGCGATCAGATTTGAATAAATGCTTTAGAATGTAAGCGAGCACTTCGGAATGAAGTACACGCCCTGTCGATGTAATAAAGAAAAAAGGGCAGCCGTCTAGGGATTCAAAACTTGCGGAACTACAGCAATTTGTCACGTTTTATGTCATTTTAGGCTAACATATTCAAACGCTCCCGTGTTGGCGCAGTGGAGTATGAAAGTACACATGGTTTTGTACGGACTAACACATACTTATTCTGTGGTGAGAGTATGTTAGCGGCACGAGGGGGAGGGGGTTGTCGAACAACTACACCCCGCGATGATTAAAACCAGCCAAGTTGATTACGTTGCATGTTTGTGCCTTTTCACTGTGTGAATACCGACCGATAGCTTTATTTAGAGGGCGAATAATTGAATGCCTGTACTTTATCATAAATTTTTGATGGCACCCGTTTAAAAGCCGTGAATCGACGAAAATATTTCATGAACATTCGGGCCGCGCGTATATAACCACACGCATGCAGGTTTATCTTTTTATTTATAGAGAAAAGCGTGAAAATCTAACTGACACAGGAAATATTTGAAGCCGACCCTTATCAATATTAAGCCTGCCGTTCATTTTTGATCAACTCGAAACGGCATTTACTTACGGAATTTCGAACAATAAAAAGGTAGTCAGTTCTAAAAGCTAGAAGAGCCATAGAAAATTCCAAATCACAAATTAATTCTTTGAATACCGATGAGTGTGAGACACGGTAACCGCGACATTTTCCTCTATGATTTTATGATTTGGTACGTGGTTTAAATTCCAAAGACTATCTTCCGATGATAAATTGTTAGCACACCACAAAAAGCTACATTTGTCACGTCAACGTCTATATTCGCGGTATCGTTCTCGTAAATCAGGCGTGATGTCTCCGCGCCGGGCTGCCGGAGCCTCGCCACCGAAGAATAATTATATCCACAGAAAAACAGCTCCCAGCACAAAAGTGTAACTACTTCACTATGTACACAGAAAGAACGAAAGAAAGAAAATTGTCATCATCATCAAAAATCAGCCTTTTAACAGTCCACTGCTGGACTTTTAGCCTACCCCCGAAAGGGTGATTGGGCCATATCCACCACGTTGGCCCAGTGCGGATTGGTGGATTCACATACGCCATTGAATTCCTTCTCCGTGCGTATGCAGGTTTCCTCACGATGTTTTCCTTCACCGAAAAGCCAGTGGTATGAAAATCCGTACATAAACTCCAAAGAGCTCATTGGTACGGGCCCGGGGTTTAAACCCGCGACCTCATGTTTTCAAGTCTAGCGGTCTCCCAAACAGGCTACCACGGCCACTAGTGAGATTATTATACTGTATTATTATTCAACAGACATTATAGAAAACCGCAAGAAACACGAGCGTTTTGGGGAACTATTACAATCTCTCAACAGCAACGACTCCAGTTCTAAAACGCTTTACGCGGATGCGATGTTCGTGGAAGCCGTGGTAGCCCATTTGGGAGACCGCTAGACTTGAGAGCGTGAGGTTGCGGGTTCAAACCCCGGGCCCGTACCAATGAGCTCTTTGGAGCTTATGGACGGATTTTCAAAGAAAATTGTATTGAGTATTTAATAAGCATGTAATCTATACGTATTCTATTCTTGACTAAACCATTATTCTAATTTATTTTGAAGAGCTTTCACTTATTTTAGAGTTACTAATGGCCGCTAATAAACCAAAAATTAACTAGGTAAAGTACAAAAGAAAACTAAAAGGTAAACGTTTTGCTTATTGCCATTAAAAAAATTGCAATAAAAGCTGTGTGACGCAAGAAAAGCGATTTTTTAAGCAAAAAGAGACATAAAATTTAAATTATACTTATTACAGTCACCGATTGGCTCAGCTGCTCATCTGTTCAAAGTTTTTTTTTTTTTTTTAATTAATTTAATAATATGTGATGAAGTCTGTACGTACTTATATTTTATCTAAAATAAATATGTAATTCAAATTGTAACATAAAAAATACGTTTCTAAAAAACTTATATCTAACAATCAGTAAATGCGTCCGTCTCAAGGGCTACACAGCAACGACGCGTGCGCGCAATGCTCATACCGGCGATGAATTCGTATAAGAAGCTAGAATCAACACACACATTGCTGTGGCTACTAGCTTTGCGTTCTTCTGTGTAGATTTTCTACTCAGTGGCGGGTTGAGCTCTGGCGCGTGCCTTGCGATTTCACGTGAGACGGTGCGACGGTCGGGTGGCGCGCCGCACACTCCATCTGACGTTTTTGATTGCATTCCAATTCCTATTACATTCTCCGTGGATGCCAATGTAAATCAGGAACGAACACTATCAGATTTGTTGCTGTAATAAAGCAAATGCAAGCAAAATCCCGTACTAGTTTTGACGTAAACACATTGAAATCTAATTTCCATACAAAAGACATAAACGCGATGCGCTATAAAGTTTAAGTTTCGTTTCTTTATATTACGCTTGTGTAGCGTTTATGTAGTTATGCAAATCAGAATAGGATTGCAGGCGTGGACGAAATAGGAAATAATTTAACATAATTGGTATATATTATGGTCACAAACAGGAAGTGTAGTATACTTTGCATTGACTTGCATAACGGTCTTAATTCAACGCTTAATTTTCACTCAACTTTGACCCGGAAAAACTAGAAGAGTAAACCTTTTTTGATTAATTGTTTTTTTTTTACATATATTTGCACCTTGGCAGTAACCGCGACTCGTGTGCCGTGACGGCAAACAGCATGACGCTCTCTTATGCCGTCATGTTTCACATCTGCCGAGCGTCCCGTGACGGCCAACTTTTTGTTTGCCTACTAAACTCGGTCCAAGCATTTATTTGTTCTGACAACTGCTATAACTATCTATATATCTATCTATCTATAACGTTGTAAAAAGCTGTTTTTGTTTCTTTTAATTACTATTGCACTGGAATATCGTGTTTCTGCTACAGCCTTATGTTCAAAAACCTAGCGAAAGTGATCGTGGTTTTCATTAATTTTTATAATTGCAGCTGTCAGAGCAAATAAATGCTAGTTTAGGCGCTGAGTTGCTTCTTTATATTGCTACTTTATATGAATTTGAATTTGAAGTGTTGTCACTTTAAATAAAATTGCTATTACCAGTCCACAGATATTTAGTAAGTACCTAGATACGAGACGTAATGTCCCGCAGTTAATCAAATAAATAATACAACAATACAATACAATCTCCCAATCACGAATGAATCGGTTTCTTCTAGGCAAGCGTACTCCATAGACCGGAACATCGCTTAACATCAGGCGAGATGGCACTCAAACGCATGTAATTTTTTTTTGCGCCAACTCGCGATACGATACGCCTACGATAGAGCACGCTTGCCTAGAAGAAACCTATTCACTATCGACTTGAAGACACTCAGATTGTAACTATCGGGGAACACCCACTCAGGCAGCGAATTCTACACAGGCTTTTCGCTCTATTATGTTCGCACAATAATAGTGGAATCAAAGCGCTTCGTACGGGTTCTCGGAATATCAACCATAAAGCGGTGTCGATTCTTCGTGCCCACTCTGGCAGTTCGATAGAAAAATGGGCAGGAAGGAATCAAATCATGCAGATCTGTAGCACACTCTCCGAAATGTATCCGATAAAAAAAACCGATAGCAACCCTGCGCCGATGCTCAAGACTAAGAAGCTTAGTCTAAACCAGGGATTCGTTGCTGATGAGCCTCATGGCACGTTTCTCAAAACTTACTTAGTAGTTTGTATATATTTATTCGCAACTCACATAGCAGCATGAGTACGTGGATGATACATAGGCATGAGGAGATGGAGTACAGTGAAGCAGGCGCGGCTGCGGTCGCGGCCCGATCAATCATGCCGCTGACGAGCGCAGCTGTGCCGAGACCGACCCCGCCACACTCCCGACATATATATTTTGAAATTAAACGACAAGAACATCGCTCGGGAAATCACTACGTGACATTTCGATATCATCCACGTTTATTAGGTTTGGATTTACCGTTTGCATGTGGTTTTACTTATTAAAATCGTCTTCACCTAACCACGTCCGGTGCTCTATTTTGATCTTTACTAAGTTTGAACAATGCATTACGACAGCTTTTCCATGCTAAAGTTATCTTGTAACAAAAATCTTGATTAAGGTCCTATTAGGGCTGACACAAAATAAAATTGAGAATGGCCTCTTTTGATTCGAATATACAGGGTGTAAGGGGAACACTCTCGAAGCCAAAAGAAGGTAATTGTACTCATCATTATGAACCACTATTAGTACGGAACCAACCCTGAAATCGCGAAAAAAAAATTAGCTGTTACATACATTTTGCCGAGTGTCAATGACCGTTTTCTATAGAATACCTGATATTTTTTTCGCGATTTCAGGGCTGGTGCCATAGTAAAAGTTGTTCATAATGATGAGTACAATTACCTTCTTTTGGCTTTGAGAGTGTTCCCCTTACACCCCGTATGTTATGTATAAAGCGGAACAAATTAGGAAAAATAGTTCATGAACCCTCACAATAATTTTGAATTTATTACTTCATGTAGTTTGATGAAAAAAAACCGGCTAACGAAATGGTTATGTAGCTAACAGGGTTTTTTTTAATATATATATATATATATATATATTGTATGGTAAGAGGTATTTATCTATACGTGGGCCAAATTTCACCTCAATAGGCCTCACAGTGTAGGCCTGTCGTTCAGTGTGGAGGTTGAAGGGGGAGGCCTATGTTCAGCAGTGGACGTAGCTATGTTCAGTCTTCTGGCTGATGATGATGATGATGATGAGGCCTCACAGTCTCTGAATAAAAGTACCGTGAAATACAAGCGCGGACGGACGGACAGACAGATTGCGAAACCAAAAGGGTTGCTTAGTTGGCTACGGAACCGGAAAAATACTTAACATTTAATCTAAACAGATATAATCTTGGTCTTTTCAAGGCCAGAGTGAATAGGTCAGCTTACTAACTGGTGAGTTAGTGGTCAAATGCAGACTTATACGCGATAAAAACTACCTACACAAAGACATACATTTTAACGATCTTAAATTGCATTGACTTCTCATTTCATTGCAATACATTGCGCCGAAACCAAGAGAGTGATCAAACAATGCTCAGAATGGTTCAGAAGTTTTCCAAAACAAGCACGACGACAATATCGTTAACAATTCCAATATTTCTTGTTGTTCCAACGTCTGGCGAGCGGCCGGACCCAAGTCTGTCGTTGAGATACCCCTTGACTCTGTTTCCTCCACTGAAAGCTCTTTTCGGTTGACTACTTTGGCTCAGTGCCGCCCGGCTAATTACGCTCACTCGCCACTCACAGTTTTTATTCGAGTAAACTAATAAAACTGAAGTACACTATGGTATTTTATGAAGTATCTTTATTTCCAAAGATATGTGAGGAATTAAAAGTTTGTATTGAGAATCAAAATCTTTATTAATAGCTTCGAATTGAAGAAGTGAGTGACAACGCTCAATGATTTCGTATAAAATTGAGTTTCAATCTTTATGAAAAGATAAATAGGAATGGGGAAGGGATTGCAAAATTGTTCCTCAAACCTTTTCGATAGGAAAATCGCCTCACAATTTACTACCCCACTTAGTCAACGAAATCTTTTATGGAAGTCAAAAATTATTTATAAAATACGTACTTCGATTTTTGGTGAATAAATGAGATGAGATGAGAAAAGAGACTCGAAGTGGTTTGGTTCTCTTTTCTCTACACTTGACCAATACGGGAATTAAAAGAAAGAAAATAATTAACGTATTCAATAGGAACATTGGCGGGTGCGAGCAAAGTCTAGTAGCTATCTATCAAGCAATTTAGTGTAAGCGGCGAGAAGTGCTTCTCCAATTACCTATTGTTAGCGGCACTGCAGACGGAGTGGCTCCATTCGTACACGCCACTCATTTCATTAAACAGAGATAAGGGTCTTGTGAATATTCGCGCTCAATTTGGCACGTTCTATGTTTTGCTCTGTACTTGGGTACTGACGTCAAAGGGATGAAGAGATACCGTTTTTTCTCGACGTTCGGTTTCATTTCATTACACACGGTGACATCAAAGAAGAAATTGTAACCTCTAACCTCTGGCACAAAGCAAGCCGAGTCATTAACTCGGCGGTAGTAAATGAGTCGGTTTCAACATTATGTAGCAATAAATAGATCTGGGAGTGTTACTTTAAAGCAAAGTTAGCCGTTTCGTGGTGAAGCTCTCGTGTAGTTTACAACTTTCAAAAACACGTAGCGTGCAACCGGCTCGAGCATAACTCACGCCACGGGACGCGGCCCGCAAGTGCCCACCGAAACTGATAAATAGGACGTGGCCAGTGTCCACTGCTTGTTAAATGTACCTACCCACTGTGCTCGTATTATACGATATTCGGCGTGTCCACTGTCCTCTAACTCCGAAGCGAAATAATCGAGTTATCGATGCGGCATTCCCGAGAGCCGCCGCGCCACATGGCGGAGAGGCCAAGTAATCCGCTTTGCTCGTGACAGCACAAGTTTGTCCATAGCTCTTCTGAATGCTCTACTTTAAACTTGCACGCCGCGACAAAAGTGTAATAAGATCCATTGTGAACTAACTTCCCTAAACCTTTGAAACTTTAACTTGAGTAAACTTCAGGGAGCGCGCGCTCGAAGACGCGGCAACACAATAATTTACATACTTACGAGCAAATCTACATGTGTATTAATAGTAAACTAAACTTTACATTATACATCGTGAGTAACGCTATTGTAGCTAGATGGTATTTTTATAAAGTAAGTTTTTATGGGCTCCGTGGCCAGCCCTAATGTCAGAGATTTTAGACCACCTACAGGCATGGACATAGACATGGCTAGACTATTGTTATAGGACAAACAACCGGGAACAAACAACCAAAACAACATACTAGTATACAACAAAACGACGGCAAAAACTACATTTTCCTAAAATTTAAAAAAAAGACAATCATAAAATATTTTACGCGCCTGTAAACCCAATCATATGGAGAAGAAAAAAATACCAGCCGAATGTATGAGGCATTTTTGATTCAACAAGCAATTTACCGAAATAAAATTGATGCTCGAGTGCACAAGCACATGCCATGTCGGAAAATGGAATGGTGAAACTTTAATCAACCTAGCCTCTGCCTACTCCATACCTACGTGTCGGTGTTCGGTAAGTAAGTTCCCGTGTTGTATGATAAATTTAGGAAGGCCTTCGCGACGACCTCGCTAGGGGTATGTTGGTGCATTATTCAACTGCATTCTGCATTTGTGAGTTCACGACGGCAGCAAGCAGCGCACACACACACATGTTATGTACATAATTATATACTTGCGGTAGCCCGCGTAATTTTTATAAAAAAATTCAACTCCCTTTTGCTCCTCATTATTCGACCCTTTCGCAAAATCCTCGCAGTCAGTCAATCGGTGTATTTCGAACTTAATGTAACTTAACTATACTCTTAGGTACTCTCTAAGGACAAGAAAGTCGATATCCATGGTTTGATTCACGTATAAATTAGAAACCACTGAGGAGGTAAACACTACGTTTATTAAAACACTAGCAGTGCCTGTACCCCGCGTTTTTACCTGCTAACCTATACCTACTGGAACCGTACGTTTTGTTAAGGATTAAATTAGCCTATTTGTAATTAGTGTAGAGTTAAACTAAATGTTATCCAAATCTAAACTAATTTGCATAAAAATTGCAATAAAATTATTGTTTTTATTGCGATTTCAGGATTGGTTCATAAAAATAATTGCTCGCAATGATGAGTACAATGACCTCATTTCGGATTAATACAGTTTATATGTCTAACCTGTATACAATTATTTTGCGAATCTCGGAAACGGCTCTAACGATTTGGATAAAATTTTGTATCTAGATAAGGTTTTGCTTTTCAAGTTTACCTACAAGCAGATCAAAGCTCGGTCGGTCAGGTACTATATATAGATAGATGTATTGAAAGAAACGTGAGTGAGCACTAAGTATGATTGTGGCCATGGGCGGGCACATGGGCGGGCGGGCGCGGCAGCCGTTGTAAGTAAGACCGTGGCGCTCTGCCAGCCACATTTGGCTGCTCGCAATGATCGCGTAAGCGCTGTGTGAACACACACCTATTTAATCGTAGTTTAGGGATACGCTGAGTATTGTGTATCGCATATAAGCGGGTTAAAAAATATTTATTCTTGCAACTTGCCTCCGTTTTAAAATCTAACTGCTCTATTTTCCTTTGTAAAGCTTTAAATTTTGTGAGATTACGGCTACGATTAAAGATGAACAGATTATTATAATTAGAATCATTTTTGTCTAAAATTAGTATGCTATTTTGAAATAAATATTGATTTGATTTAAGGCTCAATCTCAATACTGCGAGGCGAGTTCGCATTGTTAGAAACTGCGAGATCCCACTCATCGCCAAAACTCGCGACGTGATCCAAAATTAGCACTAGTGGACAAATCATCAATAAAACATGATAAGTTAAGTAAAAAGTAAAATAAAAATATTATACCGGTCTGTCTCCCTGATCTGTCCCCGTGGGGGGGAAAAGTTCAGTTTGTCCCCCTATTACCGGCGAGGCGACAAATCGAACTAATTATTTCCGGTCTGTCTCCCTGCTGTTTCTTAGGGAGACAGAAAGGAAAAAAGTTTCGGCTTACACAATATCGCATCGCGTCGCGGTTTACGCGTTTTGAATTCGTATAGCATCGCATCGTGATTTTGAGTTTAAGCTCTTAAAGGAAAACGAACATGTTGCCTATGACACTCTGGACTTGAAGGTGAATCTGACGACATTAGTTTTATGTAATATCAAATATAGTTAAAAAAATAATTGTAAAAGTTGACAAAGGGCACGGACTCAGGAGTCCGTGGAGAATAAAAATAAATAATTAAAAAAAACTGACGACACTTCGTAATCTATCAAGCTTGTAACCTTAGGCTACAAGAAGTATATAGAGACAAAAAAAACACTCATACTTGATTACATATGCACTGAACAACATTACCCTCCATTAGAGCAAATACAAAAATACGTTTAAAAAGAAATTTTTGTATGAGGTACAGTAAAAACAAAAGGGTAGTTTTTACTTATTATTTTTATTTCTTAGTTATCCGCCGTAACATTACATACCTACTCTGTGAAAAATTCAACTGGCTATCTGTTATCAGTTTGAATATACAGCCGTTAAGAAATAGGACGGACTGACAGACATACAGCGCAGGATTAGTAATAGTACCGTTTACACCTTTTGGGTACGGAACCCTAAAAAGGGCGACAAGGTCATCTGCTGGGTGAATACGACTAAAGGCATCAAGTCTGATTTAGGCGAGATGCGTTCGTGCCACGTGACCTTACCATATCTCCCTTATTTGTCTGATATGAGGATAGTACCTACTCAAAATTTATGGAAATACCGATTAATTATTTAATACTTCTTACTAATAGTATAAATGCGTAATTGTATTTTTTCTTCTTTCATGCAGCAACAGATTATAGATACAGATACAGGGTACGACTTGATCTTTTCCTTAGAGATAGTTTTGGGCGTCGGAGAGTGACATTGGATAATTTTATATGATACTAGCTGAATCCCGCGGTGCTACCCGCGATTTTCTAATGTTCCCGCATTTTCTGAGAGAATAAGTACCCTATGTCCGTCCATATGATGTACACTATCATCCTGCCAAAATTCGTTAAGATCGGCTTAGTGAGTTACTTTCGCTTTTATAATATTATAGTAAGGACTAGTTGAATCCCGCGATTTAAATTTTTTTTCCGCACATTCTGGGCGAAAACGTACCCATGTCTGCCTGTATGATGTTCACTATCATCCTGCCAACTTTCGTTAAGATTGGCTTAGCTGTTTAGCCGTGAAAAGCGAATAAACATCCAGACAGAGTTACTTTCGCTTTTATAATATTAGTAAGGATATAGATACTTGTTATTCCTGACGAAAATACGTATGCAGTTGAAACAAGGACTTTGTATACCGTCAATAGGGTATACAAAGTCCTTGAGTTGAAACCGCGGGGCGTAGTCAATTTGACATATACTTAAGTCATCCTGATGTAAGCAAAACTCGTATAGCTTTAATTGATTTGTAAAGCGTCGCACTCGGCGACGTACTGACCGGAAGACGATGGAAGCCGTGGTCGAAGTTCGACGGGCGCGCGGGAAGGACCGAGCCAAATCACTCCTTATTTTTATTTTTTTTGACATTTTTGCACACACGGTCATCTGACCCCAAACTAAGCAAAGCTTGTAATATGGCTGCCAGAAACTGATATACATACATATATATTTTTAAATACATACTTAAATAGATATTAACACCCAGACATAGAACAAACACAAATGTTCATCACATAAATGTTTGTCCTAGATGGGAATCGAACCCACGCCCCCAAGCACAGAAGATAGGTTCACTACCAACTGAGCCACCGGGGCAGTCAAATTCTAAATTATCTGTAGCTTCCGTATGATATTTCCATTTATTATATATTTTTGTATCTTCTTGTCACTTTCAATTACATATTATGTACCAGTGCAGTGATAAAACATCAACAAAAGCTCAATACGGTATCTATCTACATACTATGCTTATACATAGCTATCCACGTTCTCAGTCTGTGTTTCCAATCTATGTGTAGATTTTTCAACAAAACAAACGAAATAAAAGTTAAACTGGTCAAGTGCGAGTCGAGCTCACGCACTGAGGGTTCCGTACCACCACAAAATAACTATTTTATAAAATCGACTTCAAAATTAGTTAAATATGAAATTTCGATTTGGTGAAAGAAATGATAAGGTCGTCCACTTAAACGAATTACTAGTTATTGTTCAGGCTTAACGCCTTCCGAAATAGTCGAAGCAATTGCTACGCCCTCACATAGTTAATATTTTGCTACAGTGACGCTCGAGTATAACACAATTATAACTTGGTAATGAACCGAAATTTGTCACCGACTCACACTTGGTCATTATTTATTTATAAGTTATACTTTAGACTGTGTACTATAATCGTGCCAAGTTTGACGCTTGTACGTATTACCGTTTTTACATTAGAGCTAATACAAAAATACGTTTCTTGTATGTACTCCCTCTAGTTTGTACTTTTTGACTTTTTTATTATTTTTTAGTTAGTAACATTACATTTTGAGTGAAAATTTGAACTGGCTATCTATTACGGTTCGAAAGATACAGCCGTTTAAAGGTAGAACAGAAAGACAGACAACGTAGGCTTAGTAATAGGGTTCCGGTTTTACCCTTTGGGTACGGAACCCTAAAAACACCATCGGTGAGTATTCAATAGCTACTTTGTAAACTTTTCTGAATTCGCTACAAACGCCATATTCCTACCTTTTCAATGCGAATGGAACATTCAGTGCACTTGTATGAGAGTTTTTTTTTTAGAGTTTAATACCTTTTGAATAGAGAGTTCAAATGTTTCGAAATGGTAAAAAGTCAGTGATTTTATCGACTATTGCTACGGGTAGAGCTCAGTCAGCTACGCCCTGAGGCGCGTTGCTTCTATTTAAATAAGATAACTCAAGTGTTAGCTCAAATAAATACCAGCCAGTGCGAAGAATTACCAAATTCTAATTTACCATTTATTACTCTACATGTTGTTACAAAAAAATACTGACAAATACTATTATGAAATGATATGAATAATTTTAGTATTATTTTATATTTCTTGTATCTATCTTCATCTATTTCTAGTTCAAATGTTAGTTCCTACTTCGTTTTGTTTGCTGACCAGCTCTTTTTGTCTCTAGACTTAAATAATGTTTCATGCATATTTTTGATTTTGATTCTTCCCAACCTGATGGATGACTGGTAGAAAATGCTCAGCATTAAGTCCTCCATTTGTGCATGTCTACATTAAAATGTAAGTGTGCAATAAAGTATAAGGTAAAATAACTTTATAAATAAATCCGTATACACTGTTCTGAGAAAACTCGTAGCGGTTTCGTAGCTCCGTAGCGCCGCGTAGCAGAGACATATTTCGTTATTGACTAGCTATTTTTGGAAGATGTATTTATATTATTTATGGTATGTCTATTACTCTTGATTCTAGTTTACCCAATACAAAAGTATAAAGAAAGAGTTGTGTTTTCTTTTTTTGTTTTGAAAGATTTGTCCAAAACATTTTTTTATTTTCACTTTACGTAGTGGATTAATGTATGACTACGTAGACGATTATTCATAAATGAGACATGACATGAATCTAGGCTGCATTACGGAGCCATTGTGTAGCATTACGCAGGGTAATCAGCAGCAAAGCAGGACATCAAAGAGATTTGCCGTGTAACGTATCTGAACCCGCATATTGCCAATATGGAAACACTACGGGTGGATGGAATCACTACTGGATCTCGTACTATTGTTTTTGGAGATATTAAAACAAACTTAGTGGCGAATTGGAAGAACTGTGTAAATTAATTCGTTTTCATTAGCCAGGTAGTTGCCAGCCAGAGTTGCTTAGTTTATTTTCTTCGATATAACATTTATTTGTGTTATTGAGCAAATCAGCATATTTTTTTTAAGTTTCTTCTTTACAGCTTAGTCATATTTTTTTAATCATGATATAATGATAGCCTACTTATAAATTTTTGTGACCGTCGAGGGAATACTTACCTCACCTATTAAAACTTTTAATGGAAGGTGTGAGTATTAATTAAATAAAAAATAATCCTTTAATATACGTAAACGGAACGCGAGGCTCCGAAGTGCGGACAGACTTAGGTCGGATTATCCGTTTTTCAAATTAGTCGGTGAACAAATGAGGATTAATTACAATATCGGCGCGAGGTGTGATCCGCCGGGCTCCGCGCGGCGAGCACGGCGGCGGCGTCAGCGGCGGCGCGGTCTCGGCAGGAGCACGTGAGCTCTCACCGGGGACCATTCATGTGCGAGGGCGGCGCCCTGCGCGCGCACCGATCGATCGCTTGGCCTGCGAGCCAGTGGCCGGACGTCCGCGCACCGGGTCGCACGTCCCGCTCCGCTCCGCACCGCCGCCCGCGCCCAGCCGACCCCATGACCGCCCTCCACAGATGACGGAGCCCGTCCGCCCCGCTCGAGACCCGCCGCGCCCCGACCCGCCGCGCCCCGACCCGCCAGCCGCACGGAGCTCGCCCGCCGCCGCCGCTCTCTCGCCGCGCGACAAGGTACGATCGATAGCACCGCCACCGCCGTGGATGCCGCACCAGCCACGCGGCGGGACACCTTCAGCTCCGAGTCACGTCTCCACACTGGACCATGCTGCATCAATACCTTTAATCACATAACTACCTAACCTGAATGATGCTCCCGAGACCTTACAAAAACCCGTCACAAAATTTAGGAAAAGCTCTAACACAATCTCGACAAGCTTTCAGTGGCAGCAACCGTTTGTTTGCAGCCCAAGACTGACCACATTTCAAGTAAATGAAATTAGTGTGAACGATAAAAATAGTAAACAAAAAAACCGTCCATCAAAGCTGACGTCAATCAGTAAATTACAGTGATTTGCAATTTGTGATCGTATCAGTAATGTGGCTAAAAAAATCGATTTCAATACCAGTTTAGAAGTAATTCAGTGTTATGGGGTCGCACCGACGGAACCACTCGTGACGACATATTCATGCCACGGAAAATGAAACCGTAACAAGAAGCGACAAGAGGATTTGAATAGGAACTTTTCTCTATTCAACTCGCTGAGAAAAGATGAATGTGATTCGTTACTTAACTTTTCACTGATATCTTTAGTTAGAACATGACTTGAATAGACACAGTTGGCCTAGTCTAGCTAGCGCTAGTCATATTTTTTGTAACTGGTGAATACTATTCAATATCTCATATTTTAGAATGAGCTTTTAGAACAAAACTTGCTATCACAATCTTGGAATAAACCGGTTAAGTCTTTGAAAGATGTAATTTTAATATCAGAAAACATTTTGTGCCAGTGTAGAAAAAATTACTTACAGAAAGTAGAGGACAAAAGAAAATCAAGAGATCTCGGCGTCTCAATGTGAATGTACCAGAATGGTGTAAAGGGAAAGACACTAACCGCCATTGTTTATGGGAGAATAATGGGGTATTATCAGTTACATTATGGCTGAAGTTAAAGACAACAGTCATATTTTTTCCAAAGATAACTGAAGAAGCATGTAGCTTTGTTACTTTCTGAATAAATTGGAAACAAGATTTCTCCATAGAGTTTCTTGATGCTAACAAAATGTTTATATCGGCTAAAAAGTTACAGAGCATTTTTTACTTTAGATTTTTATGCGATACTAGTCGCCGCACGGTTTCACCAGCGAGTTAAAATCGTCGTTAATACTAGTATTCTCTGAAAATAACAAAACTATAACTTACTGGACCACAATTACGATATGTGGTATAACTATTAGTCTTTAGACCGTCAACATGCAGTCTATGGGCTTGGGCAGTCTAACTGTTTTTGTAGTGTTAGTGTTAGCTTGTACTTTGTTTAGTTAATTTAGTACCTAACTACTAAAAAATACTTGGACAATGGTGTTTACGCCATTGTCCAAGTTTTTTTTTTTAATTGAATACTATAAAAAAGAACTATTAGGATATAGCTAAGTTTCTTTAGTTATAATAATTATACAGTAAATAGGCTCTACAAAGGTTAGAACGAAGAAATGTTTCCATTCGATGTTAGTAAAATGTTTAGAATGTGTTGCGTTAACATCTTATGTTAACCTATAGTAACATTTTGTCATACATATGCTATATTGGATATTATTCATTCTCTTCCTGTAGCCACTAAAGTGCATTTACAAATAAATTGAAATTTAGATATGGTACCATGTAAATGTACCATGATTTAAAGTTAAAGAAAGTTAACCCTTGTAGTGCGCTTTAAATAGCAAAATCAATAGGTACGTAATACTTTACGAAGGTGTGTGCGTGTATGTGTGCTAATAGGTGAGAAGGTTCACCTGGTTCTCACAACGGAAGACCCGGTGGAGGGGATATATAGTATCGGGCTGCCAACGTGTCTAGACTAGAGTCGTAGTCTCCGTTGCAATGGACAGTCATCGAAGTTTCTACAGTTCTGCCTATAAAGTAAATGTATTCTAAATAAACATAAGTGCGAGTCAGTGTCAAATTTCTGTTCACCACCAAGTTAAGCTACGTCGGGCGCGGTCGGTACTTGGAAGACGCCCTGATTCGTGTTTGGCCGGTTTATTTTTAACGGAACACCCCTCTTTTGGCCTTCTCCAGCTTACTAAGATTCTCCTTATCTTTCGGCCCAATATTATAATTTTAGTGTTTCTTTATCAATATAATTTTCATTAATTCGTTCATTTCTTTTTGTAGAGGGTTATGTTATGGGTGTTAAGTTATTTCCCCCCACGGGAAACAGCCGGCTTGGGGGAAGTTGTTTATTTTATGTTATTTTTTACTAGTGTACTGTTGCAAGTGTACCTACTGCTTATTATTTCCTTTGAGTGAGTTGGTTTTCACTCGAGGCATGTATTCTAAAGCGTCAGTTGTATTGATTTTTTGAGGCTGCAGCTAAAAAGCATTTATTGCAGTACTCTCTCGAATAGAAAATGAAGGTTATCTACGGTTCATAATTATATTAGAGAATATTAATAAAAGGAAACTTGTTGAAAATAAAGTTTCTAATTCTGATTCAATCTGAGTAGAAAATAGTGGTGGAAAACGTGCCCGTTTGGGACGAAGAATATCTTGGTAAACAATAATAAATTATTAAAAGAAAAAAAAAACGATTTCACACTATACCTGCATGAACAAACTTAAACTAAAAAATTAATGACAATTCAATTCAAGGAAATGACAGTTGAAAGTCTCATCAAAACTCTGCTGAAGGGAACCACAAACCAAAACATCATCTAATGTATATATTTTTGTTTTTGTTGACTTTTTCAAAAAGCGCTGAATCAATTTCGAAAATTTTGATGGGACTACCTGTGAAGTATGACATAACAAACAAAAAAAAACATCAAAATCTATTCACAATGGGAAGCCACAGGCAAAACTAATCTCAGATGGCGCCACCTTCGCTGGTGCTGTCATTTGTTGTTTATTTGAGGTTATAAACATTGCTCTTGAATGAAACAATAAAAAGAAACTTTGCTTTTAAACAGTAAAACGTTTTCTCTAAAGACAGTGACGAAATTAAAAAAAAAATTAAGAAAAGAAGTGCTTACTTTGCTTGTGCAAAAAGTTGATCTTGTGGCAAAGTAAGTATGCAATAAAATTATCAATATTATTTTTTCTCATCGGAAGGAAAACGGTGTGTACCTTTTATTTTTACACTGAAATGCACTACACAAAGGCATGTTTTAATACCAGACGATATTTTATTGTGTAATTACTAAAATTATCTATTGATATTTGACACTTTTGACAGTGAAACAACACCAGCGATAATGTGCCACCTGGCGAGATAAATAAGCAGTGTGTCTCCCAAACGCGTAACAAACATACAAAAACAAACATACAGTCGAATTGATAACCTCCTTCTTTCGTCGGTTAAAATGCTGATGTCAAGGCCTTGAAGTATTTCCAAAACACGCAGCGGCAGCCCTGTACGGAGGGTAGGAGGCGGGTATGTCGTGATGCAGTGCAATTACTGCCCGGTGGGGAAATAGCCCAAGGACGCACTCGATTCAAAGGCCGTCAAGCTAATTTATGGAATCTTTATAAAAATTGTTAAGGCTATGATTTATACCTAAATGTTAGGTACTGAAAATTGCAATATCCAGCTACTTTATCTAGTTGTTTAGATTTTCAATTACTTGACCGCTTCTCAAATGTCGAAACTTAGGGTACACATACAAAAAAAATATGAAAATGTGCAAAAGAGCCGATCTGGCCGATGAGCGATAACAAAGAAAGAAAAAAATCTATTCTGTGAGCGATACCTTAACCGGCTCAGTGCGAGTCGGACTCGCGCACCGAGGGTTCCGTACCACTTCACAATAATTTTATAACTACATATATTAATTTCGACCACACATTAAACATTGAATTGTATACTTTCCATTTCTTTTCTTTTTCATACTACACATGTATTTATATGACCAAATTCACATAGGAGATAGGAGAACTAAATATAAAATATCTAATATTAGTGTAAAACCCTATTTTTAGTGAATAGTTGAATACATTTAATTTCATTATACATATTTGTATTATATATTTACCTACGCATTACCTACGCAGAAGATGGCCGACAGGGCCGAAAGGTTCTCGTATGGAGACCACGGACCGGTAAGCGCAGCAGTCCACCCACAAGATGGACAGACGACCTAAAAGAGACCGCAGGGAAACGCTGGACGCAGACCGCTTCCAACCGGCCCTCTTGGAGATCGATGGGGGAGGCTATGTCCAGCAGTGGACGTCCTATGGCTGAAATGATGATGATGATATACCTACGAAACAAAAATGAGTTTTTGTCTTTTATATATATATTTTTTTGTTCTAAGCCTGACTCACAATTTATTCTTTTTTATTATTTGTGGTTTTGCTTTAGTTAGCAACACAATTGACGCTTTTAAAAATAACCCTAATTTTTTTTTGTATGGCGTAGTCTTGATTTTTCCCTTTTTATATAAATTAGTAATCTTGTTTGGTTGCCTTGGTTTTCCACTTTTAATACTTATATAATTTTTTGTTAGGATGTCCTCCATGTGAAAATGTCAACTGGGCAATATTATCTACGATTCGAAAGAAGGTATAAAGCGGGCGGACAGACAGCGCCGCATAAGCTTAATGATCGGGTCTCGTTGACAGCTTTAGCGCACGGAACCCTAAAAACGATGTCATCCTCATCAGCCAGAAGACGTCCACTGCTGAACATAGGCCTCCCCCTTTAACCTCCACACTGAATGACAGCCCGCTGCGTCTTCCGGTTCGTGGTCTCCACTCAAGAACCTTTCGTCCCCATCGGTTATCGGTTCTTCGAGCGATGTGGCCTGCCCATTGCCACTTCAACTTGCAAAATTTACAGCTATGTCGGTGAAAAACGATGTGTAAAGAGAGTATTATGTATTGTCGTAGGTGATGCATCAACGATGAGTCGCCGCGCGCGGCCGTGACATGGGAGCGCAGGCATGGGCTGGCGCGCCGTGCAACCGCCGCACATCGCCGCCGGCTTGCTCCTCCTGCTGCTAGTCTACTTACCAGGTCACTGCCACATCTTCACTTATCATCTGTTTAATCTTACTAGTGTAAAGTATCAATGATAGGTTTCTTCCCACTGCATGTGCACATGCATCATATATAAAACCTACTGCTCTAGTCTAATTACCAGGTCACTGCCACATCTTCACTTATCATCTGTTTAATCTAACTAATGTAAAGTATCAATGATAGGTTTCTTCCCACTGCATGTGCACATGCAAGAAACCTATCATATATAAAACCAACTGCTCTAGTCTACTTACCAGGTCACTGCCACATCTTCACTTATCATCTGTTTAATCTAGCTAATGTAAAGTATCAATGATAGGTTTCTTCCCACTGCATGTGCACATGCATCATATATAAAACCTACTGCTCTAGTCTAATTACCAGGTCACTGCCACATCTTCACTTATCATCTGTTTAATCTAGCTAATGTAAAGTATCAATGATAGGTTTTTTCCCACTGCATGTGCACATGCATCATATATAAAACCTACTGCTCTAGTCTAATTACCAGGTCACTGCCACATCTTCACTTATCATCTGTTTAATCTAACTAATGTAAAGTATCAATGATAGGTTTCTTCCCACTGCATGTGCACATGCATCATATATAAAACCTACTGCTCTAGTCTAATTACCAGGTCACTGCCACATCTTCACTTATCATCTGTTTAATCTAACTAATGTAAAGTATCAATGATAGGTTTCTTCCCACTGCATGTGCACATGCAAGAAACCTATCATATATAAAACCAACTGCTCTAGTCTACTTACCAGGTCACTGCCACATCTTCACTTATCATCTGTTTAATCTAGCTAATGTAAAGTATCAATGATAGGTTTCTTCCCACTGCATGTGCACATGCATCATATATAAAACCTACTGCTCTAGTCTAATTACCAGGTCACTGCCACATCTTCACTTATCATCTGTTTAATCTAGCTAATGTAAAGTATCAATGATAGGTTTTTTCCCACTGCATGTGCACATGCATCATATATAAAACCTACTGCTCTAGTCTAATTACCAGGTCACTGCCACATCTTCACTTATCATCTGTTTAATCTAACTAATGTAAAGTATCAATGATAGGTTTCTTCCCACTGCATGTGCACATGCAAGAAACCTATCATATATAAAACCAACTGCTCTAGTCTACTTACCAGGTCACTGCCACATCTTCACTTATCATCTGTTTAATCTAACTAATGTAAAGTATCAATGATAGGTTTCTTCCCACTGCATGTGCACATGCAAGAAACCTATCATATATAAAACCAACTGCTCTAGTCTACTTACCAGGTCACTGCCTCATCTTCACTTATCATCTGTTTAATCTAACTAGTGTAAAGTATCAATGATAGGTTTCTTCCCAGTGCATGTGCACATGCAAGAAACCTATCATCTATACTAATATTATAAAGAAGAAAGATTTGATTTGTTTGTTTGTTTGCATTGAATAGGCTCCGAAACTACTGAACCGATTTGAAAAATTCTTTCACTATTGGGATGCTGCACCATCCCGGCCAATGTAAAGGCTGGAGCACCATAGACCACATACACACGCTCCGCCAGATTATACAGAAGACTGAGGAGTATAATCGGCCATTATGCCTAGCGTTTGTGGACTATGAGAAAGCCTTTGATTCAATCGAGACCTGGGCAGTATTGCAGTCCCTCCAGCGTTGTCATATCGACTATAGGTATATCGAAGTGTTGAAGTGTTTGTATAGAAACGCCACCATGTCGATCCGATTACAGGACGAGAGCACGAAACCAATCCAATTGCAGAAAGGCGTGAGACAGGGAGATGTTATCTCTCCGAAACTGTTCACAAACGCATTGGAGGACGTTTTCAAGCTCTTGGACTGGAACGGATTAGGCATCAACATCAACGGCGAATACATCACTCACCTTCGTTTTGCCGATGATATAGTCATCATGGCAGAGTCGCTGGAGGACCTAAATACCATGCTCAGCGACCTCAGTAGCCTTTCCCAACAGGTGGGTCTTAAAATGAACATGGACAAGACAAAAATCATGTCGAATGTCCATGTTGAACCCGTGCCGATAGTCGTTGGGAACGATACTCTAGAAGTTGTTGACCATTACACCTATCTTGGACAGATTGTTCAGTTAGGTAAGTCCAACTTAAGCAAAGAGGTCGCCCGAAGAATCCAACTCGGATGGGCAGCGTTCGGGAAATTGCGTGACATCTTCTCGTCCAAGATACCACAGTGCCTCAAGACGATGGTCTTTGACCAGTGTGTGTTGCCAGTGATGACATATGGTACTGAGACGTGGTCCTTAACTGTTGGCCTTTTGGAAAAACTCAGAGTCACTCAGCGGGCAATGGAGAGAGCTATGCTCGGAGTTTCTTTGCGCGATAAAATCCGAAACGTGGATATTCGCCAGAACCAGAGTCACCGACATAGCTGTTAAAATTTGCAAGTTGAAGTGGCAATGGGCAGGCCACATCGCTCGAAGAACCGATAACCGATGGGGAAGAAAGGTTCTTGAGTGGAGACCACGAACCGGAAGACGCAGCGTAGGTAGGCCTCCCACTAGATGGACCGACGACATAGTGAGAGTCGCTGGCATCCAGTGGATGCAAAAGGCAGGCTGTTGTTCAGTGTGGAGGTTAAAGGGGGAGGCCTATGTTCAGCAGTGGACGTCTTCTGGCTGATGATGATGATGATGACTATCCCCGGTTGACATAGGCTATATATCCCGGCTTCGCCTGTGCGAAGTAGGGGCGGCCTACTAGTAATATATAAAACCTACTGCTCTAGTCTACTTACCAGGTCACTACCACATCTTCACTTATCATCTGTTTAATCTAACTAATCTAAATTATCAATGATAGGTTTCTACCCAGTGCACATGCAAGAAACCTATCATATATAAAAAAGAATTAATGATAATCGTGCGGTGAATGTAATTTTAATATATTTTTTAGTAATAGGCTTGCGTTGGACCGGCAACTCGCCTGATTTTTTTTTTTTTTTTTTTTAATTTATTTATGACATAATATTACATATATTACATGTTTACTAACACCAAAAAACCTCGCAGAGGTTTATCTGGGTGATAGGTTCTCAGCTTAAATAAATAATTTAATTTTAAGCAATGATGTCTACGATGGAGCACACTTGCCTAGATGAATCCGATTCACTCGTGATTTGAAGACACCCAGATTGTATTGTGGGGAACACCCATTTGTCTTTGAACTTTTGATGTTCTTGAATATACTGGTTTACTTTTGAGGTTCTTGGACATACCGGTTTACTTTTGAGGATCTTGGCCATACCGGTATATTTTGAGGCTCTGAACATACCAGTTTACTTTTAATGTTCTCTTGGTGCATGTGCACTGGGAAAAATGAATGATAATTATGCTGTGAATGTTTTTTTTTTTTATACGGATGCGTTTGACCGGCAACTCGTCTGATGTTAAACGATGAAGTCTACGATGGAGCACACTTGCCTAGATGAAACCGATTCACTCATGATTTGATGACACCCTGATTGTATTCTGGGGAACACCCATTTGTTTTTGAACTTTTGAATTTCTTGGACACACCGGTTTTTTTTTTTGAGGCTCTTGGACACACCAGTTTACTTTTAAGGTTCTTAGACATACCGGTTTATTTTTGAGGTTCTTGGATATGCCGGTTTCTTTTAAGGTTCTTGATCATACCGGTTTACTTTTTAGATTCTTGGACATATCGGTTTACTTTTGAGGTTCTTGGCCATACCTACCGGTTTACTTTTGAGGTTCTTTGACATGCCGGTTTAGTTACATATTAATAAGGTTGAATGTTGCAGTAACCTGCCACCAAGACCACCAAGATGCCGTGCACATCACGGCGATCCTGGGCGAGAGCGTCGTGTTCAACTGCCAGGTGGACTTCCCCGAAGACATTCCGGTGCCGTACGTGTTGCAGTGGGAGAAGAAGGTAGGCGAAACGGTACGACGGTCCACACTCCACTCTTACAATACAACGCTGCTCATCTACCGTGTGTGTGTTTTTGTTTAGTAGAGGAGGGCTCGTCCCCGCGACGCGGCCACCGATGTAAAGTATAAACGTGCCGTGTCGGCAACGACACCTCGTATTGTCCCGTGCTAGTGGTAACGGGCGCCGCGGGCCGAGGGCTGCGCCCCACAGCCCCCGCCCCGCGTGCGCCCTCGCACGCTTCTATGTATCTCGCCTCTGCGTACTGCTACGCGTACTTACTTACCGCGCTCGTACACGCGACCGGCCCATCTGACACCACAGCGACAAAGCCCTTCAAAGCGAGTCCGAGAGAGCAGCAGACCCCCGTTAAAGACTAACATCCGTACACATACACTGCCACTTTACATTTATGATAAGATTTTTTCTAGTCTTATTATTATTTATTTTATTGAGAGCACCCTCGTTATTTTGAGATAGTATCGGGAGCACTGTTGCTTTCATGGCTGACACGGGGCACCGCACTCCCTCGCGCACCGACGGCGGTTCTGTCTGTTTCTCTCTTCCTGTGGCTGTGGGCTCGTCCCACGCTGTCGGCAGACTGTAGATCCATTACAAGTACATCACTCGACTTGTTATTGTTTAATCCTATAAGTGCACAAATACTTAAGTGTCCTAACGCATGCTGTAGATAATTGAGCTTATTTTGTCGTCTTCACTTTTGCATGTCATGTTTTTTCATTCATTGTATTCTGTACCTATGCATAATAATCAATGTTGCGCGTTACTTACTCGTGAGTATTGAGTAAGGTAGGATAACGCTCCAAATGTAATCATTACAAAATCTTAGGTGCTTTGTAAGTGTATCTTGGATGTATATGACCATGATTATTCAGGAAAGTCATTGTTGTTTTTGGAGTTCTGCCATCGCATGTCTTCTTAGTTACGTTCACGTTAGAGCAGTATCCTGTAACGGTAAAGGCGCTTGTTCTTGTATAATGTGATACCAGTTACTGTTACAAGATATTCGAGATCCGAATCTGTCTCTTTGTGGTATGATAGTGAGTGTCGGAGTTGTAGACAGAGTTGGACTGGTAGTAGTCCGTAGTGTGAAGACTCGTCGAGCTACGTAGCGAGTCGGTATTTAGCTAAGAGTAGTGTAACTCGCGCCAGTCCGGAGGTGGTCGTTAACTGGTGCTTTCTGTGTAGGGACAAGACATCCCGATCTACATATGGTACGAAAGCTACCCGACTCACAGTGGCGAGGGGTACGAGGGCCGGGTGTCGCGGGTCGCGCCCGACTCTCCCTATGGCGCAGCTAGCCTCAACCTCACCAATATCCGCGAATCTGACCAGGTGAGCCTTCCCTCCTTATCTAAAACCTTTACACTTTGTGCAGATTGCTGCATTAAAAATGTTACATAATACCCCCACCACAGTAAGATTACATAAAACCTCTGAAAACATGGAGAACGTCATTAGGTCGCGCTAAATAGCCGGCGTATCGTAAAAGTTAATCTGTGTGTTCCGAGGTTCTTCTATGAGATAAGTTCATATTGGCCGTTATGTAACGATGCGAGTAACAAGGCGGTGTTCCGTAGGGTTGGTACGAGTGTAAGGTGGTGTTCCTCAACCGCTCGCCGAACCAGCACAAGAACGGAACATGGTTCCACCTGGACGTGCACGCGCCACCGCGCTTCTCCATCACACCGGAAGACATTATCTACGTTAATTTAGGTAATATTTTGAAGCTTATTGTATTGTGTTGGGAATCCTAATTTTAGCAGGTTAATATTAGAAATGTGACCTTTGTGTTTGAGTTTGGTATTTATAAGTTAGAACTAAGTAGGTAGGTACATAAAATAGAACAGTCTATGTAGGTGTAATTTTTTTCGGCATTATTTTGGGAGATACCTACTAGTGCTTATGCTGAGTATGACAAGGCAACAATGGTAGCTAAACTATGCTTTAATCAATGCAATATTAGTTTTAAATCACTTGATTGAGCATTAAGTTTTTTTTTCTAAACAAAGTTATATGTGAAGACTTTTTTGCCCTGGGTTACTACCACACAACCAACAACTAACTAATCGAAAATGCCTCTGATATATTGTAATTACGTATAGGCGGTGGTGACCTTAAGACTAGGCCAAGCCCTTCAAGTTTCACTGGACTTTTTGCTAAATTCCTTACTCGGATTCCAGGAGATGCCATCATTCTCAACTGCCAAGCGGAGGGCACGCCCACGCCCGAAATCTTGTGGTACAAGGACGCGAACCCCGTGGAACCGTCGGGCACTGTGGGCATCTTCAACGACGGAACGGAACTGCGCATCAGCAACATTCGGCACGAAGACATCGGGGACTACACGTGCATCGCGCGCAACGGCGAAGGACAGGTCTCGCACACGGCGAGAGTTATCATCGCCGGAGGAGCTGTTATCACTGTGAGTCTAGGACAATACAGTTAGATCTCCACAATTTAGAAAAAAATATACCTACTTGTAAATTCGCTCATTTAGAAATCTTCGAAAGTTATAGGCGTCAATTCTGTTGTACCAATCTCTACTAAACTAATCAGACAGGACTAAAATTATCAGCGTCTCTTTTCATTTCAGTGTGTCAGAAAAGGATGGCAACCATTTTAGAGCTGTCAAATTTAGTTTAGTTTAGAGAATGATACATCAGAATTGACGTCATTAACTGCTTAAATTTTAAATGTATGGTCCCGGTATACAAGAACTGCAATGCCGATGAACGCCGATGATTCAGTAGCAGCCAGGACCAAGGATTTTAAGAAGTCTAACTTAAGGTTCTGGGCTTGTTTCAGATGCCACCGACAAACCAGACGAAGCTCGAAGGCGAGAAGGTTCAGTTCTCATGCGAAGCTAAAGCTCTACCGGGCAATGTGACAGTGAAGTGGTTCCGGGAGGGCGCGCCGGTTGCGGAGGTGGCGGCTCTGGAGACGAGGGTCACGATCAGGAGGGACGGCGCTCTAGTTATCAACCCGGTCGCGGCGGACGACTCGGGGCAATACCTCTGCGAAGTCTCCAATGGAATTGGCGACCCGCAGAGTGCTTCGGCCTATTTGAATGTAGAATGTGAGAATCCTGATTTGAGACTCAACACTGTCATTGGGCTACCAAATGGAAAACCCAGTTAACATTGGGACATACAAAAAATTATTGTTATTATGCTAAACCCTTAAAACATAAATTAATTTAAAATAAATACATTCTAACGTGCCTTCGAACCAAATGTTGGCTTGCATAGTTTGATGTTTGTGCGAATCATAATAAAACAAAACACGCTGATAACGAATAAAATCACTTATCGTTTATCGATGCTTTTCTATATCTAGATCCCGCCAAAGTGACGTTCACGCCAACTGTCCAGTACCTTCCGTTCCGCCTGGCCGGGGTGGTCCAATGTTACATCAAGGCGAACCCTCCTCTTCAGTACGTGACGTGGACGAAAGATAAGCGGCTGCTGGAACCGTACCAAACGAAGGACATCGTAATCATGAACAACGGCTCTCTTCTCTTCACTCGCGTCAACCAGAACCACCAGGGACGGTATACTTGCACACCGTATAACGCGCAGGGAACTCAGGGTTCTTCAGGTAACTAACTAACTTTGACTGGAACAAAATTTATCTTAGCCTCCGACATTCTTCTCGTCGGAATAAAATGTATCTTAGTCTTCGACACTCTTCTCGATCTTGCGCAAGTGCTTGCCAGTTATCACGAACAGCAACTAACAAATCTTTCCAGCTTGCAAGCTACTGTTATATATACTTATTATTATATACTTTATTTGCATGTATGCAAATAAAGTATATAATAAATCTTCAGAAAATTAAAGTCATCATACTGGAACTTATAATTATTATTTTTAGACCTGATGACATTTTTATTTGCGTAGGTCCAATGGAAGTGCTTGTTAGAAAACCACCAGTGTTCACCGTGGAACCGGAACCTTTATATCAAAGAAAGGTACGTTTTTTAATGTTTATTAATAAAGCCTAGATAGTAGCTACTCTGTTCAGTACTGCCTTAAAAATATTTGACAAGCCGAAGAATTCACGATTACATTATGTGACTACCATCTAAACCAGTTGACCATGATAGTAGTTTTCGTAGACCCATAGCGTTATCTCAGTTGTGTCACTCATCTTCCATCCGGGGTGACTCCATTCTATCGCATCTCGAGCAACGTTTACTGCACGAATTGCACGATTCTGCAATGTTGAGGATGAGAGTGCGGATTTGGTTTGACGGTCACATTGAACTTTTTCTGTCCGGTCTACTGTCCTTTTCAAGGTCAGACTGAATAGGTATCTTCTAAGTCTGTGTGCTTCATCTTCGACCACTTCGTCGCTTACCAACAGGCGAGTTACAGCGGAATAATCCGCGTAAAAAAAGGTTAAGTTAAGTTTTTAGGGTTGTGTCAAGCATGGCCGGATCCAGCTTTCAAGTTAGAGTGGGAGGGGTCCAATTCAATTACAATAATAATCTAGAAATACTATTTTATTGTTATACGGCATCATAATTTTAAAAAAATACCAAAAAAAAAGTTATTCCAGAGAGGAATCATAACCTCTCTGGAAACCCCAATGACCCCGGACCCCCTGGATCCGCCCTTGGTCTCAAGACTTGCTTTTTAGTTCAATAATAAAAACCCTGCGAAGGCATGTAATCAAAAGTAATCAGCGGGTAGCTCGTAGTGTAGTGATGTGTCCACAGCTTGTCTACAAGTGAGAAACAGTTTTGTCGGTTACCTCCGGACTTGCGGGCTATCTGATCTAAAAACTCGAAAATTATTTTAATTGCTAATGGGACTCATACAACCTTACGAAAACGTGTACTTAGAGACTGTAGGGAGTTGGTGATATGGTAATGTATCTGCAGGTGGGTGAGTCAGTGGAGATGCACTGCGAGGCGCAGGAGGCCGAAGGCACGCAGCGGCCCAGCGTCACGTGGCGCCGGCGCGACGGACTGCCGCTGCAGAAGAACCGCGTGCGTGCGCTTGGCGGTAACATCACCATCGACACGCTGCGCCGACAGGACTTCGGCATCTACCAGTGCGTCGCTTCCAACGAGGTCGGTATTTCTCTCCCAGCATAGTACATGAGCTCTACCATAATTTCTTTGTTGCTTGGCGAACAGCCTTACGAGCCTATGAGGTTAAGTTATTTTATTAAGATGTTACTTACCTTTTTCTTCTTCTTTGGTTTATTTTATTATTTTGTCGTTTTTAATTTGTTATATCTTAACCATGACAGAAAATATTAACGTACTTACTAGCTATGATACCTAGTAACCATGTTTTTATCTACCGCATAACATCGCCTCAGTAGGCCTCGAGTGAAACGAGCGTTCTAGAGCTATGATAGTATTCTATTTATATCGTACCAGCACTCGAAATTACAGTCCTCAGGCCTTATTGTGTAAGCCTTGTGGTGGTGGTATTCGGATGCTATCTCACTCGCGCTTTCTCGCACCTTGTGCGCGAGCGGGATTGCAGAAGAACATCATCACCACAAGGCTTTGAAAACAAGGCCCCTGATCTATTTGTCAAACAATGTTTGTCTTGTCACGCGGATCAAGCCAGTAATTCTCACATTGACAGTTAAAAGCTAAATCCGGAGACATCCACGAGGCTAACAAAGGCTGTGATATTGTAGCTCATTTTGTGTATGATGCCCAAATAAGAAACGAGTTTTACAGCGCCACAAAGCAGATTAAGATATAAAAGGGACCTCGCCGTAAAAACCTTCAGCGTCACAATCGTAAATCTTATCGAACGTACCAACTGAAGTAAAATGGGCATATGAGTGAACACTCCCCAATAAGAATGAGCGCCTACTCGACTACTATATTAAAGCTAGCAAGAGATATCTAAACGCCCGGTCACGGATAGTGTCCATGACTGTCGCCGATCGAGATCTCAATCCACTCGAAGCGTGTCGTAGGGCGTCGTCATCGGCGCGGTGTATCTACGAACAGATCTAGACGGGTGGTGTCAACAGGTGGCGACGATCGTGGCGGACACGCAACTGGTGATCGAGGGCACTCAGCCGCACGCGCCCTACAACGTGTCTGGGACAGCCACGGAGTTCCAGGTGACGCTGCGCTGGCAGCCGGGCTACGCCGGGGGGCCCGACTATAAGCAGGACTACACCATATGGTACAGAGAAGCTGGCTTCTCAGAGTGGACCAAGGTTCCCGTCACGCCTTCCGGAGCTACCTCAGTAAGTCACATTATACACGAATTAATAAACATAAAGACTATCTACGATTTTGTCTGATTGAATACGACGAGTCCGTTTTGCGTATTCTTCTATGTATCTTTAGTACGCTGTATGAGAGCTTAAGAGAATATCCAGCCAGACACGGTACACTTTCATATCAGTTCTAGTGGTAAAACTGATCATGTGCCCTTTATAAATAGTTTTTAAAATTTTCCTCAGGATTATTATTATTTAGGTATATACCAAATTCTAGGGACGAACTAACTACGACCACGCTAAAGTAGAATTTTCCTCTAAACAGGTAACAATAAATCGCCTTCAACCGGGAACCACGTACGAATTTCAAGTGAACAGCAAAAACACGATAGGAGAAGGAATGATGAGTAAAGCTATCACGATACGAACGCTCGGTAAGTGCTGAATACATTTACATAGTAATGGAGTAGTCAAAACTGGTGGCGAGCTTTTTGTGGGGTTCATTTTAGTAATAAAGGATGCTAGCACATGGACTGAATTTTGCATTCATTTTCAGATGAATTTCTTACATTTTTAACGGGACTTACATTAGATAAAAAACTAGAAGCAGAATTGGGATCATGTGCAGTTATTTCTTTTAGTTTGAGTTTATTGAAATGAGGGAGACAAAATATTGGAGAAACAATTATCTTTCTATTAACGTGTATGTTGACCCGTTTCAGGAGCACAGGTTTGTCGGGGTGTGGGTATGGTGTTAACCGGTACTTGCTTTTTGTAGATGTAGGCGCGAAGCCGAAGGCTGCGGCTCCAACGGTCGCAGGACCAACTGATCCCAATAAATTTGCACCCGCGCCTGATAGTTTCGGTACATAATAATTACTATTTATACATACATATCGCATCTCTGTCATGTTTCATATTATTCGTGTCACTGCATGTTAGTTCATAAGGTGTTGGGTTGATGTTGATGCTTATCAAATGAGTTCCTTTGAACTCTGTACGCGCGGTGTGAGGATGACGTGGTCTGATTTGTTGTTAAAGCATGTTTGGGATGTTTAGTCTAGTGAAATTAAAATAAACGTATTTTACGAACTTCGGTTGTTTAGCTCTGACAGCTGCAATAAAATTTTAAAAGGCTGAATGAAAACGGTTCATATAATATTTTACTAGTAGGTATATCGATTACCAGTTACAATATTAGGTACGTTAAAAAATATAGCAAAAGTGATTAGAATTCGTGATTTTCAATATCTTTTTAGAGAGAGATAATAGAGATTAGATGCCTTACTAGGAATAGATTTTCGGAGCTTCAAACTGAGGAACCTCCTGACGACGCGACGCGTGCCGTCTCGATGATGACTACCTTCTGTATCTGTCCCAACCGTCTAAGCGAGCCTCTTAAGGAACACTTTAAGAAACTCTAGACCTGTTTGGTTGAGGCTTTTCGCTATAAGGCCGTTCACAGTGACGACTATCGGGAAAATGATCATTGAATACAACATCGCACGAGGCGGTTACCTCATGAGCCAAGTCAAGCTACTCACTGAGTTTGTACTTCTCTGCATTCACGAAGTTCTCGTCATGCGAGATGCTGATGTCGACGAACACTGCCTGGCGCTGGGATCGGTCGACCACCATATAAGGCTTATTGGCGATCCGAGTAGACGAGATTAGCGTCTAAAATTGGCCAAAGAGCGAGGAACCTTATGCCCTGCAGTGGGCTGAATGAGCTACCAATAATTATGATGATGGTTCAACTTTTTACAATATATTGCAGATGCCAGAGCTTAAAACTTTCACCAAGTATCGTTATGCTTTAAGTTTCCATTTGGGTGAAAGTGTCACAAAGGTAAGGTTTATAACTAAAACATTTTTTCTAATTATTAGCTAAAATGAATACTGTGTGTAGACTTAGCCATTCGACACAATATTTCAAGTAACTGGATTCATATATGAAGCTGATCATTTACTTATTCACCGTTACCATCATCGCATTGCGTCTTGCTTAACATTACGTGTGTCACATCCATAGTACATAATATAGGTCGATGCATCCACCATTAGTGTTTTAATTTCTCATTATCACTCGCCAATGTCATAGTTTTAACCTCTCTAATTTTCTCCAATCCCATGATTGGCGTCATAGTTTTTTCTACATGTCCAGAAGTGAACAAATTGGAGTGGTTCGTAGCTTAATGCCGCCGCTGGTTCTCATTGACTGCCAGTATATAGTGTATTATCTATGCTGCCAGTCCGCCATCTTTATTTTTATGTATAGTTGGACTTTAAAATATCAGACTACCCTACCCAGACTACCAGTCCCATCGGTCGTTTTTTACACGTGCCATGTGTCGTCCAAAAATAATTTATCGTATCGTCATTGGTGTTGTCAATAGTTTTCACCTGCCATGTTTGTTTACACTTGGATCAGACTAATCATTGGTAGTTATTTTGACACGTGCAATGTGTAGGTCCGAAACCGGGCCCGCCGCGAAACCTGACGGTCACGGAGGTGCACAACGGATTCCTGATCACGTGGCAGTCGCCGCTCGAGAAATCCAACCTGGTGCAGTACTACACCATCAAGTACCGCACCGACGCGCAGTGGAAGACGCTCAACCGAGGCCAGATACGGCCGGAGGAGACTAGCTACTTGGGTGAGCCATTCAAATCAATTGACGCTTTAGTCGAGATCCTTCTCGAAACTAATGAAAAATTGATTTATCCAATAACTTGATTTCGTCGCGTTTAAACTAGGACATTACGCAGTGGCCTGAAACAGAAGCATTTATGGAAGAACATGAAAATTTGGACATGAGTCCATAATTGCTCAGTAGCCGCCAGCCGCCAGTATAGTACTTTTTGAAACATTGCATTGATATTTACGTAAAAATTTGCATAAGTACTTAGTATCGTCATAGATAAACATGTATCGTGTAATTCTCTCTTTAAAACAAATTAAAACGTGGCCTAGCATCCAAGCGTGTAACCTTGTATAAAATTTCAATATAGGTAGTATGGAAACAAATTGCGTGCATTTATAAAACTTATTTTAAAAACTCTTATAACTTTGAAAATTCCAGTGAAAAACTTGGTAGGCGGGCGCACGTACTACTTTCGAGTGCTGGCCAACTCTGCGTCGAGCTTCGAAAGCTCGGACGAGGTGAAGTTTCCAGTTCCAGCGCGAGTGAAACACAAGGTACGACACTTTTGTAACGCCCGACACAAATATATAGTTTTTTTTTTAATTACAACCTCCTATCGGCGCAGTGTAGCCTTTGTGCGCAACTTTGTTTAATAATAACCTCCTTTCGGCGCAGTGTAGCCTTTGTGCACAACCCTAGTTATTTATAACCTTCTTTCAGCGCAGTGTAGCCTTTGTAAACAACCCTGTTTAATAATGACCTCCTTTCGGCGCAGTGTAGCCTTTGTGCACAACCCTGTTTAATAATGACCTCCTTTCGGTGTAGTATTGCCTTTGTGCACAACCCTTGTTAATTATAACCTTCTCTCGGCGTAGTGTAGCCTATGTGTATAACCCTGTTTAATAATGACCTCCTCTCGCCGCAGTGTAGCTATTGTGCGCAACCCTGTTTAATAATGACCTCCTCTCGGCGCAGTGTAGCTTTTGTGCACAACCCTAGTTAATTATAACCTTCTTTCGGCACAGTGTAGCCTTTGTGCACAACCTCCTATTATGCTTAATTGTTTCAGCGTAATATAAACTAGAAATTGTGTAAATGCCCCGTTGCAACACCAACTAGTAAATAGTAAATTGGAAAACAAACTTTCGAAGTCTTTACATAAGAGATAATAAATTAGTTACCAGAAAGAAAAAAGAAAAAATAACATACAAATTACAAATATATAAAACCTAATACAAATTAAATGTTTGTTTAGATTTAATTTTACGTTTTTTTGCTATTTCATTTTTAGTATTATCAAATTTCACTCTTAATGTATCAAAGAAGTTTTTGGAAATTGTATTTTTAAATTAATAATTGATAATAATTTGTATTATTTTATTTTTTTAAGACTTTATTTATTTATTTTATTATGGAAACAAAATACAAGCTAAAACTAAAACTACAAATACAGTTAGACTGATCATAGACCGTTGAAGGTCTAAGGACAATCCAAATGCTCAAGCCCACTACCAGTTGGC